>OY971437.1:8548750-9870833 GCA_963853865.1 Helleia helle
CGGAATCACTAAAAATTAAGAAATAAAAACATTTTACAAAAAATTTAAACCGACTTTAAAAATACGACTCCAAAAGTAACTATAATGACGTGGTAAACGCAAAGTTTGTACATTAGTAACATTAGTAGAATATTAAGTTGATTATATGTTGTAAGCACAAAAATTAATGAAACTGTTATTTTATTACTTTTTAGTTTAGTATTTTTGAAGTCGGTTTTAATTTTTTGTAAAATGTTTTTATTTTCCTACCGACTAACGGCCCATTTTTTGATGTAATAAAATATGCAAAAACTACTGTCTAATTGACCCTATCTGTATAAATTTTAAGAATAAATCGCTTTGGCGTCATTCTGTTCCATTTATATCTCAATCTCAAAAAAAGAAAGAAAAAATGAAAGAAAGATATAAGAAATACCTTTTAGTTCAATAGAAACTAATGAGAAATGCTTAAGTCGTTCTAAATGATGCTATTCAAAAGCTATAAGACTCTTAACGACTAAACTCGTACAGAAACTAGCGCGTCTCACAATCACATCTGGAATGTTTCGCAACTTTTGTGTTTCTTTTAATGCTCTCTCATTGTCTGTTATAGTAGGTAAGAACTTAATACTAGCTACAATATTCAACCTTCAGGTACTAGAATGTAGTGGTTTTGTCTATATCATCATCATCATCAGTTTATTCGTCCACTGCTGAACTGCCTCCTTCAATGAACGCCAAGACCACCGATCCCTTGCCACTCGCATCAAACATTTGATATTTAATATTTTAACATCAATTGCGACAGTGTAGTGATAAAGGAATCAGGAGTTCAATCAGAAGAGGACGGAAAAAGATTTACCTGATCTCGCCTACTCTGCGGTAAGGTGACCTTGTGTAACATTTTTCCCCTTAATTCTTAAGACTCATTGAGTTATCTCCTTTATCTCCTCAACAAGCTTACCCCTAAAATATTTATAACATCTTGTATGACCATTACCGGTGAGAGGGAAGCGCTGTGCCGCGCTCCCGGCTACATGGGTACCACCATCTTGCTTGTTTCTCCCGTGAAACAGCTTTGCTGTGTTTCGGAGAGAAGGGCAAGACAGGCAGTGTAATTACTGGCACCGAGACTTAACATCAGGATAGGCAACACATAGATGAGTTGCCTGGGCTCGTTTCAGGTAAACTAGTTTATGTTCATGGGCGACGTCGACCACTTACCATCAGGTGGTACGTTTGCCAGTTTGCCTATCCAACTAACATTAAAAAAAAACATGTTTGAAGCAAATAAATAGATTATTATTATTACTATTGTTTCGCTCCAGATCTCTCACCTCCCACGTTAGCGATCGTCACCCTCCATCACTCACGCTTCGTTAACGTAAAGTACCGTAATTATCAACCTCTGTGGCTCAATGGTTAGCGCGTTGGCGCTCAAGGTAGCGGGTTCGAATCCTGCCAGGGAAAAAAAATGTGTGTAGGTATTATATAATAAAAATCCTAAATATATTATGTACATAGTATAAAAGTATTAAATATATTTCCGTTATCTGGTACCGTAACACAAGTTCTTTGAGAACTTACCACGGGACCAGATTAACGTGGTGTAAAAGTGTCCATGTATTATTATCACGTGATCTGCTCCACCATTAATATACGTGAGGGTCGGCCGGTGCTTCCGGGCCGATCACATAATTAAAGTTCAACTGTCAATACTGTCACTTTTTTTTTCTTAACGCCGGGAAATGATCTGAGGCATCCCGCGGGGGAGTAGGTCTCCCCATGCGGGTATGTGGAACTCGCTGCGCCCGAAAGCTGGTAAGTGGACGCAGCTCTACCCACTAAAACCCGGCGAGTGCAACCAATGCCGCCTTTGGTAAGGTGCCCCGGATCTAATGAGCAAACAGAGCACCTCGACGGCTAGTCCCCTAAGGGGACTGACGCCACCTCCGCAGAGGGGTTGTCCAGCATAGAACAGCCCCTCCCAACGTCGGGACATTACAATGGGGTAAGGTTCCCCTCGCCCCTTGTCCCTCTTTTTAACCGACTTCAAAAAGGAGGAGGTTATCAATTCGTCGGAATCTTTTTTTTTTTATTTTTTTTTTAATGTATGTTACCTGATTACTCGAAGATGGCTAGACCGATTTGAAAAATATATTTTTTGTTCTAAAGGGTATACTTCCCAAATGGTCCCATGATAAGGAAACCAGGATCTGATGATGGCATCCCAGAGAAATCGAGGGGAACTTTCGAAAATCGTAGGGGCGACTAGTGCGTTTGATATTTTTTTTATAAATCATTTTGAAGGACTACAATTTAATGAAGGTCTGGAGTCGATCTGATGCTGGAGCCGAAAGACAATCGAGGAAACTCCTCAACGATTTACATCAGTAACCTTGTGTTTGGGCTTGATTAATTTGTAATGATGAGAACTTTACACCTAGATGGGTTGTGACTGTCATTAGGGGTCTGATGATGAAGACAGAGGACAGTTAAGGGAACTCCTCAACAGTTTACAGTAGCTACCTTGTGTTTGGACTTAATTAATTTAAATTGATGAGAACTTTGCACCCATATATATTTTACCACGTCATTATTGTTACTTTTGAAGCCGGTGTCGTATTCGTTGATGTACCTACCTCCCTATCTACCTTGGCTGATACCGACTCCAAAATTAACAATAATGACGTGGTAAATGCAAAGATTGTATATTAGTAGAAGAACAAGTTGATTATAAATTGTAGGCACAAAGATTACGGAAATTATTTTTTTACTTTTTAGTTTTTTTTAATTTTATCCCCTTTTCTTATAAGAGGGGTACAAAGAGTCCCCTTGGCTCAATTTGCTTCGCCGAAGGTGCTAGGCTCACACTAGGCTACTGAGTCCCACCGCCACGTCAAGGCTTGATCCATGGTGGGGAATACTGTTACTGCGTCAACTGTAACTAAACTGACTGTGTATACAATAATTACAGCGACTCGTCAACATGTTAGTGATAGTGATAGTCAGAAGTCTTATTTTATGCATTTGCACAATCCACTAATTAGAAAGCGTATTTTACCTACATTTCTCTACTACTCTCCCACATAGGGTCAGGAACCTACCCGGGGTTACCTGGCTACATGCCTAAATATTATCATTTCTGTGCGTCATCAAAAGAGGTATCTAGTACTCAGTGATAATCACAGCGCGGTTTCACCCGTGTACTTCCCATTCCCGTGGGACTACAGAGATAAATTGTAGCCTATATGTTATTCTAATGTTATTATAAAGTTTCATAAAAATCTATTTAGTAGTTTTTGCGTGAAAGAGTAACAAACATACATCCATACATTCTTACAAACTTTCGCATTTATAATATTAGTAGGATATGACCCACGACTCATAAACTTAGCATCCAAATATTAAATATTATACTCAGAAAATAATATCAAAGTAATGTTCGAACATTTACACCGACCCCAGTAACGAGAGGTCGTTACCGAGGTCGGTCGTACGGCGTCAATTTATGGAACCATTGTGGTCGAACCCTTGCTGCAGAAATAGTTTACTTTCATACAAATTATATTCTTTAATAAGGAAGTTTTTATTTAAAAAAAAATATAATTCTTATATAAATTATTGTAAGGATAAGAAATTAAAATATATACATGGTGAAAGAATTATTTCAATAACTTAATAAATGACAAAACGAATCAACTTTTACTGAATCGAACGCGCATGGAATGTGCTTTGTGACGTCACAAGTCTCGCCGGGTCAACAGATGGGTAAGGCGGTACTTGACTCGAGCGAGTAAGTCGCGGCCCGTGGTCGAGACTTATGACGTCAGAGGCCGCGGGCCGAGAGGTTTTAAAGCGGACGGGTAAAGTATCATAACTTCGTCATTTATGGAGGAATTTGAAAAAAAAATTCAATGGGAGTTATTGTGAGTTTAGAGCTATTTTGAAACATAAATTTAAAAAAAATAGAAATTTCCTTATGTTATTTGTTCGTAAATTGATTCCGTGTGGACAGATAAATGATTCCAGGTAATAGACTACAGTATGTTAATTTGTTTTGTTGTTTAACTTACTACGACAATACGCTTCAATAACAATGCCACATGTTACAGCTGTTAATAATATGTCAACGTCTATTCTGCTACCACTATAATACTTCACAAGAAGTTTATTCACGCGCTGTTTGATCATTTGTTTGTACACGATAAGTTCATTCACACACACAAACACACCACATCTAGTCCCGCGGTACTAGACCCTGTGATCAGTTGTATGCCTTCCCAAATAACTTACTGCTAAAATTGCGGCTTCTTTGTACAATAATTGGTGGATTACCAAAATTAAGGAACAAATAAATCATCACAAGTTAATTAAAGTTAATACTCGTGGGACGGAGCACGGACCCTGAATTTGAAAAACCTTGCGCGTGAGGCGACGGTACTTTAACACCACACCTTTTTTTATGTTAGTTGGATAGGCAAACTGGCAAACGTGCCACCTGATGGTAAGTGGTCGACGTCGCCCATGAACATAAACTAGTTTACCTGGAACGAGCCCAGGCAACTCATCTATGTGTTGCCTATCTTGAGACATAAGATGTTAAGTCTCGGTGCTAGTAATTACACTGCCTGTCTTGCTCTTCTCTCCGAAACACAGCCAAGCTGTTTCACGGGAGAAACAAGCAAGATGGTGTTACCCATGCAGCCGGGAGCGCGGCACAGCGCTTCCCTCCCACCGGTAAATTAGGTAGTACATTTAATTGTAACATCGTAAAGCCCAAAATTCTGATAAACTTTTAAAAGCTTGAAGAACGTGTATCCTTACTTAATATTATAAATGCGAAAGTAAGTCTGTCTGTCTGTCTGTCTGTCTCTTCTTCACGCCTAAACCGCTGAACAGATTTGGATGAAATTTGGCACAAAGATAGCTTGAAACCCGAGAAAGGACATAGGATAGTTTTTATCCCGGAAATCTTACAGGAACGGGATTTATGCGGGTAAAACCCCGGGACTATCTATCTTCTGAACCACGAAACAGATTTGGGTGAAATTTTATATGAAGATACTTTGAAAATTAACATAGGACATTAAATAGTTTTTTATCCTGAAAATCCCACGGGAACGGGACCTATGCGGGTAATACCCCGAGACAGACTATCTTCTAAACCACAGAACAGATTTGGGTGAAATTTAATATGAAGGTACTTCAAAACTTAACGTAGGACTTAAAATAAATCTTATCCTGAAAATCCCACGGGAATGGGAACAATGCGCGTAAGACCCCGGGACTGTCTATCTTCTAAGCCACGGCACAGATTTGTGTGAAATTTGATATGAAGATACTTTGGAACTTAACGTAGGATTTAAAATAGTTTTTATCCTGAAAATCCCACGGGAACGGGAGTTGTGCAGCTAAAACGCCGGGACTGTGTATTTGTTAAACCACTAAACCGATTTGAGTGAAATTTGATATGGAGATAGTTTGAGACCCTAGGTAAGATAATATGAGATGTATAATTAGTGTAACAAGAAGTTTTTTAGATGTGTCAATAGATGGCGTTAACACAAAATGTAGATCACGCTATCCATTACAAGATGCGAATCCTTATAAGGATCGCACTTTTGTATTGCACGCGTTTTTAATTAAGTATTCATATATTAGTAATTTATCCAAAAATGATTTATTAATATAATTCATTATATTATAAAAAAGGAATACTTATATGTATATAATATTGAAGCGGCTGAAAAAGCTAAAATATGCAAATACAGGGGTCTAGGCTCCGAATATGATTTTTTCCCATTCGGTGTCGAGACCCTTGGTCCGTGGGGTCCTAGCGCTTTAAGGCTCTTTAAGGAAATAACAAAAAGGATAGTCGACATCCCAGGAGAACGAAGAGCTGGCAGCTACCTCGGACAAAGAATTAGTCTAGCAATTCAAAGGGGGAACGCTGTGAAAATCTTCGGAACCTTGCCTAAAGGGACTCCTTTTTATTAATATACTTAAGTTATTATATTATATTTTTTAAGGTTTTTAGTTTTAGGTTCTTTGTAATTTATATCCAATATGTTTTTATTTAATTATTTAATAATTTAAAATTGCAATAAATGACAAAGTACTATTTATAAACAATGCTAGGAACAATAATAAAATATATGAATAAAAAATATAACTTTTTCGTAGTTTTTTGCTGGTAGTAGGTACTAATTTGAATTAAAATATTGATGTATCATAGGGTAGTTACAAATAATTTTGTATCGTTATGACACAAAATAAATACTATAGGACGTCTGACACCTCAATCCTCCCATTAACATGGTTGCTGGAAAGTATCCGAAACGTCAGCATTTAAAAATCTTAATAAACCGCGATAAAATCCGTAAAAGTTATTTAAATATAATAAAAATGTACTACTAAATTAAATAAATATATTTTATAAAACGTACTATCGGGCCTTACAGAGGAAGTAAATAGTATTCTTTAAATTATTATAGTTTGTAAATTGGAACCATTTTTTTACCGAGCAAGTCGGAGCCGGAGGTGACTACCGACGCCCATTTAGACATCGGCACAGCCAAAAGTTATGCAGATGCGTTGCCCTCCTTTTCCCTATACCTCCCAATGGGCCACCAGAAACTCACAAACCGCACGAAACGCGACAGCATAGCTGTCACTTGACGCCGGTGTTATGTGAGCGAGAGGTACCACCACGGTTGTGCCGGCCCAATTCGGTTGCAAAGCAGCATGGCTACTACTACTTTATTTGAAAAATAAGATTTAAAACAATACTTCTTATACGCGGACGAAGTCGCGTTTAAAATCTATGAAATAATATACTGCACCTACATTAAGAAAAACCATTTTTGTCCGTCTGTTTGTTCCGGTTAATCTCTGAAACGGCTAAGCCGATTTTGACGAGGCTTTTACTGGCAGATAGCTGACGTTATAAGGCGTAACTTTGGCCATAAAAATAATCACCATCATCCGAACGGCTGTAAATCTAAGTAAACGCGGGCGAAGCTGCGGGCAACAGCTAGTAATATTATAATAATATAACTTTATTGCACATCTATAATTAACAAAAACACAATATTATATTAGTAATTAAAAAAACTTAACTGATTTTAATAGGTATCAGAATATACACATACAGTCACCCTGAGAAGACACGTAACGTGATACCCGTTTGATCTGCACTTATCTCGGAGGCTGTGTGAAAGATTAGATCAATAGATGTATCATATTACTAGAAATTGTACGAGATATAAGAGAACTATGTACATTGTAAATACTATAATGGATTCTTTCCTCTCCTTGATGGTTATGAAATAATAATACTGTGATATTGTTGCAGAGCCGAGAACAGCGGTACAGTACTGGTGTAGAGTGGACATCAACATCCAGGCTTTAGATGGGATGAAGGTTTTCTAGTAGAATGGCTGAGTGTTCCATTTTCAGACAGGCAGTGGCAGACCCGGCCATACCGCCGCTCTCGACGACTCCCACCATCGACTTGCGTGAGTATCTCCTCTTGCACACACACACACACACACACACACACACACACACACACACACACACACACACACACACACACACACACACACACACACACACACACACACACACACACACACACACACGCTGACGTACATTACTTGTATTGACAGTTCTATCGAAGTATAATAAAACTATACAAGTCAGCGATTCGATAAACTTGTAACAAGTTAATAAGCAGTTAATGAAAACTATCGGGCTTGTATTTCTCTACAACTGTTGAGTCTCAGATTACGAACTTTCATTGTAGTTCGGAGTTGTATTCACTTACAGAAACAAAAGATACATACGCTACATAACACATATTCAGATTTTAGTGATATAATTATAGGTCTTTAACAAAATGTTTAGTGGCTTATTTTCTTCAATATCTCTCGATACATATATCTCGACGACAAAAGTGTTCCTGAACACCGACATTACAATATTATGATCCAGAGCGATAGATTAGCAGCCCAACTGTGAGGATAGAACTGCTTGGAGCCGATAGGATCGAGGGTCAACTGCGGACATTTATCAGAGCTGATGCTTATCAAACTACGTCTAATTGACAGTCCGATTTATTACCTTTATTTCTTATCATTCGATAGTTTTATTTTTAAAGCAAGCGTGCTACTTTTTTAATACTAGTAAAGATAGATAGCATTTCATACATTCATAATATCTATATTGATCTATATCAACATTAAATATGAATGTAGCATCCCGAATAAATGTTGCCGAAAAAAGTCGGTACATCATTTAATGTAAACTCGCTGCATCTAGCGAGGCGGCTCTTGTTAGCGGGGAATTTCACATCATATGATCCGACTGACACATATACCCAGCGAGACGTTCTTTATGTGAGTCAACATTCAAAGTTATACTGAACATTTATATTTTAGCCTCGCATATTATGTTGTAAGTTAAAGTGTACTATGTGTATTACCAGTTTATCTGCTGCGGGTTCTTCTCGGAGATCAGCGGCTGCTGGTGGGAGACAGAGCACTGAGCTGGTATGCCGGGCGACGAGCGCTCGTCTCAAGACCAACATAAATATCATTACATGACGGCAAGTGTATCAGGGTGAGTGTCACATGAACGTATGGTCAGTATAGGCGGGCCTCATCCGGCAGGTGTCCTCGAAGGTAACGTGATGAGCATGACCTCACGTCCCGAACATCACCGTATTCGACGATGACGACAACAGGATGGAAATACAACGTGGGACACTATAATATATGCGTAGTGATATTTACGAGTTATCGTATTTTGTTCTTGAACTAGAAGTTTTCGTCCTTCGAGCCGGATTTGTACCAGTAATATGTATATATGTATATAGTCAGTTTTTAATAAGTTGTAAAAACAATTAAAAAAAAAATTGAAATAGTTTTTTTATGTTAGTTGGCTAGGCAAACTGGCAAACGTACCACCTGGTGGTAAGTGGTCGACGTCGCCCATGAACATAAAATAGTATACCTGTAACGAGCCCAGGCAACTCATTTATGTGTTGCCTATCCTGAGACATAAGATGTTAAGTCTCGGTGCCAGTAATTACACTGCCTGTCTTGCCCTTCTCTCCGAAACACAGCAAAGCTGTTTCACGAGAGAAATAAGCAAGATGGTGGTACCCATTCAGCCGAGAGCGCGGCACAGCGCTTCCCTTCCACCGGTAAATTAGGTAGTACATTTTATTTGTAACATCGTAAAGCCCAAAATTCTGATAAACTTTTAAAAGCTTGAAGAACGTGTATAATATTATAATAATATAACTTTATTGCACATCTATAATTAACACAAACACAATATTACAATATTAGTAAGCTGATCGAAACTTTGTGTTCACAGGAGCTGAATGAAGTGTATTCCGTGGCTGGTACTAGATTGCTCTGGTTGATGCGAATTTAATTATGTGGCGAACCTGTACAGGGAAAAGTCCGTGATGCTGAAGAGGACTTGTTCAAACATTTGTATTGTACGTCATGGTATAGCCTGACCCGAAAGATAAAAACCCTCGCCATATTGCGGAAAATTTTGGAACTAATTTTTGTATGGACTTTAGTATGGGTTATCATAAAAAAGGTACATTAGCGACACCTATGCAGGGTTTTTAAGTTTTTGGTCAGGCTATGCATAAAATATAATTAATTGGTATTAGTTAATTATGCTGTATTATTATATACGTATTTATGTAAGTTAAGTTTATTACGTTGTTTTTTATAATGTTAAATAAAATTTGTGCGTATTCTTTTGTTTTATTTGTGAATGCTTTTTTTCTAGAAAAATAAATCAGCTAACGTCAATAAATCGGGGATGACTTCAGACACTTCAAACAAAGCAAAGTTATTAAAATTACAATATGTGATGCAACCCCAACGAAGTAAAATCAGATGTTACTTTTTTTTTTCGGATGGATCTATGCTAACGGCCCGAAGGCCCTAATGCTACATCGGATTAGTGTCAGCCCTTTTGGCTCACTTTTGGTTTGTAAAAGTGGTGTGGTGCCAACCGTGCAGTCTGCGACCACACGGCCTCCTGGCGTCGGGTTGGACAAAGATGTGACTTTTGTCAGATGAGCCTTTATGAAAATTATTCCATACTTTACGACAAAGGCAAGGTGTCAAAAGCCTTTCTCACATAACCCAAATAATGTCCATAATGGTTCAAATATTCCAAATAATCACGATATCAGCTCTGTTGGAGGAATTCCGGAAATGATGCTGACGATAAACTTAAGTACTTACAAAAGAGTATTGAAGGCGGAGGCGTATTGGTCGCGTTTAAAAAAGATATTAAATCCAAACGAGTTAAACAATGGGAAAGTGTGTGCGAGGATATTTGGGTGGTAATAGAAATGCCTCATACATGTACCTTTCGCCGGATAGTTATCTGCGGAGTATACCTGCCTCCCCTAATAAAGCGGACCTCCCTGGAGCTGTATATTAATAACTGTAATGCAATTATTGAACAAATAAGGGACTCGCATATTTTCATAGCAGGTGACTTTAATTTAGGTAAAATAAATTGGAAGTTGTCAAATTTAATTAACAATAGTAGATTAAATAGTACTGATCAAGTGATGATGAAATTTATTAACACCAATAAACTTCATCAATGTAATTTTGTTGAAAATAATAAAAATTGTATATTAGATTTAATATTGACTAGCCACCCTATGTGTAATGTATACGAATGCCAAAGTCCGATTAGTAATGTTGATACATATCATCCTCCTCTGGATATCATTTTGTCCATAGCTAAGGATAAGCGGCTACAATATAACACTACATTAAAAACAAGACCTAATTTCCTCACTACAAATTACTCACCAATGAGAAATTATCTTAATGACGTCGACTGGGTTCATTTATTTAGTATGCGGGACGTGAATGTAAACGAGATGGTAGACATATTCAATAATGTTATTAAGAATGCAATACAAAAACACCTACCCACTAAAATCTCAAAAAAACAGAAATTTCCACCATGCTTCAACAACAACCTAATTAAAATTTTAAACGAAAAAAATAAAATAAGATTACGATTTCGTAAATATAAGAATCCCTTAGATGCTATAGAATTAAAACTGATCAGCAAGCGTTGCAATAAACTTTCTACTGACTGCTATAACAACTACATCCAAAAACTGGAGGAGGGTATACAGTATAACCCAAAATTATTCTGGAGTCACATAAAAGCAAGGCGTGGTGGATCCAGTGCATATCCATTTTTAATGACAGATGGCACCAAATCTACTACTGATGGTACAGAAATATGCCAGTTATTTGCCACATACTTCTCCTCTGTGTACGACTCTAGTAGTAATGACAGTAATGACAGGAATGTGACTTATAAATCAGATTTCTTGAGATCAATGCAGAATTATAGTACTAATTTAACTATACAAAATATACGATTTGACGATGTATTGGAAAAATTAAAAAGTTTAGATGATAGAAAGGGTGCGGGCCCTGATGGCATTCCACCAATATTCATTAAGTCTTGTGCACTATAACTGGCCCTTCCCTTATATTTAATTTATAATAAGTCTTTGGACACTGGAATATTTCCGTCTGTATGGAGAATGGCTAGAGTGGTTCCCATACATAAGTCGGACGACCGCGATTTGGTATCTAACTACAGATTAATATCCATCCTGTCATCATTCGCCAAAATTTTTGAGTCCTTAATCTGCCCATATGTACAAAACCATCTCAAACTATATATAAGCGATAGACAACATGGGTTTACTGCTTTACGATCTACTTGTTCCAATCTGGTCCCTTTCACTGATTTAAATATTAAAACAGTTGATAAGATGCATAAGATAAAAATACATAATAAAAAATATATAATAAAAATACATAAGATCAAGCAGATGTCATCTATAGTGACTTTAGCAAAGCCTTTGACAGGGTTCACCACAAAATACATATAGAAAAATTACAAGCTTATGAGATCTCTGGCATTTTCCTCGAGTGGGTACGCTCTTATTTATCAGAACGAGCTTTTTTCGTAGTAGTCAACGGTTTCCAATCTAGTATGATAAGCATCTCTTCTGGAGTCCCACAAGGCTCAATTTTGGGTCCAATATTGTTTAACTACTTCATTAATGACATTCCAAACCGTTTCCAGTACTTTGAAGTATTTATGTATGCCGACGATCTCAAGTTTCTAAGAATTATCAAGTCCAAAGAGGATGTTCTTAATTTACAAAAGGATATCAACAGGCTCGTCAAATGGTGTGATGAAAATAGCATGCACTTAAACTCTAAAAAATGTTACCACGTAAAATATACAAGAAAAAAGAACGTCATAAAATCTGAATACTACATAAAAGAACATAAAATAAATGAAGTTGATACTATCCGGGACCTTGGGGTGATACACGATAGTAAATTAACGCTTATACCGTATCTAGAGAATATAATGGGCCGGGCATCTAAGATGTTGGGTTTTGTACTCAGAAACTGTAAATTCTTTCGACAAAGCAAAACCAAGATATTACTCTATTACAGTCTGGTGCGGAGTATACTTGAATACAACAGCGTTGTTTGGAGACCACATTACGCCACATACTGCTTACGCATAGAAAGAATCCAGAAACGTTTTCTGTGGCACCTTGCGTTCTCAACTGGAGTGGCAAAAACAATTCCTTCCTACAACCGTAGACTGAAATACTTTGCAATGAACAGTCTGGAGGAGCGCAGGCGATTGATGGACATAGTGTTCGCAAGCAAAATTATTCAAGGTTGCATTGACTCCCCACAATTACTAGCTCTGTTCAACTTTCGTGCCCTCAAACGACTGCCACGCAATCCCACAACTCCACTTTGCCCTCCTTTAAGTAGAACAGTATTGGGCACTAATTCCCCATGTGTCAGAATGTGTAAGACTGTAAATGAATGGAGCGACTTGATCGATATATATTTCGAACCGCACTACAAAATTAAATACATATTGGAAAAACACTTTCGTGACCATCGCCAGTGACATCCAATGTACACACACATGCACACACACGCACACACACAAGTACCACAAACTAGTGGTAATGAACAAAAAACCGATCCCAAGAGTAACATCGTAGGGCTAGAACAGAACAGAATAACAAACACACACGCACACACACGCCAGAACATACAATCATATGCACACACTCACTCTCACGCACATAATATACACACAATACTAGCCTGGACACAACAAAATGGATATATGTATGTACATACATATATACATATAAAGTTATAGCATTGCAAAAAAAATATCATCTGTATTATATTATGTATATCTTTATAACACTACAATAATCTTTTACTAATTTGTTATAACTACTATGTCTTGTTGTGATTTAACTGATCATGTGGTGTTTGCCTATAAGTGATTGATGCACTGTAAACTGTAAAAAATCTATGTAAAAAAAACAAATGTATCTGTGTTATCAATTGTTGGTAAACCAATAAATAAATAAATATAGATAAATGAAATTGGATAGGAGAATTGTCTGTTTGTAATATCAAAATAACCGCTTTTTATTGAATGCATATGGATGTATACACGGTACATATACCAAAATAGCCTTTTTTACAATTTTTGTCTGTCTGTATGTCTGGCTGTCTGTCTGTTTGTCTGTTTGTTCCGGCTAATCTCTGAAACGGCTGGGCCGATTTTGATGGGACTCTCACTTGCAGATAGCTGATATTATAGGGAGTAACTGAGGCTATAAAAATAATCATCATCAATCCGGGTACGGCTGTAAATCTAAGTTACCGCGGGTGAAACTGCGGGCAACAGCTAGTATTTTATAAATATAAAAGATTTATATTCTACTAATATTAATAAATAAATGTAAGTTTGTTTGTTACGCGCCCATGCGAAAACTAGTTAACCGATCATCATGAAACTTTGTACCTACACATATTCTTGGAGGTATTAGAAGTAACATAGGAGTTTTTTTTTATGAAAAAAGAAAAAAAATATTATGCTGCGCAGACGAAGTCGCGGACACCAGCTAGTTACTTATAAATATAAATATTACTTTTAAATATAAAAGATTTATATTAATTATACATATAAAAGATTTATATTTACCGGGTATATGTAACGTTATCAAATCTGAGTATTTCAGGATCTGCTCGTGTTATGTAATCTGTTTTTGTAGCTTTGATGTTGAGATAATACTTTTGTGGGATTTTATTGATTTGTATGTAAAGACTTTGTCTGTCTGTGGCTTGAAATTTTCGCATTGAAATTGTATTAAATATGGTCTATCTTCTATAACTTTTTTAACTTCAAGTAAAACTGCCAGACTCTTTTTTTGGTGAACTCAAAATTGCCCATAAACATGGGCAATACTAGGGGCGCTAATAGTGTTACGTTTCAAGTGTATATAATAATATATGTATAAGAGAGATTAAAATAAAAATTTATGATTTCTGTTACATGTTTATTTCTAAGAGAGTTTTATAAATTACGCAATATTAGTTTATATTAAAAAAATACGACTAGCCGACTATTAAAAAAAGAGGTTAAGAAATTTGGAAAAAAATTAAGACTCGGGTGTGGTCCGAAAATTACATACACATTTCTAGCATAAGTGGGAAGGAGACAATCACCAATCACCGGAATCACCAAGCTAACTGACCCTCATAACTAACGTATAGTTATGAGGGTCACTTAGCTTGGTGATTCCGGGTTGATGCCGAGGAGTAGCGCTTCCGAGACTCGATGCCAGGACTAAAGATGTCCGGAATAGTGCATTCGAAAAAAGTGGTCGGGAACAGTGGTCTGGAAAAGTGCAGTACAGTAAGTTACAGTAGGAATGACATATTATCAGTAAATCCTATTAGTCCGATAATTCTGTTGTCTGCTCATTACACAGTTGTGGGTGGCTCATTACACGAGATTATTTATGAACTGCGCAGTTGTGGATTGTCGGACATTCAGCTTCATTCGGAATAATTGATCTAAAATCTGAAAGCTAGTGCCCCATTATAGTTCAATTTTCAGTATAAAGCCGTCCATAATTCATAGCCATTCATAAACACGTTCTGGCGAACTGCCAGTTGGTTGAGATTGCTCCACACCTTTACCATTGTAACACACGATATGAACTTAATATATCATATTTTCCTTTGACTCTAATTGTGCCATTTGGATTAGGTCTCAAAAATAAATGATTTCTTTTATGGAAATACTAGCTGGTGCCCGCGACTTTGTCTGTGCAGGATAAGTTTTTAGTTTTTTTTTAAAGTATCCTATGTTACTTCTAATACCTCCAAAAATGTGTACAAAGTTTCATGATGATCGGTTAAGTAGTTTTCACGTGAAAACGTAACAAACAAACTTACTTTCACATTTATAATATTAGTAGGATAAGTTTTTTTTTTATTTTTCTTTAGTAAGAGTATGGAAAAGTTGTCATTATACGACATCCTTAACAACACACAATACTGCCGATAAGACAAATAGTGTTATTGTTTTTGCCACCGAAAACTACTATACAAGGTTGATAAAAGCGAGAGGCATTAAATTAAACTACGTATACTACACATGCTTACGGTTAAACCGAAACTATAAAAAAATAGTTTGAGAGCAATTAAAAAAAAAGTTTTTCAAAGAACTTAAATACGTGAATAGTCAAAGTAAAACGTAAAATCCCTTTGTAAACCGTTGTAAAATGTCCTTCGAATCTAAAAGACAACGTCGCACAGCACGTTGCGTCTCACCGGGTCGAACAAACCGGAGCAGCCTTAAAACTTTAAAAATATCCTATAACTTAACTATTGATTCTATTGGTCTAAGTTTTGGTGTATAGCCTGAAAATGGTACATAGTATACGTGGTTTAGTTTAATGCCTCTCGCTTTTATCAACGTTGTATATAGCAGAGGTGTCATGCTACTTTGCAGCCGAATTGGGCCGGCACGACCGGGTGGTACCTCTCGCTCGCATAACACTGGCGTTAAGTGATAGCTATGATATCGCGTTTCGTTCGGTTTGTGAGTTTCCGGTGACCCATTGGTGGGATAGGGATCCACCTCAAAACCATCTTCATACTGACGAGGCGCCTGCACAGCAGGCGCGGGCAGCGGGGCTGGGCACGGAGCGCGCGTGGCACGTACAGGAGCCGGGCGAGGGGGCGCCGACTGACGTAGGTCGTAATCGGTCAAAACTTGGATAAATGTTACCCTCAAATAAAACTAGACACAATATGAAACAAGTAACAAGTCGTGAACTTGTAATTAAATTTCCCTTCGCTACAACACAACAAATTGCTTGCCGATGTCCCCGGTGTCTAAACTTTGTACTTACTTTATCCAAAAAAGTTTTCGTGGTAAACCTTAGGCAATAGTTAGTGGAAGTTGTTAGTTTACTTTTGTGACACGATATATATAAGGAATATTATTTTATTTTATTTATTAATTCTAATCCAATATCTCCTTCTGATTTTCGTCCTATTTCTATCTTGCCTATCCTGTCTAAAATTCTTGAACAAGCAGTATCTTCACAACTTTCCGTATTTCTACACAAGAATGGGCTCCTAAGTCCCTACCAATCAGGATTTCGTCCATCTCATAGTACAACGACAGCACTACTAAAAGTAACAGACGATATTCGATTGGCCATGGATAACAGGATGCTTACAATACTTGTTCTTAGACTTCAGCAGTGCCTTCAACTCCGGGGACTACGATGTTTTATTAGGCATCTTCAGATCAATCGGCATATCTCAGGCAGCTGTTGATTGGTTTGACTCGTATTTGAGAGGTCGAAAACAACGTATTTACACCCCGGAATATTGTTCCGATTGGTGTGAACTTACTACTGGCGTACCTCAGGGGGGAGTCTTATCGCCTTTGCTTTTCGCGATTTTTATTAACGAGATCACCAAAACAATCTCCTCGGCATTTCACTTATACGCCGACGATCTACAGCTATATAAGCACTCTACTCTAAATGGGATTGATGATGCTTTTTTTGACCAATCGGAAAAATTGTCAAGCTGAATTGTGACCTGGATAGATTAAAAGAATGGGCTAACACTTTTGGTCTGCTTGTAAACCCAAAAAAGTCACAGGCACTGCTCATTGGTAGTAGGCAACTACGCAGCAAAGTTGATGTGAATTCTTTAAGCAAAATTCTATATGATGGCAAAATAATAGATTTTAGTAATACCGCTAAGAATTTGGGTTTACTGATGGACTCAGAACTATCATGGTCCGCCCATATTAATGACATCTGCAAACGTGTGCACTATTCTCTACACGCACTGAAGAGAATGAAAAAAATTCTGCCTACTCATATAAAAATACTATTAGTCTCTTTTACTTCCTATTTTGGATTATGCTGACGCCTGTTATTTAGATGTCACTGAAGAACTTTTAAAAAAATTAGATCCTCTCCAGAATGTGTGCATACGATATATATATGGACTTCGTAAATACGATCATATATCCGAATTCCGTACCAAACTACAGTGTCCCATCCGTCTTCGTCGCAACTTGCACATGCTAACTATTTTGTTTAAAATTCTTAACTCTTCTTCTCCTCCATATCTATCTGAACGCTTTCTTTACACTCCCCCTAGTAATAGACCTATCCGATCTTGCACTGTAAAAAAACCACTATCCATCCCTTCCCATAATACCACATTCTACGCTAACTCTTTTACTGTTCGTGCTGCCCAGTTATGGAATGACCTTCCCGATAACATACAGCAGAGTCCATCGGTTGCAACATTCAAAACAAGATTGAAGAATCACTATTTGTTATCATTATGATATATGTCCAATTTAATATCTATTTAATATTATGTAGTACTTATATCTGTAGTTCTATGTAGGTTTATTGTATTGTATATATATTATACATATTATATTATAGTATTGTACGTGTGTATATATATATATATATATATATATATATATATATATATATATATATATATGCTTGTATTGATACAACGTAGATTTAAGGGTTAGCTAGTATTACTTTTGTTTGTCATTCTTCTTTTGTACTATGTCCGCATTTGTTTTTCTACACGCACTCTTTAGGTTTGCTGGCAGAAATCTCTTAAAGGGATAAGCACACCTGTGACAAGTCACTCACCAGTTTCGGAATTTTATGACTACTACTCTATCCGGTTTTATGCTCGATCTGTTTAATGTACCACGTTCATTGTTCTGTAGAGTATCAAAAACGTAAATGAAAAATCTTAATAAATATCTATATACTCAAAGGTATCTTAAAATTGGATTAGTTTAGGTACTGATACAATGTCACTAATCCTATCCACCACAGAGACTCTATTAAATTTAATAAATACCCTCATGTATTTAGTTACTTCAAACAATTCCCAAATGATCACGGGACGTAATTAAACCTGCTATAATATGCCCAGAGTCAGTGCAAAGCGCTGCGTCTTGGCTTGGAGCCATGTATACCTACTGTTATTTACCTTTAATTATATTATAATAAATGGCTGCGTCAGCTATGTTTAATTTCTGTATTTATTATTTGATCTTGTTTGTGTCTTTGAAAAACATTTTTCTATTTTCACGTGTACTTTGTCAACGTCGCCTGATCTGTAAAGGGAACAACACAAGAGTTTCTAAGTAAAGACTCAATGTCTTATCACAGTATTGGGCTCACTTAAAAGTATGTACTTACTTGCTAAAATTTAGGAGGACAGACGTGCCGAATTGTGCCGACTCTCCGAAATTGGAGGCATGAGATTTGTAAGAAACTACTACAGATTATTTTTTGGTCATATAAGTCTAGTTCCACATAGTCTTCTAGAAACCTTTGTACCAGTAAAAAGTCTGCTTTTTCCATGACCAGGCCATCTAATGGTCTTAGAGATCACAAAATAGGTGTAGAAATCAGCTCAGTAGACCTGGTATTATGAATTACTAGTTAGCGGTTTGCTGAGCACATCGAAGATAATATGGTCCGGATCGAGTCGTAATATGAGCCATACAATTCCGAAACTCTTCAGTGATTTGTCACTGACGTAATAGAAATTTAACCAATTAGTGATCTGTATGTACGTTCCATCGGCCAATCATTCACCAATGACCATCAGTCGGCCAATCAGAGCGCAAAACCGATGCAGCGTCGCATCACTTGTCCAGAATTTGTTTTCATACAAAACACATAACATTACCGCTCTAGTCGGTTATACAATCGATGGCTGAGCACATACCATTCGATTTAATGAGGCTGTTCTCTCGGCTCTTAATCGCGACCCCTAACTAGACTAAAACGTCAACAAGATTAATATTACACACAAACGTAATATTAATCACATATTGGTATAATTAAACTAATCTCGTAAACTGAAATTATAATTATGTTGCCTGGTGCTCTTAACTTCTCACTCTACAAAACATCGGGGAAATTCGCATGTCGATTAAAAGGTTAAAGAAAATAAAGTTCACAAATACGTTTTGTGACGGGGATGAACAGAACCTCGCAAAATATCGAGAAAAGTAATGAAACAAGTATAGTATGAGCCCTTTTTTTTTTTTTTTTTTTTTCTGCAGCGGAAATTTGCCGCCCAAACCATAGCTAGGACCGGGGTTGGTTTGTTGGTTTTAAACCTAGCCGTGTGTGGGGTTCGCACTTGGGCAGTGTCGTTACCCACTAAAACCGCTGCAAGCGCCCTCCGCCGCCTTTTGAGGGTCCCGGATCTTGCAACAACACAGGACCCTCAGCGACAGGCTGGCCCCGGCGAGAGGCCAGACTCCTCCTCGAAAGGAGGGACTGCTCGGCTGTTCGTTTTCACGATACTTTTAGCAGTCCCCGACGACGTCGTGCCTATCTGGACCCAGGTTAACCCCAACCTCGGCCCGACACGAGCACAGGGGCGTTACTGGAGGCGCATTAAGTAGCGCCTCCTACGCACCCCCCTTCGTCGCCCACGGAGACAGACAGAAGGAGACCATCGCCGTCCAGGACTCGTCGTCATCGAGCATCGCGGCGATGACACTCGGCAGAGACAAGTCCCCTCCGATGATCGATGTCAGATCATGACGCAGCGCCGCACATCTCGGGCACACCTCGAGGGTGTGCTGGGCCGAGTCCATCGCCGCGCCACAATCGTGACACACTGTCAATGACTCCCTGCGGGCCGTCCGGCACAGGTACTCACCAAAGCAACCATGCCCAGTGAGCACCTGTGTCAGACGGAAGGTGAGGGGTTTGCGCTTACGGCGCATCCACCGCTCTAGGACCGGACGCAGGGCAACCGTTAGGCGTTTGCCATACGGCTCCCACGCCAGGTCCTCTCCCCACCTCAGCATTAACGCCTCTTGCCCTAGTCGGCGGACCCGCAGGATCCCGTCCAGCGTCAGGCTCTCGCCGAGAGACCTCCTATCCGAGACATAGGAGTGCACCTCAGCAAGAACTTCCGCCACGAGTTCCCACGGGGGGTCGCCGGCTAGGGCAGTTGCTGCTGCCCACGATATCGTACGATACCCCCGAATCACTCTTACCGCGATGACCCGCTGCGCCGAGCGCAATTGGGCCCTACTCCGTGCGGTAAGGTGACCCGCCCAAATGGGAGCACCGTATGTCGCCATACTCCGGCAGACACCGGAGTATAGCTGCCTGCAGGCGGCGCTGGGTCCTCCGAGGTTCGGGAGGAGTCTGCCCAACGCACTCGCCGCCTTTACGACCCTCGGACCCAACTGTGCGAAGTGTGGGCCGAAGGTCCATCCTCCGTCAAGGATGAGCCCCAGATATTTAATATGGGGGCTCATCCTGATCCTCACCCCTCCGATCTGGAGATAGTATATGAGTCCTCCCGTGACCATGGTTGCTGTAAAGTATCCGAAACGTCGGGCTTGTAAAAATCTTAATAAACCGCGATAAAATCCGTAATAATTGTTTTATTATAATGAGTGAAATTCGCGTAAACATTAGAAAACAATATGTGAAACAAGTATTTTTAACTAGCTGTTGCACGCAGCGTCGCCCGCGTTGACTTGCTTAACTTAACTCCTATTAGTGACAACTGAAGGCACTCGCAGGAGGTTTAGTGGGGTAATGCATTCTCAAGTGCGAGTCTCCATATAGGTCCTAGGCCTTACCCGAGGTAAACCTGCATCATACGAAAGCATTAACCTGCGTCATCAAAAAAAAGTACATAATATTGTTTCTTTAACGCCGGGAAATGCTCTGAGGCATCCCGCGGGGGAGTGGGTCTCCCCGCGCGGGTAGGTGGGACTCGCTACGCCCAAAAGCTGGCAAGTGGACGCAGCTCCACCCACCTAAACCCGGCGAGGGCCACCAATGCCGCCTTTGGTGAGGTGCCCCGGATCTAACGAACAAACAGGGCACTTCGACAGCTAGTCAGTCTCTCAAGGGACTGACGCCACCTCCACGGAGGGGTTGTCCCGCACCACAGAACAACCCCTCCCAACGTCGGGACAGTACAATGGGGTGAGGTCGCCACTCGTCCCCCCTGCTCTATGAGATTGGTACAAAGAACAGCAGTTCCCTCAGTTTAATTTGCTTCACCCAAGGTGCTGGGCTCACCCTAGGCAACTGAGCCCCACAGCCACGTCAAGGCCTGAACCATGGTGGGGTAACTTAAATAAATAGCTTTATCAACGATAATGATTATCATTAGTATCTCAGGAACATGTTTTATCAAAATCAGTGCGTTCTAAACTGATTAGCTTAGCTCACAAAAATTTTATCCGTGGGCCTTTCCGAACTTAAGTTTTTAATTAGTAAATCTTACTAATATTATAAAAGCAAAAATTAGTAAGCTTGGATGTTATCTGTTCATCTTTCCCGGCAAAACGGCTGATCTGATTTGGCTGAAAGTTGAAATGGTGATGGCTTATACCTTGGATTAGGACATAGGCTGTAAAAATAAACATCATCAATCCGGATACGGTTGTAAATAAAATTAACGCGGGCGAAGCTGCGGGCACCAGCTAGTTGTAATATATTTTATTAATTCTATTATTTAAATTAATTTCATTAATCTGGTTACCGTGGTTGCTGTAAAGGATCGGAACATCGGGTATGTAAAAAACTAAATTAATAGCAAAAAAGAACACCGAACAAGGATGATCCGTGAGGCTATTGAAATTAAAAAAACATCCTAATTTCAATAGAGAAGATGTCTGGCTCTTACCACCTGCTTGGGATCCCATTATTAAAATAATTAAAACGAAAACCAAGCATAATATACCACTGATTAAAGATACAGTTAGCACTTTCTGCGTAGAGAGGACTAATTAAAATATTGATGTATCATAGGGTAGTTTCGAATAACTTTGTAACGTTAGGACATCTGCTGTAAAGTATCCGAAACGTCGACCTTGACAAAAATTTAATAAACCGCGATAAAATCCGAAAAAAATATTTCATTATAATGAGTGAAATTCGCGTAAACATTAGATTACAATATAAATTAACAGCGATAAAATGCGTAGAAGTTGTTTTATTATAATAATACAAAATTAAGTTTACCGTGTATTATTATTATATTATTATTATTATATATATTAATAAATTTTCCTGATAAAATTAAAACAAACTCAGACCCAGTGGTTCTTAACCGAACTTCATTATCCTAATTAAATTTTGAAGATGAAAAGATAATCTAACTTTCGTGTAGCAAGGAAAATATTCAGCTGATATAAATAATTCATAAGTATTTTTGTCTTGGAGGTCTTTTTAGCATCATGATTAGGGTAAAAACACCTGTAAGTATATAAAAACATTCTAAGATAGAATTGGCACCATTTAAGATACATATTGGCATGTACCTACTAAGGCATCCCGCGGGGGAGTGAGTCTCCCCCGGCGGGTATGTGGGACTCGCTATGCCCGAAAGCTGGTAAATGGACGCAGTGTACCCCAGTGTGTAGTTGGTGAGGAGCCCCGGATCTAATGAGCAAACAGGGCACCTCGACGGCTAGTCAGTCCCTTAGGGGACCGACGTTACCTCGACAGAGGGGCTGTCCCGTACCACAGAACAACCCCCCCCCCCCCAATGTCGGGACAGTACAATGGAGTAAGGTTTCCATCCTCGACTCTTTCCCCCTGCTCTTTTGTCCCCTCTTATTATAAGAGGGGTACAAAGAGCCCCCTCGGCTCAATTAGCTTCGCTCAAGGAGCTAGGCTCAGCTTAGGCTACTGAGTCCCACCACCACGTCAATGCCTGAACCATGGTGGGGACCTACTTGTTAACTGATAATTGATAAACATCAGTTCATCAAACTTTTACAAGTAGGTACTCTTTTACTTCAAGACCTGAAATTCAATATGTAATATTTAGTATTTGTACCCTCAAAAGCCACTGTAGTACGGTTCCAGTCACCACCCTATCCGACGGCTACATACATACATTCTATAGTACATCAGTACCGAGATGATTTAGAGCTTAGTGAATCGCGGTAATAGGTGTGCTTACCTTACATCTGCTGTTTGATACAACGTATATCTATTTGACTGTATTGACTTCATTAAGTAAGTGTGGAGAGATAAGAGATGTAACTTTATAACATACTAGCTGTTGCCCGCAGCTTCGCCCGCGTTATCTTAGATTTACAGCCGTATCCGGATTGATGATGATTATTTCATAGCCTAAGTTACTCCCTATAATACCAGCTATCTGTCAGTGAAAGTCCCGTCAAAATTGGTCCAGCCGTTTCAGAGATTAGCCGAAACAAACAGACAAACAAAATTAAAAAAAAATCTTTTTTGATATAGGTAGGTACTGTTTATACTTTTATATGCATTTAGTAAAAAGATTTTAATTTGAAATTGCAAACAGACACTTCAATTTTATTTAGTTGTATAGATTTGTACTGTCTTGAATGTTTTTCCCTTGCAACAAACACTTTATGCATAAAAGTAATTAAGTCATTATTTCTAGGCCATCTTTAGGAGATGAAGCGGAAGCACTATTTTTGTAAGTATTTATTTCCGTTCACATTTACACCAGGTCAACAATTTCGGAATGTGAAATATTGAAGCCATTTTAAACACTTAAAACGCTCACAGGCGACAGCCACATCGGACGTAACGAAGTTAACTCGAGTAGAAGAGCGCTCTCGACAGGGTATGTAGTAGCTACATTATTACATAATATGATTATATTGAAACTAAAATATTAAATGATAGTATTGTGTTTCAGAATATGTTTTTGTTCCACCGTAACAATAAGGAAAAAAGTATCTTTTTTTTTGCCACCTGATGGTAAGTGGTCGACGTCGCCCATGAACATAAACTAGTTTACCTGGAACGAGCCCAGGCAACTCATCTATGTGTTGCCTACCCTGAGACATAAGATGTTAAATCTCGGTGCCAGTAATTACACTGCCTGTCTTGCCCTTCTCTCCGAAACACAGCAAAGCTGTTTCGCGGGGGAAACAAGCAAGATGGTGGTACCCATGCAGCCGGGAGCGCGGCACAGCGCTTCCCTCCCAACGGTCTATTAATATGTCATTAATTAAATAAATAAATACAGTTAATAAAATTAGTCTGTTTGTATTATAAAAATAACCCCTTTTTAGAATGTATACACGGTACATAATATACCAAAATAACATTTTTCACCATTTTTGTTTGTCTGTCTGTCTGTATGTTTGTTCGGGCTAATCTCTAAAACTGCTGGGCTCATTATGACGTGATTTTCACCATGATGTCGATGTCATAAGGAGTAACTTAGGCTATACAATAATCATCATCAATCCGGTTACGGCTGTAAAGCTGAGTTAACGCTGGCGAAACTACAGGCAACAGCTAGTAAGAAATAATTTACTAAGATGACTGCTACGTACCGCGAGGATGAATCTAAAAACATCATTGACGACCTCTGTGGCTCAGTGGTAAGCGCGTTGGCGCTCAAGCCGGAGGTTGCGGGTTCGAATCCCGCTAGGGAACAAAAATATTTTCTGTGTTCCTGAGTCATGGATGTGTATTATATAATAAAAATATTAAATATATGTATAGTATAAAAGTATTAAATATATTTCCGTTGTCTGGTACCCGTAACACAAGTTCTTCGAGAACTTACCACGGGACCAGATTGACGTGGTGTGAAGGCGTCCATAGATATTATTATTATTATTATCAGTTAAAGTTCTTTCTTTCCTTCTTGATTGCTTTAAAACCCACTCATGCTATCTCCATTGTATTTCCCTTCTGATTCATATAATTTTCTCTACAATATATCTACATTTTTTAACACCAAACAATATCACGCTCACTATCTGTTTTAGACGGGAATATCAAGTTAAAAGCGCTACACTCGATATGAATGTCTTGTTCATCGCAGAGTCGTTTAAAAGATCGTTGTACTGTTGTGAAGAAAAGTGAGCAATTCTTCTTTTATTTTCATTATCTGTTTAATAGTGGCAGGAATTATCATTGATCCTTTTACCGAGTTAATGATCGTATTTATTTCTCCCGTCTAGCAACATTGTTATATTTCAGAAATAAGATTCTTAGGATCATCATCATCATCAGCCTATTATTATTATTTAAGGGTGGGGACACCAGCAAGGCCAGACGGGTGATCAGTCCTCATTAACGGGACCATTTCACCCAATTCCCCGGGCTCGCCTCTGGGATTAGATGCGGGGACGGGTTATCATTTGCCCCTCTGGTGTCACCCCCTCAAACCTACGTGTTGATCTACAAAAACTACTTAGCTGCCTTATGGTTAGATATGCTAAATCTTCCTTCTTCAGCTCGTCCGCTCCAAACAGCTCCCATCTTGCGTATGCATATGCTGGGCATTCCGTTATGAAGTGCAGACTGGTCTCTTCTTTCTCTTTGCACTTAGGAGGGTCCTCTGTTAGCTTCATTATTGACAGGTGTCTGTTGAGTGGGCTAATAATAATAATAATAATCATCAGCCTATATCCATCCAACGATGAACATAGGCCTCCTTCAATGAATGCCAAGACGACCGATCCCATGCCACTCGCATACAACACGGACCGGTTACTGCACGGAGATCGTCTTTCCACCTGGTTAATGGCCGTTCAACACTTCGTCTGCCGAATCGTCCTATATCTTGAACTTTATTGGCCTATGGGTCATCTTTTCTTTTTTTTTTTTAAGTGGTCGACGTCGCCCATGAACATAAACTAGTAGACCTGGAACGAGCCCAAGCAACTCATTTATGTGTTGCCTATCCTGAGACATAAGTTGTTAAGTCTCGGTGCCAGTAATTACACTGCCTGTCTTGCCCTTCTCTCCGAAACACAGCAAAGCTGTTTGACGGGAGAAATAAGCAAGATGGTGGTACTCATGCAGCCGGGAGCGCGGCACAGCGCTTCCCTCCCACCGGTAAAGGCGTAACTTCGTTACGTGCGATGTGGCCGTCGCCTGTGAGCGCTTTAAGTATTTAAAATGGCTTGAATATTCCACATTTTGGAATCGCCTATCATAGTCATTCGGTGACCTCTGTGGCTCAATGGTAAGCGCGTTGGCGCTCAAGCCGGAGGTTGCGGGTTCGAATCCCGCCAGGAAACAAAAATATTTTCTATGTCATACTATGACGGCTGTTGGATTGAACGTATTCTCCTTGCGAAGTTATTTCACTTTATGATGTTAACTCAAAAAACCCAAATTTTGAGTTAATTCTTTATTTGGTTGAAGGTGCGATATAACAAAAAATATAAATATAATATGACGTATAGTATAAAAGTATTAAAAATTTTTTTACCGTTGTCTGGTGAAGATGAAGGATTGACTCCTACTAAAGTACAAACTAGAAAGTACGGGGAAAATTATAGTCCAGTCACTATATGGGGGGTTCACTTCAGAAAATCGACATACCCAATATATTACCACGTAAAAACTTGTATTTTGGCATCCTAAAACTGTTCTCAAAATTCACATATAATTGGATGGTCGCAAGTTTTAAAATCAGGGGTCAAAGGTCAAAAAATTCAATTCTTTTTTTTTTGCAAATATCTCGTTTTCTATGGGTTTTATATGGGTTTAAATAGCGTATATTTGTATTTTACCAATATTATAGAGAATTAAATTCTCTATAAATCTTGGATTTAACATTTTTTCATACCGTGAACTGTTTTCGACATAGAGGGCGGAGAGCGCGCAATCAGAGAATCATGTGAGGTCAACTGGTTGTCCCGATCAAAAACTCGTAATATGAAGTTTATATTATTGATAATATCTAATATTCTAGTCTATATAATTATCTTTTTTTATTAACTTTTTCATTATTATTTTTTTGTTGCATATCTATTTTTAATTCAGTGTCAATTTATTTAATAACACTTACCTAGCCATGTAATTAAAAATTGTTGAGGATAATACTTAAATTATATTTTAATTCTTATCTAGTTTAAACTAATGACTTTCCATATATATGCTCTGACGAAATGCTCTGAGGCATCCCGCAGGGCAGTGGGTCTCCCCAGGCGGGTATGTGGGACTCGCTGCGCCCGACAGCTGGTAAGTGGACGCAGCTCTACCCACTAAAACCCGGCGAGTGCCACCAATGCCCCCTTTGATGAGATGCCCCGGATCTAGTAAACAAACAGGGCACCTCGACGGCTAGTCAGTCCCGCAAGGGACCGACGCCACCTCCACAGAGGGGTGGTCTCGCACCACATAACAACCCCTCCCAACGTCGGGACAGTACAGGTGAGGTTCCCATCCTCGCCCCTTGCCTCCTGCTCTTTTGTCCCCTCTTCTTATAAGAGGGGTACAAAGGGCCCCCCAATTCGCCTCGCCCAAGGTGCAGTGGCTCATCCTAGGTTACTAAGCCCCACTGCCACGACAAGGCCTGAACCATGGTGGGGACTGCTCTTACCCCTGGGCTGGAGCGCCCCAACATCAGCTCCTTCCATTTGACCACGTTCAATGCCAGGCGGCTCCAATCGTCAATGACAAGGTTCTCACCGATCGGCTTGATTCTTTGGCGCTGCGTGGAGATGTCGGATCACTGCATCTACTACGGGGAGTGTTCTGAGGAATTGTTCGGTCCACGGCATTTTCTACCACGTACTATATGAAATCAGATGCCATCTACGGTATATCCGAACCGATACCATTTAGGCACCTTCAAGAAAAGTCGGCTACGCACTTGCGAATCCTTTGGTTTCTGTCTATCTGTGTTCCCTCTCTTCTATGTAAAAAATAAACCACTCCTTACTCCTTCCTTGAATTGTAAAAACCTAAAATTAAAGCAATGAAAGACATCTAAAGTAACATCATTTAAAAATGAAATTTCCTAGTAAATCAAATAAAGAAGTAAATATCATTTTATCCTTTTATCTTTGTTCATTCAGTGACCACTCAACCAAAGAAGTTGTCTGATAATAAAATTAATTATCATCTCCGATTCAGAAAGCGAATCAAACGTTTACTGTTGTGTTGTCGATGTCCAATTAAAATTACTTTAATTAAAGAGATATTAAAAAAATATACCGGCGAGGGAAAGCGCTGTGCCGCGCTCCCGGCTGCATGGGTACCACCATCTTGCTTGTTTCTCCCGTGAAACAGCTTTGCTGTGTTTCGGAGAGAAGGGCAAGACAGGTAGTGTAATTACTGGCACCGAGACTTAACATCTTATGTCTTAGGATAGGCAACACATAGATGAGTTGCCTGGGCAGGTAAACTAGTTTATGTTCATGGGCGACGTCGACCACTTACCATCAGGTGGTACGTTTGCCAGTTTGCCTATCCATCTAACATTAAAAAAAAAAAAGATTCTGGGTGGTACGTTTGATTGTATTCTACCGCGTAAAGTAAACGTTCATCACCATCGTCATCATCATCACCATCATCATCATCATCATCATCATCATCATCATCATCATCATCATCCGTCCGCTACTCGACGTGGGAGAGGAAACTCTTAATGACCAGAGGCAGCCAATCAGCTACTCGGATCCAATTTAGACCAGGCACGTTGCACAGTTATCGACACATGTAGTTGGTGGCCTAATGACTTTTCATCATTTTGAACGTGGTCTCCCCCAGCATCCTTTGGCCAATCCGCTTGTGTGTATGTGTATCGGTCCATCACATACAATTACAGTGTATGTGTCAAACTTAATGCCGCTTAAACTGCAACTTATTATGTATTCTGACGTACATACTTAGGTAAGGATTTTGTTTTAATTTCTGGACAAACGATGATATATAGTACTCAGTCAACTAGTCCGAAGAACTATCATAAAAAATATTACAAACGAATTCTCAATCATAACTTACTTTAAAATAGTGTAGTAAATCAAATCTAAATCTTTAAAAATGTAGAATGTAAGTTGTCAAGAATAATACGCTAACAAGTTTTTATTAAGAGGCACCTAGTGTAATGCTACTTTGCAGCCGAATTGGGGCGGCACGACCGGGTGGTACCTCTCGCTCACATAACACCGGCGTCTAGTGACTGCTGTCGTGTTGCGTGCGGTTTGTGAGTTTCCGGTGGATATCAATGCATTTGCATAACCTCTGGTTGTGCGGATGTCTATGGGCGTCGGTAGTCACCATAAGGTTTCGACTGCTTCTTTGCCTCCTTGTGCTATAAAAAAAGTGGTAAAGAAGGGAAGAGCTGAGAGAAGAAGAAAAGAAAAGATAGTACTATCTTCGTATAGTCGACTCGTATGTAAAACTATCATAAAACAGTAACAAACGAATTTTCAATTATAGGTTACTTTAAAATAGTCTAGGAAAAGTATATCAAATCTAAATCTTTAAAATTATTACAAGAATGTAAGTTCTTAAGAATAATAGCTAACAAGTGCCTTAGCTATCCCCGTAATTTCGGAATTTAATATTCTTCCCGGATTACTTCTGTTGACATTGTACAGGCAATATTAATGACCGCTATACATCCCTTTCAGTTTAAAATATTTCAAGAAATATATCTTTTGCTTTACTTAAAATATGACGATAGAGATCATTATTATCCTGAAGTAAGAGAGACTACATAACACTATTTTATATGAAGATAGAGACCATTATGATCCAGAAGTAAGAGAGACTACATAACACTATTTTATATGAAGATAGAGATCATTATGATCCTGAAGAAAGAGAGACTACATAACACTATTTTATATGACGACAGAGATCATTATCATCCTGAAGTAAGAGAGACTACATAACACTATTTTATATGAAGATAGAGACCATTATGATCCTGAAGTAAGAGAGACTACATAACACTATTTTATATGAAGATAGAGACCATTATCACCCTGAAGTAAGAGAGACTACAAAACACTATTTTATATGACGATAGAGACCATTATTATCCTGAAGTAAGAGAGACTACATAACACTATTTTATATGACGACAGAGATCATTATCATCCTGAAGTAAGAGAGACTACATTACACTATTTTATACGACGATAGAGATCATTATCATCCTGAAGTAAGAGAGACTACATAACACTATTTTATATGACGATAGAGACCATTATTATCCTGATGAAAGAGAGACTAAATAACACTATTTTATATGACGATAGAGATCATTATCATCCTGAAGTAAGAGAGACTACATAACACTTTTTTATATGAGGATAGAGATCATTATCATCCTGAATTAAGAGAGACTACATAACACTATTTTATATGACGATAGAGACCATTATTATCCTGATGTAAGGGAGACTACATAACACTATTTTATATGACGATAGAGATCATTATCATCCTGAAGTAAGAGAGACTACATAACACTATTTTATATGAGGATAGAGATCATTATCATCCTGAAGTAAGAGAGACTACATAACACTATTTTATATGACGATAGAGACCATTATTATCCTGATGAAAGAGAGACTACATAACACTATTTTAAATGACGATAGAGATCATTATCATCCTGAAGTAAGAGAGACTACATAACACTATTTTATATGACGATAGAGACCATCATTATCCTGATGTAAGGGAGACTACATAACACTATTTTATATGACGATAGAGATCATTATCATCCTGAAGTAAGAGAGACTACATAACACTATTTTATATGACGATAGAGACCATTATTATCCTGATGAAAGAGAGACTACATAACACTATTTTATATGACGATAGAGATCATTATCATCCTGAAGTAAGAGAGACTACATAACACTATTTTATATGACGATAGAGACCATCATTATCCTGATGTAAGGGAGACTACATAACACTATTTTATATGACGATAGAGATCATTATCATCCTGAAGTAAGAGAGACTACATAACACTATTTTATATGTCGATAGAGACCATCATTATCCTGATGTAAGGGAGACTACATAACACTATTTTATATGACGATAGAGATCATCATTATCCTGATGTAAGGGAGACTACATAACACTATTTTATATGACGATAGAGATCATTATCATCCTGAAGTAAGAGAGACTACATAACACTATTTTATATGACGATAGAGATCATTATCATCCTGAAGTAAGAGAGACTACATAACACTATTTTATATGACGATAGAGACCATCATTATCCTGATGTAAGGGAGACTACATAACACTATTTTATATGAGGATAGAGATCATTATCATCCTGAAGTAAGAGAGACTACATAACACTATTTTATATGACGATAGAGACCATCATTATCCTGATGTAAGGGAGACTACATAACACTATTTTATATGACGATAGAGATCATTATCATCCTGAAGTAAGAGAGACTACATAACACTATTTTATATGACGACAGAGACCATTATTATCCTGATGAAAGAGAGACTACATAACACTATTTTATATGACGATAGAGATCATTATCATCCTGAAGTAAGAGAGACTACATAACACTATTTTATATGACGATAGAGACCATCATTATCCTGATGTAAGGGAGACTACATAACACTATTTTATATGACGATAGAGATCATTATCATCCTGAAGTAAGAGAGACTACATAACACTATTTTATATGACGATAGAGACCATCATTATCCTGATGTAAGGGAGACTACATAACACTATTTTATATGAGGATAGAGATCATTATCATCCTGAAGTAAGAGAGACTACATAACACTATTTTATATGACGATAGAGACCATCATTATCCTGATGTAAGGGAGACTACATAACACTATTTTATATGACGATAGAGATCATTATCATCCTGAAGTAAGAGAGACTACATAACACTATTTTATATGACGATAGAGACCATTATTATCCTGATGAAAGAGAGACTACATAACACTATTTTATATGACGATAGAGATCATTATCATCCTGAAGTAAGAGAGACTACATAACACTATTTTATATGACGATAGAGACCATCATTATCCTGATGTAAGGGAGACTACATAACACTATTTTATATGACGATAGAGACCATCATTATCCTGATGTAAGGGAGACTACATAACACTATTTTATATGACGATAGAGACCATTCTTATCCTGAAGTAAGAGAGACTACATAACACTATTTTATATGACGATAGAGACCATTATTATCCTGAAGTAAGAGAGACTACATAACACTATTTTATATGACGATAGAGACCATCATTATCCTGATGTAAGGGAGACTACATAACACTATTTTATATGACGATAGAGACCATTATTATCCTGAAGTAAGAGAGACTACATAACACTATTTTATATGACGATAGAGACCATTCTTATCCTGAAGTAAGAGAGACTACATAACACTATTTTATATGACGATAGAGACCATTATTATCCTGATGAAAGAGAGACTACATTACACTATTTTATATGACGATAGAGATCATTATCATCCTGAAGTAAGAGAGACTACATAACACTATTTTATATGACGATAGAGACCATCATTATCCTGATGTAAGGGAGACTACATAACACTATTTTATATGACGATAGAGATCATTATCATCCTGAAGTAAGAGAGACTACATAACACTATTTTATATGACGATAGAGACCATTCTTATCCTGAAGTAAGGGAGACTACATAACACTATTTTATATGACGATAGAGACCATTATTATCCTGAAGTAAGAGAGACTACATAACACTATTTTATATGACGATAGAGACCATTCTTATCCTGAAGTAAGAGAGACTACATAACACTATTTTATATGACGATAGAGACCATTATTATCCTGAAGTAAGAGAAACTACATAACACTATTTTATATGACGATAGAGATCATTATCATCCTGAAGTAAGAGAGACTACATAACACTATTTTATATGACGATAGAGACCATCATTATCCTGATGTAAGGGAGACTACATAACACTATTTTATATGACGATAGAGACCATCATTATCCTGATGTAAGGGAGACTACATAACACTATTTTATATGACGATAGAGACCATTATTATCCTGAAGTAAGAGAGACTACATAACACTATTTTATATGACGATAGAGACCATTCTTATCCTGAAGTAAGAGAGACTACATAACACTATTTTATATGACGATAGAGACCATTCTTATCCTGAAGTAAGAGAGACTACATAACACTATTTTATATGACGATAGAGACCATTATTATCCTGAAGTAAGAAAAACTACATAACACTATTTTATATGACGATAGAGACCATTATTATCCTGAAGTAAGAGAGACTACATAACACTATTTTATATGACGATAGAGGCCATCATTATCCTGATGTAAGGGAGACTACATAACACTATTTTATATGACGATAGAGATCATTATCATCCTGAAGTAAGAGAGACTACATAACACTATTTTATATGACGATAGAGACCATCATTATCCTGATGTAAGGGAGACTACATAACACTATTTTATATGACGATAGAGACCATTATTATCCTGAAGTAAGAGAGACTACATAACACTATTTTATATGACGATAGAGACCATTCTTATCCTGAAGTAAGAGAGACTACATAACACTATTTTATATGACGATAGAGACCATTATTATCCTGAAGTAAGAGAGACTACATAACACTATTTTATATGACGATAGAGACCATCATTATCCTGATGTAAGGGAGACTACATAACACTATTTTATATGACGATAGAGATCATTATCATCCTGAAGTAAGAGAGACTACATAACACTATTTTATATGACGATAGAGACCATCATTATCCTGATGTAAGGGAGACTACATAACACTATTTTATATGACGATAGAGATCATTATCATCCTGAAGTAAGAGAGACTACATAACACTATTTTATATGACGATAGAGACCATCATTATCCTGATGTAAGGGAGACTACATAACACTATTTTATATGACGATAGAGACCATTATTATCCTGAAGTAAGAGAGACTACATAACACTATTTTATATGACGATAGAGACCATTCTTATCCTGAAGTAAGAGAGACTACATAACACTATTTTATATGACGATAGAGACCATTATTATCCTGAAGTAAGAGAAACTACATAACACTATTTTATATGACGATAGAGACCATTATTATCCTGAAGTAAGAGAGACTACATAACACTATTTTATATGACGATAGAGACCATCATTATCCTGATGTAAGGGAGACTACATAACACTATTTTATATGACGATAGAGATCATTATCATCCTGAAGTAAGAGAGACTACATAACACTATTTTATATGACGATAGAGACCATCATTATCCTGATGTAAGGGAGACTACATAACACTATTTTATATGACGATAGAGACCATTATTATCCTGAAGTAAGAGAGACTACATAACACTATTTTATATGACGATAGAGACCATTCTTATCCTGAAGTAAGAGAGACTACATAACACTATTTTATATGACGATAGAGACCATTCTTATCCTGAAGTAAGAGAGACTACATAACACTATTTTAAATGACGATAGAGACCATTCTTATCCTGAAGTAAGAGAGACTACATAACACTATTTTATATGACGATAGAGACCATTCTTATCCTGAAGTAAGAGAGACTACATAACACTATTTTATATGACGATAGAGACCATTCTTATCCTGAAGTAAGAGAGACTACATAACACTATTTTATATGACGATAGAGACCATTATTATCCTGAAGTAAAAGAAACTACATAACACTATTTTATATGACGATAGAGATCATTATCATCCTGAAGTAAGAGAGACTACATAACACTATTTTATATGACGATAGAGACCATCATTATCCTGATGTAAGGCAGACTACATAACACTATTTTATATGACGATAGAGATCATTATCATCCTGAAGTAAGAGAGACTACATAACACTATTTTATATGACGATAGATACCATTCTTATCCTGAAGTAAGAGAGACTACATAACACTATTTTATATGACGATAGAGACCATTCTTATCCTGAAGTAAGAGAGACTACATAACACTATTTTATATGACGATAGAGACCATTATTATCCTGAAGTAAGAGAAACTACATAACACTATTTTATATGACGATAGAGACCATTATTATCCTGAAGTAAGAGAGACTACATAACACTATTTTATATGACGATAGAGATCATTATCATCCTGAAGTAAGAGAGACTACATAACACTATTTTCTGCACGGAATCTATCTTTGTACTCGTATATTTTAATTTAATTCTTGAAAATACTATCGCAATGAACTGTCTGTAACCGTTAACTGCATATCATAGAACAATGTTAATAAAAATGTAATTGAACAACTTAAAGCTGTATATAAAATCTGTGGAGAATTCTGCAATATTAAAACTTTATATTATGTAACCTGAGTGACACTCCCGCTACATCTCATCAAAGCTCATCTTAATCACAGTCTTCCCTTCCCTTATTCCTTGACCGCTCTAATTATTTCACATAATCCTCGCCAGTCTCAGCTCCCTAAGTTTCTGTCTTTCCAACGATCTGATCCTTAAAAGCTCCTGTATACGTAACGTGCAATATCAAATTTATTTGTAGATAATACGAGTGGACATAATGGAGTGATATTAGCCGTTTATCTAAAAATGCCTTTATACCACTCATACAAGTTGACCTTTAATAGATTAAATATAGAAAATTTATTTTTTAATCATACAATCAGACCTAAAAATATTCCCCACCATGGTTCCGGCCTTGACGTGGCGGTGGGGCTCCTTGTAACAAGTGCGTCAATCTGTATCACTCACTATGATCTCAGGCTCGGATGTAATCTTCCCACCAGGGTTCAAGCCTTGTCTTGGCGGTGGGGCTCAGTTGTCCTGTACAAAATATTTGTGAATCTAAACCATCTTCGAATCCCCTTGAACTCACACAAAAAATGTCATAAAAATCGGTCGAGCCGTCTAGGAGGAGTTCAGTGGCATACACACGCACACAAGAAATATATATATAAAGACTAGTGGCACCGACAGACGTTGTCCTGTACAATTTTTTTTTGTGAATCTAAACCATGTTCGAATCCCTTTGAACTCACACAAAAATATCATCAACATTGAGTTCAGTGACATACACACGCACACAAGAAATATATAAAGATATATATTACATTCACCATGTGAATTTAGTGAAAAACTGTTGATTGAAATTACAGACAGACATATTATTTATTTGTATAGATAAAGTGCCCTTGGTGACCAGAAGAGAGTCCTGCACACTACCTCATCATCATATTGTTACATGACATGAAAGCTGAGTATCGGAGAGAAGGACAGGCAGTGTCATTACTGGCACCGAGCTGAACCGATTTGGCCGAAGGTTGAATCAGTGATGGCTTATCTATACTAATATTATAAAGCTGAAGAGTTTGTTTGTTTGTTTGAACGCGCTAATCTCAGGAACTACTAGTCCGATTTGAAAAATTCTTTCAGTGTTAGACAGCTTATTTATCGAGGAAGGCTAGAGGCTATAAAGCATCACGCTTATAGGGGTTGAGCAACACGGGCGCAGCTGCAGGCAACAGCTAGTACCTTATATTAGGACAAAGGTTACATTTTAACCGACTTCTAAAAAAGGAGGAGGTTCTCAATTCGGATGTTTGTATGTTGTTTATTCCGAAAAATTCAAAGTTCTTACGGGAATTACATTTTTTTAAAATGTTTTTATGTTAGTTGGATAGGCAAACTGGCAAACGTGCCACCTGATGGTAAGTGGTAGTTTAAGGCAGTAAATCAAAATTACGTAATTTAAAATGTCAAAAACGACGTACCTAATTGTCAAACGCACGAAATTTATATGTAGGTTCTGGCCGAACGCAAGAAGTCTTTCAAATAGAGATACTGTGTTACATTAAGGTTGAACACCTGACATAGTGCGCGAACATATGTGCTAGAATGAAATGCACAATGATTCATTCCGAAAATGTCCTTTTAGCAAAACAGTTATTATAGAAAAACTAATAAGTGTATCTTTTCAAAATAAATTTATTTCATCTTTTGAATAACTGAACTATATCTGTACGGAATTTATTTTTGAGCTTCCGTGCTCGGTATATAGGTACTATTTATTTACGCCCAAAGTTGAGCTAAATTCAGTGTTGAAATACGAAAGTTTAGAAGCTTGTATTTTTTAAATGTATATTTTTTTTTACAATTTTAGGTACATACAGTCATAGATAACGACGAGATCAATTTATATTATACTTAGTTTTTCATGGTCAACGTCAAACATTGTAGTAATTACTGTTCTGCGTTTGTATGGAAAGATGAGCGACTTGTGTAACCTTAGCACACGTTTGCATCATATAATATTTTAAGGATAAGCACTATGTACTTATTGCTTTTTTAAATTCTAGCAAAAGGAACAAATAAGATACTTTCTCAAACTCCGCATGGGCGAATCCGCGGGCAAAAGCTAGTAACGTATAATTTAGCCCATGTGGGAGTTGTACCGCTGGGACTCCCGCTAGCACCAGAGTATCTGTATGTAATTACATAAATGGCGAAGTCAAAACAAAAATAAGGTTTTGACTAATTAAGGACCTCCCTGTTTGAATATCGATTGTAAATGACGTATTAAATGGGTCTATGATAAATCAACATAAAATTTAGTACTCGCTATCGCTACAGCGTATGCTGAGGACATCGAGCACATAACCGGAATAGAGCGGTTATATTGTGTTTTGTATGAAAACAATTTCCGACGAATTTGTGCTGCGACGCTGCGCCGGTTCTGCAGTCTGATTGGCCGACTGATGGCCATTGATGGACGATTGGCCGATGGGACGTACATACAGATCACTGGTTGGTTGAATTTATATAACGTCAGTGACAAATCACTGACCAGTTTTGGAATGTTATGGCTCCCATTACTATCCGGTTATTTGCTCGATGGCTGAGGATTAGTCGGTGATGCAATCAATAATTATCAAATTACCAAATTATTAATGATTTAAATAAATGCTTTGTTCTTATTATTGTGTTCTCCGAAAGATATTGTTTCTTCAAAACGGAATCTCTGGTAAACGGATTAACCTGAACACAAAGTTTACTGAAATATATATCTTATAGGCAGGAATGACTTATTTATGTCTGTTCGTCGATCATTTATCATTTTCAGTACCTACCTATATTAGTTTATTTTACTATAATTCTTGTTTAGAAAAATCTCTTAAATTTCCTTACCTTATTTATGGCGAACCTTATTAATGTATTTCACAGGTTCAATGATCTTATTCTAGAATTTTTTTTTTAATATTATGCTCTTTGATACGATGATTTTTCTACTACAAACCTTAGATAAAGAAATACGGGATTTACTTTTTACACAGATAAACAAGTACAGTTCTCTCCGCCATTAGTTTTAATCATTTATCGTCGACACTTTTCATCATCAACATCATCATCAGCCTCTATCCGTCCACTGCTGGACATAGGCCTTTTTTTTTGGACGCAGTGGAAATGCTTTGCGCATTCACCCGGGGCTGGGTTGTCCCCGTGGATATGTGGGACTCCCGGCGCTCCCCCAGCGCCACCACCACCACACTAAAACCACTGTTAGTTGCCTTCAGCCGCTTGAAGGGGAGTGTCCCGGATCTGACTAACACAGGACACCCCCCGCGACCAGCCGTTTCTCTCAAAAGGGCTAACCGGGCTTCCTCCTATTATGGGGGCACTCCGACAAACTAGAGCATCCCCGCCGACGACGGAACGTTTCTACCGGGGCAGGTACCCAACCTTACCCCGAGTCCCGTTAGATGTGAGGCAGAAGGTGCGCATAGCGCCTCCTCCGCATTCCCGTCCTACGTCGACGGAGCGGGACGGATGCGGCGTCCTCTCTATCCTGGCCAGCGCACTACACTCGAGAGCGAGAGGTCTCCTCCAAGCACTGCAACAAGATCATGACGCTGTCCGGCCCATCTAGCGCACACCTCTAGGGTGTGCTGGGCCATGTCCTCCACAGCGCCACACTCGTGGCAGGCTGGCGTCGGCTCCCTCCTGACCACCTGACACAGGTACGCACCGAAACAACCGTGTCCGGTGAGCACCTGCGTCAGGCGGAATGTGAGAGGTTTCTTCGTCCAGAGGCCAACGTCTCAACGACTGCTGGACATAGGCCTCCCTCAACGAACGTCAATACGGCCCCGCCACCCAAAGACCAGCAGTGGCTGGTCTTTGGGTGGCGGGGCCGGTACGACGGTCGACGACGGCCGGTACGACGTGGTACGACGATCCCCGTGCAGTGGCACGGGGATCGTCGTACCATCTACCCAGAGGTAAAACTACACTCCGTTTGCACCGAAGGATATTTTTTAGACAGACTCGTAAAATACAGTAGATATAATTATAACCTTGAGTTCGTCAATCTGACGCGCAAAATGTATGATAACCGTCAGTATATGCCTGCAGCTAGAGATCTCACATGAATTCGAGGAATCTCCTCAATATTAAAGACTCAAGCCAGATGTTCATTGTATTTAATGTAATTCATACAACTAAGTGTTAAAGTGTTAAACAATTTGCATTCCGAAGAAATGTAATTTATTTTATAGGAAACTGTCCACTGTTTCGCTCGCTTTAGCATAAAACGCTTGTAGAATACTTATAGTTAAGTGAAAACATCTGAAGGCGCTTTTTTTTCGAAATGTCTCAGCTAATGGCCTATTGCTACATCGGTTTGGTGAAATGGTGAAACAGTGTGGCCATGTTGCGGAAAATTTTAATTATCTTATTGGAGTAGATTGAAATGTATTGTGGCAATGAAGTTGGCTGAGTTATTGAAAAATATAAATGATGAAACTATATATTAATACGCGAAGCAAAAATCTCTGTTCCCCGTTTTAAGAAGATTGCGCAAACGGAGGAATTTTAAAATCAGTTAAAGATTAAGTGGAGAGGGAGTTGAGAAGTTTTGCGTTACAATATGAATTTAAAAAAAATGTTACTCACACTACGATACGAACATATTTAAAGATGAATAATGACGACAACGTCAAACGAGATGACCTATGTACGTTTAGTTTTTGTGTTACAATAAAGTATTGAAACATTAGTTTTTCTATGTTAATAATAATAATATTATGTTGTGACAACTCACACACGGCCATGTGATCCCAAACTAGGCAGAGCCTGTTCTTATGGTAATCAGACAACTGATATATACTTATATATTTATAAATACATACATATTATAGATTAACTACACCCAGACACAGAACAAATGATCATGCTCATCACACAAACATTTTTCCTGGGTGGGGATCGAACAACGACCTTCTGGTTTAGCAGTCCGGGTCGCTAACCACTAGACCAACAGGCCAGTTATTTTGAATTGTCAAAGTGTATTTGAATTTTTTTTTTAAATTTAAGATCGAATTCCGATCGCTCGGCGACCTCTAGTCTATTTTATTTGTTTAAAGGCTTACGATCCATACAATAATTTATTTATTTAATGGATACACCAACAAGGAACAAATATTGGTAAAAGCTAAAATTGCACATGTAACAAGTTGTATATATATCTAAATGCTGCCTTAATTATAGGTGTAATACAGCGCGCATCTTATATAAGTAGGTACTAAAAAAAATAACATACCAAGTAGCGAGAAACAAATGAAAAAACAAGACATAACGGAGAATAATATAATATCTAGCAAAAATATCTTACAATAAAAACCGGCCAAGTGCTAGTCGGACTCGCGCACGAAGGGTTCCGCACCATTACATAATTTACAACATTAGACTCTTTAACAAAAAAATATGGTGTTTATGGAATTAAATGTTTTTATATATAAAATTTGAGTTAATTATATGAAAGGTAAATTGCGGTTTACGATTTATGACGTAAAAAAAACTTCTTAATAGATCTCGTTCAATCCAATTTTCGGTGGAAATTTACATGGTAATGTACTTACATCATGTATTTTTTTTAGTTTTATTATTCTCTTATTTTAGAAGTTACAGGGGGGGTGGGGGAGACACACATTTTTCACTTTGGAAGCGTCTCTCACGCAAACTATTCAGTTCAGAAAAAAATGGTATTAGAAACCTCAATATAATTTTTGAAGACCTATCCATAGATACTCCACACGTATGGGTTTGATAAAAAAAAATTCAGTTCTAATTATGGGGACCATCAAAAGTTTGTTTGTGTAAAAATCTTAATGCGAACTGCACTGAACAGAATACAATATCTACTTACCAAGTTTCAACAGTATAGATCTTATAGTTTCGGAAAAAAGTGGCCGCGACATACGGACGGACGAACAGACAGACAGACAGACATGACGAATCTATAAGGGTACCGTTTTTTCCATTTGGCTACGGAACCCTAAAAATGGTCGTGTTATATAATATATTGTATATATTGAACACTACCTAGATTACCTAGATATGCACAAAGACTTATAATATAAGTAAAACTATATGACCTTATTAGGTATACTTAAATCCGTAATATGAAGTAATATATTGCTTTCACACAAGCTTATACGTTCCTGTAATTCAAATCTCAAGCGACGATATTAAACATTTAATAAGCTCACCGTCGCCTCTGAAGTATGTCGCCGCTCTACTGGAATAAGACGCCAGGGCGCACGGTAGGTATAAAGCCGTACATACAGACAAGTAAATGTACCTTCCGTACAACATAATATATCCTTATGAAAAATAAATCTCAAAAAAAAAATATTTGGAAAACAGAGTTTAACTCGTACATCCTCAATATGGCCTGTAGACCTTAAAAGTGTAAATGTACCCCTACATTTATAGCTAAAACTTAGAATTTAATGACAGCCCGGACCTCAGCGTGACCCACAGAGAAGTTGGTCGTGGAGTTGTATCCGGTCGAAGGACCATTACTGTTACATCTGCACTTTGTAACGAGATTAACGCGGTTTGGTTAATTCGTCAATGTTGGTACATTATTTCTGTATTTTGATTGTAATTGTTTTTCGTAAATCTTGGTTTTTTCTAAGTGCTATTTCAATTAAAATTCAATATTAGATTTCTTAGGAATACATGTTTACCGCACTATGGATAGAGCACATAATTCAAGTACCAAAATGAGGTTGAGATAAAATATTGATTAAATATTAATGATCTTGAGATCGTCTTCGACATCTCCGCGCAGTGGCCGGTCCGTGTTAGATGCGAATGCTAAGGAATCGGCCATCTTGGCGTTCATTGAAGGAGGCCTATTTACAGCAGTGGACGGATCGAATAATAATAATATCTATGGGCGTTTATACACCATGTCAATCTGCTCCCGTGGTAAGTTCGTGAAGAACTTGTGTTACGGGTACCAGACATCGGAAATATTTTTATACTATTATACTATACATAATATATTTAAGATTTCTAATATATAATACACATATTTAATACACATCCATGACCAAGGAACACCGAATTTTTTTTGTTCCCTGGCGGTATTCAAACCCGTTACTTTCGGCTTGAGTGCCAACGCGCTAACCATTGAGCCACAGAGGTCGTCCTAGAAGCCAATGATGATGATGATGATGATGATCTTGAGCTGATATCATTCACAACGTAATTAGTAATGTTCATTACACAAGTACCGACTGGAAACTGATCAATTGAGATATTAGATCCTTCGGTACTATTGAGAATCCAATTTTAGCGGATGATGAGGACGGAATGAATTAATAAATTATCTTGTACATACTTAACTCCAAAACCATCATCATCAACCTTTTCTGCTCATAGGCCTCCTTCAATGAACGAATAGACATAGCTGGGATTGGCCATTTCCCGCCACCGTATCCAACCAGGAACAGCCACTAGAGATCGTTGTCCTATCTAGTTGGCGTCGACCGTGTTCCCTCAGTCACCTCCTCTGAAAAACTTTATTGACCCACCGGCTATCAGTTCTATATCACGGATAAGCGCTAATGATACAACCTGGAAGATTTATCAAAATTCTCAACATAAGCAGTAGAGGTCCATATAATTTCGAGGTCAGGCGCCGATTAAGTTCGCGGGCTAACGAGCTCAACACTCTAAAATACGTTTTCATCTGATCAGGCACGTGACATTACGATTTTTTTTTCTTTAACGTCGGGAAATGCTCTGATGCATCCTGCGGGGGAGTAGGTCTCCCCACACGGGTATGTGGGAAATTGCGCCCGAAAGCTAGTAAGGTGGACGCAGCTCTACCTACCCTATAAAACCCGGAAAGTTTTTTTTTTTTTTTTTTTTCGGATGGATCTATGCTAATGGCCCGAAGGCCCTAATGCTTCAACGGATTAGTGTGAGCCCGTTCGGCTCACTTTTGATTGGGGGGTTGCCCCCCGCCTACCGTGCAGTCTGTGACCACACGGCCTCCTGGCGTCGGTTGTGTGCAACCCGGAAAGTGCCACCAATGCCACCTTTGGTGAAGTGTCCCGGATCTGTTGAGGAAACCGGGCATCTTGACGGCTAGTCAGTTCCTCAGGGGACCGACGCCACCTCCACAGCATGATTATCCCGCACCACATAATAACCCATCCTAACGTCGGTTAGTTTTCCGTCCTCACTCCTTGCCCCCTGCTGTTTTGTCTCCTCTTCTTATAAGAGTGGTACAAAGAGCCCCCTCGGCTCAATTCGCTTCGCTCAAGGTGCTGGGATCACCCTAGGCTACTGAGCCCCACCGTCACGACAAGGCCTAAACCATGGTGGGGAACATTACGATCTTCCTTTACCGACAAGCAAGCAATGCTAAGTCCTAAAAAAGAGATAGAGGTGGAATATTCTAGCTGGAAACCAGACCTTTTTTATAAACTTGAACCTATAAAATAGTAATATCTTTGACGTTCATCATTTGAACGAGGATAAATACTCTCAGCGCATACTGATACATAAGTCAAACAAACAAGATATTAATAACCAAATTCATATTTCCAGAAATTAACCCGAAGCTGCGCATTGTTTACCGTTCCGATGAAAGCTCTCACACACACATACACATATATTATAATAAACATTAACTCGCGTATGTTTATCTAACGTATTATGCATTGCGACGTTCAGATACGTGAGTACGTCATCTTATTTGTATGTCATTAGATGATATCCTCAATGAAATACCATTTTTTTAATGTTTAATTATTTCGTTCAATAAAAATCAATAGTGACGATGGCCTCTTCAGTGAGAGGTCCAGGTTCGATCCTGACTCTTGCCTTGAAATCGGTTTTCTAAATTTCTACGTGCACCTGAAGATGAGATCATCGCTTGCTCATCGAAGTAAACATCGTGAAGAGATCTGCATGCCTGATGAGATTAAAAGTCTCTGCAGATATGTGTAGTTCACCAACCCGCATTGGGCCAGCATCGGTGAACTATATCAGACAAAATGTTATATAAACAACTACACATCAACATCGTGTACCCTTGTTCAAATTTGTGCACCTAACCCTTTTAGCCATAACATAAATAATTTCAAGAATACATGCATGGTCCCGGTACAAAGTATGCACGCTGAGACGGCCAACGTAGCCCGTTCTTTTTAAATATACCGCGTCAAAGGACGTCCAATGATAACATGTAAAGTGGACGGGACGGAAGGTCATTACTCGATGTCTGAAGCTATAGAAAATTTGTGTAACAGAATTATGCGAGATAAATTACGTTAAAGTACGGCAGTCGACTGAGTGGAGGCTTTTGATGGAATGACATACAAATATGCAAGAATGTAACTGTTTTACATGCAGTCAGACAGACAACGTCCGTTCGTCCATCTTTAAAAGGGTGAAGTGATATTCTTTAATCGTCATAATATGACCGGTGTCGGCGACGAGATTCCGAGCCTAACCAGTATGTCATTGTAGAAACGTAGTACATTCATATCAGACCGACCCCATATGGGTTGCGAGCCGACTAGCGGCGACGTAGTTTCAAGTCGTAAAAAAATTAGGAAAGTTAAGAAAGTTGTCACGAGTATCGGACTCGCCCCATACCGGTTGTGGGCCGACCGAACCGATGACATACCTGATTAAATTTTAAAGTGTTAATTTTGGTATGATTTTATGAAAATATGATAACGAATGATGTTTATAATGTAAATATAAGGTAAAATGGATATTATTAGACAAGTAGGATAATAATCAGGATGGTAATTTTAAAAATATAAGCAGAAATAGTTAGAAGTATTTGCCTCTCGCTCGTAATGTGTAGGAGTAAGAGAGATGCAATGATGTTATTCTGATAAGATTAATTTTGATTAGTTTTTGATATTTTTATACTAATTAAGTTAATATAAAGTGAATATTTAGGTTTGTCTATGTAAATATGATATAGGAAACAATATTTCAAGTATATTGGTATGATTGTTCTATAGGAAATTACGTCTGATCAGAAAGTGTCTAATTAGACTAATTAGATTAGTGATTAGTTAGTCACTCAAAGTGAAAATGACGCGCGAATCGAGCGCAACGCGAGTCACGACGCGTCCTTGGGGCGCGGGAGTATAAATACCGGGCCCGCTGTGGGCTCGGCAGTCAGTCGCGATCGGTCGTCCGAAGAAAACAGCCGAATAAGAAGAGGCGAATATAAGGAAGAGCCGAGACCTTGAAGCGAGTATAAGGAAGAATAGTGGTTTTAATTATGGACTCCCAAGATCCCCGACTCTGTTTCAATTCACGCCTCTCCCGAGGTCCTCACGATCGTAGTGCCAAAATACGCATTCAGGGGTGCGTGGTGGCTTACGTTACTAGCGAACGTAAGGAAAGACGTACGTCAAAATATAGTGGGAGATTGTCCCAGGCGAAGCGGCGAGCTACAGTACAACCGACATACCGAGGAACTGCCCAAGCCTGACCGCCCAGCTGCATCAGCTACAGCACCGCCGCCGAAACAACCGGTAGCCTAATAGAGTTTGAAGTCGAGGAAGAGAACGAGTGTAGGAACGCAATACATGGAACGACGACCTCCGTGCAATGGTAGGACCGCAATAGATAGAACGACGACCTCCGTGCTATGGTAGGAGCGCAAAAGATGGAACGGCGACCTCCGTGCAGTAATAGGAGCACAATAGATGGAACGACGACCTCTGAGCAATGGTAGGAGCGCAATAGATGGAACGATGATCTTCGTGCAATGATAGTAGCGCAATAGATGGAACAACGACCTCCGTGCAATGGTATGAGCGCAATAGATGTAATGACGACCTACATTACTTACCTACTCACCTTGGCTGACACCGACTCCAAAAGTAACTATAATGACGTGGTAAACGCAAAGTTTGTACATTAGTAGAAGATTAAGTTGATTATATGTTGTAAGCACAAACATTAGAGAAACTGTTATTTTATTACTTTTTAGTTTAGTATTTTTGAAGTCGGTTTAAATTTTTTGTAAAATGTTTTTATTTCTTAATTTTTAGTGATTCCGAAATTCGTCGTCTTGGCGTTCATTGAAGGAGGCATGTTCAGCAGTGGATGGATAAAGGATGATGATGATGATGATGATGATGATGATGGTGATGGTGATGATGATGATGATTACGATGACCGCGACATACTATGGTGTGCTACCAAAGCATCCTATACAATTGTTACATCGACACGTAATAAAAAAATCATATCATCAAGGTAAACAAAACCAACCAAATAGGCATTGTTTAAATGTACCCCTACATTTATAGCTAAAACTTAGAATTTAATGACAGCCCGGACCTCAGCGTGACCCACAGAGAAGTTGGTCGTGGAGTTGTATCCGGTCGAAGGACCATTACTGTTACATCTGCACTTTGTAACGAGATTAACGCGGTTTGGTTAATTCGTCAATGTTGGTACATTATTTCTGTATTTTGATTGTAATTGTTTTTCGTAAATCTTGGTTTTTTCTAAGTGCTATTTCAATTAAAATTCAATATTAGATTTCTTAGGAATACATGTTTACCGCACTATGGATAGAGCACATAATTCAAGTACCAAAATGAGGTTGAGATAAAATATTGATTAAATATTAATGATCTTGAGATCGTCTTCGACATCTCCGCGCAGTGGCCGGTCCGTGTTAGATGCGAATGCTAAGGAATCGGCCATCTTGGCGTTCATTGAAGGAGGCCTATTTACAGCAGTGGACGGATCGAATAATAATAATATCTATGGGCGTTTATACACCATGTCAATCTGCTCCCGTGGTAAGTTCGTGAAGAACTTGTGTTACGGGTACCAGACATCGGAAATATTTTTATACTATTATACTATACATAATATATTTAAGATTTCTAATATATAATACACATATTTAATACACATCCATGACCAAGGAACACCGAATTTTTTTTGTTCCCTGGCGGTATTCAAACCCGTTACTTTCGGCTTGAGTGCCAACGCGCTAACCATTGAGCCACAGAGGTCGTCCTAGAAGCCAATGATGATGATGATGATGATGATCTTGAGCTGATATCATTCACAACGTAATTAGTAATGTTCATTACACAAGTACCGACTGGAAACTGATCAATTGAGATATTAGATCCTTCGGTACTATTGAGAATCCAATTTTAGCGGATGATGAGGACGGAATGAATTAATAAATTATCTTGTACATACTTAACTCCAAAACCATCATCATCAACCTTTTCTGCTCATAGGCCTCCTTCAATGAACGAATAGACATAGCTGGGATTGGCCATTTCCCGCCACCGTATCCAACCAGGAACAGCCACTAGAGATCGTTGTCCTATCTAGTTGGCGTCGACCGTGTTCCCTCAGTCACCTCCTCTGAAAAACTTTATTGACCCACCGGCTATCAGTTCTATATCACGGATAAGCGCTAATGATACAACCTGGAAGATTTATCAAAATTCTCAACATAAGCAGTAGAGGTCCATATAATTTCGAGGTCAGGCGCCGATTAAGTTCGCGGGCTAACGAGCTCAACACTCTAAAATACGTTTTCATCTGATCAGGCACGTGACATTACGATTTTTTTTTCTTTAACGTCGGGAAATGCTCTGATGCATCCTGCGGGGGAGTAGGTCTCCCCACACGGGTATGTGGGAAATTGCGCCCGAAAGCTAGTAAGGTGGACGCAGCTCTACCTACCCTATAAAACCCGGAAAGTTTTTTTTTTTTTTTTTTTTTTTTTTCGGATGGATCTATGCTAATGGCCCGAAGGCCCTAATGCTTCAACGGATTAGTGTGAGCCCATTCGGCTCACTTTTGATTGGGGGGTTGCCCCCCGCCTACCGTGCAGTCTGTGACCACACGGCCTCCTGGCGTCGGTTGTGTGCAACCCGGAAAGTGCCACCAATGCCACCTTTGGTGAAGTGTCCCGGATCTGTTGAGGAAACCGGGCATCTTGACGGCTAGTCAGTTCCTCAGGGGAGCGACGCCACCTCCACAGCATGATTATCCCGCACCACATAATAACCCCTCCTAACGTCGGTTAGTTTTCCGTCCTCACTCCTTGCCCCCTGCTGTTTTGTCTCCTCTTCTTATAAGAGTGGTACAAAGAGCCCCCTCGGCTCAATTCGCTTCGCTCAAGGTGCTGGGATCACCCTAGGCTACTGAGCCCCACCGTCACGACAAGGCCTAAACCATGGTGGGGAACATTACGATCTTCCTTTACCGACAAGCAAGCAATGCTAAGTCCTAAAAAAGAGATAGAGGTGGAATATTCTAGCTGGAAACCAGACCTTTTTTATAAACTTGAACCTATAAAATAGTAATATCTTTGACGTTCATCATTTGAACGAGGATAAATACTCTCAGCGCATACTGATACATAAGTCAAACAAACAAGATATTAATAACCAAATTCATATTTCCAGAAATAAACCCGAAGCTGCGCATTGTTTACCGTTCCGATGAAAGCTCTCACACACACATACACATATATTATAATAAACATTAACTCGCGTATGTTTATCTAACGTATTATGCATTGCGACGTTCAGATACGTGAGTACGTCATCTTATTTGTATGTCATTAGATGATATCCTCAATGAAATACCATTTTTTTAATGTTTAATTATTTCGTTCAATAAAAATCAATAGTGACGATGGCCTCTTCAGTGAGAGGTCCAGGTTCGATCCTGACTCTTGCCTTGAAATCGGTTTTCTAAATTTCTACGTGCACCTGAAGATGAGATCATCGCTTGCTCACCAGCGAAGTAAACATCGTGAAGAGACCTGCATGCCTGATGAGATTAAAAGTCTCTGCAGATATGTGTAGTTCACCAACCCGCATTGGGCCAGCATCGGTGAACTATATCAGACAAAATGTTATATAAACAACTACACATCAACATCGTGTACCCTTGTTCAAATTTGTGCACCTAACCCTTTTAGCCATAACAGAAATAATTTCAAGAATACATGCATGGTCCCGGTACAAAGTATGCACGCTGAGACGGCCAACGTAGCCCGTTCTTTTTAAATATACGGCGTCAAAGGACGTCCAATGATAACATGTAAAGTGGACGGGACGGAAGGTCATTACTCGATGTCTGAAGCTATAGAAAATTTGTGTAACAGAATTATGCGAGATAAATTACGTTAAAGTACGGCAGTCGACTGAGTGGAGGCTTTTGATGGAATGACATACAAATATGCAAGAATGTAACTGTTTTACATGCAGTCAGACAGACAACGTCCGTTCGTCCATCTTTAAAAGGGTGAAGTGATATTCTTTAATCGTCATAATATGACCGGTGTCGGCGACGAGATTCCGAGCCTAACCAGTATGTCATTGTAGAAACGTAGTACATTCATATCAGACCGACCCCATATGGGTTGCGAGCCGACTAGCGGCGACGTAGTTTCAAGTCGTAAAAAAATTAGGAAAGTTAAGAAAGTTGTCACGAGTATCGGACTCGCCCCGTACCGGTTGTGGGCCGACCGAACCGATGACATACCTGATGAAAATTTAAAGTGTTAATTTTGGTATGATTTTATGAAAATATGATAACGAATGATGTTTATATTGTAAATATAAGGTAAAATGGATATTATTAGACAAGTAGGATAATAATCAGGATGGTAATTTTGAAAATATAAGCAGAAATAGTTAGAAGTATTTGCCTCTCGCTCGTAATGTGTAGGAGTAAGAGAGATGCAATGATGTTATTCTGATAAGATTAATTTTGATTAGTTTTTGATATTTTTATACTAATTAAGTTAATATAAAGTGAATATTTAGGTTTGTCTATGTAAATATGATATAGGAAACAATATTTCAAGTATATTGGTATGATTGTTCTATAGGAAATTACGTCTGATCAGAAAGTGTCTAATTGGACTAATTAGATTAGTGATTAGTTAGTCACTCAAAGTGAAAATGACGCGCGAATCGAGCGCAACGCGAGTCACGACGCGTCCTTGGGGCGCGGGAGTATAAATACCGGGGCCGCCGTGGGCTCGGCAGTCAGTCGCGATCGGTCGTCCGATGAAAACAGCCGAATAAGAAGAGGCGAATATAAGGAAGAGCCTTGAAGCGAGTATAAGGAAGAATAGTGGTTTTAATTATGGACTCCCAAGATCCCCGACTCTGTTTCAATTCACGCCTCTCCCGAGGTCCTCACGATCGTAGTGCCAAAATACGCATTCAGGGGTGCGTGGTGGCTTACGTTACTAGCGAACGTAAGGAAAGACGTACGTCAAAATATAGTGGGAGATTGTCCCAGGCGAAGCGGCGAGCTACAGTACAACCGACATACCGAGGAACTGCCCAAGCCTGACCGCCCAGCTGCATCAGCTACAGCACCGCCGCCGAAACAACCGGTAGCCTAATAGAGTTTGAAGTCGAGGAAGAGAACGAGTGTAGGAACGCAATACATGGATCAACGACCTCCGTGCAATGGTAGGAGCGCAATAGATAGAGCGACGACCTCCGTGCTATGATAGGAGCGCAAAAGATAGAACGACGACCTCCGTGCAGTAATAGGAGCGCAATATATAGAACGACGATCTCCGTGCAGTAATAGGAGCACAATAGATGGAACGACCACCTCTGAGCAATGGTAGGAGCGCAATAGATGGAACGATGATCTTCGTGCAATGATAGTAGCGCAATAGATGGAACGACGACCTCCGTGCAATGGTAGGAGCGCAATAGATGGAACGACGGTCTCCGTGCAATGGTAGGAGTGCAATAGATGGAAAGACGATCTCCGTGCAATGGTAGAAGCGCAATAGATTAATCGATAATCTCCATGCAATGATAGTAGCGCAATAGATGGAACGACGATCTCCGTGCAATGATAGTAGGGCAATAGATGGAACGTCGATCTCCGTGCAGTAATAGAAGCGCAATAGATGGAACGTCGATCTCCGTGTAGTAATAGAAGCGCCATAGATGGAACGAAGTTCTCCGTGCAACCATAGGAGCGCAATAGTTGGTCAACGGATGATCTGATAATGTTGATAGAACGTAGAAATGTACGAATATACTGTGACGCCTTCTCATCGGGGTAGATAACCACTATTCACCAGCTACGACCCTTTAATGTTTCCAACCAACTTCCCACATAACCTTTAAGTATGTAATGAACATCTCCACCCACCGACACTGGACATAAAGGGTCTGTACAGTCCCATATATTGTACAAGTTTCAGGACGGCTATTCAAGATTCAGTTATGGTACAACTTCTTGTATTGGCCTCACCGTTACTCAGTATCTGCTAGTTAGGGACTGATTTAATTCAAGGGTATTATTTTCTACTTTTTCTTGTAACTTTTACTCGACAGCTCAATCATTGCTTATCCTGACACGTGATATTAACTCGGTAGAAGTACGTACTATTTAAGTCTCGGTGCCAGTCATTCAATTCAATATGATTGGTCACCTGATACGACATGACCAGTTTTACAAAAAATGCCATAGAAGAAAAGATTGAGGAGAAATTATATAAAACAGATAAAGAAGAAGGTACGGGTCGTATCGTATCAGGTGGTGATGGTGTTGGTGGAGAGAAGGAAGGATCGATGACTGCTCCACCGACAAGAGCAAGGCTCTTAAATAGAGGGAGAGAGCTAGTCATTCTCTCCTTTCCTAAAATTAGCAAAGCTGTTTCACGGAATAAATAAACGGGATGGTGTACTCGTGCCGATTTACGCGCAACACAGAAAATCCCTCCCACAGGAGCTTACTACACAAGATGACGAATGGGCATGCTCACGAGATGTAAATGATCACCGTTGACATTCTAATTAGGGATAGAATAAAAACATTTAACAAAAAATTAAAACCGACTTCAAAAATACTAAACTAAAAAGTAATAAAATAACAGTTTCTTTAATGTTTGTGCTTACAACATATAATCAACTTAATCTTCTACTAATGTACAAACTTTGCGTTTACCACGTCATTATAGTTACTTTTGGAGTCGGTGTCAGCCAAGGTGGGTAGGTAAGTAATGTACAGCAACAAATACGACACCGACTCCAAAAGTAACTATAATGACGTGGTAAACGCAAAGTTTGTACATTAGTAGAAGATTAAGTTGATTATATGTTGTAAGCACAAACATTAGAGAAACTGTTATTTTATTACTTTTTAGTTTAGTATTTTTGAAGTCGGTTTAAATTTTTTGTAAAATGTTTTTATTTCTTAATTTTTAGTGATTCCGAAATTCGTCGTCTTGACGTTCATTGAAGGAGGCATGTTCAGCAGTGGATGGATAAAGGATGATGATGATGATGATGATGATGATGATGGTGATGGTGATGATGATGATGATTACGATGACCGCGACATACTATGGTGTGCTACCAAAGCATCCTATACAATTGTTACATCGACACGTAATAAAAAAATCATATCATCAAGGTAAACAAAACCAACCAAATAGGCATTATTGGGAATAACTAAAAAACGGCTTGTCAGATCTTAATAAAATTAATATGGGACCAAATTGGAAACACCAGCTTTCAAACAAAAAAATAAGCATCGAAATCCATTCACAAACGGCGGAGATATCGTGTCACATACATACAAAAAAAAAAAAAAAAAACATACAGACGAATTGAGAACCTCCTTTTTTTTTGAAGTCGGTTAAAAAGAGAATTCAAGGATATAACAAGAATGAAGCAACAAGATAGGTATAAGCAACTGGTATCCGACATGCTAACGTATAAAATGGTACGCTAAAACTATTTAAGGTTACACAAGTCGCTCATCTTTCCATACAAACGCAGAACAGTAATTACTACAATGTTTGACGTTGACCATCAAAAACTAAGGATAATATAAATTGATCTCGTCGTTATCTATATCTGTATGCACCAAAAATCGTGAAAAAATACATTTAACAAATACAAGCTTCTAAGCTTTCGTATTTCTTCTTTGATTTTAGCCTAACTTTGGGCGAAAATAAATCCAAATCCAAAAGTGGAAATAAATTTATTTTAAAAAGATATACTTAACAGTTTTTCTATAATAACTGTTTTGCTATAACCTCCTCCTTTTTGAAGTTGGTTTATGTTATGTATTATCAGTAGGTACATTTGTTTAACTTTTTAATATAAAAGATAAATCAAGTGGGTAGATAAAAATATAAGTGACATACAATGTCACTTGTGATTTGGCTACCTAGCACAATAAAGTGATTGCTATAAAATGTGTATTATTTAAACATAATAGTGGCGATGAAGTGTAAAATTGGAGAAAATGGAACATACATCAGTAAAATTCAGTGAATTAAACCCGAAAACAGACATATGGGACAATTATATTGATAGGTTAAAATTTTGTTTCGAAGCAAATGGTATACTTTTGGATGGTGCAAGAAGGGCAAACTTCTTTACTATATGTGGAGCAGAAGTTTTCGAAACATTCTTGGCATTGATTACGCCAAGAAAAGCGAGTGAAGTGACTTTTACGAAAATTGAAAAAATTTTGACTAAACATTATAGCCCAAAACCAAACGAAATTTCTATGTCATATAAATTCTATACTCGTAATCAGAATACAAATGAGACAGCTTCAGAGTACATTGCACAGTTGCGTAAAATTAGTTCTTCATGTAATTTCAAAGAACTGGAGCGCATGTTGCGTGACAGACTTGTTTGTGGTATGAAAGATCAACGCTTGCAGTATGAACTATTAAAACGGGATAATTTGAGTTATCAAGATGTTATTGATGCTATGGTGTCTTCTGAAAGTGCTGGAAAAGACTGTCGAATGATACAGTCGTTCATAGGTGATGAAATTAGATCAAATCTGAATAGGTCAACGGATGACAAAGTACAAGATTATAGACTTGAGCCTATGGATGTTAATGCGGTACAACCGAAGTTGAGCAAGCGCTATTGTTACCGGTGTGGAGATAAACATGGGGGAGAATGTCGTTTCATTAATGCTCAATGTAGATACTGCAAGAAGACTGGTCATATTGAAAAAGTCTGTATACTGAAGAAAAAATCTATGAGGAAGAATATTAATTTTACAGAAGATGAAAATGATTTTCATTTAAATGGTATATACAATTTTAAAGATGAAGAAAGAACACCATCATTGATAGTTCATCTTTTCTGGAAGGTATTCTGGTCGAGTTGCAGTTAGACACCGGAGCAAGTTTTTCATTGTTTAATGAATCTACATGGAGAAAAATACAATCTCAACGTCAACATCTTGTTCTCAATCCATCATCATTGTCTTTACGGACTTGGACAGATACACCTGTAATATTGTTAGGTCAAGCAATAATTAAGGTGCAATTTAGAGACATAACACAAAATTTAAGTATAATCATAGCTAAAGGACGGGGACCTAACCTCTTGGGACGTGACTGGTTACGTCCATTACAAATTACAATGAATATTAATAATATTTCTATGGGTAACCTGATACAAATAGAAAATATCATATCAAAATATGGGGATGTTTTTCAAGATGGACTTGGCACTTTTCGTGGTGAACCAGTGAATATACATTTAATGACCAGTGCTTCACCTAGGTTTTTAAAAGCCCGTCCTGTTCCATATGCAATTAAAGCTGATGTAGAAAGGGAAATTGACCGTCTGATTGCAGAAGGAGTTCTTCAACCAGTCTCGTATTCTGAATGGGCAACACCAGTGGTACCTATTCGGAAAAAATCAGGGGAAATCCGGCTGTGTGGAGACTATCGCAGTACAGTTAATCAAGCTACTGAATCTGACACCTATCCAATGCCAACCGCCAATGAGGTATTTGCTACGGTAGCAGGTGCACAATTTTTTACAACATTGGACCTGGAACGTGCATACACGCAAGTGAAAGTTAGTGAATCAACGGCTAAACTGTTAACCTTAAATACTTGCAAGGGACTTTATACAGTTCACCGACTACCGTTTGGGGTAAAAGCTTGTCCTGGCATATTCCAAAGATTAATGACTTCCTTACTGGCAGGGATATCAGGAGTAGCAGTGCTCATTGATGACATTATTATTAGCGGTTGTACAATGCTGGTCATGCAACAGCGCCTTGAGGAAGTACTATATCGAATACAAAAAGCCGGATTGCGTCTGAACAAGAACAAGCGTAAGTTTGCCAAAGAACAGGTTGAGTTTTTAGGATTTGTTATCAATAAAGATGGCATTCATCCAGCTCCAAGTAAGATTAAGGCTATCGTTAAAACACCAGAGCCAAAAAATGTACAAGAACTACAAGCTTTCTTGGGATTATATAATTTCTACGAGAGGTTTATACCTCACAAGGCGACAGTTCTTGAACCTTTGCACAGATTGATAGATAAGTCTCATAAGTGGAAATGGACTAAATGTGAACAAGATTCTTTTGATACTGCAAAACGTTTATTGACATTTGACACCACCTTAGTCCATTACGACCTGAACAGACCATTGATTCTGGTATGTGATAGTTCAGAATATGGTGTTGGGGCAGTATTGTCTCACATAATGGATGATGGACATGAGAGACCAGTTGCAATGAGTTCCAGAACACTACATACTCATGAAAGTAGGTACTCATAGTTGGACAAGGAAGCTACAGCGATTATGTTTGGGATACAGAAATTTCACAATTATTTAGCGGGAAGATATTTCACAGTAGTAACTGACCACAAACCTTTGCTTGGAATTTTTAATCCAAAAAAGCCTATGCCAGTAATTTTATCACCAAGGTTAATTCGCATTGCTATAGCGTTGACATCACATGATTATGACATAGTATATCGGCCAGGTACACAGATTGGTAATGCAGACAGTTTAAGTCGTTGGCCTCTACCGGTCTTAGATCAAGAAGAACAGCTTCTGTACGAGATACTGTTAATGGCAGATAAAACAGAGGATTTTACTTATACTGCAAAAGAAATTGCTTTGGAAACTGAGAAGGATCAAATACTTTCACGTATTTTTCGCTATCTTAGATGTGGATGGCCAAATAAAGTCACTGATACGAATTTGCATACATATTGGTTACATAGATCTAAGCTATCTCTACAGGATGGTTGCATATTACTGGGTTGTCGAGTCGTGATACCGCCGTCTTTAAGGCAAGCTATTTTAAACATGTTGCATACGACACACAATGGGATTGTTCATACAAAATCATTAGCTAGAAGTTATGTCTGGTGGCCACATTTAGATAATGACATAATTCATTTAGTCAGTAATTGTAGAAAGTGCCTTGAACATAGGCAAATGCCTGCTAAATCAAACCATGAGTGGGTACTACCTTCGAGGCCATGGTCCAGAATTCACATGGATTTTGCTGGGCCATTCTTAAACAAAACCTTCTTAATTGTTGTTGATGCGTATTCAAGATGGCCTGAAGTATTTATAGTAAATAACACAACATCAAGCACAGTGATTCGTTATTTAAGAATGTTATTCGCTACACATGGCCTGTGTGAGACAATCGTTTCTGATAATGAAACTGCATTTGTGTCCAATGAAATGGGAATATTTTTGAAAGCGAATACGATAAGACATATCACAACGGTACCCTACCACCCTGCTACCAACGGACTAGCAGAACGTATGATGCAAACTGTTAAAAAAAATTAAAAAGAATTGAAGGATCTTGGGACGTAAAGATTCCAAATATGTTGCTTGGTCTAAGGGTCACACCATGCACTAGCACAAACAAAAGCCCAGCTGAACTACTGTTAATAGACGTCTTCGTACTGTTATTGACAATCTGCATCCGGATTATTTACAACATCAGAAAATGGAAACTCAAATAGTTAATATGGGTCAAAGGAAAAATAGGGAAACTAATATAGGAGAAAAAGTGATGTATAGGAACTATAATAAAAATGGGTCTAAGTGGTTACCAGGTCAAATTATCAACAAGGAAGGTCCATCTAACTATAGAGTACAAACTGATGACGGTGCTATAGTTAGGTGTCATATTGATCAAATTGTAAAGTTAAAAAATAATAACAGTACAGACGAGACTGAAGTAAATGCTAGAAATATTCATAATGACGTCACAGAGGAATTAGAAAATGAAGCAGTAGAACCAGCTGAGATAAGTAATGGAGGTGATCAGCAGGGAGAACACACAGAATATGATGATATTATTGAAATTCCAAATGCAGAATGTTGGGAACAGATGTTAGGAATACCAAGGTCAAGTGAAATATCTATGGCAGGAGGAAAGATCAGGAATAAGCTAAATGTACATTCCAAAGTCCCGTATTCCAGACCTACGCATTCCAGAGAAGATACTAATTACATGTTTTAGAGTGTGCATGTTTATTATTTAACTTCTTCTTTACTTAACTTCTGAATTTTAATTAATTATTTGAACTTGAGTTGATTATGATAGATGGTTAGTTAGAATTGTTAATAAGAGGGGGGGAAGGTATGTTATGTATTATCAGTAGGTACATTTGTTTAACTTTTTAATATAAAAGATAAATCAAGTGGGTAGATAAACATATAACATACAATGTCACTTGTGATTTGGCCACCTAGCACAATAAAGTGATTTCTATAAAATGTGTATTATTTAAAAATAATAGTTTAAAAGGACATTATAGGAATGAATCATTGTGCATTTCATTCTAGCACACGTTTGGTACAACAGATTTCACTGACCTGGCTTCTGGCCGTGTAAGGTAACAAAACACCTTTTACTATATTATAAACACACGAAAATAAGCATTTTCATGTGTTGGATTACTTAAAGAGTAGTATAATGTATAATTACAGAAGCGCCAACAAAGAAATTATCTTGTCCGTGTGTATGTTATTTGGTTGAGCTGGAGAAGCGGTCGATTGACTTGATTATAGGTGTCCAGACATATCTGAGTGTTTCACTAGAGCATCATGCTGTAATCTAAATGGAAGCAGATGTGTTGTAAATAATAAATACTGAATAATGTACTCTTTATTACTTTAACTAGCTGTTGCCTGCAGCTTCGCCCGCGTTAACATGCTACGTAGTCTATTACGTGTATTCCTACTATGAATATCACTTTTCTTACAAAATTCATTTATGCTTTTCCGGACATACAGTAAATTTTCTAAGATGTATTTAGAGGCGACAGTCAGAATTCTTATTTATTTAAATTTTTCTCTCAAAGACGAATTAGGTGAGCGAGAGGTACCACCTCGGTCGTGCCGGCCCAGTTCGGCTGCAATGCAGCATGGCACTACCTCTTACTAAAGTACTCGTAGATTTATCAAAACTTTATTAATACGATCTACGCAGGAGATATTAAGAACTAGTCCTTCCATGACCATATTACGAGATATGATTACGAGAGTAATCCACATTCCAATTTGCCACTGCATTATGCAGAACAAATGCTGGTAAACGTTCACCCTTGTGTAGACTTGCTGATGATGAGCATTTTTGTCGGTGGATATCCTATCTACAGGAGTGGCCAAGTTTACAAAACGAATTTTTGAATTATTGCATTAATAATATTGTTGATGCAATGATTTAGAATTTCGTTTCTAACAAATTAACCCAAAATGTAATCGGTATCTGTATATTATAGCTCTGTAAAGTACCCTAGACGTCAGTCATGTAAAAAACTTAATAAACTGCGATAAAATCCGTGAAAGTTGTTTTAAAATACTAAGAATGAATAAAAACTATATACGAAAACTATGTAATGCTTTTTTCTACTTGTTTTTACATAAAACCTTGAGACTGAAGCAAATTATGTTAACAAATATAACAAATATTTTCCGTATCTTCAGAGATATTCTAGAACTCATTATCCCATGGCCCGTATACTTCACAAGTTTTCCCATAACTGTCGGTCGATCAGATGCCTAATATACCGAGGACAACGTCGCTATGAGTTAGTTCCTTACTGTTTTTGTTTCCTTCCGATTGTAACTTATAAGCTTTTTGTCCATTACCGTCTTATTCAAAATCCCACTCTCTCTCCCCCTCTTTTTCTCTCTCCCTCTATCTCTCTCTATCTCATTCGGGCAAACCGCCTGGACTTGGCAACAAGACACCGGGTGAAGTCATTTACGTAAATGGGCTAAGTTGACAACTTACCCGGTAGTCTAACGGTTTTTCCCAACTAACATAAACATTCCTTCTACGACAAATCAAAAGAATTGGCAGTTAAGGAACAGTACGTATAATCTTAATATTCCACCATTTTGTTTTCACCCGGAGCTGACGGTAAAGAAATATGGCGTCTGATTATAGAGTCACGACGCGGGCGAGAGTGACGTGTTAATGACAGGTCTGGTGTACTGTTACGGGGTGGGTTTTTTAGAAGGATTTTTATTAATCAAAAACTTGTAGTAGCTCCCTTTTATTGATAAAGATTAAAGATACAACAAGACTTGTTTGTGCTTTTAAAACATTGTGCCCACAACGAAGCCTAAACCCGATCTGTCCAATCTTTGCATCATCTTCTTCAAGATGACTCTGCTATGTGCGCAAAAAGGAATAATACACGTTTTGGAAACGAGGACGGCTACTCAGCGATATTATTTAGGATTGTGTAATTAACTGAGAAACGAGAAGTGCTGCTCAGCGACATTATTTAGATCTAACTAGGGTTGTAATATAGCAATACTGACTAGGGCTGTATTATAACAGTACGTCTCATGAGATGGACTGGTCGGTAAGCTGTATTATTATAGTGAGATACCCGTCGATAAGCTAACCTCTTAATGGCTGGTGACATTAGCCTGGTTTTTAGCTGCATTTACAACAGCTTCACGTGACACGCTCAACAACTGGCAACGTCCACGAGCTCAGTTGTACAAGTAGACAGTGGTCACGCGGTCACGTGGTCACGTGATCACGTGGTCGCGCGGTCACGCGGTAACGTCGGGGAGCGGCGCGGCAACCCGATTCACGTAACAAAACTTCTACGATATCGTAGCGACATCCACGGGTTTACAGCGTTTCGTATGCACGTAACAAGACGTGCACACGAAACTAATTATTATATTAACAACAGGATAATTATTATATTAACAATAGGATCGTTTCTCGATCGTATTAAGACGATCGAGAAACGATCCTATTTTAGTTCTATCGACGAATCGTTAGGGGGTATTCACGTACGTCAGACGGACGTCAACCGTGGCTTGCGGGTATTCACCTCTTTTATTCGATTGGCTGTCAACGATTAAACGTCAAACATTGACAAGCAGTTGAAGAAAAGTTAGTTATTTGGAGTTGTTGTTTAACTTTTTCTCGGTTTTCTTAAACTTTGAAGATTTGTGTGATACCAACACCCGCTGTGTGGTGATTACACATGTGGGGCGGGTGACGCGCGGCCGCGGTATGTGTGAACGGTCCCCGGTACTAAGATATTGAGCCTTGACAGATGACACGCCTTAACAGGCCCGCTTGTATAAGGTATATATAATAAGGTCTGACACCCGACGTGTATAGACTAAAGCTTGGACCTTCACTTTAGCGGTGATAATTGATCTCGTCATAATGACTTAACAATCAATACAGATAAATAAAATCGGAGTGTCTGTTTGTAATATTAAAATAACCGCTTTTATTGAATGCATATGGATGTATATACGGTACACATTATACCAAAATAGTCTTTTTTACAATTTTTGTCCGTCTGTCTGTGTGTTTGTTCCGGCTAATCTCTGAAATGTCTGGACCAATTTTGACAGGACTTCCACTGACACATAGCTGAAGTTTTATGGAGTAACTTAGGCTATAATAACAATCATCATCCATCCGGGTACGGGTGTAAATCTGAGTTAACGCGGGCAAAGCTGCGGGCAGCGGCTAGTATATTTATATATTTGCTATATTTATTCCTTAATGTCCCCGCCCCGCCCCCCGCACCCCCCCCCCCCGCACGACCGGGCTGACCTACAATGTAAGAAACATATCGTCATAAAGTTTTCCGTATCCGAAGTTTGTGGAATCGAAGCAAATGTTCCGAATCATGCTATGTGGTTTTAAAACATAAGGTGATACTATTAAAATATACTAAAAAAAAAAAAGTTATAATAACTACTTTTCTTTTATAATATAACCGCTCTACACCATGGTTGAGGCATTGACGTGGCGGTGGGGCTCAGTAGCCTAGGGTGAGTCGCTGCACCTTGGGCGAAGCTAATTGAGCCGAGGGGGCTCATTGTGCCCCTCTTATAAGAAGAGGGGACAAAAGAGCAGGGGGCAAGGGGCGAGGACGGGAACCTCACCCCATTGTACTGTCCAGACGTTGGGAGGGATTGTTTTGTGGTGCGGGACAACCCCTCTGTGGAGGTGGCGTCAGTCCCTTGGGGGACTGACTAGCCGTCGAGGTACCCTGTTTGTTTATAAGATCCGGGGCCCCTCACCAAAGGCGGCATTGGTGGCACTCGCCGGGTTTTAGTGGGTAGAGCTGCGTCCACTTACCACCTTTCGGGCGCAGCGAGTCCCACATACCCGCGTGGGGAGACCCACTCCCCCGCGGGATGCCTCAAAGCATTTCCCGGCGTTAAAGAAAAAATAAAATAAAAAAATAACCGCTGATCCGATTTCATTACTTTCCAATTAATAGAGGCTAGAGAGAGTCTCGACTTAACTACTGGTAAATCTGTAAAGTAACTTCGTACAACAACGTTGAACAAAACTTCGATTAACTAACTCAAGTTTTAATCCCATTCGGTCCTCTGGAAACTTTATAGAAATTCTTCACTTGAAAAATTATGTTGCATACTATACATTTTTCGTCATTGTAATAATTATCCACACATTAATATTTTATTCAAAAGTTACACTATCTATTACGTTTTACATTATAACCTTTTTAAAAGTGCGCATTTCGTCTATAAAATTTAATATTATTTTGTCCTAGAAAACTAGTATTGTGCAAATAAACTATTTTATGATAGCGTGCTATGGACTATAAACTATATTTTTCTAGTGCGCTATTTTATAGACTATATTATAACGTGTAGTCTCAACACTAGAATTACACCGAACCTGCGTGAGACGGCCGGAATAGCGCGCGACACATCAACAACGTGACCGCGGTATGGAAACTAGGAACAAAATTTATTTTGTAATAAAAAGCGACATCTAGCCGTCGGATATAGAGTTAAAAATATTAGAAAGAAATATTTGATAATTTGGTAAAATTATTTATTCAAATAATTAAATATAGTTAATTTTCTTAGTTACATAATAATCCAACATTATTTTATTAATATTGTAACGAATTTTTAGTGCCGTTAATACCTTTAATCATATTAGTTTCATTTGCAATATGGTAGGATTTAGAATTTCTGATATAGTAATACTGTGGTAATACTAATTATGCAAAAATGCAAATGGCCGCTGTTGTTGCAATAATTTTGAAGTTTTTGAAGTTCGAACTCATGCGTATTTTGTTCTTGCAGTTTCAAGGTTCTAGTGGTAGTTATGCACGAGATGCACGCGCACAAGATGAATGTAGATGCGTTCTCTGATATTTTTTTGTTAAAATTACCTTCTAAAAAATTTTCTCATACCTATCGAATTAATGAGTTAACAGAATAACATCATAAAAAATAAAACACGGTAGGTAATGAGATATAATTCTTTACACAAAAAATATCACAGGTAACTGTATATAATAACATAATATTTAATAGAAATAATAAACCTAAGAATAACAATAAACGTATATATAGGCTATATAGCTAGGTAGGTTTAGGTTTTTAGTTCCATATCCAACAACTAGATGGCGCCACGTACGGCTTACATATATTTGATTCGCGTTTCCAGTCTATCTCTGGTTATACAATAGTAGTCTTTGGCGCTGACTCACGTCTACGATCTAGCACGTTAGCGTAGTTAGAATGTTATAAAGTTATAACTACGGCCTACGTTATAGCGTCGAATGGGAATTTATATTAAAATCAAAATCATAATCAAAAATTTTTATTCAAATTAGTACTAATACAGTATCTTTTTGACCGTCAATTGAGTCTACCACCGGTTCCAAGGTAAGCCCACTGAGAAGAACCGGCGAAACCATTATAGCGTACGCTATACGTTGAGTATAAATAGCGCGCTATAATATGGCGCTATGCGTTATATTAACCACCACTGTATAAAACCACCTTTTATCACCTACCCACTATTTATATACAGCACCCGACTATGTCTGTAAAGGGTTATACACGATCCATATGACAGGTTTTCTGACTGGTACCTTTGATGGCTGTGAAAAGTTTTTGTGAAAATTTAACAATGTCCAATGTAAACGTGAAAGTGGAGTTTTATACGTGAAAGTTTTTTTTGGCACAGATTTGTATGATATCAAATATCGAATTGGTGTTGCATATGTCATGTATGCATATGGGTTCAAATTTCAAAGGATTTGAAACTGTGAGAAGAACATTTAAACTGAAAATTAATGCTACGTAGAGTACGAGCGTACTGAGAAAACTGATATCGATTTTTGTTGTAAGAGAAGTAAATGATTCCCTAGTGTCAAAATATGATTACCATCACCTACCGGCCTACCTGGAAGGCTTGCAGATGCAGGTGCATCGGAGTATACACATGTCGAGTATAGAGGTCTAATTCGAAATCAGGCGAGGATATAGGATGCTTTTTTTTCTTTTCGGTGAGGTGCATGCAGCTCTACCTACTAAAACCGGGCGAATGCCACCAATGCCGCTTTTGGTGAGGTGCGGATCTATTGAGCAAACAGGGCACCTCGACGGCTAGTCAGTCCCTCTCCACAGTCTCCACAGAAGGGTGCACCACAGAACAACCCCTCCATTCAGTACAATGGGGTTAGGTTCCCATCCTCTCCCCTGGTCCCCCTGATCTTTTGTCCCCTCTTCTTAGGCTAGTCACAATGGACAGTTACGGCTAGGACAGTACAATGGGGTTCCAATCATCGGCCCTTGTTCCCCTGCTCTTTTGTCCCCTCTTCTTATATGAGGGGTACAAAGAGCAGCTCCCTCGGTTCAATTTTCTTCGCCCAAAGTGCTGGGTTCACCTTAAACTACTGAGCCCCACCGCCACGTCAACGCTTGAACCATGGTGAGGGCCATAGGATGCTGGTCCAATGCGTGTCTCTCAAACATTATCTTGACAACCACTAATTTTGTCAAGATGTTTTCCATCACCGAAAATCAAGCGATATGACGCTTCGGTTGCGATACATACAGCTTGGCAAAAAAGAGTATGGAAAAAATGAGGGCGCCACTTTCACTTAGGTCTCATCATAATATGGAAAATCAGCAAGATATTTAATCAATTCTGAAACACTAAGCTTTACTCAAATCTAGTATTTGTCGGCTAAGTATTGTCAACATCATAGGTTTCTATTATGTAAAATATTTAGACCTGTCGATACTCTATTTTGCCATGCTGTACACGGAAACCTTACGGTCCGTTAGCGAGTGTAATGACCCCAGATATAATCCGAAGCGACTGAAGTTTAGTTACTGTGTCATAATGGTTTGTTCACAACTTTCTGAAGATATTAGGGGAAACTGGCGTTAGAGGAGATATATGTGGCGACTTTTTTTGAACACGGACATAAAATAAAACGTTATGGTTCGGTAAGACGTGCCCACCAGGCTAGACCTCGAAGTATATAAGACTAGATATTGTATCGAAAACATATTGATTCATATGTGATATTAGCAGAATGGTGGTACCAGTGCAGACGGGAGCACGTTAGCACTTCCTACCCACCAATCTATACTAATATTATAAAGCTGAAGAGTTTGTTTGTTTGAACGCGCTAATCTCAGGAATTACTGGCCCGATTTGAAAAATTATTTCAGTTTTAGATACCCCATTTATCGAGGAAGGCTATAGTCTAATATAACATCACTCTTTGACTAACAGTGGTTAAGTTGAATAAGTTAACGCGGGCGAAGCTGCAGGTAACAACTAGTACACTATAAAAAAAGTACTAGTAAGTAATGCAATAAAAATAAACCCAGACACAAGAATGCGTTTTTTTTGTTAATACGGCGGAACGCCTTTACGCGCCGTCAACGGTCCTTGGTGGGGTCCAATGGTGTGTGGGTCTCGCGGCACATATCTGTGTACATATCTGTGCCGACTACCCATTATAACCCCGCTAGTGCCATAATGCCGCCTTTGGTGAGGTGCCCCGGATATGTAGTAAGAGGTAGTGCTATACTGCGTTGCAGCCGAACTGGGCCGGTACGACTGGGGTGGTACCTCTCGCTTAAATAACACCGGCGTCAAGTGACAGATATGCTGTCGCGTTTCTGCGGTTTGCGAGTTTCCAGTGGTTCATTGGGGGGGGGGGGGGATAGGGAAAAGAAGGGGAAGCGCATCTGCGTCGCCTTGGTTGTGCGGATGTGTATGTGCGCCGGCGCCGTGAGGCTCCGACTGCTCGTTTGCCCCTGATGTCATAAAAAATATGTTGAGCAACAGAGGGGTTGTCCGCACCAGAGAAAAACCCCTCCCAACATCGGGACGATGCAATGGGGTGAGGTACTCATCCTCGTCCCTTGTCCCCCTCCCTAGTCTTTTGTTCGCTCTCCTTATAAGAGGGGTACAAAGATCTGGGTTCATCTTAGGCTACTGAGGCCCATCGCCATGACAAGGCTTAAACCATGGCGGGGATTATAAGAATGATAGCCGATCCAAGTTGGTTGGGAGTTACGAAGTATCTTTCGTCTTGGCGTTCATTGAGAAAGGCCTATGAGATGACACGGGCTGGTAATGATGAAGTAATATGACATAAGTTTATCTCATACCGTAAGACGTAATGATCGCTTGAAGAACACCAATTAAACAAAACTTGTTCAGCGGCACTAGATCCAATATGGTGCCAGATACGTCTAGACTTGTGTGACCTATTTGTTACTACACTCACAACTGAACTTCACTCGTTGTGAAGTGCTGAACTAATGAGTAATATTGGAAATATTATATTTTCTTAACATTTTATCTTAAAATATAAAATTTATTTTAATAATCTGCATGCCCTGGGGTATTAAAATAATACAAGTTGTACTTACTGTCGAGATAAATAAGGTTCTTTAATGTAAGACTGAGACTTCACTGGGGATGGTATTATAGTCATGATTTTCTGTAGTATTCATATTAATATCGATTTTGTGCGTCACGATTTTCAGTAGTTTAATTTATTTATATTAATATCGATTTTGTGGGTGTTGGTAGTTGTAGGTTTGTCTATTGTCAGTTTGGTATAAAAGGACGCCGATGGCGATGTTGCGGGGCATTCTACCAGTATACTTTGAGAAGGACGTTACTCTGCCGGATTATATTGCGATCAAGGAGGTTAAATTGTGTTAATCGGACATCAGTGTTGCGGAGTTGCTTCATATTGTAGACATGTCAAATAAGTATTGTAAATGGAATACCGCATTTTCTTCACAATAGCATCGAGCATAGATTATAACCGGAATAGAGCGATAATGTTATGTGTTTTGTATTAAAACAAATTCCGCTAAAGTGTTGCGACGCTGCGCCGGTTCTGAGCTCTGATTTACCGACAGATGGCCATCGATGGATATTTGGCCGATAGAACATATAAAGATCACTGGTTGGTTGATTTGCTATTACGTCAATGACAAATCACTGATCAGTTTCGGACTTTTATGGCACACATTACTTCTCTATCCGGTTATATGCTCGATGTATTATAGTTACAAGCTGTGGAGAACTACACAACAGTTTTAACAAGGAGGGTAATGTTTAGTTACATAGTTGTGTATTTATTGTACTACATCTGCAGCTGTCCTGCTGGATGTAGGATCCCTTCAATGAACGGTAAGACGGATCAAATTAAATCATTTTTTTTTGTCCAAAATAGTACCAACAGAGTATCTTTTTGAACGTCAATCGAGTCTACCACCGGTTCCAAGGCCAGTCCACTGAGAAGAACCGGCGAAACAAACTCGGTGGAACTAATCTTTTCAAATATTTTATTACAAATTTTACACATTGTTATTATAATGCCTAAAAAATGCTCTGAGGCATCCCGCCTGGGGAGTGGGTCTCCCCAGGTGCGTATATGGGACTCGCTGCGCCTGAAAGATGGTAAATGGACACAGCTCTACCCATTAAAACCCGGCAAGTGCCACCAGTGCCGCCTTGGTGAGGTGCCCCGGATCTGTTACGCTAGGGACCGACGCCACCTCCACAGAAGAGGGGTTGATCCGCACCACATAACAACCCCTCCCAACGTCGGGACAGTACAATGGGGTGAGGATCCTACACTCCTCCTCCTCCTCCATGCTCTTTTGTCCCCTCTTTTTTATGTTAGTTGGATAGGCAAACTGGCAAACGTGCCACCTGATGGTAAGTGGTCGACGTCGCCCATGAACATAAACAAGTTTATCCGGAACGAGCCCAGGCAACTCATCTATGTGTTGCCTATCCTGAGACATAAGATGTTAAGTCTCGGTGCCAGTAATTACACTGCCTGTCTTGCCCTTCTCTCCGAAACACAGCGAAGGTGTTTCACGGGAGAAACAAGCAAGATTGTAGGTACCACCATCTTGCTTGTTTCTCCTGAGCGCGGCACAGCGCTTCCCTCTCACCGGTATAAGAGGGGTACAAAGAGCCCCCTCCGGGTCAATTAGCTTCGCCCAAGGTGTAGCGGCTCACCCTAAGCTACTGAGCTACCTGAACCATGCTGGGGTTATGTAATGCCTGGGAGGACTACCTATTCCCAAGATGTGGTATCTTCTGTAAAATCTTTGACTTTATAATATCCTTTACGGATATCTTACATTAACTACTGGTGATTATTATGTTCTACAACGATATGTTCAATGATGTCAACATATAAGTCATATTTAAATGTGAGCAGCGATCGCGTTAACATATTAAAGGTCTTTTAAATCATTTAATAAAAGTGTAATTATCATGTTAATACGATAAAAGCTTTTCATTAAATTTTCTCAGTGCTTTTAAGAGATAAAACGATTTAAAAGAAAAGTTTGTACTTAATGAACCGGAAAGTATATATCATTAGTTTTACTAACTACAAAAAGGGTAAGTTCTCATTCATTAAAGGTCAAGATGGTTGACCTCCATACAACATTGACTGATTAATTCTTCTATCTCTTACCCTGATAAGATGTCATTTCACGGCACCTCTGACGTATAACCCTCTCAACTAATTGCCCACCGTACATCATACAAACTAAGATATAATAACGTCGTCCAACAGTTAATCCGCTGAACTATCTCATAAAGTATTATAAAGCTATCGTTATAAAATGAGATATAAATTTTATATTATTTGTTTTAGCAACGAATTTTATGTGTTTTCTATCTGTGTGTTCGTCGGTGGTGGGTATGTTCTATACCGCTCCGTCTGCAGGTCACCACCACCCTGCTTGTATCTGCCCGCAGTAGCTTGATGTGTTCTAAAATGATCTCTGAAAGATTCTGTTAAGCTTGAACAAGTCGACGGCGCGAACTCCAACTAAATGAATGCTATCTCACCTGACATACGTGAATATGTGTGCTAGAATGAAATGCACAATGATTCATTCCTATAATGTCCTTTTAGCAAAACCGTTATTATAGAAAAACTATCAAGTGTATCTTTTTAAAATAAATTTATTTCAACTTTTGAATAACTAAACTATGTCTGTACGGGCTTTATTTTTGAATTTTTGTACTCCGTATACTATTTATTTTCGCCCAAAGTTGGGCTAAAAGCAGTATTAAAATACGAAAGTTTTAAAGCTTGTATTTTTTTAATGTATATTTTTTTACTATTTTGGGTACATACACACATAGATAACGACGAGATCAATTTATATTATACTTAGTTTTTCGTGGTCAACGTCAAACATTGTAGTAATTACTGTCCTGCGTTTGTATGGTAAGATGAGCGACTTGTGTAACATTAATATGGTATGTGCTGCCTTTCTATCAGAACACATTTAGTTTGTTGAGAGCTATCAACAGGAGAGCTGCTTATGTTAGTAGTACTATAATTTCCCACTGGTGGGCCCACACCCATTAACACTTCCTTTGCCCACCATGAACAAATACATGTTTTCTATAGCATAGAAGGGCAAACAAGTAGTCGAAGCCTTTTGGCGACTATCGACGTCCATAAACATCGGCACATGCAGATGTATTTCGCTCCTTTTCCCTTCCCCCCCCCCCCCAACGGGCCACCGGAAACTCACAAACCGCACGAAACGCGACAGCATAGCTGTCACTTGACGCCGTTGTTATGTTAGCAAGAGGTACCACCCTTGTCGTGCCGACCCAATCTGGCTGCAAAGCAGCATGGCACTACCTCTTACTACCGTTACAGTCAACATTTTATATAATTGTGTAACAACATATAAAAATTGAGTTACGAATAAAAGTTCGGAGCATGGCATTTGAACGAGTATGGTTCAAATATTATCCTTTAATTTCAAGCGCCACTTTATTTCGTCAAGTGGCTTGACTTTTTCCTGAAATGGAAAATATTGGAATTGCTGTCATAAAAAAGAGAAAATTTCTGATTAGATAAGCGTGGGTCCACGAAATTCAACTTTTAATATGATTTTATCTTTACTTATAACAGTGAGAAATAGAAACTATAGCCTCGATATCGCAACCGTTACGCATACCAATTTTCGGCACGGATCCCACATTTGGTTTCTCGAAATCACGTGCGGACCCTTCTGGTTAGAACATTATTCGTTTACGTTCTGGCCCAATGCTGCTGAATTTCTGGTACGCTCAAATAATATAAATCAAATCTGACGTACAGGTTTCTCCGCGATGTCTTCATTTTGCAATAGCGGCAAAAAATGTCTTGCACGGGCCATTGAAAAGACACACACTGATCATATTTGAACACAGATTCTAACTTTGAGGGTGGCCTAGATTCTGTCTCAGCTAAGACTTGAAAGGGTTTAGTTTAGAGTTCAAAGGGTTGCCAGCTATCTTTTGCTATAAAACACTTTTATATCAACCTAACCAATCTTTAACACGCCTTCAACTTACATTTTATGGTCATTGGAGAGTTATAGGTCTATAATGACCATGTGGGGGCCTTATCACGAGCCTGATGGTGCAGGAGTTTATTATTTATTAATGGACCTCAAAAAGGTTATTGAGTCATAAGCATAACAGCGACCCTTTTCAACCGAGGCGAGGCGTTTCACCTTTATGTATATGATATTTTTTACACAAACGACATTAGTAAACTATGTGGTATTAAAAAATAGATGCTTAGATCTTCGACCCAAATAATAATTATTTTTGACGAGACAATTATTTAATAAACAAAGGCTAATAAAGCAATGTTATGGAAGTGAAAATTTCTTTAGATGCGTTGAACACTTTTTGGGTGAATAAGAATCATGAGACTCACGTCATCATCACCAAACGCTATACATTATGATGTCCTAATGACAATACTATATTTCTATGTAATATGGAAATTTTTGACTTTTGTCGACAGCCCCTATGACTGCAATTTTTTTAATTTTAATTTAGATAAAGAAAGTCACAGAAAAACCACCTGAATGGTGTTTTTTATTTAGGTTAGTTTTAATGTTATTCATCAGTAGACCAGATACAGTACATATAGTGACTATAATATAGATCCATAGACACTACATAATAATATAGTGACTACAATATAGATCCGTAGACTAGATACACTACATAATATAGTGACTACAATATAGACCCGTAGACTAGATACACTACATATAGAGACTACAATATAGTTCCGTAGACTAGAAACGCTACATATTATAGTAACTACAATATAGATCCGTAGACTAGATACACTACATATAGTGACTACATTATAGACCCGTAGACTAGATACACTACATAATATAGTGACTACAATATAGATCCGTAGACTAGATGCACTACATTTATAGTGGCTAAAATATAGATCCGTAGACTAGATGTACACTACATATAGTGACTACAATAATATAGACCCGTAGACTAGATACACTACATAATATAGTGACTACAATATAGATCCGTAGACTAGATGCACTACATTTATAGTGGCTACAATATAGATCCGTAGACTAGATACACTACATAATATAGTGACTACAATATAGATCCGTAGACTAGATAGACGACTTCATTTGTACTGTCTCTTGTATCAGACTAAGTAATTGGACCGTGTGTTGCCAACTGTGATACAAGATCAGTCAGATAGGCAGGATGGTGGGATCCATGCAAACTTTTACTCCCACCGTGTAGATAAATAGCGATATATTTGAGATTCTTCTATGACACTGTCATATGTTTGATATTTCACATCTAAATATATTAATTAGTATTGTTATGAGCTGTAGATGTGAGCGAGTCATCAATATTCATAACGGGACGTGGGGATTAAACTCCACCGAGCTGCGGGAAGTTTCTAGTCAATCTAGACTGAATTGATGAATCTCAGATTTATAGCAGACTAGCTGGTGGCTACGGCTTTGGTTGGATGAAGATTTATACGTCAAGCGCGGTACCGCATACACGATTGTGAGATTGTTCAATTTTACAGGAACAATAAGTTCCTACAACAAGTTCCAGAAGTATCCTATGTACTAGGTCATTAATGGTTTTAGGTAATTAATTGCCAGTTTGACTATACAACTAACATAAAAAAAATGGACTGCATATCCTTACTGCCTAGACTGGGTAGGCAAACTGGCAAACGTGCCACATGATGGTAAGTGGTCGACGTCGCCCATGAACATAAACTAGTTTACCTGGAACGAGCCCAGGCAACTCATTTATGTGTTGCCTATCCTGAGACATAAGATATCAAGTCTCGGTGCCAGTAATTACACTGCCTGTCTTGCCCTTCTCTCCGAAACACAGCAAAGCTGTTTTACGGGAGAAACAAGCAAGATAGTGGTACCCATGTAGCCGGGTGCGCGGCACAACGCTTCCCTCCCACTGGTGAGTGCTTTTAAAATGAGTTTTTGAAGAGGACAGAAAAAATACACTAAGTCCCGGTAAATAAAATAATTACAGTATCGTGTGTGCTAGGGTATAGGGAAAAATCTTCGTCTTACTTGTTGCATGTCTGTACATATAATTAGTCTCAGTAATGACAATCAATCTCAATTACCTAGTTTCCACCATCTTCCCGTTTAATGGATTTGGAAATCTTCACACGTGTTCAAAATATCAGATGACAATTAAATACAATAATTTCACATCTCTCTCTAAAAGTTAGGTTATTCAGGATTAGGGTCAGTATAAAAAGAACATCATCATCAATAGCTTTCTCTGTTCCTGGGTCATGGATGTATATTAAATATGTGTATTATATAATAAAAATCTTAAATATATGTATAGTATAAAAGTGTTAAATATATTTCCGTTGTCTGGTACCCGTAACACAAGTTCTTAGAGAACTTACCACGGGACCAGATTGACTTGGTGTATAAGCGTTCTTAGATATTATTCATCATCATATTGTTATCATATTTAAAGACAGGCTTTTTATCCCTTCTATTAGCATTTTATTTTCATATCTTACTATTATGAACTATTGAACGTTTGTTAGAAGATGTGGTGTCATTCGTACTATTGGATATGTTCCAAGTTTGTGCTGAGCGGAGGAGTCTTTGTATTGCTAACGTCTTCAGTATGAGGTGTCATGGCATGTGTTTCTAATAAATTTAATAAGATTATTTATTAAAAAAATAAATTTTTCATAGATTACTATATAAATTATTAAACTTCTGTCTTCTTCTTAATCTTTCTTAATCTTTACACATAGGAGCGTTGAAGTAAAAAAATATCTCAAGAGCATCGTATATTTTTAACTCTCTTTTCTCCATTTGACTCTCTCTAAATTTTAATATAAATTTAAATGTAAATTAACGCCGACGAAGTTGTAGGCAGCAGTTAGTCAATAATTAAAATGTAAATCATTTACTAATCCTGGCAATTATGAGTAAATTCTGAGCTATGAAGAGTTTTTTCCTTTTCACACGTTCCGATTGTCGGGTAGTCGGCGCCGGGTAACCGGTAGCAAAATGTAGGGGCATGTATGGCACCTTTCACACGTACCGGTGCCGGCTACCCGGCAACCGGCTCGTGTGGAAAGGGACTAATAAAGGCTGTAGATAGTTTTAGCGATCATTAAGGTAGACGCATCAGACATTAAGATAACCAGACAATTATTATAGTAAATGTAGCATAATATACCGGGTGTATTTGGAACGCTTGCTAAAACGAAGAGGTATGATAGCGTTGGCATAGTCTGACATGAAACGCGTTTTTTTTTTTTTTTTTTTGTTTGCCTTATTTTTGTATAATCCGGTTTAGTAAACATAATGTTATAGAGATTTGATGATAATGCTTTAAATAATCGTTTTTTAAAAAAATACGGCAATCTAATTGGTTTATGGTTCACGCCGGCCAGCGGACTGCATCAGCTGACAGAGTTCGCTGTTCGAGTTGTATACATACATTGCGGATTTGCAAAATACATAAGTCCTAAAATTTTCTTAAGAAAACGATTCTGAGATAAATGGTTATATAAATTATATAGTAAATAAATAGTATATTATTAGGGTTAAATCTTTGCAAGCGTTCAAAATACACCCGGTATGAATGAAATTTGTTCAAAGTAAAAACTTTTATCGGAACGTTAAGACGAGAACAAAACGAGAAGCGAGAACACCTCAGCTTAACTCGAGTAAAACTTACTAATCTATCAGATAGAAAATAACTAGTTGAAGACTACTGGCTAGAGAGTTTAACGAACGTAATGTAGATTGTTTGATGCTAATTTGTAGTAATTTTTAGAAACAGTTTTTAATCTATACTTAATATTATAAAACTGAAGAGTTTGTTTGTTTGAACGCGCTAATCTCAGGAACTACTGGTCCGATTTGAAAATTTCTTTCAGTGTTAGATAGCCCATTTATCGAGGAAGGATATAGGTTATATAAGATCACGCTGTGACTTATAGGTGTTGAGTAACGCGGGCGAAGCTGCAGGCAACAGCTAATATTTGATAAAGTGAAAAATATGTAAGCGAAAAAAATAAATTAATGAAGAGGAGGAGTTATGGAACAGGGCAAGTAATGTTGTATAATGACGGTCGAATGGGCCCGCGGCAACTTAAATGGAAGTACCGGGTAACTAGCGGCAAATTATATTATATACACTTACAGGTAATTTAATGTACTTTAGTGCAGGATTGCACGCTGCGAATTTATTTATTGTTTTCTAATGTTTACGCGAATTTCACTCATTATAATAAAACAATTTTTACGGATTTTATCGCGGTTTATTAAGATTTTTACAAGCCCGACGTTTCGGATACTTTACAGCAACCATGGTCACGGGAGGACTGAGGTGTCATACGTCCTATCATTACAAAGTTATTCGAAACTACCCTATGATACATCAATATTTTGGTCAGTATCTACGCAGAAAGTGCTAACTGTATCTTTAATCTGTGACATATTATGCTTGAATTTTGATTTGATAATTTTAATAACGGGATCCCAAGCAGGTGGTAAAAGCCAGCCATCTTCTCTATTGAAATTAGGATGTTTTTTAATTTCAATAGCCTCACGGATCATCCTTGGTTGGAATCTGTATTCTTTTGCGAGGACTTGTGGTTTATCAAATCTGATATAATGGCGAGCTTTGTCAAGACTATGTTCACAGATGGCACCTCAGTCCTCCCGTGACCATGGTTGCTGTAAAGTATCCGAAACGTCGGGCTTGTAAAAATCTTAATAAACCGCGATAAAATCCGTAAAAAATTGTTTTATTATAATGAATTTATTTATTTCACACAATCACTCCAGAGATGTAGTAGCCCCAAATTAGGAAATAATAGGTCCAGCAGTCGACGGGAAAAGATATAATGATGAGGATAGTGACACCCGTATCATCATCATAGAAAAATATATATTCCTAAATAAAACTTAAAGGTATGTATAAATTACCAAACTACTTATTTATTGCTAGAGCCAACAGGTTCTCTAATTCTATAATCAAAGACTTTTTTAGCGACGCGCATCTTGTATTCAGCAAAGATGGTAAGCGGAAACGCGTTGGTCAGTTTCTAAGATGTAAAGATGTGTTAAAGAGACACTTGAAGGGGCGTGAACTAGAACCTTCCACCTGGGAGTTAATAGTGGCCTAGAATACGAAAAGCGAAATCGTCTTGTAAAGCAACATCATCATCATCATCATCATCATCATCATCATCATCATCATCAACATAGCCATCATCATCATCATCATCATCATCAATTAAAATCTTCTGTTAACAACCACAACCAACTGAGACCGACCGACATGTAAGGTTCTTTTCAGTATTCACTGCTCAGTGCGAGTTATTAAACTTCCTCAAAAACTTAAGATTTTCCTCCTATGTTCACACTCATTCAGTGTCCGCTTCTCAAAGTGAGAACTTTGTGGAATAATTGAGGCGATGGTAAGTCTCGGTGCTGTTGAATACGCTGCCTGTCCTGCCCTTCTGTTGAGCAAGATGGTGATTCAGATCCTTTCCCCTGGTAAACAGTATATGTACATTGTATATTTAAAAAGGGATATTTACCATGTTTTTCAGTATCATTTCGCGATGTGTCGACGTTGTCTACGCATGTACGAACCTTATAACGGTGGGAGGGACGCGCTGTGCTGCGCTCCCAGCTGAATGGGTACCACCATACTGCTTGTCTTTTCCGTCAAACAGATTTGCAGGCAAACAGGCACTGAGATTTAACATATGTCTCAGGATAGGCAACACACAAACGAATTTCCTGGGCTAGTTCCAGATAAACTAGTTTATATTCATGGGCTTATCCAACTAACATAAAAAAAATAAACAAACCAACAAATAATTATTTTATAATATAATATAATTTCCGCCATCTTTCCGATGCGCGCGAGGTCGAATTCGGAAATCTGAACACATATTCAAATCAGATGACACTACAAAAATGTCATATCTACGTGTCCATGGATAAGAAGAACGGCATTTTATAAAAAAGAAGGCTTTTTATCTCTTACAATTGCATTTTATATTATTTCAATATTGCACGCTTTTGAGAAAATGCATGCATGTAGACTATTGGATGTATTCCAAGTTTATGTTACGTGGAGATTTAATATGTTTATAGATTGTATACAAGGAAGAGTTTCCTGCCCTATGCCTTAATTTGGTGCAAAGTTAATCCACTTTATATAAAATATATTATAAATACTAAAGAATATTTAACCCAAGATAATATTTTAAGGACATTGAGAGGCTTACACCGGACCGTGAATGACTTCGATACGATGATTGTGATAAAATTTTATTAGCCCTTTGGAGTAAAATCTAGTAACCTGTTTCTAGATTAACTGATCTTATACCAGTTATGGAAATATATGAGAAAAACTGATTGCATATTACCCTGTTAATAAGTTCTTTATTGTATTCAAGATGAAGGTAAGCCAGTCTATGGACTAAATTTCTCGTTTTTTGTGTATGGTAGTAAATGGCTGCGCGAGGTAATAATATCGAGATATATATCTTAGAGCTCCTAGCCTAATAGAGATACCTGGACCTGGGCTATCGATGTCAGTTGCATTGGTATTTGGTACTTATAAAAGTTCCATATTACAGGATATTACCGATATATGGATGTCATCCGGCTCGAAGGACCATAAACTTCCATGACAAAAATATTTTTATCTATGATAATCTTTTTTTAAAATGTAAATTATATAAAGTACAAGAGTGTAAAGTGTAATACTATACTATATATAATTTATAGCACATTTTAGCACTCTTTTCACTATTGAGATAACGTGAATCGCTTCACTGGTCCAAGCCCGTGATCGTGTGTCAAGCGGTCTTCAGAGCCCTCGGCGTTACATTATAATTATAATTTATGTTGAGAACATTCAGTTATAGGTCAATAAGGTTTTATGCTTATACCACTAGTGAGATTAAGGCTGATAAAATATTAATTATTATCATCCATTCGTATTATATCCGGAGATACGACGGTAACTATTCTCTATTTAATCTACACATCTATACAGATAAATAAAATTGAAGTGTCTGTTTGTAATTTCAAATTAATATCTTTTTACTAAATGCATACGAAAGTATATACTGTACTCACATCAACAAATGCAATTTTAAAATGTTTTGTCTGTCTGTTTGTTCCGGCTAATCTCTAAAACGGCTGGACCGATTTTGACGGGACTTTCACTGACAGATAGCTGATATCATAGGGAGTAACTTAGATTATAAAACAATTATCATCAAACAGGGTACGGCTGTAAATCTAAGTTAACGCAGGCGAAGCTGCGGGCAACAGCTAGTTAAAAATATAATCTAGTATATTATAATACACACAGTTTATATTTCCTTCGATTAACTTCGGAAAACTTTTTTTTTCTTTTACGCCGGGAAATGCTCTAAGGCATCCCGCCTGGGGAGTGGGTCTCCCCAGGTGGGTATGTGGGACTCGCTGCGCCCGAAGGATGGTGAATGGACGCAGCTCTACCCACTAAAACCCGGCGAGTGCCATCAGTGCCGCCTTGGTGAGGTGCCCCGGATCTGTTAAGCTAACAGGGCACCTCGACGGCTTGTCAGTCCTGCAAGGGTCCGACGCCACCTCCACATAGGGGTTGTCCCGCACCACAGTACAACCCCTCCCAACGTCGGGACAGTACAATGTGGTGAGGTTCCAATCGTCACCCCTTGCCCCCTGCTCTTTTGTCCCCTCTTCTTATAAGAGGAGTAAAAAGAGCCCCCTCGGCTCAATTAGCTTTGCCTAAGGTGTTGGGCTCACCCTAGGCTACTGAGCCCCACCGCCACGTAAAGGCCTGAACCATGGTGGGGTTCGGAAAACTTACGTTATCGAAGTATTTAACACAATTTTAAAATACCTTTAGTCACAGCACTAATGATATGCAAAGAGAAATAGCTTGAGCAGCTTGGAGGGTGTTAACTGCTCCAAGTTGAACAGCTGCACTTATTTATATAGCCGGCAGCAGCGTCCTGAACTTAAAGTCGTGATTACGTCATAGTAATTGCAGGTAAGTTAACTGGGAAATAGTCGTAAAGAAGAAAAATCTCGACCAATTTTACTAAGCTTGTTAATAAAAACAGTTTTTTGTCCTTATGAATCGATTGTCTATTATATAATTACACTGCTAGGTAAAGGCCTATATAATAATATTATTACTAAGAACTTAAGATAGGGGTTGCGGGTTCGAATCCCCATATGGCCAGACCATTCATGACATAACTGACTCAAAGAGCATTCTATATTCATTCTATGTTCTAGTATAGGTAACCTATCAATTTGTAATATTTTATTTTATAATCAGAACATTAGCTGTTCGCGTAATTAACTAACAAACTTACACATGTACGTCTAAATATTATGTACACTATAGACACAAGTTCCCCTTAGTGAGGTCATTAGTTGTAATTATCAGATCTATGAAAAGATAAAATGTTTCGCCTTCACATGAAACAGAAATAAATCTATCTAGTACTAGCGAGCAATGGCGCTTGGTGAACAACGTTGTATACATACTAATGTCAATGGAAAGGTAGCTCAAGGGTAAACCGCTGATCGGATTGAGATACAATTTGGCAAGGAGATAAATGTTGGAGGATTTATTGATGATAACTGTATCTTGAGGAAGGATAAGGCTAGCAATTTACTTATTACTGTCCGAGAGAATCTAAGACATAAAAATTACTCGAACGATGTGATTTATAGTTTATAAACTTTTTATTATCACCATCTTTACGGCTGTATATGTAAACCCCTTCCCCACCACGGTTGAGGCCAGAAACTATGACAGTATTCTAAGTCTATGGTTCAGAGGCCTTAGACAAAGTAACAAAACGATAACGAAGTTCGAAAAGAATAAAATGTATGGGATTGACATAAGGGGTCGTCAATTATGTCACTCGTTATCGTTATCGCAAGTTGGTAGACAATGTTAAAATTCGTAACAAAACGTGTCAAACTTATGTTATTTTATTATTGATATTGATTCGTTATCCGTGGGCGTGGGCCATGGAGGGCAACATTTTCAAAATTTTGATGAGTTATAGTGTGTATGAGGCTATTCACATAGATATTAATTTTAATTATTTTGGTCCGATTTGACACTTCTTGTCGAACTTGGTTGACACTTGACAGTTGTTGTCGTTGCACTGTCACTATCTTTGATAGATCATTGGCTAGAAAATTATTATCGTTATCTCAAAGACGATAACGAATTTCGGCTACAAAGCGATGTCACTTTGTCTACAGGCCCTGGCCTTGTCGTGGCGGTGCAGCGGTGGGGCTCAGTAGCTTACGGTGAGCCTAGCGGCTCACGGCTCATTAGCTTCACCTTAGGTGAAGCTAAGGAACCGTAGGAGCTACTCTTTGTGCCCCTCTTATAAGAAGAGGGGACAAAAGTGCAGGGGGCAAGGGGCGAAGACGGGAACCTCGCCTCATTGTACTGTCCCGACGTTTGGAGGGGTTGTTCTGTGCAGGACAATCCCTCTGTATATGTGGCGTCCGTCCCCTGTAGGACTGACTAGCCGTCAAGTTGTGCTGTTTGCTCAGCAGACCCGGGGTACTTTACCTAAGGCGGCATTGGTGGCACTTGCCGGGTTTTAGTGGGTAGTAGTAGTAGTCCCATATACCCGCCTGGAGAGATCCACTCCCCCGCAAGAGGCTCAGAGCACTTCCCGGCGTTAAAGAAAGAAAAAAAAGACATAGACCCTATCAATGAACGCCAAGACGGCCGATGGCTGGAGGATGACCTACCCTCCGTTTCCGAGCATGGTTACGAATCCAGACTCTATTTTTTTTTTTTTTTGTTTTTATTTAAATTAGAATTATTATTGCCCATCGGCAATTAGTTCATTATCCATAAGCACGTAAGAGTGATTTCTAAATTTATTTTGTAGAAATATTATATAGTAAACGTATACCAGATAACATTTACCCGACTGAAATAAAGTACAAAATAAATTTTTAAAACAAATGCTTTTATCGAGTTATTCTGAAGTCCACTCGCGTCACAGACAATAGTTAGTTGACTGAATACCGCCGTAATGAACGTCAACTGTTGGAGTGATGGATGTTTGTTACGCGACCAAAAACTGCAACGGAATTTGATATTATAGTGAATGAATGAATGAATGAATGAATGAATGAATGAAATATACTTTATTGTGCACACAAAAGTAAGGTTACAAAAATTACTAAACTTAACTTAAAATTAACAAAATTATGTACACAAAGGCGGCCTTATTGCTTGAATAGCAATTTCTGCTAGACAACCTTGTAAGTATAAGAAGCAGAGAAAAAAAAGTATCTAGTTAGCACAAAAAATCACAAGAAAGAATAGGTACTTCCAGTTATTTAATTTAGTGTTATAGTTATGGGTCGTATATGGTCATTGACCATAGGTAATTATTTTTATATCATAGGAGGGCAAACGAGCTGTCGAAGCTTTAGACTACTGACGCCCATACACATCCTCACCAGAGATTACTTATATACTTACTTATATACTTATTACAACTTCATAAGAAAATGGAACGCCTCAGAGCGAGGTAACGCCGCATACGTCATCTTTTTTCGTTCGTGCAGCCGGCTCCATCGAATTATAAGACATTGTCACTTCAAAATGAGGTCAAGTTTATATAGTTTTTTTTTATGTTACTTGGATAAGCAAACTGGCAAACATGCCACCTGATGGTAAGTGGTCGACGTCGCCCATGAACATAAACTAGTTTACCTGGAACTAGCCAGGCAACTCATCTATGTGTTGCCTATCCTGAGACATAAGATGTTAAGTCTCGGTGCCAGTAATCACACTGCCTGTCTTGCCCTTCTCTCCGAAACACAGCAAAGCTGTTTGACGGGAGAAACAAGCAAGATGGGGGTACCCATGTAGCCGGGAGCGCGGCACAGCGCTTCCCTCCCACCGGTAGAGAAACAATCAAGATGGTGGTACCCATGCCGCCGGGAGCGCGGCACAGCGCTTCCCTCCCACCGGTAAATAGTATGTGTTTTGTTTAGTCAATAGGCGATGAGGATCACTTGAGATCATGTGATGTGACATGGAGCAGTCCATTGGGCATTATAAAGTGGTCAGCTTATGGCTGAGTGAACATTGTAACTACTACGAAGACAAGCCTCCTTTTGTCGTCGGCTATTTGTAGCCTCATATTAATTATAAGTACCTGGATGACCGAGCTTTGCACGGTATTTTTTTTTAAAAAATAAAATGACATTTTCTAAAAATGATTCCTAGCTAGATCGATTTATCGCCCCCGAAACCCCCTATATACTAAATTTTGAAAATCGTTGGAGCCGATTCCGAGATTCCAATTATATATATATATATATATATATATATACAAGAATTGCTCATTTAAAGATATAAGATATAAGATTATTGACAACCTCTGTGGCTCAGTAGTAAGCGCGTTGGCGCTTAAGCCTGAGGTTGCGGGTTCGAATCCCGCCAGGGAACAAAAATATTTTCTGTGTTCCTGGGTCATGGATGTGTATTATATAATAAAAATCTTAAATATATGTATAGTATAAAAGCATTAAATATATTTCCGTTGTCTGGTACCCGTAACACAAGTTCTTCGAGAACTTACCACGAGACCAGATTGACGTGGTGTGAAAGCGTCCATAGATATTATTATTATATAAAGGTTAGTATGCTTGTGACTCGATCACGCTTAAATAGAATAACAGATTAGCTTTATTTTGCATTACATCATTCTATAATCAAAGTGAGAGCCTAATGTTAAGCAACACTTCGGCTCTAGCACTTACTGTACTAGAACCAAGCGACCCACGTTGCTTGTCCTGGGGCGCAAGATAGTAATTCCCGATGCCAGTAACAACAGTGACTACCTCGCCTTTATCCTCGAAACGCAATAATTTGCTTCATTATAAAAATACTCATATATGGTACCCATGCCACCAGTCGCGAGGCACAGGCGCATCCTTCCCACTTCTAGTGAAAAAAAAGTGCGTGCGTACAAAGTACACAACTAATTTTTAAATCTCGTTTATATTTAAACTAATCTAAAGACTTAAGTTACCGTGACTTGCGATGCGAAGTTCTTTCTAACTCACTCTCTCTCTCAATCTCTTGATCGAGAGAGAGAGTGAGAGAGTGAGAGATCACTCGCTTGCTCCCTACACTCACTCCATGGCTATGTGAATCATGCTACGTTCTTCGCCCTTTCTCTCTCTCAATCGGTCTTAATCACTCTCTCCCTCTTCTGGGATAAAAACGTTGCACATTTTCATGACATTTATCCGTAAAAAAATTAACCTCATGCGCCCAAAGAAGTTTCACTTCAATAAATATCTACCTTTTCATTCTCCATCCCTTTACACGATATATGTTTGTAGTTTCCGCGCAGTATCGTTCGCTTCACATTAAACCCTCGTGAGTTTGTTATCAGATGCATTTTAAGTTGAATCCATTTAAAACTGTTTATTCGGCTAATGGTGGTTTTCATAGCACATAGTAACAACGTAAGTTAGGCTTTTTAGCACGATACCTGACTCCATACTATGGTAAGTATTTGTGTTCATGTACAATAAATAATGAGTATTTATTAGAATATAATCATTTTTGCATATTATACTTTACACAGTACTGTTCGTAGAACGAGAGAATTAGTATATCCAGTGTATAGTAGGTAATACCTAGTCCATTAAAAGAGAACGTAGATCTTTTACTTTTTAAATAGGAGTAAGTTTTTTGTGTCATAAGAAATCAAACGAGCCTTATGGTGACTACTGACGCCCATAGACATCCGCGCAACCAGAGGTTACGCAGATGTGTTGCAAAATTTGAGAAGGGCAAGACAGGCAGTGTAATTACTGGCACCGAGACTTAACATCTTATGTCTCAGGATAGGCAACAATTAATGAATTGCCTGGGGTCGTTCCAGTTATACTAGTTTATGTTCATGGGCGACGTCTACCACTTACCATCAGGTACGTTTGCCAGTTTGCCTATCCAACTAACATTAAAAAAATAAAAACCTTTCCCTATCTACCCCCCCCCCCCCCAATGGGCCACCAGAAACTCACAAACTGCACGAAACGCGACATAGCTGTCACTTGACGCCGGTATTATGTGAGCGAGAGGTACCTCAATCGTGCCGGCCTAATTCGGTTGCAATGCAGCATGGCACTAGCCCCTATAACCTATATTATACAGTTTTACTTAGCATTCGAAAAAGCGAACCAAATTTTAATTTGATTAATACAAATGAGACAACATTTAGAGATTACATAAAGATTTTTATATGCCTGCGTTTCGTATAGTTTTTAGCAACCATTGGGCTGAGGTCCTTGCGTGATCATAGCTTGTCAGTATAATACCATATATTTAGTAAGACATACAATGGCCTCAGACCACACGTTCTGACGGAGAGTCAGGGTCCAAATACAGTTGCACCTGAGACTCGAGGATCTGAAGGGACACGGTCATTAGTTACCAATACCAATCCAACAACTCCGCTCGCACAAACTTCACTGTTCTCACTCACCAAGGTCTATACTCCCGGATGTACTAGGAGATATATCACCGGCTCCAGGAGCACTAACTGTCCACTGACTTGAGAGACCGGGAGCTGTACGTGTTGTGGACGATTCATCTCATGGATTAAAGTTTCTTGTAGCATGTAACCAGATGAATAACATCAACGCCATTAGTCATACTCATGCTGCTTCGCTTAGAGATGACTGGTGTAGAGATGAAGGTACGAAGCCCGCCAAGAACAGTTTAGAAAAACTAATATTATATTATGGAGGTGAATAATAAGTAAACGTTATTTATGTAATATTTATATATCCTAGTTATTATGGCATATAGTGAGTCATGTACTTAATTAATATGAATCAAGGGAACCCACTGTGACAAACTGTGTCTCCAATGTCACATTGGAGATGTTGACTAGCAGCCTCTCCATTCCATCGTCTACCTCCTGGCTCCATTGTTGAGTCGTCAGTGATATAATAGTATTGTATTTTCACTCAAATTTCACATACTTATAAAGTTTTAAACTACAGGACAGTTTGTAGTAGGTAATATTATGTCCAACATTTGACTTCATAGGTTTAAGCGCCCCTTCTCCCAAAACTATAGGCATTTAACGCACCGAATCGGTTTGCACTTGCGTTGCGCGGGAGATGTCTTTATATGAACTCCGGTGACCTACCACGGCCGGCAAGCACGCCACAGTATACGAATATGCAGTAGATTGACTATGCTCGAATTATTCTTAGATGTGATAATTAATAATTATGCATAACAAAATCTTGTTGTTTTTATAGTTATCTAGTTTTGGATTTATAGAAATACTAGCTGGTGCCAGCGACTTCGTCTGCGCAGGATAAGATAGTTTTATTTCTTCACTATTTAATCGAAAGGAACTTCGATCCATCCAGGTGTCCCTTGACACCTCTCTTTAGTTTTTTTTTTATAAAAAGTATCCTATGTTACTTCTAATACCTCCAAGAATATGTGTACAAAGTTTCATGATGATCGGTTAAGTAGTTTTCGCGTGAAAGCGTAACAAACATCCATGCTTTCACGTTTATAATATTAGTAAGGATTAGGAAGGATGAATTAGCTACATAGGTCTAAAAGGTAGTGCCATACTGCTTGCAGCCGAATTGGGCCGGCACGACCGTAGGGGTACCTCTCGTTCACATGATAATGGCGTTAAGTGACACCTATGCTGTCGCGTTTCTTGCGGTGTATGAGTTTCCGGTGTCCCATGGCAGGGGATGGGGTAAAGGAGGGTAATGCATCTGCATTATCTCTTGTATGGGTGTTTACGAGGACGACCTCTGTGGCTCAATGGTTAGCGCGTTAGCGTTCAAGCCGGAGGTTGCGGGTTCGAATCCCGCCGGGGAACAAAAAGTTTTCTGTGTTCCTGGTTCATGGATGTGTATTAAATATGTGTATTATAAATAAAAAACCTTAAATATGTGTATAGTATAAAATATTAAATATATTTCCATTATCTGGTACTCGTAACACAAGTTCTTCGAGAACTTACCACGGGACCAGATTGACGTGGTGCAAAAAGCGTCCTTAGATATAATTATTATTATGGGAGTCGGTAGTCATCTAAGGCTCCGAATGCTCGTTTGTCCCCCTAAGGCCTAAGCTATAAAAAAAATCAATCATTCTAAGAATGCTTGTAGGAGATTAAAAAATTGTAGACAAACATATTATTTTATACTATATTAATTGTTTTAAAATTCAACAAAATTTAGTTGTCGTATGCTAGGTTCAGGTTCATTTTCATCGACCCATACATCATCGATTAATGTTAGACACGGGTCTCCTCTGAGAAGAGGGTCAAGGCCATAGTCATCACGACACTGCCCTGTGGGTAGGGGGCTAGGAAATGATTGCAAATCAGTAATATTTTGTGATGAAGGTTCCTCATTTTCTTTATTGTCGGACAATTTGAATTCTTCAAGTGTTAACAATTTCTGGAAGAAGACATCACTACATAGTATAAACTATAAAGCAAAGTCGCTTCCCGCGTTTGACTGTATGTATGCTTACATCTTTAAAACTACACAACGGATTTTGATGCGGTTTTTTTAATAGATAGAATGATTCAAGAGGAAGGTAATAGGTACATGCATAATATAGTAGATAAACACTCATAATTTTAGAAGTTTCTGATGTGATGTCATAAATAAGCACATTTTTTGGACTTACATTGCAAACGCTGGATGAACCCCAACAGATAGATCAAAATAATGTACTACATTATTATACACCTTAGCCGGGCCCGGTTCCGAATTAATTATTATTATATCAATGTATGGTAGAATTGTGTATCCTAAATATGCATACTGAAAAGTCCGCGATGGCATAATATGTCTACATTAGTTAAATATAACATACTACCTATATCCATTTTAATACTTTAAAAAATTGCCAATTATAAAGCGGTAATGTAAAAGCTATTCACAAAAATATGGTATTAATCACTACATATTATAAAATAAAGTCCTACGCCCGTCCATAGATAAATAATTATCATCAATCCGTATATGGTTGTATATCTAAGTTAACGCGGGCGAAGCTGCGGGCAACAGCTAGTTTGTGATAAAACTGTATTAAGATTCTTTTTCCTACACAAACTCAAGTATCTATTTATTTACACTAATTAAAGGTTTTGTATTGCAAACTAATTACAACTAAGAACAACAATTGTTAGTAAGTATTAAGTAGCTATATTATTTACACTGTGTCGTCTTCTTTATTTAGACGTAATAATATAAAATGCGCGGTAACAACGTAGTCACGAGCAAAAGCGGCGCAAAAGTACCCAGCCGGGCGTCATCGAAGTAGGACCTTACTTCGATGACGCCCGGCTGGGTACTGGCGCGACGTGGTGCGATGCGCGAGAGCCATTTTTATCGTTTTTTTATTTTTCAAAAATTTTTGAAGTGACATAATAAAGATCTATCCAATCATTTCCACGTCATCCCCGTTTAACAATTTAAACGTAAAAGTTTCATTAAAATTGAGTAACCCGAAGTTATACTACTCAATTTGCTTTTAAAATCGACGTTACTTTAGAATTTTTTTGATCATGTAAAATGTTAAATATTGTATTTTTATCCAAAAAAATCCCTAGATCAAAGATGTATCTATACCCTATTTTTTTATTATTATTTTAAAATGACGACTTCTATGAAAACACCTCGATCTAGAAACAACAATTTGGGATAAGGGGCCCTTAAGGTAAAGTAAAGCTCATTGAAGCATGGTTAGTTTTGTATTTAATACTAGCTGTTGCCCGCAGCTTCGCGCGTTAACTTAGATTTACTGCCGTACGCGGATTGATGATGATTATTTTTATAGCCTAAGTTACTTCTTATAACATCATCTATCTGCCAGTAAAAGTTCCATCAAAATTGACCCAGCCGTTTCAGAGATTAGCCGGTACAAACAGATAGATGGACAGACAGACAAAAATTGTAAAAAAGGTTATTTTGGTATATGAACCGTGTATACATCCATAATATGAATTCAATAAAGAGCGGTTATTTTAATATTATAAACAGCAACTCCAATTTTATTTATCTGTATAGATGTATAGACAAGAATTCTTATGAGTGACATACTAAAATTAAATACTATACTATATACCTACATTACAATGTGAAAGCAAACAATAAATTTACTTCGGGAAATCCGTCCCGGTAATACCGGTCCAGGTAAATATGGTAATGTATGGTAAACTGGCGCGGACTCGCCGATGGCTTTGTGAAAAATATTGAAACAAGAACATTGAGGAGGTATTCATTCAACGCGACAACTACTTTGTACTCAGATTCGATGAAAAAATTCTTTGTAAATATTTAATCTCTTACTGATCTGGTCTATCCAGATTGTATTAATTAGTTTTATTAACATGCAAATGAGTCCGCCCGTCCGTGACAATGCACCGCGCTTGTTATCGGGTTTGTAAAAAAACTTATAAATGCACACATTAATATATAGTCTTGGACCGAGGATGGCTAATTCAAAATACTTTTTTTTACAAATATTGGTGCATTTACGAAATAAGCAACTGAATAATCAACAGAATTTTTACTCGTGTCGTGCAGGACTCCCGTAATTTCTCAAAGTGAAAAAAAGTGCGTGCGTACAAAGTACACAATATGTCAGAAGTGAACACTGCCTGTCTTGTCCTTCTTTTCGAAACATAGCAAAGCCGTTTCACGGGAGAAACAAGCAAGATGGTGGTACCCATGCAGCCGGGAGCGTGGCACAGCGCTTCCCTCCCACCAGATTTTCTGTCATGCATCATAAGCCTTGTACGTCCCACTGTCAAGTATGGAATTTTTTCTCGAAATCATGCGAGGACCGCAGACCAATGTAGGTTGATGAATCTACCATGCTATCTAAAACTTTTAATCATGTTGAAGAAGTTTCCTCGCGATGTTTTAATGGAGAACAACATTGGTGAAGACCATGTTAGAGAATGTTGAAAAATATTATGAGTAAAGTAAAGTAAGTTGGTTCAAGATTGGTGGCCGCGTTTAGGTAGACGACGTGTTGGTTGACCATTGACCAGGTGGGAAGACGATCTTCATACAGTGGATGCGAGTGCTAAGGGATCGGTCGTCTTGGCGTTCATTGAAGGAGGCCTATGTTCAGTGGACGGATAAACGCTGATGATGATGATGAAAAGTAGTATGGTCTTAGGTAGAACTGGATCTTTAAATTACAAGAGTCTATTACCACTAAGCTAAATTAGGTTTTATGTCAAAACGATAATAAATAAAGCCTCTATAAAGTAAAATATCCTTTCTTAATTTCTAAGATAAACTAGAGAAAATAAATCTTAATTCTGAGCGTATAATTCACCAATTGTTTCGGGGCTGAGCTATTGACCACCTGATGTGATTAGGTAATGTATTTTTACTGTTGACTACCTGATGTGATGAGGTAATGTATTTTTACTGTTGACCACTTAATGTGATGAGGTAATGTATTTTTACTGTTGACCACCTAATGTGATGAGGTAATGTATTTTTACTGTTGAGTGTTGACCACCTGATGTGATGAGGTAATGTATTTTTACTGTTGACCACCCAATGTGATGCGGTAATATCTTTTTACTGTTGACCACCCAATGTGATGAGGTAATGTATTTTTACTGTCGACCACCTGACGTGATGAGGTAATATATTTTACTGTTGACCACCTGATGTGGTGGTGGTGGTGTCTTAAAATAAGACTAGGGCAATTAAATTAGTGCCCTAGTGGGCACTAATTTAAGACACCACCATTGTACTACATTCTTGTGATGAAATAAATTATTGATTGATCGATTGATGATTGTGATGAGGCAATGTATTTTTAGTGTTGACCACCTGATGTGATGAGGTAATATATTTCTACTGTTGACCACCCTATGTGATGAGGTAATGTAATTTTATTTTCACGTTTTCATTGGTGCTTCTTTAAATGTTTCGTATTGAATTATTTATGTAGGAAGAAAAACTTTAAAAACTGCAACAAACGACGTGAAGCAGTGACTGAAACTGAAACTAAATCGTAGTGTAGTTTTACATTAAATATATGCAGTTAAATTCATTAAAAGAATGGAGGAAGTAATTAAACAACTTAGCGTTTAACTAGCAAGCTAACTAGTTCTTGTCGAATGTTTAATAAATATGAAATAACAGACAACCTCAGTAATTACATTATGTATGCGTAGCTAATACAAGATATCGCCGCGCAATAGAATCCCTTATCATCGTTTATTCAATATTCATAGGCATAATATCTTTAATAGAGAAGTTGCGTGGGCATGTAAATAGTAAATTTATTCACTAACATCTAATCGATGATCGTGGTCGGCCTAGTTTCAAGCCAGTGAATCTTTAAAATCGTCTGCAAATGTAATCTGCTTAAATCCTAATTATGTATACTTACTAGATGGCATTGTGGTCTCCAAGATATCCGGTTTATAAGTTGGATGTAAGGGGGAGACGGAACACTGAGTAGACCCAGCACCTGGTCTACCGTCGACATCCACAGGTTTACTAGTTTATTGGAGACTAGCCCGTCATCTAAATCTACCAAGTGTGGACCCATTCAACAATCGCTTATCATCAATCATCTTAAGCGCGAAATTAGATGGACGATTTTAGTAGAATTTTAAAAAGAAAAACAGCGTATAAATATGTAATTAGTTACTAGCTGTTGCCTGCAGCTTCGCCAGCGTTACTCAACTCCTATATATCACAGCGTAATGTTATATAGCCTATAGCCTTTCTCCATAAATGGGCTATCTAATACTGAAAGATTTTTTTAAATTGGACCAGTAGTTCCTGAGATTAGCGCGTACAAACAAACAAACAAACTCTTCAGCTTTATATTAGTATAGATTGGAGACCCAGCGTGTATATTATGGTTGTCAAAGAGGGCCTTTAAGGGTTTTCCGAGATGTTGTATAAATCAGGGTAACGACGTCTGAACACACTTCGATTTCGGAGTCCATTTGCGAGAAGGCCGTTAGTGAGACGAATATCTCACAATATACCTATTTGATGAAAAAAGAAACAAATATTATGAAACACGAGTCGTTGAACTTGTCATGGTACTACCAGACAACGGATACCATTGACGATCTCATTTTATATATTAAAAACATATGAACACCTTATACTGCCTACTACTGTACCTTATACTGTGGTGACGGGGTTAAGGGACGAAAATAACATCGTCTCGAGGCTTCTGAGTAAAGGAGGAAAAAACTATTTGTATTAATGTTGAACGGTGGGATATCTGTAGTAGGTAGGTAGTAGGGTATATTAATAAAACATGAAACGTTGTGTTATCATGTCAGACGTCAGTGTACATTAGATATTTCCACCAATTTGCTTCTTCAATATAATTTCGTGTAAATTTAACGAGTCGTATAATTTTAACGAGTTTTCCGAATAACAAATTACTTCTTCAGATGAGATTGTTTTATTGGTAATGTCTGTTCCCAAGTATTATTAGTATTGTAGCTGGGTTACGATTGATGTACACTAAACTTTATCAAAAGTAGAACAATTTTCACATGATGACAGTATAGACGTCAGAAGAAGATATAATTTTTAACTACACAATAAGCAAAAAGGTTACAGTGTAATGAAATTGTACTATGTATTTTTCTTTAAGGAGTACTTCAAACGCGTGTACATAAGTACACACACTTATTTTTTTATAATGACTATCTTTAGCAAGTATAAGTAGCAGTGTTACTTCATAGGTAAGTAATACTTTACACTGTAAGACTATAAACAAAGAAACTGAACAACAATCCCAAAACAGGTTAACGTCACAAACTATGAGTACAAAAGTGTTGAGTTGGTGGGAACTTTACGAGGGAATAGCTAATTGAGTTGTTCGACTTGTAGACATACTTGTGGACTTGTCTTGTCACGACAGGCTCAGACAGGCCAAAGGGAAAATAAGCTTATTAACCCGAACCTGTTTATTGCAAAACTTATATCTGCTACTTAGAATTAATAATTTCATAAGCTTTTACGTTTATACTATCAGAAGGATATCCCTGCTAAGTAAGCACATATTAATCAAATAAATTATGAGATAAGAACCATGAGTTAGTTATTGGCCCCATTAGCTGACCCTTATGGGGATGACCTCTGGTGATATCTCTGTAGAGGTCATCTAGAGGGTGACCCCACTGTCGACAACTTGAGTAATAGGCTTGATCGGAATAAGTGATATAAGGAAAATGTGTGTTTTTTATGTTAGTTGCATAGGCAAACTGGCAAACGTACCACCTGATGGTTAATGGTCGACGTCGCCCATGAACATAAACTAGTTTAGCTTTAACGAGCCCAGGCAACTCATCTATGTGTTGTCTATCTTGAGACATAAGATGTTAAGTCTCGGTGCCAGTAATTACACTGCCTGTCTTGCCCTTCTCTCCAAAACACAGCAAAGATGTTTGACGGGAGAAACAAGCAAGATGGTGGTACCCATGCAGCCGGGAGCGCGGCACAGCGCTTCCCTCCCACCAGTGAGTGTTCTCGGTATAGATTTTGTTTTGATTTTGGTTTTAGGTATCAGTGTGAAACTCTTAATGTTTATAGCCAGACTGAAGCCCGATACTTTGTATCTGGATAAAAATATAATTTGATATTCGGTTGGCTTTGTGATAACTGATAAATGTTGACATATTTTATTTTAAATATAATGTTTCCTTTGTGTAGAGCACACAATAAGGCTACATCATATTAAAATAAATAAAAGGAAATATTAATATAAATTAATATCTGTTTTGGGTACATAATATCAATAGTCATATTGAATATTGTAATATCGAAATATTCATAACGCTGTAATTTTGTTACGCCTAGAGTGAAAAATTAATATTCAATTTCAAAGACGTCACCTAAATTATCGTGCAACGTCATCTAACTTCTCGTGTGGCGTTATCTTTACTGTCGTACGACGTTATATTGTGGTATGACGTCTTCTCTAATGTTGGGCGACGTCGTCTATATTGTCGTGCGACGTCGTCTATATTGTCGTGCGACGTCGTCTATATTGTCGTGCGACGTCATCTATATTAGAGTGTGACGTCATCTATATTAAACGTGCGACGCCATCTATAATGTTGTGTGACGCCATCTATATTGTTGTGTGACGTCAGCTATATTGTCGTGCGACGTCATTTATATAGGAGTGTAACGTCTTCTATATTCTCGTGTAACGTCATCTATATTCTCGTGTAACGTCATCTGTATTCTTGTGAGACGTCATCTATATTATACGCGCGACTTACTCCAACCCGACGCCAGGAGGCCGTGTGGTCGCAGACTGCACGGTCGGCGGGGGGCAACCCCCCACTTTAACAAACCAATAGTGAGCCAAATGGGCTCACACTAATCCGACGAAGCATTAGGGCATTTGGGCCATTAGCATAGGTCCCTCCGAAAAAAAATCTATATTGTTGTGTGACGTTATCTATATTGTTGTGTGACGTCAGCTATATTGTCGTGCGACGCCGTCTATATTGTTGTGTGATATCATCTATATTGTTGTGTGACGTCGCTATATTGCCATGCGACGTCATTTAAATTGTTATGCGACGTCATCTATATTCTGTTGTCTATTTTCGGTACCTATTCGGCAACATTTCAGCCGTCGCTAAATATGTCCAATGATTTCAGTTCCTGAATATTACTTTTAATTGATATGTCGTCCGCGATCAGAATACCGAGGTTATTTTAAATACGTTTTAATATTAGTTCAGACTGACTGAAATCGATATCCACTATGTCTCCGTATACCTTCATAAATGTTACCCTGATAGAAAGAGTATGAAATTATATATTTTTTTATTAAAAAGAGCGTATCCAGATCACCTGATTGTAAGTGACTACCTCTTTACTTTTTTACATTTTCTAACCACACGAATTCGTCAGCTTAGCTGTCTGCTGTACTACCACGGTCGTGCCGGCCCAGTTCGCTGCAATGCAGCACGGCACTACTTCTTACTTAGTCTTAGAATAAAATTTAAGTAGAAATGGATTTAATTGAACTGTCATATTAAGGTGGAACATATCCTGGAAGGAAGTCAAAAAATATAAAAATGTACTCTGAGATATCAGATCTGTATTATAAACAATATTTGAAAAGGTTTCACATTTCTTTTGAGAATTATTTATTTTTATTTATTGCTCAAGATTAAATATTTTGAAATAAATAGGATGAACTAAATAACTTATTGACTTAGGAGAACGGATGGCCGATGGGCCAATAAGGTTCTAGAGGGGAGGCCGCGTTTCGGTAGACGAAGTGTTGGACGACCATTAACCAGGTGGGAAGACCATCTCCGTGCGGTGGCCGGTCCGTGTTGGATGCGAGTGGCAAGGAATCTGTCGTCTTAGCGTGCATTGAAGGAGGGCCTTTGTTCAGCAGTGGACGGATAAAGGCTGAAGATTATGAAGATGAAATAGAATAATCTGTACGATCCCTAAAAATCATATTTTGCTGTTGCTGTTGCTAGCAAGATGTCGTCAAACTTTATCACTCCCTCAAGTTGTCGAAGCCTGTCTGTCGTACAGGCATATTCGAAAATAAAATAAATAATTACACTAATAGAAGTAAATCGATGACCAAAAAAGAGTAATGATTACCAAAGCCAAATAGGTACCTCTAGAACTCTAATAGGAACACCGCCCCCTACTAGTTAAGAGTGAACACAAGGTTGCCTCGTACTAAAATAGATCAACGTTCAAAGTATAAAATATGTTTTGTTCATTTAATATACGAAAAATTTAATAAAATTCATAGGTCGTAGTCGTGTATCACTAAGATCAGTCTAGACCTCAATATACCTAACTTTAATGTAGACTTAACTTTGTCTTACTTAAGACAGACATCAAAAGGACCAAAGATTAGAAAAGAAAATATGAAGATTACGAATGAAAATTATACAGATCTTTACTTAAAATCCCAGGTTTTTATATCTAATATATAATTAATAATATGTCACGGTGTACGTAATTGAACTCCTCGGAAACGGCTCAACCGATTCTCATGATGTGTGCATATCGGGTAGGTCTGAGAATCGGCCAACATCTAATTTTTATCTCCCTTAATGTTAAGGGTGGTCCACCCCTCAAATTTTAAAGTTAACGCGGGCGAAGCTGCGGGCAACAGCTAGTATTATATAAAGTTAATCGTAGCGTTAAACGTTAAACTTTCAGCGGTACGGTGTGCAGACTGTCGCTACCTTATCTAAAGTACCGTCCGCATATAAAACGACCAATAACATCTTACGACTGGGATTAAGATACGTTATCACTGAATAATAACTAGAGTATCGAAAAGGTTATATTATGAACCCTTATTTTTTTAGTGTTTATAGGTTTGTGTGTCTGTATGTGTTATCCAAATGTGTACGAAACAGAAAAAAACAAAAAGACTTTTCTTATACATCAGGCAAAATTTTATTTCATAAGAGAGCCTTTTGAGCAGTTAATTTTACATCTTTATTATTATTACACTTGATTATCATTTGATAGTGATTTGATCCAGTGAGACCTTCTTGAGGAACTTGTTGGCGGCGCTGATGAGTTTCCCGGCGTGCGCGGACCACACGGGGTCCTGGACGAAGTCGGATACCTCCTTCCAGTTCTCGTTGGCGAACTTGTGCACCGCGTCAGCTGCACTCACGATAGAATATTAATAGAACATTAATTTCTACTCTACATTTTAAAGATTTGAAAAATCATCTGCTCATTGCTGGCCACAACCTGATGGAAAGTGAGTGTAGTTGACCAAAGATGCCTGAAACTCCAGAGATCTGTACCAGAAAAAACAGAACTAGATTTTACAGGGGTGCATAGATCAGGTAAAACCTCCCACTTAGAAGATATCCTACATAAATGAGACCATAATTTGACCGAAATTAAAAGTGATCACTCACACAGATCCTTCTGTCCGTTAAACAAGTTCTTGAAGTCGAACACGATGGGTCCAGCAGCTTCGGGCCGCAGCTGGTAGCTCTTGATGGTCATGTGTCTCTCACCGTCGCCACCTTCGGATATCTTCACGTCGCAGTCAGCTGCCAAGTTGTACTTCCCTAGAACAGAACGAATTTAATGTCCTTTTACTTTTATCAGTAGATGTGTTGAGGAGTAATCCAACTTGTAATTCCATCTTCTGATTTAAACATAGGACGAAGCTGTAACGTTTCTGATAGGTAATGACCCCTTCTATGACCTCATACCGTTAGTTTACTAATTTCACCACAATCCACATTGACAGTCTTTCTCTTCTTTCCGGGACTTAATAAAGCTGTTGATGGACGCAGGATGGTGGTACCAATGCTCTGGGGACTGCCGGTAGACCTTGAGATGAGTGCTAACGACACTCAGACATTATCATCATCATAATAAGCCCGTTATTGCCCACTGCTGAGCATAGGGCTCCCTTTTTTCTGCCAATCTCCTTTATCCCTTGCCTGCCTCATCCATGTTTTGCCCATCAGCATAACCACGTTATCGGTCCACCGGGTCATAGGACGTCCTGGATTTCTCCGACCCAGTCTAGGCCACTCAGACAGTAGATCATTAAGGATGGAAGAACCAGTGAATTTACGGTTCTTCTCAGTGGACTTGCCTAGGAACCGGTGGAAGAATCAGTTGACGTTAAATGAGTTACTTTTTTGTATTATTTTGAAGAAAAAATATTTATCTTGATTTTTTAAGACCGGCCCTCACCGGTGACCACATGGCACTCCCCCGCGCCCTCTACCGGTAATATAATGAGGCGGCCGCTGATCTCGTATTCGGCTCTCATCTCGATCCTCGGACACGACATCTCCACGTGCACTCTCAGAGCTTCTTGGTCCAGACTGGAACAATCGAGAATAAATGAATATTTATGAATTAGGTACAACACACAGACACTTATGTAACACCATCAAGTACATGTACGGGGGACGGTCAGTAATTGTTAACAGGCGACGGTAACGTTACAGTCATATTACTGACACGTGCGGTAGAGGTAGTTATCGTAACAACATCATTACATAATTATAACTTGTAATATAAGTTGAATCATCACGGGAAGTCGATAACAGAGATAAATTAAAACAATCCTCTTAGAGTTAATTAGACATATTACGTGGATGTTAGTATTAAATTTATTGCTTGCTTAACACACATAGATACAGTTTTATTTTTTATTATATATCATCATAATCATCAGCCATTATCCGTTCACTCTTGAACATAGGCCTCCTTCAATGACCCCACCATGGTTTAGGCCTTGACGTGGCGGTGGAGCTCAGTAGCCTAGGGTAGCCCAGCACCTTAGGCGAACCTAATTGAGGCGAGGGGGCTCTTTGTACCCCTCTTATAAGAAGAGGGGACAAAAGAGCAGGGGGCAAGGGGCGAGGATGGGAACCTCAACCTATTGTACTGTCCCGACGTTGGGAGGGGTTGTTCTGTGGTGCGGGACAACCCCTCTGTGGATGTGGCGTCGGTCCCTTGCAGGACTGACTAGCCATCGAGGTGCCCTGTTAGCTTAACAGATCCAGGGCACCTTACCAAAGGCGACACTTGTGGCACTCGCCGGGTTTTAGTGGGTAGAGGTGCGTCCACTTACCATATTTCGGGCGCAGCGTACCCACATACCCACCTGGGGAGACCCACTCCCAGACCAGCCACCGCACGGAGATCGTCTTCCCACCTGGTTGATGACCAACCAACACCTCGTCTACCTAAATGAGGCCTCCACTATCATCGCTAGTAATTACTTTATTATAAACATTTTACGTCCACTGTCGGACATAGGCCCCTGTCAATGTACACCAAGACGGCTGATCCCCGCCACTCGACCCGGAGCTGTCACCGGCCACTGTGCGGAGATTGTCGTGTCAGCCAGTCGCAGGTCAACGGACCTTCGTCTTCCCGAGCGTGGCCATTGAAATAGTTCAGTAAAAATATAGTTTTTGTAAACGGCAATTGCATCAACTTCTGTATACTTACTGTACATTACTGAGCGCGCACTTGTCCAGCCCCGTGAAGGTGGCGTTGAGGAACTTGTACTTGAGGACGGACAGGTGGCCCTCTATCACCGCGTGGTGCGTGGGCTCGTGGGGCTCGATGCCCATAGCTGGGATGCCCACCATGAGCTGCTGGTACACGCTGTTCGCCAGTCTATCGACGCACGTCTGGTCATCAGCTCTACACGCCGATATTGTCTCCAAACCTGAAACTATATCATAAACATGTAGAAATGGAAAAATAATTGAAAATTTGTATAAACTTACGTAAAATTAAGCTTTATGTTTGCCAGTTATGCATTTATAGAAATAGTTTGAATCAATACTTACCAGCTGTGATGGATGTGTAGACAAACAGAAGTACCGTGTACAGAGTGGTATATACCGCCATGGTGATGGTCGCTACCACCAGCCCCGACGACAGCCTGTGGTGTGTACCGTCCGCTCCTGACACGTTATATACGTATACATTATATTTAATTATAAACGTGTTATGTATAATTAGTTAATTACACATAACTAATTGTCAATTATTTCTAACTATTCCCAATTATTATAGCAATTATTATAAATACTAGCTGTTTGTTATACTTCGCACACCCACATACACATCCTGTATCTGCGCGACCCGCGAACTTCACGAATAAAATAACTTTTACCCTGGGGTTTTTAAGATCTATGTAGTTTTATGTATGTATAACAAGACGCTTATCAGATGTAATGTAGGTATCTGGCGATTGTGATGCTCGTCTCAAAGGCTTTTTTTTTGTTTTACTCTTACGCCAGGAAATGCTCTAATGCCCGCGGGGGGAATGGGTCTTCCCAGGCGGGTTTGTGTGACTCGCAGCGCCGGAAAGCTAGTAAGTGGACGCAGCTCTACCCACTAAAACCCGGCGAGTGTCACCAATGCCACCTTCGGTGAGGTGCCCCAGATCTTTTGAGCTAGCAGGGCACCTTGACGGCTAGTCAGTACCCCAAGTGACCGACGCCACCTCCACAGCGGGGTTGTCCCGCACCACAGAACAACACCTCCCAACTTAGGGACAGTATCTGCTCTTTTATCCCCTCTTCTTATAAAAGGCGTACAAAGAGCCGCTCGGCTCAATTAGCTTCACCCAAGGTGCAGCAGCTCACCCTAGGCTACTGAGCCCCAGCGCCACGTCAAGGCCTGAACCGCATGGTGGGGAAAGCTTGAACCATGGTGTGGCGCTTCAGAGGCTGAAGTGACTCGGAGAAGTGTTAAGACGAGTAACAGTTTACTATAAAAGATCACAAAATTTCGGTAGCCGTAACTCTAATAAGTTTAAATGGCAATTTGGTGTATTGTATGGCGGGAGAATTAATAATTATTTAAAGTTATATAAGCATTATTTATATTTCTATATGTAATAATTATAGCAAGACCCTAAAGAAAGTGGTGTGGCGCGTTGACGGGTTTGGTGCGATTGGCATGTGTGGCGCGTTGACGGGCTTGGTGTGATTGGTATGTGTGGCGCGTTGACGGGTTTGGCGCGATTGGCGCGTGTGGCGCGTTGACGGGTTTGGTGTGATTGGCATATGTGGCGCGTTGACGGGTTTGGTGCAATTGGCGCGTATGGCGCGTTAACGGGTTTGGTGCGATTAGCGCGTGTGGCGCGTTGACGGGTTTGGTGGCGATTAGAAGAAAGACCACCTTAATTATTAATATCGTGACGAATATTACTCTGAATAATTATTAGTGCGTGCGTAGCGTGTAATGTTTACTATTTGTTTAATAATAGTCAGCGTAAGTCATATTGTTAATGTACCATGTAACGAACCCTTTTGAACTAATTTGAATTGCGTTATAAGCCTTGTTAATGTTCGACACGTATCATGTGTTAATTATGGTTGGTATAAAATTGTACGTAGGCGTCTCGGTGGGTGAATCGATTGTTCCATCATCGTCATCACCGCCATCACCTTCACCCAATGAATCACAGGCTAAGGGCGAGGACAAACGAGCGTATTTCAGAACTGTGAATCGCGTAATATGAATCGCGGAATTTGCGCTGGATTCGGTTTCATACCACAGTCCTGTTTATACAACACGGCAACGCAATGAGGTTGCTTCGCCGTGTGACACAAACAGGAACTTACTTTTACATCTTTCTAGACGTATAATTCAATCTGAACCTAGGGCTAGCAAGTTGATTTTATAAATAATTAATTTACCTAACTTCTACAACAGCAAGAGTAATCCTGAGGCAAGTTTGTTTCGTATAAAGTTTGTTTGATTTTCCGTTAAGAGTATCTACCTACTTTATACTGCTCATATAACTTGTCTGTTGTAGATTATGTTGTTGTTCTTATATAACCACTGCCTGAGATATACATAATTATAGTTTTATCACTATCATCCAACCATAGCATATATATTTTCACAAGAATCTTTAAATGAAAGATCCCCAATTTGTAAGTCATTTATAGAAGTTACCTTCTCATCAAGTGAAGGTTAACCGATCCCTCGTGATCCCGAACACGGCCTCCTAGATCTTATAAATTGGACAAATAACATTACATAACGGTCAGCGTTTCTTCCTCACTAAAATCTAATATTAAAAGTTCGGGAATCACCCTTTCCAATAAATTCCTGTTGTTAGATCAAAATATTTTACTAATACATTCATATTAATAATATAATAATTATTAATACGCGTATGGAAGAAACATTGATCCGCAGATGTGACTGACAGTCACAAACGCGATAACCAACTCTTTGTTCACACAAAAGAGTCCACAATAATTATAATAAAATAAAATACATTAAAAAGCCACGTTGTTAAAGTGAATAAAAACCCGAGTCTAAAATTAACTCTTTGTACAGTTGGTCCCATTCACGGAGTAATATTAAAGTACAAGCCATTATTCAGAACGGGGCTTCATTATATTAATCTCGTGTAAAATTTAATGATTATAAGAAATACGTTATTTTATTATAAACAGAACTATAAAGGACGAAGTATCTGAACTGTTGTAGTTTTATAATGGCCGTCTAATCACGCCGTATGCGTGAAATTTTTATAATACGATTCAGATTTAAAAATTCAAAGAATTCTAAGAAAAAAAATCAACAAGCTAAATTTAAATAAGACTGCATCGCATGCAGAAATAATTGAAAAACTATAACGTAACAAACAAACAAACACACAACTAAAGCTATTTCACATCGAGAACGAAACTTGAACAATATTGTAAAACCACATTCAACTGTGAATAGAAAAACAAAATGGCGGAATATAAAATTACCTTATATATTTTATAACAGTTTGAAAAGATATTTAATTGTTAGGGATATTTTGTAAAAATAAGGGTAGGACGGCCGGGCGGTAGGAATGTTTTGATTTTGTTGGCGTCACACCCAACTATGCCTATAAAATTGAGGTACACCTCGTCCGAAGGGCCGAATTGTATCTGCGACTCGAGGAGGACGGAAGTCTGGCCGAATGGCTATCGGTCATGTTAAGTTTGTTAATTGATGTCGGTAAAGCCATTCTCTTTTAATTATGTAGCTGTCTGTTGTAGTATTTGTGATGTGTGTGGTTTAGGCTCAGATTAATAAACAATTTTTAAACGTATTTCCCTTCTGGTTTCTTATATCAGAAGTGGGATACAACCTATTGTCCCACAATTTGAATTGTTTTAAAGGCGCGTCATCGCGCCGTGTTTTGTTTATTTTTACAGACGACGAACAAATCATCACTGCACCGCGTGGCCAGAGTAACAGCGTGGATGCTGTAAGATGCTGGGAGGAGCCGTTTACGGTGACGCTGTGGTCATAATGATCGTGACCACTGACTCAATCCAGTGCACAGCTACTAAAAAATCGTCATGTGGTTTTCAAACGAGCTGGTATATTTGTCTTGTGATTTTTATATGCTGCCACGGAGCACATTGTAAGCATATTCTCTTCTTTTTTCTTGTAATTATTGTTTAGTGACTTGGTTGACAACCATGTTTTTAGTTGGTTAGATAATATTGCGTGCGTGTAAAACAACCACGTGTTCATTCAGTAATTTTACATTTTCTTTATGGTTTCATCATCATTATCAATCTTTTTCCTTGCACCTTTATTTAAAAAAAAAAAGAATTTTATTACTACCTACCTGGGAAAATGCAATCGGGACAAATGAATTTAATAACAGGGTAATTTTACTTCTAACAAAGCTGAGCACGGGAATACTAACAAATGAAGGAACTGAAATACTGGACTTCTGACCCGATTTACAATGGTTGTGCAATAACAAAAGGAATCTATCAACAAGCGGAAAGAGTGGCGATCTATTTCAACGAAGGTGCGAGCGTCCGCGGAATACATGATTCCGTGGCAGGGCGAGTGGACTCCTGAGGTGGGTGCTGATTTTTTTTAACGGTGAGTGGTTTAAACCATTTTTTTTTAGGTTACCTGTGTATCCGCTTTAGTGTGGACTCTGTTGTTATGTGATTCAAAGTTTTTACTTTGCTACTTTCTATGTACCTACTTTGGAGTGTGATGTGAATCTATATGGGGTGAACACGTGGGAAGTCTTATCTTGCAGTTGGGATAGCCTCTGTCTCGGATGTCCTCGTACTCAGATATACTATCCAGCTGACAGATACACTTCAAGAGAGGTAGGGTTGCATATTATTGGATGCTGTCTTGGAGTGCGCTCAGACATGGGATCCTAGTATATGGAACATGCCTTGTGTGGTTTGGTGTGCTCGGACATGTGGTCCTGGAGCTGTGATACACGCAGGGTCATGCCAAGAGGTTGGCCTCTGACGAGTCGTGGTGATGAGACATGTTTGGGTGAAACATATGTGTTTTTGTAATAGTTTGGGGAACTGCCCCGGGTGATCGGTACAGATATTTGTTTGTTCTTCACCCTGTGTTTAGGCAGCTAGATGAGCTAGCAAGTGTCAGTCATGTAATCCGATATGGAAACATGAAGTGTTTCCAGTTTGTTATCTTTGGAACATAGTTGGGTGCTGTTATTTATGTTGTTACAGAATCTGACAGTAATAACGAGGAGTCTCCTACTCCAAGTGGAGCCTTCCCCTGCGGCCGCTGGCTGGCGTGGTGGGCGTTATGCCGGTGTTGCTGGCACTGCTGGCGCATGGTGCTGCTGGCACTGCTGGCGCATGACGCTGCTGGTGCTGTTGACAATGCTGGTGCTGCTGGCACTGCAGGCGCATGGCGCTGCTGGCACTGCTGGCGCATGACACTGCTGGTGCTGTTGGCACTGCTGGCGCATGGCACTGCTGGCGCATGGCACTGCTGGTGCTGCTGGTACTGCTGGCACTGCTGGTGCATGGTGCTGCTGCCGCTGTTGGTGTTGCTGGTGCTGTTGGCACTCCTGGTACAGCTGGCGCATGGCACTGCTGGTGTATGGCACTGCTGGCGTATGGCACTGCTGGTGCATGACTCTGCTGGCGCATGATGCCGCTGGTGCTGCTGCCGCTGTTGGTGCTACTGCCGCTGTTGGTGATGCTGCCGCTGTTGGCGCTGCTGGCGTATGGCGCTGCTGACGCATGGCGCTGCTGGCACTGCTAGCGCATGGCGCTGCTGGTGCTGCTGCTGCTGATGGCGCTGTTGGTGCCATTGGTGCAGTAAGCGCTGCTGGCGCTGTTGGCGCTGCTGCTGCCTCTGCTTCTACTGGACAGTCGCAGTGCAATGGCGACTACAGCAACCGCCAGTGGTTGTTTTTTTTAGACTGTTTAAGAAAGATCAGGACCAGGGGATGGGGCCTGGTATCACCTCATCACCAAATTTTTGTTTATTTAAAACTTTTGGTTATTTATTTGAATACCAACAAGAGTGGTTTTCGCCTTCAGGCTTATCTAAAAACGTTTTAAATAATTTCTCAAATGATCTTGGTAACCTAAGATTTTGTGTAAAAGAGTACCAATTCAGTATCTTTTGCCTTGTTTGTTTCTATTTTAGACATCTGGCCCATAATAATTGGATTGCCCCAAATTAAGACCTCATAAGCACATGCTTACATTGGTTTTATGTTTACTGATAGCTGTGTTTTCTAAGCGACGAAGGCGTTAGCGGAGCAATTGAATCCATCTAGAGCTTTTCTTGGGATCAACCGACGCAGAGAAGTTCCTTTCAACACTGGATCCAGAATCTGACTAGACTTAATAAACCTGACGAGGACGTCAGGATGTCAGGAGAGGCCGTGTTAGGGATATTTTGTAAAAATGAGGGTAGGACGGCCGGGCGGTAGGAATGTTTTGATTTTGTCGGCGTCACACCCAACTATGCCTATAAAATTGAGGTACACCTAGTCCGAAGGGCCGAATTGTATCTGCGAGCTCGAGGAGGACGGAAGTCTGGCCGAATGGCTATCGATCATATTAAGTTTGTTAATTGATGTCGGTAAAGCCATTCTCTTTTAATTATGTAGCTGTCTGTTGTAGTATTTGTGATGTGTGTGGTTTAGGCTCAGATTAATAAACAATTTTTAAACGTATTTCCCTTGTGGTTTCTTATATAATTATATTTACGACGTCTTAGATACTTTTTAGTAATCATAGTTTTGAGTATAATGTTATAGTTTTGAGTAAGCATAGTTTAGTAAGGGGTGAGCGCCATGCTGCTTTACAGCCGAATTGGGCGCGCACGAACGGAGTGTACCTCTCGCTCACATAACACCGCCGTCAAGTGACAGTTATGTAGTCGCGTTTCGTGCGGTGAGTTTCCGGTGGCCTATTGAGGAGGATAGGGAAAGGAGGGCAACTCATAAGTTTTGGTTGTGCGGATGTCTATGGGTGTCGGTAGTCACCATAAGGCTTCGGCTGCTCGTTTGCCTTCTTGTGACATAAAAAAAGAGTACTCGGGTGTCAGACGTCCTAATATCGCAGCGTTATTCCAATTACAAAAATAGTTTATTTAAGTACGATCCAGGCAGAAAAATACATAAATATCAGGAAATGAGCGACGATGGCCTAGTGGGTATGTGTTCGGCCTCTTGAGTGAGAGTCGAGAGGTTCGGGTTCGATCCTGACACCCCCCCTGTGATGCCTAGAAATTGGTTTTTCTTAATTTCTACGTGCATCTGAAGATGATACCATCGCTTGCTCACCGGTGAAGGACACATCGTGAGGAAACCTTTGAAAGATTAAAAGTCTTTGAAGGTGTGTGAAGTTCACCAACACGCATTGGGCCAGCGCATCGGTGAACTTTGGCCCAAAACCCTCTTCGCCTGATTTAGAGGAGACCCGTGCCCAGCAGTGGGACAAAATAGGGTTGATATTATTTTATCATATTATAAATATCTTGAAATCAAATTTTATGCTTTATGATTCGATTATATTTATTATTGCTCATATTATCCGTAACAAAAGTTACTACGATCTTCTTATGACCTAAGATAGTATAATGATTGTTGGTTAGTAGAAAACAGTAATTCATCAGGGGATTCATGCTCATAATTGCCACGCTGAGCAGGCTGCACAGTCTAAATGAATCTTCCCGACTTGTGGGTCTTAGGATGAACTTGGACAACACGAAAGTCATGTTCAATGATCACGTTCTCCCTAGACCGGTTAACGTTGATAGCATAACTCTCGAAGTCGTGCAAGAGTATGTCTATCTTGGGCACACTTTGCAGCTAGGTCGACATAACTTCGAGAGAGAAGCCGATAGGAGGATTCAATTGGGATGGGCAGCATTCAGGAAGCTTAGCCATATTCTCACGTCGTCTATACCGCAGAGTTTGAAGACGAAAGTCTTCGACCAATGCGTTCTCCCCGTGATGACCTACAGGGCTGCAGCGTGGCCTCTAAATCTAGGACTGATCCGTAAGTTTGCCGTAGCTCAACGTGCTATACTATAGAGGCTGATAATGATGATGACGATGAGAAAACAGTAGCTACATCCATCTCAAGAGAAAACCAATCAACATGTACCAGCAACCAAACCCCGTGTACCAGTTAAGTTGGAACTGTATTTGAACATCGGAGCCTCTGACGCGTTTGATCAAAATTGTTCTAAACTTGATAGTGCATTGATTGAAATTGAATATATAGACAGACAGTGTAGTGTGTACAGTATTGACGTAGTTGAAACATGAAATACAAGGGCTATTCCGTTTGATCGTGCCGCAATAAATAATAGATAGTAGGCCGTGTAAGATGACCCCCTTATTGTTATCACCCACGAACAGGGACAGGTGTAAATGTCTGTGTAAAATACACACACATTTAATACAAGCCAATAAACTTTAGATTATGATTCAACAAAAAGCCATTTTACTGTATTTTTATAGCATAGGAGGACAAACGAGCAATTTAAGTTTTTTAGCGAATATCGAAGCCCATACACATCCGCAAAACCAAAGATTATACAGATGCGTTGCCCTTCTTTTCCCTATCCCCCTTAATGGGCCACCGGAAACTCACAAAATGCACGAAACGCGATAGCATAGCTATCACTATACTTCCCCCACCATGGTACAGGCCTTGACGTGGCGGTGGGGCTCAGTAGCCTAAGCTCACTAGCCTGGGCGAAGCTAATTGATCCAAGGGGCTCTTTGTACCCCTCTTATAAGAATAGGGCACAAAAGAGCAGGAGGCAAGGGGCGAGTATGGAAACCTCACCCCGTTGTTCTGTTCCGACGTTGGGAGGGATTGTTCTGTGGTGCGGGACAACCCCTCTGTGGAGGTGGCGTCGGTCCCTTGCGGGACTGACTAGCCGTCGAGATGCCCTATTAGCTTAATAGATCCGGGGCACCTCACCAAAGGCGGCACTGGTGGCACTCGCCGGGTTTTAGTGGGTAGAGCTGTGTCCATTTACCAGCTTTCGGGCGCTGCGAGTCCCACATCCCCGCCTGGGGAGACCCACTCCCCCACAGGATGCCTCAGTGCATTTCCCGACGTTAAAGAATAAAAAGCCTCCCCCGCGTGATGTTGGTAAGTGGTCAACGTCGCCTATGTCTACAAACGAGTTTATCCGGGACTAGTCCAAACAACAAGGCATTCGTATCGATTTTTTGTTAAAACATTATTGGCGAAATAGCCTGGGGCGAACGCTATATTTCCAAGGCTTAATTTTTGTAAATTACTCTAAATCCGGTTTTCATAAAACTCGCCAGCTATGATTGATATTCCCAGTCTTACAAATCATTAATAATCAAATTATATCTCACTCAGTGTGTCAGTTCATAAATTATAAATTCAATTACAGCATTAAGCCATTTTATATTGCTGCATTAATTTTTGTACAAAAAGCAATCCATTAAGGTGCTCGCACATTAGTCCGGGACATACACGGCACACGCACCCGCAAGTCAGTGCAACCGCACGTGCTTAACGCAGCGTATCTCGCATGAGGCAATCGCACGGCACACGCTATACAAGCCTGACTGACGTGTACGCCGTACCGTACTTCTCACCACACTTTTATCTATGAACAAACAGCGCAAGAATTAAAAACCAGGTTTAACCGATGTAAATGAGCACGCAAACCATATTGTGTGCTAAAATATAATAATAGAAATACATTTAAATGAGCCGCGATTGTCGACTGCGTAATTAATACATGTGCGGTGCGTTTGGCGCGTTCGGCATTGTGTGATGATTTGGCGCGTACGGCGCCTTTGACGCATTTGGTGCGTTTGACGTATATCGAGCGTTCACGTACCTACGCTTAGCGTGTTCGGTGCATTCAGGGCGTATGCTGCTTGTGGTACGTTCGGTGTGATTGGTTTTTTTTTTATGTTAGTTGGATAGGCAAACTGGCAAACGTACCACCTGATGGTAAGTGGTCGACGTCGCCCATGAACATAAACTAGTTTACCTGGAACGAGCCCAGGCAACTCATCTATGTGTTGCCTATCCTGAGACATAAGATGTTAAGTCTCGGTGCCAGTAATCACACTGCCTGTCTTGCCCTTCTCTCCGAAACACAGCAAAGCTGTTTCACGGGAGAAACAAGCAAGATGATGGTACCCATGCAGCCGGGGTCGCGGCACAGCGCTGCCCTCCCACCGGTTGGTGTATGTAATGCGTTCGTGAGGACAAATATTTGGTCACCTTCAAAATAAAAAATCAACGCTTGAACGTGTGTGCGAGCACCTTTACCATCGCACCTCCATATATCAACAATATTAACTCTGACCAATAAAGTCAATTTACGTAAGCCGATCAGAGTAAGCTATTAATTTTTATCAGATTTTAACAGAAGCTCGCCCCTCTTTATTGGCGTGTCAATCAAGGGCACGTAAAGGCAATTAATAAAAAAAATTTAAACAAAAATTAAAACCGACTTCAAAATTAAAAAAAAAACTAAAAAGAAAACAATTTCCTTAATCTTTGTGCCTTCAATTTATAATCAACTTGTTCTTCTACTAATATACAATATTTGCATTTACCACGTCATTATTGTTACTTTTGGAGTCGGTGTCAGCCAAGGTAGGAAGGGAGGTAGGTACATCAACGAATGTCGTATTCGGAAAGGTCAACTATCTGTCTTCCGATCGTTGATTTACTTGTGACTGTCAAATATATTGTCCAACAGTGGTTACTTACGTTATGATGGTGTTGATGACGATGGTCAAAATATGATGGTATAAACCATCGCGATAATATAATCTTTAATTTTATTTAAAATATGCTATTTATTTGCGGTACTACATCGGATTGTAAGTTGCTTGCTGCGTGGCTTGCTGGCCTTTACTTGTAATATTATTCTGACACAGGTGATGATGAATTTAAAGATACAACAGAAACAACTTTAGATGCCATTCTGTTCCCGACATAAATAACAAGCTACTTACAGCTCGGCGGTTACGCCGGCCATCTTCTTTTTATTTTTCTTTAATTGACAGCGCGGCTGCCTTCGTGTTTTATTTAAATATGGCGGACGGAGGCGCTGCCGGGCTTTATTTTATGAACAAAATATTCTTCAAGATTATTATCAATTCATCGATGTTACAATATTCAGTTTAAGGAGGTATTGATTTTAAACCCAGAACCCTAATCTTAATGGCCTCAATATTTACTTGATTAACAGTTACCTTAAAACTGCCTTATAGAGTTTAGTATAGAGTAGCTTATAGAGTATTCAGAGATGTGTTTAGGTATATGAATAAGTTCCGGTGGGAGGGAAGCGCTGTACCGCGCTCCCGGCTGCATGGGTACCAACATCTTGATTGTTTCTCCCGTCAAACAGCTTTGCTGTGTTTCGGAGAGAAGGGCAAGACAGGCAGTGTAATTACTGGTACCGAGACTTAACGTCTTATGGCTCAGGATAGACAACACATAGATGAGTTGCCTGTAGCCCGATTCACGTAACTATTACCGATCCAAATGTCGTTGAAGTTCAGAAATCGTCCTATTCAAAAAAAGTCATAAATGTGTTACTTCAATAGGACGTAAACTCAATAGGATCGAAACTCAGCGAACCGTCAACGACAAATGAATATTGTGGTAGAATTTATCGCGTAATATTGCCAGCACGATTGTTACAAAAAATTATAATATAATTTGCATAATTACTCGCGAAAGTATGATGATTTTGGTTCATATTGATGTCTTTTCTGCAATTCTATCCCAATCTATGACTAATGCATGAGTTAGATCATAAGAAACATCGCTTTTGTGTTAAAAAAAATATTGAATCTCAAGTATTGATATTTTGACGTTGACGTATCGACTTCGAAATTGAGTTTGGAATCGAATTTACACAGTTCAACATAAATAAGTTTTTAGTGTTCGATTGCGTTGCTTAAAGTGTTTTTTATTAAAATTATAGCACGACTCGCACTTATTTTTGGGTAACTCCAATAGGATAGATCTAAGACAAAGGCGAAATCTAAGAAGAATGGCGCGTTATATGCCAATAATGCGTTCACCATGAGTGATGTTGAGTTTAAGAGATATAATCGCCTCAGCAAGTAGCTTTGAAGTTATTTATAGCGATTTCGATTTGTAAAAGGTACTTATGTCAATAGAAATATCTATAATCTAACCTCTTCTATAGTTCATCTTTTCTCTTTATTTACGGCCTATGTAATTGTAGGATACATAAAAAATATTATATCTCAAATTATTTTATTATTGATTGGTTCTACATTGTTCTTCATATTATGTGATACCTATCTATTAATATAAATCAAATAAGTGCTAATTATAATTTTATATAAACTAGGTATTTGACTTATTGAGTTACATATTATACATATTTACATTAATTTCAGATTTTATGAAAACTTCCAAATAACATCCGTAGTAAGTGCTATTGATAGTACTCATATGGCATATCATAAGTCCAGCCCAAAATGAGAGGTTTTATAATAGAAAAGGATTTTACTTAGGAAATGTTTTAATTGTGAGTTGACTCTTGGATTCTGTAATTGTATAATTTAGTTTTAATAATGCCTTTTCTTATATTAGTAATACCTTTAAATTGTATATATGTAAACAAAGTGCGTAACACTTCATTTAGTTTCTACAGTTTGAATTTGCCGCGTAATAACTTAGATGTATAATTTATCTGTGAACTTGTTTAATTCTATGGAGCTGTCAGCCATATTGAATTATTAACACGTTATGTTAAAGATAGAGGTGGAAGAATGGAAGAATTATATTGTAATTAGAATATTTAAATAATAGTGATTAATAAGAACTGGTGAAACAATAGCTTGAAATGTTGTTTCTCTTTTCAGGTGAGTTTGTGATTAATTAATGTTAACACAATGTTTTGTAAAACTAGTTTGTAATAAATTAAATAACTCTTTTCAGAGCAACTCAATTTTAGTTTTACTGTTCACCATAATATCCAAGGATAATAATAAATTAACACATTATATATTATAATATTGATATATTATACAATTTAAACAAATTAATTATAATATATATTAATAGGTATATTCTTTTAGTAATACCTTTAAATTGGCAAATAACATAAACATTATAAAGGAATCTTAAAATGTGTTCTTTCCTTTTTAAATTTTGGGGAACTTGTTTATTTACTTGTTAAGTCTAAGTTAAAATCATAAGAAAGTGATCATTTGTTTCATACATTAATATTATATTGCAATAATTATATGTTTTAGGAGACTCGGGCTATGCCCAAAGATCTATTATGATGACACCTATTTGGATGCTCTCACTGGCTCACCTGAAGAACACTACACCAAGTTTCATTGCGTGGCACGCAATACAGTAAAGCATACAATGGATGTTTTGAAGAATAGGTGGCGATGTCTCCTAGGCCACAGGGTCCTTCACTATGATCCGGACACAGTTGTTAGAATTATAAACGCTTGTTGTGTTTTACACAACATTTGTAATGAAGCAAGCTTTAGTCATCTACAGGATACCATACCACCTACTTCAGTAGAGGAAAACAGCACCCAGGAAACAAGTAGGCAGGAGCTTCCAAAGTTAGTGTGCGTGAGCTATGGGCTGCGAAGTGTTTTTAATGTTTTTATTAAACTATTGTTAAACTATTATTTGTTTTTATTTGCCTATCTATATTTTTGGTCATTAATTGATATTTTATAATCAATATTACAATCACAGTATTTATAAAAATAAGTACTAAAATACTTAACAATAAGCCTTTTATTCTCTTTCAACCTAAGGTAGCAATATTTAAATAATATATCACCATATTTAGCTTCTAATATTTAAATGTAACAGTTTTTTTCCCTGTCTATATTTTTGGTCATTGATTGATATAATCTATATTACAATCAAAGTATTTATAAAAAAAAGTACTAAAATACTTAACAATAATTAGTCTTTTATTATCTACAAAAATCCGGCGAGTGCCACCAATGCCGCCTTTGGTGAGGTGCCCCATATATAATGAGCAAACAGGGCACCTCGACGGCTAGTCAGTCCCTCAAGGGACCCACGCCACCTCCACAAAGGGGTTATCCCGTACCAAAGAACAACCCCTCACAATATCAGGACAGTACAATGGGGTGAAGTTCCCATCCTCGCCCCTTGTCCCCCTGCTCTTTTGTTCCATCTTCCTATAAGAGCAGCCCCTTCGGTTCACTTGGCTTCGCCCAAGGTGCTAGGTTCACCTTAGGCTACTGGGCCCCACCGCAACAACAAGGCTTGAACCATAGTAAGGACCTATAGGTATCTTAAACAAGTTTAAACTTTAATGAAGAAAGCTATCTGTTCAAGATAAGGTAGACCTTATCTTGAACAGATAGAGCATCTCTCCTTTGCTGTCTTGGTATCAATGGAACAAGATCCACAATAAGGCTTTACACCAATTACTTGGTAAGTCTGTAACTTTTAATGAACTGCGTGTGTGTCATGGTCACAAAAGCATTATATTCATGTTATTTCGGCGTTGACGCTCTTTTAATCGGTCTTCCCTATCAGCAGCATCTAAAAGAAGCCAGGCTAAGCCGAGACTCATTGTAAAAATACGGGAACACGGTCTATCAACCTCCGAGTCAAGGGTCATTCACAGGGTATCACACAAATCTTCAAAGTTTAAGAAAGTCGAGAAAAAGTTAAACAACAACTCCAAATAATTAACTTTACTTCAACTGCTTGTTAACCGTGAATGTTTGACGTTTAATCGTTGACAGCCAATCGAAAAAAAGAGGTGAATACCGCGCAAGCCACGGTTAACGTACGTCTAACGTACGTGAATACCCCCTAACGATTCGTCGATAGAACTATAATAGGATCGTTTCTCGATCGTCATATATTTGTTACGTACACACGAAACGCTGTCAAACCGTGGATGTCGCTACGATATCGTTGAAGTTTTGTTACGTGAATCGGGCTACAGGCTAAGCCGAGACTCATTGTAAAAATACGGGGACACGGTCTATCGACCTCCGAGACAAGGGTCATTCACAGGGCATCACACAAATCTTCAAAGTTTAAGAAAGCCGAGAAAAAGTTAAACAACAACTCCAAATAACTAACTTTTCTTCAACTGCTTGTCAACCGTGAATGTTTGACGTTTTATCGTTGACAGCCAATCGAAAAATAAAGGTGGTTAACGCGCAAGCCACGGTTGATGTCCGTCTGACGTACGTGAATACACCCTAACGATTCGTCGATAGAACTACAATAGGATCGTTTCTCGATCGTCTTTTAATTGTTACGTGCATACGAAACGCTGTCAAACCGTGGATGTCGCTACGATATCGTTGAAGTTTTGTTACGTGAATCGGGCCACTGGGCTCGTTCCAGGTATACTAGTTTATGTTCATGGGCGACGTCGACCACTTAACATCAGGTGGTACGTTTGCCAGTTTGCCTATCCAACTAACATAAAAAAAAATGAATAAGTTAACGCCAGATCTCATCATATCCCAAAAATTGTGTTCCATCCTTAACTTCCACTTTGCTTTTCATTTCTTAGTCCTCAAAAAGACACATGCAAAAGACTGCAAGTGTTTGAAATGTGGACTCTTTGAAGAATGTTTAAAATACCGTGGACCAGTTTTACTTCGAACGTCAAAGTGCTGGAACGAGCAAACCACAAACGAGAGCTGATGTCGACCATTGTTAAAAGTAAAGTGGCCTTCTTTGGACACTTGCAAAGAGGACCCGTCTTCGAATATCTACGGAAAATCGTTAAGGGCAAGATACTGTGTAAAAAGCCACCAGGAAGACCAAGGCCAAAGTGGTTTGACGACATCAAGGACTGGACCGGATTGACCAGACCAGATGAAGAGAATATCACATGATCGGATTGAGTGCCGAAAGCTGACCACCAAACTTCAATATGAAAATGGCACCCCATGGTGATTAGTTCTTAAAATTAAACAAGTAATTCGAATTAAACTTGGCAGTCATCGACAGTAACCTTCGGTGTCGGGTAGTACTTACCATGTCATGAAACATTGAGAAAGAAATATTTTTAAAGCAATTGCAAAAGTCAAGAAGAAACAGAAGCTAGGGGAAGCCCAGTTGCAATGCAAATATTTACGTTAGTCAATACGTAACTAACCATGATATTGTGTCAATGTGAGTACAATATCGTCAAGCTATAATATCTGAAACCACACAACACAATATTTCGTCATTTATGTTCCTACCCTAGTCTTTACTTACACAGGACGATGAGCTCTACAGTACATGTAATAACGGCTGATGATGATGTCATTGTGTTTGATGCAGGTATAATTTTTATTTTATTTTTTTTCGGAAGGGCTAGACTTTTCGGCCTGATGGCCTTTAAGCTCAATCGGTACAGTAAATGAGCAGATGACTCACTTAAGAAATATTCGAAATTAATTAGGACGCCTCCCTCCGCGCCCCGCAGGGGGCGCGGTTCATCGCGCGCGCTGCTCGGGAGAACAGGATTTGGACTAGTCAAATCCGATACGGTCGACTAATCTTTTAAGGTTTAATTTAACCTATCATCATGAAGGCCGGCTCTCATCCCTCCCTCTGGAGAGGGAGGCGGGTCATGCGCGGTGCCCAAGCAATCTAGCGGTAGCGTAGTGCTAGCGCTGTTTGCGCGGTCTGGGTTTACATGTATCGGATTCGAACAGGTATATTAAACTACACTGAACAGTACCCGTATCCTTACTACAAACGCGCTGTTTATTTTACAAAATATCAAATATTAGCCGTTACCGGCGTTATGAATATTAATTCATTAGCATTAATAATATAACAATATTGTGTTAGCACAATGTTTACTAGTCATCATCACCCCGCGTCCGTCCTATTTGTTATAATGTGGTGTATCTGTTCGAAGGTAGTCTGTGTCGGTATGAATGTACTGAAAGTCAAGCCTTGCTGATTTTACAGAAGCTTAATTAATAACATAATATTCCTTACATTTGTTAGTTTGTATACTTTAAACCAAGGTTCCGGAACACTCCCCACCATGGTTCAGGCCTTGACGTGGCAGTGGGGCTCAGTTGCCTAGGGTGCGCCGCACAGAAATCTAAATAATAATGCCTTATTATTTAGATTTCTGTGGTGAGCCGCTGCACCTTGGGCGAAGCTAATTGAGCTGAGGGGGCTCTTTGTACCCCTCTTATAAGAAGAGGGGATAAACCACTTACCATCTTTCGGGTGCAGCGAGTCCCACATACCCACCTGGGGAGTCTTTTAGTGATCACTTTATCTAGGTGCGAGTTGAATAGTACTATTTTTTTTATTAAAAATTTTATTGCGTTCTTTTCTCTCACCTAATTTAATTATGCAAACAATGAATATCCCCATTTGAAAGTTCCCGGAAAAGGGTCGGGATCGTTCGTTTGAATTTCCTGGACTCTTCCAGGAAATCCCCCTGGGCTATTCCCAGTTGACCAGGGAATAAATATATTTTTAATTAACATATATTTTATTAAATGTCGTGTATTTTTAACAAAAATTATTTAAAATTACCATGGGATATTTACCATGTTTTTCAATTTTATTTCGCGTTAATTTTAGCTCGATATTTTGACATTATCTATAATTAATGTCTTTTTGTCGTGAAACATAAAATTAAATTAAACCAGCTTAATATACCTACATAATGTGTGAGTATGTAAGAGGTAGTGCCATGCTGCTTTGCAGCCGATTTCGGGCCAGCACGATCGCATGGTACCTCTTGGTCTCATAAAATCGGCGTCAAGTCACGTTTCGTGCGGCTTGTGAGTTTTCAGTGGCCCATTGGAGGCGGATAAGGAAAAGAAGGGCAACGCATATGCATAGCTTTTGGTTGTGCGGATGTCTATGGGCGTTGGTAGACACCATAAGGCTCCGCCTGTTCGGTTGCCTTCTTATAATATAAAAATATATAGATAAATTACACCCAGACTTAGAACAGATTATGGTCATCACATATTTTCTGTGTTCCTGGGTCATGGATGTGTATTAAATATGTGTATTATATAATAAAAATCTTAAATATATGTATAGTATAAAAGTATTAAATATATTTCCGTTGTCTGGTACCCGTAACACAAGTTTTTCGAGAACTTACCACGGGACCAGACTGACGTGGTGTGAAAGCGTCCATAGATATTATTATTATTATTACATAAATATCGCATCGAACCCACGACCTTCTGGTTTAGCAGTCAGGGTCACTAACCACTAGTGACTAGACCCACAGGCTAGTCAAATTTACAAAGATAATATAACTAATTATAAACATGGATGGATATTTTACTCATTCATGTTTTTAAGTTATAGCGTTTTTTCGTAAATTCTCATCATGGGAGCCATTTACATAATTTATTACCAAAATTATTCAGACATTTTTAATTTAGGGCATTCATATTGGACACCGGGGACAAGATAATAGACAAACATTTTGAAGAACCTGCATCTCAAAACAGTTTGAGCGGACAAATACAGATTTGTCCGCTAAACTTTACGGAACTTCACTTCACGGACTAAAATTTCCGGTCTACGGACATACGGATATTGGGCGGTACTAGTACAATGTACTGATAACGTCGTATCTGAACTGAGTGTGTCACATAATTTTGGGGGCAACATCTCCATGAAGCACATTTTTCTTAAAAAACAATATCTACGTGTTATATGATTACTTTTTTTATGTTAGTTGGATAGGCAAACTAGCAAACGTACCACCTGATGGTAAGTGGTTGACATCGCCCATGAACATAAACTAGTATACCTGGAACGAGCCCAGGCAACTCATTTATGTGTTGCCTATCCTGAGACATAAGATGTTAAGTCTCGGTGCCAGTAATTACACTGCCTGTCTTGCCCTTCTCTCCGAAACACAGCAAAGCTGTTTGACGGGAGAAACAAGCAAGATGGTGGTACCCATGCAGCCTGGAGCGCGGCACAGCGCTTGCCTCCCACCGGTAAATTATATCAACCCTTTTATATATTCCACACCCTTTTATATGTGTTGGGCACAGGTATCCTCGAAATTAGGCGAGGAGGGTGTTGGGCTATAATTCACCGATGCGCTGACTCAATGCGTGGTGAACTTCACACCTCTTCGAAGACTTATAATCTCATCAGCATGCAGGTTTCCTCAAGATGATTTCGTCTCAATGTTCCTGATTTGGAGGAGAAGTCCCGTGCCCAGCAGTGGGACGTGGATGCCGTCTAATGTATGTATTTGATCTTCCCACCATGGTTCAGGCCTTGTCGTGGCAGTGGAGCTCAGTAGCCTAGGAGGTACCATCCCGGTCGTGCCGGCCCAATTCAGCTGCAAAGCAGCATGGCACTACCTCTTACTATAGTTATACTTATACAATAAATAAATTTCATACACGCGCGTCGATTAATCACCAACTGATCTGAATGTAGCGACGCATCGAGAGGTATTTGACCGGCGAATTGCATTTAATTGAGTAGCTACTGTTTCCTGTTTATATTCAAGTATTTTAGATTGAAGTGTTTATGGCTTATCATTAATATCAACACTCTATTACGGCCCCACCATAGTTCAGGCCTTGTCGTGGCGGTGGGGGGTAGCTTAGGGTGAGTCCAGCACCTTGGGCGAAGCGAATTGAGCCGAGGGGGCTCTTTGTACGCCTCTTATAAGAAGAGGGGACGAAAGAGCAGGGGGCAAGGGGCGAGGACGGGAACCTCACCCCATTGTACTGTCCCAACATTGAGAGGGGTTATTCTGTGGTGCGGGACAACCCCTCTGTGGAGATGGCGTCGGTCCCCTGAGGGAGTGACTAGCCGTCGAGGTGCCGCTCATTAGATCCGGGGCACCTCACCAAAGGCAACATTGGTGGCACTCGCCGAGTTTTAGCGGGTAGAGCTGCGTCCACTTACCATCTTTCGGGCGCAGCGAGTCCCACATACTCGCCTGGGAAGACCCACTCCCCCGCGAGCTGCCTCAGAGCATTTCTCGGCGTTAAAGAAAAAAAGTGAAATGATCAGCTTGGAGAAATAATTTATGGCTTTATTGAAGAGACAAATAATTCCAGCTTTCGAATAATATACTTAAAATAAATAAATATAACCCTTTTATTTACTTACTAGCTGTTGCCTGCAGCTTCGCCCGCGTTACATGTTATATAGCCTATAGCCTTCCTTGATAAATGGGCTGTCTAACACTGAAATATTTTTTCCAATCGGACCATTAGTTCCTGAGATTAGCGCGTTCAAACAAACAAACAAACTCTTCAGCTTTATAATATTAATATAGATTAGTATAATTTGTGATTTTTAGTTTCAACAACGTTTCTAATGAACGAGAGAGGAGCGGGCTGATGTTAGTTAGCGGTAAATGTTCTTTTGTAACGAGACCGATGTCTAGTACAGTTTCATTAAACTTCTGTTTGTGAAACACATACTTGCGTTTAAAATGATTACGGTCAAAGGGATAAAGAGAAAGCTTTGTTTGTAAAGTCTAGAGAAAAATGTTGTTTAAAATTGTTTGAAATGAAAGGAAAATGTATTTAAGTGTTAACTAACATTATAAAATTGTGTGTTAAAGATAATGTTCACGAGCGACGTTGTCCATTTACCATCAGTTGGGTCGTCTGCGGCATATCTTAACTGAGGGTTAGCCTATCTGTAACTTTAATTTAAACTTTATGTTCCGTTGAACCGCTCGTGTACTGAGCCTTCTGACGTGCTACAGTATGGTTAGTATGTATGTTTTTTTATACTAAAAAAATGCATGAAAGTAGTTTCACGTTATTGACTTCTACATGTCGCTACATTAGCGTAGTCTTGAGTTTGCTAAATGTATGTTAGATATTTGTTAATCTATAAATATAATAAATCTTTGTATCTCCCGAACACTAAAGAGACATCCGACATTATTTACATCAGCCAGCGCCGGTCTGCTGTAATCCGACAGTGACCGGTTTTACTTCACGGAAAGTCAAATTGAACGTCATATTTAATATTTCAATTTGACCTAATTCTGTTTTGATCGATTTTCACATAACTCCTCTTCGGAAGATTCAGATCTTAGAAGAACTAATTTCATATTTGACGAAAAAAGGAATTTTATTATCATTTTTTATAAATAAATGACATTTGCCTTAAGAAGTTTTTTTTTTCTTTAACGCCGGGAAATGCTCTGAGGCATCCCGCGGGAAAGCGGATCTCCCCACGCGGGGATGTGGTACTCGCTGCGCCCGACAGCTGGTAAATGGACGCAGATCTACACACTAAAACCCGGCGAGTGCCACCAATGCCGCCTTTGGTGAGGTGCCCCGGATCTAGAAAACAAACAGGGCAACTCGACGGCTAGTCAGTCCCACAAGGGACTGACGCCGCCTCCACAGAGGGGTTGTCCCGCACCACAGAACAACCCCTCGCAACGTCGGGACAGTACAATGGGGTAAGGTTCCCATCCTCGCCCCTTGCCCCCTGCTCTTCTGTCCCCTCTTCTTATAAGAGGGGTACAAAAAGCCCCCTCGGCCCAATTAGCTTCGCCCAAGGTGCACCGCTCACCCTAGGTTACTGAGCCCCACCGCCACGACAAGGCCTGAACCATGGTGGGGTGCCTTAAGAAGTTACTTTAACGGACTTTACTCAGCAGAATAAACGCAGATCAAAGATGATTTAGACCATGAAATAAATTCTCCGTTCTCTATTTGTGGGAAAAGTTAAGAATATTTAACAGTACAAAGTGAATATAAAAAAACTGTAGCAAAGTTACAGTGAATCTGATAACAAAATATGTTAAGTTTATCGTGAGTTAAGGAAACAAGCTTGAAGCATTCCTGAACTGAAACCCGGTGTTGCCAGAGTGAGGGTTTCCCTCATAAAGGCAACATTAAGGTATATGCTAAGGTAAAATTTACCTTTAATTTAGGAAGGCATTAACATTTTGTGGTAATTATAATAAAACAATTTTTTGCGGATTTTATCGCGGTTTATTAAGATCTTAATAAACCGCGATAAAATCCGCAAAAAATTGTTTTATTATAATGAGTGAAATTCGCGTAAACATTAGAAAACAATATTTTGTGGTAAATTAAAATTATGTTGGAAACAGACAACTTTTATCATTTTAGGGGGTTCTCCAAGATTATATTAGAGGGCCAGCTGGAGTAGTGGTCAGTTGGAGGTACTGGCGTAGGCCGCGTGTGCGTACGAGCTTCAACTCCCCTGTACAATAACATAGTTTGATCGTTTAATGGAATATTAAAATATGCAAAGGCCAATTATTTTAAAACAATTGCCGAGTAATTTACTATACGAATGACATGAAATAACTTGCTGAAATTGGGTTTTAAGAACCATCTTACAATACAGCGTTTGTGAAGCATTAAAAAGAGTTCACGGGCAGGTCATAAATCAACTTTATGTGTTATTTTATGACAACTGATATTTTGCGGGATAAACGGTGTGTAGAGCTGGCAACACTCTTCGCATTACGTAGCAGCGTATTAACATCACGTAATGGCTTTTAGTTTTTGCCTGTTTCCTGACTAACATTAGCAATACGTATATAATCATCATCATCACTATCACCTGTCACTCCTGGACTCTTTTTATACATCTATAATTATCCGTCACAGAATTTTATATTTATCATCGAATTGTCTACACTTGACGAGAGTCAAACTTGCGAACTCTGCGTGTAGTATTTAATCATCTAATATATAAAATTCTCGTGTCACAAATAATATGAACGGCTCGCCGGAGGAATGTCTGATACTAAAACAATTGATTCTTCTCCATTACAATATATTTGGGCAGAGTAACGCCCTTCACAAAATATACTAGTAGAATATATCTAACTGCGCTATTGGCGCCTTTTTATACTACATTGATAGTCAATAGACAGTTATTCATTAACTTAAATTATTATAAATATCGTCTTAGCATTATAAATAACTACTGGAAATACATTATTGATTATAGCATCATTATTATTATATTAATTATGTACATTATGATTTATTAGTGTTACACTTTAATTATTATTTAACATTATCAATAAACAATACATATCCGTTTGGCGCCACCCGAGGTTTATTATTATAATAGATGTATTTAGATAGGTAACCAACGACGTCACATCTGGCTGGTGTTGCCAGTGGTTTGTAACACAATGTTAGTTACCTTGCTCCTCCGAAACGGCTCGACCGATAATCATGAAATTTTGTGTGCATATCGGGTAGGTCTGAGAATCGGTCAACATCTATTTTTTGTTTGTTAAAGGTGGTCCACCCCTCAAATTTTGAAAGTTAACGCGGGCGAAGCTGCGGGCAACAGCTAGTAATACATAAACATACAATATACAATGAGGAGAATACATTTTATAATAGTCAACCCTAAATTTACTTTGTATAGGTGTGTTAATGTACGCGTAGCAAATTTAAACATAAATCACCTCACATTGTACAAACGTAACATTATTTCTTCGCGTCACTTTAGTTATACCAGAACTCTACATTTACCGATAATTATCGAATATATTGTAATTACATTACGGCTGTATTGTACTGAGTTATTTTAATGACGGTGTTTGATAACGTTATAGTGAAAGCAAATGAGCAGTCGAAATATTTTGGTGACTGACGACGTCCGACGTCCATACACATCCGCACAACCAGAGATTATGCTGATACGTTGCCCTTCTTTTACCTTCCCCCCACAGGGCCACCGGAAACTAACAAAACGCACATAGCTGTCACTTTACACCTGTATTATGTATTCGAGGAGTACCACCTCGGACGAGCCGGCCCAATTTGGCAATCTTACAAAATATACTAGTTATTTCCTTAATTTTAACACATTACACTCTTCTGTGAATTTGGTTAGAAACCCTATTAATGGAAAAGTAAACTATATTATCCTGGTTCGAGTCATGGTCTATCTATGTGCAAAGTTACGTGAAGATATACCTTTTAAGTCGTGGTGGAGAAACAAATATAAATAAATAATAAAAGTATTTACATTTATGAAATACTTCTGGACCACATTTTATAATATTTTGTCAGAAATAAGCTGTGTGACAATATTTCACAATAACAGCTCGCGCAGGTAAAGGATTTGAGTGTCGCGCACAGATCCCACAGTGAAATATTGAAACCAAAGTGAAAAAGAGAAATAAAATGTTAATGTTTTTGTGAAATACCCATTTGGCGCAAACTTGAATGATCACGCAAAATCGGGCGGGATCCTGGTGACCCGGTATGGCATTCCCTGACTGACAGCGTTAAGAGGACGCATTGAAAATTTTGGTGTCAATAATTTAATTTTTTTAAGTAATTCCAAAACGAATGAAAGTGTTATCTAACTTTTGTGACAGAGAAAAAAATATCAAACCTCTTTTTCAAAGAGATTCACATGTTATGAGCAAACAGGACCGGCTTAAGCATCTTAACTTTGTTCGTAGATAAATCTATATATGTTCTTTAAACTATTAGAAGGAATTTCTCCAATTATCGTTTTTAACGCAATAAAATAACAAAAACATTTTGTCATTTACGTCCTTTAGTTATAAGGTCGTGCGCGTATGGAGAGCCTCACCCCGCTCAGGACGCTCAACCCTCTCTTGCGTGTGGCCGGTATATTATAATATGATCCGTTTAGTGTTTACAGCCCCATGACGAATGGATACTCAACGGTACGACGCGCTGCGTATTTGACGTAGGCATTTCGCACTTTTAATGCGTATGATAGGAGGATTCAATTGGGATGGGCAGCATTCAGGAAGCTTAGCCATATTCTCACGTCGTCTATACCGCAGAGCTTGAAGACGAAAGTCTTCGACCAATGCGTTCTCCCCGTGATGACCTACGGGGCTGAAGCGTGGCCTCTAAATATAGGACTGGTCCGCAAGTTTGCCGTAGCTCAACGTGCTATGGATCGTGCTATGCTGGGTGTTTCTTTGACAGATAGGATTTGGAAGGAAGACATCCGTCAGAGAACTAAAGTAACCGATATCACGCAAAGAATAAGCTCGTTGAAGTGGCAGTGGGCTGGTCACACACTCAGAAGAACGGATGGCCGATAGGGGAATAAGTTCAAGAGTGGAGGCCACGTTTAGGTAGACGAAGTGTTGGTCGGCCCTTAACTAGGTGGGAAGACAATCTTCGTGCGGTGGCTGGTCCGTGTTGGATACGAGTGACAAGGGATTGACCGTCTTGGCGTTCATTGAGGGAGGCCCATGTTCAGCAGTGGACGGATAGAGGCTGATGATGATGATGATGACACTTTTGATGGAGCCATTTACGTGAACGGCGCTTATGCCTCTTATGCCATATATGGCGCGTGTCACTAGTACAATGTGTACAGCAGATTTGACATTTATGGCGCGTTTTGACGTATAACGCGTGCTTGATGCATATGGCGCGATTGTACGATCACATAATATAGATAAAACAAATTAGTAATGTGAATGGTATAAAGATAGAGTCGAAAATGTTTCCCTACCATGGTTCAGGCTTTGACGTGGCGTTGGGGCTCAGTAGCCTAGGGTGAGCCCTCCTATGCTATAATAAAAATTAACTGAAATTCGAACTGGAGTCAAATATAAGGAGCTTAAAATAGGATTTTATTTTTATTATATCGTATAACATAATTAAATACTTTTACCACTGATTGTCTCTCGTCAGTTCTTCTGTGGACTCGCCTTGGAACCGCTGGTAGGTAGTACTTTGTCGATACCATATTGTAATTTGTATTATTTACATATTTTTGCGATACATTCGTTTGTTCAAACGATTGGAGCCGTTCATAAATCACATACACTCGACTACAAAACTAACAAAACTATCTAAATCTTCTCAGTTACGGGTTTATGTGGTTTTTATGTTGCTTGATAAGCAAATAGTAAGACAAACCTACTGATGGGAAGTGGTTTTTTTTATGCAGCGGGGAAATCTTTTATGGATGTAGATCCTCACCCTATGTGGTCCAGGCACTGGAATGCCCCCACCATGGTTCAGGCCAACCACAATGGCGGTGGGGCTCAGTAGCCTAGGGTGAGCCCAGCACCTTGGGCGAAGCTAATTGAGCCGAGGGGGCTCTTTTTACCCCTCTTATAAGAAGAGGGTACAAAAGAGCAGGGGGCAAGGGGTGAGGATGGGTACCTCACCCCATTGTACTGTCCCGACGTTGGGAGGGGTTGTTCTGTGGTGCGGGGCAACCCCTTTGTGGAGATGGTGTCGGTCCTTTGCGGGACTGACTAGCCGTCGGGGTGCCCTCTTAGCTTAAAAGATCCGGGGCACCTCACCAAGGCGGCATTGGTGGCACTCGCCGGGTTTTAGTGGGTAGAGCTGCGTCCATTTACCATCTTTCGGGCGCAGCGAGTCCCACATACCCACCTGGGGAGACCCACTCCCCAGGCGGGATGCCTCAGAACATTTCCCGGCGTAAAAGAAAAAAAAAAAAAAAAAAGGTTCTTTGTTGTTGAACGTGTGGTGTGACCATAACTAATTATATTATATTATTTTAGACATTATCGTATTGTTCCTGATGATTATAATATCTTACTTGGTTTTTGGTGAATTGTGTTTAAAAATGCCCTTAATTTAATCAACTTACAGTGATTGATCAAAGCTCCCTGGGCTGTTACTGTATTGTAAAACTATTATCGTTTTAAAACTGACTTACCTTATTAACTAAATTCTAGTGTTGTAGATCATATTATGTACTAAAACCTCTATTGAACAGTTCCTACGCGCGTTGGAGTACCTATACGATACTATAGACATTCTCTGTTGTCATACAATATATTAAGACTACAATTACTTACTCTGAATGACTCTGTTACATCTTTATAGAATGTAAGTTCATATATCTATAGAATATTATCTTCATACCAGAAAAAAGGTTTTTAGTTTAACGAAAACTCATTTTAAATGCTTAATCCGTTCAACATTTTAATATTTAAAAAGCTATAGAGCTTTTAACCACAAATCTCTGATCTCACTCAAATATTGAATGTTTCGAAGCTCTTGTGTTTCTCTTAATACTCTCTCATTGTTTATTACAGTGGGTATGAGAGGTACCTTCGTCTAGAAACAATGTAGCAATTTTATTAATGATAGTAGAGTGGTTGTGAAATCGAATCTCGAAGAGAGTGGTCAGACACAGAGATATAAAAAAAAATATCCTTCATTTATAAATCAACACCAACTAGAGAATATGAGAATGGTTTTTCGAATAAAATGTATAAAAGTTGGTACATCATTGACTGTACAAATGAAGCTGCATCTAGTGAGGCTCTTGTTGGCCGAGCTTCTTACATCATAATATGACTGACCCAGAAATCCAGCGAAATGTACGTTCTACGATTTGAACTTTTATATTTTAGATTACTTGCATAATATGTCGTATATAAACATAGGGTAAAATATACGTTTTATTACCAGTTCGTCTGCTACGGGTTCTGCTGCTCGGTGGACAGCGGCTGTTGGAGGCGGGACAGAGCACTGAGCTGGTGTGACGGGCGGCGGGCGCTTGCGTCAACACATATTATATACATATTATTATCATTACATAACGGTAAGTGTATCAAAATCAAAATCAAAATCAAATTTTTTTTATTCAAAATAGTACTAATACAGTATCTTTTTGAACGTCAATTGAATCTACCACCGGTTCCAAGGTAAGCCCACTGAGAAGAACCGGCGAAACAAACTCAGTGGAACTAATCTTTTGAAATAATATATATTAATAACAATTTTAACATCTTATCTTGAAATGCCCGGGAGGAACGCCTTATTCCCAGGGTGTGGTATCTTCCATGAAATCTTTTACTTTATAATATGCTTTACCACACAAACGTTCTTTAACAACTTTTTTGAATTTTTTTATGGAGAGCTTTTGAACGTTTTCTGGGATCCTATTGTAAAAGCGTATACAGTTGCCTTTAAAAGAATTGCTTACTTTCGAAAGTCTAATCATTGGTGCATGTAACCTGTGTCTATTACGTGTATTCCTACTATGAATATCACTTTTCTTACAAAATTCATTTATGTTTTTACGGACATACAGCAAATTTTCTAAGATGTATTGAGAGGTGACAGTCAGAATTCCTATTTCTTTAAATTTTTCTCTCAAAGATGAATAGGGAGGCAACTTGTAAATTGCACGAATAGCCCGCTTCTGCAGCACAAAAATGTTGTTTATGTCGGCTGCATTTCCCCATAAAAGTATGCCATAAGACATAATGCTATGAAAGTAGCTAAAATATACTATTCGCGCTGTATCTACATCAGTAAACTGTCTTATTTTTCTCACTGCATATGCTGCTGAACTGAGTCTATTCGCCAATTTAGCTATGTGGGGACCCCACTGCAGCTTAAGATCTAGAGTTATTCCTAGGAAAACTGTAGAGTCCACCAATTCCAAGTTTTCACTGTCTAAGAGTACATTTGTTTGCAGTTGCTTAACATTTGGCAAGGAAAATTTTATGCATTTAGTTTTTTTACTATTTAAATGCAAGTTATTAACGCTAAACCAATGTACCATTCTCAAAAGTGTGTTGTTTACCTCGTCATAATTAGTTTCTTGTCGTTTGATTTTAAAAATAAGTGAAGTATCATCAGCAAACAACACTACCTCTTGACTATCTTTAACTAGGTAAGGTAAATCGTTTACATAAATTAGAAAAAGAAATGGACCTAGAATGGACCCCTGTGGGACCCCCATCTCTATTTTAGTCCCGGATGATCTTTTACCATTTATCTCGACCTTTTGAGTCCTGTTTTTAAGATAGGAATTCAAAAGATCCAGTGCCGTACCGTCTATCCCATAGTGGCGTAATTTCCTGATCAAGGTCTCATGCTGTACACAATCAAACGCCTTGGATAAGTCGCAGAAAACTCCCAAAGCATCACGTGACTCCTCCCAGGCCTCATAAATGTGGTCAATTAAGTTAACGCCAGCGTCTGTTGTGGAGAGACCCTTTCTAAATCCGAATTGTTTTTTGTGCAGTAACATATTGGTTTCAAAGTAATATAGTAACTGATTTAACATAATTTTTTCAAAAATTTTACTAAATGAGGGGAGTATTGATATTGGTCGAAAATTTGTAACATCTGATGTACTGCCAGATTTAAAAAGAGGCAAGACTCGACTATGTTTCATTAAGTCAGGAAAAACGCCACTATCAATACATTTATTAAAAATTGTTGCTAGATGGGGTGCAATTACATCAATTATGAGCTTAGTGACTTTTACAGATATTCCCCATAAATCTGGTGTATTTTTATTGTTTAATAAGTTAAATGCATTTAAAATATCTTTGGGTCCTATCTCTTTAAACTTAAAGTTAGCTTCACATTGTTTGACATTGGTTTTAAGCAATGATTCGGCAATTGCAGGACATGAGATTAAATTTTTTGTAGTCGAAATCGGGATGTCAGAAAAGTATTTTTCAAATACTGTCGCAACTTCCTCGTCAGACTTAATTATTCTATTTTCAATATTTAAATTAAATTCAGAACTACGACTACCCACTCTCCCAGTTTCATCCTTTATTATGTTCCAAGTAGTTTTTATTTTATTTTTTGCGTTTTTAATTTTTTCCTTAATATAAAGCGATTTGGCCGCGATACAAACTTGTTTGAATGTTTTTGAATATATTTTGACATACTGCTTAAATGATTGATTTTGATTGTATGTGCGTTCTTGGTAAAGGTCATATAATTTGCGTCTACTATTGTGGATTCCTGCTGTTGCCCAATCATTAAAGCCCTTTTTATTTGTGGAACTGACTGTTTTAGAAGTAAAAATGGCTTTAAAATGTGTATTAATTAAATTAAACAATTCACCAAAAGCGAAATCTGGACTTTTGTTATCTTTCAAATATGTAATATTTGCCATTATACTACTCCTAAATTTCTCAATACGTCTTACATTCACAGGAACAAACACATTATTTTTGTTACAATTTTTACTATTAGAACTTATAAGGAATTCAGCTAATTGACCACAGTGATCAGAATTCAACTTGTTGATAATTTCTTTGTGGACAGGAGTTAAATTACTAAAAATATTATCAATACATGTAGCTGTAGAACTACTAATTCTTGTTGGTTCTGAAAATAGATTAGTCAGATTATATGATTTTAACAATGATGTGAATCTAACTGTGGTGGAATTATTTTCTAGTAAATTAATATTAAAGTCACCACAAATTAGTATGGGCTTGTTAGACCCACATATTTTAGTTAATAATTCTTCCATGATTTTCTCAAAAGAATCATATAATCCATTTGGAGGTCTGTATACACTTACAATAATAAGGCGCTCCATCTCTATACAGGCTATTTCAATAGTACGCTCAGCAGAGAGGCCCACAATATTCGTACGTTCCTTAAATTTTATTTCATTTTTAATAATTATTAGTGAGCCACCTCTTATGGCTTTTTCTCTGCTGAACGAACTTGCCACCTGGTGCTCACTGAAGCTGAACATAATTTCATTTTTTTTTAACCAATGTTCGGTAATACACAGTATGTCTATATTGTAGTTTTTTAAGAATAATTCAATTTCCAAGTCTTTGCCTAACATTCCTTGTAAGTTTTGATGCACCAGGTTAAATGAGTACAATTTTTTATTTAATTTCTTTACATTGATTTGTTCAATATTTTTATTTAATATATTATTATTATTATTACTAATTAATGGGCTAGAGATTTCCTCTATTGTCTTATACTCTAGTTTAAACTATTTGGAACGTATTCCAAATTTGTAAAATTGTATGTTTTATTATCACACTGTTCAAATAAAACAGTGGTCGGATTAGCCAAATACTTGGCTGGACTTAAAGATAAAAAATATAATAGCGAGGCTGCTATTTGTCGCTTATAAAATTTTGATAGGTAATACCTATCAGATGTCAGATTGTTACAATTATTATCATTTAAAATGTTGTTAATGTCAATTATATTTATTATGTTACTTTTATTTTCATTAAGTAAAATACAGTTATTGTTACATGCACAGTGTAACAGGCTATTTAATTTTAGTCTAATTTTATTCTCCTGTGGCAACTTGTCTGATTTAATGTAGGGAAATGTGAATAGAAATACCCTCTCAACATTGGGTAAACCTGATCCTGATATCAACAGGGTGAGTGTCACATGAACGTGTGGTCAGTACAGTAAAGCCTGGAGATACAGATCGTTGGAGACCTGAAGTACTTGGTTGGGCTTCCAATTCTTTCTCGATAGTAGGTTTTTGTTCTGGAACTTTATTTTTAATCGATTCGTGATTATTTATATCGTTAGTCTCCTTCATTAATTTATCATTTCTCTGTTTAGAAACTTTTCCTTTACCTTTATCTTTTTGGGAAGTAGATGGCAGCCCTTGTCTCCTTAACTCCTTCAACAAAGCATCTGCAAGGGTGTCTTCATCATCCAAATCGGCACATTGCACAGCTATTTCATGTGTTATTTTAGGTGTAGATGTTTTTGGTAATTGAGACGAACCTCGCCCGCAGATGACCCCGACGATAACTTCACGAGCTCGACTTCACGTCCGCGCCGACCGACACAGATGGTAGAGTGCTCTCCCACGCAGGCCGTAGAGCAGCCGACCGCCGCCCTCCACTAGAGAGGATGGCTGGAGTCTGTAGATACAACGGGATACACAAATATACTATGCCTAACTATATACGAACTATCGCAATTTAGATTCTCGAACCTTTGGTCCTTCGAGCCGTATTTGTACCAGTGACATATTATGGATATACATTTTTTTTAAATTATATAGTCTGTTTTAAATAAGCATAATGAAAAAAACGTCAGAGTATTTACGTATAAATTAAGTAGTTAAGCTCAATAATTCTTATAAACTTTTAAAAGCTTCGCCGAACGTGTGATAGTCAGCTGATGGAAACTTTGTTTTCACAGGAGCTGCATGTATGTATTTTGTGGTTAAGCCCGATACCTGAAGACTCAGCTACTGTTCCGGTTGATGAACTCTTTATGTGACGGACCTGTACATGAAACGACAGTGATGGTGAAGAGGATTTGTTAAAACATTTGTATTGTACACGATCGTACATTAAATATACATTAAAAAAATCACGTCAAATATGTGATTTTTTTAATAATGATTCAAAATTAGTACTTGTATTGGTCAGATTTATTTGTGAATACTTTTTGACGAGACTTATAATTTTGACGACCTCTGTAGCTCAGTGGTAAGCGCGTTGGCGCTCAAGCCGGAGGTTGCGGGTTCGAATCCCGCCAGGGAACAAAAAATATTCTCTGTGTTCCTGGGTCATGGATGTCTATTAAATATGTGTCATAAATAATAAAAATCTTAAATATATGTATTACAAAAGTATTAAATATATTTCCGTTGTCTGGCACCCGTAACACAAGTTCACAAGTTCTTCGAGAACTTACCACGGGACCAGATTGACGTGGTGTGAAAGCGTCCATAAATATTATTATTATTATAATTCGATGGAGCCGGGTGCACGAACGAAAAAACATGACGCATGCGGCGTTACCTCGCTCTGAGGCGTTCCATTTTCTTATGACGCTGTCACGTTCAACTATCGTCAGTAAACCGACTTTACAGACAACCGATTTTTTGTTCTAGAAAAAATCTTCGGATGTCAATAAATCGCGGATGACTTCAGAAACTTCAACCAATGCAATCCAAGTGAAGTGAAACCTGAAGTGGCTTTTGTCAGACAATACTGTATCAAAACTACCCGCTTATTGTTTAACTTTACAACAAAGGCAAGCTGTCAAAAGCTTCTTCCTTCGCAGTCTAGATAATGCCATTTTCACGTAATATATTATCAGTATGAACGCCAAGAAAGCCGATTCCTTCTCACTAATATCCAACACGGATCAGCCAACCACACAGTGATCGTCTTCCTACCTGGTTAATGGCAGACCAACCGCCGTATTGGCGTTCATTGAGTTAGGCTGTGGATGGATAGAGGCTGATGATGATGATGATGATGATGACGATGATGATGATTATGATAATGATAGTGATGATGATGATGATTATCAGTATACTAGCTTATGAATATTAACTATTCCAATTACAATATCAGCAGTGTGTTTAAATCTGGTGCCACAAGAACGGCTAAACACTTTATGAGCAACTTTGAACACTTTTCATTAATTATTTATTGGATTAAGAGCCAGTTTATTGCATAGGCTTACACCAACATATTGAAACGAATAAAACAGAGGCTATAATAGGTCAAAGTTCAGTTTCAAAGTTTAGCCTCTAAACAACAGTATAATACGAAACAACTTTCACTCACAACTTGTAATTAAATTCCCTCTCGCTACAACAAATTGTTTACCGACGTCCCCGGTCTAGACTTTATAAATTTATACAAAAAGTTTCAATCATAAACTTTTGGCAATATTTGTTAAAGTTGTGACATTGGTTTGTTATTTTTGTGACGTGATATGGGAAGAGGGGTAATTGAGGGTATACATGGTGATGATTTTAGTAACGGTATGAAAACCGCTTGTCATCTGAGGAGCCTAATGGGACGTTTTTCGGATAAACGTCGCTATACTCCGTAAAAAGTTTTTAACATTGAATTATATTTCCCCAGATGATTTCATCATAAATCTTATCCACCAAAGATACTTCTAGTTCTCATATTTTTTTTATTTTTTGGAACGTAGTTCCTTATGGCGCGTTACGAAAGGGGGCTAGACGGAAAAAATTAAGATAAATTTTCGGGTAGTCATACAATCAACAACAAATTTTAGTGTGCTCCAAATATTTTATTAATTTAATAGTTTAACTTAAGTATTTTTTACAAATAATGTACTAAATCACTGTAGAACTCACCTGTGCTCAATATCACACATAATTTTCCTGTCTCTAGTGCACAAAAACATCACAAATAGTCATCATAAAAATGGATACTAATAACCTACATAGCTTGGAGAATCTATTTGAGTCACGCATGAGGGAATATGAAGATAGATTAAAGAAACTTGCCGGAAGCTCGTCTACTCATCCTGATCTTGCTAGTCTGTCCCAGGATTTTTCGAATTTTAAAACATTGATATGGCAAATTTTTACCAAAATTAAAGAAGATATGGCTTCCCTTTCCCTTGGACTGGATAGACATGAAATGGCTATGAGGAGAAAAGTACTATTATTTCATGGAATTCCTGAAAAGCCAAATGAAAAACTTCCTGATGTGGTCCACAAAGTAATATCCGACCAAATGAATCTGACAGATGTACAGGTAAACCATTTTCAAGTCTGCCACCGTCTTGGAGTTTCTTCACAAGCTAAAGCCAGACCTGTCCTCATAAGATTTTATGAGGTAGAACATAGGCAGGCCATCTGGGATGCAAAAACTTCACTTAAGGGCTCTGGCATTACCATATCAGAATTTCTGACGAAGATGAGAACTAGTTACTCTGGCTCGCAAGCATTTTGGTATAAGAAACTGTTGGTCCTCGGATGGAAAGATAGTAATAATTCTTCCAGATAAATCTCGGCGAAAAATTGACACAATGCAATCGCTCGAAGAAATTATATCGAATTTCCCAGCCAAGTCTGCAGATGCTGATGCTCCTGCGCAAATTGCTGATCCCAAAGCTGCCAAGGCATCCAGATCAAATCGTCGTCGGCAATGATAATCATCATCCCGAGGTTCCATTTTTCCGGTGCTATCATGTGACGTCATCATCCAAACAGTAATTTTTGGGCCTGTTTATAGTTTATATAAAAGACTGATAATATAAAAATCACATTGCAGGCATTTGCAGGTATATTTTAAAATATTGCTTTTCTTTTCTTTAACGTAGCTCTTTTCATTTAATTTGGTGTCAAATGACAGCTGTCATAAATCATAATGTCAAATATGACGTTTTTGGCAAATATTACTTCCTTTTTGTTTGTTCGATAAAGATGTTTTATACTAATAAAATAGGCAAATATTACCTAATTTTTTAACTTAGGTAGTACATAGTAACTGTTTCAAACTTGTGGCATTAATTCTTTAATATTAAATATTTTTAAAGTAGATTAGAAATTTAATGTATCATTCCAACACGAAAAGTCTTAAAGTCTCTTGAAATTGTTGCTCTAATGTATTATAATGTCTATTACATTCAAGAACAAAGATATCTATATTTCTTTTTATTTCATTTTCTTTTTTCTTTTCAATTTTTCTTTGATAAATGTATTGATGATGATGATGATGATGAAATGTATTGATCTTGATATGTTTATTTAGTTTAACATTAATGATCAAAGATTTCTAATCAGTGTTTAATCTGTATCCATATTTTTAACTAGTTTTTTCGTAATTATGAGAGGTGATTTCTGCAGTGAAATGTATTTTTGAATATCTTATTTATTTAATTTTATTATTATATTCTTTGCTATATATTAATATATTCTATATATTATATATTATATTTGTGTAATTTATTAAATTATATTATCACCATGAATGATAATATTTTAGATGATTTAGATAGTAGTTTTGTCTCTTGCTCATCCTCTTGCAGCTACAAAAGCGCAAATAGTACTTCCTCGTCCTTTTCTTTGACGCTACATGATCAACTTTCGAACATTTTCTGCGATCATAGCGCGAATCTAAATATCGTTCACATAAATGCTCAAAGCGTACCCAGTCATTATTCAGAATTATTATCATCTTTTAATAGCACTTTTCTTGATATCCTTTTAATTTCTGAATCCTTTCTCAAACCTACTCTTTCTTCCACTCAGTTTTCGATCCCCGGATTTATCTTAATTCGTAATGATAGAACAGGCAAAGGAGGTGGTGGGGTAGCAATGTACCTCCGCGCAGATATTCAGTATAAAATTATTGATACGTCTCCTTCTCTTTACTCAGAATCTGCTGAATATCTAGCGATTGAAGTAATAACTCACCATACTAAATTATTCCTCATTACTTTTTATAGCCCCAACCTCACCATAGACTATTTCGACTGCCTTGACAAACTCCTCAATGATTTTCGGGCTATATATCATCATGTTGTTATTATGGGTGATTTTAATACCTGCCTGCTTAAAAATGACTTTCGTTCACGTAAACTTCAATCTGTTATATCTTCTTTCGATCTTCATTTTCTTAGCACTTCTGCTACTCATCACTTCCCAAATTGTACTCCTTCTCTTTTGGACCTTATGATAGTATCTTCTCCCCATAATGTTGCCGTTCATGGCCAACTTACTGCTCCTTTCTCATACCATGATCTTGTCTTTCTCTCGTATCGTATACGTTCTCCAAAGCGAAGATCCCAAACGATTGTTTTACGTAGCTTTAATAACATTGATAAGCAAGCGTTAGAGGAAGATGTCAGACTCACCGATTGGTCGTCAGTAATCAACTGTACTAGTATTGATGAGAAGGTTGACAACTTTAATTCTCTAATCTTAAACATTTATGATCGTCACGCTCCGGCAAGAAAAGTAAAACTAAAACACAACCCTGCCCCTTGGCTTTCAGACAAAATTAAGGAGTGTATGGCTCGGAGAGATAGGGCTAAGAGAAAATTTAAGCGTTTCCCCACTGAAAGCAATCTCAACAACTATAAAATGCTACGTAATCATTGTAATAGACAATGCCGCGATGCTAAGAGGCGTTATTTTCACACCTCTCTTCACAACCGAAGCACTTCAGAGGCCTGGAAGTTTCTGAGATCTGTCGGTATTGGCAAAAATTCAATTACTACACTTAATGACATGGACCTAGACGCTCTAAATGATTACTTTTCTCTACCCCCCATTACATTGATCACTCCTATCAAAGATAACACCTTAAGCTACATAAAGAGTTTGCCTATATTTAATCCTTCTTTTTCATTTAAAACTATTACTGAGGTAGACGTCAGGGTAGCTATCCTTTCAATCTCTTCTTCAGCTGTTGGTTGTGATAAACTATGCTCCAAAATGATTAAATTGATCCTTCCTTTTCTACTGCCTATTTTAACTCACATATTTAACTATTCCTTATTTTCTAGCAGTTTTCCTCTTGCTTGGAAAAAAGCAAATATCATTCCTCTTCCTAAAGTTTCAAATCCCACTTCTCCGTCTAATTTCCGTCCTATATCTATTCTTCCATTTCTTTCCAAAGTTCTAGAGTACATTATTCACAAGCAACTTTCTATTTTCTTATATAGTAATGATCTGATAAGCCCTCAGCAATCTGGTTTTCGTCCCGGTTTCAGTACATCTTCAGCGCTTATTAACGTAACTGATGATATACGCTGGGCCATGGATAATAAATCTTTAACTATTCTTGTTCTCTTAGATTTCAGCAACGCATTTAATTCAATTGACTTTGATGTCCTTCTCAGTATTTTACGATCTCTAAATATCTCCTCTTCTGCCGTAGCATGGTTTAATTCTTACCTTCGCGACCGATCGCAGCGTATTCAGGTAAATGATATCTTTTCAAACTGGAGCAATCTTGTCGCCGGCGTTCCTCAAGGTGGTGTTCTCTCTCCTCTTCTCTTCTCAATTTTCATTAACTCTGTAACGAAAGTAATTTCTTCAAAATTTCATTTATATGCAGATGATTTACAAATATATCGCCATTTTAATATACAAGATGCAGATTCATCGATTTCCTATATTAACGAAGATTTAAACTGCATTAATAAATGGGCTGAATCTTTTGGCTTACTTGTAAATCCAGTAAAATCGAAAGCCTTAATCATCGGCAGTAAACGGATTCGGTCAAGACTTGACATCACTACACTCCCTCCTGTTGCATTGGGTGGCAAACAAATCGCTTACACAGATGTGGCAAAGAACTTAGGTGTCATCTTTGACTCAAATCTTTCTTGGAATGCCAACATTAGTGACATCAGTCGTAAGGTACATTTCTCAATGCATTTACTGAAACGGCTCCAACATTTCTTACCGTTTGCAACAAAGATCTCGCTTGCTCAGACCCTTATTCAGCCCATCATCGATTACGCAGATGTATGCTGCCCGGATGCTACGGAGGAAAATTTAAATAAATTAGAGCGACTGCAGAATCTTTGCATTCGCTTTATTTTTGGTCTAAAAAAACGTGATCATGTATCTCAGGCCCGCAGGGAATTGCAGTGGCTACCCATACGCCAGCGTAGAAACTATAGAATTCTTTGTTTACTCTTCAAAACTCTTTTCAATCCCTATTCTCCTCCTTATCTACGTTCACGCTTTACACCTGTTTACGTCGATGATTCTTCCTGCAGGTCTCACAGACGTGGTCTGCTTCAGATACCACCCCATAAAACTGACTTTTTTTCTTATTCGTATACTGTTCTTTCCGCCAAACTTTGGAATTCTTTACCACCTGAAATTCGGAATTGCAAAAAACTAGGACTATTTAAGAAAAGTGTAAAAGAGCATTATCTCAATTATACATAATTTATTATTATTCTTATTATTATTACATTTTATTTTATTACATATTTTGTTCGTCTCCATCTATATATTCTAAAAATATATTATAAATGTTTGTTTAACTATTTATAGTTTAATTTAAATATGTATATTATATAGGTATATATTAGTTTATTATATTTTATTTTATTATATATAGGTATATGTATTTATGTATATTTCTATGTGTATGTTTATTATGTGTTAACGATATGTGTATCAACGCTAAATTATTGTTCGTTTAGTGTTTTATTCAATTTTTAATTTTATGTACACCCTATTATGGCCGTAGGTCTCAATTTTTTCAGTATCGGGTCTGCTGGAAGAGATTCCTCCATGGAATAAGCTGTACCTTTGTATCTACCTTTTAATTTTCTCACTGTTATAAGTTTCTTTTTGTTGTACATAAATTGTTAAATAAATAAATAAAAAGTTGGAACGACACTTTTTGCTATAGTTGTAAGCCGTGCGTGCGGCTTTTTGATTGACACTTCACTGCATCGGTAGCTGTTTTTGTTACACTATTGGGGCTGCTTAGTAAAAAACCCCAGTTCAAATCCCACCGATCTCGGTGACTTTTTTTGTTTTTTTTTATTATTATTTTACGCCGGGAGATGCTCTGATTTTTTCGATAAAAAATCATAAAAAAATTATACCTACCCGAATAATTATTTTCCTTACACCGTTTTTTTTGTTTTTTATTACAATTCCCTTACCTTGACACCTCTCTTTTTTTATTTTACGCAGGGAAATGCTCTGAGACTTTCTGCCGGGGAGTGGGTCTCCCCAGGCGGGTATGTGGGACTCGCTGCGCCCGAAAGGTGATAAGGTGGACGCAGCTCTACCCCCTAAAACCAGGCGAGTGCCACCAATGCAGCCTTTGGTGAGGTGTCCCCGATCTGTTGAGCAAACAGGGCACCTCGACGGCTAGTAAGTCCCTCAAGGGACCGACGCCACCATCACAGAGAGGCTGTCCCGCACCACAGAACAACCTCTCCCAACGCCGGGACGGTGCAATGGGGTGAGATTCCCATTTTCGCCCCTTGTCCCCCTGCTCTTTTGTCTCCTCTCCTTATAAGAGTGTTAGAAAGAGCCCCCTCGGCTCAATTCACATCGCCCAATGTGCTGGGCTCACCCTAGGCTACTGAGCCCCACCGCCACAACAAGGCTTGAACCATGGTGGGGAGTTCTCATAACTATCACGGCTTTAAAGTTTTCCCCAACGATCACAGAATGTAATTAAACGAGTTATATGACAGTTCAGAGCCACGCCATGACGTGGAACATGCATTTTTCTTAAATATTATAACAAATGGCTGCAACAGACTAACTTCAAATCAAGTGCCAATCAGCTCCTTCCTTTTGACCGCGTTCAACGCCGGGCGGCTCGAATCGTCGATAACAATGTTATCTTCAATCGGCTTGATTCTTTGACGCCGTGTAGAGATGTCGGATCGCTCTGCATCCTCTACTACATCGGGAAGTGTTCTGAGGAATTGTTCGGACTAGTACCTGGAGCCACCAGAATTCCACCACCGGACATCGCGTAAAACTCCAAATTTCACCCACACCATTTCGATGTTCGTAAATCCACAACAACTCGATTTTTACGGCATTTCCTGTCTCGCACGACTAATATATGGAATCAGCTGCCATCTACGGTGTTTCTGAACTGATACGACTTAGGGTCTAGGGACCTTCAAGAAAAATGCATCCTCATATATCTGAAAGGCCGGCAACGCACCTTCACAGAGCGGTTGTCACGCACCACAGAACAACCCCTCCCAACGTTGGGACAGTACAATAGGGTGAGGTTCCCGTACTCGCCCCTTGCCCCTTGCTCTTTTGTCCCCTCTTCGCCCAAGGTGCTGGGCTCACCCTAGGCTACTCAGCCCACCGCCACGTCAAGGCCTTAACCATGGTTGGGCCGGCAACGCCTGCTAATCCTCCTAATCCTCTGATGTAGCGGGTGTCGCTTTTCACTTACCATCAGGTGAACTGTCCGTTTGCCCCCTCTTCTGTATATAAAAAAGTGATAATCCTTAAATTATTGAAGTCATACTCCTGGACTATGTTAAAAGTTACGAAACAATTCACAAATGAACAGAAATCGGACAATGGAAATGCCAGCAGGGTTCCTGGATCATCGCGGTGGCCACATCTCCGTGGGACCATCAATGTAGTTTTAAGTCTCTTCACTTCAAATCCAGCTTCGATATAAGCCCCACTGGCTTATATCGAAGCTGGATTTGAAGTGTCTTAAGTTAAATTGTAATTATTTTACGTTCCAATAAAATCTTATACAAAAATGGCGTTTTTGGAATCTCCAGTTGCGAACACCATAATTAAGGTTGAACTAGTCGATGCCGCGAACTCTAACAAAATGATTGCTATCTCACATAAGGCGCGAACATGCGTGCTAGAATGAAATGCACAATGATTCATTCCGAAAATGTCCTTTTAGCAAAACAGTTATTATAGAAAAACTAATAAGTATATCTTTTTAAAATAAATTTCTTTCAACTTTTGAATAACTAAACTATGTCTGTACGGGATTTATTTTTGAGCTTTGGTGCTCTGTATATTACTTATTTTCGGCCAAAGTTGGGCTAAAATTAGTGTTAAAATACGAAAGTTTAGAAGCTTGTATTTTTTAAATGTAGGTATAGTTTTTTACGATTTTGGGTACATACAGACATAGATAACGACGAGATCAATTTATATTATCCTTAGATTTTTATGGTCAACGTCGAACATTATAGTAATTACTGTTCTGCGTTTGTATGGAAAGATGAGCGACTTGTGTAACCTTAATAACCTTTTTTACTGTGCCATAGGCAAATATAACCGTGTGTGTTACATGTATGAATGAGAAAACAAATAACTCTTAATACCCAAGACGTGTTTTATGAAAACGTACGACCGCGGGTTTCACGTTTTTTGTGGAAATATATAAATAAGGCCAATAAAAGTGACATTTAATCTCGTCTTTGAGATATTTTTTCGTTTTATCCTTATTTACATAAGTTACTATCTGTAGCCTGTGGCTTTGATAAAGTTACTTACATTTGAAGGCATATTATTCAATGATAATAATAATAATCTACGTAAACTAATCTATACTAATATTATAAAGCTGAAGAGTTTGTTTGTTTGTTTGAACGCGCTAATCTTAGGAACTATATCCGATTTGAAAAATTATTTCAGATTATTTATCGAGGAAGGCTATAGGCTATAAAAGATCACGCTGTGACTTATAGGAGTTGAGTAACGCGGGCGAAGCTGCAGGCAACAGCTAGTTTAAATATAAACATGATTTTAATCTTATCTTATACCAAGTTGGAATAAAAACTGCGTGCTCTGCACGTAACAATGTTTAGTCAAAAATACCTATATTATATTGCATTTGTAGAGGCTGAACTGCAGGCTATCTACGGGGTCCACAGGTGGCGGATAGTAGGACGGCCATCATATATTATGATGGTTAGCTGCGAATATACGAATAAGCAGTCCCTGACCTAGTAGCGACAAGATTCCCAGAATGTAGTCCAGTAGGATTGGCTAACCTATAAAATGCTACATAGGTCCTATGACGATCTTGTCACGTAGCAAGCAAGCGCCGCTACTATAAAGCGCTCCCCCTCCTCTAGAGCTCTGGATTAGAAATCAACGAGCAATCAATTGGTCATTGTACTGCGGAATGGAACGCAAGTGGGGCAACCACCGTTCTAAGGGCACTAATTATAGAGTATGGAAGCTCCACCGACAAGAGCATGGCTCTAGAGAGAAATAGAAATAGAGAGAGAGAGAGAGAGAGAGAGAGAGATCCATATTTACAAAAAAAATCTTTAAAAACGAGAAAAAGTCTAATAATGTAAATAATACGTTTTCGAGTTGATGTCGTTACATATATCACTATCAACTTACACACACACTCTCGTTCGGCCGCCAATCGATGTGGACGTACTGCTGACAATTACTAAATAAAAGTAAACGTGTAGCGCGGCGCAAGCCGTCGCTCGTTATTACATCTCGTCATGAGTCAATAACTTGTGGCGAACGAATTGCTGGCGTTCCTGCAGCAGAAGCTGGATGTGATGGATGAGCTATCCGCCGTTCAGATCTGCTCAACGAACTTCAGTGAAGACGACATCGCCGCTGCCAAGCTGCTGCTGTACAGGTCACTTAACAAGAGTGAACAGATGGTGTCCCGCCGGCGTGACGGGACAAAGAAGAGCGTGCAGGACATCATCACGCTGCTGAAGGAGACCGACCCCGACGACGTCCCGACGTTTGTGGCAAAGGACTTGGGAAAACTCCCTCCTGTCACTTTCGACCATGTCGACGTCACGAGCCTGCTGAAGGACATTGTCTTTTTGAAGGCTAGCTTAGTGGATGTGCAGAAGAGGTTAGATGCATCCCAGAATACTGTCGCTGATTTGCGCAATGAACTCACAGAGTTGCGTAAATCGGTAGTAGTAACTGGGTCACCAACTAATGCATCGAACGTCAATACGCGTCGTGGAGCGTGCCTCGATTTATCGAGCGTCCGCTTCGCGTCAGCGGTTTTGTCTTCGCCGGCACCGAGGAATACTGAGTCTGCTGAGCATGCACTGTCCACGCCCCGCGACCCCGCACCCGTCACTGCAGTTCCTTCTCGTACTGCTGCACGAAATTCCCGGCCAGTTGTCCCGTTGCCTGTGTCTACAGTACCTGGAGGAATGAAAATCTCGCCAGGAGCACCGCTCCAGCCACGAAGCCCTTGCCTGAGAAGACATCGAAGCGGGCTGATGAAGAAGGTTTTATGACAGTGCAAAGTAGGAAGCACCGTCAGAAAGCTAACAAGAACCGCTGTGGCACGGCTCCCATGGAGCCTAACTGCATACGTGCTGCAGCACCGAACACCCCGATCTATATCTCCCGCCTACATTACACCACTGAGGCGAAAGACATCGTGGAGTACGTGCGCCAAAAGATCAAGTACACAGCGAGAGTGCAGCTACTGGAGTCGCGCCGCAACGTCCATTTCAAGGCTTTCGTGGTGCGAGTGCCAACATGTTTTCTGCACCTCGTCATGCAGGAGGACTTCTGGCCACAGGGCGTGGTGTTCCGCCGCTTCCGCAGACAAGTGCCACCGGAACGCACTAACTTACTTAGGTCAAGTGCAAGTGAAGTGATACTAAAATAGTTTTAAGTTGTATTTACTAACAACCTTGTTTTATAATTATGTATGTTTAGGTTAAGGTATTTATCTATGGGCCTATGCAGCCCGAAATAAATGTTTATTATTAAAATAAAAATAAAGAAACCAGAAATAATACAAATGTCTCGTAAAGGCTTCTGTGAACTTCAGTTTTTAATAATCAATATAATTCATTTAAAATCATTTTACGTAAATAACACAAGCAAGCCTTCGATGTCTATAATAATTATCTTAATTAAATTTTGAAGTTGAAAAAACAATCTAACTTTCGTATAGCAAGGAATTTATTCAGCTGATATAAATAATTCATAAGAATGTTGTGTAGGTAGGAGAGGCTCTGTATTGATATTTCGTTTTGCAGTTGTTTTATCTCAGCGTGAAGATTAAGGTCAAATATCTATTGAGAATTTTACAATTGGCCAATTGTGTTGCCTATTAAATTTAAAAAAAAAACAGAGGTATTTGGAAAAACAATGTTTACTAGCCTTTTACAACCACACTATTACTTCAGACCTTTTATTTCATTATAATTAATATTTCGTAGTCCCAAGTTTGATTCTGGTTTTCATTTGATAAATAAAATGACATCACTTTCTATCATCACCTAGTATTTTCATTATCGTTTGTAAAATTATATGATCTAAAGATCCCCACCATGGTTTAAGGCTTGTCGTGGCGGTGGGGCTCAGTAGCTTAGGGTGAGCCCAGCATTTTGGGCGAAGTGAATTAAGCTCTTTGTACCCCTCTTATAAGAAGAGGGGACAGAAGAGCAGAGGGCAAGGGGCGAGGACGGCAACCTCACCCCATTGTACTATACCTAGGTTGGGAGGGGCTGTTCTGTGGTGCAGAACAACCCCTCTGTGGAGCTGGCGTCGGTCCCCTGAGGGACTGACTAGCCGTCGAGGTGCCCTGTTTGCTAATTAGATTCGGGGCACCTCACCAAAGGCGGCATTGGTGGCACTCGCCGGGCTTAGTGGGTAGAGCTGCGTCCACTTACCAGCTTTCGGGCGCGGCGAGTCCCACATACGCGCCTGGGGAGACCTACTCCCCCGCGGGATGCCTCAGAGCATTTCCCAAGTTTATAGAAAAAAAAGGTCAAGCTGAAAAATTAGTTGTACACATGACCTATGTGTACAACTAATTTTAGAAAACCTAGATTTTGCTGTATGCACAAAGCAGACACAGAACCAGGTGTATGTCGATCACATCATGGTTCAGGCCTTGTTGTGGTGGTGGGGCTCAGTCGCCTAGGGTGAGCAGAGCACCTTGGGTGAAGCAAATTGGGCCGAGGTGGCTCTTTGTACCCCTCTTATAAGAAGAGGGGACAAAAGAGCAGGGGGCAAGGGGCAAGGACGGGAACCTCACCCCATTGTACTGTTCCGACGTTGGGAGGGGTAGTTCTGTGGTGTGGGACAACCCCTCTGTGGAGGTGGCGTCGGTCCCTTGAGGGACTGACTAGCCATCGAGGTTCCCTGTTCCCTTCCCTGAGGTGACAGATCCGGGGCATTTTACCAAAGGCGGCATTAGTGCCACTCGCCGGGTTTTAGTGGGTAGAACTGCGTCCACTTACCATATTTCGGGTGCGGCGAGTTCCACATACCCACTTGGGAAGACCCAGGAATCCCCCGCGGGATGCCTTAGAGTATTTCCCGACGTTAAAGAAAAAAAAATGGGGGATGCCGATAACAAAAATAAAATAACACAAAATCATTGCAATAACAGAACTAACTAATACTAAATCCTATACGATATAGCTTAGTAATAATTGGACTATTGTCCTATAAGTGAGTGTAGTTCGTATTTAAAAGCATATAGTGCAGACTGCTATGTAGCTGCAGGAGGGCTGAGACCACCAGAGGTGCTCCATCACTATTATTGCCTATATCTATAAACATATGGTAAAAACCAGGAAAAGATTCTGACTTATTGAAGACCTCATTTTTTATGTCATCTTTTTTTTTATGTCATCAGGGGGCAAACGCGCAGTCGAAGCCTTACGGCGCCAACGCCCTTACACATCCGCACAACCAAGGCCACGCAGATGCGCCGCCCTCCTTTTCCCTAGTCCCAATGGGCCACCGGAAACTCACATACCGTACTGTTATAACCCTGACCTGCCAACCTTATTCATTACTCAGCATCCCTATCCTACCTATCTAGCACTTCTATCCTTTAGTAGGTGTTAATACGTATCCGTCCCATCAGTCTCAATTCCATCTTCCGTCCACGCTAGACGTGTGCATTAAAATTAAATATAGTTTTTTTTAAAAAGACTTCCGCCTTGAGGCTCTTAACATTGGTGGCAGCGGAAAAGGGATCTGACGGGTCCCAGGAAAAACGTCTCTATCCTTCAAAGTTTAAACAAGCGATTTAATATCGATTTAATATCCAAAAAGTACGCGATTTTAGTGTTTTCTAAAGACGTTGAAATTGTGTGACAGACAATATATATTTAGTTCTCATTATAAATAAAATCATCAGTGCACACCTCATGAAGTAAATCCATATTCATATAATAAACATCGAACCTGTGACCGAGAGTATAATCGATCAACGCAACGTTTGGAGGCTTGGAAACACGATACGCAAGACGACGCGTGGGACGAACAGCAATGATAAGGCGCATCGCTATCGCTCTAGCTGCATTCCTGTAAGTCAATTCTATTTTTGTCATTTGGTCATTGCGATTCATCATCATAATTAACTGTTATAACAATATTGTTAGATTATAATATAAGAAAACTTTTATACACATCATATTATTCAAATTTATTAAATATAGATTTTGTAACCCAATACATTTATACATACTATATACATTAAAAATGGCAAACAGCAGAGCTCCGAGCCCAAAATTCGAAAATCCTGACATATATTTAACTACCGAGCAGGATGGTGTTACCTGCACTCCTCCCGTGGAGTCGCTTCCATCTGGACCTGTTACTAGGTCCAAGAAAAAAACTGGCACCAACACCGCTGGCGCATCAACTAAGATAGAATTAGATCTTTCAACTTTATTAAAATTCATAAAACCATACGATGGCTCGAGGGAAACCCTGAACTCATTCCTAGTAAACTGTAGCAATGCCTATGACCTAGCCACAGAACCACAGAAAGATATATTATTCAAATATATACTTTGCCAACTACAAGGTAAAGCCCAAATCGCTTGCTCGATTAAAGAATTTTTAAACTGGCCACAACTCAAAGAATTTTTGAAAACACAATTCAGCGAGCGGAAGCATTACGCTCACTTACTGACAGACCTTCAAGAGTGCAAACAGCTATCAAACGAACCTGTTAGCCAGTATGCGTTGAGGGTTGAAACTTGTTTATCGCAACTCCTTACAGAAATATCAATAAGTCATGGTCACAAAAGTAGGGAAATGATAGGAAGGACAGCGGCCATGGAAGAATTGGCGCTTCATCACTTCCAAATGGGACTAACACCACGTATATCAAACATAATCCGGTGTAAATCCCCTAGAACTCTTAATGAAGCTGTCAATATAGCAATTTCGGAGGAAAAGATTCAACAATTTCTTTATAAAAATTCACAGTCTAGCGCGAGATTAGAGAAACCAAAAATGAGGTCTAATTTTAACCAATATTCCTATAATCAACAAAATAATAAATTCAACCGTAATAGCCCAAACCAATCAAATTTTAAGTCATCTAGTAATTATCATAATAATCAAAATCAGGCTTCAACCAGTAGCTCGGAAATATTCTGCAGATACTGCAAGATACCGGGACACACGCTAGAACAATGTCGTAAGCGACAGTATAATAATGAACGGTTTAAATTCAACACAAACAATTCTAAGACGCAACACCGTGTTCATTTTGTGACCGACAACCCTGATGAAGGTAACTTAATAAGTGTAGCTAACCCCACAGAGGGCTATGACACCGTAGACTTTAGCTCAAAAAACGAGTAAATGTCTCGTCCCAGTATCGTGCGGGACTTAGTCGAGTACAAATCGATACACTTACTCATAACCATAATGTTAAATCTATTGACTCTAATCACAAGGTCCTGACTCCGCTACATGGAAGTCAGATTTCTAAAATCCAACATAATTCTAAGCCTGCGTCGCTACATGATCGTCAGGCTAACACTTATTCTAAGGCCAATTACAAACAGGGTAACCAGCCCCAACCTTATAGTGGCTATAGTAATACTAAATCCAACATTTTTGAAATCACCAATGACCCAGCTATTATGCTCCTACCACACGTAATCGTAGAATCCTTAGTATCCGATATTCCTCTCTCCTTACTTGTTGACTCAGGATCCTCTGTGAGCCTAATTAAACATTCGTGCCTGCAAAATCATCCTAAACTTATAAAGGAGACTATTCAACTTAAGGGTATTGACTCATCAGAAAATCCTATCCTTACACGAGGTCATTTTCAATTAAAATTAAAAATTGCTAAATTAAACGTTTCTCACAAATTTCATGTTATTGACAAAATTTATTTACCCTATGATGGCATTATTGGCTCCGACATGCTAAACGCGCTTAATTGTAATATAGATTATAATAAAGACATACTTAAAATCGGGAAGGCGGCATTAAAACTACACTTCAACGATCCTGCTTACGTTATTCCCCCTAGAACTGAACAAATTATCGAATGCTCTGTTTTAAATCCAGAAATAAAGGAAGGATTGGTTTTGGATCAAAAAATTTCCGAATCATTATTAATAGCAAATTGCATAGTTCAGGTTAAAGAAAATAATAGAATAAATTTATCTGTAGTCAACACTTCTGAAAGAGAAATTAACTTAAAATCGAATTTAAATTTAAAATTGATTCCGATTGAGCCTTGCGAACTCGATGAATATCAATCCGCGACAGTTAACCATATAAATGCTTATTCTAATGCTACTAAACGCACAGAAGAAGTTCTAAAACAGCTACGGGTCTCTCACCTCAATGATGAAGAAAAGGGTGCCCTTATGCAATTATGTTCAGATTACTCCGATATTTTTCATCTCCCGAGCGAGAACCTGACGTTTACCAATGCGTTAAAACATGATATAAGGACGACTACAGACGCCCCAATTCACACCAAAACTTACCGGTTTCCTGAGGTGCATAAAACTGAAGTTCGGAACCAAATCACTAAAATGTTAAATCAAAATATAATTGAACCATCAAACTCACCATGGTCATCCCCAATATGGGTCGTACCAAAGAAACTAGATGCGTCTAATATCCAAAAATGGAGAGTCGTAATAGACTATAGAAAACTGAACGATGTAACAATCGGCGATACATATCCCATTCCCCAAATTACAGAAATTCTCGACCAATTAGGCCAAAGTACTTACTTCTCAACTTTAGACCTTGCATCTGGCTTTCACCAGATTTTATTAAATGAAGAGGATAAATCCAAAACAGCATTCACTGTCCCAGAAGGTCATTTTCAATTTCTTCGTATGCCGTTTGGTTTAAAAAATGCACCTTCAACTTTTCAGAGGTTGATGAACTCTGCTCTCTCTGGACTACAAGGTATACGTTGCTTCATATATCTCGATGACGTCATTTGCTACTCTCACGACATAAAGACACACATACAAAATTTAGAACTAATTTTCCAAAGAATGCGAAATTTTAACCTTAAGTTGCAACCTGACAAGTGCGAATTTTTACGCCGAGAGGTCGCCTACCTTGGTCATGTCATTTCTGCCGACGGCGTCAGGCCGAATCCAGACAAAATTAAAGCCGTACTCCAATTTCCTACTCCACAGAACCCTAAGGACATAAAATCATTTCTCGGACTGGTATCCTACTATAGACGGTTTATACCCGACTTCTCTAAAACCGCTAAACCTTTAACTAGTCTCCTAAAGAAAGACCAACCCTTTGTTTGGCAAAACCAACAACAGATAGCATTAGAAACCCTAAAAAATAAACTTACATCAGCTCCCGTCCTTTGTTATCCCGATTTCACAAAGCCTTTTACGCTCACGACGGATGCATCAAACTACGCCCTTGGAGCGGTTCTTTCTCAGGGTCCCTATGGTCAAGAACGACCAATCGCCTACGCTTCTCGAACTCTCAATAAAAGCGAGAGCAACTATAGTACTACGGAGAAGGAACTGTTGGCGATATTATTCGGATGCAAAACCTTTAGACCATACCTCTACGGCCAAAGATTCCAAATTGTCACTGACCATCGCCCTTTAAAATGGCTCTTTAATCATAAAGACCCGTCAAGTAAATTACAAAGATGGCGTCTCAAGCTCGAAGAGTTTGACTACGAAATAGTCTATAGAAAGGGTAAACTTAATTCAGCTGCAGATGCTTTGTCCCGTTATCCTGTTAATCCCATATATCCAGAAATCAATAATCCGTTACCATTAAGCAGCGACCCAACACTTCTACCAGAACCCTCTATTAGCGATAATGAGCTTAGTGAATGGGCCAACGAGAATCCATTACCATTAACTAACGTCCCGACACTTTTGCCGGGACCACCTGTTGACGATAACGAACTTACTGATTGGGCCAAGGTAACATTCAGCCCTATGGATGAAAGGGATCTAGATTTTACACCCTTAACCCCTCCTGTGCCTATCGAAAAACCAGTCACGCCCAATAACATGAATCCAAATCCGATCATTAATCCTCAACCGTCAACCAGTTGGCAAGTGCCATCTCTACCCGAAATTCCTAACCCTCAACCACATCCTCAAATACCGGAACTGACGTCGATACCAACAAACATACCAAGTCCCAAGTCAAATCCAGAGCAACCTCTAATCACTTTGGAAGAACTATACTTGCCCGTGACTGAAAATCACGAAACCTTACGAACGGCCTCAAACGAGATAGAAAATTCTGTCGCACCACAAAGATCCTTACCTTCACCCGACGAAACATATAACAATTTCTTGAAATCACCTATAACGTCCTTTAACACACAAATAATAGAACACAATAATAGCCTGCTTAAGAACACCCAAAAATTGATAATAATACCTACCTCAGTAGACTTGGACGAATCAATGCCCTACGTCCAGGAAATAATTAATAATTGTCCGGAACCTACTCGCAACGAATTTTTAAATCTAGAGCGAAGTCTATATACCTGCTTACCTTTAGAATATGAAAATAAAACTTACCTATTCACGTTCACGAAGGTTCACTATTTCGACGATCATTCATACCCAGATATATTCAGATCCTTAAAATACGTACGAGATGAGATTATGATGACTTATCCAACTGAAAACGACATATGTATATCCGATTTCAAAAATCCATTCGATAGGCATTCTTTCGTAAAAAATTATAATATGTTGAGCTATCTGTTTGATGGAACCAATATCAGAGTTCATATATATCATGACCAAATAATATATCCAACGTTGAATGAAATTCCAAAAATTCTTAAGGAAAACCATGACTTACCTATTGCTGGTCATCTTGGAACCAACAGGATGCTTAGCCGCATTAAAGAACGATATTTCTGGAAAAACATGCGAACCGATATTGAATCCTATATAAAAAAATGTCAATCTTGTCAATCTAATAAAGCCTTGCGCAAGATAAACCGAGCACCGATGGTTATAACGTCCACATCAACTTCACCATTCGAAAGATTATCCATAGACATTGTCGGACCTCTTCCTGAATCTGGAACGGCTAAGTTGAAATTCATCTTAACTATGCAGGATGATTTAACAAAATTTAGTTTAGCATATCCAATCCGCAGTGTCACCGCCGAAGAAACAAGCGAGTGCCTTCTACACTTTGTATCCCTATTTGGAATCCCTAAACACGTACTTACCGATCAAGGGACAAACTTCACTGCGGAACTGTTCCAAACAATGTGTAAATTTCTGAAAATCAAACATTTATTTTCCTCACCATATCACCCACAGACTCAAGGAGCGTTAGAGAGATCGCATTCTACCTTGAAAGAGTACCTCAAATCATACATAAATGACAACCAAGACAACTGGCCTCGGTATGTTTATACGGCCATGCTAGCATATAATACAGCCGTCCATTCAACCACTCATTACTCCCCATACGAATTACTGTTCGGACATAAACCGCATATTCCAACATCGGTCTACGAGGAATCATCAACAGCTACTTACCCCGAATATGTGAGGATGCTACAACATCGCCTTAAACTCACTCGTGACAAGGCACTAGAGTTTATACACAAATCCAAAACAACCTCTAAAGAATACTACGACACTCGCACTCGTGCTGTCGAATACAAGGTTGGCGATTACGTTTTACTCAAAAATCACCTAAGACTACGCAAAGCCCTATCCCCAGTATGGAAAGGGCCATTCAAGGTGGTAAAAATACATGGTAACCACACGCTTTCACTACTCATTAACAGGCGCCACGTCAAACACCATTATGACGAAGTAAAACACGTGGAAACCGAGGGTACATCTCATCCTGAAACATAAAATATTATAATTAAGATCACTCCATTACAATATTTATAAAAAACCTATCTTTTCTTACAGCATGACGGCTCATGCTCTCCAAGAGTATACCCGTCCAATCAAGTCTGGCCCAGGCATTTACTTTGATCCAATCGGGGAACTTAAGATTAACGTTGGTCGTCTAGATATTGTTACTCCCTACGATATTTCCTACATTGAGCCGCATATGAAAAATATTAATTCTATCTTAGGTACGGTACGATTTTTATGTAATCAGATCCAGATGGAAACAATGATTAACCTAGAATGTCATAATATTTTAGAACCACTAAGTGTAAGGTATAATGATATTGTCTCAGCATATTCTTCTATTTCACATTTAATTAGTAGTAAAAGATTTAAAAGAGCCTGGATAGGTGCCGTAGGAACCTTGTCTAAAACTATATTTGGCACTTTGAATGAAGATGACGCAATTAAATACGATAACGCAATACAAAATGTCCAAGATAATGAAAAAAGGCTTAGTTCATTGATGAAGGAAAATATTTTAGTCACAACTACAACCTTATCCAAATTTAACGACACTCTTCATAAAATAAAGATCAATGAAGCTAGCCTTGATGAAGCCGTTAACGACCTCTCCTTAAAACTTAAAAATATTTCTAAGATTTCTGTTGAATTAAGTTACAAATCAAACATAGATTCGATCTTGACCAGTATAGAAGCATCCTTGCTTACATTATCGTTTCAAATGGAGGATATAACCAATGCAATTTTGTTCAGCAATCGCAATACCTTGCACCCTGCTATATTACCTCCGAAACAACTGTATAAAGAGCTGGTCGACAACTATAGACACTTACCAACGAATGTTAAATTACCAATAAGTTTAGAATTAAGGAACATTCATATACTACTAAATGTATCTAGTATAGCTTGTTATAGTTTTAACGATAAGATAATATTTGTATTAAGATTACCATTAGTCTCTCCAAAGGAATATGAATTATTTCATAATATAGCATTGCCCACTCCACATAATGATGTAAACCTAAATACTTTTAGTTTTATAAGACCTAGCAATAAGTTTATCGCAATGACCAAAGATAAGACAGAATACTGTTATCTCGAATCGCTTACGGATTGCCAAGCAGTTAGCGCAAACGACTACATCTGCAACGTAATGACCGTTTTTCCTACAAGTTCTCATCCAAATTGTGAAAGTGAATTAATGTCAAAAGTTATCAGTGTTTTACCTGTGCAGTGTCAAACAGACTTCCTCAATGGAATATTAGACTTATGGAAGCCTATTTCAGACAATAAGTGGATCTACATACAATCCCAGAATAATAAGGTGTACTTGGACTGTATTAATCAGAAAATTGTAGAATTAGATATAGTTGGTACTGGTATTTTGAAGGTGCCACAAAACTGTGTCGCATTTTGTAAAACTACGAAATTAGTTCCTAGATTCAGTGGCTTAAAGCTAAACATAAGTGTCCCTCGTTCTGATTTTAGTTTGATCAAAGATCCTTGTTGTGTTTTAGATAAGTTCCAAAATGAAATAAGTAATGAGCCCCCTATTCAACTCCAAAATATTGATTTAGACATATTCACTTCAGAAACTAGTATAAAGTTAAAATCTATGTCAAAAGAAGCTGATAAAATCTTAAACCAACACCAAATTATAAAATACGGGACTCACTACTCAATATCTATAATGCTAATGTTTTCTTTAATTTGTATTTACTGTATTTCTAAAATGTTTTTATGTATTAAATCGCAGCGTCTTTCCCATCGCTTTCCTAAACTCTTCCAATCAACCCAAGACCAAGACATAACCCTCGATCCTATTAATCCCGATAGAAATCCCAAATCCTCGGTGGAAGAATCTTCCCCTAACAAACTTACCAAACCCTCTTCGGTTGAAATTCCTTCTCCAAGCATTAGGGTCAAAGTGTGACCTTGCATTCTCTAAACTTCAGGCCCCTGAAGTTTATTCTACCCCGGGGAGGTGTTATAACCCTGACCTGCCAACCTTATTCATTACTCAGCATCCCTATCCTACCTATCTAGCACTTCTATCCTTTAGTAGGTGTTAATACGTATCCGTCCCATCAGTCTCAATTCCATCTTCCGTCCACGCTAGACGTGTGCATTAAAATTAAATATAGTTTTTTTTAAAAAGACTTCCGCCTTGAGGCTCTTAACAGTACGAAACGCGACAGCATAGCTGTCACTTGACGCCAGTGTTATGTGTTCCACCACCCGTGACGGAGGCTGAAATGGAGGCATTTCCTAGGCAATTTCCCTAGGGCACCTCGGCGACAGCCTTCGGGAGCTGTTCGATCGCTGCCTGCAGTCCTGAAAGTTCCCGAGGGCATGGAAGGAGGGTCAGCTCTGTCTGCTTCCGAAGGCAGGGCGACCCCCGGACTCGGCTTCGTCGATGCGACCGGTGGTGCTGCTGAACCAGGCTGGGAAGGCTCTGGAGAGAGTCGTAGCTTCCCGGCTCGTTCAGCACCTGGAGGAGGGCCCGGGACCGGGACTCTCAGAGTCCCAATTTGGGTTCCGGGCACGCTGGTCGACCATCGACGCCCTCAAACGCCTACGGGCGGTGACGGGTGAGGCGGAACACAGAGGGGAGGTGGTGGTCGTGGTGTCCCTGGACATCGCGAACGCCTTCAACAGCCTCCCTCACAGTGTGATACGGGAGGCACTGAACTACTTTGGTGTGCCTCCCTATCTCAGGAGGCTGTTGGAGGCGTACCTCTCCAACAGGAGGGTGGGCTGCGAGAACCGGTGTGGGTCCGTAGAGTGGTGGCGAGTCGGCTGCGGCGTCCCGCAGGAATCGGTTCTTGGTCCGATCCTGTGGGACATCGGGTATGACTGGGTCCTGCGAGGCCGTCTCCTCCCCGGGATGCATAGCAGATGACACCCTCATCTACGCCCGGGGACGAAACTACAAGGAGGTGGCGCGGCTGGCCGAGGTCGGGCTCGACCTCGTGATCAGCCGCATAGAGAGGTTAGGGCTTCGGGTCAGACCATCTAAGACCGAAGCCTTTCTCTTCCGCGGGACCGGGTGGAAAGGACCCCCACCGGGGGCTGCCCTCCAGATCGGAGGGGTGAGGATCAGGATGAGCCCCCATATTAAATATCTGGGGCTCATTCTTGACGGAGGATGGACCTTCGGCCCACACTTCGCACAGTTGGGTCCGAAGGTCGTTAAGACGGCGAGTACGTTGGGCAGACTCCTCCCGAACCTCGGAGGACCCAGCGCCGCCTGCAGGCAGCTATAGTCCGGTGTCTGCCGGAGTATGGCGACATACGGTGCTCCCATTTGGGCGGGTCACCTTACAGCGCGGAGTTGGGCCCAGTTGCGCTCGGCGCAGCGGGTCATCGCGGTAAAAGTGATTCGGGGGTATCGTACGATGTCGTGGGCAGCAGCAACTGCCCTAGCCGGCAACCCCCCGTGGGAACTTGTGGCGGAAGTTCTTGCTGAGGTGCACTCCTATGTCTCGGATAGGAGGTCTCTCAGCGAGAGCCTGACGCTGGACGGTATCCTGCGGGTCCGCCGACTAGGGCAAGAGGCGGAGGGCGCTTGCAGCGGTTTTAGTGGGTAACGACACTGCCCAAGTGTGAACCCCACACACGGCTAGGTTTAAAATCAACCCCGGTCCTAGCTATGGTTTGGGCTGCAAATTTCCGCTGCAGAACAAAAAAAAAAGGCTTACTGGAGCTGTACTGGATCGTTTTTACGTATAGGCTAAGATCCGGGATATAAAACGACCTTCACCGAGATGTTTATTTGATGAAACGTATTTTATATTTAATTTAATACGTCAATAAATATATTGGATATGGGTTGCCTAACAAATTTTAGTCCAGGGTATGTTTGATTAATAATTATAAAAAAAAATTATACATTTCACCGGTTTGATTATTAGATAAATTCTATACCAATCGAAAGTATGAAGCCTATAGAATATGCAAACGATAGGTTGCCTATTCTTTTCCGGTCACAACTATCGGGTAGCCAAGTATAAACAGGTAAATCTATACCGGACCGGAAAAGAATAGGCAACCTAACGTTTGCATATTCTATGGGCTTCATACTTTCGATTGGTAATTTTTTTTAAATTATTAATTAAGCATACCCTGGACTAAAATCTGTTAGGCAACCCATATGCAATATATTTAATGACGTATTAAATAAAATATAAAATACGTTTCATCAAATAAACATCTCGGTGGAGGTCATTTTATATCCGTATCCTATCCTAGTATACAAGGACCTGGATGGAAAGATAAGAGAACAACTTAATTATTTAATACTGTGACGGATATTACTCGGTAACATACTGTTGTTCGTAATATTGTAATTGCTAACGCGTGTAAATAATACTAATGTATTGTGTAACGAACCCTTTGGCACTAATATCAATTAAATTATATTCTTTTGTTGATCGACACGTGACAGTATTACGGGTCTGGTATTAAATTGTGTGTAGGGTTAGGAAATTGTTTCATCATCACCGATATCACCATATGTTGAAAGCTGACTCTTCCGTCGTCTAGATGTATCCTTCATGTTAAACCTAGGTCTAACAAGCTCCCCACCATGGTTCAGGTCGTGACGTGGTGGTGGGGCTCAGTAGCCTAGGGTGAGCCCAGCACCTTGGGCGAAGCTTATTGAGCGGAGGAGGCTCTTTATACCCCTTTTATAATAAGAAGGGACTAAAGAGCATGGGGCAAGGGACGAGGATGGGAACCTCACCCCATCCAACCCCTCTATGGAGGTGGCGTTGATCCCTTGCGGGACTGACTAGAAGTCGAGGTGCCTGTTAGCTTAACAGATCCGGGCCACCTCACCAGAGGCAGCACTGGTGGCACTCGCCGGGTTTTAGTGTGTAGAGCTGCGTCCACTTACCATCTTTCAGGCGCAGCGATTCCCACATACCCACCTGGGGAGACCCACTCCCCAGGCAGGATGTCTCAGTGCATTTCCCGGCGTTAGAGAAAAAAAGGTCTGACAAGCTGTTGTTAAAATTAAATATTTTACCAAACTTTTACCAATCCTGAAGCATGTTTGTTAGATCCTTTACTGTTCGTATAACTTGTCGGCCCATGTTCATCATTTAGGTATTGCTCTTTTATTATATTATCCCAGCGTTCTAAGCGATGATATATTTTAGTTTTACCATCAGACCATCACAGACAAGATCCGATCCCTGTCAATTGATTTGCGGCAGTAACCATCTCACGTAGTCCAAGGTTATCCAATTCTTTAAATCCCAAATACGGAATCCAAGCTCATATGAATTGGATAGAAAAAACGTGACTTAAAAGATTTTAGCGCTCCCTTCTGACTCAAATCTAATATTAAAGGGTGCCGTACCCTTAAACCGACCCAATTTCAGAATCATCCTTTTTTTTAAAAAATCGGCGTTAGATTAAATTAAGCGCGAACGGAAGAGACACCAATCCTTAAAACGTTTCCTAAGTTAACAGTACAGATCTGATTTCACAACCCCGATAACCGACTCTTTGTTCAGACAACAAAGTCCACAATAATTACTCTATAATAATATAAAATACATTAAAAACCACGTTGTTAAAATGAATAAAAACCCGAGTCTGAAATTAGTTCTTTGTTCAGTTGGTCCCATTCACGGAGTAATATTAAAGTACAAGCCATTATCCAGAACGGGGCTTCATAATATTAATCTCGTGTAAAATTTAACGATTATAAGAAAAACTTTTATTTATTATAAGCAGCTAGAACATGAGAGCAACTGAAGTTTATGAAATTAAGGATGAGATATGAGATGAGATCCAATTGTCGTATGCGCTATACGAAATAAATACGTAGTACAAAATACGTAGTACTAAATGCGCCACAAACTCAAAACACACCACATGTAGGTAGATACTAACAAACCGGGCGTCTGTCATCATCACACGCGCCACAAACTCCGAACACACCACGTGCAATCACAAACCGGGCGTCTATCATCATCACACGTGCCACAAACTCCGAACGCACCACGTGCACTAACAAACCGGGCGTATGTCATCATAACACGCGCCACAAACTCCCAACGCAAAATACGAATTCGGCAGCCAGAAGTCTTAAAAAAAACCAAAAATTATCTTAATACTTTATTAACTAACTTATAATCTAATTACAAGATTATATCCGTGATCGATGCTAGATCAGAATAGAATGATTTAATTTATTATTACAATAAAATTACAAAGCTAGGTAAAATGCTGGAACAGCAGAACGGTTCCTCGAAGCCGGCACGTTGTCCATACACGTGCCGCCGCGTCAGCGATCTTCTTTGGGGTACCGTATGTAATTCCTCCACCCTCAGAACAGCAACTATTTGAGCACTTTGAGGGAAAATGTTGCTGGTATTCCATTATTTCCGGGGTCATCAGGAGAAGCGTAGATATGGCTGTTTTTTGGTTCTTCTTCTGGCGTGGCAGGGTTCTTCCGCAGGTATCGTTGAAGAGAAAGGACGAGGAGAATTGTAACTATACCAAACACAAGCGCATAGAGAGGCAACGTTGTGTGGTACAGTGAATAATCAAGGCGGGCAAGATTAACTTCTTTCTGTAGTAGAATTCTATTTTCCAGATGATGCAGATTATTGAGATTTAATGAGTTAAGAGTAATATGTGGAATGTCGTTATTTTCAGCTTCAGCGAAATTACTTCGTATCTCGGTGATTTTCAGCGGCTGTCCTTTGACTTCATCTTCAATATTAGTTATCTTAAAGGTGTCTGTTCGTAAAGAACATCCATGGGGAATTTTCGCTAAGTAGCTGCCAGATAGGGATACATATTCCTGCCGTTCGCAATGGAGTTCAACTTTTGTAGGCTTTGGGAAGAAGATAGTATAGTGCCTATCATCTAGTCGTTCCATGGCTTGTCTATTAATCGAGACTTCAGTAGGGCGGCATGACTTGTCTAGAGATTGATGAATAATGATACTAAAGATGCAATCTGACTGTTCCCGTGGCTGGTAAAAATTTGAGCTTTCTTCACAGAGAAGGTATTCGCCAATCTTTGGGCATTCGGTTTGCAAGTACATGAAAAATTTCCCATTGGTTGCTATGAAGGGATGTATAGGTATAAAGGTCTGTTGGAATTTATTAGGAACAACGGAAAGCCTAAATAAGTCAAAACTCTCTTCACATATAATAGGAACTCTAAAAATTATAACAATTCTCTTACCTATAAAATAACTACCTGGTTTAATGAGATTATAATATTCTCTTAAATCAATATCTAATATTTCATTATTACTATATATTTCTTTAAGCCTACTAACCATATGTGCTAAGTTATCTATGCTTATCATACTATGGTGCGTGCTCGCTGCACGTATAAATCCTAAAATGTTCTCTATTCTAATTAACTCTAAATATACATCATCCGTGTTTTCAGTAATAATAGCTAATAATTGGGCAAATTTTGCGAATTTAGCTTCAATAAGATAATAGTTATCTATAACTAATTTCAATGTCTCGTTAATTTTAATCTGGTTTTCTGCTAAATTACTAATAACTTGTGAATATTGACTCATCCAATCTTTATTAATACTTATGTGATCATTTAATTCAGAAACTAATTTATTTTCATTTGCTTCTAATAGTTCTATGGCTTTATTAAATCTTTCAGCGTCTGCATAATCCAAATTACCTGTAATACCCTTAATTAATGATCCTAGTCCATTAATAAGTCCTCTTTTTAATCTAGAAGGTTCTAACGTTTTTAGTTGAGAATTTATTTTTGTCAATTTAGTATACAGATAATCAATTTGAATTTCATATATAGGCAAGGTAGTGTTGTCAAGTTTAGTTTTAAAATAATCTAATTGTTCATTTATAGAATTGATACGATTTTCTAATTCTGAAAGTTCTAAATACTGTATAAAAGTATGGTAATATGATATTAGCTTAGCTTGACCAAGTTTAAAAGGTAGAAGTCCAGGTCCATTGTCGAGAGTCTCAAGTTTTATGTCTGCTGCTTGCGTCATTGTCGTTGTCACTATTAGTATTAGTCGGTACCTGTAACAATTTCGACGTTTTTGGTACTCGTTTCAGACGACATTTAGCAACAGGAACTTTTTTCTTTGATGTGTATATGTGAATAGGTAAGTCAGCTAAAACATTGTCGTGAGTGTATCGGGGTGCTAATTTTTGTCTGTTAGCCATGGGATTTTTAATAAAAACTTGCTGGTCTGGAGTGTATACTGTTTCTGGTTCCCGATTTTTATTCCTATTGCTCATTAAAATTGTACGGTCACGTGTTGTCGATTCATTGATAATTTCATAAACTGTTTTCATTTGGTCTCGGTGTGTCAAAATGTACTGTTGCATTAGGTGTTCGGTCAGGTTAATGTCTAGTGGATCCCTAGGATCAAAATGTCCTCTAATAATATCATGCGGTCTACATTTGGTGAAACTGTGTACTGAACTATTATAAGCTAAGATTGCATAAGGCATTTGATTTATTGTGGGTTCATCTTTATTTTTCAGGCGAAGAATACGAAGGTGTTCTAGTAGGGTGGAATGGAATCTTTCAATAATTCCATTATCGTTTGGTGAGTGAGCTAGTGTCCTGTGATGATTAATTTTATGTAGTCTAACAAATTCTGCAAAAAGTTGATTAGTAAACTCAGTCCCGTTGTCTGTCACTATAGTCATAGGTAGTCCATGGTGAGTACTGAAATTTAATAGTCCTTGGATAATGCTTATAGCGGTACCGTCTCGTAAATGATATGCTTGGCCGTACTTGGAGAAGGAATCTACAAAGGTAAGATATTTTTCAGCTTGCGCTGTGAACAGATCCATGTGAACTATCTCAAAAGGCTTAGTTGTAGGTGGTACTATGCTAAACTGTGGTCTTATTGGGTTTCTGTCATATTTAGTCTGTCCGCAAATTGTACATTCATTTATATATTTAGTAATTTCTTCTCTCATTTTAGGCCAGTAATAACGACGTGACAAGGCTAGATAGCATTCATTGATGCCTCTATGGTTGGTTTTGCCTTCATGATAGTGTTTAATTATTTCCTGCTGTCTTAAATACTCTTTAACATCTTCTAATTCGGTTTTCGTTAAAACTAAATGCATAGAATTAGATCTAAAGTTCTTTTGCAAGATAGGAATTACAGTGTACATACCTAATGGTGGTGTTATTTTAATTGCGGTCTTTATTTTAGGATTGATATATTCTTTAACTGCATTTATGATATCCTGTTCTAAAGAAGATTCTGATAACTGTATATGGGTCCGTGTGTGTGTATCAAAGGGTTTAGTCACTGTCGGCCTTCTTTTAATGTCACCTACTATTGTAAAACAAATTTGTCTATGGAATTTATTCAAAGGTTCGTCTGTAATGGGTATTTCAAGGATGGGGTTTTCAGCTGATGTGTGTGCGGTTAAGGTAGTAGATCCTGAAGGTTCAGGTTGTACTGATACGTCTATACCACATTCTTTAAGAAGAGATTCTATTTCTTCATTATTTATCTGTACCCGGGATAAGGCGTCAGCGTTAGTATTATATTTGCCTTTTTTATAAATTACGGTATAGTCAAATTCACTCAGTTTCAGTCGCCAGCGTGTCAGTCTCGAGTTCGGTTCTTTCAGGTTCATAATCCACTGAAGTGGTTTATGGTCAGTTATAATTTTGAATTTTCGACCAAACAAATAGGGTCGAAAATACTTAGTTGCCCATACTATCGCCAAAAGTTCTTTCTCGATGGTGCTATAATTTAACTCGCTGTCACTTAATGTTCTAGAAGCATAGCAAACTGGTTTGTCGGATCCTACTGTACCTTGGGAAAGTACTGCACCTATTGCTACGTTGGAGGCATCTGTCGTCAATATGAAGTCTTTGGTAAAGTCAGGATATTGTAAAATGGGGTCATTAGTCAGTAAGGTTTTACAATGTTCGAAACATTTGACATATTCCGAGTCTATAGTAATTTTGTTAGTCTTTTTAAGGCACTTTGTCAATGGTTTAGTGATTCGAGCGAAATCAGGTATGAATTTTCTATAATAGCCTAATAGTCCTAAAAATTGTTTGATTTCTTTAGTTGTTTTTGGTATCGGATATTTTTCTATGGCTTTAATTTTATCTGGATTTGGTTTAATACCTTCGTTACTGATGATATGACCAAGATAGGCGGTCTCAAGCTGCAAAAATTCAGATTTATCCATCTGGATTTTAAAATTTGACTCTCTCAATCTGCTAAATACTTTTTCGAGATTAATCATGTGTTCTTGCAGGGATGTACTAAATACTATAATATCATCGAGATACACTAGGCATATCTCATTCTGCAGGCCTCTAAGGATGTTATCCATTACACGCTGAAACGTGGATGGAGAGTTCTTGAGTCCCATTGGCATTCGTAGGAACTCAAAATGACCATGTTCTACATTAAATGCGGTCTTTGGTATGTCTTCGGGGTTCATCTCAACCTGATAAAACCCAGATGCCAGGTCAAGGGTCGTAAAGTACTGACATCTACCTAATTTGTCTAACACGTCAGTAATGTTGGGAATGGGGTATTTGTCGTCAATTGTCTTGTCATTCAGTTTCCTAAAGTCCACTACAAGTCGCCATTTTTGTCTACCAGAAGCGTCAGCTTTCTTTGGGACTACCCAAATGGGTGAGCTCCAAGCAGAGTCAGAAGGTCGTATTATTCCTTGTTCGAGCATTTTTGAAATTTGTTCTCTAACTTCCTGACGGTGTACAAAAGGATATCGGTAACTTTTAGTGTAAACGGGGTTCTCGTCATGAGTTCTAATGCTGTGTTTAATTTTGTTAGTGAATGTTAATGGTTCGCCTTCAATATAAAATATGTCGGCGTAACGCTTACAAAGTGTCTCTAAATTTGCTCGTTCTTCACTATTTAAATGATTAGTTCTAAGTTTATCTAAAACCTGTTTTGCTCTGTCTGAGTCGGGTTCAGTATGAGAACTTTCAAAGTTAAATAAGTGAAGTTGTATAGGTCTGTCAAATGAAATTACAGTGTCTTCGTCTGTCATATTTTTAACTTCTACTACACAAGTCTGGTCAGTCACAGTAGTAATACATTCATGAATAATGCAATTAGATATAAACTGTTCCGGTATAAATACGTCACCATCGTCTTGATGAATCGGTATGCTAACTAAACGAGATGATTTTGCTGGTATTAATTGATCTGTATTTCGCCTTCTACATTGATAACGGAATAATGGAATCTTTGCACTTTCAGTTATTAATATATTGTCTTTAAGATCAATTCTACAGTTTTCTAACAAATCTAACCCTATTAAACCATCGAAGTGATTATGAAATTTGTAGATAAATAGTTTTATATTTTTATTATCATTAAATTCAGAGAAACTAGGAATTAATATTGAATGTTCATGAATGCTTGTTACTCTAGAATTAGTTACTTCAAAAGGATCATAAATTTTTGGAATATTACTGAAATATTTATCTACTGCTTCAGGACTTATGAATGATTGATTTGCCCCTGTATCAATGAGAAATTTTAAAGGTGGATTATTAATTTTAACATAGGGTAATTCTTTTTTTGACTGTAGATTTAATTCTATTCTGGTGCGGATTTCCCGTGGCTCGGGTGAAAATCCTGATTTTGCCTACTATTAGATTGTCTGGATTGAATAGCTTTACTAGTACTAGGCAAACTACTGTCATAGTGCGGGCTATCTTCTATTGGTGGTAAGTCCTGTTGTTCATAATACTGATTATTACCATAGTCATAATTCACGTATTGTCCATAGTAGTCATTATAGTCATAGTCTGTATTACAGTAATTATAGTCATCATAATAATTGTCATCATTACCGTATTCATAATCATTATAATCATGAAATTCATTAAAATTGAGTTCTTTAGTTTTAAAATAATTAGACGGAGGAGGATTGCCAAATTTTTGCCAATCATGACCATGAATTCTAGGCGGTAACGGTTTTGTTACGAAATGACTCACGCCACTCATAGGCTTAGGGCCCGAATTATTCTGTGGAGGATTCCTGTTAGGTATCCTAAAACCACTATTATAATTAGGCAACGGTGCTCTGAACATTTGCTGAGGACGCGTTGGTTGCATAGGCATACGCTGATGATGATTAAATTGAGGATTAAAATTAGGTCTTTGCCAGCTAGGTCCAGGTAAAAATTTAGGAGGATTAAAGTTATTATTCATAGGAGGAAATTTGGGTAGTGTAAATTATTGGTGTGAGTTGTGTGGTGTTGATGATGATGATGTTTTTCTCGGATCTGTTGCTAAATTATTTCGCTGCTGCAAATACATGACATTAAGTTCGTCTTGGACAAATTCCAAAGCCTTCTCTATAGTTTCAGGCCTCATACACCTTATACGCGACCCGAGAGGATCTTTTAGACCTCTTACAAATGCTTGTAAGGTTAATTTACGATACAAAATTCTTTTAGCTTCCACGGTTGTCTCTAATGTCTCATGCAACGATACATAGGACATTATAGTGCTAAAAAGGTTTTGGCATTTGTCATAAAATTCTTGCGGTGTCTCATTACATTGTGTTGCTAACGCTAAGTCATTATAAAGTGCGGTCTCGTCTCTCTGGTCTGAAAAATTGTTAATTAAAGTATTCCTAATCCCTATCCAATTTTCAGGAATGCCGTTTGAATTTATTGTACGAGCTGCAGAACCCGTAATTTTATTTAAGATGCCATTAATTACACATAAATTCGATAACTCGTAGCCTGGCTCGTCTTTCACACATTGAATTACTATTTGATCACATATTCTAATAAATCTAGGAAGGATATGTGGGTTCCCATCGAATTCAGGAACTGGGCGGAGAGCCTTGTATACCGTATCGGGATCCATTTTATAAACTAAGTTACTAAAATTTAAATTCGAACTACTATCTAAACTTTGAGGGCAATTCGAGCTCTCAGAAAAATTATTTAAATGTGTATCTAATAAATCTAAATTATTTAAATCTACAGGCGGGCGATTCGAGCCTTCACTTAATAATTGACGATTCAAGTCTACTAAACTATCCCTACGAATTTTAAGCCTGGTGGTGACAGGACTATTTTTCATAGGACGGAAAATTGTGACGAGGAGAAAGCAACACTGATGGAAAAAAAATTCAATGTACTCACATAACTCGTCGACTTCCCTGGTTTTCTTTAAGCTCCACTGATTTTTGAGTGTCTCCCGGCCGCTCCCTCGTGATGTTCGGATAGCTCGGTGAACGCTTAAAAGCGATGGCTAGAATGACCGCGCGCGGAGTCGATTCTAGATTCTTCGGATATCTTCCAAATTACGCGATCGCGGTAGCCCCGAAGCTATCCTACCGACTGCGCCAAATACGAATTCGGCAGCCAGAAGTCTTAAAAAAAACCAAAAATTATCTTAATACTTTATTAACTAACTTATAATCTAATTACAAGATTATATCCGTGATCGATGCTAGATCAGAATAGAATGATTTAATTTATTATTACAATAAAATTACAAAGCTAGGTAAAATGCTGGAACAGCAGAACGGTTCCTCGAAGCCGGCACGTTGTCCATACACGTGCCGCCGCGTCAGCGATCTTCTTTGGGGTACCGTATGTAATTCGCACCACGTGCACTAACAAACCGGGCGTCTGTCATCAACACACGCGCCACAAACCCCGGACGCGCCACATGCCCCGACCGCACTCCACGCAATAAAATGAATGAATGAAATATACTTTATTGCATACATAAACAAGAACACAAACAATCAATTAACACAAACATTTAACATATTTTATACACAAGAGGCGGCCTTATTGCTTCATTAGCGATTTCTTCCAGGCAACCTTTGTGTATGTGAAAGAAAACTTACTACATAACAGGGTAGGAGACAGCAAAACAAACAATGAAATACAATATAGATAAATAACAATAGTAGTATTTATATATAAAAAAGTAAATATATACCTACAGTACCAATAAAATATATATAATTAAATATTTATATATAACGCATAAACATATACCTACATCTATATATATAAAATTATAATTATTATTATTATAAAAATCAATGCCACTTTTCTTTGTAATTTTATAACTCAAGAACGGGCTCACCAATCCCAACCAAATGTTTAGGCTTTGTTCGGACTATTTAGTAGATGGTTTATGTAAAGTTTGCCCAAATCGGTCGAGCGGTTCTTCATTTATCACATTTTTTTTTAATTCATTAAATGGCGGATCATTTTGTTAATCGAGATTTTGCTGTCAAATTGAAAATTTTTCAGTGTTGACAGCACAACATTAAGTTTTAAAATAGCTAGCAATTATTATTATATTTTTTGTTTGAATAAATGAATTTGATGTTCCAATTTTTTTTTATTTCACTTTATACGTAGCGAAGCACGTACCGGGCTGCTGGTACTATATAATACATAAATGAAAAGAAATGCTTGAATTTAAATATTATATCATACGCTTTCTTTGTAATCGTCGTAGAATTTTGTTATCATCTTTAAGTGATATAAAAATGTAGGCTTATTAACATAAAACAAAATGAAAATAAAGAATCATAATTTGTATTTCGTGCTAAAGCCTAAAATTAGTATAACTCTAATTTTGTTGCACCTTTATAAACTTTGCACTTTACCCCTAAACCCCCAACCTTACGAAACCCTTACTCAGTCCATTATGGACTTGGCGTCGATCCAACTGATGCCAATTCGTTGAAAATCAAAATCAAAATCAAATTTTTTTTATTCAAAATAGTACTAATACAGTATCTTTTTGAACGTCAATTGAACCTACCACCGGTTCCAAGGTAAGCCCACTGAGAAGAACCAGCGAAACAAACTCAGTGGAACTAATCTTTTCAAATAATATATATTAATAACAATCTTAACATCTTATCTTGAAATGCCCGGGAGGAACGCCTTATTCCCAGGCTGTGGTATCTTCCATGAAATATTTTACTTTATAATATGCTTTACCACACAAACGTTCTTTAACAACTTTTTTGATTTTTTTTATGGCGAGCTTTTGGTTGTTAATCTCTCTTGTTACAGTGACTACTGACTTTATCTACAGCTGAAAGATATTACGACTTCCGAGACGTCTGACTACATCTACATCATTAGCCATATTTTTATTTCTAGTGGCCGTATTTATTATTATATCTCAAGATCATCCAGTTTTTATGCTTGAATATTATGATAAGTACCCGGATGACCTGGTTTTTTTTTCTTTAAATAAAATGACATTTTCTAAAAATGATTCCTAGCTAGATCGATTTATCGCCCCCGAAACCCCCCCTATACACACACACACACACACACACACACACACATATATATATATATATATATATATATATATATATATATATATATATATATATATATGTGTGTGTGTGTGTGTGTATATATATATATATATAAGAAATGCTCATTTAAAGATATAATATAAGATATTTTTTTTATTGTGACTTTTATGTCAGTTGATGTATAAAAGTCGAATGTGGTTTTACTGTTTACAATAGCGTCGTAGTTTCGTTCTCGATCTGAAATAGCTTTAGTTGTGTATAACGAACAAAATATATTTGTTCGTTCTTCTTCGTTCGTTCTGTTAGAAATTTTAATTATTCCTGGATGCAAATAGTATCCTTGATCCTGTATGTTGGTATGTATTTTTACATATAGAATTTGTTGAATTTAGTAAATAATTAATAAAGAACTAAGTATATTAAAATTTTTAAAACAACTAAGATGAATCCAAATCAAGGGATATACTAGTCCCCACCATGGTTCAGGCCTTGTCGTGGCGGTGGGGCTCAGTAACTTAGGGTGAGCCGCTGCACCTTGGGCAAAGCTAATTGGGCCAAGGGGGCTCTTTGTACGCCTCTTATAAGAAGAGGGGACATAAGAGCAGGTGACAAGGGGTGAGCATGGGAACCTCACCCTATTGTACTGTCCCGACATTGGGGTTGTTCTGTGGTGCGGGACAACCTCTCTATGGAGGTGGATCCGGGGCACCTCACCAAAGGCGGCATTGGTGGCACTCGCCGGGTTTTAGTGGGTAGAGCTGCGTCCATTTACCAGCTGTCGGGCGCAGCGATTCCCACATATCCGCGTGGGGAGACCCAGTCCCCCGCGGGATGCCTCAGAGCATTTCCCGGCGTTAAAGAAAAGGGATATACTAGTAGTCCTAAATACATCAAAGTTTCTTCTTATAAGAGGGGTACAAAGAGCCCCCTCGGTTGTGGAGTTTTATGAAGCATTGCATGCTTCATAAAACTCTCAATACTAACAGAATTTAGTTCCCCACCATGGTTCAGGCCTTGTCGTGGCGGTGGGGCTCAGTAGCCTTGGGTGAGCCCAGCACCTTGGGCGAAGCGAATTGAGCCGAGGGGGCTCTTTGTACCCCTCTTATAAGAAGAGGACAAAAGAGCAGAGGGCTAGGGGCAAAGACGGGAACCTCACCCCTTGTACTGTTCCAACGTTGGGAGAGGTTGTACTGTGGTGGTAGACAACCCTTCTATGGAAGTGGCGTCGATCCCCTGAGAGACTAACTAGCCGTTGAGGTGCCCTGTTTGCTCAACAGATCCGGGGCACCTCACCAATGGCGATACTGGTGGCACTCGCCGGGTTTTAATGAGTAGAGCTGCGTCCACCTTACCTCCTTGCGGGCGCTCCGAGTCCCACATATCTGCCAGGGGAGACCCACTTCCCTGCGGGATACCTTAGAGCATTTCCTGGCATTAAAGAAAAAGCAAATGCCTTTAGTTATTAAAAGCAAATTGACGCTACCGATGTGAACGGGTGCGCCGTGCATAGGAACATAAGTTATTTCTTAATTTTTCTAAGATATTTTAAATTGCGCACCTTCACTATTTTATTTGTTATTTAATTTTAAAAACTTGATATTAAGTGTAACGCCTCTTGCAAAGGTGAACTTATTTCCCTTTTGTTGTGTAAGGAATACTTTACGTAGAGTAGCGAATATACTTTACGTAGTCTTCGCGGGTACGAATTCCACCCAGTAGTTGGTATAATGAAATGTTAAAATTATACAAATGCCGCCAGGAGTAGGAGTTTAGTGCCATGCTCCTTTGCAGCCGATTTGGGCCGGCACGACCGGGGTGGTACCTCTCACTCACATAACAACGGCGTCAAGTGACAGTTCGTGCGGTTTGTGAGTTTCCGGTAGCCCAGGGGGGGGCAGAGAATTTGGTTGTGCGGATGTCAATGGGCGTCGGTAGTCACCATAAGGCTCCCACTGCTCGGTTGCCTCCTAATGACATAAAAAAGGATCCTCAAACATGCTTTTTTTTATTTAACGCGGGAAATGCTCTGATGCATCGCGCGGGGGAGTGAGTTTCCCCAGGCGGGTATGTGGGACTCGCTGCGCCCGAAAGCTGGTAAGTGGACGCAGCTCTACCCACTAAAACCCGGCGAGTGCCACCAATGCCGCCTTTGTTGAAGTGTCCAGGGTCTAATGAACAAACAAGGCACCTCGACGGCTAGTCAGTCCCCCAAAGGACCGGCGCTACCTCCACAGGGGGTTGTCCCGCACCACAGAACAACCCCTCCCATCGTCGGGACTATACAATGGGGTGAGGTTCCCATCCCCGCCTCTTGCCCCCAGTTCTTTTGTCCCCTCTTCTTATAAGAGGGGTACAAAGAGCCCCCCGGATCAATCAGCTTCGCTCAAGGTGCTAGGCACACCTTAGGCTACTGAGCCCCACCGCCATGTCAAGACCTGAACCATGGTGGGGACCCCCAAACAAGCTGCAAACGTCATATATATGAGAACTACCGCACCATACCTACATTGCAGGTAAATGTAACAGTCCCTGTGACTAGTGAAGCAGGACACATCCTAAAAATATTCCAATTTCTGATTCGAAGGTATTAAGTGTACTTCACACAACACTCTGTATCCTCTTATCTACTGCCCTCAGTTTTAACGACAGTATCAAGTCCTCAGGGACTATCAATTTGGATTTAATTTCTTCCAAAAATACGTTATAGCTCCTTATAGAGTTAGGGATTTTATTAACCTTATTGTGTGTGTGTATTTTATTCCCGACTTTGTCTGTGTACATTATAGAATATTACATCATTATTATTATTATTTAATAACTCTTACTATTATAGAAATACTATGAAAGTCACTATTGAATGTCTGTCTGTTTCCAAACTTTGATGTATTTAGGACTACTAGTATATCCCTTTTCTTTAACGCCGGGAAATGCTCTGAGGCATCCCGCGGGGGACTGGGTCTCCCCACGCGGATATGTGGGACTTGCTGCGCCCGACAGCTGGTAAATAGACGCAGCTCTACCCACTAAAACCCGGCGAGTGCCACCAATGCCGCCTTTGGTGAGGTGCCCCGGATCCACCTCCATAGAGAGGTTGTCCCGCACCACAGAACAACCCCAATGTCGGGACAGTACAATAGGGTGAGGTTCCCATGCTCACCCCTTGTCACCTGCTCTTATGTCCCCTCTTCTTATAAGAGGCGTACAAAGAGCCCCCTTGGCCCAATTAGCTTTGCCCAAGGTGCAGCGGCTCACCCTAAGTTACTGAGCCCCACCGCCACGACAAGGCCTGAACCATGGTGGGGACTAGTATATCCCTTGATTTGGATTCATCTTAGTTGTTTTGAAAATTTTAATATACTTAGTTCTTTATTAATTATTTACTAAATTCAACTAATTCTATATGTAAAAATACATACCAACATACAGGATCAAGGATACTATTTGCATCCAGGAATAATTAAAATTTCTAACAGAACGAACGAAGAAGAACGAACAAATATATTTTGTTCGTTATACACAACTAAAGCTATTTCAGATCGAGAACGAAACTACGACGCTATTGTAAACAGTAAAACCACATTCAGAGAAGGTGTAATATATATCTTATGCTACTTTTTACTTATTTTTACTAAAAGATATTTACGTCGCGGGCATTTCGTATACTTTTGAGTAACCAAGAAGTCATGAGGACTTACACAACGTTAATCCGAGTTTAAACCTGAAGTTTTTTAAATAATTTATTTTAGTATGATCTACACGAAAACTTACAGCATTGAAGCCAAGTATTATGCTTAGTTTTTCATTTTATCATATTTTTTTATTATTCTACAAGGTGGTGGTAGTTGTTATTGGAGTCTTTGTCCAGGATTGATTTACATGGATTCATAATGGGCTTGATTAGGATCGTATTTACCTAATCAAAGTACGACTTCAATGAGATCCGTCCCAAGAATGTACCAGTCACCAAACCCCGTGCACCAGTTATACAAGGTTGATAAAAGCGAGAGGCATTAAATTAAACTACATATATTACACATGCTTACGGTTAATACGAAACTATAAAAAAATTTTTTGAGAGCAATAAAAAAAAAGTTTTTCAAAGAACTTAAATACGTGAATAGTCAAAGTAAAAGGTAAAAACTCTTTGTAAACCATTGTAAAATGTCCTTCGAATCTAAAAGGCAACGTCGCACAGCACGTTGCGTCTCATCGGGTCGAACAAACCGGAGCGGCCTTAAAACTTTATAAATATCCTGTGACTAAACTATTGATTCTATTGGTCTAAGTTTTGGTGTGTAGTCTGAAAATAGTAAATATACATGGTTTAATTTAATGCCTCTCGCTTTTATCAACCTTGCATACGAGTAGCGGTGAAGGTAACTATTTTAACATTGGAGCGACACGTCTGATAGAATTTGAGACTTGATAGCGCACTGAGCCGTCGAAATTGGACACTGTTGTGTGTATTGTGTACTGACGTGGTTCTTCATGTAGACCAGTGCTGAAGCCTTTGAAAGTGGCAAAAATGTTAGTGTATCCATAAAATAAAATAAATGAAATTTGAAAGGGTAGTGCCATGCTGCATTGCAACCGAACTGGGCCGGCATGACCGGGGTGGTACCTCTCGCTCACATAACACCGGCGTCAAGTGACAGCTATGCTGTCGTGTTTCGTGCGGTTTGTGAGTTTCTAGTGGCCCACTTGGGGGAAAGGAATAGAAGGGCAACGCATCGTCACAACTTCTGGTTGTGCGGATGTCTTGATGTCTTTAATGGGTGTCGGTAGTCACCATAAGGCTCCGACTGCTCCGTTGCCTCCTTATGACATAAAAAAAAGTAAAACTTCAGATTGTGATTCAACAAAACGCCATTTCACTATCAGACATATTTTCCTACCCGAGCCCTCCCTCTTCCCCCTTCGTCGTCTGACGTCACACAGACTATAAAGCATCTTGAAATAAACCCATCCTTTTACTAAATTATCTTCATTTGAAATATTACTCCAAGTAAGATCTTTTATTTTCTAGGGCTCTTGGCTGTAACGACATTTTTGAGGTCGAACAAAAATATAATGTTGTAGTTCAAGCTACAATATAGCTTGAAGGAAGGACGTGGTCTTAGTGGGTTGGGGATTATAATATTATCATTTGTAAGATGATTTTGTCGAAGGGAATGATGGATGTGGATGATGGATGTATCCTTATGTATGGAAGGTGAGTCCACAGATTAGGAATTAGTACCCACTAACGCAGTATCTACATTTAAAAAAATATTATATATGTATATAATCTTAATAAATAAAATAAAAATTATAATAAAAAAAAATTATTCAATGTTGTACAGTTTGGCAAAAAAGAGTACGACGTGGTGACAGGTGGAACTAAATATTTTACTAAATGGAAACCTATGATGTTGGCAATACTTGGCCGACAAATACTAGATTTTGAGTAAAGCTTAGTGTTTCACATTTATTTTTAACGTTTTGATAAAATTATCTTACTGATTTTCCATATAATTATAATGAGACCTAAGTGAAAGTGGCGCTCTCATTTCTTTCCATACTCTTTTTCTCTTTCTTATTATAGCATTAAGCAATTTAATATTGTCCAACCCGACGCCAGGAGGCCGTGTGGTCACAGACTGCACGGTTGGCGGGGGGGCGACCCCCCACTTTTATAAACCAAAAGTTAGCCAAATGGGCTCACACTAATCCGATGTAGCATTAGGGCCTTCGGGCCGTTAACATAGATCCATCCGAAAATAATAATAATAATATTGTTGTGCTCATTTTAATAAGGATCTTGCTAGTCGCTATTTCGTCCGTGATCCTCGGCACTGTAAAAACGCACGCGTTCCACGCAACGCATGCGGTGCGATAGTCGCATGCACTTATCATTCCTTTTTTTAAAAACGCTGGGAAATGCTCTGAGTTTTCCCCAGGCGGGTATGTGGGACTCGCTGCACCCGAAAGCTGGTAAGTGGACGCAGCTCTACCCACTAAAATCCGGCGAGTGCCACTAATGCTGCCCCTGGTGAGGTGCCTCGGATCTGTTGCGCAAACAGGGCACCTCGTCGGCCCTTGTCCTCAGGGGGCTGACTCCACCTCCACAGAGGGGTTGTACCGCACCACAGAACAACCCCTCCCAACGTCGGGACAGTACAAAGAGCCCCCCCCCCCCCGAATTTGCTTCACCCAAGGTGCTGGGCTCACCCTAGGCTACTGAGCCCCACCGCCAGGACAAGGCCTGAACCTTGGTGGGGCGCTCATCACTCCTCATGCAACCAACGTAATTCAAATTCAAAATTCAAAATATTTATTGCAACTAAGTGTACATGAAATCGTTTAAAAATTATTATAAAAGTACTTATAACTTAGCGCCTTTTACAGGCATTGCAATATCCAGGAGGGCAAGTTTACAATCTTGTTTATTAGTATAATATAACACAAAAAAAATATGCATCATTAAATATACAAATAATTTTAAATAGAATTTTTGTTATTTAATATAATTTCTAGTTTATATCCAATATATTATTTCATTATAATATTATATAGATGTAGTCAATTTAATTTAAAATTAATTAAAATATAAAACAATTCAAAATATTTTTATGATAAAACTTATTATTGTATTATTGTCCAATATATTTTATTTCCTACAACACAATTTTGTTTTGTAAATATTCAGCTGTCGAGTAATAGCATTTATTAATCAAATGTTTTTTTAATTCTTTATTAAATCCTACAACCGTTTCTTCGTTTTTTATAATGCTTGGCAATTTATTAAAGATTTTTATAGCCATATGAAAGGGGCTTTCGCTTAGCATTTTAATTCTTGACCTTGGTAGATCTAGCTTTTCTTTATTCCGGGTATTTATATTGTGAATATCTTTCTTTTTTATAAATACATTCATATTTTTATAAACAAATGTGCATATGTCAAGTATGTATATTGAAGGTAGTGTTAATATATTGAATTTAATGAAATGTGGCTTACAACTTTGCTTGTTATCTATTTGAGCCAATATCCTGATACACTTCTTTTGTAATATAAATAACTCATTCGCTTTAACACTGTTTCCCCACAGCATGACACCATACTTGAGCCATGAGTGCGCGTATGCATAGTAAGCTGATAGAGCTGTTTCTGTATTTGTGCTATGTTTAATTTGAAAAAGAGCGTATATAAATTTCGATAATTTAGATTTAACATTTTCAATGTGCGTTTTCCAATTAATGTGTGTGTCTATATTTATTCCCAGTAAACTAAATTCTTTTACTTCTTCTAAAACTATGTTGCAATGGGTTATGTTTAAATCAAGTGGGGCTTTTTTGTACGTCCTAAATTGTATTATTTTAGTTTTATTTAAGTTTATTTCTAAATTATGGTCTTTTAGCCATTGTGTTACCGACGTAAGAGTGTTTTGAATTAATTTATTATAATTTTCTAAATTATGACATTTTATTAAAATCGACACGTCATCAGCAAATAGTACTGGTACGGTTGATTGTGTGTCCAGCGACTTCGGTAGATCGTTTATATATATTAAAAAGAGAACACATCCGAGTACACTACCTTGAGGGATAGAGTATGTGAGATTTCTCGTTCTGGAACACACGGACTTAATTTCTTGTTTGTCATTGTCAAAACTTTCGATCTGTACTATCTGTTTCCTATTAGTTAGATATGATTTAAACCATTGGTAAGCAGCACCTCGAACTCCACAACCATTTAACTTTGTGAGAAGTATATTGTATCGGACTTTATCGTATGCTTTAGTCATATCTAGGAGTAGCCCTACGACGTGCTTTTTATCATTTATGTATTGAAGAGCCGTTTGGATGTACTTATATACTGCTAGTGTTGTTGACCTAGACTTTCTAAATCCGTTTTGACTATCATCCAAAATACCGAATCTCTCCAAGAACGAGTATAGACGGTTACACATAGCTTTCTCAAATATTTTTGAAAAGGTGGGCAGTAGAGCTATGGGTCTGTAGTTATTGGGGGTGTAAGTATCGCCTTTTTTATGTATTGGTTTTACTAGTGAAACCTTTAGCAGATCCGGAAATTGACCATCTTGAAAACTTTGATTAATTAAATGTGTCAATGGCGTGGAAAGTACTACCGCGCATTGTTTTAATAATATTGATGGAATATGATCTATGCCGTAGCTATGTTTATTTTTTATAGATGCTATAATCCTTAATATTTCATTCCGATTGGTTGGACGTAAATACATAGAGCATAAGGGTGGGTTGATGACTGGGTGGCCGGTAAGATTGTTCGGGTTAAAGTTAGTTTTATCTTGGGTTTCTCCCACTGTTGCGAAAAAATCGTTAAATATGTTTGATATTGTTAAGGGACATTTAATTATATCATTGTTCATTTTTAAAGTTATATTTTCATGTTTGTTAACTGTTGTTTTTCCCGTTTTTGTGTTAATTATTTTCCACATAGTTTTTATTTTATGTCAGAATTTTTCATTAACCTAGTGTACTCTAATTTTTTTGATATTTTAATACTAGTTTTTAACGTTTTACTATACATGTTGTAGTATTTTTTTATAACATCGTTTTTTGTATTATTTAGCATTATTTTTAGACTACGCTTATGCACACATGATTTCTTTAGACCGGCAGTAAGCCATCCTTTTTTTGGTAGGTTTTTTATTTTTATCTTTTGTATTGGTATGTATTTATTTAAGTGTTCAGTTATCAACGTATTAAATGATTCGTAGTTTTTGTTTATGTCTTTACTTTCTTGCACTATATTTTCCCATTTTATTTCATTTAAAGAATTTTTAAAACTTTCAATTTTATCTTTGGTAAATATTCTCTTTTCTGTGTACCATATTTTATTTTGACTATTTGACAAGTTGTTAATGTTAAGTGTTATTTTTAATGCTCTATGATCTGATATACCAAGATCTTGAACTGAATACTCTTTAACAATGTGCTTATAATTTGTAAAAAATAAGTCAATGCAAGAGGCTGTTGTTTTTGTTACTCGAGTAGGGTCGCGTATTAGCTGCTCTAGGTTATGGGATTTCATAAAGTGTAGAAGTTCCAGAGTTTGTTTATTTCTTTTATGTATATTTATGTTAAAATCACCGCCTAAAAATATATGTTTTCGCGAATTTTTTGTATTTAATTTATTTAATAATTTATCAAGTTGTTTATAAAATATGTCTAAATTCCGATCAGCTCTATACAAACCTATAAATATACAGTTAATTTTTGGGATTTCAATTGCACTAAATTCTATAATAAATTCTTTTGATAAATTATTAATATCCATTCGGTTTATGTATTCTAAGTTATCTTTTATAATAATACAGACTCCTCCGCCTTCTCGAGATTTACGATAGAAAATAGATGCAATTTTATATCCAGCTGGCATAATTGACTGACAATAATGTTCGTTTTTCCAAACTTCAGACAGTAATAGCATATCAATATCGGAATCTAACAAAAAATGTTCAAGTAAATCAATCTTATTTCCTATACTCTGTATATTTTGAAATATTATTGAGAGGTCACAGTTAACGAAATGACTTATTAATAATTTTATTTTGCTTATCTGATTTTGACTGTTGCAATCTTGGTGTTCCTTCCTCGCTGGTTCCGATGCTGTTTCGAATATTGGTACTAGTATCTTGTTCTTGGATAACTACACTTTTAGATTTGTTAAGGTTGACTTCTTTCCCGTTCACAAATAACCTGTGATTTCTAATTACAGCAAAATCGCCGTTTTTCCTAGCAATTTGGAGGTTGTGTTTAAGTTCATTTCGTTTTTGTAGAGCTTTTTTGTTCATGAAGGGCGCAACTGCTAACCCTGTATTCTTGAACTCTATGGCATTGTCGGTTATATATCTTGTCATACGTTTGCTAATTAATTCGATTATTAAAGGTCGTTGGTTTCCACGCCTGCCGATACGTTGGATTTCTTCTATATAAGGGTTAATATCTATGTTCATAATATCATAAAATATCTGAGACGTACGGTCATAGAGATCTTTTTCAGTTTCGTAGTGAGTTTCATTTAAACCATATAGAACAATTTTTTTGGAGTTTCTTAAGTTATCTAATTGATCTTCAATGTATTCAATTGTTTTGTCGATATTATTTATTTTTTCTTTAATTTCTATTTGTTCTGCCGTTATGTTTGAGGTCTTGACCTCTATTTCTTTTTGTATTTTTTTTAGCGAGCTATTTAATTCCTCTTGGATCGTATTACGGATATCTTGCAGTATTAAGGATTTAATATTTTCTAGCTTAGTGTCCAATAGTTGGCTAAGGTTGTCTATTGTAATGGGGTCATGCGAAAGAGGTTTTTGGCTGCACAATGAAAAGCTAGTGTCTATTGTGTTACCAGTAATATCATCTATTGATAAATTATTTCTAGAGGTATCGGTGGTAGACCCGGTAATAGTTGGCTTGCGACGCATAGTAACATTCATGTCAGCGGGTTCTAAGTAGGATGTTCGTATTGGTGTGTTTGTGTTGTTTTCCTTTGGCATGTTACACTTGCAGGCTTGACATTTCCAAGAATTTTTCTGTTTTGTACTCATGATTATATAATTTCCGATAGGTACATTTGCACATTGTAGATCGTAGTGTTTATTACATAGTGCGCATTTCAATCTCTCATTATTTACGACAGTATCATGACATCCCTCACATTTAAACATCCTTTTAGTATTCCTCGTAAATTCTTTGTCAAGAAATGCCTGATAGATTTAATCTTTAGTGCCCTCTGTTGAGAAAAAGATTTGGGTATTGGCAATGTTGAGCGCAAATCATCAATAGATGGCGTTATATTAATTTATATTCTGATAATATGATGGCGTAAGGTTCAAAAACGGGTACTTGGAATATTAAACTTAACGAATTATTTTGATTTGCTTAAATTAGATTATTATTGTCTTGTTTTCTCACTAATAATGATTATTACACATTAATCCACTGATTGTTTATATAGATCACAACGTTTTTATATTTTATTTTGGGTTTTTACACTTATTATCTTGCGGTGCTAGCGAACTTATTAATACAACTTTTAATCTTGATTTCCAACGTGGACGGTGGGTGGTATTTCACCAGGATAACACTTTCACTGGATTGTTAATCTGTTATTCACGCACTGATATATTTTTTTTATAGAAAAAAGGGTTTTTAGTATAATTAATCACTTGAAATTTACAGAGCCGAGGTGAATCTTATTAGCGCCCTCTCGCGATATCTCTCTAGGCGGTAAACGTATATAACTCTTGCTGTTGCCCGCAGCTTCAATCGCGTTAACTTAGATTTACAGCCGCATCCCGATGGATGACATTTTTTTTGTCCTTATAACATCTGCTATCTGCTATAATTATTTCGTCTGCGGTTTTGCCTATTACATCAGCCCTATCAACTTCTCAGCGGAATTCGAACTAGCGTATCTTAAAAAGTAGTGTTACCGTATATATTGTTTTATAATGTTAACGACAATTAAAATAAAACACCTCTACGGATTATATTGGAAATTTCAACATACAAACGATACGACTTACAGACCTTCAAGAAAATATCATATAAGGCCGACAACGCACCTGCTAATCCTCTGGTGTTGCTCCTGTGGATGTCGCTGATCCGTGAAAAATTGTGCAAATATTTCCAGTTATATTAAAAAAGTATAAATGATTTAATGAATATTAATAATAATAATGAATATGGGTAATAATAATGAATATAAATGAATATAAATAATAATGAATATGTACGTTCCTTCGTTCGATTTAGCATTTATTTAATAATGTCATATTCCGTCTACCGGAGATGATGATGTTATCATTATGTAGTTATCTTGCAGATAATGTTATCTTATATGTAAATCGCGACCGCGCTTATTAGTTGGACAACGTGTATAATGAGACGGCCTCATGAGATGGTATCACGGTACCTTTGTCTGTCAGACAGGATCCTTTATAGGCGCGATTAAATATTTTTTTAGTTTGTTACTTGACGACTGAGCGGAAATGTATGAGATACTTTTAAAATACACCTATGACCTGGACGATAACTGTTATCTAGACTGTTCATTCCTAGAATAGATTCTTCAAGTAATAATAAAATTCCGCAATTTGTCTTAACACCTATGTTGACATAAATTGCTCAGTAGTCACTTTAATGTTTTGTGTAATACTAAATATGTCTTGTGGCTGCTGGTGATCAATAATATAAAAAGATACAGGTTTATATTTGACTTATTAACAATCCGCTGACAGCTCAACTCGCACCAATTCGTGCTGGCGGCGGCCATTTTGTTTTTATTCTGTGCCCGCGTTGTCAATATAATTGACAGTGCGGCCTGTCGTCGTGTTTTATTTAAATATGGCGGACGGAGGCTCTGGCGGCCTTTATTTTATGTACAAAATATTCTTCTGTACAAGATTATTTTCAGGTTACCGGTTGAAATATTGAATATTAAGGAGAACATAGTTTTAAAATGGGAGTATCGGCTCCGGGTTTTATTCGTATTCTATAAGTTTCGATGCCTATTACTTGAAAATGCCACACTACTGCACATTTTGTTTAGGTACGTAAGTAGGATAACGCCAGATCCCATTACCTTACCCTAATATTTGTTACATCCTTATCTTTCGATGAAAGTACTACGTCATAGTAAACTGGGGTGACATACGATATTTTATTCATAGGTATACCCTCAGAACATGGGGACTTCGGTAAACTGTGTTTCCATACAGCTCTTATAGGAATTGTCAGCCTTTACTACTACAGGCGTTCTTTTAATACTACAGGTTACAGACATGCCGATGGGGAAACGAGTTACTTGATATTAACATTTCGTCAACCTGTAACAAGCCTTTATATAAAATCGTATGTGACGATGTGTGTTGGTAAAAGATCTTCAAACACTAATAAGAAACTACCCAACAATATACACTGTAATTTGGTGATAATGTTTGTTCGGTTTCAAATATTTCCTCAAATGACGTTTGGGGATGTTGACCACTTACATCTGACGTACTCTGAATAAATATATATTTAATGAGTATTGTCGAACATCTGCGATTGTTCTGATCGATCCATTGAGATCAAATATAACTGAAGTGTCTGTTTGTTTGTTACGATAGCGGTGTATGATATTTGTACAAAATAAACTTCTTAATGTGATGACGTCAGTAATTGGTAATAAATAAAAAAAAACCGGCCAAGTGCTAGTCGGACTCGCGCACAAAGGGTTCCGTACCATTACATAATATACAACATTAGACACTTTAACAAAAATTAAGGTTTATGTTTATGGAATTAAATGTTTTTTTATATATTTGAGTTGATTGCATGAAAGGTAAATTGCGGTTTACGATTTATGACGTATCAGGAGACACGTTAGTGTCTAGCGCCAATAACACATCCAAGTAGTTTGGCGTGAGGCACTGTGTATATATTCTCGAGACATATGTAAACATAACCTCCTCATATTTTTGGGGCTTTATTTTGTTATTATTGTCAAAACACTAAGACTTCACACTATTTTTAATAAGTTTCTTTTTACGAATTTTACACATATTACAAAAAATTATTGGGTCTCAGCAATTATTTAATACATTTCAAACATGAAAATTATTGCTTGCGCCGTTTTCCGATTAAAGAGGATTAGAGAAAATATTTTATATGACGTTACAGTGAGAATTTTGAGTTTTGACATCGAAGTTGGTTGCTTGTTTTTTAGTTTTATCCTATCGGAACAGGCAAAGGCTAGAGGCCATGCTGCCTATCGTTATCAATATACGGTGTTGTATTAAAAATTAAGTATTTCGTTTTTTTCTTGTATTCTCTATAGCTTATTTTTATTTATTTTTTCTGTCATATTTTATATTTGATAAACGTCTTTCGTATAATATATTTTCTCTGTCGTATTTTTTATTTGATAAACGACTTTTGTTTCATATATTCGTTTCTGTTAAGAGCTCAATCTTCTTGGTTTCTTCCCAGTTTCCCGTTAATTAATTGTTATTTTGTGTTTTGTTCATTCTGAGTGATTTACTAGTGTTTGTTTTAAAAACTGTATAATATATTGTTTGATGGTTGGCGAATATTGTGGAGAACTGTTCTGGAGTGGTTTTCTATTGTAGGACTGTTCTGATGGTTTTCTATAGTGTTTGTTTTTAAAACTTAATCTGTGTACTATATAATGTGATTCGTTGGCGAATATTATGGTGAACTGTTCTGGGTGAATAGAATGGGAAGTGATTGTTGATTGATGGGTGCTAGAGTTTCTCCAAAGCACAGACAAGATATTTTTGTTAACACAACAGATATGGCAGCATGGCCTCAGGTCTTAGCCGGTTCCAACAGAAAATGCCAATTGGAAAGAAAAATGATAATACAGTCTAATTATTTTTCGGAAGAATGGCGGGAACCATCGGGACGTGCGGTTGTGTTTTTTTGGTTTCCCGTTAATTAATTGTTATTTTGTGTTTTGTCCATTAGGGGTGGTTTTCTATAGTGTTTGTTTTAAAAACTTGATCTTTATATATTGTGATTGGTTGGCGAATCTTATGGAGTACCGTTCTGGAGTGGTTTTCTTAGTAGGGCTGTTCTGGCGGTTTTCTATAGTGTTTGTTTTAAAAACTTAATCTGTGTAATATATAATGTGATTGTTTGGCGAATATTGTGGTGGACTGCCTTGTGTGGATGGAATGGGGAATGATAGTTGATTGATGGGGGCTAGAGGGGTGAAGCCGCGCTCCTTGGGGTTTCCCGCCATTTCTCCGTATTACAGACCGAAAATTGTATTTTGTATGGCTAATAGCCTAGTAGCTAATGCCTTTAAATGAAAATAATAATAATTATTATTATTTTTCGAGAAATAACAAAATTATTTCACAAAGTGAGATGTACTATCTCTATCTATGTAATTGTGGCGCTTTAATGTGATTTTAATGTATTTTTTTATTTAGTTTCAACCGATTTTATTCGGTCAAAACTCAAAAAATTAGACATAACCACATAATAAATGCCGCTGGAGTTTGTTTCTTGACTTTAAAATTTAATACCAATTTAATTTAAGAGCAAAAATTTAATACAGTATAAAATTTTTGCTATACTCTACTATAGTCAACTTATCAAGAATGGAAACAATGTGGAGTTAAAGGAGAAATGCTGTTATGTTTACAATAGAAAAAAACAGTTTGGTGGCTGTAGCAAACCGGGAAGATGGTGTTTATAAGTTGGTCATGGAACATAAACAATGTTTTTTTACTCCTACTTCAACAGTAATTAGTGAAGAGTGTCATAGGAGATTGGCCATTTGAATATAAATGACCAGAATAAAATGAAAGATGGAGCAGTTACGGGAATATCATACAAAGACAGCAATCTGAAGAAGAAAATGAGGAACCAGTACCATTTACTTTTAGTAAAGGGGGACCCAAATTAAGTGAATAAAAAAGGTGCCAGAGCGTTATAGATTTCCAAATCTATGTACAATGTTGAGTCCAAATGTTACTAATGATCCAGTATTTGTCCATGAAGCTCTGGAGAGCCCAGAAAGAGACAAGTGGATTGAGGCAATAGAGGAAAAGCTGCATGCAAGCTTTTGAAGCAAATGATGCATGGGTTCCTGTAAGTGAATTACCTTTTGATTAAACTTTAGTACAGTGCAAGTGGGTATATAAAATAAAATTAAATAGTGATAATAGTGTATGTTACAGAGCATGTTTAGTGGCTAAGGGTACAAGGTTACACAGAGGCCTGGTATTGATTATTAATAGACTTTCTCACCAGATGTCAGACATTCTACTTTGAAATTATTGTTCGCACTATCTGTTCAGTTAAATTTAGATGTCACTCATTTAGATGTTAAAACAGCATTCTTAAATGGTTTTCTTAAAGAGGACATTTATAAGGTTCAACTAGTTATTCAAATAAGAATAAGATTGTTAAACAAAGTAATTTATAATAAAAAAAATAATAATAAAATGTTTATTTCAGAAATTTACATATTAAGTACAATAAAATCTATAATTACAATGCAATGTTTCTTAGGTATTTACACTATATTATGTACTGACAGCCTGACATAGTTTAATATAAATGATATTTTATCATTTATATTAAACTATGATAGCGTCTTATTAAATAAAATTAAACATTAGCATAGAAATGATTTATAAAGGAATTTTGAATGTTTGATGAATGGTTTGTTTGAACTAATGATAGTAATTAAAATAATAATTGTAATTTATTCAAATCAATTTTGTAAATACTTAATCATAATTAATTAGCTAGATTAATTTATTCGATTCTAATATAAGTCGATTAAAAAGTATTTTGATCGACTATGATCGCGATATACTACGCTCCCCTACCTCCCTACCATACCCTACCCACTCCTGTAACTTGTTTTGATCGGCTTATAAAACTGTCGGGCTGTCTGCAGTTTGATTCATTCGTGTTCGAATTCTAGTGGAATAAACACCCCTTGAAAACTACTCCGTCGTATTTATTCATGGATCGTCACCACGCGCTAATATCAGAAGAAGCGGATGGACGCGCCCCTAACCCGGATCAAGGCAGCTGCTCTCCAATTTTACCATGTGATGCTGCCCAAATACCATCATACTCTTCGAGTAATATCCGTAACGTTAACAATGAAGAATCCAACGAGCTTTCACTTCTGCGACTTCAAGTTCAATTACTACAACAACTTCTTGGCCAAAATAAGACAGTGCCGTCATCCAACGCAAGCCAGAAATTAAGCGAAATCTACTTACCTGATTTTGACCCCGATAATTGTCAGCTGACAGTAGAGGAATGGTGCAAGCAAGTTGATTCCTTGATCAATCTTCGAGGATTTTCAACTACAACTGCAATGATGAAAGGATTGTCATGCCTTCGAGGGCGCGCAAAGCTTTGGGCTGATGCTAACGCTCACAAATACGCTACGTGGGCTGAAATAAAGAACGAATTACATACCCAATTCATGGCGGAATCTCGTTATATCCATTTCGTCAATAAATTTCGTGAGTACACATCTAATGACGCAAAAAATTATGCCGAGTAAGTGAGTGAAGCTTGGCGTCTCTTTTCAAGAATTTCCCCAAACGCTTCAGAAGATTTAATGGTTGAAGCTGTCATATCAGGTATCCGTCCGAAATTTATTCAGTCAGAACTGCTGCGATCAGCACCAAAGTCACAAGCCGAACTGATTGCCAATCTACGCAACTATAGAAAACGGCCTGCAGAGTTCTTATCAAGTAATGAACCTTATTCCAAACAGCCAAGAACTGACTTTACGTGTATGAAGTGTGGAAAACCAGGTCACCGACCACGAGACTGTAAATCAATATTCTGTGAGTTCTGCAAGCGAGCGGGTCATCTAATGAAGGACTGTCGCTCCAAACCAACAGCCACGAAGATAGGAAGTAAAGGAGATTCTCAAGCGAACCTGGTACAGCGCAACACACCTGGCAGTACGGAGATTAACATTGGTAATGTACCTCTTTCTTGTTTAATTGACACTGGTGCTGAATGTTTCCTTATTTCGCAAAAAGCAGTCAATACACTACATATACTATACTATACTATACACATACTATACAGTCAATAGAAAAAACAGCTTTCAAAAACCCGATGGTCAGTTTGAATATTTGACAATGCCTTTTGGATTATGCAATGCCCCTTCCGTATACCAGCGAGCAATCAATAAAGCTCTTGGAGACTATAAAGATTCAATCGCTCTTGTTTATATGGATGATGTCCTTATTCCTTCAGAAACTATAGAAGAAGGTCTGAACCATTTAGATCTAGTTCTCGAACGATTATCTGCTGCAGGTTTCTCACTTAACATTTCCAAATGCAAATTTTTGAAGAATTCTGTTGAATACTTAGGAAACATTATTTCTAACGGTGAAGTTAAACCTAGACCTAATAAGATTAACGTTCTTGTTAACTCTCAACCTCCAACATGCGTTAAGCAGTTGCGACAATTTAATGGACTAGCTAGTTATTTCCGTCGTTTCATCCCCAATTTCTCTCAGAAAATGGCACCCCTCTATCAATTAACAAAAAAAGATAGCACCTGGGAATGGACCAAAGCACACGAAAATATAAGGCAAGAAATATATACCTACTTAACATCAGAGCCAATACTGTCCATATTTAATGATGAATTACCTATCGAAGTTCACATAGATGCTAGTTCTCTCGGTAACCGAACCAGAATCCAAATATCATTCTTATGAACTAGAAACTCACGCAGTGGTAAAAGCTTTAAAACATTTTAGGAATTTTCTGTTTGGTAGACAATTCACGGTAGTCCCTGACTGCAACGCTCTTAAGGCAAGTCGAACAAAAAAGGAACTGACACCACGAGTGCATAGATGGTGGTAATTTTTACAAAGTTTTGAATTCGACATTAAATACAGAAAAGGTGAAGAAATGACACGTGTGGATTTTTTGAGTAGAAATCCTCTTGTTAATATGCTATCCAAAGATTTATCTTGGATTGTCGTGGAACAGAAAAGAGACTTTGATTTAAATAAAATAAGAGAATCAATAATTAACAACGAAGACCATGATAAAAAATACTCAATGAAAAATGATATCTTATACATAAAAATTCAAAATGAGAAAGGAAACTCATGTAGTAGAATAATTATACCAGATGCTCTAGTACGTAATCTTATAAATGAATACCACCACACCCTTTTACACGCTGGTTGGGAACGAACTTTACATTAAATCAGAGAACAATTTTGGTTCAAGTATATGTCGAAAAGAGTCCGTAAATTTTGCGATAATTGTTTAAACTGTAAAGTCGGTAAAGAAGCATCAGGTAAAAAGCAAATAAATTTACATCCGATCGACAAAATTAACGGCCCTTTTCACACAATTCACGTTGATTTGATTGGAAATTTAACAGGAGGTACGCAAAAAGCTTACGCATTTGTTGCAATTGATGCTTATACTAAATTTGTCATCATCCACCCACTTAAAGATAAGACCTCAAGTCTCATTCTTAAATCTATCCAAGAAGTAATCAATCTTTTTGGTACCCCCAAACGCATTATTTCAGATAGAGAACCAGCTATAATGGGGAAGGAAATTCAGGAACTATTTACATCTGGGGGCATTGAACATCATGCTATCGCCAAAGGGGTACCACGAGGAAATGGTCAAGTTAAACGTTTAATGCGTACCATTAAAGATCACCTTAGTGCCACAGCTCGATCTCAAAAAAGGTCTTGGGTTACAAAGTTAGGCGAGCTTCAACTCTCTATTAATTGCACAAAATCTAAAGCGACGGGATATTCCCCTTTAGAATTATTAATTGGTAAAATATGCGCTCCACCCGGTATTGCACAATTTACACAATTACTTGAAACGAATATTAACCGTGATGAAATTCCCAAAGAAGCTGAAATCAGAATGACCGAACAGTCCCACAAAAATAGAGATCGTTTTAATGAAAAATGTGCGACAGTTATTTCTTTCAAATTAAACGACTTCGTCCTGTGCAAAGATACCCAATGGTCAAAAAATAAACTAGGTCCCAAATATTTAGGGCCTTACCAAATTATTAAATTACTTGAAAATGATCGTTATGAAGTGAAAAATTTAAGAAATAATAATGTTACAGTTGTATCACACGAACATGTCAGACCAGTACCAAACCCTAATTTAGATAACCGTGATAGCATTACCGAATCAGAAGATGAACATCAATAGCCACTTGTCTGTACGGATCATGATTGTGGTTTAGTCTGACAACTGGGCAGAATAATGTTAAAATATGAGTGCCACTTGTCTGTACGGATCACGTCAGTAATTTAGTCTGGCAACTGGACAAAATATATACATTTTGTGCGCCACTTATCTGTACGGATCACTTAAGTGATTTAGTCTGATAACTGGGCGACTGAAATATTTCAATAATTGAGTGACGATATATTCCTTTACATTTACTTATTTTATTGCACCATAACCAAGAAAATAATTTGTTTTAAAAACAATAAGTATTAATCTGCTCTCTTGTTCCCAGATTGAATATATCTCCGCTCAGAGCACGAGATTTTAATCAGAAAGGCCGTGATAGCGTCTTATTAAATAAAATTAAACATTAGCATAGAAATGATTTATAAAGGAATTTTGAATGTTTGATGAATGGTTTGTTTGAACTAATGATAGTAATTAAAATAATAATTGTAATTTATTCAAATCAATTTTATAAATACTTAATCATAATTAATTAGCTAGATTAATTTATTCGATTGTAATATAAGTCGATTAAAAAGTATTTTGATCGACTATGATCGCGATATACTACGCTCCCCTACCTCCCTACCATACCCTACCCACTCCTGTAACTTGTTTTGATCGGCTTATAAAACTGTCGGGCTGTCTGCAGTTTGATTCATTCGTGTTCGAATTCTAGTGGAATAAACACCCCTTGAAAACTACTCCGTCGTATTTATTCATGGATCGTCACCACGCGCTAATAACTATATATAACTTATAAGATAAAAGTATAAATAGGTAAAAGATTAATCTAACCTAATTAACGAATTATCTGTCTCTTCGTACGACCTACTTTGTAGCGACAACTGGATTTTTTTATATTTTTATATAGAGAATCATATTGTATCATTTATATTAAACTACATATAACTTATAATATACATGTATAAATAGTTAGTCTACTCTATCCTAATTAACAAATTCTCTGTCTCTTCGTACGACATACTTTGTAGCGATAACTGGAGATTTTTTTTACATTTATGGTAAGTTAGTCGATAAATATCTAACAAAGCATTTAATCTGTTGTAGAGATAAGGGCCTAGGTATATATAAAATTTAGTTATGTAAAAATTGTTACAGCATTATATGTTGATGACTTATATTTGTTCCAATAATCAAATAGAGACAGACAAGTTAATTTCAGTATTGATTATGATATTATGTAAGTAATTTTACTTCAAATTTCTGACTTGTCATACTTTTATTATTGTCAATACAATTTGTTTTCCCATTGTTACAGACCGTGCAATAAAAAATACTTTAAGCGGAAAAGAGCTGGTTGTAAACAAAAATTGCGAGACATTATGTGTGTATTAATTTTAAATATTTTCATTTGAAGTTATTTCCTTACTGTTTTACATTTTTTTAGCTTCTGGAAAGGAGAATATTTAAAGGCCTTAAAGGACAATAAACATAATAATAAGTACATTGGTATCAATTAAATTTATGACTTTCTTCGTATGGAGTTGGATTTGAATTATTCTTAAGAAAACAATAAAGAAAGTAATACATCTAAAGTTTTGATTTTTTTTTATTCTGAAGGCATGGTAGTGTGCAACTATAACTTAATAAATTTAGGGTAAATAATAATGAATCATATATTGGACAAGAACAAAAAATATTAAATTTTTCAATTAAATATTTGAGCTTATTATTACATGATTTACTAATAAGCAAATATAATATTTTACTTTAATTTAATTATTGATTTGAACTGCCGGTCAAGTTGCATGTTGCGCCATCTGGTATCTAACTTTCCCTTTTACACTCTAAATATTTAAACAGGAGGAATAACAGGAACGCATGCTCTATGTTAATTTTGAAAATCAAAATAACATTTTAAAAAATATGACGATGTTGCATTGGTCACTTGTCAGACACAAGCGTCATTTAAAGTAAAAGTATTGTAATAGTACTAACCTCTTTTATTATTAAATTATTTGAGAAAATTTATGAATAAAAATTTTGATGAATTACTCAAGAAGTTTAAGTTTAAAATTTTAAAGTATTTGAAATGAATTACTCAAGTAGTATAAATATTTAAAATATTAAAATATTTGAAATGTAATTATGTTAATTAATATATGCTTTACAAAAAAAAGAGATATTCCACAAAAAACAGTTTCACTGTAAAATGTCACGCCAAGTACACGTCTAACTATATACACGTATAGCAAAAATAAAAAATAAACTAATCTTTACAAAAAATATGAAATAAAAAAACCAAGTACACAAAACCTCTCTGATTAAAAGAAACACTCATTAAAAACTGTGAAAATTGAAGAAACAATTGGTGTAGTATATTTACAAAAAAAAAGAAAAATTTGCAATCTACAAAAAAATATAAATTAAAAAAAAACTAATCATTGTGATTTTCAATAATTGCAAAATTTTTGTGGCAAATTTTACAATTGAAAACACTTTTTTAAACGTACTTGGCGCGCGTCATTTTCGATGTATTGTAAATGGCTTCACAATATCACTAAGATAAATTATTAATGCCAACTATCAGTTCGAGAAGTTTGTGTTCCTCAAGCATTCATTAATGTTATAATTTTCAAAAACAATTTAATAAACATTATCTAAGGTAAAGTACCCAGTAGCTGCTCAGGAACCAGTACCTGCCGACTCTCTGCATTTGTATATCTATATTCAAAAATGCAGATATACAAATAAAAAGAGTGGAAAGGTGGTTCTGAGCAGTTACTGGGTACTTTACCTTACTAGTAATAAAATCATTTCCTTATTTCTTGATTCAATTAAAAGGCAAGAAAGCGTCATATTCATATGAGTATAAAATGTAATAGGAATAAGAAATATATAAAGAAAAGGGTACTAGCTTGAATTTTAATTCTAATAGATTTGATTGAAGACATCAAAATAATCATTAGTGAGGCCAACTACATGGCGTAGAAGGGTTGCAACAATTGTTGTTTTTATACTCCTTTTCCATACCAATTTCCTGGCTGTAGATCACAGAATAATATTACCCTAGCTCTAGATTAGCCATGAAAAAAATTGGGGTACTCAATGACGCGCGCCAAGTACGTTTAAAAAATTGTTTTCAATTGTAAAATTTGCCACAAAAATTTTGCAATTATTGAAAATCACAATGATTACTTTTTTTTTAATTTATAATTTTTTGTAGATTGCAAATATTTCTTTTTTTTTTGTTAATATACTACACCAATTGTTTCTTCAATTTTCACAGTTTTTAATGAGTGTTTCTTTTAATCAGAGAGGTTTTGTGTACTTGGTTATTTATTTCATATTTTTTGTAAAGATTAGTTTATTTTTTTATTTTTGCTATACGTGTATATAGTTAGACGTGTACTTGGCGCGACATTTTACAGTGAAACTGTTTTTTGTGGGATAAAAAAAAACTACTTACTAGATCTTGTTCAAACCAATTTTCGGTGGAAGTTTGCATAGTAATGTACATCATATACTTTTTTTAGTTTTATCATTCTCTTATTTTAGAAGTTACAGGGGGGGGGACTCATTTTTCTACTTTGGAAGTGTCTCTCGCGCAAACTATTCAGTTTAGAATAAAATGGTATTAGAAACCCCAATATCATTTTTGAAGACCTATCCATAGACCTGTTGTTGACCCTTTGTACTCAGACTAACTGCAGTATGAGCAGCAAGAAATGTTAACTATAGTTTATCCACGGAAAAATCGTTAGTTAAGCTAGCGTGGCCGGTTCTTCTGTAAACCGATCTCCATCTTCTCTTGACTTCCGGTTATTATTTTGTTGCTGACTCTCTATGCTAAAACAAGCTGCATTATGAGCAGCAACAAATTTTCACAATAGGTTTTTCACGAAAAAGTCGAGAGTTAAGCTGGCGTAGGCATTATTTATTTTGGCATAATTAAAAAAAAAACAATTTTAATTTTTTAAATTGTCATTTTCCTTAGCATATTTGAGCAACAAATTGACCCCTATTCGCTAGATCGATCAGTCCACATCCAGTGATTTCCACGCTATCTTAATGAAAAGTTAGCGTTATGTATTGCCGATTTTTTGCGATCGGTTGGAGCAAAAGAATTAATTTAAAGGAACTAATTAGCAACAAATTTCGGTGTTTTTTTTTCAATTACGCTGATTTTACATCGCCATTTTTTAGAACTCTGACGTCACTGTGTTTGATGCACGTAATAAATCATATTGTATGTCCAGGCGCGGCTGTTGGTTTTACTAAATATCAAATATTAGCCGTTACCGGCGTTATGAATATTAATTCATTAGCATTAATAATATAACAATATTGTGTTAGCTCAATATTTACTGATTGTCATCATCACCCCGCGTCCGTCCTATTTGTTATAATGTAGTGTATACTTAAAATATATTACAATATTGTCTCCAGTGTGGATATGTTACACGTGGGACGTGGGTTCGTATTTCTATGAACGTACTAAAAAGCAAGTTTTTTTTTAATTACTCGATTTGCATACTTTACAAAAATTTCTAGCAAGATTTTTTAGTATTTCATGTTTTTGACCTATTTTAGTGTTACAAGTCGGGCAACATTCAATATTATAGACTTCCCTATACTTTTGTACGAGTTTGATGATGATTTTGAAATGCATTTAATTAAACATTTAACTGCATTGTTCTTTTACCTTCCAGCTTAGTATTTTAATTGTGTAACAAATAAAAGCCCTTGGTTTCGGGAAAAGGACTGGAATCGTTCGTTTTGATTTCCTGGAAGAGGGCTATTTTCAGTTGAGTTAAGAATAAAAATTATTTAATAATACTGTATAAAGTATATAAAAATGTATTATTTAAAGTCGATATTCTTATTTTTAGCAAATATAAGGATAACGTCGTTAGCATTAGCCGTTTTCGTTCACTACCCACAACCCGAAGTCAATAATGATCATCCAATAACTTATAGTCTATATTATATAAAATAACTTATAGTCTATATGATATACAATAACTTATAGGCTACATTATATTATAAAATAACTTATAGTCTACATTATATACCTACCTACCTTTAATGAAATTAGTGGTTTAATATAACTGAGTGTTATAATAAGAACATAGTGCCATGCCGAATCAGGGTGGTACCTCTCGCTCACATTGTACCAGTGTAAAGTTACAGCTATGCTGTTGCGTTTTATGCGGCTTGTGTGTTTCCGGTGGTACATTGGGGGGGATATGGTAAATGAGGGCAACGCATATTATGCATAATCTCTTTATTTTTCTTTAACGTCGGGAAATGCTCAGAGGCATCCCGCGGGGGAGTGGGTCTCCCCACGCGGGTATGTGGGACTCGCTGCGCCCGAAAGCTGGTAAGCAGCAAAAAAAAAAAAGCAGCTCTACCCACTAAATCCGACGAGTGCCACCAATGCCACCATTGGTGAGGTGCCCCGGATCTGTTGAGCAAACGAGGCACCTCGACGACTAGTCAGTCCCTCAGGGGACCGACGCCCCCTCCACAGAGGGGTTGTCCCGCACAACAGAACCACCCCTCCCAACGTCGGGACAGTACAATGGGGTGAGGTTCCCATCCTCGCCCCTTGCCCTCTGCTCTTTTGTCCCCTCTTCTTAAATAGGGGTAAAAAGAGCCCCTTCGGCTCAATTCGCTTCGCCCAAAGTGCTGGGCCCACCCTAGGCTACTAACCTGAACCATGGTGGGGATCTGCATAATCTCTGGTTGTGTGGATGTTTATGGGCGTCTATAGTCATTAAAAGACGCCGATTGACAATTATCCCTTATAATATGTAATAAATATCCTCATATTCGTACATTTATTTATTACACTTGCAGTATTGAGGTTTGGGATTTGAGAGTAGTCAAACAAAAATGACACCATTTTTCAGTTGTGGTTACAGTTGCAGTATTGGTTTTATATTTAGAGGAGGAGAACAGTGGGCACTGGGCGGTGGGACATATAGGGGTCAATGAAGATGAATTTGTATGTTAGGATGTACTTATCGTAGTAAATACTACTTCCACAGATACATTAACTTCATTTTTTCACCGAAATAGTTTTAGGAAAATTTATAATTTATGTTTTCATATATGAAAGGCCGGAAACGACCTTCTAATCCTCTGGTGTAGCGGCTGTCTGTGGATGTCGATTTTCAAATTGCAAACGGATAGTCGGTGCACCTGATGGTAAGTACAATCAGGTGCACCGACTGTCCGTTTGCCCCCTCTTCTTCTTTATCCTAGCCATTTCCCATTATTTGGGGTCGGCTCTCCTCGTTCTACGGCGCCAGGACAGTTTGTCCTGGGTTGTCGAAATACTTGCTTGGGCAATTTCTAAGTCCTTGGCTACTGTGGACCACCAGGTGGCCAGGGAGCGTCCTCTACTTTTCTTATTATTTGGCAGTGCCAAGCCCTGTTTAACGAAATGTTGTTCGGTGCGTCTCATGACATGACCAAACCATCGTAAGCGGCACTCAGTGAGATTTCTGCTATAGGCGCGACCGTGAATCATTTACATTTTTCTATATAAAAAAGTTAATGATGATAATATTTGCATTATTGGTGCGTATATTTCTCAGCTCCCAATCGTCCGGTCCTTAAGAACTCGTACCTGACACATTAAATATTCTGTGTAAGTCTCGGGCCAATTAGGACCTCCCCCCTTATTATACATTCACTGATGTCAGCTGCTACAAAGATAATTGTGAATAAATAATAATGTGTCCTACCGTACAGGTTAAATGTACACATTTAAACAGATGAGACTTTATGTTACAAGACCAACACGAAAAACTAAGGTAAACATAGATTATTACACCATCATGGTTCAGGCCTTGGCGTGGCGGTGGGGTTTAGTAGCCTAGGGTGAGCCCAGCACCTTGGGCTAATTGAGCCGTGGGGGCTCTTTGTATCCCTCTTATAAGAAGAGGGAACAAAAGAGCAGGAGGCAAGGGGTGAGGATGGGAACCTCGCCCCATTGTACTGTCCCAACGTTGGGAGGGGTTGTTCTGTGGTGCGGGAAAACCCCTCTGTGGAGGTGGCGTCGGTACCTTAAGGGACTAATTAGCCGTCGAAATGCCCTGTTTGTTTATTAGATCCGGGGCACCTCAATAAAGGCGGCATTGGTGGCACTCGCCGGGTTTTAGTGGGTTGAGCTGCGTCCATTTACCAGCTTTCAGGCGCAAGTCCCACATACCGTGGGGAGACCCACTCCCGCGCGGGATGCCTCAGAGCATTTCCCGGCGTTAAAGAAAAAAAAAGACAGAATATTATATGGTTTTACTGATGAGCAAAATAAGTTGAGCTTTGATACACTCAAATAATATCACAACTAATTGTAAATATATAAGTATGTCAAAGAAAAACACATGCATCTGTTTACAAACATGTATTTGTAAGTAGGGATGTGTATTTCAAATAACAGCAGCCTGTGACGACAGACAGTAGCGGACTGATGTTAATAAGTGGGCAATGTTCTTTTATTACGAGTTGGACGTACATTCTCTTGTAGAACACATACACGCGTCCAACCGTGGTCGCAGACAGACAAACCAAAAGTGAGCCAAATGGGCTCACACTAATCCGATGGCATGGATCCATCCGAAAAAAAAACATACACGAGTTAAAACTGATAGTACTCAAAGGAATAAAGAGAAAGCTTTGTTTGTAAACTCTAGAGAAAAACAAAGATTAAAATTATTTCAAATGAAAGGAAAATGTATTTTGTGTTGATTAACATTATGAAATTGTGTTTAAGTTTTTGTTCCGGGCAACGTTGTCCATTTACCTTCAGGTGGTGTAAACTAATTCAAAATAAAACCAGTATTTGCGTATTTGATAATATATTTTATAGTCCCCTCAGGGAAAAGGGATAATTTTATAAAATAAACCGAAACCCACGTCCGAAGGGTCGTGTATTTTCTTATCACACAGTGTACTTGTTGTAGTTAACTATTTAATGTAATAGGGGTTAACCGTAACCGTAAGTTTAATTATAAACTTTACACACGGATGAACCGCTCGTGTATAAAACTTCGCTGAACATGTCGGATGTGTGGTTGTAAGTTTGTAATGGCATACATTAAGTAAAAGATTACTTGTGTTGGGGCTGTCTCGTTCATTCCCTCAGTTAATTTTACAATATTGAGAAACTTATACTAAGTAGTAGCACTATCATTATAATATATTATATTTTATACTATCTAAACAAAAATAAAATATTAATAATAACTTAACCTAGAGATTACTCAGATCCAACACTATGATTTTGATGACTGTCTGATTATGATTTTTTTGTATATAAATTAATAGCTCTGAAACATTGTGTGTTATTGTGTGTGTGTCTATGTGTGTGTGTGTGTGTGTGTGTGTGTGTGTGTGTGTGTGTGTGTGTGTGCGTGTGTGTGTGTGTTAAATATTTGTATGTAATACCTAAAACGGAATCGAAAACGAACTCAAATCGCGTCTCTCGTAATCCGACAGTGTACCGGTGGGAGCTGGGAGCTGGAGGTGGGGCTGCATGGGTACCACCATCTTGCTTATTTCTCCCGTGAAACAGCTTTGCTGTGTTTCGGAGAGAAGGGCAAGACAGGCAGTGTAATTACTGGCACCGAGACTTAACATCTTATGTCTCAGGATAGGCAACACATAAATGAGTTGGCTGGGCTCGTTCCAGGTCTACTAGTTTATGTTCATGGGCGACGTCGACCACTTAACAACAGGTGGTATGTTTGTCAGTTTGCCTATCCAACTAACATAAAAAAATAAAATAAAAAAAAAGTGGACCTGTTTTACTTCACGGGACAATTTCACTCCGCGCACCGTAAAATAAAATTTGAAATTTCTTATTTTATTTAGACCTAGTACTAGTATTGTGATCATTTTCATAAAACTCCTCTGTGGGACTAGGGTTAGTAGAACCCCCACCATGGTTCAGGCCTTGTCGTGGCGGTGGGGCTCAGTAACCTAGGGTGAGCCGCTGCACCTTGGGCGAAGCTAATTGGGCCAAGGGGGCTCTTTGTACCCCTCTTATTAGAAGAGGGGACATAAGAGCAGGGGGGCAAGGGGTGAGGATGGGAACCTCACCCCATTGTAGTGTCCCGACGTTGGGAGGGGTTGTTCTGTGGTGTTGGACAACCCCTCTGTGGAGGTGGCGTCGGTCCCTAGCAGGACTGACTAGCCGTCGAGGTGCCCTGTTAGCTTAATAGATCCGGGGCACCTCACCAAAACGGCACTGGTGGCACTCGCCGGGTTTTAGTGGGTAGTGCTGCGTCCATTTACCATCTTTCGGGCGCAGCGAGTCCCACATACCCACTTGGGTAGACCCACTCCCCAGGCGGGATGCCTCAGAGCCTTTCCCGGCGTTAAAGAAAAAAAATGGGTTAGTAGAACAACGATTTTCAGATAAAACCAATGCCAAATAAGTTAAAATTTTATATTTTACAGTCACATTACTTTGGTTAGAATTTCAAAGTTAAACTGGAACACGTTTATCATAAGAATACAGAATAAAAGCTAGATAGGTAAGTCTTTTACCGGCGGGAGGGATGCGTTGTGCGGCGCTCCCGTCTGCATAGGTACCACCATCTTGCTTTTTCCTCTCGTCAAAGAGCTTTGCTGTGTTTTGGAGAGAAGGGCAGGACGGTGTAATTAGTGGCACATATACTTTTATGTTTCAGGATAGGCAAGTTGCCATGGCTAGTTCCACGTTGACACTTACAATCGTGTGGCTCATCTGCTCGTTTGCCTATATCTTATAAAAAGTCTTAAGTACGTCTAAACAGATTTTATACTCACTCAATCTTGCTACATTTACAAACTGCATTGCAGCCTAACTGCAAGACCTCACTCACATAAAACCGGCGTCAAGTGATAGCTATGCTGTCGGGTTTCGTGCGGCTTGTGAGTTTCTGGTGGCCCATCGGGAGGGACAGGGAAAAGGAGGGCGGCGCATCTGTGTGGCCTTGGTTGTGCGGATGTATGGGCGTCGTTGCCGTGAGGCTCCGACTGATCGTTTGCCCCGTTTGTGTTTATGATAAATTTGATGGTTAAATACTTTCTCAGATCACTATTTGTGGTAATTGGACTTGATATTTTAATTTAGATTTTTTCGGGATTTCGACGTGACAACGATTCATTCGATGGAGCCGGCTGCACGAACGAAAAAAGATGACGCATGCGGCGTTACCTCGCTCTGAGGCGTTCAATTTTCTTATGACGTTGTCACGTTCAACTATCGTCAGTAAACCGACTTTACAGACAACCGATTTTTTGAGTTATAAAAGGAAATGAGTCTTACCAAAGACCTGCTGAAATTCGTTTTTAAGAATACTCTACAATACAGCCTTTGTTGAGCATTAAATAAAGGTCACGGGCAGGTCATAAATCAGCTTTATGTGTTATTTTATGGCGACTGTAATTGTTTCTGGGATAAATGGTGCGTAGAGCAACACCCGTAGGTTACGTAATAACTTATTCACATCACGTGATGCCCTCACGTATCAGTGATTATTAATTCTATTTCATCATCATCATTATCATCATCATCATCATCATCATCACCATCATCATCATCATCAGTGACTATTATGTTTATTATTTCTATTATTTAAGTCAGTCCCCCAAGGGACCGATGCCACCTCCACACCACAGAACAACCCTTCACAACACAGTGACAGTGTAATTGGGCTGATGTTCCCATCCTCGTTCCTTGTCCCTCCAGGTTTTTGTCCCCTTTTCTTTTGAAAGGGGTACAAAGTGTCACTCACTGCGCCAGAAATATGGTAAAGTGGATGCAGCACTACCCACTAAAACTCGGCAAGTGCCACCAATGCCGCCTTTGGTGAGGTGCCCCGGATATTTTGAACAACAGGGCACCTCGACAGCTAGTCAGTTCCCAAAGGACTGACGCCCCCTCCACAGAGGGGTTGTCCTGCACCACAAAACAACCCTTCCCAACGTCAGGACAATACGTGGGTAACACTGAAAATGTTTAGAACTGGCCAGTTAGAAACATTGAAAATGAAAACTTTTTTTTGAATTTCAATTTCAGAACTCTTTGGTAACCTAATGTAGTATATTGCATTCATTTGTCATTTGTTTTTGTGAATTGGCGGCAAATCTAAAACTCTTGTTACACGTGAAAATGAACATAACGCGAGAAAATTTTCGGTCAATGATTTGTTATGACTTTCGTTGTGGGCTTACTCAACAACAAAGCTATGATAGGCTGCGATTAGCATTTTTTAATGAAGCCCCATCTCGTGCCACTATTTACAATTGGTTTAACGAGTTTAAGCGTGGACGTAGCAATCTCAGTGATGATCCGCGTGAGGGACGTCCTTTAACAGCGACTACTGAAGATAACATCAGTGCTATGCGACGCATGATAGAGGAAGATAAGAGAGTGTCCTATCAGCAGATACGGGCAAGCCTAGGCATTGGTATGAGTCAAGTTCAAAAAATATTACACGAACATTTAGGCGTCAGGAAGATTTGTACCAGATGGATTCCCCATACTTTAACCGACGACCAGAAGCACCTCCGCATGGACTGGTGTCGCCAAATGTTAGATAAGTTCAACGGCGGTAACTCAAATGCTGTATTTGACATCATCACAGGTGATAAAAGCTGGATATATTGCTACGAACCCGAAACCAAAAGACAATCAGCTCAGTGGGTGTTTCCTTTCGAGGATCAGCCAACTAAGGTAAAGAAAGGAAGAAGTCAAGGAAAAAAGATGATTGCCTCATTCTTTGGTCGGAAAGGTCAGTTCACGACAGTTGTGCTAGAAGATGGAAGGACAGTTACTGCAGACTGGTATTTCAATCGCTGTTTGTCTGTTGTCTTGGAAAAAATTCGACAGCAGCGCCCTCGAAGCAGGATCCTCCTTCACCACGACAATGCTTCAGCGCACTCCGCAAAACGGACTGTTGAATATTTGACTATGGCGGGTGTCGAGATAATGAGTTTTCGCCTTACAGTCCTGACCTGGCGCCCTGCGACTTTCATTTATTCCCAAGAACTAAAGATAAAATTCGAGGTATTCGCTTTACGAGCCCTGAAGATGCGGTGAAAGCGTACGAAAATGCCATAGAAGAGACTCCTAAGGAAGAATGGGCCCACTGCTTTTCTCAGTGGTTCCATCGAATGCGACGATGTGTAGAAAGAAACAGACATTACTTCGAAAAACAATATAAGTCGGTGTCAGCCAAGGTAGGTAGGGAGGTAGGTACATCAACGAATACGACACCGGCTTCAAAAGTAACAATAATGACGTGGTAAATGCAAAGTTTGTATATTAGTAGAAGAACAAGTTGATTATAAATTGTAGGCACAAAGATTAAAGAAATTATTTTATTACTTTTTAGTTCTTTTTTTAAATTTTGAAGTCGGTTTTAATTTTTGTTTAAAATTTTTTTATTTCTTAATTTTTAGTGATTGCAAAATTCGATAACTGATTTTATTTGTCTGAAATATGGGTAGAACTATTAAACGCGTTGCTCAGATTAGATAGCGCTGTATTAATGAGATGAACGTAGAAAGGGTGTAAATCATTACATTTGTTAAATGAAAAAAACCGAAATGGAATTGTGTAAAACTTTATATACATTTAATTGAAAGTAATCACGGCAGATTTGCTGCTATTCATTATTAGTTATATATAGGTATAGAACATCACCATCACCAATATATTATAGGTATAGAATGGATATTATAATGACCTTGAAATACTATGATGCGCTTACAAGACACAGTTGTTTTTGGTTCATTTAACAACCACAAGTAAAATTAAATTTAATTAATTAAATAAAATTAAATGATTTTGGCATATTATTTAGCCGTATGAACTTAGCCCAATAAAAGTTGTAAATCGTCGAAGATTCCCCTCGACTGTGTAAGGTCTCCATCATTACACCTGTAATGGCGCTTATACCCCATATGGGTGCAAAGTTCTCATCAATTTAAATTAATTAAGTCCAAACACAAGGTAGCTACTGTAAACTGTTGAGGAGTTCCCTTAACTGTCATTTGTCTTCATCATCAGACCCTTAATGACAGTCACAACCCATCTAGGTGTAAAGTTCTCATCATTACAAATTAATCAAGCCCAAACACAAGGTTACTGATGTAAATCGTTAAGGAGTTCCCTCGACTGTCTTTCGGCTCCAGCATCAGATCGACTCTAGACTTTCATTAAATTGTAGTCCTTCATAAAACTTTATAAAAAAAGTATCAAACGCACTAGTCGCCCCTACGATTTTCGAAAGTTCCCCTCGATTTCTCTAGGTGCCATCATCAGATCCTGGTTTCCTTATCATGGGACTATTTGGAAAGTATACCCTTTAGAACAAAAAAAGAATTTTTCAAATCGGTCTAGCCATCTTCGAGTAATCAGGTAACATACATAAAAAAAAAATACAAAAAAGATTCCGACGAATTGATAACTTCCTCCTTTTTGAAGTCGGTTAAAAAGTATTGGCAACTTTCTACATTAAGCCTTTTTTCATTTTCTAAACATTTTCAGTGTTACCTAGGTACAATGGGGTGAGATTCCCAGCCTTGCCCTGTGTCCCCCTGCTCTTTTGTCCCTACTTCTTATAAGAGGGCTACAAAGAGCAGCTCCCTCAGCTCAATTTGCTTCGTCCAAGGTTCTGGGTTTACCTACGGCTACCAAGCCCCACCGCCACGACAAGGCGTTAATCATGGGTATGCCACGCACCCAAACTAAATAATACTTACAATCAATGTAACATCTCTAGAATAAAGTGAACAAAATAACTCTCTTTTTTTCTGTAGTCGGGTAATAAGGTACAGATGATTATAAAGAGTGAAATACTCATTTTAAATATTAAAACAAATATCCGGTACGAAAAAACAAAATTGCGGTCGCGGAACAGATGCGATTATTTTGTTTGTAAAATACAATAGCCAATGTAAATGTTCTGGCTTTATTAATATTTTATTCCCAAAATCAAATAAGTGTTAGTTCTTGTTGGTCATCCTCATCATTAACAGGTTCCCTCCACTGCTGGCCTCTAGGTCTCTACCGATAAATCCGGAGACGGCTGATAAAATATACAAGTAATGGGGACTACTAATACTTTTATCTAAATGGCATCGTCCACTACATGGACATCATTCCATTTTGTCAGAATTTAAACCAAATAAAAACCCAACTAGGTCTTCCTTGAGGTGTGACCGAGATGGGCGGCGCTGCGTCATGATCTGATATCAGTCATCGGAGGGGACTTGTCTCTGCCGAGCGTCATCACCGCGATGCTCGGTGACGACGAGTCCTGGACGGCGATGGTCTCCTTCTGCGAGGCAGTAATGTCCCAGAAGGAGAAGGAGGCTACTTAATGCGCCTCCAGTAACGCCCATGTGTTCGTGTCGTGCTCAGGATGGGAATCTGAGCCTGTATGGCACGACGTCTTGGGGATTGTTTAGTAGCGGCCGGGCAGTCCCCCTTACGAGGAGCAGTATGGCCTTCGCCGGGGCCAACCTGTCGCTGAGGTGATCCTGTCTGTTGCCAGCATACCCGGGACCCTCAAAAAGCGACAGAAGGCGCTCGCAGTGGTTTTCTTTAGGTTGGGCACTCCCAGGTGCGAGTCCTACATTGGTTCAGGATCTACCCGAAGATCCTGGCTGCATCCATAATATCCCTGCGATAAAAAAGGTCTTCTTACTTGTTACTGTAGTAAGTAGCTTATTAATAATACACTGTCCGTCCGTTCTTCAGCAGCACATTATCAGTTCAATAATAAGGCTGACATATAACTGACTCATAGCAATACCTCTACCATGAGTTTTGTTACAAGCGTAAATGACATAACTATACTAGTTACGTAAAACGCAACACGAATAAAAACTACGATATGGTATAGTTTTCTATTCGTGTTGCGTTTTTACATTAACGTTACGTTATAAGTAGTTAACGTACAAACGCAACACGAATAGAAAACTAAGGTATGATATAGTTTTCTATTCGTGTTGCGTTTTACGTAACTACTATAGTTATATTGTTTTCCAATGTTTACGCGAATTTCACTCATTATAATGAAACAATTTTTTACGGATTTTATCGCAGTTTATTAAGATTTTTCCAAGCCCGACGTTTCGGATACTTTATAGCAACCATGGTCACGGGAGGACTGAGGTGTCATACGTCCTAATGTTACAAAGTTATTCGAAACTACCCTATGATACATCAATATTTTGGTCAGTCCTATCTATGCAGAAAATGCTAACTGTATCTTTAATCTGTGACATATTATGCTTGGATTTTGATTTGATAATTTTAATAATGGGATCCCAAGCAGGCGGTAGGAGCCAGCCATCTTCTCTATTGAAATTGGGATGTTTTTTTAATTTCAATAGCCTCCACGGATAATCCTTGGTTGGAATCGGTGTTCTTTGCGAGGACTTGTGGTTTATCAAATCTAATATAATGGCGAGCTTTGTTTAGACTATGTTCACAGATGGCAGACCTAGTATAGCGACGGTGTTTTAAATCAGCTATATGTTCTTGGACGCGAGTTTTAATATGTAAATCTTTTAGTTTGGCCTATATAAGAGAGTCCACAGGCACAATCAAGCCTGCTGCTGTAAAGTATCTGAAACGTCGGGCTTGTAAAAATCTTAATAAACCGCGATAAAATCCGTATTTTTTTTTACTATAGTTATGTCATTTACGCTTGTAGCAAAACTCATGGTAGAGGTACTGAAATGCAATACCATCAAAGACATCATAGACTCGCTACGAAACTCCAAACCACACGTATCCAATTATATTCATTTGGTTCGTGTGCTTTTAGTTTTTTACAATTTGTTTGTGCGTCAATTGGAACGTTAAATTTTGGTGACATGTCCCGCTAGCGAGTTTCGTTTGAGCTTCCGACGTGACAGGTGCAGCGTGAAACTGGACTGATTGATTATGTTAACTTTTTGTGACCTTTGGTAGACCAGCATTGAAATGTGATCTTCTTGTAAGATAATTATCTAAATAGAGACTCAGGGCGCAAATGTGACCCAGACACCACTGGATTGTACAATTTAGTATCAGGCTTTGACGTGGCGGTGGGGCTCACTAGCCTAGGGTGAGCCCAGCATCTTGGGCGAAGCTAATTGAGCCGAGGGCGCTCTTCGTACCCCCCTTATAAGAAGAGGGGCAAGTGGCGAGGACGGTAACCTCACCCCATTGTACTGTCCCAACGTTGGGAGGGGTTGTTCTGTGGTGCGGGACAACCCCTCTATGGAGGTGGCATCGGTCCCCTGAGGGACTGACTAGCCGTCGAGGTGCCTTGTTTGCTCATTAGATCCGGGGCATCTCACCAAAGGCGGCATTGGTGGCACTCGCCGGCTTTAAGTGGGTAGAGCTGCGTCCACTTACCAGCTTTCGGACGCAGCGAGTCCCACATACCAGCCTGGGGAGATCCACTCCCCCGCAGGATGCCTCAGAGCATTTCCTGGCGTTAAAGAAAAAAAAGGAAAACTCGAAACATGATACCTGATGGTGTTTTGATAATACGACAAAAACATATAAAACGGTGGTCACAAGCACCTGGTCTACTTGGCTATAATACTTGGCTTGTAAGTCAACTTGGTCAGGGTTGTATTGAGCATGTGAGTACACCGGGAGTGTAATTCTTCTAAGTTTGGAAATGTCTATATGGCAACGAGATGAGAGTCTTCTATTAAACTGTTAGTAAGAGAACCTTAAGCAGCAATAGACCATGATGACGATGTTGATAATATATAAAAATAAATATTATATGAGCTCTCTCGAAGCCTATTGATTGAAATATAATATTTAGCAGAAATTGTAGCCTGAAATATGTCAGAGCAATGCAATAATTTGTAACACCACAATACGTTAGTAACAATATAATTTCGATGTTAAGCTGTGAACAGTTCACACATTTGATTATACTATTATTGAGGATAATTAATTTATTATAAAATGTATACGATAATGTCCCATTCAAAACCCACAGGCCGTATTGCTCGCCCCACCATGGTTCAGGCCTTGACGTGGCGGTGGAGCTCAGTAGCCTAAGGTATACCCAGGACCTTTATGGCCCTCTTATAAGAAGAGGGGACAAAAGAGCAGGGGGAAAGGGGCGAGGACGAGAACCTCACCCCATTGTACAGTCCCGACGTTGGCAGGGGTTGTTCTGTGGTGCGGAACAACCCCTCTGTGGAGGTGGCGTCGATCCCCTGAGGGACTGACTAGCCGTTGAGGTGTCCTGTTAGCTCAACAGATCCGGGGCAACTTACCAAAGGCAGCATTGGTGGTACCTGCCGGGTTTTAGTGGGCGCAGCGAGTCCTACATACCGCGTGGGGAGACCCACTCCCCAGCGGGATGCCTCAGAGCATTTCAAGGCGTTAAAGAAAAAAAAGGCCGTATTGCTATCATCATCAGTCCGTTAACAGTCCCTCTCTCAACCATGCGTTATCTAGCCTGGTCGCTGACGAAAGATAAAAGATTTCAGTCGCAGTTAAATTGACCATTGGTCGTCAATGGAACCCTAAATATGAATGACTGACGCTCTGTTAACGTGTACACAGTTTTATCGCATGGCAGCAGCGGCCATTTTGGTTTATTGAATTCCATTTTCAAGTGATATATGACGTGGTGGTGAAATTTAGTTGGTGAGAGGCGTTAAGGGATATACAGAATGGTGTTTCTAATGCAGTGGGTGTAAAAGTGCATCGGAAATGGAGTCATCATATAAATATGCCAGTAGCGGGACTCGAATTCAGCTTGTAGCTATTTGAATAGCTTATGAAGTTATATTTATTTTGGCGCGTTAGGGTAAAATGATGAGAGTACATTTTTAGGACACGCGCGCACACCGTCACGAAAAAAACAGACACCATGAAGTTAGCTATAGAACAATTTTCACATAGTGACATATACTGTCATTATGTGAAAATTGTCCGTCAGAAGGTTACAGTGTAATGAAATTGTACTATGTATTTTTCTTTAAGGAGTATAACTTCTATGAAGAAAATACGGTATTCCATTTACAAATACTTTACTTGATAAGTCTACAATATAAAACAATTCCGCAGCACGGATGTCCGATTAACATAATTGACTCTCCTTGATCGCAATATAATCCGGCAGAGTAACGTCCTTCTCCAAATATACTGGTAGAATGCCCCCCAACAGTACCATCGGCGTCCTTTTATACTAAACTGACAATAGACAAACCTACAACTACCAACACCCACAAAATCGATATTAATATAAATAATTCAAACTACTGAAAATCATGATGCACAAAATCGATATTAATATAAATACTACTGAAAATCATAACACTTCCAACGCGTGTACATAAGTACACACACACTTTTTTTTAAATACAAGGATATCATGAGGTATGTTCAAGTGTGGCGAGTAAAGGAACCTTGACGTCAAGTTGTGTCCCTGCGTATAATCATTCTAAAAGAGGGTCTCTTTGACCCCACTCGAGTAGATTCCGTACAATTATGTGTAAAGTAAACATGAACACCTCAGAATCAGGCGAGGATTCTATTTTAGAAGATACGAACTTCACTTTCCCCAAACATGTACAATCTTATCAGTTTGAATGTTTGTTCATCGTTTTGCTTCAATGGAGGTTTTTGTATAAGGCAAATCAAATTGAATCGAATCTAAGAATGTTTTTTTCTTTTTTTTTATAGAAGAGGGGGCAAACGGACAGTCGGTTCACCTGATGATAAGTGATAGCGACATCCACAGACACCCGCTATACCAGGAGATCAGCAGGTGCGTTGCTGGCCTTTTAGATGTGAGTATGCTCTTTTCTTGAAGGTCTCTAAGTCGTATCGGTTCGGAAACACCGTAGGTGGCAGCTGATTCCATATATTTGTGGTGCGAGGCAGGAAATTCCGTAAAAATCTAGATGTTGTGGATTTCCGGACATCAAAATGGTGTGGGTGAAATTTAGAATTCTTACGCGATGTCCGGTGGTGGAATTCTGCCGCAGGTATTAATCCGAACACTCCCCGTGGTATAATGCCATAAAAATCAATTTAGTTGGTTAGTAGTTTTGAGTTAATCGCGTACAGACAGACGGACGCGAGGAATGACTTTGTTTTCTATTATGTAATGATGATAAGGATTAATACCGTTTTTATGTAAATAGCTTTTACGTTACCACTTTATAATTGCCAATTTTTTTAAGTATTCAATTGTATATATTTTATATTGGATATATTGGGAATTAAAATGGGCGCATATAGGTAGTATGTTATCTTTGACAAATAGACATAATATGCTATCGAGGACTTTTCTGTAGGCATATTTAGAATAGCTGGTGCCCACGAATTCGTCTGCGCAGAATTGGATTTTGGACAATTCACACAAAATCTCTATATATAAAAGGCACAGGTGATTGACTGATGTATCAACGCCCAGGCCTAAACCCTTATTCTCCTTATGTCATAGGCATCCACTAAGTTAAATAGTAAGAGTTTTTAAATTCAGCGTTTTCTATAATTCAACCCCTAAAAGGGGAAAATGAAAATTTTAAATAAACGTCAAAATTTATTGACTAAATAATCAACGTACAGGCCAAACCATTAAGGCTAGAAATTTGAAATTTCGCACACGTAAATTTCTCTTATGACGTAGGTATCCACTAAGGAAGGGTTTATCCAAATTCAACCCCAAAGGTGAAATAGGAGATAAAAGTTTGTATGACACTTTTAATAATATATTTTGGATGAAATTTCGTATGAATTGAGTTAACCCTTAAGGCTAGAAACTTAAAATTTCGCCTCTTATGACATAGATATCCACTAAGAAAGAAAATTTCAAAATTCAAAGGGGATATAAGTTTATATGGGACTTTATATCCCGTTTAAAGATTCACAGATACATTTTTTTTATTTAACCTCAAGCTTTAAGTATTTTGTTTTGTGTTTGCACGTTTATACTTAGTCGTAAGGCTTAGGTTTTTCTCAAACGTATTTTTTTTAATTAATTGAAGTTTGAATATAATTAAATTACAACTTAGCTGTTGTTGTTGGCGTTCATATTATATTCATAAGAGTTCCTGACTGACACAGAGACTAATAATGAGGCTGCTGATGGTGATCAGTTGTTGGATTCATTTATTTATTGGGCATAATTTAATCATCTTTTCCTGGCCTATTATTAAAATAAACTATTTTTTGTTTAGACTTTTTTTTTTGTTTTTACTTATTTAGTAGTGGAGTTCATTTATTAATCTTTGGTATAGGTATATTATTATATTTCTTTTTCATAAATGTTAAGTAAGGTTCTCATTCACAGGCAGGTAGTAATTTACCTAAAAGATATAATAATATAATGTCTCACAGGATTAATTCCAATATAGCTAAGGCTGCTAGAATCCAAGATTCTGAGAAGCAGACTTAATTCTGTCAGGTTTTGGATGCTGAACCAATCTAATGAAGGGCGTTAATATAAATTTCTTAAAAATGCTGAATCCGTCACATAGGACCAGCGAAAAGACTTGATCTATTTCTTAATCTACATAAAGCGAGCTTAATATTTTAGCTTCTTTTGAGTACTAAGAGAGTTTCGACATTTATTATAACAAATAATAATAAACTTTATTCATCCTCACATACAACATCGTTATACAGAAAACGTATACTAAACGAAAACGTATAATATAGAAAACAAAAAAATGCAACATTACCACCATTATCTAGGCATTGTGTACAAATTAATCTTCAACCAACACTTGACCAATATTAGAATTTTAAAATAAATATCTAAGCAGAAATAAAGGTAACCTTTGAAACTTTCTTTCCAATATATTATATCAAAATAAATTAAGACTGGACCACGAACGAAACGACAACCCTTACACAACAACTTTTTTTTCCCCATCGCGATTTTCCCCGTCGCCATCTACTTTATTTAATACGAATTTATTTAACATGTAAGAATTGAAATCGATATAATATTATTTTGACTTATAATATACTGGCATAGTAAACATACAATACTATTAGCGCCATCTAGTTGAAAAGTATGCTAGACACTGTTTTTGTAATGTTTTACTTTCCCTCGGGAATTCGGCACTTTTATGGGAATACATTGTTTGAATACAACGGCAAAATAAGGTATTAGCAAATTAAGTTCATAAGTTGTTGTATACAAAGCTGTTTTATTATCTAATTACAGTTTTTTTACTATCCCACGGGAAGTATTTAATTTACCGGGATCAAAAGTATCCTATATGTTGACCAGGGGTATAAGCTACCACCATACAAAATTTTATTTAAATCGTTTCCCAGATTAGCCATTACAAACAGACAGACAAACAGAGAAACAAAAAAATCGAAAAAAATCCAAATTAGTTCCATTTCATTTCTTACATCCCCCTGACTCGGTTTTTAGCATTTTTTTTCATTGTACATAAATTAGACCTCTACAGTTTTATTATATGTATAGATAATATCGAGTAGAAAAAAAAGGGTAAATGAACCCATCTGCTAAAATGATAAGAGAAACAAACATATATCTGGAATTATTCGGATTATTTATATTACTTCAATAAAGCGTATTACATAAAGTATGTATGTACAAAATAATAATAATAATAACAAAGAGGAGGCCCCGAGAATAAGATCAGGGAGGATCAGGGGCATTTCACTTAGTACATTCGGTTTTTTGTATGAGATTGGAAAGTCGTTATATTGCGTTGGATGCGCCATCTCATCATATTTTAGCTTTTTTTGTCTATGAAATTTTTACATGTTTTATGTTGAAAACTAGTTATTCTTATATAAAATATACATGATTTATTTTTTAACAAATATAGTATTATTTTTAACCTATTTAATACTTAATCGAAATTAAATTCTTTACTTGACAAGTTTGTACAATTAAACTTGAACCAAGTGTTCAATGGTCACACCAAATAATATATTTAGGGAGGCAACATTAATATTTTAAAGTTTCTGATTGGTTAATTATCAAATTGAAGAGTTTCAATTTATTGTAATATTATTGTTAGAAAGAAATTGCAAATTATAAATATGATTATGAAAATATGAAAAAGAATATTTGAAAAGAATAAATATATATTAAAATTACTAGACTTTTCTGGGCTGAAATTTAAAATAATTTTAAAATCGCCGCGAATATTGGAACGTAATGACTTTTTTTAGTCTGTGCTAACATTTCTCAATTTCGAATTCATTTTTGTTATTACGTAGTATTCCCTAGTTTGTGTTTTTGATTATTCAATCTTGAATGTGCTCTGATAGTTGTTTTATTTCTTATTTCCATTCATGTTTTAAAAAACCATTGTGAGTTGTGACTGTGATAACGTAAGAAATTACATGAAGACAGTTTTCTATACGGAAATTAATACAATGCCAATTACATAAAAGTCAAAATTGTGATTTCATATGCAATTTGGTTAGTAATTTTTTCACATACATTAGAAAAGACACAGTGATAGTAATACAGTAAAAATTTACCTAGTCAATATTTTAATAATAGACGAAAAATAAAGTAATAATTAGTACCTACACATTGTTTTATTTAAAATCCTACATAATAACGTCACGTCAATTTTAGCTATAGGGATACTTATTGCAAATTTCTTGCAAATCATTGCAACGGAATAAAGTATTACCCCCATTTTTTTTCATCATTAGCTAAAATTGTTTAAATATCTTATAATATTGCATATAATATAATGGTCGTGTGATTCACTTTTAGTGCTGTAATATCGTGTTAGATGGCGTTGGCGGCATTATTTTAAGATACGCTGCGTAATGTATTCCATCTCATTCTTTTACACGTTCAATCCTATAGATATTATATATGTTTGTCTCTTTCTACGTAACGCCTCAACTTTTAGTGTTACACTTGATTTTACTCCTCATAAAATTTCCGTACCGGGCCTTATAACTCAAATCGTTTCTTAAGGAGTAAACTCCAAAAAATGAATGTATCTCCCTGTATAATCTGTAAACCGTTTATGTTAACCAAATAGTTTTAAAAATATATCGTATTAATCCAATTGGTCTTAACTTTCATTGAAACCAATCCAGCAGTCAACGTAAAAGTCTAAGTAATGATATAAATATATTCAAAGTATCCTTAGTACCATGATAGACCATTCTAGAACACTCCAGTACACCGCCGGACTCTGTGACGTCACGGGTGCACGTGACCGTGTCCCGCACGTCTCGCGGCGGTGATTTCCAACGTGGAACCACTCATGGCGATGATCGCAGAATGCAGATTAGATTGCGTCAAACTTTAATATCTAAAGAGCAAGAAAAACTATGAATCTAGGTCCATTTTCAACTTTAGTTGACTTTATTTTAAAGTGTGCTGTGTTTAGTTTTGTAAGTTTCGTATCCAATGTAACAGTTCCACTCGTACGAGTAACTTCTAACTGCAACAAGGTTTGTTTGTCCAAATTAAAGAGAAAGTCTCTGCTACAGGTGAACTTCTCAGGCGATGTAAGTGATTTAGCTGTATCGGTATAGAAGCATGTTTAGTACCCGCCAAAGTTCGAGCCTTGTCGTGGTGGTAGGGCTCAGTAGCCAAGGGTGAGCCCAGCACGTTGGGCGAAGCTAATTGAACCAAGGGGGCTCTTTGTACCCCTCTAATAAGAAGAGAACAAAAGAGCAGAGGGCAAGGGGCAAGGATGGGAACCTCACCCCATTGTTGTGTCCCGATGTTGGGAGAGGTCGTTCTGTGGTGCGGGACAATTTCTCTGTGGAAGTGGCGTCGGTCGCTTGAGAGACTGACTAGCCGTCGAGGTCCCCTGTTTGCTCATTAGATCCAGGGCACCTCACCAAAGGCGGCATTGGCGGCACTCGCCGGATTATAGTGGGTAGAGCTGCGTCCACTTAAAAGCTTTCGGGCGCAGCGAGTCCCACATACCCGCCAGGGGAGACCCACTCCCCCGCGGGATGCCTCAAAGCATTTCCCGGCATTTAAGAGAAAAAAAAGACGTATGTTTTGTGCTATTCAATAATGAAGCCACAATTAACTGGATACAGCATTTCTCTTCTTCTCTCTTCTTTCTCGCTCTAGCTCTCCCTTCACCTCCTGCTTCCGTCATCGCTTTCACTGTTGCCTGCCATTTTGTCTATAACACTAATATAAAAATATCAACATTTTCAAGAAGCCTTTATATTATTTTTATCTGAATCTGAACGCGTGACCTAGAAAGATCTATTCAATTTCGCCCTCCACAACGTCATATCATTTGGAATTTGAATTCGATAAAGCAAAATGGCTGCTGCAGCTGGTGTTGAATGCGAAAAAACACGGGAACAGAGGCATCTGTCATTCTTGTCAATCCACTACAAACCGTCGTTTTAAGGTTTGTGTAGGACCTTATAATATTTGGTAGACTGTTGTATTTCTCTACCTACAGTCATCATAATATGTGCTGTTGTGATGTGACGTCATTACCATGTTAAACGTTTTGTTTGACACGAGAGTGACCACTAGTGACACATCGTTCAAAGTACACGTCAGCTTTGTCCGTCACGGGTCGTAAATATTTTGGAATTTTCTGCTTGCTGCAACATTTAAAATATTTCCTCCGGTCACCGTACAGCCAGTGTCCCGGCTGAAATATGCCAATGACTTTACTGTTTCAGCTCGCTTCGGGCTTCAAAAAGATAATTTTTTTCTCGTATATTCTAAAATAATGCATAAGCATTATACGTCTCCCTGTAAAGTTCTCAGGTAGTTGACATCTCCACATACCCTAAAATACTTTTAATTTTATCAAAAATGTAATCCTTAATATCAGCCAAGTCTCAGGCAACTCACTCATACGAAGCCCAGTAATACACTACCTGTTCTGCCGTTCTTTCCGAAATACTTCTTTTATGGAATAAGAAAGATGCAACAAATATTAAATTGAATAAATAAATAAATAAATACATCCCCACCATGGTTCAGGTCTTGTCGTGGCGGTGAGGCTCAGTAGCCTAAATTGCACCCAGCACCTTGAGTGATGCCAATCGGGCGCAGCGAGTCCCACATACCCGCCTGGGGAGTCCCCTTTTTTTTCTTTAACACCGGGAAATGCTCTGCCGCATCCCGCGGGGTGTGGAACTCTCCGCGCCCGACAGTTGGTAAGTGGACGCAGCTCTACCCACTAAAACCCGGCGAGTGCCACCAATGCCGCCTTTGATGAGGTGCCCCGGATCTAGTAAACAAACAGGGCACCTCGACGGCTAATCAGTCCCGCAAGGGACCGACGCCACCTCCACAGAGGGGCTGTCCCGCACCACAGAATAACCCCGACCAACGTCGGGACAGTACAATGGGGTGAGGTTCCCATCCTCACCCCTTGCCCCCTGCTCTTTTGTCCCCTATTCTTATAAGAGGGGTACAAAGAGCCCAAAAAAAAAAGGTACCCATGCTGACGGCCGCAGCTCAAGCGCATTACTCCATGCTAATGATCATGATAAGGTTAGCTGGGTAGCTACCTCATTCCTGCATTGACTATCTTGAGACGTAAGAAGGTCTCGGTACCAGTAATTACACTGCCTGTTGTTTCACGACACACAACACGTAACAGCGACGTTGTTTCACGACAGTAATAAACAGAAGATAAAAGGTACCATGCCGATGGGATTGTAGCACAGCGCATACCTCTCACAGGTATGCTGTAAGACCTAGCTAGCTTCATGCCCAATTGCATGATTCTTTGACAAAGGAGAGTAACCCAAAGGTTTCGACAGACGGCCTACGGAGTGATTCTATAAGGGTTCCAATTTAAGAAACTTACAAAGGTAAACCATAGTATATAATAAAAACCTGCTTAAAATAGATTTAGCTGTCTCTGTCCATTAAACCAGACAAGCGATATGCACAAACCTGAAATAAAATGAACTTATACTTAAAATAGTTCACACTCTTGCTGGTGAGATATTAATTATTACTGAAATATAATATTCTCGAACTCATTTAATTTATTCAGCACCGGATGGAATTTTAATAACGTCACAGTCATTTATAGTAATGACTCAAGAACTAACGGCTGACAAAAAAAGGAATGGATTGGGAAATTGGCGTAAATCATAACAGGTGGCCACATTTTGAGGATCGACCTTGAACGCTTAGTCGTGAGTGGGTCAGACGTTTGGGCATTCAATGAGAGAGCTCAGAGGTTGGGTACAGGCTCAGAATAATAAAGCCACTTACAGATCATTTACATGAAAGTTTAATCCGCGAGACTCGTCTGACAACACGACACACTATTTTGGCCGCCTATAACAAATGTTTGATTAAGAATTTTAAAAGCTACATAAGTAGACTATGAGTACAAGTAAACACTACTATATAATGAGTGCGAGAGACCACTACAGGAAGAGGCAGAGGGAAAAGCAGCAGATACAGAGACAAAACAAAGAGAAAGAGAGAGGAGAAGAAAGGAAAGAGTGTGTTAAAAACGAACAGTGATGATTGCCACATTGCATTTCATGAAAATCGGTTGAGTACGAGAGTTCATCTCGCATAAGCAAAGTGACATGAAAATTTTATATAGGTTTTTTTTTTAATGTTAGTTGGATAGGCAAACTGGCAAACGACCCACCTGATGGTAAGTGGTCGACGTCGCCCATGAACATAAACTAGTTTACCTGGAAGGAGCCCAGGCAACTCATCTATGTGTTGCCTATCCTGAGACATAAGATGTTAAGTCTCGGTGCCAGTAATTACACTGCCTGTCTTGCCCTTCTCTCCGAAACACAGCAAAGCTGTTTCACGGGAGAAATAAGCAAGATGGTGGTACCCATGCAGCCGGGAGCGCGGCACAGCGCTTCCCTCCCACCACATACCAACATATCTGAATATTTCGAGGTTTTAATTATCCATTTAACTGACTTTCATCTCTAGCGTTAACGGATATTCCCTGACGCTTGAGATCACAGGGATGCTGTGAATCTGTCCGAGCCAAGACTCGGTCAGAGTTTAAGATTAAATCGTGTGCAAACTTGATTTTGATTGAAGACCGTAATTCTAACTTTTTTTATGTTAGTTAGATAGGCAAACTGGCGAACGTGCCACCCGATGGTAAGTGGTCGACGTCGCCCGTGGTAAACCAGTTTACCTGGAACGAGCCCAGGCAACTCACTTATGTGTTGCCTAACCTGAGACAAGATGTTAAGTCTCGGTGCCAGTAATTGCACTGCCTGTTGCCCTTCTCTCCGAAACACAGCAAAGCAGTTTAACGGGAGAAACAAGCAAGACTTGTCCCAAGACATTCATAGATAGGTAATGTCGAAATAAAGAAGCAAGAACAGAGGGAAGTGAACTACCATCTAATGTTTTATTTGATACAACTCATGCTTGAACTGTAATATCTGTGTGGTTCACTTTACGTTCCACCTGGGCGCCTTAACTGTTTTAAGAGAACGCATTGGAAATTTTGGCAATAATTTAAATTTATTTCATTAATTAAAAACGAAAATATAAGTTGGTGACCTAATATTTTATGATAAAAACCTTATTTTGTTTGTTTTCAATACATGATTAGGTAACTTTTGAAACAGAAAAAAAAAATGGTTGCCTGTAAAGTCGGTTTTACGGGCGAAGATTTTACGTGACATCGTTTCGGTGACTCATCGTAACGTTACCGAGCGTTACACTTTTTCATAAGTGACTCCCAGCCGCAACCTAATTTAAGACGTTGTCACGTCAAAAGTATAAAAATATATTTTGAAAAAGAGATTACCATCTTACGGGCAAACGGGACCGGTTTAATTCTTAACTTTCTTTGTAGATGAGTCTATACTCGATACCTTTTTTTTTACGTTGCACGCGTTGGGAAATGCCTTTTGCATACCATCAGGCCTGGGGGGACCCGGTGGTTATGTGGGATTCGCACCCACTAAAACCCAACGACGTTCCACCTTCCTGCTATTGGACAGGGTCATGGGAATGCTCCACCATGGTTCAGGCCTTGCCGTGGCGGTGGGGCTCAGTAGCCTAGGGTGAGCCCAGCACCTTGGGCGAAGCCAATTGAGCCGAGGGGGCTCTTTGTACCCTTCTTATAAGAAGAGAGGACAAAAGAGCAGGGGGTAAGGGGTGAGGATGGGAACTTCACCCCATTGTACTGTCCCGACGTTGGGAGGGGATGTTCTGTGGTGCGGGACAACCCCTCTGTGGAGGTGGCGTCGGTCCCTTGCGGGGCTGACTAGCCGTCGAGGTGCCCTGTTAGCTTAACAGATCCGGGGCACCTCACCAAGGTGGCACTGGTGGCACTCGCCGGGTTTTAGTGGGTAGAGCTGCATCCATTTACCAGCTTTCGGGCGCAGCGAGTCCCACGTACCCACCTGGGGAGACCCACTCCCCAGGCGGGATGCCTCAGAGCATTTCCCGGCGTAAAAGAAAAAAAAAAAGGGTCATGGGAACGCCTGGCATATAACCTATGACCCTACATGTTCTTGAAAATTATAGAAGGAATGTCTCCAAAGGAATGTTGTAGTTTGCATCCTTTAGTTATAAGCGTAGTATATAGTATTAGAATTATTGTTTAACAACGCGTCGCCTTAAAGGTTTAACTGACTTTAACAAGAAGTACCTTTTAAAAACTTTTTGTATGTGAGATATTAGGGAAATAAAGGATAGTTTATTGCAGGTAGCATATTCTGTTAGGAATGTTCGCATATTCTGAAAAACTTAAAGCATTAACGTTAGTTTCACGTAAGTTTAAAATGCATCTGATAAAAAACTCATGAAAGCGTAATGAAGGAGAAAATACTTCACATTAGAGGTAACAGAGGTAAAAGAGGAACAGGGTTTATGAGGTATTTTTAGCCCCCGAGTTCAATGGTCAGTTTGACAACTTTTTTTATATAGAAGAGGTGGCAAACGGATAGTCGGTTCACCTGATGGTAAGTGAAGAGCGACATCCACAGACACCCGCTAGACCAGAGGAGTGCGTTGCCGGCCTTTCAGATATGAGTATGCTCTTTTCTTGGAGGTTCCTAAGTCGTATCGGTTCGGAAAAAATAATATCCTCATCATAAATACGATTGGTAATGATCGCCAACACTATGATCAGCTCAGCCCCAATGATTAATATGTAACAGGTAGTGCCATGCTGCATTACCTGTTACATATTAATCATTGGCTACCGGTGGGAGAGAAGCGCTGTGCCGCGCTCCCGGCTGCATGGGTACCACCATCTTGCTTATTTCTCCCGTGAAACAGCTTTGCTGTGTTTCGGAGAGAAGGGCAAGACAGGCAGTGTAATTACTGGCACCGAGACTTAACATCTTATGTCTCAGGATAGGCAACACATAAATGAGTTGCCTGGGCTCGTTCCAGGTAAACTAGTTTATGTTCATGGGCGACGTCAACCACTTACCATCAGGTGGTACGTTTGCCAGTTTGCCTATCCAACTAACATAAAAAAATTAAATAAAAGTAAGGCTCCGATTGATCGTTTGTAGGGGGCAATATAAATATGACAAAATGTATTGGTAGCATTATTTTTTTTTCTTTTTTTTATAGAAGAGGGAGCAAACGGATAGTCGGTTCACCTGATGGTAAGTGAAGAGCGACATCCACAGACACCCACTACACCAGTGGATTAGCAGGTGCGTTGCCGCCCTTTCAGATATGAGTATGCTCTTTTCTTGAAGGCCCCTAAGTCGTATCGGTTCGGAAACACCGTAGGAGGCAGCTGATTCCATATATTAGTCGTGCGAGGCAGGAAATGCCGTAAAAATCGAGATGTTGTGGATTTCCGGACATCGAGATGGTGTGGGTGAAATTGGGAGTTTTTCCGCGATGTCCGGTGATGGAATTCTGCTGCAGGTATTAGTCCGAACAATTCCTCAGAGCACTCCCCGTGGTAGATGCGGTAGAAGATGCAGAGCGATCCGACATCTCTACGCAGCGCCAAAGAATCAAGCCGATTGGAGATAACATTATCATATAAGAAATAAGAGCTCAAAATAAATAACAACTACGTCCAGGCATCCACTCTGATGAGAGAGAGTAGGGAAATGAAACCTTTTGAATTTTTATTATAACTAAGCTTCTCTGTATTTTATTTATATTTTTATTAAAGGCAACCCAAAAGATATTTAGATCTACTACTTGTAATTAGTATGTATGTTTGTAGTTTACCGGTGGGAGGGAAGCGCTGTGCCGCGCTCCCGGCTGCATGGGTACCATCATCTTGATTGTTTCTCCCGTCAAACATCTTTGCTGTGTTTTGGAGAGAAGGGCAAGACAGGCAGTGTAATTACGGGCACCGAGACTTAACATCTTATGTCTGAGGATAGGCAACATATTATTGAGTTGCTTGAGCTAGTTTTAGGTTAGCTAGCGACGTTGACCACTTACCATCGGGTGGCACATTTATCCGACATTTTAAAAAATCACCACTTCGAATGATCTTTTCTTTTTAAGTGTCCTCGAAACCAAGTACAACTATACAATAAAGTCTAAGCTCTCGTAATAAGCATCTATCATTGTACATGCCAAGAGCAAGAAAAAAAAATATAGGTTCATAATACAATTTTGCACAGGTCATGACGCCAATTTAACAAGTATTGTAAATCTGACTTTGATTTGTTCTTTGATTCTTTAACTAAGATTAAGAATAATGTAAAGCAACTAAATATTCCATTTTGATTACTTATCTAATTTCCTTTGGGTAGTTACTGGTTACGTTACATAGTTTAACTTGTTTGTTTTTTGCGTCTTATTATCTGCATTCGTGTATGTATAATTTTTGGTGGTAACTTTGCTGGTGTAATGTATTAATCAAGTAAATTTTAAGTTTAATTGTGTTAATATACTGTTTGTTTCTCGAATAAATAAATAAATAAATAAATAAATAAATAAAATAAACCCGCTGAACAAACTACCTCACGTTCGATATAATATTATCGCCAATAACAGCTGATCTCAATGAAACGATGCGTCGAAATGCATGAGGCATTTGACCGGTTAATTGCATACAATTAAGTGTTGTGTTCAGTTTATACTGGGGTATTGCAGATGGAAGTACTCGCTGCTTATCATCATCACTATCAGACGTTATCCACTGCGGGACAACTTCAATGAACGGCAAGACGGCCGCGACGGACTGAGTGCTCGAAACCATCTATATCTCAAACTCTGTATTACAGAAACTACTTAATGTACTACTAAACAAAATAAATGAATAAAGAATTGTTAATGGTGGTCCTGAAAATCGGTGTTGGGGTTAGAATATGTACTTGTACCCTAACTGAAGCCGAGGATTTACCTTTTTGTGAGACGCGCCGCTGCCCAAAACTTGCTCTTTCTTTTAATGTTTTTTTTTCTAGTTTTAACTGATTTTATTTTTGGGTTGTTATTATTAGTAGGTATTTTTGTAATATGTGTTTTTTTTTATGTATTGTTTGACTTGTTTACCTATGTTTAAACCATATAATATTATGATAGAAATATTTATGTGTAGTGCGGCATGTTTCACAAATAAAGTTATTATTATTAATGTTCGATTGATTAATTAGTCAATGTATCATTACTTCATTATAACTATTATGTCAATGTTCTTATATAAATATATTGATCCCTTTCACATTTTCAATAAAGAACCCTTCAAAGTCTAGGGCTTGTAGTTTTATCGTAGACCTCCACATATTTCACCGACTCGCTATCTTAGTAAAAGTTCCGTGAAAAAGCTCATAATTTTTGCACATAAAAGAGACATTTTGTCACTTTGCGTGATGTTTTCCCCATCTCGGTTGTATTACGAGGGTATTTTTAGTGTAAGAATATAATATACTAGTTTTTAGTATGTACAGTACTTTTCTAGTTAAACAGTAGAACAGTAACGTACACCATACTTATGTTATTTAAGAAGATTAATAAACCTACTTCAGTAACTCTTATTAACAGTTATTCAAACATAAGTTGGTAATATATTATATCACAGAACAATACACCAATTACAATTGACATAAATGGCTAAATCAGGGACACCGCCGGACCAATCTACATACCGAGGTGTTTACTGCACCATACTGCATTAGTAATATGGTCAGGTCTACATAGAAAAGCGAAAGATCCTGCAGGAAGCCATTTGCTGAGCCAAGGAGGAGGGCCCGGGACCGGGGCTCTCAAAGTCCCAATTTGGGTTCCGGGTACGTCGGTCGACCGTCGATGCCCTCAAAGGCCTTCGGGCGGTGACGGGTGAGGCGGAACACAGAGGGGAGGTGGTGGTCGCGGTGTCCTTGGACAGCGCGAACGCCTTCAACAGCCTCCCTCATAGTGTGATACGGGAGGCACTGAATTTCTTCGGAGTGCCCCCGTATCTAAGGAGGCTGTTGGAGGCGTACCTCTCCGAAAGAAGGGTAGCCTGCGAGAACCAGTGTGGGTCCGTAGAATGGTGGCGAGTCGGGTGCGATGTTCCACAAGGATCGGTTCTGGTCCGATCTTGTGGGATCATATGCTAAACGGATGACACCCTTGTGTTTGCCCGGGGACGAGGCTGTAAGGAGGCGGCGCGGCTAGCCGAGGTCGGGATCGACCTCGTGATCAGCCGCATAGAGGGGTTAGGGCTTCGGGTCAGACCTGAGAAGACCGAAGCCCTTTTCTTCCATGAGACCGGGCGGAAAGGACCATCGGGGGCTGCCCTCTAGGTCGGAGGGGTAAGGGTCAGGGGATGAACCCCATATCAAATATCTGGGACTCGTCCTTGACGGATGGTGGACCTTTGGCCGATGCGCCATAAGCGCAAAGCCCTCACCTTCCGTCTGACACAGGTGCTCACCGGGCATGGTTGCTTTGGTGAGTACCTGTGCCGGACGGCCCGCATGGAGCCGTTGACAGTGTGTCACGATTGCGGCGCGGCAGTGGACTCGGCCCAGCACACTCTTGAGGTGTGCCCGAGATGGACGGCCCTGCGTCACAGTCTGACATCAGTCATCGGAGGGGACTTGTCTCTGCCGAACGTCATCACCGCGATGCTCGGTGCGACGAGTCCTGGACGGCAATGATCTCCTTCTGCGAGGCAGTAATGTCCCAGAAGAGACCGACGAGCTGGTGAGAGAGGAGGCCGCCGACGAGGCCTCCTCCCGCGGGCGACGAACGGTGGTGCGTAGGAGACGCTATTTAATGCGGCTCCAGTAACGCCCCTGTGTTCGTGTCGGGCTCAGATTGGGAACCTGGGTCTGTATGGCATGACGTCGTCGGGACTGCTTAGTAGCGGCCGGGCAGTCTCCCATTACGAGGAGTAGTCTGGTCTTCGCCGGGGCCAGCCTGTCGCTGAGGTGATCCTGTTTGTTGCCTGCATATCCGGGACCCTCAAGAAGCGGCTGAAGGCGCTCGTAGTGGTTTAAATTAGGGTGGGCACTACCAAGTGCGAGTCCCACATTGGGTCAGGATCTACCCAAAGATCCTGGCTGCATCCATTTCAAAAAAAAAAATAATTTGAAAAAAGTCACCTGGTTAGGCTATTGATATGGCCTATTATATTACTAGATTTGACAACTGGAAACTCATTATTTGATTGATTCAATGAACGCCAAGATGACTGATCCCTTGCCACTCGCATCCAACATGGACCGGCCACTGTACGAAGATCTTCCCACCTGGTTAATGGCCAACCAACACTTCGTCTACCTAAACGTGACCTCCACTCTTTAACTTTGGCCCATCGGCCAACCGTTCTGCTGAGTTTGTGACCAGCCCACCAATATTGAGTGATATATTCACGGCATAAGTTGTTTATTTGATCACAATTGTTTTTTTAAGAACATAATTTAACAGAGCATGGGACCAACACATTAGGCGTTAGACTGATAGTTTGTCTAAATTGTAAATCAACTATTTTAAAAAGTATGTATATCTTCTCAAGTCTAAGGCTCAGACCATAGTAGAAAAAAGTAGGGAGAGTTTAAAGCGCAATTAATTACGGTATGGAAGTTATGTTACCATCTAAAGATTGGATTTTTTTATACCTGCCTGAGGCGGAGATTTAGTTTCCATCTTACAATTCCGTGAAAAAGAAAATTTAACTCTTAGAAAACCTTTCCAAGGAAATCCCAGTTTTGCCCTTCATAAAAAATAATAGTTTGAACACATATAAGGTTGCCCATAATATCCGATTTCTGATGATGATGATGACGACGTGAAGACAGCAATTACAAATACAATAACGGGCCATCTCTCGTGAAAGCGAAGTAGAGACTTCGCCGAGAAAAGGCCCTTATGGTTAAAATGGGCTGTCTTAGAGACGAAATTAAAAATTTTACACATAAATCAGGAATAAATAAAGTTGTCAGAGGAAATAAACTTCGAACGAGCTATCGTTACAGTACAGCGAGGGCTCTTGTGAAATGTACCCGTAACCATTTCAACTTTAAGTACTCCTGGTATTAAACGATATATTTGATATATATATATATATATATATATATCATACAAATCCAGTGACAGATCAGATTTAGGAATGAAAGTTTATAAAACAGGGAATAATTTTGGTTTCTAAGCAATAAAATAATTTTCTGTACTAATTTATGTTCCACCATAGATAATGAAGCCAAAGGATAAAAAATATTTCTATTGTTTTATAATATTCCGAATTCCTTCATGTTTTTCTTTCATGTTTTAGTAAATAAATATTATAATAACGAAAATAAGAAATTCGTCAGAAAACCTTTTTCTTTTAAAGAGTAAATACGAAATAACTTGACACATTTGTCGCGCAGCTGCGGATATAAGTTAGTTGGTTTTTAAGTTTTTTATATATTAGTTACAATATTTTACCAGTTCTTCTGTTCCGTGTATTGCCATAATATTATATTATGTTTTATTCTATTTAGACAGAAGTCTCTAAATGTGGTAGCAAGTCATAGCTTGGCTTTACGTGGTCACAAGGTTTTACACAAGCTTTTTTTTATCCTCCTGTAAGTTCACTGAATAAGTATATCTTTTAGGCATATGTGACTCCATAGAAGCCCAAGAAACACCAGCTCATGTGCCTAAACATTGGAAAAGTGTGACTGACGAACTAAACGAATGAACATACTAAAACAATGAAACAGGTTTTATCATATATATCTTAAACGTCAGAACTAAGATATGATAAATAGACAAGAACACAGTCATGTATGAGATCCCCACCATGATATAAGATTAAATTATAATTTAATTAGCAATAATCCCGCAAAACACGCAGTCTTTACTGCAAATGTGTGAGTGCACGCATATGCATGCATATAGCACCGCCCTCCTTTCCCACACTGCATATGCGTACACTCGCATGCGTATACCCCACATGCACCACAACCACAGTTAAAGACCACCACCACACAATCTACGCACGTTTCGCCCCGACACCGAGGCATCCTCAGGATGTAGACTCTACGATTAGCAATCGTTAAGTGACGTGCAGGCCCAAACACCCGCCTTATATTAGCTGGTTCCCCCACTACCCCCACCGAATAACCGTATTATGGGAGAATTCGTTAAATCGGTTTGGTCATTCAAAAATGCAATCGATTTATTATTTTTATGTTTTATTATTTCGAGTTGTTCCAACACACTTAGTCGAAATCCCTTGTCGCATTTGTGTAAAACTTGGAACGTATGGTTGCTACTAATATTATGTCCTGTCTCTAGTAGATGTTTTGCAAAATGGGATTTTTGAGGCTGGTCGTTCCTAAACGCTGAGATATGTTCTTTATATCTAGTTTCGAAATTTCGTCCAGTTTGGCCTACATATACACCGTTACACTGTGAGCATTTTAATTTGTACACACCAGATGAATATTTACAATCTATTTTGTCTTTGTTGTTACAAATATTTCTTAATGTATTATTTGTCCTGTAAGCAACATGGACATCAAAATTTCTCAGCGTCTTAGCTATCCGTTCAGATACCGGTCCCATATAGGTCAGGCTGGATTTATAATTGTTAACTTCTTTAATTGGCGGCACTGCATATAAATATTTCATAGTGAATTTGTTTTGTGTTTTATTTATTATATTCCTAATCACGTGTGAGCTGTATCCATTAGCATGAGCAATATGGTGAATTATGTCCAGTTCTTTTTTATAGTTTTCTTTCGTAAGTGGTACGGACATTTTGTTGGGCAAACCCCAAAGCTCCATCTCTTTACGGTTTACCAAAAATACATAAATCAGATATACCCATACGCCCCGTTGTTTCATACATTGGATCACCCGCGTACCATTTAACTAAATTACTGAATGATATTATTAAAGAAAAAATAAATTTTCGACCAAAATATGCTATTAAAAATAGTGTTGATTTAGTGAATAAAATCAAAGATTTGAATTTGCCATCTCGTACAAAATTAATATCTCTCGACGTAGACAGTCTTTTCACTAATGTTCCATGCAAGGAAACATTGCAGATTTTAAAACATTCTCTAGAACAAAAATCATTACCTCCTGATGAATGCAGGGAATTAATAAATCTTACGAGTGTATGCATGAAACAAAATTATTTCAGATTTGATAACCAATTTTACATTCAAAAGGATGGCTTAGCAATGGGTTCACCTTTAAGTCCCTTGATGGCCGAAATTTTCATGGACCATTTTGAACGCAAGTACATTGTCAAGAATAAAAACTTATTATACTACTATAGATATGTGGATGATTGTATTATATGTTGGACGGGTACGGAAAGACAGTTTGATGTATTCGTAAGAGATCTCAACAAAAAACATGCGAAAATCAAGTTTAAAGTAGAATTGGAGGAGGGCAACACTTTAAACTTTCTCGATTTATCGATTACTAAAAATGATAACAAGCATGTTTTTGGCATCTACCGTAAGCCGACATATACCGATGCAACCATACCTATATCTTCATGTCACCCTTGGCAACACAAACTCGCGGCTTTTCATAGTTACGTTCATAGATTAATGTATATTTATATGCAGTGCCGCCAATTAAAGAAGTTAACAATTATAAATCCAGCCTGACCTATATGGGACCGGTATCTGAACGGATAGCTAAGACGCTGAGAAATTTTGATGTCCATGTTGCTTACAGGACAAATAATACATTAAGAAATATTTGTAACAACAAAGACAAAATAGATTGTAAATATTCATCTGGTGTGTACAAATTAAAATGCTCACAGTGTAACGGTGTATATGTAGGCCAAACTGGACGAAATTTCGAAACTAGATATAAAGAACATATCTCAGCGTTTAGGAACGACCAGCCTCAAAAATCCCATTTTGCAAAACATCTACTAGAGACAGGACATAATATTAGTAGCAACCATACGTTCCAAGTTTTACACAAATGCGACAAGGGATTTCGACTAAGTGTGTTGGAACAACTCGAAATAATAAAACATAAAAATAATAAATCGATTGCATTTTTGAATGACCAAACCGATTTAACGAATTCTCCCATAATACGGTTATTCGGTGGGGGTAGTGGGGGAACCAGCTAATATAAGGCGGGTGTTTGGGCCTGCACGTCACTTAACGATTGCTAATCGTAGAGTCTACATCCTGAGGATGCCTCGGTGTCGGGGCGAAACGTGCGTAGATTGTGTGGTGGTGGTCTTTAACTGTGGTTGTGGTGCATGTGGGGTATACGCATGCGAGTGTACGCATATGCAGTGTGGGAAAGGAGGGCGGTGCTATATGCATGCATATGCGTGCACTCACACATTTGCAGTAAAGACTGCGTGTTTTGCGGGATTATTGCTAATTAAATTATAATTTAATCTTATATAATGGATTTCCGCAAAGTAACGCCTGATTCTATTAACTATCTTAAAACGGTGAGCATGACCGAACAGGCACGACTCTACATCAAATTAACAAAACTACATCGTGTTGCCGTCCAAAACGTTTGGTTCAATCAACAATGCAAACGTTTAAATGTAATTCCTAATTATATTAATATTAAAACCAACACACATAGTCGAGCGGCTAATGCTGCTATTAAAAAGGCTGAGATCATCTGGCTCAACGAAGAAGCGCGGCACTGGTTCACAGTCAGAGACAATCTTAAACTACATTTAAAAGTGCTATATACAGAATTATCCTTTCGATTGCATAATATTGAGTTTGATTGCTTAGATGAAAAGGCCCGAGATTTTGCGTCCATCGAGGTTCACAAAAAGTATCTTACCCAGCAGAAAAAATTACAAAACCTTGTGAATAAGACCAGTAGACCGACTAAACCCACTCCTTATTCAAGTTGTAATTCAGATAGACACTGTCAAACGTCTCATTCCTTCCATCCACGCGTAAAGAATTTAACAAATGTCCAGTTTTCAGCCGGAGAGATGGCACTTTTAGAAAAAGGTCTAAAATACAATATCACGCCCAACCTTCTTCAAAAGTCTATAGAAACTCTTGCTGTCGATGCAGAGATAGCCACCGTTATAAATAAAAAGGATAATTTGGTTAAAAGTATGGTAGCCCATGATATCAAAAATACACCTTCTGTTTTTTCTTTTAATCCAGAAATAATAGCTTTGAAGTCGTTAAAACAAACTATAAATCATAACGATCTCGTTATTTCTAAGGCAGATAAGGGCAATACGGTAGTAATTATCAAACGGGAAGATTATATTGAAAAAGTTAACAACGTTATCCGTGGCGATGATTTCATTCAAGTACAGTCTGATCCAACAAAACAATTCATGGCTAAAGTTAAAAGGGCAATCAATGATACTAAATATTTATTCAATACCGAATCATCGAAGAAAAGGTTGATCACAATGAACCCCAAAGCTCCATCTCTTTACGGTTTACCAAAAATACATAAATCAGATATACCCATACGCCCCGTTGTTTCATACATTGGATCACCCGCGTACCATTTAACTAAATTACTGAATGATATTATTAAAGAAAAAATAAATTTTCGACCAAAATATGCTATTAAAAATAGTGTTGATTTAGTGAATAAAATCAAAGATTTGAATTTGCCATCTCGTACAAAATTAATATCTCTCGACGTAGACAGTCTTTTCACTAATGTTCCATGCAAGGAAACATTGCAGATTTTAAAACATTCTCTAGAACAAAAATCATTACCTCCTGATGAATGCAGGGAATTAATAAATCTTACGAGTGTATGCATGAAACAAAATTATTTCAGATTTGATAACCAATTTTACATTCAAAAGGATGGCTTAGCAATGGGTTCACCTTTAAGTCCCTTGATGGCCGAAATTTTCATGGACCATTTTGAACGCAAGTACATTGTCAAGAATAAAAACTTATTATACTACTATAGATATGTGGATGATTGTATTATATGTTGGACGGGTACGGAAAGACAGTTTGATGTATTCGTAAGAGATCTCAACAAAAAACATGCGAAAATCAAGTTTAAAGTAGAATTGGAGGAGGGCAACACTTTAAACTTTCTCGATTTATCGATTACTAAAAATGATAACAAGCATGTTTTTGGCATCTACCGTAAGCCGACATATACCGATGCAACCATACCTATATCTTCATGTCACCCTTGGCAACACAAACTCGCGGCTTTTCATAGTTACGTTCATAGATTAATGTATATTTATATGCAGTGCCGCCAATTAAAGAAGTTAACAATTATAAATCCAGCCTGACCTATATGGGACCGGTATCTGAACGGATAGCTAAGACGCTGAGAAATTTTGATGTCCATGTTGCTTACAGGACAAATAATACATTAAGAAATATTTGTAACAACAAAGACAAAATAGATTGTAAATATTCATCTGGTGTGTACAAATTAAAATGCTCACAGTGTAACGGTGTATATGTAGGCCAAACTGGACGAAATTTCGAAACTAGATATAAAGAACATATCTCAGCGTTTAGGAACGACCAGCCTCAAAAATCCCATTTTGCAAAACATCTACTAGAGACAGGACATAATATTAGTAGCAACCATACGTTCCAAGTTTTACACAAATGCGACAAGGGATTTCGACTAAGTGTGTTGGAACAACTCGAAATAATAAAACATAAAAATAATAAATCGATTGCATTTTTGAATGACCAAACCGATTTAACGAATTCTCCCATAATACGGTTATTCGGTGGGGGTAGTGGGGGAACCAGCTAATATAAGGCGGGTGTTTGGGCCTGCACGTCACTTAACGATTGCTAATCGTAGAGTCTACATCCTGAGGATGCCTCGGTGTCGGGGCGAAACGTGCGTAGATTGTGTGGTGGTGGTCTTTAACTGTGGTTGTGGTGCATGTGGGGTATACGCATGCGAGTGTACGCATATGCAGTGTGGGAAAGGAGGGCGGTGCTATATGCATGCATATGCGTGCACTCACACATTTGCAGTAAAGACTGCGTGTTTTGCGGGATTATTGCTAATTAAATTATAATTTAATCTTATATAATGGATTTCCGCAAAGTAACGCCTGATTCTATTAACTATCTTAAAACGGTGAGCATGACCGAACAGGCACGACTCTACATCAAATTAACAAAACTACATCGTGTTGCCGTCCAAAACGTTTGGTTCAATCAACAATGCAAACGTTTAAATGTAATTCCTAATTATATTAATATTAAAACCAACACACATAGTCGAGCGGCTAATGCTGCTATTAAAAAGGCTGAGATCATCTGGCTCAACGAAGAAGCGCGGCACTGGTTCACAGTCAGAGACAATCTTAAACTACATTTAAAAGTGCTATATACAGAATTATCCTTTCGATTGCATAATATTGAGTTTGATTGCTTAGATGAAAAGGCCCGAGATTTTGCGTCCATCGAGGTTCACAAAAAGTATCTTACCCAGCAGAAAAAATTACAAAACCTTGTGAATAAGACCAGTAGACCGACTAAACCCACTCCTTATTCAAGTTGTAATTCAGATAGACACTGTCAAACGTCTCATTCCTTCCATCCACGCGTAAAGAATTTAACAAATGTCCAGTTTTCAGCCGGAGAGATGGCACTTTTAGAAAAAGGTCTAAAATACAATATCACGCCCAACCTTCTTCAAAAGTCTATAGAAACTCTTGCTGTCGATGCAGAGATAGCCACCGTTATAAATAAAAAGGATAATTTGGTTAAAAGTATGGTAGCCCATGATATCAAAAATACACCTTCTGTTTTTTCTTTTAATCCAGAAATAATAGCTTTGAAGTCGTTAAAACAAACTATAAATCATAACGATCTCGTTATTTCTAAGGCAGATAAGGGCAATACGGTAGTAATTATCAAACGGGAAGATTATATTGAAAAAGTTAACAACGTTATCCGTGGCGATGATTTCATTCAAGTACAGTCTGATCCAACAAAACAATTCATGGCTAAAGTTAAAAGGGCAATCAATGATACTAAATATTTATTCAATACCGAATCATCGAAGAAAAGGTTGATCACAATGAACCCCAAAGCTCCATCTCTTTACGGTTTACCAAAAATACATAAATCAGATATACCCATACGCCCCGTTGTTTCATACATTGGATCACCCGCGTACCATTTAACTAAATTACTGAATGATATTATTAAAGAAAAAATAAATTTTCGACCAAAATATGCTATTAAAAATAGTGTTGATTTAGTGAATAAAATCAAAGATTTGAATTTGCCATCTCGTACAAAATTAATATCTCTCGACGTAGACAGTCTTTTCACTAATGTTCCATGCAAGGAAACATTGCAGATTTTAAAACATTCTCTAGAACAAAAATCATTACCTCCTGATGAATGCAGGGAATTAATAAATCTTACGAGTGTATGCATGAAACAAAATTATTTCAGATTTGATAACCAATTTTACATTCAAAAGGATGGCTTAGCAATGGGTTCACCTTTAAGTCCCTTGATGGCCGAAATTTTCATGGACCATTTTGAACGCAAGTACATTGTCAAGAATAAAAACTTATTATACTACTATAGATATGTGGATGATTGTATTATATGTTGGACGGGTACGGAAAGACAGTTTGATGTATTCGTAAGAGATCTCAACAAAAAACATGCGAAAATCAAGTTTAAAGTAGAATTGGAGGAGGGCAACACTTTAAACTTTCTCGATTTATCGATTACTAAAAATGATAACAAGCATGTTTTTGGCATCTACCGTAAGCCGACATATACCGATGCAACCATACCTATATCTTCATGTCACCCTTGGCAACACAAACTCGCGGCTTTTCATAGTTACGTTCATAGATTAATGTATATTTATATGCAGTGCCGCCAATTAAAGAAGTTAACAATTATAAATCCAGCCTGACCTATATGGGACCGGTATCTGAACGGATAGCTAAGACGCTGAGAAATTTTGATGTCCATGTTGCTTACAGGACAAATAATACATTAAGAAATATTTGTAACAACAAAGACAAAATAGATTGTAAATATTCATCTGGTGTGTACAAATTAAAATGCTCACAGTGTAACGGTGTATATGTAGGCCAAACTGGACGAAATTTCGAAACTAGATATAAAGAACATATCTCAGCGTTTAGGAACGACCAGCCTCAAAAATCCCATTTTGCAAAACATCTACTAGAGACAGGACATAATATTAGTAGCAACCATACGTTCCAAGTTTTACACAAATGCGACAAGGGATTTCGACTAAGTGTGTTGGAACAACTCGAAATAATAAAACATAAAAATAATAAATCGATTGCATTTTTGAATGACCAAACCGATTTAACGAATTCTCCCATAATACGGTTATTCGGTGGGGGTAGTGGGGGAACCAGCTAATATAAGGCGGGTGTTTGGGCCTGCACGTCACTTAACGATTGCTAATCGTAGAGTCTACATCCTGAGGATGCCTCGGTGTCGGGGCGAAACGTGCGTAGATTGTGTGGTGGTGGTCTTTAACTGTGGTTGTGGTGCATGTGGGGTATACGCATGCGAGTGTACGCATATGCAGTGTGGGAAAGGAGGGCGGTGCTATATGCATGCATATGCGTGCACTCACACATTTGCAGTAAAGACTGCGTGTTTTGCGGGATTATTGCTAATTAAATTATAATTTAATCTTATATAATGGATTTCCGCAAAGTAACGCCTGATTCTATTAACTATCTTAAAACGGTGAGCATGACCGAACAGGCACGACTCTACATCAAATTAACAAAACTACATCGTGTTGCCGTCCAAAACGTTTGGTTCAATCAACAATGCAAACGTTTAAATGTAATTCCTAATTATATTAATATTAAAACCAACACACATAGTCGAGCGGCTAATGCTGCTATTAAAAAGGCTGAGATCATCTGGCTCAACGAAGAAGCGCGGCACTGGTTCACAGTCAGAGACAATCTTAAACTACATTTAAAAGTGCTATATACAGAATTATCCTTTCGATTGCATAATATTGAGTTTGATTGCTTAGATGAAAAGGCCCGAGATTTTGCGTCCATCGAGGTTCACAAAAAGTATCTTACCCAGCAGAAAAAATTACAAAACCTTGTGAATAAGACCAGTAGACCGACTAAACCCACTCCTTATTCAAGTTGTAATTCAGATAGACACTGTCAAACGTCTCATTCCTTCCATCCACGCGTAAAGAATTTAACAAATGTCCAGTTTTCAGCCGGAGAGATGGCACTTTTAGAAAAAGGTCTAAAATACAATATCACGCCCAACCTTCTTCAAAAGTCTATAGAAACTCTTGCTGTCGATGCAGAGATAGCCACCGTTATAAATAAAAAGGATAATTTGGTTAAAAGTATGGTAGCCCATGATATCAAAAATACACCTTCTGTTTTTTCTTTTAATCCAGAAATAATAGCTTTGAAGTCGTTAAAACAAACTATAAATCATAACGATCTCGTTATTTCTAAGGCAGATAAGGGCAATACGGTAGTAATTATCAAACGGGAAGATTATATTGAAAAAGTTAACAACGTTATCCGTGGCGATGATTTCATTCAAGTACAGTCTGATCCAACAAAACAATTCATGGCTAAAGTTAAAAGGGCAATCAATGATACTAAATATTTATTCAATACCGAATCATCGAAGAAAAGGTTGATCACAATGAACCCCAAAGCTCCATCTCTTTACGGTTTACCAAAAATACATAAATCAGATATACCCATACGCCCCGTTGTTTCATACATTGGATCACCCGCGTACCATTTAACTAAATTACTGAATGATATTATTAAAGAAAAAATAAATTTTCGACCAAAATATGCTATTAAAAATAGTGTTGATTTAGTGAATAAAATCAAAGATTTGAATTTGCCATCTCGTACAAAATTAATATCTCTCGACGTAGACAGTCTTTTCACTAATGTTCCATGCAAGGAAACATTGCAGATTTTAAAACATTCTCTAGAACAAAAATCATTACCTCCTGATGAATGCAGGGAATTAATAAATCTTACGAGTGTATGCATGAAACAAAATTATTTCAGATTTGATAACCAATTTTACATTCAAAAGGATGGCTTAGCAATGGGTTCACCTTTAAGTCCCTTGATGGCCGAAATTTTCATGGACCATTTTGAACGCAAGTACATTGTCAAGAATAAAAACTTATTATACTACTATAGATATGTGGATGATTGTATTATATGTTGGACGGGTACGGAAAGACAGTTTGATGTATTCGTAAGAGATCTCAACAAAAAACATGCGAAAATCAAGTTTAAAGTAGAATTGGAGGAGGGCAACACTTTAAACTTTCTCGATTTATCGATTACTAAAAATGATAACAAGCATGTTTTTGGCATCTACCGTAAGCCGACATATACCGATGCAACCATACCTATATCTTCATGTCACCCTTGGCAACACAAACTCGCGGCTTTTCATAGTTACGTTCATAGATTAATGTATATTTATATGCAGTGCCGCCAATTAAAGAAGTTAACAATTATAAATCCAGCCTGACCTATATGGGACCGGTATCTGAACGGATAGCTAAGACGCTGAGAAATTTTGATGTCCATGTTGCTTACAGGACAAATAATACATTAAGAAATATTTGTAACAACAAAGACAAAATAGATTGTAAATATTCATCTGGTGTGTACAAATTAAAATGCTCACAGTGTAACGGTGTATATGTAGGCCAAACTGGACGAAATTTCGAAACTAGATATAAAGAACATATCTCAGCGTTTAGGAACGACCAGCCTCAAAAATCCCATTTTGCAAAACATCTACTAGAGACAGGACATAATATTAGTAGCAACCATACGTTCCAAGTTTTACACAAATGCGACAAGGGATTTCGACTAAGTGTGTTGGAACAACTCGAAATAATAAAACATAAAAATAATAAATCGATTGCATTTTTGAATGACCAAACCGATTTAACGAATTCTCCCATAATACGGTTATTCGGTGGGGGTAGTGGGGGAACCAGCTAATATAAGGCGGGTGTTTGGGCCTGCACGTCACTTAACGATTGCTAATCGTAGAGTCTACATCCTGAGGATGCCTCGGTGTCGGGGCGAAACGTGCGTAGATTGTGTGGTGGTGGTCTTTAACTGTGGTTGTGGTGCATGTGGGGTATACGCATGCGAGTGTACGCATATGCAGTGTGGGAAAGGAGGGCGGTGCTATATGCATGCATATGCGTGCACTCACACATTTGCAGTAAAGACTGCGTGTTTTGCGGGATTATTGCTAATTAAATTATAATTTAATCTTATATAATGGATTTCCGCAAAGTAACGCCTGATTCTATTAACTATCCCCACCATGGTTCAGGCCTTGACGTGGCGTTGGGGCTCAATAGCCTAAGGTGAGTTGCTGCACCTTGGGCGAAGCTAAGTGAGCCGAGGGGGCTCTTTGTACCCCTCTTATAAGAAGAGGGGTCATGTTCATCGGAGAACAGAACAGTGATCGGTATCTTTTATTGAACTCTACATGATCGCATAAGTCATAGAATGTTATTGAGGAATTTAATATGTGGTACAATGGATGGTGATCAGAACGGCTTCCTGTGACACTCCTGTGGTAATACATTCAACGAGCCTCGGAAAATCTAATACCTGCATTCCGAGCCCAGAGAATAATTAATGTTGATTGGACGACCGACGGGGTAAGTGCTTAGGTGACTGGGTTGTTGGCGAGTTTGAATTATGACAAAGGCACTAACTAGTACACAGACACATAAACAAAATATAATATTATAAAATAATATTATAGCATTCATTTACCAGGACCCTTCAAATACGGTAATCAAGTCAGCCCTGGCAACACCATATTCGTTCGTATTTCAGAAGTAAACATGGCGTCCGCTCTGGCCGGCCCGTCGCATCCGTCAAGCCGCATACGCACTCGCGCGCCATTCGCGCGTGATGCTTCGCGCCTCGTTCCTCGAAAATTGAAGGTTTTTTGTCCCGTGACAAAGGGCTCGCAGGCGAGTAGCGCACGTGAACACGACAAGACTCCACATTCGCGGGTTGCTTAGCGCTCAGTAGCTATTAGCAAAGTAGTAAAGCACCTGCTGCAGTGGTTTCACTGTCCATACCTACTACTTACAAATAAACTTCAAAATTAGACGTGCATACTCGTCAAGAGCGCGAACATATAATATATTTCTACTCTTTGGCGCGAACTATACTGTGAAGCCTGGCGCGAACCTGCGAGTTTAGACTGTTGGCAATCTTATCCGCGATTCACGCCGCGCTTCGCGCTGCTATTCGCGCCGTATGTCGTAGCGCGCGTGGGTAAACTAAAGTATTCGCTGTAATACGCGTCCCGTTCAAAGATGTTTCTATCATGGTAGTGTTTGCAATATGTATATGGATAAAAATAATCACGAAAACAACGAAGAATAAAATGTTATTTAGTATAAAAAATACGGAGCGCCGATGGTCCAGTGGGTATGGGCTTAGCCTCTTGAGTGGGAGGTCCGGGTTCGATCCTGACCCGTGGTACATTGAAATGGTTTTATTTTTAATTTCTACGTGCACATGAACATGAGACAATCGCTTGCTCACCGGTGAAGGAAACATCGTGAGGACCTGCATGGAGATTAAGTTTTGGTTAAGGTGTGTGGAGTTCACTAACCCGAATCTCACCAAAGGCGGCATTGGTGGCACTGGCCGGGTTTTAGTGGGTAGAGCTGCATCCACAGCTTTCGGGTGTAGCGAGTCCCACATACCCGCGTGGGGAGACCCACTCCCCCGCGGGAATCCTCAGAGCATTGTCGGCGTTAAAAAAAGTACCTATTCAACATGGGGCTAGGTAATTATCGATTATGTCCTATTTACCTAGCTCCGAATTGTTAGCAGCTTAAATATTTTGTAAAAGAGGGCGTGTACTTACAACATGCTGTACAGTGACGTCACAATATCATCATTTCGTGCAGTACTCGTCCCCTGGCCACTCCACCAGCCGTCAAATACGTTGATGTTGTTCTGGTGGTAATAGAGACATATGGGCTGATGATGACCATAAATTTAAAATACAACACGACCGCGGCCATGTTTAATCAGTCAAAACACGACAAGGCGACTGACGACATTTGTGAAGCGCTAATTCTACGTCGACTCTAACAATCCACAATCAAACGAAATTCAACCTTCACACAGTTTACATACAGACTGAAACACATTGACTTCGTAGACAGTAACGGTAATGATGTAGCAGTATAAGTTGTATGTACGTTTGTGGTGTAGAAAGCTTCAAACTGTTTATCCTTGGGTAAAAGAGCTTCCCTGTGATAAAAGTTGTTGGGATTTAGTAAATATTTTACAGATGTAATTAACTTGGTCTATTTCGAATGAGATAGCATGTAATAATTTAAACAAAGGTTACATTTTAAATATACTAAATGTAATCATCATCATAATCAGCATACTAGTAACACTAGCGTTCTAGAACCTAGATTCTAGAATAATATTTATATAATAATAATATTTAGAACGACGTTTTGTTTTATTTTATACGGTAATGATATTTTCGCAGCTGGAGGAGTTAAAATTTTGTATAAATTGCAATAATTTTAACAATGCTGGAAAATAGAGCAATTCTTTAATATGTATCACAATTTTGGCGTTAGTCAAATTCTCCTAATTATAATATTATATTATTACATGTTGCGCAGTAACACTACAATAACAGGCCATCTACTCAATGAACTATGTCGTAACAGAGAGAACCCCACCATGGTTCAGGCCTTGTCGTGGCGGTGGGGCTCAGTAACCTAGGGTGAGCCCAGCACCTTGGGCGAAGCTAATTGGGCCGAGGGGGCTCTTTGTACCCCTTTTATAAGAAGAGGGGACAGAAGAGCAGGGGGCAAGGGGTGAGGATGGGAACCTTACCCCATTCTACTGTCCCGACGTTGGGAGGGGTTGTTCTGTTGTGCGGGACAACCCCTCTGTGGAGGTGGCGTCGGTCCCTTGCGGGACTGACTAGCCGTCGAGGTGCCCTGTTTGTTTTCTAGATCCGGGGCACCTCACCAAAGGCGGCATTGGTGGCACTCGCCGGGTTTTAGTGGGTAGAGCTGCGTCCATTTACCAGCTGTCGGTCGCAGCGAGTCCCACATACCCGCGTGGGGAGACCCACTCCCCCGCGGGATGCCTCAGAGCACTTCCCGGCGTTAAAGAAAAAAAAAGAACTCGTAGCTCCGTAGTTCCGTAACGCCGTCTACGTGATCTACGTGTAACGTGACGTCACACTCACGTAAAATGAAATGCCGTGATATATTCCGTACACAGGCGGTTTATATTTCAAATGAAACTCATTACTGCGTTAAATCCTTTCTGATAGAAATTATTATACCGTCATAATATAGGTCATAATATAATTGTGCTGATTTTATCAAAATATACGTTTGGAATATTCTGTTCGCTTAAGTAACATAATTAGTCAGAGCTGGTAACGAAAATATTTCTATAACATGAATCAAATTTAATATAGAGAAATATTAACATTATGTGTAACACCATATAACATCAGCTCATCAACTTCCCCACCATGGTTCAGGCCTTGTCGTGGCGGTGGGGCTCAGTAACCTAGGGTGAGCGGTGCACTTTGGGCGAAGCTAATTGGGCCGAGAGGTACATCCTCTCTGTAGAGGTGGCGTCAGTCCCTTGCAGCACTGACTAGCCGTCGAGGTGCCCTGTTTGTTTACTAGATCCGGGGCACCTCACCAAAGGCGGCATTGGTGGCACTCGCCGGGTTTTAGTGGTAGAGCTGCGTCCACTTATCAGCTTTCAGGCGCAGTGAGTCCCACATACCCGCGTGGGGAGACCCACTCCCCAGCGGGATGCCTCAGAGCATTACCTGGCGTTAAAAAAAGAAAAGAAAAGTGTAACTATAATTAAACGAAATAAATTATGGCTATACTAAAGCTGACACTCAGTGCGCGCTGTAGGCTATAAGGATTTATAAAGATTCTCTCTACAAAAACACAAGTATATATAAAAAAAATCTAGTATTGGTGTAGAGTCACATTTACTTTAATATGAGCCTGATCCTTAACCGACCCGCAGTCATAAATGTTAGGTCACCGAGGTGGTGTGGTACTAGTTCGATATATTCCATCGTGGTCTACGTAAGTTGGAATAATTTATCGGAATTTGTGAAATTGGCCCATTATAGTTATTCAGTACGAAGCCATACTTAATCCTCTCTTAATGCCAATGTTTACGAATTCAAATCTACCTCGAGCCAACACATTCTGGCCAACTGCCAGGGTGGTTGAAATTGCTCTATGCCTTAACTCTTGCACACAATCTAAACGTTACATTTAATACAGTTATTTACTTTTTAAACTTTTTTTTGTAAGAGGTAGTGCCATGTTGCATTGCAGCCGAACTGGGCTGGCACGACCGGGGTGGTACCTCTCACTCACATAACACCAGCGTCAAGTGACAGCTATGCTGTCGCGTTTCGTGTGGTTTGTGAGTTTCCGGTGGCCCATTTTAAGGGAAAAGGAGGGCAACGCATCTGCATAAACTCTGATTGTGCGGACGTGTATGGGCGTCGGTACTATAAGGCTTCGACTGCTCGTTTGCCCCCTTATGTCATAAAAAACTACATATATCCAACTAACAAGGTCTTGAAAATCACCAGTGACCTTATAAAGAAGCACTCCAGTTCATTGAATCTAGACGTCAAATCATTGATTCCTTCTTGTCCAAAGCCACCTAAACTGTATGGGCTGCCAAAAATACACAAGGCTAATGCTCCACTACGTCCAATTGTAAGCCAGATCGACTCACCAACCTACAGACTGGCTAAACATGTTGCCCATGTACTTTCGCCGCTGCGTGGACAAACCAGAGCACATACACGGGATTCATACCACTTTGTTAATGAGATCAAACACCTACATCTCAGCAACAATGAAACTATGGTTAGTTTTGATGTGCAATCACTCTTTACATGCTTACCGGTGGAAGATTGCATTAATATTGTATCAAGAAAGCTAAGAGAGAATGACATGCCAATAGAATATGCTGAACTTCTAAAACATTGCCTGACATCTGGCTACATGTTGTGGAATAACCAGTTCTACCAGCAAGTAGATGGCGTAGCTATGGGCTCACCAGTATCCCCCGTTGTTGCCGACATATTCATGGAGGACTTCGAGGAGACTGCTCTGCATACCTCACCAATAACACCCAGGTTCTACAAGCGGTATGTAGATGATACTTTCACAATATTGCCATCTGATAAAGTAACCATATTCTTAAACCATCTCAATTCCATCAATACTAAAATTCAATTCACAATGGAATTGGAGGCAAATAATTCTTTAGCTTTCTTAGATGTATTAGTTATCCGTAATCCCAATAACACCTTAAGCCACACAGTGTATAGGAAACATACCCATACGGATAGGTATTTAAAAGGCGAATCACACCACCATCCAACACAGTTAGCTACCGTGGGTAAATCTTTGTTACAGAGAGCACAAGGGATCTGTGATGAGCAGCACCTGGAGACCGAACTTCAACATGTCAAGCAAGTACTGCGTGACAACAAGCTTCGGGTACCGCGTCTCCGTCACAGTGAACGTGTGAAACCAGCCACCGTCGAGCGAGTACCTGCTGTGCTACCGTTTATGAAAGGCGTCACTGACAAGATTGGCTTCATCCTAAAGCGAGCTTCTATAAAAACTTATTTCAAGCCGCCTAAAAAGATAGGTCAATTCTTACCATCTGTCAAGTGTCATATACCCTTACAAGATGCAGGAGTATACAAGCTTGATTGTGATTGTGGCCTCTCTTATATAGGCCAAACCAAAAGATCAATTAAAACTCGCGTTAAAGAACATATAGCTGACTTAAAACACCGTCGCTACACTAAGTCTGCAATCTGTGAACATAGTCTAGACAAAGCTCGCCATTATATTAGATTTGATAAACCACAGATACTCGCAAAAGAACACCGATTCCAACCAAGGATGATCCGCGAGGCTATTGAAATTAAAAAACATCCAAATTTCAATAGAGAAGATGGCTGGCTCTTACCACCTGCTTGGGATCCCATTATTAAAATAATTAAATCAAAAACCAAGCATAATATGCCACAGATTAAAGATGCAGTTAGCACTTTCTGCGTAGAGAGGACTTATTAAAATAATGATGTATCATAGGGTAGTTTCGAATAACTTTGTAACATTAGGACATCTGTCACCTCAGTCCTCCCGTGACCATGGTTGCTGTAAAGTATCCGAAACGTCGGGCTTGTAAAAATCTTAATAAACCGCGATAAAATCCGTAAAAAAAATAAAAAAAAAATTGTTTCATTATAATGTGTGAAATTCGCGCAAACATTAGAAAACAATATAACTACATATATTTTTAAATTTTTACTATTAAGATTATGTTTCAGAAAATAACAGTTCAGATTATGATTTACCGACAGGTGCGCTTCAAGTAATGTTATCATCTACTTGGTTCTACTGTCTCGTTTATTGCGTAAAGTATCTTTTACTGACACAGGTGCCTACCAACTCGAGTCTCAGGACTATCTTTTTACCGTTCTCAACTAACATAACATTATTACTATTCACACAATACTATTGAAAGTAATAAAAAGTAGAACAGAGCTATTTGAATCTTTAACGCCGGGAAATGCTCTGAGGCATCCCGCGGGGGAGTGGGTCTCCCCACGTGGGTATGTGGGACTCGCTGCGCCCGACAGCTGGTAAATGGACGCAGCTCTACCCACTAAAACCCGGCGAGTGCCACCTTTGGTGAGGTACCCCGGATCTAGAAAACAAACAGGGCACCTCGATGGCTAGTCAGTCCCGCAAGGGACCGACGCCACCTCCACAGAGGGGTTGTCCCGCACCACAGAACAACCCCTCCCAACGTCAGGACAGTATAATGGGGTGAGGTTCCCATCCTCACCCCTTGCCCCCTGCTCTTCTGTCCCCTCTTCTTATAAGAGGGGTACAAAGAGCCCCCTCGGCCCAATTAGCTTCGCCCAAGGTGCACCGCTCACCCTAGGTTACTGAGCCCCACCGCCACGACAAGGCCTGAACCATTTATAATCGCAATATTTATTTATATCAAATTATTTGTTTAAATTTTTTTACTGTATGCGGATATCAAATTCTCAAGATGATCTCAAATCCAAAACTCATTTAGACAGAAAGATGTATTAGACCTTCATTATTGTTTGACGACTTATGTGATTCAATGGTAAAGCCACTGCAACGCGTGGCCAGGTCTGCGAGTATAATACAATACTTTATCCACCTAAGTATTATAATGAATGTCTGCAAAAGCAGGGTTTTGAAATTAACTAGAATTTCTAAGAGGAGACTCAACCATCTTTCAGCTTGACAGTCTCTAGACTGTGTGAGAGACAGAGCAGAGTGAGTCTAGACTAGAGTCTAGACTCACTCTGCTCTGTCATAATACTCGCCTGGATTTTGGAGGAAAGCCGTCCTCAATCCTTAATCTAAAATGACCTGAATGACATCTATTTTTTTTTCTTTGGCATCCTGGCATCCCGCTGGGGAGTGAGTCTCCCCAGGAGGGTATGTGGGACTCGCTGCGCCCGAAAGCTGGTAAGTGAACGCAGTTCTTTTTTTTTATAGAAGAGGGGGCAAACGGATAGTCGGTTCACCTGATGGTAAGTGAAGAGCGACATCCACAGACACCCGCTACACCAGTGAATTAGCAAGTGCATTGCCGGCCTTTCAGATATAGCTCTACGGCGAGTGCCACCAATGCTGCCTTAGGTGAGTTGCCCCGGATCTAATGAGCAAACAGGGCACCTCGACGGCTAGTCAGCCCCTCAGGGGACTGACGCCACAATCACAGAGGGGTTGCCCTGCACCACAGAACAATCCCTCCCACCGTCAGGATAGTACAATGGGTGAGGTTACCATCCTCGCCCCCTGCCCCCTGCTCTTTTGTCCTCTCTTCTTATAAGAGGGGTACAAAGAACCGCCTCGGTGCAATTAGCTTCGCCCAAGGTGCTGGGCTCACCTTAGGATACTGAGCTCCACCGCCGCGTCAAGGCCTGAACTATGGTGGGGATGATAGTATCTATGCAGGCCAGCACAGCCTACTTTCGTCCCTGGGCCGACTACATTTCATTGGTTCCATTTTTGTATCCGGGAAAACGATTATTTAGTGAATAGTTGTTCCTAAAAAAATTTGAAAAATCTTACCATTTTGGGAACTACAGTCTGCAGGTCTTCATGGGCCAGAGTCCGTTCTTACCTTACTTTTAATTTAAAAAAAATGACCCCGAATTTTAGGAACTCTACTCTACCCACTAAAACTCGGCGAGTACCACCAGTGCTACCATGGTGAGGTGCTCCGGATCTGTTAAGCTAACAGGGTACCTCGACGGTTAGTCAGCCCCGCAAGGAACCGACGCCACCTCCACAGAGGGGTTGTCCCGCACCACAGAACAACCCCTCCCAACGTAGGGACAGTACAATGGGTGAGGTTACCATCCTCGCCCCCTGCCCCCTGCTCTTTTGTCCTCTCTTCTTATAAGAGGGGTACAAAGAACCCCCTCGGCGCAATTAACTTCGCCCAAGGTGCTGGGCTTACCCTAGGCTACTGAGCCCCACCGCCACGACAAGGCCTGAACCATGGTGGGGAAATACTTTATGCCTGAATAGTTATTTATGTTATTATTTTTAGACCATGTTTTAGAATATTATGAAAAAGAAAGCAGTAGTATTAAACTGAAACGCAACATTTCGTTGAATATTTTTATACGTAATAATTTATTTATCCACAAACGTCACACGTCAAACAGTTTTGAAATATGTAATTTTCAAGCAATTTTAAGCACTTAAAGCGCTTTCAGGCGACGGCTACATCGGACATAACGAAGCTAACTTGAGCAGAAGAGCGCTCTCGACAGGTTTTAATAGTAGTTATATTATACCAAAATATTATGGTGATTCTGGAATTAAAGTATCAAACAAAATTATAGTATTTTAGAAAATACATACAAAAATATTTGAAAGAAATATAATTTATACGACTCGAAAAAAGTAATTTATTGAGATGGCAGCAAGTATCAAGATTATCAATCAAACAACATCCATTTGTTAATGTTTCGCTTTCTTTTTTACTTATTCTATTTTCCTTCCCATTTATATCATTTTCCGCATAATCAGTCCACGATTTTTACAACACTATCATTTTCTATCCTCACTTTGTGTTCTTATAATCGTTTGAAAATCAATATGGTTTTAAAAATAGTTCCTGTATAAAAGATGTGTAAAAACGTCAGCAATATCAAGTTAAAAGCTTTACACTCGATACTCCTATCTCTTTCTCCGCAGAATCATTTACGAGATTATACTGAGTACTGTTGGAAGGTTCTCCGAGTTATGTTACCTTTTATTTTTAAAGAAAATTGAAACCTTGACAAGAGAATTATTAATTACATCGCGTAAGAATTCCAAATTTCACCCACACCATCTTGATGTCCGGAAATTCACAACATCTAGATTTTTACGGCATTTCCTGCCTCGCACTACAAATATATGGAATCAGCTGCCACCTATGGTGTTTCCGAACCGATACGACTTAGGGACCTTCAAGAAAAGAGCATACTCACATCTAAAAGGCCGGCAACGCACCTGCTGATCTCCTGGTATAGCGGGTGTCTGTGGATGTCGCTATTCACTTACCATCAGGTGAACCGACTGTCCGTTTGCCCCCTCTTCTATAAAAAAAAAAAAAAAAGAGAAATGGTAAAATGTGTAGTCATAACTTTCGATATAACAAAGTTAGTTGTACCTTCTGAAGTTTGGTCTTTAACACGTGCTTTTACCTCTGATTGTTAAGAGAGTCAAGATAAATTTAATAATTAAAATATCATTTTGTTAAAGATTATTGAACGCAGTAAAAATAGTACCATATAAGAGGAAAATTGTATATACTCATATCAGAAATCTCTTAAATAAATGTTTTATCTCATATGTTTGATCTCCTCTATGATACTCATAGTAAATGGATAAAAGAGTCGTATAAGCTAATTACGTCACGGACGACTGATAGTAAAACAAAAGTATAAAATAAAATATTGTAGTAAATAAAATATTAAATAATTAAATATCCTTTCATCATTGTTCATTCAGTGACTACTCAACCAAAAAGGTTGTCAAATAATAAAATTAATTGACATCTTTAATACAGAGAGCGAGTCAAACACGTTACTGTATCCCAACTAGAAGGAATTATTCATTAATTTCGGAGATATTAATAAAAGATTCTGGATCATCATCATTATCACCATTATCATCATCACCACCATTATCAACTTCATCATTATAATAATTATCATCATTATAAGTCACTATCTGTCTTGTAGAACTCTTCCAATGAACAGGCCAGGCCCGTTAAGGCAGGTCCCATCTAAACTAGTTTATAATCAATTTTGACCACATGCACTCAAGCAACTTCTCTGTAAAACTAATGTAAAGAAGAAATAAATTATGAAAAAATAAGTTACCTTAAAATAAAATATGGTGTACGAGAATTTAAGTACTGAAGAATAATTGCTGAACAAGCGTCTTAGCAGTCCCAGTTATTCTAGGATTAAATATCCTGCAGCACACTCTCACCCGAGAGTTAACATTGTAAAGGTAATATAAATGTCCGATATAAATTACTTTCTGCTCTAAATGTATTAAAAATGTATAAACTTTTAATGAAAAATATGAATTCTGACTGATTTCTTTTGGTCCTTCAAGGCGGAACATTTTTAAAACTTCTTCTTTGATCTGAAACATTTATTTTATTATGATCAGCTAGTAAATGAACATGAAATATTTAATATGATTCTTAATAATTCGCCTTGTCTCTCTTAATAAAAATAAACTTGCAAACTTAAAACTGCAAAAAATCAGAAAACGCACACACACCACCTATTAATGTAACCTGAGTTACACTCCCGCACATCTCATCAAAGCTCATCTTAATTACGGTCTTCCCTTCCCTTATTCCTTCACCGCTAATTATTTGACATAATCCTCGCCAGTCTCCACTCCCTAAGTATCTTGTCTTTCCAACGATTTGATCCTTATAAGCCGCCTACGTAACGTAAAAAAGTTTACATCATATTATTTGTAGTTAATACGACTAAAATAATTACGTAATTAAAAAATATATCGCCTTGATTTTGATACCGGGAAATAGATTTCTTCGTTTAAAATACCAATATAATTCTACTATTAAATCATTAGTAGACTAAAGATAGTAAAATATCTTTAAGACATACACGCACACACACACATACACACACATACACATTTTAGGAATAATACAGCCTGTGGTACTTTCAGGTCTTCCACCAATGTTTTCACGATAACCTAATATCTAAAAAAACGGCTTTATTCTTTTAAAACAATTGTCCCATTAGTTCTATCGTATTAACTAATCTGACGGTCGGTCGGTGATGCAGCTTGTGTCGGATGGACTATATACCGGACCGATCGCGAAAGCTTAGGTTCGAATCCGATACGAGTAGACACGAACCCAGATCGCGCTATCAGCAGTAGCACTACGCTACCGCTAGATTGCTTGGGCACCGCGCGTGGCCTGCCTCCCTGTACAGAGGGAGGGATGAGGGCCGGCCCTCATGATGATAGGTTAAATTCAACCGTAAAAGATTCTTTAACCGTATCGGATTTGACTAGTCCAAATCCTGCTCTCCCGAGCAGCGCGCGCGATGAACCACGCCCCCTGCGGGGCGCGGAGGGGGTGTCCCCCTTTCGAATATTTCTTAAGTGAGCCATCTTTTCACTTACTGTACCGATTGAAATTAAAGGCCATCAGGCCGAAAAGTCTAGCCCTTCCGAAAAAAAAATGGACTATATCAGCTACTGCTTGCACTCATGTTCATCGCTCGCTGTGATTAGTCTCACTGACTCAATTTCCAGACAGACTGGTGACTAAATGGTTTAGTAAACTCTGTTAAGTGACATTCTGTTGAACATACTAAACACATTATGTGTGCAATTAATAAGTTGTCTTAATTTATAATAATAGTTAATCTACTACAGAACGATAACCGTAATCCATATAACATCTAATGGACCTCCTAACTTAGATCCCGATCCCCATCGTCGGGTCGAGCTCGTCCTGGCCACAGATAAGCCAATGGGACATGTCGGGGATTCATTTGTTGTTCAGCTTACAGGGAATTAAGACGGAGATAAACATTGAAATGTATTGCGTGTGTCATCATTCTTTCTGATTACACATTCTTGAAAATCTATACGTATAAATAAAATTGGAGTGTCTGTTTGTAATATTAAAATAACCGCTTTTTATTGAATGCATATGGATGTATACACGGTACATATACCAAAATAGTCTTTTTTACAATTTCTGTCTGTCTGTCTGTATTTCTGAAACGGCTGGGCCGATTTTGATGGGACTTTCACTGACAGATAGCTGATGATATAAGGAGTAACTTAAGCTATATAAATAATCATCATCCCCTCTGTTGTAGCTCTGTTGTATCTGAATTGTAGCCCTCTCGCGTCATACCAAAAATTTCACATACTACACCTGTGACAGCGATGACGCATTGGGCAAGCTGATAAAAGTCGCAGCAATCCCTGACCAAGAAATAAACAACTACAACTTAAAAATGGCAATTAAGAACAGAGACCACGCCATCATAAGAAAATTTTTAACCAGAAATTGAAGACAAAGGGGCGCGCCACAGAATCCAGCGCAGCCGAACCAAACAACAGACCAGGACTTGTGAATCACTAGGATCCACACCCCGTGACACAACCAACATACTAATAATGGTGACAAAATAAGAGGAGCCCTTAACCACCAACTTGAGCGCGCGTGACCACTAAACACCGTGCAAACACTTTACCATCTATAAGTGTCAAGTATAGGGACGCTGCCCACTGAGTTTCTTGCCGGTTCTTCTCAGGAAAGGGCTAGGGTTTGAACCGGTGGTAACATATTCTCTCCCTCTTCCACCCCAGCGGCTCCTCTTAAGCTAATCAATCAATCATCATCAACTAACCTCCTAACGAACTCCAATTTTGCGGAGCAACAGAAGTAACAATCAATCATCATCAAAACCAGTCTAACAATGGTGCGGACCAATGGTCTGCAGAGTATAAAAAAAAACATCAATCCGCGTGCGGCTGTAAATCTAAGTTAACGCGGGCGAAGCTGCGGGAAACGGCTAGTACCGAATATAATTACAAATTCGTAAGTAAGACCCTTTTTTCACTGTTCACGGCGGTAAAAAAACGGCTGGTCAGGTATAAATATAAATAATTTAGAAAGGAGATACATTATATAGATTTAGTAAGTACTAGCTGTTGCTCGCAGCTTCGCCCGCGTTTACTTCGAATAACAGCCGTATTAATGTATTTTTTATAGCCTAAGTTACTCCCTATAACATCAGATATCTGTCAGTGAAAGTCCCATCAAAATCGGCCCAGCCGTTTCAGAGATTAGCCGGAACAAACAGACCGACAGATAAAAATTGTAAAAAGTGCTATTTTGGTATATAATATACCGTGTATACATACATATGCATTTAGTAAAAAGCGGTTATTTTAATATTACAAACAGACACTCCAATTTTATTTATCTGTATAGATAATACTTAAATATTAATCTTTAGCTAGGATAATATTGTCAAAATAGTCTCGATTTTTTATTGTGTTGTTATTTCATGTATTTACTTATACGATGAGCTGGAGGTATAGACTGTTATCGATGGGGTTACATAGAATTTTCCTATAATTGGTGATTCAATGAAAGAAACAGAAACAACATCGCGTAAATCAAGTGAACCAATACAAGCAAATAACAGATTTGCTTGTATTGTATATATAGTGTATTGAACCGGTGGGAGGGAAGCGCTGTGCCGCGCTCCCGGCTGCATAGGTACCACCATCTTGCTTGTTTCTCCCGTGAAACAGCTTTGCTGTGTTTCGGAGAGAAGAGCAAGACAGGCAGTGTAATTACTGGCACCGAGACTTAACATCTTATGTCTCAGGATAGGCAACACATAGATGAGTTGCCTGGGCTCGTTCCAGGTAAATTAGGTAGTCATTTAAATATACGTAAAAAAAAAGTTCATACTTATTTCACTATTCCACAAAACATAAAATTAAATAAATTCAATTTGGCCGAAGTAATTGCAAATAATTCTTTTTTCCATGAAAGTTATGCTGAAAGCTAGTGAAATATTGAAATTTATTACAATTTATCATTTTCAATTAGAAGTTTTCATAAAAATATTTGGTAATGTTTCAGTGTCATTTTAGTTTAATAATAATAAAATAGGTTTGTTAAAGGTGGTAAAAATATGTTTCTTTATTATTTTTTTAATATTATTATTAAATAAACTTAACTGACGCGGTAGGTGAAGGAAAAAATATAGTTTTTAAATAATCAATATAATTACTAAGATGAAAAAAGCCCGCAGCTTCGCCCGCGTTAACTTAGATTTATAACCGTACCCGTATTAATGATGATTATTTTTATATCCTAAATTACTCCTTATATTATCAGCTATCTTCCAGCGAAAGTCCCATCAAAGTCGGCCCAGTTGTTTCAGAGATTAGCCGGAACAAACAGACAAAAATAGTAAAAGATGTTATTTTGGAATATGTACCGTGTATAATATTATCCATATAAATTTAATAAAAAGCGGTTATTTTAATATACAGATAAATAAAATTGGAGTGTCTGTTTGTAACAGACACTTCAATTTTATTTATCTGTATAGAGTATAGATCTATTAATCAGTCTTACCCCCAAATACTCAAACGAATCTCAAATGTAAGAAGTACTTAAACTCATGCTACGACGTGTCAGATGCAAAGAAACAAAGAGGGACAACACGAGTTTAAGTGCTTCTTAAATTTGAGATTCGTTTGAGTATTCGGGCGTAAGTCATTTACTATCACTACAAACAAAATTGAGATCTTATTATTATAATAAAAAAGATTATAATATAGAATCATAAAACCGGGCATAATACGAAAGGATTAATCCTCTCGATATAAGATAGGCCAATAGCCACACTTCAACCTGCTTTTCGCTTTCTATACCTAGTACAGGATCGGGTCTTCTTGCCTCGAAAACATTTTTTATAGAAAATGGGGCATACGGACAGTCGGTTTACCTGGTGGTAAGTTATAAAAACATCATTTTTTTAGCAGGTGCGTTGCCGGCCTTTCAAATATGAATATGCCCTTTTCTAGAAGATCCCTTAGTCGCACCGATTCGGTAATACTGTAGGTGGCAGCTAATTCCATATTGTGATCGTACGAGGCAGGAAATGCCGTAAAAATCGAGTTGTTGCGGATTTTCGGACATCGAGATGGTGAGGGTGAAATTTGGAAATTTTACGCGATGTCCGGTGGTGGAATGGCTGCTGCAGGTATTAGTCCGAACAATTACTCATAACACTCTCCGTAGTAGATGCGGTACAAGCTGCAGAGTGAGCGTGGCTCAAAGGCTCATCATCGTGGATGGGTCAGGAAGTCATCATGGATGGATTCAAGGCGATCGGAAAGAACGTTTTTAACGACGATTCGAACGCAGTCAAATGGAACGAGCTGATGATATTGGGGCGCTGCAGCCCAGAGGCGAGAGCAGTATTCCAAGTGGGGATAGATATTGCGATGCGATTTATATGATTGTAGACGATGGGAAAAGAGACTCGATTTCAGACACAAGTTTGTTCCGACACTCATCGACTTACATACACATACATCCTAGAAATATTACGACAGCCTGTGTATATGACATCTCCTGTGCTATCGTCTGCATAACGATGAATACCGCTTGTTTGCAGTATATCATTGATATGCAGAAAAAACAAGGTTGGAGCCTTTTTTTTCTTTTACGCCGGGATAATATGATATGATCTGAGGCACCCCGCGGTCTGGGTGTGGGTTTCGGAGTGAGTCTACTCGGGCGGGTATGTGCTTGGTACGCCCGAAAGGTGGTAAGGTAGATTTAGATCTACCAACTGGCAACTAAAACCCGGCGAGTGCCACCAATGCCGCCTTTGGTGAGGTACCCCGGATCTAATGAGCAAACAGGGCACCTCGACGGCTAGTCAGACCCTCAAGGGACCGACGCCACCTCCACAGAGGGGTTGTCCCGCACCATAGAATAACCCCTCCCAATGTTGGGACAGTACAATGAGGTGAGGCTCCCCCCTTGTCCCCCTGCTCTGTCTGAACCATCGTGGGGAGATAGTACTCAGCCTTGCGGAACACCAGCATTAACAGACTTGAGGTCCGAGCAAGCACCGTCGACAACAACATTGATGTTCCTGTCTGCCAAAAAACTGGTGATCCATTTACATAATTTCTCGGGAAGCCCATAAGATGGTAGCTTTCTTAGAAGTGATTATTATGCCACACCCGATCAAAGGCCTTCGCTACGTCCAAGCTAACCGCCAGCGCTTCACCCTTGCTCTCAACCACTTTCGCTCATCGCTGTGTTAAGAATATTAGAAGATCACATCGTTTAATGCTAAGCCGATCTTGAATTGTAGTTCGTGGGATCTGATACAGTTGACAAGTTTCTTATTCCCTTCCCTTTCTTTCCTTTCGAATGCATTGAGAGCTTTCTTTCGGGCTTTTAGTTGTACTGGACAGTCGTTTTCTTTAGTAAGGGAAGTGGCTAATATAAGACGGGTGTTTATCACTTTATTACTAATCGTAGAGTCTACATTACCGGTGGGAGGGAAGCGCTGTGCCGCGCTCCCGGCTGCATGGGTACCACCATCTTGCTTGTTTCTCCCGTGAAACAGCTTTGCTGTGTTTCGGAGAGAAGGACAAGACAGGTAGTGTAATTACTGGCACCGAGACTTAACATCTTATGTCTTAGGATAGGCAACACATAGATGAGTTGCCTGGGCTCGGCCCAGGTAAACTAGTTTATGTTCATGGGCGACGTCGACCACTTACATCAGGTGGCACGTTGCCAGTTTGCCTATCCAACTAACATAAAAAAAACGTCCTGAGGATGCCTCGGTGTTGGGGCGAAACGTGCGTAGAATGTTTGGTGGTGGTCTTTAATTGTGTTTGTGGTGCATTGCAGTGTGGGAAAGGAGGGCGGTGCTATATGCATGCATATGCATGCACCTCACACACTTGCAGTAAAGACTACTACGTATTTCGCGGCATTATAGCTAATTAATATATAATTTAATATGTTAAATTAATATTCAGGTTCATAAATTAGAGCGTAAGTATATAATAAGTAAACAAAACATTTAGTAAAATTATTAAAATACCGGAATAATTTCAAATAAAATAATAGTTTTAACAAAAAAATTTAAACCAAAAGAGCCATAAAACAAATAAATACATAGTTTTTGATAAATTATAGTAAAATACTGAAACAATACTCATTGCTTAAAATTTAACTTGACTATAATATTATAAAACAGCAACAACTTCAAATAGTGGTACAATAATACAAAATAAAATTTATGTAAAACTGAAATAAGCCTTCCCTTTCTTTCCTTTCGAATGCATTGAGAGCTTTCTTTCGGGCTTTTAATTGTACTGGACAGTCGTTTTCTTTAGTAAGGGAAGTGGCTAATATAAGACGGGCGTTTATCACTTTATTACTAATCGTAGATTCTACATTACCGGTGGGAGGGAAGCGCTGTGCCGCACTCCCGACTGCATGGGTACCACCATCTTGCTTGTTACCGGTGGGAGGGAAGCGCTGTGCCGCGCTCCCGGCTACATGGGTACAACCATCTTGCTTGTCTCTCCTGTGAAACAGCTTTGCTGTGTTTCGGAGAGAAGGGCAAGACAGGCAGTGTGATTACTGGCACCGAGACTTAACATCTTATGTCTCAGGATAGACAACACATAGATGAGTTGCCTGGGCTCGTTCCAGGTAAACTAGTTTATGTTCATGGGCGACGTCGACCACTTACCATCAGGTGGCATGTTTTACAGTTTGCCTAACCAACTAACATTTTAAAAAAACTGCCACCAACTATAATCATATGACGTATAGCCTAAATCCAGAACGACTAGATACCTCGAACCGAGCTGCTGCACGTGCTCCCGGGGGATGAGACTCCTCGCTGGTACTCCCACCACAACCAGAGGTACATCTGTCTGTATGTACATAAATGGTAAAGTTAAAACAATAGTATGGTACTGACTAATTGAAGACCTCCTTTTTTGCATGTAAGCATGCTGTGAAACCAATGTATGTGATTTAGCATCTGTCATTCTAATTATGCTATATTTCTTTATATTGTATTGTTATTTTGTTAATTTTTTTACTGCGATTAAATATAGTATTTGCTTAAGAGAATCTCTGGTACATTAACCTAAATACGACAGTCTCGTATCGGCACTCGAACGAGGTGTACGTTGCTACTATATATTGTGTATCGCGCGCGCATTAATTCTTCGTGTACCCCGCACGTACCGATAGGTTTTACCTACGGTCGCGCGGGTAGTCATCGCCGCAATGGACGAGTTACACAATGATTATGAGACGGAAGAAACTATTAAGCAAATAAGTAATGCGTGCTCCCTCAGTGAAGATGAATTGATAACCGATAAATTAGAAAGTGAACGACAAATCGAAAACCCACTGGTTGAGAATGAAGGAAATAGAAGTCAGAGAAGTGTGAAGCGAGACAGAGATAGTGATGGAGAAAGTGAGTGGAAAGTAGTGCAGAAGAAGAAGTATAAAACACAAACAGAAGAAGACAAAGTAGAGATTTATGTATCATCGAATGAGAAAATGCCTAAACAATTCGCGTTGGCTAAGATATTACAAAATGCGGGTATCGGAGTAATAAAAAAAGTTAAATATGTAAACCCTTATAAAATACGCCTAGAAACGAATAATAGCTGTGCTGAAAAAATTGAAGAATGCAAAGAATTTACTGATCGAGGTTGGAGAATTCAAAGGGCTATGGAAGTGAGCTTATGCTACGGCGTTATCAAAGACGTGGATATTGATTTGAAGGATGAAGATATCTTAGGTAATATATTATGCCCTGAGCCTGCGTCTCTAATATCTGTGTGCAGACTTGCACGTCGTGAACATAGCGCTGAAGGTTCTACTTGGAAGCCAAGCGAGTCGGTACGTCTTTGTTTTAGGGGGTCTTTCCGCCCCTCACATGTTACGGTAGACAGCCTCTGTATACGCGTAGACCCATATATCTTTCCGGTATCCCAATGCACTCGCTGTTGGAAACTGGGCCATGTCACATCCAAGTGCAGCTCAGTAAAAGTTGTTTGCCCCAAATGTAGTGGAGCGCACGAAAACTGTAGCACGACTGTATTTAAGTGTGCTAACTGTGAGGGTCAACACATGTCACTGTTACGCTCCTGCCCAGCATATATCAAAGAGAAGAAACTTCGAGAGCTGATGGCGGAGTTTAACTGTACCTATCGTCGAGCCCTAACAATGTACGTTCCATCTGGTTATGCTGAAGAAACAAAAGTATCGTGTGTGAACTCGAAACAAGGGACTAAGGAGGCGTTAAACGCTCCCGAACCTGCAATCAGCACACCGTTTTCGGAACAATCATATGCTGGCGTGGTGAAACAGACAGTTGTACAAGCAAAAGTAAGTTCGAAGAAGAATATCTCACATACTAATAAAAAACATAAAAAAGAAAAAGAAGCAGATTACCAGTGGCAAGTTCCAATAGATATTGGCGCTCCCAGCACCTGGGCGGAGGAGGAGCAGCAGGATGAGAAGAAGAAAAGAGATGTCACTTTTAATGAGTTACTCAATCGTCTGCGAGAAATTTTATTTTTAAGAGGAGTATCAATGCAAACGAAAGTGATCAGTATGAGTAAGTGTTGCCTAGAATGGCTCATATTAGTGGTTGTTGAGAATATCTCGGACTGGCCAATACTAAAATCAATATTGGACTTCTTTAGTACGTGATGGATAAGGCTTCCAATTGCTGTACTAGATTAAATATCATTCAATGGAATGCGCAAAGTTTACGTCCGAAATTATTGTCATTAGAACAGATATTATATAAAGAAAAAATCCACATTGCTGCCCTTAGTGAAACGTGGCTAACGCCAGGTACAACCTTACGCATAAACGGTTATAATATATATCGCAGAGACAGACCAGATTCATACGGCGGGGTTGCGATAGCGGTGCACACTTCGGTGGTGAGTTGCTTGCATACTTATCAATCTGTAAATTCAGGTATTGAGGTTATTCTAGTAAAAATCTTTTATTGTTCTCACATTCATTATGTACTATCGGTTTATTGCGCACCATCAGTAAGCACTAACCAGTCAGAATGGGAACATCTTTTCAATGTCGTAGACAGAAAGTCTATTATTTTAGGTGATTTCAATGGACACCATAACAGTTGGTCTCATAAAACTGACGCACGCGGTACACAAATATATGATGCATTGTTAGAAAGTAAATTTGTAACTTTAAATGTTAACAGCAGCCCGACGCGTATTAGATTAGTTAATAATGTACTACAACAATCATCACCCGATCTGACACTTGTCTCATCCGATATTGCGATAAGGATGAACTGGATGACAATGAACGAAACGTTAGGTAGTGACCATCTTATTATCAAGATTACTACGTATTCTGATAACAGTGCGAGCAACGTAATATCACGACGCAACTTCAAAAAAGCAGAATGGCAGTCATATACCGATTTACTGGAAGAGTTATTTAATAATTACATATTTTGTCCTAATAACCCCCAAGCTGCATACGATAGTTTTATTTACTGCATAAATAAGGCAGCAGACCATTTCATTCCTCTCATTAGAATTAACCGAAATCCAAGTAGCAAATTTACACCTAAGCCATACTGGCAGCCCTCCTTATCTAAAAGTGTAGCTGAACGTCGCTTAGCTTTGTCTACATTCCGCCGTAACCCCACTCCTGATAACTTACATAAATTACAAACTAAAATTAAAGAACACCAAAAACTATTACGCCAGGCACGCAACAAAGGATTTCACGATTTCTGTTCATCGCTCAATGGTACTACTTCGCAAAGCGAGATGTGGCGGAAAATGAAGTGGTTCAAAGGTTACAAATATTCACAGCCACAGACTAATAAAGAAAAGGTCGCCGATCTCCTCAATAGCTTAACACCAGACTATGCACTTCCCAATGAACCAGCCTTTTCCTCGGTGATTAGATCAAGCATAGATATTCCTATTATTCGACAGGAACTAGACAGAAGTATGCAGCACAAAGATACGTCACCAGGGTGTGACCTAATATCTTATTCTATGTTGATCCATTTGCCTGAAAATGGTAAATCTATCTTACTAAAGTTATATAATTTATTTTATACGTTGAGCTTTGTACCTAAGCAATGGCGTGATATTACAATTGTACCGATACCCAAGCCGAACCGCCAGCCCGATGCTGATGGATCTTTGCGCCCTATTTCAATGATCTCCTGCCTTTGCAAAGTGTTCCATTGCATTTTATTAAAAAGATTAGAGTGGTACATGGAATCAAAAAACCTTTTTTCATCTAATATGACCGGATTTAGACGATGTCGATCTACCATAGATAACTTAGCGTCTTTAGTATCGAGAATACAAGTTGGCTTTTCAAGAAACAAGATATGTATAGCATCTTTCATCGACATTAATAATGCGTATAATAACGTTGACTTAAATAGCCTAATTAATATAATGCAACATTTTGGTATCAGCTCGTTTCTATGTAGATATCTGTGGAACTTTTTAAAAGAAAGATACCTGAAGATACAGATTGATGGTACGCAATTTATGTGTAGAATGACATGTTCAGGTTTAGCTCAAGGTGACCCTTTCTCACCCATATTGTTTAACATTATCACCGCTAACATTTGCAAGACCATTAACAATATTTATATCTCACAATACGCAGATGATTTTGTTCTTTATACAATTTGTGACTTCTTAGATGAAGGCAAAAGCCAGCTGCAAATGGCGTTGACTATGCTAACTAAACTTTTATCAAATATTGGACTTGAAATTTCGTCAGCTAAAAGTAAAATTTGTATATTTAGAAGAGGTTACAAAAGGGACGTAGTAGATATATCAATAGGCGGTAGGAACTTGGAGGTTGTAGATAGTATAAAATATTTAGGTCTTTGGTTAGACCGTTCTTTGCGTTGGAGTAAGCACATAAACGAGCTAAGGGACAACTGCAATAATATAATGAATATTTTCAAGGTTTTATCTGGGTCGGGGTGGGGCGTTCACCCAACACACCTGAGACGTATTTATATAGCAACAGTGAGAAGTCGATTTGATTATGCTAGCTGTTTGTATGGTAATAGTTGCAAGACAAATTTGGGTAAGTTGGATCGAATACAAAATCAATGCATGCGTGTCATAGGAGGATTCATTAGAAGCACCGCTATTCACGTGATGGAATCAGAATTAAATCTCCAACCACTATATATTCGTAGGTACTTTCTGGCTGGAAAATATTGGCTTAAAAGTAGATCTTTCTCTGATAACGGAATTATAGATATTATAAGTGATTTAAGTAACCTATGCCAAACTCCTTACTGGAGACATAAAACCGAACCTCTATTAGTTAAGGCTCACGAACACTTACATACAATACAAATGCACACTAGTGATCAGCTAGAAATGTACACGCTAGACACGTGGGTCAGCAGTGTGGATATTGCATCTTTAATAGAGTTAGACATCCCATATATTGTTGGACCAAAACATCTATATACACCGCAGCAATTAAACGAAGTTTGCTTGGAATTTATTAAGTCGAGATACTCGGATTTTTATAAATTATATACTGACGGGTCGAAGGATATAAATTATAGATGTTGTGGTTCAGCAATATACGACCCTCAGACGGGCAACTCCATCAAACTAAAAATTGACAGTAACATCTCTATTATGTATACAGAGTTGGTTGCTATAGCAGAGGCTATCTCATACGTAGAATCCATATCGGCGGGCAAATACGTTATCATAACAGACTCCAAAAGTGCTATTCATCACCTGGCTCGTTGCACCTCGAACTTTCGAGGCTCCCCGTTAGCCTACAGCATTCTGGGTTCACTTAGTAAACTGTCGAACAAAAATTTTGTTATAAAAATACAATGGGTTCCATCCCACGTTGACATACCAGGGAACGAAGTGGCTGACCGCCTGGCCAGAGAGGCTCTTACGGATGGGATACCGTTTGCGTGTTTACCTTTATTCAGCGATCACTTGTACTTAAATAAAGAAAAATGTAGAGAGATGTGGAAAGAACACTTTGACGTGAGGTCATTAACAAAGGGCATATGGTACAAAACCATCCAACCCTCTCTGAACCGACTGTCATGGTTTGATGGTGCGTCCGTCTCAAGGTCCGATATTGTGATTGCCCTGCGTTTACGATCCGGACATATTCCGCTTAACAGCTTCGCTTTTTTAATGGGTAAAACTAATACACCAAACTGCACTGAATGTGATGTCGCAGAAGACGTATATCACATCATCGTGGAGTGTGTCCGGATTGAGGCTGAGAGGCTGGCATTCATACATCAATATAATTATGATCTCCATGAGGTAGGTAGATGTAATAGCATTTTGGCTTTCCCACTGTCAGAGGAGGCCAAAAGCCTATATAAATTAGTTAAGTTAGCACTAAGTCGTAGAGATTAAGAAATTATGTTGTTCTGGAATTATGAGGGTGGCATGGTCGCTAGCGACAAAACCCTCTATAAATAAATAAAGAAAAAAAAAAAAAAAAAACCTAAATACGAAGTTTACTGGAGCTAGAATCGGGGTCGGAAGATGTATTTATGTCTGTCCGTCGATAATTTATCATTTGTTATATATTGATATTTGCTATGATTTGTGTTTAGATGTAGGGAGTTAATGTACGCGTCTTGTTACTATAGCTAACCTACTTTTAGTAGTATAACTGTTTGCAGCTTCGCTCTCATTAACTTAGATTTAGTGCCGTAGCCAATGGAGATGATTATATTATTTTCATAGCGAAGTAGAATATTGTTAAGTTTTTTTTTTATGTTAGTTGGATAGGCAAACTGGCAAACGTGCCACCTGATGGTATTATTGTCTCAAATTATTGTCCACCGTACATCATACAAACTGAGATATATTAACGTCGTCCAACAGTTAATCCGCTGAACTATCTCATAAAGTATTATAAAACTATCGTTATGATATGAGAGATAATATAATTTTAAAACTATCATATTATGCTAAAGCTATGATTTTATGTGTTTTCATTGCTTGTAGCCTGTAGGTATGTTCTATACCGCCCCGTCAGCAGGTCACCACCATCTGCCGCGTAGCAGCGTGCTGTGTTCCGAAATGGCGAAATGATAGGAGAGCCAGTGTAATTGGTATGTCCTGTCCAGAATACAGTAAGTATGTCTAGAGATATTTGGATAGTACCCTGCAGCACAAGCACATCCCACTTCCCTCTGATGGGCCCACGCCCAGTACTTTTAACACTTCTTTCCAAACACTACGTTCTCCAGTTAACATTATACCTCACTATGTCGATCACAGGCGAGAACAATTCCATTCTTTACAACATTTGCAATAAAAATTAAGAGGACATTTCAACGAGTCTTGTTCAAATATTTTTCTTCCATTTCAAGCGTCAATTTATTTCAGTGAATTGGCTTAATTTTTGTGAAAATACTTAATAGCTGGTAAAGCATTCTTCAATACAGAACGCTCTCAGAATTCCCTGCATGGACGTGGGCCTGTTTGGGGAAAGCTTGACCACCATGACCATTTATAATACATGAGTAATCCCCACCATGGTTCAGGCCTTGTCGTGGCGATGGGGCTCAGTAGCCTAGGATGAGCCCAACTCCTTGGGCAAGGCTAATTGAACCGGACGGGCTTTTTGTACCCCTCTTATAAGTCGAGGAGACAAAAGAGCAGGAGCAAGGGGCGAGGACAGAAACCTCACCCCATTGTACTGTCCTGACGTTGGGAGGGGTTGTTCTGTGGTGCGGACAACCCCTCTGTGGAGGTGGCGTCGGTCCCCTGAGGGACTGACTACCGTCTAGGTGCCCTGTTTGCTCATTAGATCCGGGGCACCTCACCAAAGGCAGCATTGACGGCACTCGCCGGGTTTTAGTGGGTAGAGCTGCGTCCACTTACCACCTTTCGGGTGGAGCAAGTCCCACATACCCGCCTGGGGAGACCCACTCCCCCGCGGGATGCATTAGACCTGGGGTGGCCAACCCGCGGCCCGCCGCCTATCAAATTGTGGCCCGCGGAGCTGGTGACTGTGTATTTAAAACACTAATGGGTCTGACAAACGTTTTTTACTTTATATGCCAAATAAATCTTCAAAAAATTACGAGAAAAACTGTGTTTTTGCTTTTTTCATATCTTAAAAAATGACTGAGATATTTACGATCAAAGTGCGTATTTTCAGGCGAAGTTTTTTAAAACGCGGACGGGCGCTCACTAGCCGATGACGTCACACATCATTCGACAGTCGCGCTCTCGTTCGCACGACTTTGCGCAATAAAAATCAAAATTAAATAGTTCTCTGTGGTAAGAATGAAAAAAAAAACTGTATTGTGCCTTGGTTCTTCAATTCAATTTTTTTTATGAGCCTGAGGGCCAAAAAATGAGGAAAAAGTGAACGACAGCCGTAAAAAGAGTTGATTCAATAGGCCCTTAAACTAACCCCACCAAGGTTCAAGCCTTGTCGTGGCGGTGGGGCTCAGTAGCTTAAGGTGAACCCAGCACCTTGGGCGAAGCCAAGTAAACCCAAGGGGCTCTTTCTACCCCTATTATAAAAAGAGGGGACAAAAGAGCAGCGTGGCCAAGGGGCGAGGATGGGTACCTCACCCCATCGCACTGTACCGATGTTGGGAGAAGTTTCCTGTGTTCCTGGGTCATGGGTGAGTATTAAATACATGTATTATATTTCGAATCCGATACGAGTACACACAACCGGACCGCACTAAGAGCAGTAGCACTACGTTACCGCTAGATTGCTTGGGCACCGCGCATGACCTGCCTCCCTCTCCAGAGGGAGGGATGAGGGCCGGCCCTCATGATGATAGGCTAAATTCAACCATAAAAGATTCGTCGACCGTATCGGACATCATGTAATTACCGGTTCCAAGACTTACCATCTTCACGCCTTAATTAGTTTTCAAAGTTCTCACTTTGAAAACCGAACAACTGCAACTGAACTTGTATACATTGCTTGCTTGGTAAAGCAGAACATTGGAGAAAAGTCTAAAAAATAAGGGTATGAGAAATTCGCTGAGCTAGCATATCAGTTCTTTATGGTTTGATGTGAGGACTCACTTATAGTTTTTTTATGTCATAAGGGGGCAAACGAGCAGCCGGAGCCATATAGTACCGATGCCCATACACATCCTCACAATCATAGTTTATGCAGATGCGTTGCCCTCCTTCCCCCCCCCCCCTCCAATGGGCCACCGGAAACTCACAAACTGCACAAAACGCGACAGCATAGCTGTCACTTGACGCCGGTGTTATGTGAGCGAGAGGTACCACCCCGGTCGTGCCGGCCCAGTTCGGTTGCAATCCAGCATGGCACTACCTCTTACTCATGAGACCCTTTTTTTTCTTTAACGCCGGGTAATGCTCTAATGCAGGGGTGGCCAACCTTTTTAGCAGCCGGGCCGATATTTGGAAATAGAATTTCAAACCGGGCCGCACTACCAAATTTTAGGTGTTTTTTTTTTGGAAGGCCTAGAAATTTCGGCCTGGTGGCTTTTAAGCTCAATCGGTACAGTAAGTGAACAGATGGCTCACTTAAGAAATATTCGAAAGGGGACGCCCCCCTCCGCGCCCCTCGGGGGCGGGACTACGCGCGCGCGCTGCTCAGGAGAGCAGGATTTGGACTAGTCAAATCCGATACGGTCGACGAATCTTTTATGGTTGAATTTAGCCTATCATCATGAGGGCCGGCCCTCATCCCTCCCTCTGGAGAGGGAGGCAGGTCATGCGCGGTGCCCAAGCAATCTAGCGGTAACGTTTGTGTATGTGAAAGAATACTTACTACATAGTTTTAATACTACATAAAAAGTTAAATACTACAACTTACTACATAAAATGTTAAGATTAGTATTAACAATTTTTATTAAAGTAAACTTTTAATGTCAGGTTTTTGTCTGTAGTATTTACTCATTCAAAACTGTTTCGGTCACACGTCAACAACATAAATAACACATTTAATAATAAGAACACTGAAAGCTTTTCCTTCCAAAGAAAGGACTTATGGTATTTCATCATATTACATTATACAGGATGTATTTGTGACACGGGTCAGTAAGGGCACCTTAACCGTTATAGTTACAGGAAAACGTGCCTAGGAGACCAAACATAACTTTTTAAGATATTCTGAACTGCATTCATAGATTTTTGAGATAGTTTACGGTCAGCGAAAAAAATGCAAAAATCCAAAAAAAATCTTATTTATGCCTATCGATCCTAGTTCATATGGGGATCAAAATACTCTATGGGACTATTTAAGGTATGAGTACTAGAAATGCCAATAATCCCCAAAAACATTTTCCATACTTTTTCCACACATTTTGTATCGAAAAACGATAAATCAACTCGTAATATCGCTAAATAACCTCATTTGTTTCTGATAAAATATGAGTGAAAAATCTTCTGATCAAAGTAAGAAATAGGATTGTTTGGGGATAAAGATTATTACGAGTTAATTTATCGTTTTTCAGCACAAAATGTTGCACATGTTTTCAGCACAAAAAAGGAAAAAAAAATTGGCGATTTCTGACATTTCTAGTACTTATACCTTAAATGATTCCATAGAATCTTTTGATCCCTATACGATACGAAGTAGGATCGATAGGCATTAAAGTATTTTTTATACTTTAATGCCTATCGATAAATATTCATATCTCATAAATATTCTGTGAATGCAGTTCAGAATATCTTAAAAAGTTATGGATGGTCTCCTAGGAACGTTTTTCTGTAACTATATCGGTTAAGGTACCTGCCCTTACTAACCCGTCTCAAAAATCTGTATAATAATATTATGTCTATTTCTTATATGTACGTACCGTTAATGATGTAAGGCGAAAAGAACATAATATTACAATATATTGGATATTTGGCTTTAGCCAACCCTACTAAATGAGGCCTCCCACCTCACAGGAATGCACATTAGTGGTCATTACCACTCCTTAAGTGGTCGTTTCTGAAGTTATTCCCACTCAGTGCGACAGAGCGCCTACTTTGGCCCGCCGCCCCAAAGAACGCACGCTTCGCTAACGCTTCGCTATTTAATGTTGTGCTATTTAGCTGATCTGACGTAGCGCAGAAAATCTGATCATTAGATATAATCAAAGATGGCAAGAAATAAAAGAAAAATATTTTTGACGTGACCTCGTCAACGTCTTATAATTCGATGGAGCCGGCTGCAAGAACGAAAAAACATGACGCATGCGGCGTTACCTCGCTATGAGGCGTTCCATTTTCTTATGACGTTGTCACGTTCAACTATCGTCAGTAAACCGACTTTAAAGACAACTGATTTTTTTTTGGAAAACAGAGTAATTTGAACTGCAGTTATTGATAGTGATAGTAGTGAAGAAATATTTTCCAATAAGAAATATAAATTGGCAGGATTATTACGAGAGACTGCAGAGAACCTTTTTTTCTTTTACGCCGGGAAATGGTCTAAGGCATCCCGCGGGGGTGTGGGTCTCCCTAGCGGGTATATGGGACTCGCTGCGCCCGAAAGCTGGTAAGTGGACGCACCTCTACCTACTAAAACCCGGCGAGTGCCACCAATGTCACCTTTGTTTAGGTGCCCCGGATCTGGTGAGCAAACAGGGCACCTCGACGGCTAGTCAGTCCCTCAGGGGACCGACGCTACCTCCACAGAGGGGTTGTCTCGCACCACAGAACAACCCCTCCCAACGTTGGGACAGTACAATGGGGTGAGGTTCCCATCCTCGCCTCTTGCCCTCTTCTCTTTTGTCCCCTCTTGTTATAATAGGGGTACAAAGAGCCCGCTTGGCTCAATTCGCTTCGCCCAAGGTGCTGGGCTCACCCTAAGCTACCGAGCCCCACCGCCCCGACAAGGCCATGGTTCATGGTGGAGACCACAGAGAACCTTTACTAGTACTCAAGTTAAAAAAAATATTGCAGAAAATGCAACCAAAACCTTTGCGAAGCTAGCATTTTAATCTGTCCTAATGCTGGTGGGCCGAGAAAAACTGCCATGCAATGGCGAAAATGTCGTTGGGGGCGTATTTCGACCCGATGGCGCACCTATGAAGGTTTATGGTTTTAGTTGCCGCAGCTGCTTACGTGTAATTTTTTTTTATGTTAGTTGAATAGGCATACTGGCAAAGTGCCACCTGATGGTAAGTAGTCGACGTCGCCCATGAACATAAACTAGTTTACCTGGAACATTATATATATACATATATATACATACCAGGCAACTCGTTTAGCCATTGCCTATCCTGAGACATAAGATGTTAAGTATCGGTGCCAGTAATTACACTGCCTGTCTTGCCCTTCTCTCCGAAACACAGCAAAGCTGTTTCACGGGAGAAACAAGCAAGATGGTGGTACCCATGTAAACGGGAGCGTGACACAGCGCTTCCCTCCCACCGGTAAACATATTATGTCCAAGATTTCATTATTATAAGGAAATATCTCATAGAAGTTTAGTAAGGGGTGGTGCAGGCACGACCGGGATGGTACCTCTTGCTCACCCCATTGATGGGGAGGGGGGGGGGGGTGTAGGCAATGCATCTGCATAACTTTTGGGTGTGCAGATGTCTATATAGGCGTCAATACTCGGTAGTCACCATAAGGCTCTGACTGCTCGGTTGCCTCCTTATTACATAAATTTAAATTTATTTGTATTATAATATGTTAATAATATTATACTATATGAAAGCAGACAATAAATATGCAACGGGAAGTCCGTCCCGGTAATGCCGGTCCGGGTATATGATAATGTATGGTAAACTGTCCAGCTAGGACGCGTAGATGGTTTTGTGTGATATTATATTGATACAAGAGCATTAGAGAAGTATCCTTTTAATGCGGGATACAAGAATGAAAATATTAATTTGTAACTTTTTACTAAAATAATAAGTATTTTCCTCGATTTCTAGTGAAAAGAATATGTAGGGCTTACTTATGATTTAATCTGATCCGAGCGATGACTGTCAGTGAGAGCACATGGCAGGTGGTCCTCTACTTCTGCGAGGATGTGATGTCACAGGAGGAGGAGGTGGAGGAGGTGCCCCTTCCCGCAGGAGAGCACGGCGACGACAGGCGGTGGCACCGCCGTGCGCGGTCTATCGGGGGATTTGCTGCGCGCGTGTAAGGCACCCTTGTGTGTTCAGTGTGCTTTAAGCGGAGAAGGAGGAAGGGATGCCACCCCCTCTCCAGAGAAGAGTGCCATATGGCACACCGTTATGGCCTAGTACGGACGTCCACAGCAGGCTCTCGCGCCGGGTCACCCAAACGACGAGAAGAACACCGCTGGGGTTTAGTGGGTAGAGTCTGCGTCCACCTTCTCGGGCGCAGAGTGTCCCACATAACCTCTGGGTCCCCCCGGACCCGGTGGTATGCCTAAACGCATTCCCCAGCGAAACCAAAAAAAAAAAATGATTTAATCTGAAAAAAATAATAACACGAGAAATCGTGCAGGTTTTCCACGATGTCATTCCCACAGAAATTAACTCATCTGTTAGGTTGACTATACATATAATGGTAAAAGGAAATAAACATGACTTGGCTTGCACTTTGAAAGGATTTGCACTACCTATATAGTTTTATCATGTAGACATTTAGTACACATCACATAATAATGACGGTATGAGAAGCTCTTGAAGGGTTTCACGAAATGTGTCTTTTTTTTATAGAAGAGGGGGCAAACGGACAGTCGGTTCGCCTGATGGTAAGCGAAAACGTTAGCAGGTGCGTTGCTGGCCTTTATCAGGTATCAGGGTAGTGATCTCTGAATAACCTATAAAGTCAGGCTTTATTTGAGAACAGGTCTTTTGCTAGATGAATGTGAAATACTTGGTAAAATAGGAGACAATTATTATGATACAGTCAAAAGAAACACACGTAACAGACTTACCTTCCTATATACCCACAAAATTATTACAATATTTAATTTAAATATTCCTATATTCATAAACATTAATTTAAATGTTATATCCATATATTATAATATTCTAACTCTTAAAGTACCTATAAACATATATACCAACACTTTATAAAGAACCTAAAACTAAAAACCTTAAAAAATATAATAAAATAACTTAAGTATATTAATAAAAAGGAGTCCCTTTAGGTAAGGTTCCGAAGATAGCTAGACTAATTCTTTGTCCGAGGTAGCTGCCAGCTCTTCGGTCTCCTGTGATGTCGACTAACCTTTTTGTTATTTCCTTAAAGAATTATGACATGTGTGTGTACGAGGTCCGGAGTGTACTTTAGACATTTCTAATAGTTTGTTTTCTCAATATTGTTTCGTGTAATGTCTGTTCGCCAAGTTTAAAAATAGCCGAGCTGGTTTTATTAATGCTTACTTAATTTTAGAAAAAGTAAATAAAACTTTAATACGTAATGTTAAAGTTCTCAGGGAAGTGAACTTAAGGAGCCGAACGAAACTTCCCTGAAAACTTTAACATAATATATAAAGAATGGACGCTACGACTAATAATAAAACTTTAATATTTTCGATACGAAAAATTATTGCTAATTAATCCAGACCAACCAAGGGATATAACTATTGTTTTTAGTATATAAAACAGCGCAAGTAAATCTATACTAATATTATAAAGCTGAAGAGTTTGTTTGTTTGTTTGAACGCGCTAATCTCAGGAACTACTGGTCCGATTTAAAAAATTATTTCAGTGTTAGACAGCAGATTTATCGAGGAATGCTATAGGCTATATAACATCACGCTGTGACTTATAGGAGCTGAGTAACGCGGGCGAAACTGCAGGCAAAAGCTAGTAGTTAATATAAATGCATAATATTGTATTTACAAAAAAATGCATATACATATAAACTGAATAACAATCTCTAACTAGGCCCACCACACAAAATGGACGAACAAATAGGGTCGGGGAGTTGACGGGAACTTCACGACGGATCAGCCTAATTGAGTTCTCTGACTAACACTTTCGACCAACTTTTGAAATTGTTATGTCACGACACAGTCATGCCATGACACCGCATAAATACGAATTTTCCAACTTAATTTGCTACTAAATATCACTAGTTGTAATAGACTTGTGACACTGTGTCATAGAGAGACGAAGATTTTAATGAATATAATATTAAAAACGTATGTTTTAACATACAACTCATTTTTGCAATTTGCAACGTCCAAATAACGCGCCGTACGTGCCAAACACGATATCGAAACTACTAAAGATAATATGGGAGAGTTAAGGATTCCCCACCATGGTTCAGGCCTTCTCAGGGTGGGGCTCAGTAGCCTAGGGTGAGCCGCTGCACCTTGGGTAAAGCTGATTGAGCCGAGGAGGCTCTTTGTACCCCTCTTATAAGAAGAGGGGACAAAAGAGCAGTGGGAAAGGGGCGAAGATGGGAACCTCGCCCCATTGTACTGTCCCGACGTTGGGATGGGTTGTTCTGTGGTGCGGGACAACCCCTCTGTGGAGGTGGCGTCGTCGGTCGTCCGTCGTCGTTGGAGGTGGTGTAGGTGACTAGCCGTCGAGGTGCCCTGTTTGTTTATTAGATCCAGGGCACCTCACCAAAGGTGGCATTGGTGGCACTCGCCAGGTTTTAGTGGGTAGCGCAGCGAGTCCCACATACCCACGTGGGGAGATCCACTCTCCCGCGGGATGCAGAGCCCTCAGAGTATTTCCTGGCGTTAAAGAAAAAAAAGGCGAGTCTAAGATTGCTGTACACTATATGCGCCAATACGCGATACGCTTGTCATTCTGAGCATGTTAATAGTCACTGAATAACTAAAAAGCGTTCACTAGGCGGTCATGCTGTTTGCATTATTCTAATATATAAAATGTCCATGTCACAATGTTAGTTACCGTACTCCTCCGAAACGGCTTTACCGATTTTTACCAAATTTTATATGCGTATTCAGTAGGTCTGAGAATCAGCTACTATCTATTTTTCATACCCCTAAGTGATAAGGGTGGTCAACACCTCAAATTTTAAAAGTTAACGCGGGCGAAGCTGCGGGCAACAGCTAGTATTATATAATATCAATAAAAGTGGAGAGAAAAATATTTCGGTGGGTAAGATACTGGCAAAACGTTTAAATTGGTGCATTTGACGCTTTTGCCCTATTGGCGTATTTGGTCCAGTTTGCGCAAACACACACACAAACACACACACATGCCTTATATATACAATATAATTATTATATTATATATATAAGGCGTGTGTGTGTGTGTGTGTGTTATAGCATGTTATTGAGATGTGATGTACGTGACGTACTAAAATAGCCTTGCTATAAATAGCGACTAGCGAACAACGAATTACGACAACAAACAACGAATAACGAACAATGAATTAAATGCAAATTACATTAAGAATATTCACTTACATTTTTTAGTGTTTTACTAAATATCTACGGCGTCCGCTTCTGAACATATAATTCTTGATTATAATTTAAGAAATAGCGAATAACGAACAACGAAGATCGAATAACAAATAACGAATCGAGTGAATAGCGAATACCTAATAACGAATAGCGAATAGCAAACAACAAACAACGAATAACGAAACAACGAACAACGAACAGCGAACAGCGAACAACGAACAGTGAACAACGAACAATGAATTACGAATAACAAATAACAATAAGAAGAATGAGTTACGTTTTTCAGAGTTTTACTAAATTTCTACGGCGTCCGCTGCTGAACATAGAATTCTTCATTAAAATTTAACAAATAAAGAATAGCGAACAGCAAATAGCAAACAACGAACAACAAACAACGAATTACGAACTACGAATTATGAATAACAAATTACAAATAATAATAAGAATAATGAGTTACGTTTTTCAGCGTTTTACGTTACGTTTAGCCCCTAAGATTTATTAATCTTTGGGACAGGTATATTAAATCCCTTTTTCATATATTTATTTTTGAGTGATATAAAATATCATGCTTAGGCAGGTAGTAATTTATCCAAAAGACAAAATGCCTCGCAGAGAAGCAAACTCAGGTCCGTCAGCTTTTTGATGCTAAAGCAATCCAATGAAGGGCATTAATATAATAGTGTCTTAAAAATGCTTTATCCATCACCAAGAACCAGCGAACAGACATTATCTATTTCTTGATCTTCATTAACGTGAGCGAAGCCGCGCGCAAAAGCTAGTTATTTATAAAAAAAACTGAGATACGAATAACAAGTGAACATTTACACATTTTTTTTTTTTTTTTTAAAATGAGATTCCGTGTGTGCACTTTTGCATTTTCCAATATTTTTAATACTGTGACTATCGTAATACATATCAAATTACAGTAAGTTACGGATCAAGCGATAAATGAAATCAGTAAATATGAAATAATGCATTCATTAATACAAAATATAATATTTAAAGTGTGAATTTATTAAAATATAGTAATTGCTTAAACACAATAATAAAATTAAGACCTATTACACTATTTGTGTTCCAATTACTTCAGTGTTCTTGTGGAAATTCATTTATTTTCTCGCGCGACGTATACCTATAGATGACTATATTCTCATGTTATATGTCATGTAATATATAATACACCTATATATATTATATTATCTATAAAATATTTTTTGGAGAGACCATAGTACCTTGGAAATAAAACATTAATTGTTAATAGGCTATAATAGGTCACAACTATCGGGTAGCCAAGTATAAACAGGTAAATCTATACCGGACCGGAAAAGAATAGGCAACCTAACGTTTGCATATTCTATGGGCTTCATACTTTCGATTGGTATAGAATTTATCTAACAATAACGGTGAAATGTTTATTTTTTTATTTTTTTTAAATTATTAATTAAACATACCCTGGACTAAAATTTGTTAGGCAACCCATATGCAATATATTTAATGACGTATTAAATTAAATATAAAATACGTTTCATCAAATAAACATCTCGGTGAAGGTCGTTTTATATCCGTATCCTATACTATAAGGTTTCACAAGTCCTATATAGAAAAACCCATATTATGACAAACTCGAACCTATCACAGCGACCCACTTACCTTTAACAAATAGACCTTTGCTCACTCATCTTTTACTTACTACTCATTTGCTTTCATATTTTAAAACTGATCATTTAGATTTTAGTTTATATTGGTCTTTACCTATGAAATTGCCGATTTGTATGGAAAAATTTAAACGAATTTGTTTTATGTATTTTTTATTTTTATTAATCGAAGTAATCACCCATGCAATCTTTGCCAACGCAGTGGTATTTATTGATGCCCTTCTTAAAGAAATCAGCTGGACGGGAGGCAACAAATTATTCAAAGGCATTTTGTACTGTCTCTCGGGTATTGAATTTTTTTCCTGCCAAGAAGTTATCCAAATTCTGGAAAAAGTAGTAGTCTGTAGGTGTAAGGTCTGGTTTGGTCTGGGCACCCATTTGTCAAGCTTTTTTACCTTGCCAATTTGACGCAAATGGACCAATATTGTTTTGACGCTAACGTCGAAAGCTGCTGCTAATTCAGCCTTAGATTGTGTATCATCAGCTTCCACAATCGCCTGTCGTCTTTGTCGACCAAAGTCTTCGGTAGACCGCGAGGTTCATTTTTCAGGTCGAAATTTCCAGAACGGAAGCGAGCAAACCAATAACAGGTAATGCGTTGGTTTGTAGTGTTAGCTCCGTAAACGTCGTTGATGTTGCGTGCCGCTTGTGCCGCGTTGCTGCCACGACGCTACTCATATTCCATAATTACACGAATTTTTTACGTATCTATGATGACGAAAAAGATTGAAATGCGATGAAAATGTAACACTAATCAATAAACAAATGACTACATTTGGAAAAAGAATTCCATGTTTTTAAAATAAAATTAATTTGAAATTAGAATTCTTAGCCAAACAAAAATTATTTTGATTTGAATGGCCAGTACTGCAGAACGGCAATTTCATAGGTAAAAATACCTATTATTTTCAATTCTTTGTTAAGAACTCTTTGTTGTTTCAGTCAAATGTAGGTACTAAATTCTCACAAGACCTATTTAGGTCGCCGGAATGATTTCTTTTTTTTTTTTTTTTAATGCAGCAATGGGAAATGTTTTGAGGCATCCCGTGGGGAAGATGTGGGATTCGCTGCGCCCAAAAGGTGGTAAGGTGGTCGCAGCTCTATCCACTAAAACCCAGCGAGTTCCACCAATGCCGACTTTGATGAGGCGCCCCGGATTTAATGAGCAAACAAGGCACCTCGACGGCTAGTCAGCCCCTCAAGGGACTGACGCCACCTCCACAGAGGGGATGTCCCGCACAATAAAACAACCCCTCCCAACGTCAGGACAGTACAATGGGGTGAGGTTTCCATCCTCACCCCTTGTCCCTCTGCTCTTTTGTCCCCTCTTCTTATAAGAGGCGTACAAAGAGCCCCCTTGGCCTCTGCCCATGGTGCTGGGTTCACCTTTAGCTTCTGAGCCCCACCGCCACAGCAAGGCATGAACCATGATGGGGTCGGAGTGTTGGAGAGTAACAAGTCAAGCTTTTATATCACGAAATAAAGATACAATATTTTTATTTGAAGGTTTATAGCTAAATGACCTTTATGTCTGGTTGATATTGGTTTAAGTTCATATTTTTACATGTAGGTATTAAAATAAACAACTATTTTTTTTTAATGTTAGTTGGATAGGCAAACTGGCAAACGTACCACCTGATGGTAAGTGGTCGACGTCGCCCATGAACATAAACTAGTTTACCTGGAACGAGCCCAGGCAACTCGTCTATGTGTTGCCTCTCCTGAGACATAAGATGTTAAGTCTCGGTGCCAGTAATTACACTGCCTGTCTTGCCCTTCTCTCCGAAACACAGCAAATCTGTTTCACGGGAGAAATAAGCAAGATGGTGGTACCCATGCAGCCGGGAGCGCGGCACAGCGCTTTGCTCCCACCGGTAGACTAACTAACTGTTTATTGTCCTTCAGAACGAGAATACATCGATGATGATGATGATGAATATGTTAGAACGATAATTATAGAATCTAACACAATCTAATGCAACGCATACGATTATAACTTTGTACCCGAATTTCGTCTGCATATTAAGTTACGTATGGTAATTAATGTATGCGCTAACAATTAGTTGGACAGAGCTTCCTGAAATTAGCACTACGAATGCTCTATGTAGGCATCTAGAATTGAATATATATTTATTAATTAGCCTTTAAATAACAATATAGGTACGAAACATAACACCGGCGTCAAGTGACAGCTATGTTGTCGCGTTTCGTGCGGTTTGTGAGTTACCGGTGGCCCATTGGGGGAAAAATGAGGTCACAATCTGCATTACCTCTGGTTGTGCGGATATGTATGGGCGTCGGTACCATAAGGGTCCGACTGCTCGTTTGCCCCCCTTATCACATAAAAAAAATAAAAAAAAACGAAAAACTATTCACTCAAATGCAGCTACTATTTCTTATGGACTAACTAACTAGCTGATGTTCGCGACTTCGTCTGCGCAGGATAAGAATTTAGTTTCTTTTCATAAAAAGTATTATATGTTACTTCTAATACCTCCAAGAATGTGTACAAAGTTTAATGATGATCGGTTAAGTAGTTTTTGCGTGAAAGCGTAACAAACATCCACGCTTTCACATTTAAGTAAGGATTAGCAGTGCCCCACTGTTTCTCCCGTGTACTTCCCATTCCCGTGGGGGTACAGGGATAATTTATAGCCTTTGTGTTATTCTGATATATAAGCTATGTTATTGTAAAGTTTCATTAAAATCCATTCAATTGTTATTGCGTGAAAGAGTAACAAACCATATTACATCCATACATTTTTACAAACTCACGTTTATAATATTAGTACGAGTGAGGGAATAAGACCACCTCCACAGAGGGGTTGTCCCGAACCAAAGAACAACCACTCCCAACATCGGGACAGTACATGGGGTGAGGTTCCCGTCCTCGCTTTCCTCGTAGTATAACTGTATAGTAGTATTTTAATACTGTTTTAATCGCAATTATCTCGTTCATTTAGCTACGAGACCGTCTGTATACATATAAAAGTTGTTACTTACAAAGTACTAACAGTAAGTACTTAGAGTACATTGTGTCTGTTATGTCGGTAGAGTGTGCTCGAGATGGCCGGGGAACACTTTAGTTTGAGATGAGCGAACGATGAACAGTCGTTGCAATTCCTACAGTTTACGTTGGAGAGAGATTTATACTATTTACTAATGTACAGTAAGACTTTTTGAAGTTACTTCTTTTGGCGCGTTAGGCAAAAATGATGAGAGTAAATTTTTACGATGCGCGCGCACACCGTCACGAAAAAAGCCGACAGTGTGAAGTTAGCTATAGAAAATTTTTCACATAATGACAGTATAGACGTCAGAAGAGGATTTTATCTTTTTTTCTTTAACGTGGGAAAATGCTCTGAAGCATCCCGCCTGGGGAGTCGATCTCCCCAGGTGGTTATGTGGAACTCGCTGCGCCCGAAAGATGGTAAGTGGACGCAGCTCTACCCACTAAAACCCGGCGAGTGCCACCAGTGCCGCCTTTGGTGAGGTGCCCCGGATATGTTAAGCTAACAGGGCACCTCGACGGCTAGTCAGTCCCGCAAGGGACCGACGCCACCTTCACAGAGGGGTTGTCCCGCACCACAGAACAACCCCTCCCAACGTCGGGACAGTACAATGGGGTGAGGTTCCCATCCTTGCCCCTTGCTCCCTGCTCTTTGGTCACCTTTTCTTATAAGAGGGGTACAAAGAGTCCCCTCGGCTCAACTGGCTTCGCCCAAGTTGCTGGGCTCACCCTAGGCTACTGAGCTCCACCGCCACGTCAAGGCCTGAACCATGGTGGGGTCACAAGAGGATATACTTTTTAACTACACAATAAGCAAAAAGGTTACAGTGTAATGAAATTATACTATGTATTTTTATTCTAACACGTGTACCAATAAGTACACACACACTTTTTTTTATATTTTTCGAGATTATACTTCATCGGAACAAGTGTTTATCGTTGTATATCCTGAGAAGGTAATTTCGGTATCGATAACTACAGTGTCTGCCCTGTCCTTCTTATAGGTAAAGGAGAATCCAGAAAGTGTTGTGCCTGTTCTTTTTAATAACGAATTAATAACTTTTTAAGGACCATTAATTTCTTCCCAAACTACAACTAGTGCCCCAGTGCGGTCATACATTACCGAGTCTTGAAGTTTTTTGCTTCAAAAGTTTCCCCAGCTGACTCTGGTGGGCTTGTACGTACCGCTGGATGGGAGCCAAGATTAATATAAATTAGTATCGAAGTTTTTTGAAAATTTCAAGCATATAACCGGAATAGAGCTGTAATATTAAGTGTTTTATATAAAAAAATCCTCTAAATTTTTCATGCGATGCTGCACCGGTTCTGCGCTCTGATTGGTCGAATAATGATCACTGATGGATTATTGGCCGATGGGACGTACATACAGATCACTGGTTGGTTGAATTGCTTTTACGTCAGTGACAAATCACTGACAAGTTTCGGAACTTTATGGCTCACAATACCACTCTATCCGGATATATGATCGATGTTTGGAAATGTTGGAAATGGAAGAATTGAATTATTAATGAAATTCGTCAGATATGAATTCTGAAGAGCAGTTTTAAGCATTTTTTGTTAGTTTAGAAATTAATAATTATGTTTACAAGGAAGAAAATTTATGAGAAATAGGAGGGTAGGTCGACTTGCAAACAGACGGATCGATCTCATTCAGTGGTCATGAGATCGGCCATCTTGATGTTCTTGAAGGAAAGCTAGAGCAGTGGATGGGAAAGGATGATGATGATCAATGTTCTCTCGTGAAATAATAACGATTACAAGTGTAAGACGGAGATTAAGGAAATGTCTTGAGGTAAAGAGGTGTGATTGAATAATATGACAATTTAATGCTAAAGTGATATTATTATTATAAAGACTTAATAATGTACAAAGAACCTAAAACTTAAAACTTTAACAAACATATTTAAAAAAAAATAACTAAAATATGTTATTAAAAAGGAGTCCCTTTAGGCAAGGTTAAACATTTTAATTATAGCTTTTTAGTTAAACTTGGCTTGCGTCCAAAATGTATGAGATAACCTAAACCGAGATTGGGGTAGCTTTATAAGTGTAAAGGGATGCGTAAGAGGCGCTACTTAATGTGCCTTCAGTAACCGGTGGGAGGGAAGCGCTGTGCCGCGCTCCCGGCTGCATGGGTACCACCATCTTGCTTGTTTCTCCCGTGAAACAGCTTTGCTGTGTTTCGGAGAGAAGGGCAAGACAGGCAGTGTAATTACAGGCACCGAGACTTAACATCTTATGTCTCAGGATAGGCAACACATAAATGAGTTGCCTGGGCTCGTTCCAGGTAAACTAGTTTATGTTCATGGGCGACGTCGACCACTTACCATCAGGTGGCACGTTTGCCAGTTTGCCTATCCAACTAACATAAAAAAAACGCCCCTGTGCTAGTGGAAACCGGGGCCAGTATGACACGACGCGAGCACTGCTTAGTAGCGGTCGTGCAGTCCCCATTAAGAGTCTGACCTTCGCCGGGGCCAGCCTGTCGTTGAGGTGACCCTGTTGCCTACACACCTGGGACCCTTAAAATGAAGCTGAAGACGCTCGTAGAGGTTTTAGTTTACGGGTAGGGCATTCCCAGGTGCGAGTCTCACATAGGGTCAGGATCTACCCGAGATCCTGGCTACATGCATAAAAATCTTTTCACTGAGATAACAAAATAAAGCTTTACAAGTGTAAAAAATGTAAGTAATCATAAGTTAGTTAGTTTAACGCGTTAATCTCCAGAACTACCAGAAGTCGCTTTAATTGTACTACTAAGTAGAACAACACACACATCTTCATATTTAGGGGTCCCGTGAACCCTCATGATAAAGCGGGTACAATGTCTGGTATGAACACTTCAATTATAATGAAATACGGCATGACCCTTATGAGAAGGAGACAATATTCCACGTTCGTTTCATATTCATCTCCCGTTCATCTCCCGTTCATCTCATGTTCCCTTCATGGAGATGTGAACAGGACTGATATTGACAGGTCTCATTTATTGTGTGGGGTTCGAATTATACTTGTAATTGGAAATGTCTTTTTTAGGAGCGGTCGTGCTATGTGTGTGTCCCGACCATGGTTCAGGCCTTGACGTGGCGGTGGGGCTCAGTAGCCTAGGGTGAGCGGTGCACCTTGGGTAAAGCTAATTGAGCCGAGGGGGCTCTTTGTACCCCTCGTATAAGAAGAGGGGACATATTTATCCCTCCTCACCATGTTTTAGGTCTTGTCGCTGCGATGGGGCTCAGTAGCGTAGGGTGAGCCGCTGCACCTTGGGCGAAGCTAATTGAGCCGAGGGAGCTCTTTGTACCCCTCTTATAAGAAGAGGGACAAAAGAGCAGGGGCCAAGGTGCGAGGACGGGAACCTCACCCCATTGTACTGTCCCAACGTTGGTAGGGGTTGGTCCCTTGGGGGATTGACTAGCCGTCGAGGTGCCCTGTTGGTCAACAGATCGGGGCACCTCACCAAAGGCGGCATTGGTAGAGCTGCGTCCACTTACCAGCTTTCGGGCGCAGCGAGGGCCACATACCCGCGTGGGGAGACCCACTCCCCCGGCAGACTCTCAGAGCATTTCCCGGCGTTAAAGGAAAAAATAAAGCTTTATCCCGAATGCGTTTACTTTGTTGCCAGACATCACTTGGACGACTACATAACAGAGGACATTAGCTAAAGACCCGTATAAATGGTAGTCCAAAATCCAGTCGGGGCAGACATTTAAATAGAAAAAAATCCGGGAAGCGGTTTTTTTTTTAACGTTTTTGGAAATATAAATCTCGATTTTCTAACTAATCCCGGTAAAGGATTCGCCGCCATCTTGTTTTAAAGTTAATTTTTTTCGTTTTTCTGAAATAACTCGTCAATTTTCAACTTTAGAGCAAAAACGGCGGTATCCAAAGTTGTTGGGAATTTAATTTCTCACAAGTTTGATCATTATCATTTTTACGCTAGGATCTTTTTGGGAGGCTTTGAAAGACTTTTGAATGACCCTAAAAAGAAAGGTTTTTTAAACCGTGTTTCAAAAGACATTTTTTTATTGATTGTTCAATGACTAGTGACGAGGTATGAGGGACGGTCTGACTCAAGTAAATTACAACTCTTAATTTGAACCTGGACCTGCGCGGAATACAGCTGTAAGTGTGATTAAAATCTACATTTTTTTTATAGTTCAATTTTCATGTTCAATATTTGATTTAAAAAGTATCTTATTAAAATCAAATTAACTCTTCTGCCGGTTCCGAAGCCAGTCCACAGAGAAGAACCGGCGAAACAAACCCAGTAAAACTATACTTTTAAATAAAGAAGTAACTGAAATAACAAATTAAGCATAAGTTTTCTCTGTCTCTATATTACAACAATATTGTTACATCCAAAAACGTTAGGGAAGTAAATAAAATATCTTTTCGTGCTCTTCCGAGCGGAGATAATTTAGCAAATGTACGTCTTACGTAAATGTATTGGACAAAACTTGGGCACATAAATATGTATATAGCCTCTTCGTTGACGGCTTAAGTTTATGAATTGTTCCTTTTTTGTATCCTACTAATATCTATACAGATAAATAAAATTGGAGTGTCTGTTTGTAATATCAAAATAACCGCTTTTTATTGGATGCATATGGCTTGGATTGGATTGCACATGGGACATATACCAAAATAGCCTTTTTTTCAATTTTTGTCTGTCTGTCTGTTTGTTTGTTCCTGTTAAAGTAAATTTGAAATTACCGCCTTCACATATAGTGTCAAAATTGTATGACAGATTGGCATCCTTAGTTAAAACATGTTTATAATCTGTGCTGTGCTGTGTGAGAAGAAATTTCTCTCTAATGTCGGGTTGTATCAGTGACGTGTGTGTACAAAAATTAATAAAAGATTGCAAATTCATAATCCGTTTTAATCACAACAGTTCCGGCTAATCTCTGAAACGGCTGGACTGATTTTGATGGGACTTTCACTGACAGATAGCTGATGTTATAGGGAGTAACTTAGGCTATAAAAATAATCATCATCAATCCGTATACGGCTGTAAATCTAAGTGAACGCGGGCGAAGCTGCGGGCAACAGCTAGTTATAAATACGAAAGATGTGTCTCGTAAGGACATGTAATGGATTATTATTAGATCGTGTGAGAACGGGAATAACAATAAAAACAGAGAGGAGAGAATTAGATAAATAAAAAGGTATACGAGCTATTCTACGGAACTACAATAAAAAACATATCTTTGCATTAAAATCCAGCAAAGAGGATTTTATAGTCTTGCGGTGGAAACTGCGGGAAACAGCTGATACATAGGTATAGTATTTTCAAGTGCGGACAAAAAGGGCCAACCTGACGCCAGGAGTCTGTGGTCACAGACTGCACGGTTGGTGGGGGGCAACCCCCCACTTTTACAAACCAAAAGTGAGCCAAATGGGCTCACACTAATCCGATGTAGCATTAGGGCATTCGGGCCGTTAGCATAGATCCATCCGAAAAAAAAGGTCAAAAAGGGTCCTCTATAGGACCGTCCCGTGAGCGAGGGCCCTTCAACACTTGAACATATCTCATATATAGGACGTTCTAATATCAAAACTGGACAAAAAGTGACTCATATTCGATGTATGTACATTTTGGGTTGATTTAAAGTTTACGACAAGAGGTTGTATGGGTGTCTAATGTTTACGCGAGACGACCTCCGTAGCTCAGTGGTAAGCGCGTTGGCGCTTAAGCCGGAGGTTGCGGGTTCGAATCCCGCCAGGAAACAAAAATATTTTCTGTGTTCCTGGGTCATGGATGTGTATTAAATATGTTTATTATATAATAAAAATCTTAAATATATGTATAGTATAAAAGTATTAAATATATTTCCGTTGTCCTGTAATCGTAACACAAGTTCTTCGAGAACTTACCACGGGACCAGATTGACGTGGTGTAAAAGCGTCCATAGATATTATTATTATTACGTGAATTTCACTTATTATAGTGGAACAAGTTATATGAATGAGTTGCCCCACCATGGTTCAGGCATTGACGTAGCGGTGGGGCTCAGTTGCTTAAGGTGTGCCGAATACCTTGGGCGAAGCTTATTGAGCCGAGGGGCTCTTTGTACCCCTCTTATAATAAGAGGGGACACAAGAGCAGGGGGCAAGTGGCAAGGACGGGAACCTCACCCCATTGCACTGTCCCGACGTTGGGAGGGGTTGTTCTGTGGTGCGGGACAACCTCTCTGTGGAGGTAGCGTCGATTCCCTGAGGGGCTGACTAGACGTCGAGGTGCCCTGTTTGCTCATTAGATCCGGGGCACCTCACCAAAGGCGGCATTGGTGGCACTAGCCGGGTTTTAGTGGGTAGAGCTGCGTCCACTTACCACCTCTCAGGCGAAGCAAGTCTTACATTTCAGCCTCAGAGCATTTCCCGGCGTTAAAAAAAAAAAAGAATGAGTTGCATGGGCTAGTCTCGCCTGAACTCGTTATGCGTGGGCGACGCTGACCGCACCTTAAGAAGGTTTGACTGCCATTCTGGCATTTTGCCTAACTAATATAAAACTATCAAAAATATTAAGGAAAGGGCTATATTCTGTTTTGGTCGAATTCGAACCAGTGACCTAGAAAGATCCTTTTTAATTCCGCCTACCACAACGTCATAATATCATTTGAAAACCGAATTCAATAAATCAAAATGGCCGCTGGTGCTGAATGCGATAAAACTGTGTACACGGGAACAGAGCCATCAGTCATTTATATTAAGGGTTCCCTGGGCCTAGACCACAAATAAGAAGACCTGTATCACTATTCTACACATTTTCTATTATCTATTTCATATTCTAACCTACCGCTGGGGAGGGGGGATTCCCCAGACGGGTATGTGGGACTCGCTGCACCCGAAAGATGGTAAGCCCTACCCACCAAAAACCCGGCGAGTGCCACCAATGCCGCCTTTGGTGAGATGCCCAGGATTTATTGAGCAAACAGGGCACCTCAAGGAATCGAGTCAGTCCCTCAAGGAATCGATGCCACCTCCACAGAGGGGTCGTCCCGCGACACATAACATCCCCTCCCAACGTCGGGACAGTGCAATGGGGTGAGGTTCCTGTTCCCTTGTCCCCTCTTCTTATGAGAGGGGTACAAAGAGCAGCTCCCTCGATTCAATTTGCTTCACCCAAGGTGCACCTTAGGCTACTGAGCCCAACCGCCACGACAAGGCTTGCTACCTTATTTTTATCATTCTCTATTACCAACTCTACTAGTTATAAAAAACAGGTGTGACGCATACCAGAATTATACGAAAAGACTTACGAAACCCTTTAACTGGTCGATTGATATGTTTTTAGACAGTCCTCCCTTGGTTGTTATGATTATCCAACACGTCGGCAATGATAATTTACTAGAAAATAATTCCACCACAGTTAGATTCACATCATTGTTAAAATCATATAATCTGACTAATCTATTTTCAGAACCAACAAGAATTTGTAGTTCTACAGCTACATGTATTGATAATATTTTTAGTAATTTAACTCCTGTCCACAAAGAAATTATCAACAAGTTGAATTCTGATCACTGTGGTCAATTAGCTGAATTCCTTATAAGTTCTAATAGTAAAAATTGTAACAAAAATAATGTGTTTGTTCCTGTGAATGTAAGACGTATTGAGAAATTTAGGAGTAGTATAATGGCAAATATTACATATTTGAAAGATAACAAAAGTCCAGATTTCGCTTTTGGTGAATTGTTTAAATTAATTAATACACATTTTAAAGCCATTTTTACTTCTAAAACAGTCAGTTCCACAAATAAAAAGGGCTTTAATGATTGGGCAACAGCAGGAATCCACAATAGTAGACGCAAATTATATGACCTTTACCAAGAACGCACATACAATCAAAATCAATCATTTAAGCAGTATGTCAAAATATATTCAAAAACATTCAAACAAGTTTGTATCGCGGCCAAATCGCTTTATATTAAGGAAAAAATTAAAAACGCAAAAAATAAAATAAAAACTACTTGGAACATAATAAAGGATGAAACTGGGAGAGTGGGTAGTCGTAGCTCTGAATTTAATTTAAATATTGAAAATAGAATAATTAAGTCTGACGAGGAAGTTGCGACAGTATTTGAAAAATACTTTTCTGACATCCCGATTTCGACTACAAAAAATTTAATCTCATGTCCTGCAATTGCCGAATCATTGCTTAAAACCAATGTCAAACAATGTGAAGCTAACTTTAAGTTTAAAGAGATAGGACCCAAAGATATTTTAAATGCATTTAACTTATTAAACAATAAAAATACCCCAGATTTATGGGGAATATCTGTAAAAGTCACTAAGCTCATAGTTGATGTAATTGCACCCCATCTAGCAACAATTTTTAATAAATGTATTAATAGTGGCGTTTTTCCTGACTTAATGAAACATAGTCGAGTCTTGCCTCTTTTTAAATCTGGCAGTACATCAGATGTTACAAATTTTCGACCAATATCAATACTCCCCTCATTTAGTAAAATTTTTGAAAAAATTATGTTAAATCAGTTACTATATTACTTTGAAACCAATATGTTACTGCACAAAAAACAATTCGGATTTAGAAAGGGTCTCTCCACAACAGACGCTGGCGTTAACTTAATTGACCACATTTATGAGGCCTGGGAGGAGTCACGTGATGCTTTGGGAGTTTTCTGCGACTTATCCAAGGCGTTTGATTGTGTACAGCATGAGACCTTGATCAGGAAATTACGTCACTATGGGATAGACGGTACGGCACTGGATCTTTTGAATTCCTATCTTAAAAACAGGACTCAAAAGGTCGAGATAAATGGTAAAAGATCATCCGGGACTAAAATAGAGATGGGGGTCCCACAGGGGTCCATTCTAGGTCCATTTCTTTTTCTAATTTATGTAAACGATTTACCTTAACTAGTTAAAGATAGTCAAGAGGTAGTGTTGTTTGCTGATGATACTTCACTTATTTTTAAAATCAAACGACAAGAAACTAATTATGACGAGGTAAACAACACACTTTCGAGAATGGTACATTGGTTTAGCGTTAATAACTTGCATTTAAATAGTAAAAAAACTAAATGCATAAAATTTTCCTTGCCAAATGTTAAGCAACTGCAAACAAATGTACTCTTAGACAGTGAAAACTTGGAATTGGTGGACTCCACAGTTTTCCTAGGAATAACTCTAGATCTTAAGCTGCAGTGGGGTCCCCACATAGCTAAATTGGCGAATAGACTCAGTTCAGCAGCATATGCAGTGAGAAAAATAAGACAGTTTACTGATGTAGATACAGCGCGAATAGTATATTTTAGCTACTTTCATAGCATTATATCTTATGGCATACTTTTATGGGGAAATGCAGCCGACATAAACAACATTTTTGTGCTGCAGAAGCGGGCTATTCGTGCAATTTACAAGTTGCCTCCCTATTCACCTTTGAGAGAAAAATTTAAAGAAATAGGAATTCTGACTGTCACCTCTCAATACATCTTAGAAAATTTACTGTATGTCCGTAAAAACATAAATGAATTTTGTAAGAAAAGTGATATTCATAGTAGGAATACACGTAATAGACACAGGTTACATGCACCAATGATTAGACTTTCGAAAGTAAGCAATTCTTTTAAAGGCAACTGTATACGCTTTTACAATAGGATCCCAGAAAACGTTCAAAAGCTCTCCATAAAAAAATTCAAAAAAGTTGTTAAAGAACGTTTGTGTGGTAAAGCATATTATAAAGTAAAAGATTTCATGGAAGATACCACACCCTGGGAATAAGGCGTTCCTCCCGGGCATTTCAAGATAAGATGTTAAAATTGTTATTAATATATATTATTTGAAAAGATTAGTTCCACTGAGTTTGTTTCGCCGGTTCTTCTCAGTGGGCTTACCTTGGAACCGGTGGTAGATTCAATTGACGTTCAAAAAGATACTGTATTAGTACTATTTTGAATAATAATAAAAATTTGATTTGATTGATTGATTTAATAATAATAATATCTATGGACGCTTTCACACCACGTCAATCTTCGAGAACTTACCACGGTGGTCCCGTGGTAAGTTCTCGTAACTTGTGTTACGGGTACCAGACAACGGAAATATATTTAATACTTTTATACTATACATATATTTAAGATTTTTATTATATAATACACATATTTAATACACATCCATGACCCAGGAACACAGAAAATATTTTTGATCCCTGGCGGGACTCGAACCCGCAACCTCCGGCTTAAGCGCCAACGCGCTTACTTTCCACTGAGCCACAGAGGTCGTAATGTGAAAAACTTAATGAAACTCCTACATTAAAATTCGTAAAAGTTGTTGAATTATGTTTCTTTAAGTAAACGCAGCGTACTTGTTGTAGCCCCCACCATGGTTCAGGCCTTGACGTGGCGGTGGGGCTCAGTAGCCTAGGGTGAGCACAGCACCTTGGCCGAAACTAATTGAGCCGAGGGGGCTCTTTGTACCCCTCTTATAAAAAGAGGGTACAAAAGAGCAGGGGGCAAGAGGCGAGGATGGGAACCTCACCCCATTGTACTGTCCCGACGTTGGGAGAAGTTGTTCTGTGGTGCGGGACAACCCCTCTGTGGAGGTGGTGTCGGTCCCTTGCGGGACTGACTAGTCGTCGAGGTGTCCTGTTTGTTTACTAGATCCGGGGCACCTCACCAAAGGCGGCATTAGTGGCACTCGCCGGGTTTTAATGGGTAGAGCTGCGTCCATTTACCAGCTGTCGGGCGCAGCGAGTCCCACATACCCGCGTGGGGAGACCCAATCCCCCGCGGGATGCCTTAGAGCATTTTCCGGCGTTAAAGAAAAAAAAAAGCATACTTGTTGTACTGTGACGTCACTCTCGTGCACATACCACGGCAGCTGTCTCCGTCGCAGGCCGTATATTATTGAATATTGCGTAGCCGAATCAACATTTTCAATGTTCCCCGGTTGTCCCGACTGAAATATGCTAGGTTTCACTGTTTGAGCTAGCTGCAGGCTTTGACTATATGGAATTATTATCTTTTTCAGTTCCTTTACTAACTAGTGCACTAGGCTGCCCGAGATATTTATTTGTACAGCACCGTGCTTGTGACGTCACATTGTTCTCGTGGTTTTCTCGACAACTTTTTGGGGGTTCTACACTGAATATTTGGTATCATCGCGGTCATCTATGTGACACGTGAAACATATCTATTCTTATATTAGAATTCATTATTAAGAAGAGGAAAGATAATTTTTCCGTTCTTTACGTGTCTTGTCTCTAAAAGTAACGGAGGAGGTTGTTTTTGAGTGACTGAACCGACTCGTGTCAAATACAGTATATTTTTGCTTTGCCGGATGGTACTGATGAAAGGGTGACATGATTACTTTATATAGGTATAGTGATGATGATAATGGTGTTGATGATGATGATGATATATATAGATGATACTAACAAGGCAAACCCTGTGAGCTCGACCGACGTCAGACGTTACAATATTTACATGATAATTAAATTATTATAATTACTTATATATGTTGCCCGTACACATGTTGCCCGACTAACTGATCACAGATGGACTAAAAAAGTAACTTTCTGGAAAGGCCCACTGGGTAAAAGAACAAAAGGTAGACCTATTACACGATGGGAAGACGACATTAAAGCGATAGCTGGTCAAAATTGGAGTAAAGTAGCTGAAGACAGAGACAAATGGGCGTCACTGGAGGAGGCCTACACCCAACTTGGGGTTCCAGGAACGAGAAATTATACTAACATAGATTAAACTACATGAACTAACACTAAAATAAATTGTAAGAAGTGTAAACTTTAAATACTGGAAATAAAAGGCTTTTTTATTTTATTTTATTTTATTTAATTACTTATATAGATAGCGTTTATCGTCGCAGGGAAACGCTCTTAGGCATCCCGCGGGGGAGTGGGTCTCCCCACGCAGGTATGTGGGACTCGATGCGCCCGACAGCTGGTAAATGGACGCAGCTCTACCCACTAAAACCCGGCGAGTGCCACCAATGCCGCCTTTGGTGAGGTGCCCCGGATCTAGAAAACAAACAGGGCACCTCGACGGCTAGTCAATCCCGCAAGGGACCGAAGCCACCTCCACAGAGGGGTTGTCCCGCACCACAGAACAACACCTCCTAACGTCGGGACAATACAATGGGGTGAGGTTTCCATCCTCACCCCTTGCCCCCTGCACTTCTGTCCCCTCTTCTTATAAGAGGGGTACAAAGAGCCCCCTCGGCATAATTAGCTTCGCCCAAGGTGCACCGCTCACCCTAGGTTACTGAGCCCCACCGCCACGACAAGGCCTGAACCATGGTGGGGCGCCAAAGCAACCACGGCCATTGGCCAGTGAGCACAAGAATGAACTAAATGAAATATAAGCTTTTTTTATCAAAAGAAGCATTGTTTTACTTTAAAAGTATAAATGCAAAAATTTTACAATCCTATTCAATTAACTGTAGTAGAATTTCTTCATTGTAACATGAAACGCCTTTATTTAACTTTAAAATCATATATTTATTCTAAACTTATTACTTTTTTCGTATTACTTAAAGTTTCAAATACATTTTAAACCTCGAAGTAAATGGACTTATAATTTGAATTATTGACGTGACAGCGTCTTATAATTCGATGGAGCCGGCTGCATGAACGAAAAAAGATGACGCATGCGGCGTTACCTCGCTCTGAGGCGTTCCATTTTCTTATGACGTTGTCACGTTCAACTATCGTCAGTAAACCGACTTTACAGACAACCGATTTTTGACGTGACAACATCTTATAATTCGATGGAGCCGGCTGCAAGAACGAAAAAACATGACGCATGCGGCGTTGCCTCGCTCTGAGGCGTTCCATTTTCTTAAGACGTTGTCACGTTCAACTTTCGTCAGTAAACCGACTTTACAAGCAACCGATTTTTTTTTATAATAAAAGTACACAAAGATGAGCGAACAAACAATGTCACTGGCACAGAGACTAATCTTCCGTTCTCTCTTTCTTTTATTCAATCAGAAAGTCAAACTACTTGGGAAACTATACATTTTGTTTTTCTTTTCTCTATATCAAAAGTTGACACTCTCAAAACTATTAGAAGACTAACCGGCAACTCCTAGTTTTTTAGGGTTTCGTAGCCAAAAGGCCAAAAACGGAACCCTTATGGATGTCTGTCTGTCTGTTTCGCGCACAGTTGGCACCAACGATGGACTGCCATGCCGTCACCGTCGTGACTTGAAGCTTTATGTAGGCGGCAATATACATGTCAGTATATTCTGAGAAAACTTGAAGCATTAACTGTGTAAGTTAGTTAATAACTTTAACGTAAACTTAAAATGCATCAGATAAAAAACTCAAGCTTAAAGAAGGCGAAATTAACCCGCATCGCAGGAAATTACATTTGGGCAAAACATGGCTTTTTATGTCACAACGAGGCAACCGAGCAGTCGGAGCCTTATGGGGACTACGGACGCTCATAGACATTCGCATAACCAAAAGTTTTGCAGATGCGTTGCCCTCTTTTTCCCTTCCCCTCCGATGAGCTACCGGAAACTCACAGTATATTATTATGGCTGGCTTATAAGGTTTTGAACTAAAATGGTTCATTTTACGTCTTATACTGTGTTTTATACGCTGTTTATATCGAATATTTAATATGGCCTATTGAGTATGGAGTGTGGTCGCGTTTTCCATTGGACGCGCGGGCCTTTTTTTTTCTTTAACGCCGGGAAATGCTCTGAGGCATCCCGCGGGGGAGTGGGTCTCCCCACGCGGGTATGTGGGACTCGCTGCGCCCGACAGCTGGTAAATAGACGCAGCTCTACCTACTAAAACCCGGCGAGTGCCACCAATGCCGCCTTTGGTGAGGTGCCCCGGATCTAGAAAACAAACAGGGCACCTCGACGGCTAGTCAGTTCCGCAAGGGACCGACGCCACCTCCACAGAGGGGTTGTCCCGCGCCACAGAACAACCCCTCGCGACGTCGGGACAGTACAATGGGGTGAGGTTCCAATCCTCCTCTCCCCTTGCCCCTGCTCTTCTGTCCCCTCTTCTTATAAGAGGGGTACAAAGAGCCCCCTCAGCTCAATCAGCTTCGCCCAAGGTGCTGGGCTCACCCTAGGTTACTGAGCCCCACCGCCACGACAAGGCCTAAACCATGGTGGGGTAGACGCGCGGGCCTAGCGGTGGTATATTGTAATGACTAATGATAATGATTCTTAAAATTGGTTTTATTTAAATTAAGACTGAATTACCGTCCGTCGTTTTCACTCTTTTGGTGTTTTTTAAATCTGACATTTGAACCGTTTCTCGTTTTGGGATTATTAATTAATGTTCCAGAGTCCAATCATTACTAAAATCTGCTTAAAATATTCAAAGTTGTTACCGTGTTTTTACTCCATTACTTTGCACTGTCTTGGATTGAGTACTTTGGAAGAAATTGTCGATACCTTTTTCTATTTATTTTACTTAAACGCCGGGAAATGCTCTGAGGCATCCCGCGGGGGAGTGGGTCTCTCACAGCGGGTATGTGAGACTCGCTGCGCCCGAAAGCTGGTAAGTTCTCGCAGCTCGACCTACTAAAATCCGGCGAGTGCCACCAATGACACCTTTGGTGGCCTGAGCAAACAGGGCACCTCGACGGCTAGTCAATCCCCCAAGAGACTGAAGCCACCTCCACAGAGGGGTTGTCCCGCACCACAGAACAACCCCTCCTAACATCGGGAAACTACAATGGGGTGAGGTTCTGTACTCGCCCCTTGTCATCTGCTCTTCTGTCCCCTCTTCTTATAAGAGGGGTACAAAGAGCCCCCTTGGCTCAATTAGCTTCGCCCAAGGTGCTGGGGTCACCCTAGGCTACTGAGTCTCACTGCCACGTCAAGACCTGAACCATGATGGAGAGAAATTGCCGACACTAGCTTCGCGAAAAATAATAAAGATAAGGTGAATATCCTGTTGCTAACAAAAAAAATATGTAAAATAAAAATCTTATTCAACAATTTCCAAAATCTCTATCAAAATAGATATCGGCATATAGCAGATAACAAGTGTCTGTGGATGTCGCTTTCACTTACTATCAGGTGGACCAACTGTCCGTTTGCACCCTCTTCTATTAAAAAATTGTCTGAAAGTATTCCTACTAGGCTGTGAAACAGTTTAACAAGAGGAGTCCAACCAGAATTCAGTTAAATAATTATTTAGCACTCCAGATGGCCTATCTGTCTTGGTCCTTTAATTATGAGGTCTGGGATCGAAAGTGAACGGCAGAAGGTTGATGATGATGATAAGCTGCATGATGGTAACTGGACAGAAAAACAGAGAAGATTATTTGTTTATGACAAAATTGTAATATAATGAGTATATATATAGTATATATATATATATATATATATATTTTTTTTTTTTGTATAAAATATCACTTAAAAGTATCTTCAAACAATATACAAATAAAATTGTATTACAATTCTCATTGTTCTCCGTAGCGTCCATAAATAATATGATTCAGTAGTTAGCAGGGAAGTGGCAGAACTATATATATATATATATATATATATATAGTTCGCAGGGAAGTGGCAGAACTATATATATATATATATATATATATATATATATATAGTTAGCAGGGAAGTGGCAGAACTATATATATATATATATATATATATAGTTCTGCCACTTCCCTGCTAACTACTGAATCATATTATTTATGGACGCTACGGAGAACAATGAGAATTGTAATACAATTTTATTTGTATATTGTTTGAAGATACTTTTAAGTGATATTTTATACAAAAAGGAAGAACGGTACAATAGACCCTTGGAACCGGAATTTTGTCGGCCGAGAAGAACGGGCACAAAGGACAAGGACCGTTCCTGACGGCTTAGGGTTCTACTTGTTATTTGTCTCATTTAGGTTTGGTGATTAAGTTTGTTACACTATTGGAAGCGGTATTGGATATTCCGTCTTTGAGCCTTATTATCATATCTGCAGATAATCTTATTAGCTACTCTAGAATTACCAGTTGGGTTTGTAAATGACTTAAATTTTAATAAAGGCAATGTACTTTATAGAAAAGTTTTCATATCTCGGGGCGGAGACCGCGGATAACAGCTAGTCGGTTACTTATGAAGTTGCGGCCAACTGCAATAAAAAAGGAATATTCCAGGCGAATTTCTTGTTTGTTTTGTGTACTACATTTGTTTACATTTTTGGCAACGCATAGGAGTTTAATTTGAAATATCATTTTTGTTTATCTTACAATGTTTTGAAATCGTTAGCTGTCCAACGGTAATTCATGATCATTATCATGAATTACCGTTGGATCTCATACTCATCACCACACTACAGTGGTGACTGATGAACATTACACTACAGTGGTAACTGATGAACATGACATTACAGCGGTAAATGATGAAAAATACATTACAGTTGTAACTGATAAACATTACACTACAGTGATAACTGATGAACGTTACATTACAGCGGTAAATGATGAACATTACACTACAGTGGTAACTGATAAACATTTTTGGACACACAGCAAACGGGGCTATCAACTGCAAAAAAAAAACAGATACGACTTATAGTTCTGGAGATTAACGCATCGAAACATTTTAAAACTTCGGAAGATTTATTATATTAGTACAGATTGAAATAGCACGTTGATAATATCCTATATGAATGAAAAATTTGAATTCACAAACTAAACGCTACGCTAAGTAAAGAAACTTTGAAGACTGAGACACATTCAACTGGATACATTCATTAACTATTCTGACTACTCTGACTAGAAATCCAAATATGTAATAGTATGTAAAATCAATAGCGGGCTTAATTAATTTTATAAGATAACTAATTAACTAAGCAATTTGATTCCATTGTTGCTCCTCTACATCAGTGTGCCATTCAGGACTTTCCTGAGACTTTCCTCGAAATATGGCGAGGAGTCAGATGTTAGCTTCACACACCTTTAAAGGCACAAGCTCACGATAAACCTGCTAAAGGCCATTTACAACAAAAAAAAAACACAGCGCGCCTCATTTCATTAAAAAACATTTATATACGATCAACTAATGCAAAAAGTTCACACCTATTCAGAAAACATACTTTCTCTAAATCAGAAAGCTTATAACATAAGTTTTATTACATTCAACATCTTTAGTTCTAAAGTGGTATAGAAAGTCTAGACGTATCTGGCACCATATTGGATCTAGTGCCGCTGAACAAGATTTTATATACCTATTCGTATTCTTTAGATACTATCACGCCGTAGGGTAAATTTATACTAGCGCAGAGTCGAAGCGCATCGAAGCGTATATCTAAAACTGAATATAACAAATACAACATTAACTCAACAAGTTAACGCACACATTACTTTTGAGATTTTAAAAAGACGCACGCATTAAGGTTGTTTCGTGATTTGATTCGTTATGTTTAGTTTTGGATAGATGCTTCGATGCGCTTCGACTCTGCGCTAGTATAAAAAGGGTCAATTTACGACTACTACGATATTAATGAAACTTGAAATACAGATTCAATAATATTTATTTAGAAAACCTGATTTTAGAGCTAAGTTTAGTCTCGAATCCAGACCTTTGAGCCTACACCAACTGGATCGCCGTCACCCAATCTGAATGTTCTATAAAACTTAGACATGATACAGCGTAATCGAGCTCCAAGCTCAAGCGGGGCGTTGAGACAACTTTGAATAACTTTCCTAAACTAGTTCCAAAGAAGATAAACTCTCGTCACTAAACCCAGATCCAGTTTATGTGAGATACGTAATACGTGTAGGTATTTTATGTTATTTCACATCTGTCACGAAAAGAGCTGTGTAATCAACTCACGCACATTGTTTAAATCTTCTGCAACCATTTGCAACAGACGGACTAAGGGCCTGTCCACATCTACACGTCTCGACGTCGTCAACGTGGAACGGTACGGTTTCGTGGTATGGTGCGTCGCGTTGCCACGACGTGCTAGTCCACGGACGTCGCTGTGGAACACCGCGACTGATGTAGTAAGCCGACGCGATGTCTGGCTACGAATTACGATGCACTTGTTTAGTTAATGTTTTATTGTCTTACCTTCTAATACACAAACGAATTTCAAAAAGACGTACTTAAACGTACTTAAAAAAGAGGGACAACATGAGTTTAAGTATGTCTTAATTTGAGATTCATTTGAGTATTAGTTGTGAAAAATATCATATTGGAGAACATAGATTGTGATTTATTGATTTCACTTGTTGAATCGTCCAGTGCTTTGAAACAAGACAAGGATGGTATTTCTCAGGTTTGACAAGGCGTGGCGACGTGTACTTTGCAGCGTCGTGACTTGCATTTTTACGATAAGGTAATGTAATTTATTATGTTACGTCAACGCACCGTGCCACGATACCGCATAGTTCTACGTTAAAGTTGAAGTGCAGATGTGGACAGGCCCTTAGATCAGTGATGACATCTGTAATAAGTTACGCATTCTGGTTTAAAATTTCATCTAGGTAATGTGAATAATATTAATTATATTTTACTTACTGCAGAAATAAGGTCAGGATACTCACTATGATTACTGGCACCAAGACTTTTTGTCTTACAATAACGACTGTACACGCTGTATAGCACAACATGGCAACATTAAAGCCTCGGGATACACAATATTTGAAAAAGTTGACTAGGCTAGTCCGGAGGATCATTGGTGATGCTGACCACTCGCCATCAAGCGGCTCGACTGCCATATGGTATATCTTATAAAATAAAAAATTTGCTCCAGAGATAATGTATTTCCTATTTAGTCTATTAATAGGATACAAACCGGAGCTATGACATTATACAGAACGCAGATATTTAGTTATATATTATAGGTCATATACGGCGGTGTCAGGACAGGTAATAGCTCGCTGCAAGTTTATCTAATATCAGTTTCCATATGAGAGCATTTGTCAGCAACAAAAACAAAATATCACACAACGACCAAGTGCGAGACGGAGGTCTTGCCGTAGTGGGAACGAAATAATAAATGCACGTGACTTATACTTTGGTAAGCAATTTACTATACTAACTTTACTGAATTTAAGTTATGCTTTTAACACGATTGATCATGATATCGTGGTTGGTAGGTTGTTGAATCTTAACTTGTCGCCATCAGTTGTGGGATAGTTTCACGATTATCTTGTAGGCAGACGACATCGTATACGAATTGATGACAGTTATTCTTCATGGTCTAATGCCACAATTGGCGTACCACAGGGTAGCGTCTTACCCCCACTTCTTTTTACTTTATTTATTAATACCAACACTCCGTCTACATTGTCGCTCTTTCACATGTTTAACGATATCCAAGTCTTATCCAGTTTTCTCTCAAAAATCTTTTCAATATAGTATGAACAGAGATCTGGGGAAGATTTGCAAGTTGAGTAAATACAATGGGCGTAATATTAATGCGCTTCAATCTGAGGTAATGATTATTATAGGCAGTACAGGGCTCGTCTGGGTTGGCTTACTTCCTGTACTCGTAGATGGTATCGGCCTCCCATTTAGCAAGGCTGTCAGAAATTTAAGAATCTTTTTAGATGAAAATCTTTCTTTTTTTAAGAACTAAAACTCTTTAAGACGTCTTCATAATCTTTTACCAATTTAGACAAAAAATCTACTATCAGAATCATTGTTTTTGACTATACTGGATTATAAATGCTGATGCATGTTATTATATTAATTTTAACGAAAAGCAACTTAATAAACTTGACCGCTTCCAAAATGTCGCTATTCTATTCATATTACATGAAAATTTTTCTGAAGTAAAAAACGACTGTAAATGTAGCACTCCTTATCATCGTCCACTACGCTAATTATTTCAGTTCATCGTGCACAACGAAATTCAATTTATTATGGAACGCCTTGCCTGCATTAGCGTGCCTTATATTAATAAGGCACGCTGTTCTGCTCTGCAATTTTTTGGAATGTTGCTCTATTATTCTACATACTTATCATCATCATCATCATCAGCCTCTATCCGTCCACTACTGAACATAGGCCTTCTTCAAAGACGTATACCTCAATAATATTTTTATATGTATATAAGAGCCCCAGCAATTAACATACAAATTCCTTAGAAAGCTTACTTCGAGTATTATTTCAAGCGAAGATAATTTGGTTAAAGGATGGGATTTATTTCAAGATGTTTTATTGTCTGTTTTACGTCTGATAACGGAAGGGGAAAAGGGAGACCGCGGATAGGCAAATAAATATGTCGGAGGTAGTACAGCACACTTTTTATTCTAATTTAGGGAGAGATAATTGTTTACGGGAGTTTTATTGATAAAGTATGTTCGTAAGACTATATTGGAAATATATATTCACTTCTTCTAAGCCTGCTTTCGGCGACTTAATTTGAAGAAATATAGATTCTCTAGATTGATAATCTATATAATATCTACATACTTATATATTTAACCCTCGACATGGACGTTCTCGGCGCTACGAACCGCCGTCTATGGCTCGTAGCAGTCGTCACCGAGCAGAGGAGGAGTTCAAACCCCTCCCCCATTTTGACGTGCCGTCCCGGGACAGCGGCCGTCGATCGTCGCCGCGTCAACATTAGGATGTTGACGCTATGCACTGCCCCCTTTTGAGACCGTCCTCTTACCCACGGCCTATGTCTGGGTCTGGGGACGGACGGACGCCTCGGATGTAGTCCGAGCTATCTTGGACACAGGCTCACAAGGGTGCATAGCCTCGTCTTGGTTGGTGGGGCAGACTGACCTAAATATAAAAAAGTAATCTGATTTGATGAGGGGTGTTGGGAACGCCCCTGTGCAACAGTAGCTGTTGAAGGCCGCGTTTGGTTTGAGTTCTCCCCTACAAACTCTCCACGCCCGACGTTGGGGTCGTCGGCTATTGTGATGGAGAATATCTTGGGCAGTCACCCGCAAGTACGGTTGTCTGCGGATGCGGTAAAATTGACCGCGGATTTGAATTTGACTGACCCTAAGGTCAGGTAGGCACGGTCGATTTATTGCTTGGTGCCGACGTTTCGGGAAAAATATTACTTGGGAGAAATCGAGTTTTGCAGCCAGGTGGCTTAGTGGCCCTCCGGACCATATTTGGGTTTGCATTGATGGGGCCTATATTGAAGGCTCCCCCCCCCTGCCGAACTTGGAACGGCCTTAATGGTGGGCTCCGCCCTCTCTGACGCTGTGCAGAGATTTTGGGAAGTGGAGGAGCCACCACAAGCTCGGCGCTCTGATCCGGAACATGAGGAGTGTGAAAAGTTCTACCAGAACCACACTACCTATACCTCCGTTCTGGCCGGATCATGACAAGACTGCCATTTCACGCAGTACGGCCACCTCTTGGTTTCTCGCGACCTATTGCTGAGAAGCGTTTGTTGGCGATGGAGTGCCGCATGAGCAGGGACCCCTTACTCAAAGAGAACTATATTGACTTCATGCGGGAGTATGAAAATTTGGAATTTGTCGTTTGTTTATTAACCGAAATGTGTGTGTGTGTCTTTGTTTGCCTGTCCACCAAGGCGGTACATTTGGAACTCGTCTTGCAGTCCTCTCGACAGAGGCCTTTGTTGCGACGTTAGATAGATTTGTGTCACGACGAGGACTACCGTCCTTGATTCGTTCGGACTGCGGCACCAACTTCAAAGGCACAAGTAATTATTTAAAGAGATATATGATTTTTTGTCGTCTATTTGAGGTATATTTGAAAGCGTGGTAAAGGTTGCTCAGACACATTTGCGACGAGTAATTGGCGAGTCCGTATTGACATTTGAAGAGCTCGCAACTGTTTTTTGCAAAATTGAAGCCGTTTTGAATTCGAGCCCGTTGTGCCCGATCTCTTCAGACCCTAATGACTTGGAAGCCCTTACGCCGGGCCATTTTTTGATTGGACAGCCACTCAACGCCCTGCCGGAATACCCCTTTGTTGATGTGAGACCCAATCGTCTCTCTCAGTTTGAATTGGTCCAACAACTCACTCAGAGCTTTTGGAGCGTTGGAATTTGGAATACTTGCATATTCTCCAGCAGCGCGTTAAGTGGACTGATAAGACTGATCCACCTCATGTTGGCGACATCGTACTGGTTAAGGATGTTAACTCACCGCCACTGTGTTGGCGCAGGGGGCGCATTCTTAATCTAGTTTTTAGGACAGATGGTGTGCCCCGTTTTGCTGAGGTTCAAGTGGACGGTTCGGTCTTGAAGTGAGCGGTGTCAACCTTATCACGACTACCAGTTAATTAGCGGCCAGGTAAGCCTGGCCGAGGCGGGTAGATGTTTCGAACCAAATGTATCGAGTTTCACCTCAGTACAGTTTTATCGACCTACGCTCGCACATTCCTACGGACGCGAGCCACGCCCGCGCCACGGCAGCGCCGGCGCCTCGAGTGGGGCTCCCAGTCCGCCGCGAACAGCCTACTTGCATCGTCGTGTTTTGTGGTCGTTATTGACGTGACGAACGCTATAGTTTCGTGACTCTCTTGTTCGCCTATTTGGGGCACAGTCGCGTAGATTGATTAATTTGTGTGTAATGAACTAATATAAATATTGTGTATTGATAATTGTGAACAATAAGTACCTAAAACAAGTTAAGTGAAAGGGTGTCGCCGCCATTTTGTCTCCGCTGCGCATCGTGTTCAATTGAGGCTGTCTCAGATAAGTATAGATCAATTAGCATTAATTATCCGATTGGCCAATGAGGGGTTAGTGTTAATTAGATTTATATTATGAGGCATCGACACACCGGAGAAGACTCAAGACGTCGCTGAGGTAATTGAACAGTTATATAGCTCCGTGATAACGCGGACCGTTCTTCCCCCTTGAATTCCGGATAATTATATACATATATAGCTTCCACTGCCTTTCCTGCTGGTCCGGATGCGGGAATGAACAACTAGTAAGTAATGCCCACCCAAATTTGTTATTTCATTACTAAGTGGGATTGTTAAGAAATCTGTAAAGTGGTCACTTATCAACAAAGCAAAGTTATTTTTCTTCGATAAATAGTATCCTATGCCCCAGTCCGGGCTATAAATATTGAATATTTATAGTTTATAATATAGCAAAAACAAAATTTATTACAACCAATACTCGTTCTAATTTCTCATAAATCTTTATCGGGAACACATTTATCTAATAACACCTTAGAACACGATATCATTAGAGTCATCCACCGTGAGGGACACATATCTCACGGGGGGTTGCTTACCTGAAAGGTAATATGTATATAATATGCTGTTATGTCATATTTACGTTACAAAAACTAAAACGTTACGATGCTACGAAGCTAAACGTTTCATTTTATATTCATAAATGCGTCGCCTCGCCATAGTTCAAATCATATCGTGGCGATGGTCAGCACCTTGAGCGAAGCCAATTGAATCGAGGGAGCTGCTCCTTTTACCCCTCTTATAAGACGAGGGGATAAAAAAGCAGGGAGGGACAAGGGGTGAGGATGATAATCTCACCCTATTGCACCGTCCCGATTTGACGTGTTTGATTAGATCAGCGTGTTTTTGCGGGGTGCATTCAACGTGTTTAGTGCGCACGACCTATTTAAGTGAACTTATGGCGTGTTTGCGCATATATCCTGCTGCGTGAACATCATGTAAAAGTGTGCTAGCTTGCCTATCATCTAAGTTAATTTGACATTTGCTATCGGAACAATCAGTTGTCAGTCTGCGTACCACTGCAAACAAAATGTTGGCTTTCGGCTACTACTTAAAAATAATTTGCGTCTGATATTATCATTCTATATATTAAAAACTTTCATTGACCTACTGAAGTTTTTAACATAATAATTAATATGATCATATCTGAGGGCTCCGAGAGCCGCTTGACATATTATGCTGATCTTGCACCCGTAAAGCGATTCACTTTTTATCTCAATAGTGAAGAGAGTACTAAAATGTTCTAAAACTTTATATTATAAGTGCATACTGATTAATTACTTAAAGGTGTAGTTACGGTGATATCTTAATCGTGTTTACTTAATTATACTCTTCATTATATTCATCATCATCATTTCATTAATTATAGTGACTTATATAGTTTTCATTTTCGCTATTGATCGAATTTCCATACATAAAATCATTATATCAAATCAAATCAAATATATATCAAACTAGCTGTTGCACGCAGCTTCGCCCATGTTAACTTACCTAACTTAACTCCTATTAGTCACAGCGTGGTGTTATATAGCCTATATATAGCCTTCCTAAAATAAATGGGCTATATAACGCTAAAAGAATTTTTCAAATTGGACCAGTAGTTCCTGAGATTAACGCGTTCAAACAAACAAACTATTCAGCATTATATTATTAGTATAGATGTATTTTATCTTAGAAGTTAATGGTCCTTCGAGTTGGATGATATTCTTATATCACTAACGTTCAAAAAAAAAGTGTGTGTGTACTAGCGTACACTCGTAAGAAGTGAAACTTCTTTATGACGTTATTTTTCAAATCACGCGTGGTAGGGATAAGAAAAAGATGGCGCGTAACGGAAGAATGTGACGCGTAACGAAAAAATGTTACAATAATTTTTCTTCCAACCCCGAGAAATAAGTTTCACTTCAATAAACTGGTGTCATAAATATCGACACTACCCACATCTCATACCAGGTCCAGGTAACCAGGAATAGCTTAGTTTTGAGAAACAGGATCTTAGGTGCTTGTCTTGTCTGTTTTGACCATTTTAGAAATTATAGCGAAGAAACAATTTGACACGATACCACAAAATCAAAGTATTCAGCGATAAAATCCGTAATATTGTTTCATTATAATCAGAATATTTAGTTTTAAGATAGTTAATAGAATCAGGCGTTACCTTGCGGAAATCCATTATATAAGATATTAAATTAATTATATTAATTAGCAATTATCCCGCGAAAAACGGAGTCTTTTACTACGATTACTAATCGTAGAGTCTACATCCTGAGGATGCCTCGGTGTCGGGGCGAAACGTACGTAGATTGTGTGGTGGTGGTCTTTAACTGTGGTTGTGGTGCATGTGGGGTATACGCATGCGAGTGTACGCATATGCAGTGTGGGAAAGGAGGGCGGTGCTATATGCATGCATATGCGTGCACTCACACATTTGCTGTAAAGACTGCGTTTTTCGCGGGATAATTGCTAATTAATATAATTAATTTAATATCTTATTTAGTTTTAATTTATAATATCAAATGGTATAAACCAGCATTAACTGGTGAAGGTACCTTATTTCATTTGATTTTACTCCTATGGGTCAATAAACTTTTATCACAATTATCTACCGTACTCATCTGCCGTTCGGTAAGGTTTTATGTCCTAAAATTATTACGCTGGGTTAAATGATCGTTAGTGTTCATATTTATCCATTCATTTATGTGCCTTATGGTAATACGGCCTTTTTACGGGATTATATGAACGGGATTATCTATACTTATATTAAAACGTCTCTTTTTGTCAGTAATTTTAAAAGGCTGTGAAACAAATAAAGGAGGGCCTAGGAAACCCATGCATGCATTGTCCACATACATCGATTCAAAAATCTCTGCGCTGCACAAACTTGGAGCACATCTAATAGTCTAAACGAAACTGCGTGTATTTTCTCGCAAGTTAACAATATTTCAATATAGTAAGATATGAAAATGGCCGACCAACACTTCGTCTACCTAAACGTGGCCTCCACTCTAGAACCTTATTGCCCCAATTGTTGGTCGGTCATTGACCAGGTGGGAAGACGATCTCCGTGCGGTGGCCGGTCCGTGTTGGATGCGAGTGGCAAGGGATCAGCCATCTTGGCGTTCATTGAGGGAGGCCTATGTTCAGCAGTGGACGGATAGAGGCCGATGATGATGATGATGAAGATATGAAAATACATTGCTGTTACATAAGATAAACAGGCTGCGACTTGTGACGCTGTTCTTCTTATCCTAATGGTCTTTGCCAGGACTGTTTGAGAGAGATGTAACATTATTGTATTGTCATCTGATTGGAATACGTGTGCAGATTTTAGAAATGATTACACGTCAGGAAGATGGTTAAAATTAGGTTACTGATATTGAATTTTTGGCATGACACGCCAAAAGTAAGAGGCAGGTTCTTTCCCTATTCTGCACCCGAGATACTTTATTATTGATACCGGTACTTTGTACGACATATTCAGTCCTGTTCAAAAATCAGCATTCATTCAACAACATTGTAACAACAGTCGGCAGTGTGACCACTTTTAATAGATTTCTACTTTTTTGGTAGATTTATGGCAACGAGAACGATGTTTTAGTAGTAGAATAATTTAGTAGTAATTTTAGTAGAAAATCATATCAATCAAAATAGAAAATTTTAATAGAACATTCTGAAAAATGGTATCAAAAATGCAAGTATCCAGGCCAAAAAATCACTATACCCAGATCCATGGGGATTTCCCGTAACATGTTACTGAATACGGTGCTATACCGGTCTCTTTTCCGCATACGTTACGAAAACATTAGAGCCTATCTCTGTCATTCACATCAGCATGGGCATTCGTTCATATTATTTGTTTTGAACTTGTTGCGAGTGGTGTGAAAATTCGATTTTTTTAATCAAAACAATAGAGAAGTTAAATTCAAATCATGAAAAGAAAAAACTAACAGCACTGCTGTGATGAAGGGGGTGAAAATCTATAATTTTCAGCGTGACTGCGTAAATATCGCGACCAGTGATCACAACTTCAACGCTTTTTGCAAACCCTGTAACACAAAATATTGAATGGCTTCAATAAATATAAATAAAAAAAAGTTTATACATATTTTAAATTTTATATACCAAACACCAAAAAAAATAGAACGTAGAATTTAAGTAGAATTTCACACAGGGTTTGATAGATTCTGGTAGATTTAAGCAACATTTTTGGTAGATTGTGTGATGAAAAAGTTGTCACGCTGACAGTCGGGGTGAAATACTAAATAGACCTGTGCTAATTTTGCTAGTTTGTCTACAGATATATTTACTTATAGTAAAGAATAATTTGTTGCTTTGTTATTTGATCGTGTATACAACTGAATATATTTGTATTAAATGTTGAGATATACCACTAATGATCTAACACAAGATGCTTCTGATTCCTGTATTATACCACAGAGACTTATCTGTGGTATAATACCAATGTTTCGGTTTGGTTGTCAATAAACTACCGCTCCAGTCAACAACAAGGCTATTTCTAAATCCAAGCGAAGGTGCCGACAATTAAATAGTTAGTGTATCAGACGCCCCAAATTCATTTATTTGCCAATTTCCTGCTGTAGTCTACATTCTCCCGCACGCTATAGGTTAATCCTCAAACTTTATTAATATAGATCTGCAGATCATATTCTGATGACGCTGAATATATATTTTGAATATAAATATCAAATACAAATAAACAATAGGTATACCTATTGTTTTTACTAGTGGGAGATCTGCTTATGCCGTGCTCCTTTCTTATTCGTTCTTTCTTATTCATAATCGTCGCTGTCCGTCCCGTACCGTCTGTTCGGGTACCAAGATTTCGCGCAGCGGAAGGGCAGGACACGCAGTGTATTTACCAACACTGAGAGTTACCATCTTCACACCTAAATTACTTCTCAAATTTCACACTTTGAGAACCAAAGACTGTCTTAAAATGTACATAAGTGAAAACAGCGTATTAAAAGCAGTTAGTCAAATAATTGCGCACATACATACTTCAACATACTACACCACCACTACTCGATCTGAGAGCCCCCTTATTATAGAATGCTCACCTGTTGTTTGCATTTTCACAAAAAATTAAACCAATTTACTGAAATAAATTGACGCTTGAAATGAAAGAAAAATATTTGAACAAGACTCGTTGAAATGTCCTCTGAATTTTTATTGCAAATGTTGTAAAGAATGGAATTGTTCTCGCCGGTGATCGACATAGTGAGGTATAATGTTAACTGGAGAACGTAGTGTTTGGAAAGAAGTGTTAAAAGTACTGGGCGTGGGCCCACCAGTGGGAAGTGGGATGTGCTTGCACTAGAGATATCAGGGTAATGGAGCGAGACCTGCAGACGGGGCGGTATAGAACATACCTACCACCGACGAACACACAGACAGATCCCATATAAAATTTGTAGCTTTAGAGTATAATATAAAATATATATCCGAATTCATCCCTGATATCATAACGATAGTTTTATAATACTTTATGAGATAGTTCAGCGGATTAACTGTATGACGACATTAATATATCTTAGTTTGTATGATGTACGGTGCGCAATAAGTTGAGAGGGTTACAACTTATATAGTATGAGTGTGTTTGTGTGTGTGTGGGTGTGTCTGTGTGTGCGTGTGTGTGCGTGCGTGTGTACTATAAAGGGTGATGCGGGACAACACCTCTGTGTAGGTGGCGTGGGTACCTTGACTAGCTGTCAAGGTGCCCTGTTTGCTCAACAGATCCGGGACACCTTACCAAAGGCAGCATTGGTGGCACTCGCCGGGTTTGAGTGGGTAGAGCTGAGTCCACTTACCAGCTTTCGGGCGCAGCTTACTTATGAAGTTATGTGTACTACGCCCAGAAGCGTCAGCTTTAAAAGTCATTTAATTCAAGCGATCCTTTTCTTCTATCTGTATATTAAATCGCAGAGAGATTAAAAAGTTCCCTTTACAACAACACAAAGATACAAATTCTATAGGCAGTATTTGAAACCAGAATTTGAATATATCCTGACATAAATACACGACATGTGCAACTCTCATTCGATATGCATGTATGTATGTCATACAGATATTTGACAGCGCAAAAAGCAGAAATACTTTCATGTAAAAGCTTTGCTGCTATTGTCCAATTTTCATGAAACATTTCCCGAGCCATCAAAGGTATCAGTTACAAGCGCTCCGTCGTGTTCCTGTGAAACAATTTGTAGACAAAGTTTGATAGGAAGAAATTATATTTATTTAATTTAATGGCTTGGTGCTCACTTTTTTTAACCGAATTCTAAAAAAGGAGAATGTTCTCAATTCTGACGTTTTTGTTAAATACGTTTTGATGTGAAAACGTAACAAATAGTTACTGTGAAAAAAAGTATATTATAGTAAGTAGTAAGTATATATAATATTAGTTTAATTGCATACTAATAATTCTCACAACCGACGCCAGCAGGCCGTGGCCGTAAGGGGTCACACTAATCCGATGAAGCATTAGGGCCTTCGGGCCATTAGCATAGATCCCTCCGAAAAAAAAAAAAAATCTTACCATCAGTTTTAAAACTACTGGATTCCTACGTCATAGTCTATTTAATGTTCTTCGATCCCACACACGTGAGATAATTACCTAATGAACAACAGACTTTTATAAACTCCGTCACTAAAATTGATCATTCATTCATTTTTCATTCACAAATTCATTCATTCATTCATTCATTCGTTGATAAGAATGTGTTTCAGTGGTTAAAGCTTTTTTTTTCTTTTCTTTAACGCCGGGAAATGCTCTGAGGCACCCCGCGGGGGAGTGGGTCTCCCCACGCGGGTATGTGGGACTCGCTGCGCCCGACAGCTGGTAATTGGACGCAGCTCTACCCACTAAAACCCGGCGAGTGCCACCAAGGGCGCCTTTGGTGAGGTGCCCTGGATCTAGAAAACAAACAGGGCACCTCGACGGCTAATCAGTCCCGCAAGGGACCGACACCACCTCCACAGAGGGGTTGTCCCGCACCACAGAACAACCCCCCAACGTCGGGACAGTACAATGGGGTGAGGTTCCCATCCTCACCCCTTGCCCCCTGCTCTTCTGTCCCCTCTTCTTATAAGAGGGGTACAAAGAGCCCCCTCGGCCCAATTAGCTTCGCCCAAGTTGCACCGCTCACCCTAGGTTACTGAGCCCCACCGCCACGACAAGGCCCGAACCATGGTGGGGTCAGTGGTTATAGCTCAGCCGGGTCGTGTTAGCCTAATTATTAAATAATTTTTAAATTTATATATATATATATATATATATATATATATATATATAAGTTATATGTTATAGGAAAGTGTATTTTCCGTTTTGGAGGGCGGGAGAGTAGTTATTCAATAGAACCTTAAAACACCGTATTTTACAATTATTTATTGTGACGAGATCAAATACCTTTTTTATGTTAGTTGGATAGGCAACCTGGCAAACGTACCACCTGATGGTAAGTGGTCAACGTCGCCCATGAACATAAACTAGTATACCTGGAACGAGCCCAGGCAACTTATTTATGTGTTGCCTATCCTGAGACATAAGATGTTAAGTCTCGGTGCCAGTAATTACACTGCCTGTCTTGCCCTTCTCTCCGGAACACAGCAGAGCTGTTTCACGGGAGAAACAAGCAAGATGATGGTACCCATGCAGCCGGGAGCGCGGCACAGCGCTTCCCTCCCACCGGTTACCGTCGCTGAAATAAAGTTCCAAGCCCTATACGTCATGTCGGGTGTCAATCCTTAATCGTGTCGCCTGTCGCGACGCAATATCTCAGTAGCGGGTACCATCCGACGCCGGAGGCCGTGAGGTCAATGACATCTCGGGTGGCGGAGGTTTGAAATTTATAGGTCACTTACCAAACCGATGAAGCTCTAAAAGCCTTCTGGCCAGCAGCATAGGTCCATTCGAAAAAAAAAGCGTGGGTACAAAGTACTCATGTCAGAAGTGAAACTTATTTTGCAAATTAATTTTTAAATCTCGTTTATATTTATACTAATCTAAAGCTTTAAATTTCTCTCTCTCACTCTCTCTCAAGCAAATCTCACTCTCTCTCTCTCTCGATCTTCCTCACTCGCTTGCTCCCTACTCTCACTCAATGGCTATGTGCTTCATGAGCTCTCTCAATCGGTCTCAATCACTCTCTCCCTCTTCTTGGACAAAAACGTTGCACAATCTGTGACGTTTCATCCATAAAAAGTTTACCCTCATGCGCGCAAAGAAGTAGCGGGGACCGTTCATACACACCGTGGTCGCGTGTCACACGCCCCGCTTTTGTGTCGTAACACGTCATGTACATTTGCACACTCCACCCAAACCTGCTCATCGTGAGCGCGGCAATATATTCCCCAGATAGCTCAGTTCCAATTAGACATAGGTTACCTAAGCATGTTTTAACAGATCCAGCTGACAAAATCTCTCAGCTACTGATGCGCGACGCAAAAGCGCGACGCGAACATCACAACATACACAGAATCACAACAAACGGTGCTAGGTACACCTGCACACCGTTTGGGCCTCGGGGTCGTAAGCAACGTAGACCCCTACACATGGAAACCACATCGATCCGGACCGATCGCGAAAGCTTAGGTTCGAATCCAATACGAGTAGACACAAACCCAGATCGCGATAACAACAGTAGCACTACGCTACCGCTAGATTGCTTGGGCACCGCGCGTGACCCGCCTCCCTCTACAGAGGGAGGGATGAGGGCCAGCCCTCATAATGATAGGTTAATTTCCGTCCGTTAAAATCCGTCAACCGTATCGGATTTGACTAGTCCAAATCCTGCTCTCCCGGGCAGCGCGCGCGATGAACCGCGCCCCCTGAGGGGCGCGAAGGGGGTACCCCACTTTCAAATATTTCTTAAGTGAGCCATCTGTTCACTTACTGTACCGATTGATGTTAAAGGCCATCAGGCCGAAAAGTCTAGCTATTCCGAAAAAAAAAACATTTGCACAGCGGGCGTTCTGAGCTCGTAGACGGTGACAGTTGGTGAGTGTGTCACGTGACGCTGTCGTAAGTGAGCTCTAAGGACCAGTCATTGTCACTGTACCTAGAGGTTCGGTTATCGCGGATAAGAGACTAGAGGATGACAGGTTGTAAATTATTGTAACGATACTCAATATAATTTACAACCTGTCATCCGCCCAGTCCATCAGACGTGCACTAGACCCGACATTACCTCGTTGCTCCCGCGCGCATCCTGACCCTGTAGTTTGACGCCATATTTCTTGAACGCCCCGGGTAAAACAAAATGGAGGTCATTAAGTATGGACTGTGGTTTATCGGCTAACTCTTTTGATTTATAATATTTTATGTTTGTTAAGGCGAAGTGTTAGACCTCCAGGTACATACCTGGAAGTAGGAAGACCACTTGGTCAGCGTCACCCATTTACTTTATATCAGGTGTTCGTTGCCTAGCTCATGCGTGGTTTTTAGTCTCTCACTCGTTGATTATCCTGATCAGAATATATAAACAAACTTATTAAATTATTGTATTGTCATCGGTCCTTAAAAAGTGTGCACAGTTTTAATTTAATCTAACGTCTTGAAGTGGGTAAAACTAACATTTAAAGATTCCGTTAGATAGGATTAGATATAGGTGAGGCTAGTAAAAGCGTGCTACAAAGAAATTTAAAGTATTACTAGATGTGTGACTGCTTTGCTGGGGTATCTGTTTGGTAGTTTATTTAATTAAAGTTTAATTACACATCAATTAAAGTTATCAGAATACAGATATAGTATGGGAAATACCTAAAGCAAAATAGTATTCATGATATAATAATTATATATTAGTTTTATTATGATATTGTATTTTAAGTATTTACAAAAGCAACTTCGACCTCGTGCTGTTTATTTTATGCCTTTAGAAAATACTTTTAGTTTGAGCAGGAAAAAAAAATCAAGCAGTTCAAAATAATTAGTTTGAAAGCAATAAAACAGTATACAGAGCCTGCGTTTAACTTCGGGGATTTTTCAATTGAATTGTTCGAGAAGGTATTCCAAATTCTATTTAAAGTGTGACTTGTGTGGGTGCCGACAAGTATTATACGATTTGATATGAAAATTTGCGTGTTAGTCACAAATGCCTCAACGGTTGAACCAAAAGGGTTCAAATTTGGAACCAAACTACATTATCGTCTGGAATAGCATTGGCTTACTCTGTTCTCCGGTAAATTATAGTTTTAACTAGCTGTTGCCTGCAGCTTCGCCCGCGTTAACTTAGATTTACAGCCGTATACGGATTGATGATGATTATTTTTTAGCCTAAGTTACTCCTTAGACCTTTATCTATCTGTCAGTGAAAGTCCCGTCAAAATCGGCCCAGTCGTTTGAGAGATTAGCCGGAACAAACAGACAGACAGACAAAAAAATGCTATTTTGGTATATGTATATACCGTGTATACATCCATATGCATTTAGTAGAAAGCGGTTATTTTAATATTACAAACAGACCCTCCAATTTTATTTATCTGTATAGATAATGTTATATTTGCGTGTGTGTGTTTGCTATGCATTGTTACTGTGTGTCTACAGTCTACCTATGATAACAAATATTAGACCGTTATAATTTGTTTTCTCAGATACCACCTTAAGTAATTATTGCAGTCTTAATAGCCAGATCCGGCTGTTTTCGTTGTTTGCGACTCGTCCGCATGGGTGTCAACAGATATGCAGGACATATTTCACATAATCCTCACCAAAATAGAGCAATGAAGGAATAAGGGAAGGGAAGGCCGTAATTAAGATGAGCTTTGATGAGATGTAGCGGTAGTGGCGCTCAGGTTATATCAATAAGTTGTGGTGTATGTGCGTTTTCAGATTTTTTCGCAGTTTTAAGTTTTAAGTTTGAAAGTTTATTTCTTTAAGAGAGACAAGGCGAATTATTAAGAATCATATTAAATATTTCATGTTCATTTACTAGCAAAGAAGAAGTTTTAAAAATGATCCGGCTTGAAGGACCAAAAGAAATCAGTAAAGTCCTTTAACTTAGGGATGATAATGGTTTTCATCTTCATATTTTTCATTAAAAGTTTATACATTTCTTAATGAATTTAGAGCAGAAAGTAATTTATATCGGACATTTATAATGCCTGTACAATATTAACAGAACTTACCCGAGAGTGTGCTGCAGGGTATTAAATCCGGGAGTAACCGGGACAGCTCTGCTAAGACGCTTGTTCGCCAATTATTCTTAATCTTACGTTCTTATATAACAGTTTATTGTATTATTTAATTCAGAGACATTACTTTTTACTTTAGTTTACCTGCATGAAGATAAATGGTCAAACTGGATGTAAACGAGCCACGAGATCACCCAGCACCTACCTTAATGAGTCGGGCCAGGAGTCTGGGCGTTTAATAAGAGAGTTTGTTCTATATGACTTATAGCGATAACGTTAAAGACGATGATTGACAATAAACCTTTACGGTACAATAAAATCAAACGTCCCGTATTAAATATTTAATCAATATCTCCGTAATTAAACACCTTTTAATTGGACGTCGCCAACACAACAATGTTTGACTCGCTCTCTGTATCAAAGATGTTAATTACTTTTTGATTGAGTGGTCACTGAATGAACAAAGATGAAAGGATTAAATGATATCTATTTCTTTATGTGATTTTATTTCATATCCCGACCAAGCCCCGACTGACTTCAAATCAAATCAAAATCAAAATCAATTTTTTTTTTATTCAAAATAGTACTAATACAGTATCTTTTTGAACGTCAATTGAATCTACCACCGGTTCCAAGGTAAGCCCACTGAGAAGAACCGGCGAAACAAACTCAGTGGAACTAATCTTTTCAAATAATATATATTAATAACAATTTTAACATCTTATCTTGAAATGCCCGGGAGGAACGCCTTATTCCCAGGGTGTGGTATCTTCCATGAAATCTTTTACTTTATAATATGCTTTACCACACAAACGTTCTTTAACAATTTCGTTCTGTCTAAAGTTCGTTCTGTCAAAAGTTGTTGGGTGGGAAAAAACATTATTCACAGAACTATATTTATTGTTTATGCCTCAATTATAAACAATTACTTACAAAAATAAGTTTTCTATTTCATACACTATATTATAATAACTAGCTGTGGCACGCAGCTTCGCCCGCGTTAACTTACTTAACTCTTATTAGACACAGTGTGATGTTATATAGCCTATAACCTTCCACGATAAATGGGCTATCTAACACTGTTATTTTTTTCAAATCGGACCAGTAGTTACTGAGATCAGCGCGTTCAAACAAAAAAACTCTTCAGCTTTATAATATTAGTACAGATAATAAAAAAGACAACTCAACAACCGATCACCCCATCAGTGATCGGTTTATATTTATGGGCGACGCTGACACTTACCATCAGGTAACCTGTCTGTCCGTCCTATAAAATAAAACAAAACTCGTCCTTTGATTGGACCAAAATTACAATTATACGATGTAATCAATTAGACAAACGGGATACATAACACAACTATGTAGATGTTTAATAATAATAATAAACCCAAATCAACAACAACTATGTTACTCAAATATTCTACCAACCTTCGATGTGTCAGCCCTGGCGTCTTTTCTGCGAGGCAGTAATGTCCCAGAAGGAGGTCGATGAGCGGGTGAGAGAGGAGGCCGCCGACGAGGCCTCCTCCCGCGGGCGACGAACAGGGGTGCGTAGAAGGCGCTATTTAATGCGCCTCCAGTAACGCCCCTGTGTTGGTGTCGGGCTCAGGGACTGCTTAGTAGCAACCGGGCAGTCCCCCCCTACGAGGAGTAGTCTGGCCTTCGCCGGGGCCAGCCTGTCGCTGAGGTGATCCTGTCTGTTGCCTGCATATCCGGGACCCTCAAAAAGCGGCTGAAGGCGCTCGCAGTGGTTTTTGTTAGGGTGGGCACTCCCAGGTGTGAGTCCCACATTGGGTCAGGATCTACCCGAAGATCCTGGCTGCATCCATAAGGATTTCCCTGCGAAAAAAAAAAAAAAAAAAAAAAAGCCCTGGCGTCTTATTCCAGTTTACCGGTGGGAGGGAAGCGCTGTGCCGCGCTCCCGGCTGCATGGGTACCACCATCTTGCTTGTTTCTCCCGTGAAACAACTTTGCTGTGTTTCGGAGTGAAGGGCAAGACAGGCAGTGTAATTACGGGCACCTATACTTAACATCTATGTCTCAGGATAGGCAACACATAGATGAGTTGCCTGGGCTCTAGGTAAGTGCCTTCAGGTAAACTAGTTTATGTTTATGGGCGACGTCGACCACTTACCATCAGGTGGCACGTTTGCCAGTTTGCCAATCCAACTAACTTAAAAAAGAGCGGCTACGGAATACTCTAGAGCGACGGTGAGCTTATTAAATACTTCATACTGTCGCTTGGGATTTGAATAACGGAGCATAAAGGCATATATCTCATGTCACGGACTTGTGTTTAATGTAATTAGTATTTGTCTCTATATAAACTAAAATACTCCTTCTCGCCATTCATTTTGTGATGGGTCTTTACCAAATTCTTGTATTTCTGTTATTGAGAACTAGTAGCTGAGTATCACTGCTTCTTTCACATCACAGGTGACGAAGGTTCCCCGGGGCTATACAGATACAACCTCCCATTACCTGGAAACAGTTTCTCACACAATTGTACCCATTTATGTTGGAACATATCTGATTTATGTATGCGATGTAATAACAGTCCTTTTAACGTCTTCTTATTGGCTTCATTGTGAGCAAATCTTGTCAGTATATTCGGACCTACTGCTAAGTATCGTATCCATTTAAAAGTCGGTCAGTATGTGTAGTTCACATGACAATACAATTTGATACTAAGGGTGGGTTGCACCATCTTACTTTAACAATAACTGATCCGTCAAAATACCGGTTAGTGTAAAAATGCGTTGCACCATTTGACTATGGTCAAAATACTTCATAATTTAACACTAACTTTAACCGCTCACAATCGGCCGGTTAAAGTTATTGTTAACGTCAGATGCCAAATTTAAGTTTTTTATTCTTTTATTATATAACAAATAAAAATACAAAATAGTTTTTATTGTATTAAAATTTAAATATTTGTTAAATATCAAATAAATTATATATTGTTAATAGAATTGTTTTTATTTTGACTAAAACATTATTAATGATAATATAATATTACTGATAGTAAAATATATATTATTCGTCTCGGCGTTCATTAAAGGAGGCCTATGTTCACCAGTGGACGGACAAAGACTTATGATGATGATGATGTATTATTAGAAATATAAATTATTTATTAAGTTCATAATTTAAATATAAGATAATTTTATTATTTTAACATTTTGAAACAGGCATATTATATTTTTTTCCTGAGTAATAAATAACACGCAGTTACCTTAGTTATATTTGGTTGGAATATTTGCAAAATATGTTTCATTATTTACTCAATCTCGGAAATTTCAGAATAACTATGACATAATATAATTTGAAGGCGGCGCCAAGTAAGTTTTAAACGTCAAACCTTTTTTTTACGTATGTATTACCATATCTTAAAATATTACCCTTAAGGAATTAGGATCAAATTAGGCATCATTAGACATGCAACCCTGGTAACTTTAACAATCAGATTTTTTATGCCGGTGCAACCCAATTGTCTAAACCGTAAAAGTCAACGTTATTGCTAGTGTCAAATTTAACTTTGACTATTACTTTAACCAACAATATCGTGCAACCGGACCTAAGATAAGATCATATCGTCATCGGTGATGACGTCAGAAGGAACTATCATAAATGTAAAACCATTATATATGGACCCATTATTATTGGTCTCCTAGTATTTTTTTGTCCCCATGCAGATACAGGATGGAACATACAAGGTCTTGTATTTTAAACCTTAAAATACAAGGCATGAACCGATTCACTGAGTCAGGTATGATAGATCCATTCCACATTAAAGGGTCCAATTGTACTCCAAGACTTCCAAAACTTTGATCACGTATTGTTTGGAACAATTTGTTGGGAACACCTGGGGACTGGTCTGGTCTACAAAGGGACCTAGTTTAATTTCGTTAATATTTAATGAGGTATCATTTGGGTACCATATAGGTAATGGTCATATCGTTATAATAATACTACTGATTTTAATTATGAGTTCATGGTTATAAACCGATCATTGTATACTAAGGTTACACAAGTCGCTCATCTTTCCATACAAACGCAGAACAGTAATTACTACAATGTTTGACGTTGACCATCAAAAACTAAATATATTATAAATTGATCTCGTCGTTATCTATGACTGTATGTACGCAAAATCGTAAAAAATATACATTAAAAAAATACAAGCTTCTAAACTTTCGTATTTCAACACTGATTTTAGACCAACTTTAGGCGAAAATAAATAGTATACAGAGCACGAAAGCTCAAAAATAAAGCCCGTACAGACATAGTTTAGTTATTTAAAAGTTGAAATAAATTTATTTTAAGAAGATACACTTAATAGTTTTCTATAATAACTGTTTTGCTAAAGGGACATTTTCGGAATGAATCATTGTGCATTTCATTCTAGCACACATGTTCGCGCACTGTGTCAGGTGAGATATATTCAGATTCATTTTGTTGGAGTTCGCGCCGTTGACTCGTTCAACCTTAATGTTTATATTTCGTTCTATATTAAAGGGCGAGCTATTATTAGCATAATGTTTCATGTAAGATTTTGGTACCGTATTTTCTTGTTATCTGACAATTACCGGAATGACGTTGTTGTAATTAAACTGTTTTCTTATGGATTTTATCGTTGTTTATTAAGATTTACGTTTCGGATAAACTACAGTGTCCGTGGTCATACAAAGTACACGTTTTTGGTATTAATTTGATTATAAAATTTACTCTCATTTACATTGATAATTGATAAAGTAATTTAATATGTATACAAACAAATAATCAGACAAGGTAATCATAATAAAGCGTGTCTACACTCCCGCGAGCCAATATAACGCGGTGCACACCCACGCGCAATCCGGTAAATTCCTATCGCTTCCGACTTTATTCTTTGGTATACGTAATAATTATATTCATGTAAATTAAATTTTGTGTTTGACTGACATACTGACATATTTGGAGCCATATCGTCTATAGCTTTTCTCAAAAGGATGTTATAATAATTTATAATAATGTTTATTAAAACATATTTTCATCTTACCACTTATTATTGGCGTTACTATACAAATTCAGGTCTATTAGAGAAATATAACCTCTATAGTGTTAGAGTATAACTCACAGTACATTACCGGTACACGGAGAGAGCATTTAAAATCATGGATTATGACACAAAGAAATAGGGAAAGATCGGGACCCCACCATGGTTCAGGCCTTGTCGTGGCGGTGGGGCTCAGTAGCCTTGGGTGAGCCCAGCACCTTGGGCGAAGCGAATTGAGCCGAGGGGGCTCTTTGTACCCCTCTTATAAGAAGAGGGGACAAAAGAGAAGGGTGAAAGGGGCAATGGCGGGAATCTCACCCCATTTTACTTTCCCGACGTTGGGAAGGGTTATCCTGTGGTGCGGGACAACCCCGCTGTGGAGGTGGCGTCGGTCACCTGAGGGACTGACTAGCTGTTGAGGTGCCCTGTTTGCTCAACAGATCCGGGGCACCTCACCAAAGGCGGCATTGGTGGCACTCGCCGGATTTTAGCTTTTGAGCGCAGCGCGTGCCACATCCCCTCCAGAGGAGACCCACTCCCCCGCAGGATGTCTCAGAGCATTTCCCGGCGTTAAAAAAAGGTCTACTATAACCATAGATAAATTTTATAATAATAATATGTTGGGACAACTCACACACGGCCATCTGATCCCAAAATGATACAAAGAAACAGGGCAAGATTGGGAGCATTTAAAATGTGGTGCTAAAGAAAGATGGAGGGGATACGTTGGATGGAAATGGTGTCAAATGATAAAGTTTTGGTAAAAGAGAAAAAAATATAATCAAAACCATAGAGAGCCGAAGGGGAAATATAATTGGCCACCTAATAGGAATAGGAAAAATTGACACAATACATTAGATATTTATGTTGATTATCATAATACTCTGACCAGCTTTTATTGGGTTCACATGATTTTATGCGCTGTTGGAATGTTTGTACTTTTATTTTATCTACAAGTCAGAGAACTGTTTGGTGAACACCAGCATCAGTTCCAGGAATAGCGCCATCGATATATATTATGTATTTAACGAATAAAAAGTAAACAGTCTTACTTTTGCATTTGTGATATTCAGTATTCTGAGGAGTATTATAATGACGTCACTGTTGAATGTTTAGCTTAGGCTTAATTCTCTGTGAGCTGCACAACAAATGAATCTCCGACATGCCACATAAGCTTACCTGAGGGGTCAGGATGGGCTCGACCCGCTGATGTGGGTCGAGGTCTAAGTTAGATGTTAGAAGGATTACATTTGTCGTTCTGTAGTAACTTAACGGATTAGGAGTTATTTTCAATTAAAAAAAAAGAGTTAACTACACACAAGTAGGTTAAATACCAGATTACCTATGTAGGTGTTAATTAAAAAAAAATCGTGCGCACAAAGTACACATGTCAGAAGTGAAACTTATTTGGAAAACTAATTTTTAAATCTCGTTTATATTTATACTAATCTAAAGCTTTCCGAGACTTGCGATGCGACGTTCGCTCTATCTCACTCTCTCTCAATCGGTCTCAATAATTCTCTCCCTCTTCTTGGACAAAAACGTTGCACATTTTCGTGACGTCTCATCCGTAAAAAAAAATACACTCATGCGCGCAAAGAAGTTTCACTTCAAAAAAGTACTTTTTTTGTATAATTCATTGCTTTATTATATTACATACCAATAACATTACAAATGTGAAAGTTTGTAAATTAATAATATTATGATATATTAATCATGTAAAAGCAATTGCATGCAAATTGGTAGACAAATGATACTTGATGCCAAATGATAAAGTTAACACGGACCATTCGTGAAATATACATAACAAGAACTCAAAATTTGAACACGACAAGTTATATTTACATACGTGAGATCGTTTCATCGCCAGTCTGACGGAAAATTATATCTTCGGAAGTGTGAAACAAGATCTGAGCCGAATGATCGAACATAGCGAAAGAAAGAAATAAAATATACTCTTTTGTGTACGTAATAATGAGTAGGGCAAGAGGCGCTAATGTGGAGATGGGGGAGGATATTATGGTGCGGCAGCCGTATGGAAAAACCCTAACGGTTGCTCTGTGTACGGTCCTCGAGCGGTGGATGCACCGTAAGCGCAAGCTTCTCACCTTCCGTCTGACACAGGTGCTCACCGGGCACGGTTGCTTTGGTGAGTAACTATGCCGGATAGCCCGCAGGGAGCCGTTGACAGTCTGTCACGATTGTGGTGCGGCGGTGGACTCGGCCCAGCACACCCTCGAGGTGCCAGAGACGGGCGGCGTTGCGTCACGGTCTAACATCAGTCATCGGAAGGCACTTGTCTCTGCCGAGCGTCATCACCACGATGCTCGGTGACGACGAGTCCTGGACGGCGATGGTCTCCTTCTGCGAGGCAGTTATGTCCCAGAAGGAGACTGACGAGCGGGCGAGAGTGAGAGTGACATTAACGATTGACTGTTTATCGACCTATTGACGTAGTGTTTCTAATTTTCTCAATAGATGTCGCTATGAAATCCGATAATTGTTTTGTAATAGATATCTCTCTTAAATACAATCAATTTACCTGCTTTAATTAATAATCCTAAATCTAATAATTTAATCTAATCTTTAAACTAAAATAACAAAATGTCTAAATTAAAACTTAACTAATTATAAAGTCAGTTTGACATTTAACTGTAAAACGGGATGTTGATTTTTGAACGATGGATCGGATATGGTGAGGTTCTGTGGTTTTTAACGGCCGGGCTTGTCAACGTAAGTCTGGGGGACATCGCCGCCGATGGCCCCTCGGCTATCTCAAGGCTAATCCTCGAAAATAAAACACGGCTTTAATTCCGCTGGGAATTTACTAAATTACCTATCTAAATCTAAGAAGAACACAACAACTGGAGTACCGGCTGAATTACCGGCATTGAATACCGGTGGAGATCTCCCCGTGTTCAGCCATCTTCGCCAGGAGTCACCAGTCAGGCCAGTGTCCTTCCCTACTGTACAAATACGCTATCGGATCGTGGGTCAGCTGAAGAAAAATTTCGGCTTTAAAATAAGGTACAGCATATTATTTCGAACCCTATCTAAATCTGTTCGCATCGTGGGTCCTACCACCCCCTGTTGTCCCCTGTAAACGGGACAACGGTTGGGTACGGCTGTCCTCCAAAATTCAGGCAGACAAGGACATACGCAGCCATTTATTGTTATATCTAAGATAAATAATAAAATAAATCGTTGCATCTTGGCTTGGCTCCAAGCCTCATGCCACGCTTTGCAGTGCCTCTTTTTTTTCTTTTACGCCGGGAAATGCTCTGAGGAATCCCGCGGGGGATTGGGTCTTCCCACGCGGGTATGTGGGACTCGCTACGCCTGAAAGCTGGTAAGTGGACGCAGGTCTTCCCACTGAAACCCGGCGAGTGCCACCAATGCCGCCTTTGATGAATGTCGCCGTCCCTTGCCCCCTGCTCTTTTGTCCCCTCTTCTTATAAGAGGGGCACAAAGTGATGGGCTGCACCTAAAGTGCTGGGCTCACGCTATTCTGATCCATGGTGAAATTGCAGTGTCTCGGATCTGTCATATAACCGGTTTAATTAACTCTATTAGGTTTAATTACTAACTATTGCCGGAAGTTTATCATTAAAACATTTTTGCACTATGTTTTGACACAGGACGTGGGTGTAATTAATAGTTGGGGCGAAAGGGAATTTAATTACAAGTTTTAGAGTAAACTTTTGTACTTTTTGACATTAGGCTCTCTGTTATATATTTTTTAATTTAATTACAATTGTGTGAACATTACACAGACAATCCACTTGTGTGGCAGCCGGCAAATTACCTGTACTAAAGTACAGGTTATTGTTGACTCAGTCATCATCATGTTCCTCACAATCTTCTTTCCATAACACCTTGCAGCCGCTGGTACTGAGCATATCTCTTTTTAGTAAACCATAATAAAACTAGTCATTAACTTATTTTCGAAGTGAGATTTCTTTGCGCGCATGGAGGTAATTTTTTTACGAATGAAACGTCACGAAAATGTGCAACGTTTTTGTCCAAGAAGCGGGAGTGAGTGATTCAGACCGATTGAGAGAGAGTGAGAAAGGGCGAACGTAGCATGAAGCACATAGCCATGGTGTGAGAGTAATGTGCAAGCGAGTGAGAAAGATCGAGAGAGAGATTGAGATAGAGCGAACGTCGCATTTTAGAAATTTGAAGTTTTAGATTAGTATAAATATAAACGAGATTTAAAAGTTAGTTTGCCAAATAAGTTTCACTTCTGACATGTGTACTTTGTACGCACGCACTTTTTTATAAAATGTAGTGATTTTCAATCTCTTCCTTTAATAAAAATACATTTATAACGTCTTTGATGTGTTCTAAAAAGGGGGAAACCGTGAAACTCAGTAGATTGTTTTTATAACTAATAGACCTCGCCTTTTGAATAAGTGAATTCCTATATCATCATCATCATCCCCTATCCGTATACTGTTCAATGAACGCCAAGACGGCCGATCCCTTGCGACTCGCATCCAACACGGACCGGCCACTGCATGGAGGCGGTCTTCCCTATAATATGTAGATAATTTATCGACACGATAAATATAAACCAAGCGAGTATAAAATATAGTAAAAAACAGTAGCAACAACACTATGATGTGTTAAATAATATAATATAGGTACGTAGGTATATGTATATAAATAGTTTGGGTGTCTCCCAACCGCGGGAGAAGGATGAAAGGATCTCCCAGCGATGGAACCAATAGGACAATTATTTTAAATAAATAAAGACGTTTGAACTATTACTGAAATTTAGTTTTGTGAAAATATTGTTTTCCAACAATCCCTCCCACAGCGCCTCCCTCCCACCGGTAAGGTCTTCCGACCTTACCGGTGGGAGAGAGGCGCTGTGCCGCGCTCCCAGCTGCATGGGTACCACCATATTGCTTGTTTCTCCCGTGAAACAGCTTTGCTGTGTTTCACAGAGAAGGGCAAGACAGGCAGTATAATTACTGGCACCGAGACTTAACATCTTATGTCTCAGGATAGGCAACACATAAATGAGTTGCCTGGGCTTGTTCCAGGTAAATTAGTTTATGTTCATGGGCGACGTCGACCACTTACCATCAGGTGGCACGTTTGCCTGTTTGCGTTTGCCTATCCAACTAACACAAAAAAAGACCTAAAAGTACCAGAGGCTGTATTATTCCTGAAATGTAATCCTTAAATAACTGTAAAACTATAATAACATGTAGTCCAAGTGTGTGTATGTGTAATACTTATAATATTATGTGGTCGTACAAAATGAACACACCCGCGGTGTTACCGAAGTTACATCTGATACGAGCAAAATATGAGAAAGTTGGCATAAATATACTTAGTAGACGGATTAGCTGTCCTTGTGTTTGTTTAAATACATTTTGCTATCTTTAGTCTAGTAATGATTAACTAGTAGAACTATATTGGCATTTTAAACGAAGATAGCCATTTTCCTGTATCAAAATCAAGGCAATATTTTTTTAATCATGTTATTATTTTAGTCGTATTAACTACAAATAATGAGATGTAAACTTTTTGCGTTACGTAGGTGGGAGTTTATAAGGATCAAATCGTTGGAAAGACAAGATACTTCGGGAGCCGACACTGGCGAGGATTATGAAATAATTAGAGCGGTGAATGAATAAGGGAAGGGACTGTGATTAAGATGAGCTTTGATGAGATGTAGTGGGAGTGTAACTCAGGTAACAGGTTACATCAGTAAGTTAGTGGTGTGTAATGGCTTTCAGTAGTATTCAAGTAAATGTTTACTAAGACAGACAAGACGAATATTAAAAGTCATATTAAATGTTTAATGTTGATTTACTAGCTGAAATTCATGTTATATATTAATTCAGAAGTTTTAAAAGTCTTCCGGCTCGAAGGACCAAAACAAAATCACTTAAGGAATTTTATCTTCATATTTTTCATTAAAAGTTTATATTATATTTCTTAATGAATTTAGAGCAGAAAGTAATTTATATCTGGCATTTATAATGCCTGTACCATTGACAGAACTTACCCGAGAGTGTGCTGCAGGGTATTAAATCCGGGAGTAACCGGGACAGCTAAGATGCTTGTTCAGCAATTATTCTTACATTATACAATTGTACTTACATTCTCGTACACCATTCATTTTAAGGTAACTTATAATTGAGAATTTGTTTCATCTTTACGTTAGTTTTACAGAGAAGTTGCTTGAGTTCATGTGGTCAAAAGTGAATATAAACTACTTCATCTGCGACCTGTCTTAACGTGTCTAGCCTGTTCAATGGGAGAGTTCTATAAGACAGATTATGATTATGATGATGATGATGATAATGGTGATGATGATGATGATGATGATTATGATGATGATGATAATGGTGATGATGATGATCATGATGATTATGATGATGATGATTGTCAATAAACGTTTACGGTACAATACAATCAAATGTAGCCTCCAGAATCCTTTATTAATATCTCCGAAATTAATTACTAATTCCTTTTAGTTGGTCGTCGGGGATACAGTAACGTGTTTGAATCGCTCTCTGTATCGAAGATGTCAATTAATTGTAATATTTGACAACCTTTTTGGTTGAGTGGTCACTGAATGAACAATGATGAAAGGATGTTTAATTATTTGATACTTTATTTACTACAACATTTTACTTTTACCGGTGGGAGGGAAGCGCTGTGCCGCGCTCCCGGCTGCATGGGTACCACCATCTTGCTTGTTTCTCCCGTGAAACAGCTTTGCTGTGTTTCGGAGAGAAGGGCAAGACAGGCAGTGTAATTACTGGCACCGAGACTTAACATCTTATGTCTCAGGATAGGTAACACATAAATAAGTTGCCTGGGCTCGTTCCAGCTATACTAGTTTATGTTCATGGGCGACGTTGACCACTTACCATCAGGTGGTACGTTTGCCAGTTTGCCTATCCAACTAACATTAAAAAAAAACTAACATAAAAAAAAAAAAAACATTTTACTTAATACTTTTGTTTCACTATCAGTCGTCCGTGACGTAATTAGTTTATATGTATATAGACTCTCTCATCTGTAGTGATAGTGACATCTCATACTGAGATGTCATAGAGGAAACCACACAGATGAGACAAAACATTTATTTAATAAATAGTTTCTGTCATAAGTATCATCATCATCATCATCAGCCTCTATCAGTCCACTGCTGAACATAGGTCTCCATCAAATACGCCAAGACGACCTCGCCAATCGCATCCAACATGGACCGGCCACTGTATATCGTCTTCCATCCTGGTTAATGGCCGAACAACACTTCGTCTACCTAAACGCAATAATAAGTATAATATTAAACTATTTTTTTCATAAAAACTACTATTTGTAACTGTGTTCGATAATCTATAACAAATATTTATTTAATATATCTTAATTTTCTCATAACAATTACTTAGACGTAAAAGCACCTGCTAAAGACCAAACTTCGGAAGGTACAACTACACATTGTATCACCATTGCTCTTGTTAAGGTAGGAGTTCAATTTTCATTACAAAAAATAAATCGGTTGTCTGTAAAGTCGGTTTACTGACGATAGTTGAACGTGACAACGTCATAAGAAAATGGAACGCCTCAGAGCGAGGTAACGCCGCACACGTCATAGCATATATGGGCGCTGTATTGATGTTAATGATAAAATGTTAAAATGACGTCACATCCGAGCTAATATTAAAAATGTTATAAAAACTGTAATGTATGTAAAACTAGTTATAAGATTAATTTCAATTTATTTTATATAAATATGTTTATTTTATACACTCGAATCAGAATTTAAAAAGATTATTTAGTAAAATCAAACTCAAATATGATTGTCATTTGTTAAGGTATCGTTCCTGTTTAATATGAAATAAATTATCCTACGGGAATTAAATTGTAATACAATATTTAAAAATCATGTCTGATTTAATAACATGTAATTATGTTTATTTTATATCGAAATATGTTTGTTTGTAAAAGTGCTTTGTTTGTAATTTTGTATAAAAAGGCGAATACTGTCCACAGCAGGTGAAGTCGTTTAAAAATTGTTGAAGTGTAAACATCTTTTATTTTGTGCATACGCTATATTTAAATATAATACAGTATTGTAAAACATCTGTGTTTTATATCTCCGCAAATATGGACCCTGAAGACTCGTACCGTGACGGCACGCCGACACATACGTCATGTTTTATCGTTCGTGCAGCCGGCTCCATCGAATTATAAGACGTAGTCACGTCAATAAAAGGAAATATAACTCGAAGAACCTTCCAACAGTACTCAGTATAATCTCGTAAATGATTCTGCGGAGAATGAGATAGGAGTATCGAGTGTAAAGCTTTTAACTTGACATTGCTGACGTTTTTACACTTCTTTTATACGGGAACTATATTTAAAACCATATTGATTTTCAAACGATTATAAGAACACAAAGTGAGGATAGAAAATCATATATTGCTGTAAAAAAAGTGGACTAATTGTGCAGAAAATGATATAAATAGGAAGGAAAATACAATGACAAAAGAAGAAAGAGAGAACACGAATGGAAGTTGCTCGATTGGTAATCTTGATCATTTGTATGTACAAACATCAAACCAATGTTGCCATTTTTCTCCAAAACTACTAGTCTGCTATTGATGTAAGAATTTTATTAAATATCTACCGAGTTTTTTTATGTTAGTTGGATAGGCAAACTGGCAAACGTGCCACCTGATGGTAAGTGGTCGACGTCGCCCATGAACATAAACTAGTTTACCTGGAACGAGCCCAGGCAACTCATCTATGTGTTGCATATCTTATATGCCTATGCATATGTTAAGTCTCGGTGCCAGTAATTACACTGCCTCTTGCCCTTCAAATAAGCAAGATGGTGGTACCCATTCAGCCAGGAGCACGGCAAAGCGCTTCCCTCCCACCGGTATATAAAGTAAAGAAGTTTCATACGAATTTCTGCTTGAGCGGTAAACATTACAATAGATTTTCAATCTCTTCTTTTAATACAATTATATTTACTTATAATGTTTTAGATGTGTCCCAAAAAGGTTGAAACGTGAAACTCAATAGATTGTTTTCAGAACTAATAAGCCTTAGAATCATCATCATCATTATCATCATGAACGTCATCATTATCATCAACATCATCATTATCATCATCATTATCATCATCATCATCATCATCATCATCATCATCATCAGTCCTTATCCATGCTCAATCAACACTACGACGGCCGATCTCTTGCCACTCGCATCCAACACGGACCGGCCACTGCACGCAGATCGTCTTCCCTAAATTTTTATAAATGATTTATCGACACATTCAATATAAACCAAGTGAGTATAAATAGTAAACAACAGTAGCAACAACACTATAATGTGTTAAATAATATAATATAGGTAGGTAGGTATAAATAGTTTGAACCTCTCCCAGCCGCGGGAGGTCCACACGCTCGCTGTCGCACTACACGCTCGACAACAAAGAGCTAGGTCGAGCGTATAAGATTTATGTACGGTTAGAATCATCGAAGGTATCGCAAAAATATACAATAAATAACAAATACTAGGTTTTTATTTTTGACGACCTCTGTGGCTCAGTGGTAAGCGCGTTGGCGCTCAAGCCGGAGGTTGCGGGTTCGAATCCCGCCAGGGAACAAAAATATTTTCTGTGTTCCTGGGTCATGGATTAAATATATGTATTATATAATAAAAATCTTAAATATATATATAGTATAAAAGTATTAAATATATTTCCGTTGTCTGGTACCCGTAACACAAGTTCTACGAGAACTTACCACGGGACCAGATTAACGTGGTGTGAAAGCGTCCATAGATATTATTATTATTATTTTATTCAATATTGTGTATGTGTTGAACGTCAATTGAATCAACCAGCGTCTCAAAGGTAAGCTCACTGTAAGAACCGGTGAAACAAACTTGTGGCGGACCAATCAGCGCCACATTCCTGAATCACGCTATCGAAGTTCCACAGCTCGTTGCTATACATACAACAGCTGAATTGATAGCAAGTGGGCTTCGGCCTGACCTAGCATGCCATCTCGCTCGGTCGGAGATCTCCCTTTACGCCTTCCACATATATCCCACAAACTCAGTTGGCCACTGAGTTTGTTTCACCGGTTAATACGTTTTCCTCCAACACAATCCGACCAAAATTTTATACGCAGTTGGGTGTTAACTGTTAGTGCTTGTAAATGTATAGAGAACCAAATGACAACTGGCTTGTGACAATTACGATATTGAAGGAGATACTAAGGTTTCCTTTAAAGTGTAATTTAATTCGTAACAATATCTAATTATGTTACAGAATAAGGACTTCGTGTAATTCTATAGAAAATATAAATGCTCGCAAGTCTCGAAGATGTCTGTGATACTAATTTATATTACAGATAAACTGCTTTATTATAAGTTATCTTTTGCCTCCAGCTTCGCCTAAAGCATGTCGTTCCTCGTGTTGATCAAATCTTGTACAAGTATTAAAAGGTCATCTATCACTCTTTTATCTTTTTTCTTTAATGCCGGGAAATGCTCTGAGGCCCGCGGCGGATTGGTTCTCCTCAGGCGGGTATGTGGGACTCGCCCGATTAAACTGGTAAGTGGACGCAGCTATACCCACTAAAACCCGGCGAGTGCCACCAATGCCGAATTTGGTGAGGTGCCGCGGATCTAATGAGCAAACAGGGCACCTCGATGGCTAGTCAGTCCCTCAGAGAACCGACGCCACCTCCACAGAGGGGCTGTCCCTCACCACAACAACCCCGCCCAATGTCGGGACAGTACAATGGGGTGAAGTTCCCGTCCTCGCCCTTTGCCCCCTGCTCTTTTGTCCTCTCTTCTTATAAGAGGGGTACAAAGAGCCCCCTCGGCTCAATCAGCTTCGCCCAAGGAGCAGCGGCTAACCCTAGGCTACTGAGCCCCACCGCCACGTAAAGGCTTGAACCATGGTGGGGTCATCTATCACTCTGAATTCCTTCGTACTAAAGAACACACACACACATTAACACGATCAGATGTTAAGCTCCGACCAGTCACCCAACTCATCGAGCAACTGGTCTAGCGGCCGGTTGCCCGACTGATCGAGCGACTGATCCAGTGACAGGTAAAGACATTAAGTTGATGAGTTGAGTATTATGTTATCGTTCACAATATTAATATTTCTCTATATCAAATGTGATTCATGTCTGACTAATTATGTTACTTAAGCGAACAGAATATTCAAAACGTAATTTGATAAAATCGGTTCATTTATATGACGGTATAATAATTTCTATCAGAAAGGATTTAACGCTGTAATGAGTTTCATTTGAAGTATATACTGTGTACCTGATATATCACGGCATTTCATTTTACGTGGGTGTGACGTCACGTTACACGTAGATCACGTAGACGGCGCTACGGAACTACGGAGCTACGAGTTATCTCTGCTACGACATACTTCATGTAGATGGTCTGTTATTGTAGTTTTTCTGTACAAATGTAGTATATTATAAGTTAGTTTTGATTAACGCCATAATTGTGATACATTTTAGACAAATGCTCTATTTTCCAACAATATCATTGCAATTAATACAAATGTATTTGATTTAAACATTTCCATTTCCGAAACTATCTTCACCGTATAAATAAAACGAAACCTCGCCCTAAATAATAGAGAATCTAGAACAGTAGGTTCTAATTACCGTGACACTCGTTACGTTATGAGTTAAATATATTTTACAGTAAGAGGTAGTGCCATGTTGCTTTGCAGCCGAATTGAGCCGGCACGACCGGGGTGGTACCTCTCGCTCATATAACACAGGCATCAAGTGACAGCTATGCTGTCGCGTTTTGTGCGGTTTGTGAGTTTCCGGTGGCCTATTGGGAGGATAGGGAATAGGAGGGCAACGCATCGTCACAACATCTGGTTGTGCGAATGTATATGGGCGTCGGTACTCACCATAAGGCTCCGACTGCTCGGTCGCCATCTTGTGACATAAAAAAAAGTTACTCTTTGCAATGATCTTCACAATACAATGAATAAACTGTGAAATACTGTTGAATAATACACATTGAAGAAATTATCATAGTAATTCCGATTGGCGGTGGGGCTCAGTAGCCTAGGGTGAGCCCAGCACCTTGGGCGAAGCTAATTGAGCCGAGGGGGCTCTTTGTACCCCTCTTATAAGAAGAGGAGACAAAAGAGCAGGGGGCAAGGGGTGAGGATGGGAACCTCACCCCATTGTACTGTCCCGAAGTTGGGAGGAGTTGTTCTGTGGTGCGGGACAACCCCTATGTGGAGGTGGCGTCGGTCCCTTGCGGGACTGGCTAGCCGTCGAGGTGCCCTGTTAGCTTAACAGATCCGGGGCACCTCAACAAGGCGGCACTGGTGGCACTCGCCGGGTTTTAGTGGGTAGAGCTGCGTTCATTTATCATCTTTCGGGCGCAGTGAGTCCCACATACCTACCTGGGGAGACCCACTTCCCAGGCGGGATGCCTCAGTGCATTTCCCGGCGTAAAAGAAAAAATAATAATAATCATTACGATGTGTACTGCTAGATGAGACTCGCAATAATATAATTTATTCAAACGATAATAATATTCGTATCTGCCACGTCGAGCGCCGTTTAGTACTCTGACCTTATACAGTATAGTCCCTTGTACATCAAACCAACACTGCATCGTGTCAAGTCTCATATAATATAAAACATGCTGTATATAATGATGAGAGGACGTTCAGATGTAAATGTATCCTGTATAATGTAAGGGTCTCCGTGACCGTGGCGGTGAGGCTCAGTAGCCTAGTAGTAGGCTCTCTGTACCCCTCCTATAAGAAGAGGGGACAAAAGAGCAGGGGGCAAGGGGTGAGTACGGGAACCTGATCCCATTGTACTGTCTCGACGTTGGAAGTACTGGTCCCGCACCACAAAACTACCCCTCTGACTAGCCGTTGAGATGCCCTGTTTGCTCATTTGCCCACCTCACAAAGGGGGCATTGGTGGCACTCGCCGGGTTTTAGTGGGTAGAGCTGCGTCCACGAACCAGCTTTCGGGCGCAGCGAGTCCCACGTACGTGCCGGGGGAGACCCACTCCCCCGCGGCTCTTACTGGCTCCTTTAATGAACAGTACGAATACAGATTAAGACCACTATCCAAGGACTCTTTAGATTCAAATTCTAAATAAAATAATCTTGGAAGAAACTAACGTTACATTAAGTAAGCACTAGATTAAATCTAAGTTGACCATGTACTATCGCGCTGAAATGGACGCCGTGTTTTTTTTTTTTTATGTTAGTTGGATTTTTAATCTCCGTGCAGGTTTCTTTACGACGTTTCCTTCACCGGTGAGCAAGCGATTGTCTCATGATCAGGTGCTCGTAGAAATTTTAAAATCCCATTTCAAGACACCACTGAGGTCAGGATCGAACCTGGACCTCTCACTCAAGAGGCTACGCCCATACCCACTACACCATCGTCGCTCCGTATTTTTTATACTAAATAACATTTTATTCTTCGTTGTTTTCGTGATTATTTTTATCCACATACATATTGCACTAAAACACCACCATGATAGAAACATCTTTGAACGGGACGCGTATTACAGCGAATACTTTAGTTTACCCACGCGCGCTACGACATACGATACACATCGCGCCAACGGCCATACTGACGGATGTGACGGACTGGACGGAGCGGACGCCATGTTTACTTCTGAAATACGAACGACTGCTTGGTGTTGCCAGGGCTGACTTGATTACCGTATTAGAAGGTTACTGGTAAATGAATGATATATAATATTTTTAATACCGAATTATAATTAGGGATATGTTTAAAATAGGATTTACTATATTAAAATATAGTAATTATATTTTTTGTGTGTAAGTGTGTGCCTTTGTATAATTCAAACTCGCCAACAACCCAGTCACCTAAGCACTTACCTCGTCGGTCCTCCAATCAACATTAATTATTCTCTGCGCTCGTAATGCAGGTATTAGATTTTCCAAGGCTCGTTGAATGTATTACCACAGGAGTGTCACAGGAAGCCGTTCTGATCACCATCCATTGTACCACACATTAAATTCCTCAATAACATTCTATGACTTATGCGATCATGTAGAGGTCAGTAAAAGATACCGATCACTGCTCTGTTCTGTGTCTATCTCATACATGACTCTGTTCTTGTCTATTTATCATATCTTAGTTCTGACGTTTAAGATATAAAGGTATGATAAAACCTCCTTGAGCCTCCTTCGTGATTTTAGAATGTTCATTCGTTTTTTTTTATCCATCTGATCCCAAACTAGGCAGAGCCTGTTCTTATGGTAACCAGACAACTGATACATACTTATATATTTCTAAATTCATACATATTATTATAGATAAATTGTACCCAGATACAGAACAAATGATCATGCTCATCACATAAACATTTGTCCTGGGTATGGAACCCACGACCTTCTCGTTTAGCAGTCAGGGTCACTAACCACTAGACCAACTAGTTTAGTTCGTCTGTCACACTTTTACAATGTTTAGGCACAAGAGCTGGTGTTTCTTGGGCTTCTATGGAGTCACATATGCCTAAAAGATATACTTATTCAGTGAACTTACAGGAGGATAAAAAAAGCTTGTGTGACCACGTAAAGCCAAGCTAGTAAGGTACACGGAACAGAAGATAAACTGGTGAAATATTGTAACTAATAAGATAAGTGAGGTAATTCCAACAAACTTATCTCCGCAGCTGCGCGACAAATGTGTCAAGTTTTTATTCCGTAAAAACCTACGGTAAAAACTCTTAAAAAGGAAAAGGTTTTTTTTATTTTTTTATTTAAAATTAAACTTGAAAGAAAAATTACGAAGAAACATATTATTCAGAATAATAAGAAACAATAAATATTTTTGTCTTTTGGCTTCATTGTCTATGGTGGAACATAAAGTAAAGAAAATTATTTATATTGCTTAGAAACCAAGATTATTCCCGGCATCCCTTTTTTATGTTAGTAGGATAGGTAAACTGGCAAATGTACCACCTGATGGTAAGTGGTCGACGTCGCCCATGAACATAAACTATTTTACCTGGAACGAGCCCAGGCAACTCATTCATGTGTTACCTACCCTGAGACATAAGATGTTGTCTCGGTGCCAGTAATTACACTGCCTATCTTGCCCTTCTCTCCGAAACACAGCCAAGCTGTTTCACGGGAGAAACAAGCAAGATGGTGGTACCCATGCAGCCGGGAGCGCGGCACAGCGCTTCCCTCCCACCGGTAAACCCTAACATTCATTATTAAACCTATACAACACTCAGCTAAATTTCACTTTAATTTCATATAAATATTATATTTGATATAAATATATCGTTTAATACCAGGAGTACTTAAAGTTAAAATGGCTTACGGGTACATTCCACAAGAGCCCTCGCTGTACTGTAACGATAGCTCGTTCAAAGTTTATTTCCTCTGACAACTTTATTTATGCCTGATTTATGTGTAAAGTTTTTATTTTGGTCTCTAAGACAGCCCATTTTAACCATAAGGGCCTTTTCTCGGCGAAGTCTCTACTTCGCTTTCACGAGGCATGGCCCGTTATTGTATTTGTAATTGTTGTCTTCACTACATCTTCTGTCAATCAGTCAATGCTTTACATAATCCAATGAACAAAATGAATTGAAAGTTTTGAACTTTCAATCCCCCACTAATCGTATTCAATTCGGCAGGACTCAAAATCTTATCCGCACCATGGTTCAAGCTAAGTCGTGGTGTTGGGGCTCAGTAGCATAAGGTGAACCCAACACCTTGGGGGAAGCCAATTGAACCGAGTGAGCAGGAAGGACGTGGGGCGGGGATGGGAACCTCACCCCACTGCACTGTCCCGACATTGGGAGGGATTATTCTGTGGTGCGGGACAGCCCTTCTATGTCCTGTTGGTTAACAGCTTTGCTGTGTTTCGGAGATAATGGCAAGACAGGCAGTGTAATTACTGGCACCGAGACTTAACATCTTATGTCTCAGGATAGGCAACACATAAATAAGTTGCCTGGGCTCGTTCCAGGTAAACTAGTTTATGTTCATGGGCGACGTCGACCACTTTCCATCAGGTGGCACGTTTTCCAGGTTGCCTATCCAACTAACATAAAAAAAAAAACATAACAGATCCGGGGCTTCTCACCAAACGTTGCATTGGTAGCACTTGCCGGGTTTAGTGGGTAGAGCTGCGTCCACCTTAACGTCTTTCGGGCACAGCGAGTTACATATACCCAACTGGGAGGTCACCCTCCCCCGCGGGATGCCTTTCTCCTTTTGCCTCCTTTTTTTTCTTTTGCGTATGTGGGACTTGCTGCACCCGAAAACTGGTAAGTGAACGCAGCTCTACCTACTAAAACCCGGCGAGTGCCACCAATGCTGCCTTTGGTGAGGTGCCCCAGATTTTTTGAGCATCAGGGCACCTCGACTGCTAGTCAGTCCCTTAGCGGACCTTCGCCACCTCCACAGAGGGGTTGTCCCGCACCACAGAACAACCCCTCCCAACGTCGAGACAGTACAATGGGGTGAAGTTCCCGTCCTTGCCCCATGCCCCTGCTCTTTAGTCCCCTCTTCTTATAAGAGGGGTACAAAGAGTCCCCTCGGCTCAATTCGCTTCGCCCAAGGTGCTGGGCTCACCCTAGGCAACTGAGCCCCACCGACCGCCACGATAAGGCCTGAACCATGATGGGGAAACTCTTAACTTTCTCTTCCAAAATCTAAGTTTTAAACTCTAAGAACTCCTTACCTCAGTATTATGATCACAAGTAACCTAAAACTAAAGATCATAAAGAATATAATATAATAACTTAAGTACATTAATAAAAAGGAGTCCCTTTAGGCAAGGTCCCGAAGATACTGGCAGCGTTCCCCCTTTGAATTGCTAGACTAATTCTTTGTCCGAGGTAGCTGCCAGCTCTTCGTTCTCCTGGGATGTCGACTATCCTTTTTGTTATATCCTTAAAAAGCCTTAAAGCGATAGGACCACACGGACCAAGGGTCTCGACACCGAATGGGACACAATCATATTCGGAGCCTAGACCCCGACCCTAGTATTATGATTGAAGCGAGTCATCAAATTGAGGTATTTTAATTAAATTGCGTAAATCAATATTTCCGAAACATCTTTGACACAATTTTCGTACCAATAGAGATTAATGTAAATTATACTGAAACTCAATACTTCTAATGAATCGTTTTGTTGTCAAGGCAAAATAATAATTAAACAGTGCCTATTTACGGATATTATTATTATAGGAGGACCTCTGTGGCTAAATGGTTAGCGCGTTGGCGCTCAAGCCAGAGGTTGTGGGTTCGAATCCCGCCAGGGAACAAAAAAGTTTTCTGTGTTCACGGATGTGGGTCATGAATGTGTATTATATAATAAAAATCTTAAATATATGTATAGTATAAAAGAATTAAATATATTTCCGTTGCCTGGTACCCGTAACACAAGTTCTTCGAGAACTTACCACGGAACCAGATTGACGTGGTGTAAAAGCGTCCATAGACATTATAATATTATTATTATTATTTATACGCTTTTCTTTGTATTTAGGATTATATTCGCACTTTTTATGTAAAACTGTCAGACTGGCGAAGGTTAGTGATTAATGTGTTAGACCCATGCCCTGTTAAATTATGTTCTTAAATAAAACAATTGTGATCAGATAAATTACTTGTGCCGCGAATATGTCACAATATTGGTTTCATTACATTTATGTATGAAGAACGATGGGGCTGGTGGGCTGGTCACACTCAGGAGAACGGATGGGCGATGGAACAGTAAGGTTCAAGAGTAGGTAGACAAAGCGTTGGTCAGCCATTAACCAGGTGGAAAGACGATCCCCACCATGGTTCAGGCCTTGACCTGGCGGTGGGGCTCAGTAGCCTAGGATGAGCCGCTGCACCTTGGGCGAAGCTAATTGAGCCGGGGGGCTCTTTGTAACCTTCTTATAAGAAGAGGGGACAAAAGAGCAAGGGGTGAGGGTGGGAACCTCACCCCATTGTACTGTCCCGACTTTGGGAGGGGTTGTTCTGTGGTGCGGGACAACCCCTCTTCTGTGGAGGTGGCGTCGGTCCCTTGCGGTCTGACTAGCTGTCGAGGTGCCCTGTTAGCTTAACAGATCCGGGGCACCTCACCAAGGCGACACTGGTGGCACTCACCGGGTTTTAGTGGGTAGAGCTGCGTCCATTTACCATCTTTCAGGCGCAGCGAGTCCCACATATCCACCTACCTCAGAGCATTTCCCGACATAAAAAAAAAAGGTGGGAAGACGATATCCGTACAGTAACCGGTCCGTGTTGCGAGTGGCAAGGGATCGGTCGTCTTGGTGTTCATTGAATAAATCAAATAATGTGTTACGAAATGTCAAATCTGTTAATATAACAGGCCATATCCTGGTCGTGTGACAAATACAGTATGGTGCAGTAAACACCTCGGTATGTAGATTGGTCTGGCGGTGTCCCTGATGTAGCCATTTATGTCAATTGTAATTGGTGTATTGTTCTGTGATATAATATATTACCAACTTATGTTTGAATAACTGTTAATAAGAGTTACTGAAGTAGGTTTATCAATCTTCTTAAATAACATAAGTATGGTGTAACAACGTTACTATTCTATCGTTTTGAAATACTAGAAAAGTACTGTGTACTAAAACTGTATATATTCCTAGACTAAAATAACCTCGAAGTACATAATGTTATAGAGACGGGGAAAACATCACGCAAAGTGACAAAATGTCTCTTTTATGTGTAAAAATGATGAGCTTTTCCACGGAACTTTTACTAAGATAGCGAGTCGGTTAAATATGTGGAGTTCTACGATAAAACTACAAGCCCAAGAGTTTATAAGGTATTGAGTATGTGAAAGGGATCAATATATTTAAGTACCTACATTATCACCATCATTGTTCAGGCCTTGACGTGGCGGTGGGGCTCAGTAGCCTAGGGTGAGCCCAGCACCTTGGGCGAAGCTAATTGAGCCGAGGGCTAATTGAGCTCTTTGTACCCCTCTTAGAGGGGACAAAAGAGCATGGAGCAAGGGGCGAGGACGGGAACCTCACCCCATTGTACTGTCCCGACGTTGGAAGGGGTTGTTCTGTAGTACGAGACAACCCCTCTTTCATGGAGGTGGCGTCGGTCCCTTGGGCTACTGACTAGCCATCGAGGTGCCCTGTTTGCTCATTAGATCCGGGCACCTCACCATAGGCGGCATTGGTGGCACTCGCCGGCTTTTAGTGGGTAGAGCTGCATCCACTTACCAGCTGTCGGGCGCAGCGAGTCCCACATACCCGCCTGGGGAGACCCACTGCCTCGCGGGATACCTCAGAGCATTTCCCGCCGTAAAATTAAAAAAACCTACATAATGAAGTAGTTTCTGAGATACAGAGTTTAAATTATAGACGGTTTCGACTGCGTGTCGTCCCACTACATCCACTCAGTCCGTCGCGGCCGGCGTGGCGTTCATTGAAGTTGTCCCGCAGTGGATGGATAACGTCTGATAGTGATGATGATAAACAGCGAGTACTTCCATCTACAATACCCCAGTATAAACTGGACACAGCACTTAATTGTATGCAATTAACCGGTCAAATGCCTCATGCATTTCGATGCATCGTTTCATTGAGATCAGCTGTTATTGGCGATAATATCCAAGCGCGGACTTAATTAGGGTTATTCAACAGGTTTATTGTATACTAGATGCACTTGGTTTCGATCGAACTATAAAAGAAAAGATCATTTAAAAGTAAGGCGACAATCGCTTCACCACCACGGTTCAAGCCTTGTCGTAGCGGTGGGGCTTAGTAGCCTAAGGTGAACCCTTGGGCGAAGCTAATTGAGCAGAGAGAGCTGCTCTTTGTACCCCTCTTATAAGAAGAGGGGACAAAAGACCAGTGACGAAATATGGCGTGTAATGTCTGTATCGCCGATATCAGTACCCAGGTAACGAGTAACGACACGCTTCTGATGTACAAGCTTTTTTTTTCTTTAACGCCGGGAAATGGTCTGAGGCATCCCACGGGAGAGTGGGTCTCCCCAGGCGAGTATGTGGGACTCGCTGGGCCCGAAAGATGGTAAGGTGGACGCAGCTCTACCCACTAAACCCGGTGAGTGCCACTAATTCCGCCTTTGGTAAGGTGCTCCGTATCTAATAAGCAAACAGAGCACCTCAACGGCTAGACAGTCCCTCAGGGGACCGACGCTACCTCCACAGAGGGATTATCCCGCACCACAGAACAACCCCACCCAACCTACAGTACAATGGGGTAAGGTTCCCGTCCTCGCCCCTTGCCCCCTACTCCTTTGTCCCCTCTTCTTATAAGAGGGGCACTAAGAGCCCCCTCGGCTCATCATCTTCAGCCTTTATCCGTCCACTGCTGAACATAGGTCTTCCTCAAAGAAATCCAAGACGACTGATCTCTCGCCACGTGATATAAGCAACAGGATAATTTGGGCAACCAAAATCCTATAATTTATTCCGTCAAACAAATATCTAAAACAAGATTGGATATGCAGTATAGGTACAGCTTGCATCAATTGGTACGATGGGGTTGGTGTATCCATGTGGATAAAAACCCCTTTTAAAATTTCAATAAAGATTAAAAAAAAAAAAAAAACTTATGTCCCAGCGTAGGTTATGAATGAATCGTATGGGCTAGTTCCAGACGAACTGGTTTCTCGTGGTTGATCATGGGCAACGCATGCACTTGCCATCAGGTGTAATATAAAATGAAACCCCCGTGTAACACATGCCTGCTGTTAATACTCCGTTATAAAGTGCTGTCGCACGGAACCTAATTCGATAAAGTCGAAGCGAGCTATTTGCAGCCTCACATCTATGGCGGTAGTTATACCGACGTACTATGTGACGTCATAGCTCCAAGTGGTTTCATCCTATTAATAGTCTAAGCAGGACTACCGTCCATCATCACCTAATTTATATATACTATATATATAGGTGATGATCATATCATCGATATGATCACCTATAACCTAATTGCAAAAAGACAAAAATGAAAAAAAAATCATTTTTGTCTTAAGGAACGAATCCTTAAAATGACAAAACAAATCCTATAAAGAAGGTATTCACTCCGTCCTCCGTCTATTTGTCTGTCTGTCTGTCTGTCTGTCTGTCCGTCTGTTTGTCTGTATGTATGTCTGTCTGTCTGTCTGTCTGTCTGTCTGTCCGTCTGTTTGTCTGTCTGTCTGTCTGTCTGTCTGTCTGTCCGTCTGTCTGTCTATATGTCTGTCTGTCTGTCTGTCTGTCCGTCTGTCCGTCTGTCTGTCTGTATGTCTGTCCGTCTGTCTGTCTATCTGTCTGTATGTCTGTCCGTCTGTCTGTCTATCTGTCTGTCTGTCTGTCTGTCTGTCTGTCCATCTGTTTGTCTGTCTGTCTGTCTGTCTGTCTGTCTGTCTGTCTGTCCGTCTGTCTATATGTCTGTCTGTCCGTCTGTCCGCCTGTCTGTCTGTCTGTCTGTCCGTCTGTCTATCTGTCTGTTTGTCTGTGTCTGCAAGTTAGTTGGATTCGCTTGTCTGTTTTGCCAGCTAGAGCAGTCAGCTGTTGGTGAGTGGTCAATTTGAAGATGAACAATAATGATTTCTTTAGAGACTAACCCAGGAACTTATTCATCCCCACCATGCTTCAGGCCTTGACGTGGCGGTGGGGCTCAATAGACTAAGGTGTGCCCAGCACCTTGGGCAAAGCTAATTGAGCTTAGGGGGCTCTTTGTACCCCTTTTATAGAAAGAGGGGACAATAGAGCAGGGGGCAAGGGGTGAGGACGGGAACCTCACCCCATTGTACCGTCCCGACGTTGGCAGGGGTTGTTCTGTGGTGCGGGACAACCCCTCTGTGGAGCTGGCGTCGATCTCCTGAGGGACTGACTAGCCGTCGATGTGCCCTGTTTGCTCATTAGATCCGGGGCACCTCACCAAAGGCGGCATTAGCGGCACTCGCTGGGTTTTAGTGCGTAGAGCTGCGTCCACTTACCAACTTTCGGCCGTAGCGAGTCCTTCATACCCGCCTGGGGAGACCCACTCCCCCGCGGGATGCATCAGAGCATTTCTCGGCGTAAAAAAAGATAGCTACGTAATCCGTCGGCGTGAGTGTTGCCAGCTCTACACACCGTTTATCCCCGAAACAGTCAAAATCGCCATAAAATAACACATAAAGCTGATTTATGACCTGCCCGTGACCTTTATTTAATGCTCCACAAACGCTTAGCAAGAGTATAATAGAACCAAATTTCTGAAAGTATTTTATGAAATTACTAATCTGAAATTATTTTCTCTAAATAAGGTAGTATATATATATAACTTTTTACTTAGAATGAAAATTTAAGAAATTTGAATAGGCACACATACACACATCCATGATAGGGGCACGTATATTTACACCTGCGCCGGGCGGGAAACGAACCCACGACCTGCGTCAGTACCGTCACCTGACCACTGCACCAGCTGCCACTGATATTATCATTTCAACATTTTTGGAGACCAACATTTACGAGGTATTCTTTATTCCTCTCAATATAATCGTAATTTTTTATAAATTCTACCTAACACCTTCTAAATTTAAATTTAAAAGCTTCCTAAATTTTTGCCTCATGTTTAGTTTCCTTAACTCACGTTCAACTTTACATATTTTGTTAACAGATTCCAAAATGAATCTACTTCGCCACCGGTTTGGATATTTACTTTGTATTTTTGAAAAATCTTAGCATTACATAAATGGAGAAATTAAAACTAATTTCACGTCTTAATCATCATCAACCTGCGTTTATTCCATGGGGTAAAATCATTTTACTGGGTTCAGGAAGCAGACTAATTCCAGCTTTAATATTTTATCCTTATAAGAAATATTTGACATAAATTTCGAAATTATAAAAACTTTATATTAGTTTTTTTTATTTATGTAATTTTACTATAAAACATGAGAACTTAAATATCTTCAAATGTCTGGTACCAATAAAATCCCTTACGATTTTGTAAAACTAGGCAAAAGTGATGAAATCTTATCAATTAATGTTAGAAAACTAGTTTAATGAAAGTAAATTAAAAAATTACACGCACACACTGTCTTATATTCACCGAAATTGTGCACACGAGATCAGCTGTATAAATAGTTTATAATTAAACTTACGGTAACAGTTAACCCTCATTACATTAGATCGTTAACTACAGCATGTGTGTTACTATGTGATACGAAAGTGTAAATGTTGACACTTCGTGTGTAGGTTTGTGCTGTAGTGATATTAAAATTATCCTTTTTGCCAATTTTGAATGAGTTTATAAAATACTAGCTATGAATACCCGCTTCGCTGGGTCATTTTTAATAGTACACTTATTTGTTGATATTAGAATTTTTTGGGATGTTTAAAAAGTTACTAAAACACTCAGCATATTTTCGATCGATAAGAATGTTAATATACATTTTAAAGCTCTCTAGTTTACTCGGAGTTATTCTAGATCATTCTAGAATTTTCTAGAACATTTTCGATCGATCAGAACATTGGTATACATATTAAAGCTTTCTAGAACATTCCAGAAGTTTCCTGAACAATCCAGACCATTTTAAATCAATAATAGTCACATTTTCGAAGTTAACATCTTTCAACCCCCGTATCTTTTACACCCATATAATTATCGACTTGCAACCACCATAGTACACAATGGGAACCTTGTACCTATTTCCACACATAAACACTTTTCATCTGCAATGCATAGTTTTGGCTGCAAAGTGAAATATAGGGACACACACCTCCAATTTTATATATATAAGAGAAAGAGATATCACATACCCATTAGGGTACTTCTTTCATTTCATTTTAATTCACACTAAGCACAAGATTAAAGTATTATTAACTTCTTGGGATGTCTTTATCATTGGAGCTATTCTATGCAACATACAAGCGAGTGGGCCCTGGTGTCAGTGTAGTCATACCTTAGACTTTTTTTAACGCCGGGCAATACTCTGAGAAATCCCGCGGGGGAGTGGGTCTCCCCACGTGGGCATGTGGGACTCGCTGCGCCTAAAGGTTGGTAAATGGATGCAGCTCCACCTACTTAAACCCAGCGAATTTCTTTTTATAGAAGAGGGGGCAAACGGACAGTGGATCCACCTGATGGATAGCGACGATAGAAGTGATAGCGACGAAATCCACTGACGCCCGCTACACCAGAGGGTTAGCAGGTGCGTTGCCGACCTTTCAAATGGGAGTATGCTCTTTTCTTGAAGGTCCCTAAGTCGTAACGGTTCGGAAACACCGTAAGTGGTAAGTGGCTGATTCCATATATTCGTTGTGCGAGGTAGGAAATGCCGTAAAAATTGAGTTGTTGTGGATTTACGAACATCGAGATGGTGAGAATGAAATTTGGAGCTATAATACGCGATGTCTGGTGGTGGAATTCTGCTGCAGGTATTAGTCCGAACAATTTCTCAGAACACTCCCCGTGGTAGATGTGGTAGAAGATGCAGAGCGATCCGACATCTCTACGCAGCGCCAAAGAATCAAGCCGATTGGAGATAACCTTGCTATCGACGATTCGATTCGCCCGGCGTTGAACGCGGTCAAATTGAAGGCGCTGATATTGGGGCGCTCCAGCCCAGAGGTGAGAGCAGTATTATATTCCATGTGAGGCTGGATCTGCGCCTTGTATAATTGAAGGCGGTGTGAAGGCATGAAATACAGCTTCGCCCTATTGAGCACGCCAAGCTAGCTGAGCTTTACCTTCCAAATAACCACGAAACTGCACATCTCTCGATATGTCGATATGTGTATGTAGAGGAGAGTGCCACCAATGCCGCCTTTGTTGAGGTCCCCGGATCTAATAAGCAAACAGGGCTCCTCGACGGCTAGTCAATCCCTCAGGGGATCGACGCCACCTACACATAGGGGTTGTTCCGCACCACAGAACAACCTCTCCCAACGTCAGGACAGTACAATGGGGTGAGGTTCTCATCCACGCCCATTGCCCCCTGCTCTTTGGCCTCTCTTCTTATAAGAAGGTTACAAAGAGCCCCCACGGCTCTTTAATAAAATTAAATTATCGTTAATTTACCTTTTTCGTTAATTAAATTAAAATTGTAAAAAAATTATCGTTAATTAAATTACCTCGTATAATTAAATTAATTATATTATATTATTAATTTAATTAGTAAATACATAATTATCACACTCTGTAGCTAACATTAGTGAACCCACAATGACGTACTGGGCCGAGACGTACAGACAGCATAGCTGATGTGACAGGTGTTGTGGGGATCAAAGCGTATATCTGACTTTTGTTTGTTTTATTCAGGTATGTGCTAAAATTGCAACAACACGAGAGGGTGGAAAACAGCAGAAATTCCAAAACCAAATGCGACAAGGGATTTCGACTAAGTGTGTTGAAACAACTCGAAATAATAAAACATAAAAATAATAAATCGATTACATTTTTGAATGACCAAACAGATTTAATGAATTCTCCCATAATACGGTTATTCGGTGGGGGTAGTGGGGGAACCAGCTAATATAAGGCCGGTGTTTGGGCCTGCACGTCACTTAACGATTGCTAATCGTAGAGTTCTACATCCTGAGGATGCCTTGGTGTCGGGGCGAAACGTGCGTAGATTTTTTGGTGGTGGTCTTTTACTGTGGTTGTGGTGCATGTGGGGTGGTGGTGCATGCGAGTGTACGCATATGCAGTGTGGGAAAGGAGGGCGGTGCTATATGCATGCATATGCGTGCACTCACACATTTGCTGTAAAGACTGCGTGTTTCGCGGGATAATTGCTAATTAAATTATAATTTAATCTTATATAATGGATTTCCGCAAAGTAACGCTTGATTCTATTAACTAAATTATTTTTTTCTCAACAATTTTCCGTTTTGTCGTTGAGGCTGACGATTAGTGGACGAGGACGTGCTTTCGTTTTTTTTTTCTTTTTCTTTAACGCCGGGAAATGCTTTGAGGCATTCCTCGGTGGAGTGGGTCTTCCCAAGTCGGTATCTGGAACTCGCTGCGCCCGAAAGCTGGTAAGTGGATGCAACTGCTACCCACTAGAACCCGGCGAGTGCCACCAATGTCGCCTTTGGTAAGGTGCCCCGGATCTGTTGAGCAAACAGGGCACCTCAAAGGCTAGTCAGTCATTCTCCACAGAACAACCCCTCCCAAGGTCGGGACAGTACAATGGGGTGAGGTTCCCGTCCTCGCCCCTTGCCCCCTGCTCTTTTGTCCCCTCTTCTTATGAGAGGGTTACAAAGAGCCCCCTCGGCTCAATTCGCTTCGCCCAAGGTGCTGGGCTCACCCTAGGCTACTGAGCCCCACCGCTACGATAAGGCCTGAACCATCGTGGAGACGTGGACGTGCTGATAGTGACGACTTTTTTTATGACCAGACAGAAAATATACAACAATAAAACAATTTTTTTTTTTAATATTTTTTATAAAACATAATTTTCAATTCTTTTCCAACTGGGAATAGCGCTCTTCAAGCCAAATCAAATTCCCAACTCTTATCCGGGAAAGAGGGACTTTTCTTTGTTACATAATTAAATTAGCCGAGAAAAAATTAATGCGTTATCGTAACAAACAAGCCGATACTTCAGTTATATTTGGTCTCAATGGATCGATCAGAACAAGTATCGCAAGTACTCGACAATAATCTCATATCTGTATTAAGAACAAGTGCCAGGAGTCAATATTTATTTACCTGTATGCGAGTGCGAATCTTATTTGCGGACTACAGACTTGCGGACTATTGACTACAAAATTGTTTTTGCGAACTACAGACTTGCGGACTATTGACTGTAACATTGTGTTTGCAGACTACAGACTTGCAGACTATTTACTATAACATTGTTTTTGCGGACTACAGACTTGCGAACTATTGACTATAACATTGTTTTTGCGGACTACAGACTTGCGGGCTATTGACTACAACATTGTTTTCGCGGACTACAGACTTGCGGGCTATCGACTACAACATTGTTTTCGCGGACTGCAGACTTGCGGACTATTGGCTATAACATTGTGTTTGTATGCATTATGTTTTTTTTTTTTTTTTTTTTTTAATCTTATTTATTTTATAAGCCAAACATCAATTGATTAAGTCGACTTAAAATTAATAACAACGATGCTTATACTTTAGGTGTTACGTTAACAATAATTGGGATTACTACCTAATGAGTATTTCTATAATAGTCAGATCTAAGATTCAATGATTCTATGAGGAAATTTACAAATCTAGCACTATGTTCGGCAGTGAACCCTGAACTTAAGATTTGATGGAGAAAGAAGAGGAAATCACCAGTTGAGCATCGAGTTTCATTTAAGAAATCCAACCTAGATTGTTCGTTGATTTTACACTCCAGAACTAAGTGAAGGAGGTCCTCTTCCTTCTCACATTGTATACAGTTTGGATCGTCTCTTTTTTTCATGATGAAGTTAAACTTGTTAAGTGGGATGTGATACGTACGGGTTCGAAAGCAAATAGTTAAATGGTTTCTGTTGAGGTTTCTTGAGGCAAACCAGGGTTCGCGTGGTGGTTCGTCTACAATGGTTCTGTACCAGATGCCCTTGTTTTGAGAGCACTCATTAAAATAAGATTTAAATTTAATATAATTGTTGTTTTTTATTTTTGGAAGATGGTCAGTATAGTGCGGCACGATGTCGAGAGGTATGCCGTTCTGTAAAGCTTTAGAATGCATTATAATGGTATTTTCTGAAAACTTCGTTGACTAGAATTTTCATTTATAGATATAGAAATGACCGCATTGCGTAGTTTGATTTCCTATAACATATGTGAACATCACTCATGTTATAAAACTGGTTCATTTTAACTATAATCCGGGCTACTATATTATTATGTTTATTTTGGTAATATCTATTTTATAAAAAATTCAAACCGCCAGCAGTGAGCAAGTAAAGTGCATGAACGTCGAGATGGCCTCTTAAATAACACGTCTTAACTTTTTCCCGCTTCCCGGTTATTGTACAGATTCACTTCCGTTAGACAATATCACACACCAGTGTTTACCTGTATAGAGATGATGGAAGTGACAGGTGAAATAAGTGAAAGTAACTCTGTCTGTCTGAATGTTACCTTATCATGCCTAAACCGCTTAACGGATCTTTGGAAACCGCGTTTAGGATTTCTGTACCGCGGCCGGTCAGTGTTGGATGCGAGTGGCAACAGATCGGCCGTCTTGGCGTTCATTAAAGAAGACATATGTGCAGCAGTCGATGGATAGAGACTGATGGTGATGATGAATTATATTTGTGAAGTAATTCGTGCAATTCCATTCAACTGTCGCGTAAAAATCAAATCAAACTTTAACATTTAACGCACTAATATACAAGGCTACTTTTCCCACGGGCATACTGCGTACACCTGACGGGCTAAAAAGGTACAAAAACTGCATATCAACGGATTTAAACAACTTTGTATGCAAATTACATCGAAGGAGAAAAAATAAAAACCTGCCCGCGAGCGCTACAGGCGTCGGCTTCTTGTTGGTGAGACGCTCATACACATAGCAGGCGTGCGTCGGAATAACAAGACTGTGGGAGAAGAAAATTACACAGTTTGTACTTTATGAATTAAAATTCTGACCTCTGTAGCTTAATGGTTAGCGAGTTGGTGCTGAAGCTGGAGTTAGCGGGTTCAAGTCCCGTCAGGGAACAAAAAGTTTTCTATGTCCCTGGGTCATGGATGTGTATTATATAATAAAAATCTTAAATATAAGTATAGTATAAAAGTATTAAATATATTTCCGTTGTCTGGTACCCGTAACACAAGTTCTTCGAGAACTTACCACGGGACCAGATTGACGTGGTGTAACATAATAATTACCTACAAAAAATATACTGAATATGATTTTATTTTATAACATTAAACAAAAAAATAAGATTTGGACTAATGAAACCCTCCAAAGGCTGCTCGTTTAAAAATAGTTTTAAACATAACTCTGACTTCTTTTATTTATTTCAAACCATTATGTAGCTGAGGAAAACGACTACCTTCAATTTACCAAAGACTTATTACAAACATTAATTTCCCTATAGAGCCTTTATATATTGTAACACTGTTCGGTACATTCAGAATTTAAATTATATATTTTATTAATCAACTGTAATAACTATCAGAGTTGCCAATCTATGGGGGATCCCCAAAGGCACTAAACTTAATCCCATATTTGTAAAGTTCTTGGACCTCGGCACGGATGTTGTGTGGGTAGTCAGGGGAATCCCAAATTGTTTTTATTTAATAATCTATGAATACACAATATTTACGAAGATGTTGGAGAAGAGCATCATGGTGAGCCGCTTCTCCTCATCAGATGAGGATCCGTAGGCGCCCTGACCGCCCGAACTGCCGTAGTACTTGGCGCAGCGCTCGTAGTGCAGCGTCAGCAACTGCAACGGCAAATCATTACTTAAGCATTCTAGCAGATATTAATAACTAGCTGTTGCCTGCAGCTTCGCCCGCGTTTCTCAACTACTATAAGTCACAGCGATATGTTTTATAGCCTATAGCCTTCCTCGATAAATAAGCTGTCTTGTTAGACATTCTTTCAGTGTTCTGAAAGAATTTTTCAAATCGGACCAGTAGTTCCTGAGATTAGCGCATTCAAACAAACAAACAAACTCTTCAGCTTTATAATATTAGTATAGATATCTATGGACACTTTTACACCACGTCAATCTGGTCCCGTGGTAAGTTCTCGAAGAACTTACAGGTTTTTTTTTCGGAAGGGCCATATGTCCTTTAAGATCAATCGTAGCAGTAGATGAGCAGATGGCTCTTTTTTTGCAGGTTATGAATGTAAGAAAAGCTATTATCAAGATATGTCTAAAGGTCGACACAAATTGTTGGGAAATCCATGCAATAGTATGTGACAGTAATAAGGAACTTTCTAGCGTATCGTCTTCGTAATCATAAATGTAATAAAACAAGCGAATCCGCTCAAATGTCATTGTTTACGGAATGCTTTAATAGCGGTGACAGACAGCTCTTATCACCGAACAGACTTTATTGTCGACCCACGCGAATTCTCATACTGTTGCACCGGTTATCACTAGTTAATGACGAAATACAATTTCACATTGATTAAAATTTCCTACCAATTTAATTTAATTAATTTAATATTTTGCGGGCTTAGGCGGGTTAGCCAAGATATCATTCTACAATCGTAAACGCTAGTAGAAAACTAATATATGTATGGAAATTCGATTTAAAATGTAATTTCCATACATTTATTAGTTTTCTACTAGCGTTTACGATTGTAGAATGGCATCTTGGCTAACCCGCCTAAGCCCGCAAAATATTAAATTAATTAAATTAAATTGGTATGAAATTTTAATCAATGTGAAATTGTATTTCGTCATTAACTAGTGATAACCGGTGCAACAGTATGAGATGATGAAATGCCTTGTTTATGTGAATAGTATCCATTTAACAGTAGTTTTGTAATCCACCCTGTATACTTCTTTACAATCTTTTGACTTATTCTAGAAATAAGTCTCTTCTTATTTTATATATAGGTTAAGGAATTACTGGAACCGAGACTTATCTCAGATGGTTGAACATTCTGGTTGATGTCACAAGCTTTTTAAAAGTTGTTCATTTGCTAATTGCCTCGTTTATATTACTAAAAATAAAAATAAACAACTATGAAACCGTGTTTTATTAATTACCTTTACGTGCCCTTGATTGACACGCCAATAAAGAGGGGCGAGCTTCTGTTAAAATCTGATAAAAATTAATAGCTTACTCTGATCGGCTTACGTAAATTGACTTTATTGGTCAGATTTAATATTATTGATATATGGAGGTGCGATGGTAAAGGTGCTCTCACACACGTTCCAACGCTAATCATTTTATTTTGAAGGTGGCTATACAAATTTGTCCTTGCGAACGCACTCCACGCACTAAACGAATACGCCAAACACGTGAAACTTATCGTAACCGTAAAATGTACAAGTCAAACGCGCTAAAGACGTCGCACATGCCGAAAACGCCAAGACGCCACACACTGAGTGACGAAGTCGCCAATCGCGCCACATTAAAACGTATTTTTAATTAATTTTATCATAATATAATATTCATGCCCATTTAAATCGGTACAAATGTGGTACAACCTATTTTTAATTTTGCGCTAATTGTTCATAAATAATAGTGTGACAAAAATGGTACGGTACGACGTATACGTTACGATTAGCACATACGATACGTTGGATGCGTCAGCCGTGTAGAGCGCGTGCGGTGCGGTAAGCGCGTGCGGTGCGTTAAACGCGTGCGTTGCGTTAAACGCGTGCAGTGCGTTAAACGCGTGCGGTGCATTAAACGCGTGTGGTGCATTAAACGCGTGTGGTGCGTTAAACTCGTGCGGTGCGTTAAACGCGGGCGGTGCGTCAAACGCGTGCGGTGCGTCAAACGCATGCGGTGCGTCAAACGGGTGCGGTGCGTCAAACGGGTGCGGTGCATCAAACGCGAACGGTGCGTTAAGCGCGTGCGGTGCGTTAAGCTCGTGCAGTACGTTAAACGCGTGCGGTTTTTTCTAAAGGGCTAGTTTTCAGCCTCATGGCCTTTAAGCTCAATCGGAACAGTAGGTGAGCAGATGGCTCACCTAAGAATCGCGGTAGCGTGTATGTCACGGACAAAATATTATGTGCGAGTACCTTAATTATTTGAGTTGTATTTCAGAATTTACCTCCAGAAGATAAAATGGCTTAATGTTGATTTGTAATTGAATTTATAATTTAATAACTGACACACTGACGCCCGAATACTCAAAATAATCTCAAATTTAAGACGTACTTAAACTCGTGTTGTCCCTCTTTTTTTCTTTGAATCTGGCACGTCGTAGCATGAGTTTAAGTACGTCTTACATTTGAGATTCGTTTGAGTATTCGGGTGTAAGTGACATATAATTTGAGTAGTAAGACTGGGAATATCAATCATAGCTGTTGAGTTTTATGAAAACCGGATTAAGAGTAATTTGCGGACATCGAGCCTTAGAAATACAGCGTTCACTCCAGGCTATTTCGTCACTAATTACGTGTGGTTTAAATCTTTATCTTTTGTTTTTAAGTGAAACATTTATCAACGCGCCTTAGCAGTTAAATCGATCCGAATGGCTTGTTGTTTGGACTACCGGATAAACTCCCTTGTATCCATAGGCAACGTAGTCAACGTCACCTATAGATACTTGTCAACATCACACTGGAGGCAGGTTAGTCTGCTTGTAACATAAAAAGGACAACGACGGGAATGATCCCGTGATGGGATCTGACCTCTCTACCCCTGTTGTACATCTGTACCTGTAACAAACAACACCTGTAACCCCTGGCCACTACAAGCACTCCATCAATAGAGGCTGGTCAGTGCGTCAGCGATCTCCTTAAAAACCCCATCAGTATGTCTTTTGATTAAAACAAATGGCTAAATGGTTATAAGACTGCCTATTGTCTTTTAATGTTGTATTTTTACTTATAAACCGATTTATTTTGTACCTAGCTAATATTATCTCTTAATTATGATTTGTGAACACAATTACCCCAGGGCAACAGGACGAGTGATATAACTTCAACTGCTTGGTGTGGCTGTCTTTGGCACCGGAGTTATTAAACTAACGAACCGAATTAGATGCGGTTTGTTCTATTTCAAATCAGGTTTTTTAGTAGTGGTTCTTACACGTGTTTTATCAATATCGATTTAGCCATTTCAAGGCACTGCTTTTGTTATTGCGTTGGGGGTTATCGATATGGTATATTGATTAAAATATAGATGGTTACCAATCCATAATTCTGTGATTCGGAGCAAAAAGTATTTATACATCAAAAAAAAAAGAAAAATCAAAAATCATTTATTGTATATATAAAGGTGGTACAGAAAATAAAACAATGTAACCCTGGTCCCTACACTAGGATTCCCTGTGTTGTAGGTGACCAGTCTCTTCCCTGATGCATATAGTAGGTAAAGAAAAAAAAAAAAAAAAAGAAAATCAAACTAAATAACATTTGGAACATTTTTTTTTTTCTTCTTTTTGTCAACAAACAATTTCATATATATAAATATTAATATTAATAACTACATATATCTATCTTCTTTAATATATTATATAAGTATCTAAATTACGTAGGTAATAGTGTTAAAATTCATTTATTACCAACAATGACCACTTATTTTATATCTTCAGACCTCAACAATATTTTTATAACCAAGAGCCCTAGCGGTGAATATAAAAGATCTTACTCGGAGTATTATTTCAAGCGAAGATAATTTAGTAAAAGGGTGGGATTTATTTCAAGATGTTATTGTCTGTGTGACGTCAGCCGACGATGGAGGCGCGGCGAGGGGGGTACTCCGTTTATCTGCCTATTGCTAAAATATGTCGAAGGCAGTAATTTTTTTGTTGAATTTTAATATATTAGCTCGTATTATGTTTTGTGTACTTTACACACAATAAAATCACAATAGAATCTATGTTGATTTAAATTAATAGGTGTTATTAATTTAAATCAACATAATATATTTTACTCTAAACCACACAAAACTGACAATAAACCAGATAAAGGAAAAAACAGGAAAAAAATGAACGAGTAAGAATGATATCTTACATACAGGTAATATTACAGCTTTCCCCACCACGGTTCAAGCCTTGTCGTGGTGGTGGAGCTCAGTAGCCTAAGGTGAACCCAGCACCTTGGGAGAAGCTAATTGAGCCGAGGAGCTGCTCTTTATACCTCTGTTATAAGAAGAGGGTTCAAAAGAGCAGGGTCGACTTGGAGCGAGGATGGGAACCCATTGTACTGTCTCGGCGATGGGAGGGGTTGTTCTATGGTGCGGGACAACCCTTCGGTGGACATGACGTCGGTCCCTTGTGGGACTGACTAGCCATCGAGGTGCCATGTTTGCTTATTAAGTCCGGGGCACCTCACCAAAGGCGGCATTGGCGACACTCGCCGGGTTTTAGTAGAGCTGCGTCCATCGTATGGTGCAGCGAGTCGCATTTGCCGGTGTAAAACCACCGATGCCGCCTTTGGTGAGGTGCCCCGGATATATTGAGTAAACAGGGCACCTCAACGGCCAGTCAGTCCCGCAAGGGACCAACGCCACCTCCACAGAGGAGTTGTCCTGCACCACAGTACCACCTCTCCCAACGTCGGGACAGTACAATGGGGTGAGGTTCCCATCTTCGCCCCTTGCCCCCTGCTCTTTTGTTCCCTCTTCTTATAAGAGGGGTACAAAGAGCAGCTCCCTCGGCTCAATTTGCTTTGCCCATTGCAGCCGACAAGGCTTGAACCATGGTGGGGAGTGTTATCTTACCCTCGTACTATGAACTGTTATTTATTGTGGATTTCTAGCGTTAAAACCACGTATCGAGTTCCAACTAAGCCAATAATACACACTACACTGTCAGCCCTTCAGTCCAATTTCGATCAAAGCAATATCAAGTTTCACACAAACTCGGTCAAAAGCGTCGAGGCTCCGATGTTCAAATACAGTTCCAACTTCACCGCCACTCATACATTACGTATAACACACGGGTTGTGGTGACTGGTACACTGTTGATGCGGTTTCATTTGGGATGCATTTGGTTGACGTTATAGGGACCTTCATCAGGTAATGTGGAGTCTTAATCGAACCCGTTACGAATCTATGATGTTGTGAGTCCTGATATGCCATTTTTCCAAGAGACTAGACAAGGATGAGCAATCCTTGTAAATGTACGTCCTGGACAAAGATCCTTAATACCTACCACCAGATTGAGGGATTTTTTATATGGAAAGATACCTTTAAATTCTAATTGTAATTTATGTTTTTTTTGTGTTCATTTGTTGATGTTTTTTTTTTATGATAGTTGGATAGGCAAACTGGCAAACGTGCCACCTGATGGTAAGTGGTCGACGCCGCCCATGAACATAAACTAATTTACCAGGAACGAGCCTAGGCAACTCATCTGTGTTGCCTATCCTGAGACATAAGATGTTAAGTCTCGGTGCCAGTAATTACACTGCCTGTCTTGCCCTTCTCTCCGAAACACAGCAAAGCTGTTTCACGGGAGAAACAAGCAAGATGGTGGTACCCATGCAGCCGGGAGCGCGGCACAGCGCTTCCCTCCCACCGGTAAATGTTGTAAATGATGTTTTTCATTATTATTTGTAACTGTATTGTGTTAGCGAAATCTTAAACTTACTTCTTTAATATTTTAGTGGACACTTCTCTGTTTTATGTATAATTTTAATATTGTTATTTTATGTTTTAATATAACCGTTAGTGTTACTTTAAAAAAAAATTAGAAGAAAAAAGGGGGCAAACTGACAGTCTTCACCAGACAGGTTCACCTGATGATAAGTGAAAGCGACATCCACTGACACCTGCTATTTCAGAGGGTTGGCAGGTGCGTTGCCGGCCTTTCAAAGAAAAGATTCTTGAAGGTCCCTAAGTCGTATCGGTTCCGAAGCACAAGTGGCATCTGATTCCATATTCGTTTTGCGAGGCAGGAAATGCCGTAAATCGAGGTGTTGTGGATTTCCGAAAATAAAGGTGAAATTTGGAGCTTTTACGCGATGTCCGGTGGTGGAATTCTGCTGCAGGTATTGGTCCGAAAAAATCCTCAAATTCCTCGTGGTAGAAGCGGTAGAATATGCAGAGCGATCTATGCGAACGCCAAATAATCAAGCCGATTGGAGATAACCTTGCTATCGACGATTCGAGCCGCCCGGCGTTGAACGCGTTCAAATGGAAGGAGCTTATATTGGGGCGCTCCAGCCCAAAGGTGTGAGCAGTAGTCCATGTGAGGCCGGATCTGCGCCTTATATAGGCGTCGTAACGGCATAAAATACTGCCTCATAAATATGCTTGAATGGAAAACTAATTATTAATTATACTTGGCTTCCAGACTAAGTTTCTGCGTAGATCCAATAAAAATATTATCTTTTATACATACAATATCTTTGAGTACATCATACTAAATAATTTTGATGAATCTACGGGTACTTGAATGGAATAACGTTGTGAAACAACGAAGTCTGGTAACTCAGTCTCCAAGACTAAAATTACTGTTATTTTTTATATCATAGAAGGGTAAATGAGCAGTCGAAGCCTTTTGGCGACGACCGATGCCCATACACATCCACACAACCAAAACTTATGCGTTGCCCTCCTTTCCCTATCCTCCCCAATAGCCACCGGAAACTCACCGCACGAAACGCGACTACATAGCTGTCACTTGAAGGCGGTGTTATGTGAGCGAGAGGTACCATCTCGGTCGTGCGCGCCCAATTCGGCTGTAAAGCAGCATGGCGCTCACCTCTTACTAACCTATGCTTACTCAATACTATTACATTATACTCAAAACTATGATTACTAAAAAGTATCTAAGACGTCGTAAATATAATTAAATATCTTTTCAAACTGTTATAAAATATATAAGGTAATTTTATATTCCGCCATTTTGTTTTTCTATTCACAGTTGAATGTGGTTTTACAATATTGTTCAAGTTTCGTTCTCGATGTGAAATAGCTTTAGTTGTATTGATATTAGTTAGTTCCGTTATAGTTTATCAATTATCCCTGCAGTATAAATTGTTAGTTGCATTTTACTTGTAGATATAATGATTTTTAACATATAATTGCTTAAGTGTGCAAGCTTAAAACTACAGCCTTAGTGCAGACCACTAGGTTCACAGAATATTGATAAAAAAATAACAAATCGTATGAAACTATTATCTCAATAAATTGGATGTGACTTCACTTCATATCGAATCAAATCAAATCAATTTTTTTTATTCAAAATAGTATCAATACAGTTTATTTTTGAACATCAATTGAATCTACCGCAGGTTCCAAGGCAAGCCCACCGAGAAGAACCGGCGAAACAAACTCTGTAAAATGTATTCTATAACAATTTTTACAGCTTATCCTGAAATGCCTGGAAGGAACGCCCAGGGTGTCTTCCATAGAATCTTTTACTGTATATTATCCTTTACCACACAAACGCTCTTTAATAACTTTTTTGAATTTTTTACCACGCTTTTTTACCACGCTTTTTTACCACGCTTTTATTACCACGCTTTTATATTAGCTTGGGTTGTATCTATGTATCTATGTATGTAATGGAATCTTTGAACATGATTTTGACCCACTTCTAACGGCCAGATTTTGTTCAAACTTTGTACATTTATCGAGGACCGATAACAATACAATAATTTGATAAAGTTATTCCAATATCCTGATAAGGATAATCAGGATAGCACATGCTAGGTAGGCGTAAGGCGCGCAAGTTACCTACATCACTTGTGTTGTTTTTAGTCTCTCACTCATTTCTAAAGTGATAGTTAGTAGTTGAGTACTTTAAATTAATAAAATCTTTAATTCGACATCGACACTAAAAAGTAAAAAATAAATTATAGTTCAAAAAACTAAAAACACGCTTTAATAGCAAACCCAACAAAAAAATTGAAAATAGTTTTTAATAGATAAATTAAATGGGTAAACAAAATTACTTATTGTAAAAAAGCGTGAGGTGCTCAATATTCATTATTAAAAATATTTCATCGTTATCTATTTCTAAAAAGTGAAGTTAATATTAAAACTTAGTTACAAGCACCACGCTTTTTTACAATAAGTAATTTTGTTAACCCATTTAATTCATCTATTAAAAATTATTTTCAATTTTTTTGTTGGGTTTGCTATTAAAGCGTGTTTTTTAGTTTTTTTAAACTATAATTTATTTATTCGTAAAAGCGTATACAGTTTCCTTTAAAATAATGTAAACGTAGGTATTTGTAAAGGAAATCAGTTGTAGGGAAAGTGAGTCCCGGGAGTACTTCGTAAGTGCCGATAAAACAGGTTAGTGCTTGAAGAGAGGATACGGTATGTACACCAGGGTATTGTGTAAAGTACGCTTAATACGTTCGAATCGGGAATTTAATCCTTTTGAGATGAATTTGAAGCTAGACGGGGGACTTACAATTACATCGGATAATCTGTGTGCTTAAGCCAATGTGTTATGTTAGTGTGTGGTGCGTTTGGGAGTTCCTTAAGGTGGAATTTCTGAAAAAAAAAATATAAACTTTTAATATCAAATAAATTAATATCAATTTAAAATTAAATACATCGTTTTAATTTAAGGTAAAATCATCGTTACCGGTGGGAGGGAAGCGCTGTGCCGCGCTTCCGGCTGCATGGGTACCACAATCTTGTTTGTTTCTCCCGTGAAACAACTTTGCTGTGTTTCGGAGAGCAGGGCAAGACAGGCAGTGTCATCATAACATCTTATGTCTCAGGATAGGCATCACATAGATGAGTTCCCTGGGCTCGTTCCAGGTAAACTAGTTTATGTTCATGGGTGACGGCGACCACTTACCATCAGGTGGCACGTTTGCCAGTTTGCCTATCTAACTGACATTTTAAAAAAATCGAGCATATAATCGACAAAGAGCGGTAATATTGTGTTTGGTATGAAAACATAAACAAATTCCGCCAAAATTGTGCTGCGACGCTCCGCTGGTTCTGCGTTCTGATTGGCCGATGGAATGTACATACAGATCACTGGTTAGTTAAATTGCTATTACGTTGTGACAAATCACTGACCAGTTTTGGAATTTTATGACTCACGTTACTACTCTATCCGGTTATATGCTCGATGGATAAAATGAAACAACGTAGGTAGCCATAATAATAATATCAATGGACGTTTGTTTTACACCACGTCAATCTGGTCCTGTGGTATGTTCTCGAAGAACTTGCGTTACGGGTACCTACTAGACAACGGAAATATATTTAATAATTTTATACTATTAATTATTATTTATACTATTAATTAGATTTTTACTATATAATACACATATTTAATACAGATCCATGAGTCATGACCCAGGAACACAGATTGTTTTTGTTCCCTAGCGGGATTTGAACGCGCTCCGGCATGAGCGCCCACGTGCCATTGAGCCACAGAAGTCGTCGTGTTATAAATGGTACAAGCTATGAACATCGTTTTCATCACCAGCTCCAACCTGCTTTGAATGTCCTCTACCTAACAACTTTGGTGTGTTCCAGCTACGAGAAAGGAAAAAAGTGACTCTCTGTGTTCATTATTTGATTCATCGACGATGTCGCACAAGCGCTGACGTGCAGTTCATTAATAATTCGGTCATATTTTATTATTTAACAAAAATAAATTGTTGTTTATAAATTTTGCTGAGTGAGTGACAAGTTAGCACTATGTGATATTATACTTATTATGACTGTATAAAAATTAACAATAAGTGAGTTGAATTAATAAATATCAGGATGGACGCCAGTCCTTTTAACCGTAGTGGCAGGACCCCACGCACTCCGCCTCAGACGCCGGTGCCTCCATCTGAATGTCATCAGGACGAAGCTCCCAAAAAAGAAGATAATTTAATAGAAATGATTTTCCAGAAATCCAGAACTGGTTGACGTCTATTGAGAATTGTCTCAGTGAAGTGTGCTCTATCGCAACAGAGGGCAAAATAAACTCAGACCAAAAACTTAGAATAAATGGCTTATGCCGTAAAGTAGCTCATGGCAGTTCACAGATGGCAGTGCAATATCAGTCCCTGAGAGTAAGAACCGTTCAGGCTCACGCTACCATCAATGCACTCTCTCAGAAAATTAATGACCAAGCTGATATGGCCCAGCAGTTACAGGACCTGAAAATAAGCCTCAACGAGTCATTGAAACCAGCCACTTCTACTAAGAGTTTTTCCTTTGCCGACATGGTAAAAAAGAATGGTAAGGACTTTATTCAGCCGTTAAACATCAGCTCACTTGCTATATATCCAAATGATAAGCTAAAGTCCAGCGAGGAGACAAAATCTTTGGTCCAAAAAATTATAAGTCCTAAACAGTTAAAGTTACATGTACGAGGTCTACGCAAGACAAGAAATGGTGGGGTCATAATTAACACCGACACCAAAGAGGACATCGAAAAGCTGAAACAATCGACGCAACTGTCCAATTCTGGCCTTATAATAGATGAGCCGCATAAACGGAGGCCTAGAATTGTGATTGTTGGAGTGCCTGCATCGATGCAAGAAAAAGAAGTTTTAAACTGCTTGTACCACCAAAATTTAGCTGACACCTCTCAAGGAACAACTCTGGAAACATTCTTGTCCTCCATCAAGCTAAGCCATAGATCGGGTAAACGGGATGCCGAGACCTGCAACTTTATAGTCGAAGTTCCTGCAACCATTCGAAAAGCCCTGATTTCAAAAGAAAGAATCAATTGGTCATCTTGCCCAGTAAGAGACTTCACTTTGGTCACACGCTGTTACAAGTGTCAGCAGTATGGACATGCGGCCAAGTCATGTCGGGAGTCAACATACGCCTGCGGCCATTGTGGTGACCTAGGTCACTCTATAAAGGACTGCCCTAAAAAAGAAGTAGCTGGAAAATGCGCTACCTGCTGCCGCTTCAAAAAGCCCAGCGATCATAGTACAGGTGCTGCTGTCCGGCAAAAATAATGGCCGAAAAGAGGTACATCAACTCAATTGAATATGAAGGCGCCTAAGAGCGCCGCTTATAGTCGTATATCAGTACTATTAGCTTCCTCCTTTATTTTTATTTTTATAAGTTTTTATTGAATAGATTAGTATGCTCAATAACTTAATTAATGAACTAGATATTATATTCTCTGTATCGGACGCAAAGCTTTGTGAAGTCGAAAATTGCAAACAATATATCTCTTCTTACAGTAATCCATTGATTATACTAACACAAAATATAGGTAGTGTTTATATATACCTAGGCCCTTATCTCTACAACAGATTAAATGCTTTGTTAGATATTTATCGACTAACTTACCATAAATGTAAAAAAAAACTCCAGTTGTCGCTACAAAGTATGTCGTACGAAGAGACAGAGAATTTGTAAATTAGGATAGAGTAGACTTTAATTATTTATACATTTATATTATAAGTTATATATAGTTTAATATAGATGATAAAATATGATTCATGAAGCGAGTACACTAGCCCTTTTAGCCCGAAACACAGGATTTCTGGTTCAGGCAGTCAGTACACATTTGTAAATACCTAAGAAACGTAACATTGCATTGTAATTATAGATTTTATTGTACTTAATATGTAAGTTTCTGAAATAAACATTTTTTATTATTATTATTATTTTTTATTCCCGTATCCGGATTAGCATGAAATGCAGTGGAAGCTATATATATATTTATCCGGAATTCAAATGGGGTAGAACGGTCCGCAGTTATCACGGAGCTATATAAAATTGTTCAATTACCTAAGCGACGTCTTGACCCTTCTCCGGTGTGTCGATGCCTCATTATATAAAACTAATTAACACTAACCCCTAATTGGCCAATCGGATAATTAATGCTAATTGATCTATACTTATCTGAGACAGCCTCAGTTGAACACGATGCGCAGCGGAGACAAAATGGCGACAAAATGACGGCGTCACTTTTTCACACTAACTTGATTTATTCACAATAGTCAGTACACAATATTTATATTAGTCCATTATACTCAAATTAATCAATCTACGCGACTGTGCCCCAAATAGGCGAACAAGAGAGTCACGAAACAAAAGCCACCAACACGACGTAACAAAAGGGCTAATAGCGGTAGACTGGCCGGCGTTACGGCTCGCGGCGGACTGGGGCCGTGGCGCCGGCGCACCTCGCTTCGTAGTGATGCGAGCGACAAGTCAATAAAATTGTAGTGAGGTGAAACTCGATACATTTGGTTCGCAACATCTACCCGCCTCGGCCAGGCCTACCTGGCCGCTAATTAACTTCTGGGCGGCGTTGATCACGACCGGGAGGTCTATAATCTGATCGATATGGGCATCCGCCAAATATCGCTGATTTTGACAGCGCTTGGTGAGCAATGACCGCGTGACTCCATAGCTCCCGTCACATATCGGGAGGTGCTGCACAAGGCCCCGTGCCTCACCATCAAGCACTGAGAGCAGATAGTCCAGCTTTTGAGAAGGACCTAAATCTTCCCTTGAGTCTTCGAGGCTCTCAAAAAGGCCGATGAACCACATCCACGTGTCTAATCGACCATCAAAACGTGGAAGGTCCAAGTTCGGCAGCTTAGACAAAAGGCCCACGGGAGTCTTCACGGGGGCCCTATGGGGCGGTACTCCGGCGCACGAGGCTAAGATCTCCCGCGCGCTCTGGGCGATGGCGTCGGCCAGGTCCATAATCTGGATGTAGTCCTCGTGGACTTAGTCCCGTCGTTCCTTCGGGAACGACTCAAGGGGCACTTCATCAACATTTAAGATGAAGCGCCGGTAAAGCGTCTCCAACTCCTGAAGTCGCATAGGGCACTTCTCATGCCTGTCCAACAATGATTCTGTGCGATCCTGTCTTTGAGCTAATGCGTTAGCGGAAGTGAACCATCTCAGCTGCGACGTAATCCCGGCATAGGATTCACGAACAATAGTAAACGCGGCGGTCGCCATCTTAAAAGCACCAGCGTACAACAATCGCAAAACAAAGCAACAATTATAATAAGGCTATCCTTCAAATAGCGCAACAGCTGTTATCAATTCAAACACAAGTACAAAGCAATAATAATAATAAGGCTATCCTTCAAATAGCGCAAAAGCTGTTATCGATTCAAACACAAGTACAAACAATAATAATGGCTTATAACAATAAATCAATAAACTAATATCTTAAATAGATATAGATAAAAACAATTTTTTATCCTAACTGTACCTAACTTGACAAATCTACGTCTGACCGCATATCTAATATAAATAATTACTCAATGAATTTAGCAAAGAAACGAGTGTATACTTTGCCTTCAACTTAATATTAGTATATTTATAACAAACACAATATACTCAATACAATTCAATACGCGAACACGTCTCGTAATTCGCTTCAACACAATATCGAGACTCGAACAAGTGTTAAAGGCAAAGCGCTTAGCAAATATATAAGTATTTTAAGTAAGGATACAAGCAGTATATAAGCGGTATATAAGAGTATATAAGCCGCTCTGTGCAACAACAATATGTTTTGACCAGGCTCTGTGCTACCAATAAATTTTTAACCACGCCTGCTACCAAAAATTTGTTCATTCCCGTATCCGGATTAGCAGGAAATGCAGTGGAAGCTATATATATAATTATCCGGAATTCAAATGGGGTAGAACGGTCCGCGATATCACGGAGCTATATAAAATTGTTCAATTTCCTCAGCGACGTCTTGAGCCTTCTCCGGTGTGTCGATGCCTCATTATATAAATCTAATTAACACTAACCCCTAATTGGCCAATCGGATAATTAATGCTAATTGATCTATACTTATCTGAGACAGCCTCGGTTGAACACGATGCGCAGCGGAGACAAAATGGCGACAAAATGACGGCGTCACTTTTTCACACTAACTTGATTTATTCACAATAGTCAGTACACAATATTTATATTAGTCCATTATACTCAAATTAATCAATCTACGCGACTGTGCCCCAAATAGGCGAACAAGAGAGTCACGAAACAAAAGCGTTCGCCACGGCAACAAAAGCCACCAACACGACGTAACAAAAGGGCTAATAGCGGTAGACTGGCCAGCGTTACGGCTCGCGGCGGACTGGGGCTGTGGCGCCGGCGCACCTCGCGTCGTAGTGATGCGAGCGACAAGTCAATAAAATTGTAGTGACGTGAAACTCGATACATTTGGTTCGCAACACTCTGCCTTGACCCAATAAAGACAATTACTTTATATTTTGATGGGCGATTATACCGCCTTTTTTTCTTTTACGCCGAGAAATGCTCTGAGACAACCCGCGGGCGAGTGGGTCTCCCCAGGCGGGTATGTGGGACTCGATGCACCCGAAAGCTGGTAAGTGGATGCAGCCTCACCCACCAAAACCCGGCGAGTGCCACCAATGTCGCCTTTGGTGAGGTGCCCTGGATTTAATGAGCAAACAGGGCACCCCGACGGCTAGTTAGTCCGACGGGACCGACGCCACCTCCATAGAGGGGCTGTCCCGAACCACAGAACAACCCCACCCAACGTCGGGTCAGTACAATGGGATGCGGTTCCCGTCCTCGCCCCTTGCCCCCCTGCTCTTTTGTTCCCTCTTTTTATAAGTCCCAAAGGTGCTGGGTTGGCCCTAGGCTACTGAGCCCCATCGCCACGATAAGGCTTGAACAACGGTGGGGCGATATTACCGCCTTGGACAATAAGTGACAATATTAATTGTTATAATAAAAAATATCAATAAGATGTGGTCCAAAATCTCGGAAGCTGGAATATTTATTATCTTTCAACTACAGATAAAGTCATCGAAACAAGAGAGAACCAATAAACGAATTAGTATCAGCTGGATCGATGCCAAGTCTGACTGTACACGGGCTTCATAGGGCTTGGAGGTTTCAGCGGTCAATTTTAATCGAAAATATGATATGATGGAACTAATTTCGAAAATTACGAGTAAACCTCAATAAATTATAATGAAACAATTTTTACGGATTTTATCGCGGTTTATTAAGATTATATAATAATAATTAATATATTGGGACAACTCACACACGGCCATCTGATCCCAAACCAGGCAGAGCCTGTATTATGGCAACCAGACAACTGACACATTCTTATATACTTCTAAATACATACATAATATTATACATAAATTACACCCAGACACAGAACAAATGATCATGCTCATTACACAAACATTTGTCCTGGGTGGGGATCGAACCCACGATCTTCTGGTTTAGCAACCAGGCTCACTAACCACTAGACCAACAGGTTAATCAAACTATCGATTATCGGCGACATATTTATGGAGGACTTCGAGGAGACTGCTCTGAAAACTTCGCCCATAACGCCCAGGTTCACAAGCGGTACATAGGTGATACTTTCACAATATTATCATCTGATAAAGTAACCATATTCTTAGACCATCTTAATTCCATAAATTCAATTAAACTGAAATTCGCGTAAACATTAGAAAAGAATATGTAATCCTCAATAAAATTTCCTATTTCGTATTTTCCTGCCCTGAGGCGGATAACATTTTTATGTCACGTTCTGTAAAAATAAAAAAAACCCCTTCAGACGGGTATTATATTGCATTCGTTTTTAACACGAGTTATAAAGCTAAAGTTAACTCAATTCACGTTTTAAATGACTTAATATGACACTTACTTTTGTATAGATTGGATTTTATTTAGGCCATGTTATGCCCTCACGTAATACGGCGCGAATAGAAAGCGTGTGCGCGTTCGGACTTCGGTTCATGCAGCGCAATTGGGCAACAGGGCGCGTTCAGTGGCATGCGGCGCGTCCAGGGTTTGTGGCGCGTGTGGCTGACAAACATCCGGTAGGTTAGTGCACGTGGTGCGATTGTAGTTTGTGGCGCATTTGGTACATAGTACGTATTTAGTGCATGTCGTATGGCGCGATTTGTCGAACACCATAAATCTTATAAGCTATTAATTATATAATTTTATTTAACATATTTCCAACAAGATTTAGTTAATATTATAATCTGTCATAGAGCAAGCAGTTATAATAAGTTGTTTTTGTATTATCTATGTCATCTGTATAGTCAGTCAGTTGCTATATACCATCTTTAAACGTATGATGTAATATTGTGCAACACGACGGGTCCTACGTATACTGGTGCAACTCTTAAAAACACGAAAACCGTTTTTTTGCACCCAAAGCCTTAAAATTGCTTTATATTTGTATCCTTTTTTTAACACCAGGAAATGCTCTCAGGAGGCATCCCGCGGGGGAATGGGTCTCCCTACGCGGGTATGTGGGACTCGCTGCGTCTGAAAGCTGGTAAGTGGACGCAGGTCTACCCACTAAAACCCGGTGAGTGCCACCAATGCCGCCTTCCCGACGTTGGGAGGGGTGTTGTCCCGCACCACAGAACAACACCCCTTCCAACGTCGGGACAGTACAATGGGGTGAGGTTCCCATCCTCGCCCCTTGTCCTCCTGCTCTTTTATCCCCTCTTCTTATAAGAGCAGTACAAAGAGCAGCTCCCTCGGCTCAATTTGGTGCTTCTGTGGTGCGGCATAACCGCTCTGTGGAGGTGGCGTCGGTCCCTTGTGGGACTGACTAGCCGTCGAGGTGTCCTGTTTGTTTATTAGATCCGCGGTACCTCACCAAAGGCGGCATTGGTGGCACTCACCGGGTTTTAGTGGGTAGACCTGCGTCCACTTACCACCTTTCGGGCGCAGCGAGTCCCACATACCCGGTGGGGAGACCCACTCCCCCGCGGGATGCCCCAGAGCATTTCCTGGCGTTAAAGAAAAACAAATGGTGTACCTATTTACTGTGCCCTAACAATATCCTCTTGTGGTGATAAGATCAGATCCTGCACCTATTTACTGCTCCCACGCTTCTGGCGATGTGGTGCGAGTTTACTTAACTCACGTGGATGTGCACATTACATACAATAGCTAGGACATAACGTTTAAGCTAAACACTCATATTTTATCAGTAGTGAGCTGTAAGCCTTATATAATAGAACAGTAACACTTCTACAATTCTACGTGTATTGTAGAACTACACGTATTTCTGTTAAATCCCATGTAGCGTGCCCATTTATTTATCCGTTTAATCTAATTTAGTCTCATAAAGCTTTGCTGTTATTTGTAGCACGTATCCTTCGCATTATAGAATCATTTCACTTTAATACTATCTATGAGTAGCTTCGCACTATTATCTGCAACAGGAGTAGTTTCTTATCCGTTTATTTTAATTGTTAATTTGTACGCAGGACTAATATTTTTAACAAGACTGTTCCAAAAAATCTATTGATCAAACTTCATTGAGGAAGCCATAATAATTATAATTTGAATAATAACTTCGACCGACGACCTCTGTGGCTCTATGGTAAGCGCGTTGGCGCTAAAGCCGGAGGTAGCGGGTTCGATCCCGCCAGAAAACAAAATAGTTTTCTGTGTTCCTGGGTCATGGATGTGTATTAAATCTTAAATATATGTATAGTATAAAAGTAATAAATATATTTCCGTTGTCTGGTACCCGTAACACAAGTTTTTCGAGAACTTACCACGGGACCAGATTGACGTGGTGTAAAAGCGTCCATAAATATTATTATTATTAACATGGACAAAAAAAATCAATTTGATTAATAATAAATATTTTACACCGCCGCCTCCGTGGTAAGGCTAATTTTAGGCATGTTTAGAATTTCTTAAATAAATAATTCTAGTTTAGTTCTAGTACATAGTAAAAAACATATATATATTTTTTTATTTAACTTAACCAAATTAAGAAACAAAATCAATAAACCAAAAACAATATACCTATAAAATGTATCTCTTTGAAAAATAATGAAAAATTTATCAACATTAACAAACTTCAAGAACTATTAATGATTATGAAACTATCAATATTTTTCGTTGTTAGATGCTAAAAATCTTTTTAATCTGGAAAAAAATCTATTTTATCTGGAATGGTTACACTAGAATTACAAAAGCTTTATGCAACGCAAACAGCGAGCTGTATATTAATAAAATTATAATATATGCTTAATATATAATAATATCAACCCTTTTATGTCGCTCATCCTCGAAATCAGGCGAGGAGGGTTTTGGGCCATAGTTCACCGATGCGCTGGCCCAATGGTTGGTGAACTTCACACACCTTCAAAGACTTTTAATCTCATCAAACATGCAGGTTTCCTCACGATGTTTCCCTCACCGGTGAGCAAACGATGGTCTCATGTTCAGGTGCGCATAGAAATTTAGAAAACCCCATTTCTATGCATCACGGGGGGGGGGGTCAGGATCGAACCCGGACCTCTCGACTCTCACTCAAGCGGCCGAGTCCATACCCACTAGGCCATCGTCGCTCGTATAATATGCTTATATTATCATAATATTATTACTTACCGACGACTAAAACACATGGATCCAATTATATGGATCTGGTTCGCTCGCTTTTAGTTTTTAACAATTTGTTGTACGTCAGTTGGAACGCGGAATATTTAGTGACATGTCCCGCTAGCGTGTTTTTTTGAGCTTTCGACGTGACATGTGCAGCATAAAACGGGACTGATAGGTGTGTTTGTTACCTTTGGCAGACCAGCTGAACAAAAAATATTACGAACGGATTTTTATCCTTAAACGTGAGGTGATATTAGGTTATATAGGATGCTCTCGTACAGGTAAAATATCCTAACAACTATTTTTTTTTCTTTAACGCCGGGAAATGCTCTGAGGCATCCCGCGGGGGAGTGGGCCTCCCCAGGCGGGTATGTGGGACTCGCCCCAAAGCTGTTAAGTGGACGCAGCTCTACCCACTAAAACCCAGCGAGTGCCACCAATTCCGCCAAATCGGTGAGGTGCCCCGGATTTGTTGAGCAAACAGGGCACCTCTACGGCTAGTCAGTCCCTAAGGGGACCGACGCCACCTCCACAGAGGGTTTGACCCGCACCACAGAACAACCCCTCCCAACGTCGGGACAGTGCAATGGGGTGAGGTTCCCGTCCTTGCCCCCTGCTCTTTTGTCCCCTCTTATAAGTGGGGTACAAAGAGCCCCCTCGGCTCAATTAGCTTCGCCAAGTTGCTGGGCTCACCCTAGGCTACTAAGCCCCACCGCCACGTCAAGGCCTGAACCATGGTGGGGAAATATTCTAAACCTGCATTTCATATTAAAAGTTTAAATTATTATAAAAACCGGCACTTTAATATATGTAATGCTCATAATATCGTTTTACAAAAAAACGCGACCGCTAATTTATATTGATTGTTTTGTTGCGGATCTTTTTTTTTCTGTTTCATGAATAACAAATTATCTTTATGATCTACAATTATGGTGATTATAATAATAATATTATCTAAGGACGCTTTTACACCACGTCAATCTGGTCCCGTGGTGAGTTCTCTAAGAACTTGTGTTACAGGTACCAGACAACGGAAATATATTTAATAATTTTATACTATACATATATTTAAGATTTTCATTATATTATACACATCCATGACCCAGGAACACAGAAAACTTAATGTTCCCTGGCGGGATTCGAACCCGCAACCTCCGGCTTGAGCGCCAACGCGCTAACCATTGAGCCACGGAGGTCGTGGTTGTCAAATCTATTATAAAATAATAGATTTGAAAGATGATGGTCAGTAAAGAAATAAGATAGATAAGACCCATGTTCAGGTCTATGTCATTGTTACCATCTAAGTGAGACGTCCCCGTCACTATTCGCCTCTTCTATGATTTTTAACAGTCTAAACCATTTCGAGACTACCATCTTTCATCTCAGAAAGCTCGTATGCGACGTTGATCGAGATTCGAACCCGTGACACCCGAATAGCTAGCATGCGATAATCACAATAAAAATACAAGGAACAAACATAAACTTGTTGTGCCATATTTTAGGCTACATAAGGTCAGTAATTCTTTTATGGGTCAATGTATACGCTTCTACAATAGGATCCCAGAAAACGTTCAAAACCTATCGATAAATAAATTTAAAAAAACTGTTAAAGAACGTTTGTGTGGTAAAGGATACTACAAAATAAAAGAATTTATTGAAGATACCACACCTTGGGAATAAGGCGTTTCCTACATGGCTTCTATGTATAATTATATCATATTATGTACCTATATTGTATAATATTGAAAAGATTAGTTTCACTGAGTTTGTTTCGCCGGTTCTTCTCAGTGGACTAGTTTTGGAACCGGTAGTAGAGTCATTTGACGTTCAATAAGCTACTTTGACGTACAACATTGAATAAAAATATTTTTATTTATTATTATTTTATAGCCATACCGGGTCACCAGGATCCCGCACGATTTTGCGGGATCAGTCAAGTTCGCGCCAAATAGGTATTTCACAAAAAAATATTTACATTTTATTTATTTTTCACTTTGGTTTCAATATTTCACTGTAAGATCTGTGCACGACACCAAAACTCTTTACCTGCGGCGAGCCGTTATTGTAAAATATTGTCACAGCTTATTTCCGACAAAATATTGTAAAATGTTTTCCAGAAGTATTTCATAAATAAAAATACGATTGTTAATATTTACTTAAGTTTGTCTTTTCCTCGGTTACGCCGAACGTGTGATTTTTTTTTACATACACAGACCAAGACCTGGAATAGAACATCATCTATTTTATCCCAGTATGATATTAGGGCTTTCTTCTGAATAATTCACAGAAGATTGTAATGTATTAAGTATTTGGTTTCAACAAGCGCATGTCATATACGATTGTAAATAAGTCTATAAATAAGTATATTATAAGATTGTAATGTAATTATTTGATGAAGCCCAGTAGCTGCACCTAATGTTTGAACAAGCACATGTCATATACGATTGTAAATAAGTCTATAAATAAGATTATAATGTAATTATTTGGTGAAGCCCAGTAGCTGCACCTAATGTTTGAACAAGCACATGTCTTATACGATTGTAAATAAGTCTATAAATAAGATTATAATGTAATTATTTGGTGAAGCCCAGTAGCTGCACCTAATGTTTGAACAAGCACATGTCATATACGATTGTAAATAAGTCTATAAATAAGATTATAATGTAATTATTTGGTGAAGCCCAGTAGCTGCACCTAATGTTTGAACAAGCACATGTCTTATACGATTGTAAATAAGTATATTATAAGATTATAATGTAATTATTTGGTGAAGCCCAGTAGCTGCACCTAATGTGTCAACAAGCACATGTCATATACGATTGTAAATAAGTCTATAAATAAGATTATAATGTAATTATTTGGTGAAGCCCAGTAGCTGCACCTAATGTTTGAACAAGCACATGTCATATACGATTGTAAATAAGTCTATAAATAAGATTATAATGTAATTATTTGGTGAAGCCCAGTAGCTGCACCTAATGTTTGAACAAGCACATGTCTTATACGATTGTAAATAAGTATATTATAAGATTATAATGTAATTATTTGGTGAAGCCCAGTAGCTGCACCTAATGTGTCAACAAGCACATGTCATATACGATTGTAAATAAGTCTATAAATAAGATTATAATGTAATTATTTGGTGAAGCCCAGTAGCTGCACCTAATGTTTGAACAAGCACATGTCATATACGATTGTAAATAAGTCTATAAATAAGATTATAATGTAATTATTTGGTGAAGCCCAGTAGCTGCACCTAATGTTTGAACAAGCACATGTCTTATACGATTGTAAATAAGTCTATAAATAAGATTATAATGTAATTATTTGGTGAAGCACAGTAGCTGCACCTAATGTTTGAACAAGCACATGTCTTATACGATTGTAAATAAGTCTATAAATAAGATTATAATGTAATTATTTGGTGAAGCCCAGTAGCTGCACCTAATGTGTCAACAAGCACATGTCATATACGATTGTAAATAAGTCTATAAATAAGATTATAATGTAATTATTTGGTGAAGCCCAGTAGCTGCACCTAATGTTTGAACAAGCACATGTCATATACGATTGTAAATAAGTCTATAAATAAGATTATAATGTAATTATTTGGTGAAGCCCAGTAGCTGCACCTAATGTGTCAACAAGCACATGTCATATACGATTGTAAATCTTATATATAAAATTTCCATGTCACAATGTTAGTTACCGTACTCCTACGAAACGGCTTTACCGATTTTTACCAAATTTTATATGCGTATTCAGTAGGTCTGAGAATCGGCCACTATCTATTTTTCATACCCCTAAGTGATAAGGGTTGTTCACCCTTAATTTTTTTTTAGTTTTTGGACGATTTTTTTTTTTATTTATTTTTTTTATAATGGGGCATTAAAAAATACATACAACCCTAAATTTTTACTTTTTTATCACCAACCCCTATTTTTTTATAGCCATTTTAGTAATTTTTTTCATCCCGCTCGATAACTGATCAATTATCGTGGTTTTAACTGTACTTCGATTAAAATTTCCCTTAGTTTATGGCAAATCTAATTTTTTCAATGAAAATAAACATTTATTCCAATCTTAGATTCTTAAAATTTGCCGTGCCTTTACTGGTGAGAGAAATGCCACACTATACCGGTGTCACTTCTAAGTACACAGAAGAGTACATTCACTTACGAGACGCTATTAACAACAACGCCGACGTCGCTGAAATTGGTAACTCTGTCATTTTACCATCATCGTACGTAGGCAGTCCACGTCATATTCAAGAATATATACAGGATGCTATGGCTTACGTGCGCGAATATGGACGACCGTGTTTATTTATCACGTTCACATGTAATCCAAAATGGCCAGAGATTACATCTTTGCTATTGCCTGGCCAAAATGCAATACATCGTCATGACGTTACAGCACGTGTATTCAGACACAAGTTGAAGTCTCTAATAAGTTTCATTACTAAATTACATGTATTCGGTTCCACACGTTGCTGACTGTATTCAGTTGAGTGGCAAAAGCGAGGATGACCTCATGCGCACATTTTGGTTTGGTTAATCGACAAAATCCGTCCTGAAGAAATCGATAGTATCATTTCTGCGGAAATTCCAGATCCGTCTACTGACCAAGTGCTGTTTGATATTGTTACAGCAAACATGATTCATGGTCCATGCGGTACTCTTCATCGTTCATCGCCTTGCATGGCAGATGGAAAATGTACTAAAAATTTCCCTAAAGATTTCACTAATGATACGATAACAAATACCGACGGATATCCAATATATCGTCGAAGAAATCCCGATAATGGCGGACAATCATTTATTAAAAATATCAGCAACACAGACATTGACATTGACAATCGTTGGGTGGTGCCGTATTCGCCTCTGCTAAGCAAGACATACAATGCTCATATTAATGTTGAGTTTTGCAGTTCTGTGAAGAGCATCAAATATATTTGCAAGTATGTTCATAAAGGCAGTGACATGGCTGTGTTTAGAGTAGAAAATACTAATTTAAATGCTCCTCCAATGAATAAAAACGATGAAATTACGCTCTACCGAATTGGTCGGTACATCAGCTCCAATGAAGCTGCTTGGCGTATCTTCGGTTTTCCAATTCATGAACGGGATCCAGCAGTTGTTCAGTTAGCCATCCATCTTGAAAACGGTCAGCGTGTATTTTTCACGAACGAGACAGTGATTGATCGTGCTACAAATCCACCTAAAACTACACTCACTGCATTTTTTGAATTGTGTAATCGTACGGATAATTTTGGTGCCTTTGTAAGAACATTACTCTATTCACAAGTACCACGCTATTTCACATGGGCTCAAACAAAAAAATGGATGCCCCACAAGCAAGGCTCACCAGTTGATGCATGTCTCAATTTATTTAAATCGAACGCTTTGGGGTGATTATTTACAGTCAATCCAAGACACACTGAGTGCTTTTATCTTCGACTGTTGTTGGTTAATGTTACTGGCCCATTATCATTTCAAGATATACGTAAAGTGAATGGGCAACAGTATCCAACATATAAAGACGCATGCCTTGCACTCGGCTTGCTGGAAGACGACAACCAGTGGGAGTGTATGCTTGCTGAAACTGCATTGAACTGTACAGCAATACAAATTCGTCTACTATTCGCTATAGTGTTGACTACATATTTCCCAGCTCGAGCACAGATATTGTGGGATAATCACAAAGATTCAATGACTGATGATATATTGCATCAACATCGTACACGGTGCAACGATCTAACGATAACATTCAGTGACGCTATGTACAATGAAGCATTGATTGCTATTGAGGATATTTGCATTGTCATAACCAACTTATCACTCACTCATTTCGGTATGAATTCGCCAAATCGAACTGCATCTGATTTAATTAACACTGAAATGAATCGTGAACTGCAATACAACACTGTAGAAATGGCAGCGATTGTTACTCGCAATGTCCCACTAATGAATGACGAACAAAGAACCATTTATGACCGCATTTTGCTCGCAGTTTCAGCAGGACAAGGTGGGTTCTTCTTTTTAGATGCACCGGGTGGAAATGGCAAAACATTCCTTATTTCACTAATTCTTGCTGAAATACGATCAAATAATGGCATCGCATTGGCCGTTGCATCATCGGGCATTGCGGCAACTTTATTGGATGGAGGCAGAACAGCTCATTCAGTATTTAAGCTGCCACTAAATATTCAAAATAACCCTGACGCAGTGTGTAACATTAAAAAACAATCGTCCATGGCCACCGTGCTGAAACAGTGTAAAATTATCATCTGGGATGAATGTACTATGGCACACAAACATTCAATTGAGGCGTTGAACAGGACATTGAAAGATATTAAAAACAACGACAAACTATTTGGCGCCACTTTGTTGGTGCTTTCAGATGATTTCCGACAAACACTTCCCGTCATTTCACGTTCAACATACGCTGATGAGATTAACGCTTGCTTAAAATTATCTCCATTGTGGCGTAATATTGAAAAGGTACAGCTGAAAGTAAATATGCGCGTTCAAATGCTTCAAGATCCATCCGCTGAAACATTCTCAAAACAACTCTTAGATATCGGTGATGGAAAAGTTGCTACAGATGAAACTGGATACATAAAATTACCTACCGAATTCTGCACAATCGCTGATTCTCAAGATACTCTCATTGAACAAATATTTCCCGATGTACACACACAGTACATAAATCATGAGTGGCTTGCAGAAAGAGCTATTTTAGCAGCAAAAAATGAAGACGTTGACAATTTAAATTTGAAGATACAACAGTTGTTGCCAGGGAACTTGGTATCATACAAATCTATTGATACAGTTTAAATGGCAAGTTCAAAGGTGAAAATATATTAATACCACGGATTCCTATCATACCTACAGATGTGCTAATTCAATTCAAACGAATTCAGTTTCCGATTAGATTGGCATTTGCAATGACAATCAACAAATCCCAAGGCCAAACGATGTCTATTTGTGGCTTAGATTTGAGCACACCATGTTTTTCACACGGGCAATTGTACGTAGCATGCTCTCGAGTGGGTAAACCATCCAGTTTGTTTGTGCTCGCTAAAGATGGGCTAACAAAAAATATTGTTCACACTATAGCATTAAAAGATTGATGTTGTTTGTTAGTGTTACTGTCGTAATTAATGAGTCATATGTAATTTTAAGAAATAAACTATAATAACTTAAAAATAATATTGTTTGGCGTTTGTTATTTTTATATTCCCTTATCGTTCATAGCGCTCCATGCCTATTTCACGCATATACCACATACTTACACACTTATAATAAGTAAGTTACTTTTTGTCTACACTAGAATTTATCTAGAAACTAGAAATAATTTATATGGCAAAACAACGTTTGCCGGGTCAGCTAGTAAGTCTTTAAATAAGATTATAATGTAATTATTTGGTGAAGCACAGTAGCTGCACCTAATGTGTCAACAAGCACATGTCATATACGATTGTAAATAAGTCTATAAATAAGATTATAATGTAATTATTTGGTGAAGCCCAGTAGCTGCACCTAATGTGTCAACAAGCACATGTCATATACGATTGTAAATAAGTCTATAAATAAGATTATAATGTAATTATTTGGTGAAGCACAGTAGCTGCACCTAATGTGTCAACGAGCACATGTCATATACGATTGTAAATAAGTATAAATAAGTATATTATAAGATTATAATGTAATTATTTTATGAAGCCCAGTAGCTGCACCTAATGTTTGAACAAGCACATGTCATATACGATTGTAAATAAGTATATTATAAGATTATAATGTAATTATTTGGTGAAGCCCAGTAGCTGCACCTAATGTGTCAACAAGCACATGTCATATACGATTGTAAATAAGTCTATAAATAAGATTATAATGTAATTATTTGGTGAAGCCCAGTAGCTGCACCTAATGTGTCAACAAGCACATGTCATATACGATTGTAAATAAGTATAAATAAGTATATTATAAGATTATAATGTAATTATTTTATGAAGCCCAGTAGCTGCACCTAATGTTTGAACAAGCACATGTCATATACGATTGTAAATAAGTATATTATAAGATTATAATGTAATTATTTGGTGAAGCCCAGTAGCTGCACCTAATGTGTCAACAAGCACATGTCATATACGATTGTAAATAAGTCTATAAATAAGATTATAATGTAATTATTTGGTGAAGCACAGTAGCTGCACCTAATGTGTCAACGAGCACATGTCATATACGATTGTAAATAAGTATAAATAAGTATATTATAAGATTATAATGTAATTATTTTATGAAGCCCAGTAGCTGCACCTAATGTTTGAACAAGCACATGTCATATACGATTGTAAATAAGTATATTATAAGATTATAATGTAATTATTTGGTGAAGCCCAGTAGCTGCACCTAATGTGTCAACAAGCACATGTCATATACGATTGTAAATAAGTCTATAAATAAGATTATAATGTAATTATTTGGTGAAGCCCAGTAGCTGCACCTAATGTGTCAACAAGCACATGTCATATACGATTGTAAATAAGTCTATAAATAAGATTATAATGTAATTATTTGGTGAAGCACAGTAGCTGCACCTAATGTGTCAACGAGCACATGTCATATACGATTGTAAATAAGTATAAATAAGTATATTATAAGATTATAATGTAATTATTTTATGAAGCCCAGTAGCTGCACCTAATGTTTGAACAAGCACATGTCATATACGATTGTAAATAAGTATATTATAAGATTATAATGTAATTATTTGGTGAAGCCCAGTAGCTGCACCTAATGTGTCAACAAGCACATGTCATATACGATTGTAAATAAGTCTATAAATAAGATTATAATGTAATTATTTGGTGAAGCACAGTAGCTGCACCTAATGTGTCAACGAGCACATGTCATATACGATTGTAAATAAGTATAAATAAGTATATTATAAGATTAAAATGTAATTATTTTATGAAGCCCAGTAGCTGCACCTAATGTTTGAACAAGTACATGTCATATACGATTGTAAATAGGTATATTATAAGATTATAATGTTATTATTTGGTGAAGCCCAGTAGCTGCACCTAATGTGTCAACAAGCACATGTCATATACGATTGTAAATAAGTCTATAAATAAGATTATAATGTAATTATTTGGTGAAGCCCAGTAGCTGCAATGACTAGTTTATTTACGAGCTAAACCCACTACTCGTTCCCACGGCCGCTCCGACCCTTTAATACGATCTCAGGGAGCCCGACGGATACGTTGAAATGAATTTAATCAGAAGAATTCAATAGAAATAGGAAATAACTAGTACCTTTATTTACTAAAAGTTAGTGTCATGCTGCTTTGCAGCTAAATTGGCCAGGCACGACCGAGTGTGGTACCTCTCGCTCACATTAATACCGGCGTCAAGTGACAGCCTTGTTGTTGCGTTTCATATAGGGCAACACATATGCATAACCTTTGGTTGTGCGGATGTGTATGGACGTCGATACTCACCAAAATATTTCGACTGCTCATTTTCTTTCCTATGATATAACTTTATCAAACACCGTCATTAAAATAACTCAGTACAATACCGCCGTAATGTAATTACAATATATTCGATAATTATCGGCAAATGTAGAGTTCTGGTATCCCCACCATGGTTCAGGCCTTGTCGTGGCGGTGGGGCTCAGTAACCTATGGCGGTGGGGCTCAGTAACCTAGGGTGAGCCGCTGCACCTTGGGCGAAGCTAATTGAGCCAAGGGGGCTCTTTGTACCACTCTTATAAGAAGAGGGAACATAAGAGCAGGGGTCAAGGGGTGAGGATGGTAACCTCACCCCATTGTACTGTCCCGACGTTGGGAGGGGTTGTTCTGTGGTGCGGGACATCCCCTCTGTGGAGGTGGCGTCGGTCCCTTGCAGGACTTACTAGCCGTCGAGGTGCCCTGTTTGTTTACTAGATCCGGGGCACCTCAACAAAAGCGGCATTAATGGCACTCGCCGGGTTTTAGTGGGTAGAGCTGCGTCCACTTACCAGCTGTCGGGCGCAGCGAGTCCCACATACCCGCGTGGTGAGACCCACTCCCCCGTGGGATGCCTCAGAGCATTTCCCGGCGTTAAAGAAAAAAAAAAAAAGAGTTCTGGTATAACTTGTAACGGTGACGGACAGTAATAATGTTACGTTTCTACAATGTGGGGTGATTTGTGTTAATATTTGTTACGCGTTTATTAATACACCTTTAACAGAGCTTAAGTGGCATTTCGCACGTCCCGGTTGCCGGGTAGCCAGCGCCGGATATCCGGTAGCAAAGTGTAAGCAAATTACGCCGGTACGTGTGAAAGCCATAAACGCCCATACACTTCGCTACCAGATACCCGGTGCCGGCTACCCAGCAACCGGGACGTGTGAAAATGCACTTAGAGTTTACAATTAAAATAATCAACGTACTTTATATTATATTGTATGTTTATGTATTATGGTGAAATACTACACGCAGAGGTCGCAAGTTTAACTCTCGTCAAGTGTAGACAATACGATGGAATGGAATAAGAATAAAAGTCTGTGACAGATAATTATATATATAAGATCAGGCGTTATTGTGCTTAGAAGCATAACACAATGTGATTCAACTAAAACAGAGTTTATTGTTTTCTAATGTTTGCGCGAATTTCACTCATTATAATGAAACAATTTTTTACGGATTTTATCGCGGTTTATTAAGATTTTTACAAGCCTGACGTTTCGGATACTTTACAGCAACCATGGTCACGGGAGGACTGAGGTGACAGATGTCCTAATGTTACAAAGTTATTCGAAACTACCCTATGATACATCATTATTTTAATAAGTCCTCTCTACGCAGAAAGTGCTAACTGCATCTTTAATCAGTGCCATATTATGCTTGGTTTTTGATTTAATTATTTTAATAATGGGATCCCAAGCAGGTGGTAAGAGCCAGCCATCTTCTCTATTGAAATTTGGATGTTTTTTAATTTCAATAGCCTCGCGGATCATCCTTGGTTGGAATCGGTGTTCTTTTGCGAGTATCTGTGGTTTATCAAATCTAATATAATGGCGAGCTTTGTCTAGACTATGTTCACAGATTGCAGACTTAGTGTAGCGACGGTGTTTTAAGTCAGCTATATGTTCTTTAACGCGAGTTTTAATTGATCTTTTGGTTTGGCCTATATAAGAGAGGCCTTGTAAAAATCTTAATAAACCGCGATAAAATCCGTAAAAAATTGTTTCATTATAATAAAACAGAGTTTATTTAATTAAATAAAGAAAATAATACAGAAAAGTTTTACATTACAAATATCAACTTATGAAATAGTTACTAACCTAAAACAGAGAATCGACAATAAAATGTTCATGCTTCACTTCTTACTTTAAAACTTTAACCATCTTTTGCATTCTCTACATTGGTAGCCATATGCCTCAACTGACATACACTCGAACGTCAATATGTCAGTATCAACACAAAGGTTACATATATGTATAAAAAGAGTCCAGGAGTGACAGGTGATAGTGATGATGATGAATATATACCTATTGCTAATGTTAGTCAGGGAACAGGCAAAAACTAAAAGCCATTACGTGATGTTAATACGCTGCTACGTAATGCGAAGAGTGTTGCCAGCTCTACACACCGTTTATCCCGCAAAATATCAGTTGTCATAAAATAACACATAAAGTTGATTTATGACCTGCCCGTGAACTCTTTTTAATGCTTCACAAACGCTGTATTGTAAGATGGTTTTTAAAACCCAATTTCAGCAAGTTATTTCATGTCATTCGTATAGTAAATTACTCGGAAATTGTTTTAAAATAATTGGCCTTTGCATATGCTAATCAAACTATGCGCACACCACTCCAACTGACCACTACACCAGCTAGCCCTCTAATATAATCTTGGAGAACCCCTCAAAATGATAAATGTTGTCTGTTTCCAACATAATTTTAATTTACCACAAAATGTTAATGCCTTCCCAAATTTTACCTTAGCATATACCCAAATGTCACCTTTGTGTGGGAAACCCTCACTCTGGCAACACCGGGTTTCAGTTCAGGAATGCTTCAAGCTTGTTTCCTTAAATCACGATAAACTTAACATATTTTGTTATCAGATTCACTGTAACTTTGCTACAGTTTTTTATATTCACTTTGTATTGTTAAATATTCTTAGCATTTCTCACAAATGGAGAACGGAGAATTTATTTCATGGTCTAAATCATCTTCGATCTGCGCTTATTCTGCTGAGTAAAGTCCGTTAAAGTAACTTCTTAAGGCATATGTCATTTATTAATAAAAATTGGAATAAAATTTCTAGATAAAATATGAAACTCGTTCTTCTAAGATCTGAATCTTCCGAAGAGGAGTTATGTGAAAATCGATCAAAACGGAATTAGTTCAAATTGAAATATTAAATATGACGTTCAATTTGACTTTCCGTGAAGTAAAACCGGTCACTGTCGGATTACAGCAGACGTGATCAGCGGTCCCCACCATGGTTCAGGTCTTGACGTGGCGGTGGGACTCAGTAACCTAGGGTGAGCCCAGCACCTTGGGCGAAGCGAATTGAGGGGGCTCTTTGTATCCCTCTTATAAGAAGAGGGGACAAAAGAGCAGGGAGCAAGGGGTGAGGATGGTAACCTCACCCTATTGTACTGTCCCGACGTTGGGAGGGGTTGTTCTGTGGTGCTGGACAACCCCTCTATGGAGGTGGCGTTTGCTTACTAGATCCGGGGCACCTCACCAAAGGCGGCATTGGTGGCACTCGCCGGGTTTTAGTGGGTAGAGCTTAGTGGTGTGCAAATAGACTATTTTATGATAACGTGCTATGGACTATAAACTATATTTTTCTAGCGCGTTATTTTATAGACTATATTATAACGTGTAGTCGCAAGACTAGAATTACGTAACTCGCGTGAGCCGGCCGGGATAGCGCACGACACATCTAGCGCTAGCGCGCGCTCGACGCTGACTGACGTATAAACTATAAATTATAACGTCTAGCGTCTACGATCTAGCACGTTGGCGTAGTTCGAATGTTATAAAGTTATAACTACGGCCTACGCTAGCCGCCTCGCTACATACCTAATGTAGCGAGGCGCTACGTTATAGCGCTGAATAGGAATTTATGTAGCGTACGCTATACGTTGAGTATGAATAGCGCGCTACGTTATGTCGCTATGCGTTATATTAACCACCACTAGTAGAGCTGCGTCCACTTACCAGTTGTCGGGCGCAGCGAGTCCCACATACCCGCGTGGGGAGACCCACTCCCCCGCGGCATACCTCAGAGCATTTCCCGGCGTTAAAGAAAAAAAAATAAAAAAAATGACGTGATCAGCGGCGCTGGCTGATGTAAATTGTGTTCGATACCTGTTACCGGCTCCGTAGATAATAAGCTTTTATCTATACTAATATTATAAAGCTAAAGAGTTTGTTTGTTTGAACGCGCTAATCTCAGGAACTACTGGTCCGATTTGAAAAATTATTACAGTGTTAGATGACCCATTTATCGAGGAAGGCTAAAGCTATACAAACATCACGCTGTGACTAACAGTAATTAAATTGAGTAAGTTAACGCGGGCAAAGCTACGGGCAACAGCTAGTTATATGATATAGATTAACAAATATCTAACATACATTTAGCAAACTCAAGACTACGTTAATGTAGCGACATGTAGAAATCAATAACGTGAAACTACTTTCATGCATTTTTTTAGTATAAAAAACATACATACTAACATACTGTAGCACGTCAGAAGGCTCAGTACACGAGCGGTTCAGTGGAACATAAAGTTTAAATTAAAGTTAGAGTTACGGTAACCCTCATAACGTAACATTGTAACCGGTGGGAGGGAAGCGCTGTGCCGCGCTCCCAGCTGCATGGGTACCACCATCTTGCTTGTTTCTCCCGTGAAACAGCTTTGCTGTGTTTTAGAGAAGGGCAAGACAGGCAGTGTAATTACTGGCACCGAAACTTAACATCTTATGTCTCAGGATAGGCAACACATAAATAAGTTGCCTGGGCTCGTTCCAGGTATAAAATAAAAAAATCAAAATCAAAATTTTTTTATTCAAAATAGTACTAATACAGTATCTTTTTGAACGTCAATTGAATCTACCATATACTAGTTTATGTTCATGGACGACGTCGACCACTTACGATCAGGTGATACGTTTGCCAGGTTGCCTATTCACCTAACATAAAAAAAATATAACATTTACACTACTGGGTGATAAGAAAATTCCTCACCACAGTGTAAGAAACCCTTCCTAACTGGGTCTCTGTTTAGTCATTTTATAAAACTATCTTTTCCCCCTGATGGGACTATAATATACTATATTCGCGCATTTGTACCGATTTAATTTCGTATTAGTTAAGATACGCCGGCGGACGACCCATCCGATTGTAAATGGACAACGTCCCATCCCGCGGGGGAATGGGTCTCCCTAGGCGGGTATGTGGGACTCGCTGCGTCCGTAAGGTGGTAAGGTGGCCGCAGCTCTACCTGCTCCCCAGATCTGTTGAGCAAACAGGGTACCTCGACAGCTAGTCAGTCCTTCAAGGGACCGACGCTACCTCCACAGAGGCGTTGTCCCGCACTACAGAACAACCCCTCTCAACGTCGGGACAGTATAATGGGGTGAGGTTCCCATTCTCACCCCTTGCCCTTTTGTCCCCTCTTCTTATAAGAGGAGTACAAAATACAAATAGCAGCTTCCTTGCCTCAAGGTGCTGGGTTCACTTTAGGCTACTGAGCCCTACCGCCTAAGGCTTGAACCATGGTGAGGAAATTTGCTGGCCTGTTGGGCAAGTGGTCAGTGAATATCAAACTACAAATTACATTCGAACCCGCGACCCTTTAATCCCACGTGTACCGTCACATCCACACCGGAGGCAATATAATATACCTACACCACATTATAACAAAAGGTACGAGCGCAACATTGAGCTAACACAATATTGTTATATTATTAATGCTAATAAATTAATATTCATAACGCCGGTAACGGCTAATATTTGAAATTTAGTAAAACCAACAGCCGCACCTGGCCTGTTCATCATGATTTTATTATGTGCGTCAAACACAGGGACGTCATCATCATCAGACCGACACGTCCGAGAGAAGCCGATGTAATGACAACTGCAAGAGTGTGGAGAAGACTGGATCAGACGAACACTGTTTGGTCATCATCATCATCATTAACATAATCATCATCATCATCAGCCTGTATCCGTCCACTACTTAGCATAGGCCTCCCTCAATGAACTGTCTGTTAGTTCACGGCTATTCCTTTTTTACCAATTAATGAGTGACGTCATCCCATTAAAAAGTTTATTTTGTACAAATATCGCTATTATCGTAACAGACACTTCAGTTATATTTGATCTCAATGGATCGATCAGAACAATCGCAGATGTTCGACAATACTCATTAAATATATATTTATTCAGAGTACGTCAGATGTAAGTGGTCAACATCCCCAGACGTCTTTTGAGAAAATATTTGAAACCGAACAAACATTATCACCAAATTACAGTGTATATTGTTGGGTAGTTTCTTATTAGTGTTTGAAGATCTTTTACCAAAACACATCGTCACATACGATTTTATATGAAGGCTTGTTACAGGTTGACGAAATGTTAATATCAAGTAACTCGTCTCCCCAACGGCATGTCTGTAACCTCTAGTATTAAAATAACGTATGCTCTTAGTAAATATCTTACATAAGGCTGACAACTCCTTTTTTTTCTTTAACGCCGGGAAATGCTCTGAGGCATCCCGCGGGGGAGTGGGTCTCCCCACGCGGGTATGTGGGACCGCTGCGCCCAACAGCTGGTAAGTGGACGCAGCTCTACCCACTAAAACCCGGCGAGTGAAACTAAACTAAACTCCTACGGCACCTCGACGACTAGTCAGGTCCGCAAGGGACCGACGCCACCTCCACAGAGGGGTTGTCCCGCACCACAGAACAACCCTTCCCAACGTCGGGACAGTACAATCGGGTGAGGTTTCCATCCTCACCCCTGCTCTTCTGTCCCCTCTTCTTATAAGAGGGGTACAAAGAGCCCTCTCGGCCCAATTCGCTTCGCCCAAGGTGCAGCGGCTCACCCTAGGTTACTGAGCCCCACCGCCACGAAAAGGCCTGAACCATGGTGGGGAGGCTGACAACTCCTATAAGAACTGTATTTCCAACATAGTTTACCGAAGTCCCCATGTTCTGAGGGTATACCTATGAATAAAATATCGTATGTCACCCCAGTTTACTATTGACGATGCACTTTTATTGGGAACATAATATGTTCCCAATAAAACTAAATATTATTTAGTTTTGTGTAGAGAACAGCGTGGTGGAGGCCACATTTTAGTCAAAGTTTGACTTTTCAATTAGCTTGTATGTACAGAAGAACATTGTGTACATAAAGTAAAGCCCGACAGCGCCGTCGTCCGCCATATTTAAATAAAACACGATGACAGGCCGCGCCGTCAATTAAAGCGGGCGCAAAATAAAAACAAAATGGCCGCCGCACAGCGCGAGTTGAGCTGTCAGCGGCTTCTTATTAATGACGAATATAAAGTTATATCTTAAATTATAGATCACCAGCGCCAGGACTTGAATTCAGTATTATGTACTTAATATTATATTTAACTTGCCGCCCGGCAATACGAGTGAGATTATGTCAGCATATTTGTTGAGACATTTAATGCGGAATTTTATTATTTCTTGAAAAAACTTGTAGTCTATTCTAGGAATGAGCAGTCTAGATAAAACTAATCGTCCAGGTCATGGAGTGTATTTTTATAATATCTCTTACCGCTCAGTCATCAAGTAATAACCTTGTCCGACAGACACAGGTACCGTGATACCATCTCATGAGGCCGGCTCATTATACACGATGTCCAAGTAACAAGCGCGGTCGCGATTAACATATTCGATAACATTATCTGCAAGATAACTACATAATGATAACATCAGCATCCAGTCGTGAAATAATATGACATTATTAAATAATATTATGACATTATTAAATAATTACTTCCAACACGGCGGGTCACCGACTAAGATTATGAGCCCTGAAAAACTTCCACGGATTCTCCACATACTAACGTGAGAACACTGTCGTCTATATATAGTCATCTGCTGGAATTGAGCGAAGCCCTTATGTACAGACAACTGTACAGGTTTATTTTATATGTATAATTAATCAGTGCCGCGGGGCGCGTCAGCATTTTTAATACCTTTATATTGTAATAATTGTAAGTTTAACAGTAATAATAAATTACTCATAGCAGAAGGTTGTGTTATTTATCATTTTTCACGCCAACTTTCTGCCTCTATCTATCTATCACACAAGTGTGAGCGCGGTCATCAGCACTCACACCTTAGACATATAAAATTGGATGTCATTGGACTATCGGTAACACGACGTACTGGAACTGAAATTTGAAGAATATGATAATTTTATACTCTGATACACAAGATTTACCCAGGGAATGGAGTAGGCTTTTTAATAACTAAAATACACAAATTTTACATCGAAAGCTTCACAGGTATCAGTGATACAGTCGCAATATTAAACCTAAGCCTATAAGAAAATTAATTATCGCTTATTCAAGTGTACGTGCGGCCTACGGAATCATCAAAATAAGAAGAGATCGAATTTTTCTACACAAGTCTATATAAAGCTATCGATATGCCACGCAAAGTTTACATAATCATGGGAGACCTAAATGCAAAAATTGGCATACCGACAAAAGACGAATACCTAATAATGAAACAATAGATATGGTAAAAGAAACCATAGAGGACAAAGATTAATAGACTTCGCTCTAGAAAACAAAATCTCTATACTTAATACTTTTTCAAAAAGAAACCAGAGATGGACATGGAGGTCGCCAAACGGAAAATATATAAATGTAATAGATTTTATCTTGTCAAACAAACCAGAAATGATACAAAATATAGAAGTACTAAACCTTTACTATCCCTCTGACCATAAAACCTTAAGAGCAACAGTAACCCTGACAAAACTAAAAAGGAAAAGAACTGGATTCACAATATACCAAAACTTTACTTTGAAAAACGAAATGGAAATAAATACAGAGAATGCATCACATCTCTCTTACCTGACCTACCAGACCTTCAATAAAATCCTACAATACAAATATACTACGATAAAACATCATCATTCAGAGCCTTAAAAAGCTAAAACAACAAACAAAAAAGCCAACAGAAACCACGAACTTTTATCAGAACATTAGAGCACTTAATATGATGAAAAGACAAGTACTACAAAAAAACACAAACACAACGCGAAGCATGAAAAACGAAATTTCAGCTCTACCTATATAAGCTAATACGCAAATGCATAAAACAAGACTACACCAGATATAGATCAAACACTATACAGAAGCACCTTGTACAATAAGGCAGTTCAAAAAAAGCTTTTAAGTAATTACGAACGAACAAAACGTGTATCCTCTATACATATGTCTAAAAAGAGCAGAAACAACATTAAACAACCGTAAAGACGTTATAAATATAGCGACAGATTACTATAAGACTCTCTACAGCGACCAAAAACGAGACGAGAGATCTTACCAGAGCAATACAAATCCCAAATGCGTAGTGTCAACAGAAAGTATTATACCATTCGATGAACAAGAGGTGGCTGAAACGATAAATAAATTAAAAATGGATAAAAGCCCTGGTCCAGACCATATAACAAACGAGGCCATAAAAGCAGCTCACACATTATTTTTAAAGCCTAAATAACCTATTTAACTGCATTTTGGAATCAGCTTATATACCTACACAATGGTCTGAATCGCACATAACACTTATCTATAAAAAAGGAGACCCACATGACATAGCAAACTACAGACCAATTAGCTTACTGCCTTGTTGTATAAACTTTTCAAATTGCTCATAAATCAAAGGATAAAGGTTATACTGGAACCAACTCAACCTATTGAACAAGCTGGATTCAGAAAGAATTTTTCTAAGATCGAACATATCCACAGTTTAGAACAAATAATAGAAAAGTACCAGGAAAACCAGAGAACTGTACACATAGCTTATAATATAGATTACATAAAAGCGTTCGACACCGTGTCGTACAGAAGTATCTGGGACACGCTGGAAGAACAGGGACTGAACAGTGGATACATACAGGTGATTACAAGCATATACAGCAATAGCACAGTTAGAGTTAAATTAGAAAAAATCGGTCCAAGCTTTCCCATAGAGAGAGGCGTGAGACAAGGGGACCCAATGTCCCCAACACTGTTCATTGCCATCCTGGAATCGATAATCAGTAAGATGAATTGTAATAAATGTGGTTTAAAGATTGGCGGAAACTACTTGAGTCATATCCGTTTCGCTGAAGATTTAGTACTTCTATCGGAATCTAGCACACAAATACAGCTCATTATACAGTCGTTGAATGTACTAAGTAAGCAAGTAGGCTTAGAAATGAATCTCACAAAAACAATGTTAATGACAATTTTTTCTAATAGAAGACCAATAATAATCGACAAGGAACCTCTCAAGTATACAGAAAAAATATTTATACTTGGGTAAACAGTTTTGACAAAAAAAGTAACGATTTCGAAATAGAGCGACGTACACAACTTACTTGGAACAAATACTGGGGCATGAAAGAAATATTTAAGAGTCCAGTACAAATCACAACTAAAGTCATGACGTCATGCCTCTTACGTACGCCTGTCAGACTTGGAAATTTGCCGCTAAAATAAAAAATAAAATAAGCACATGCCAACGTGGAATGGGACGCTATATGCTTTACATAAGAATAGTGCAAAAAATAAGACATACTAAGATTAGAAACGAAACAAAAGTGACAGACGTTCTAAACCATGCTATGAAACTTAAATGGAAATGGCGGGGCATGTAGCACGACTACAAGACGAAAGATGGACCAATAGGGTGACATCATGGACCGGTCCACTGGGTAAGCGATATAGAGGAAGACCGCTTACAAGATGGCAGGACGAGATTATCAAGACAGCTGGTCGAAATTGGTTACTGGTAGCCCAAGACAGGGAGCGTTGGCAGTCCTTGGAGGAGGCTTTTACCCGATGAGGGGTTCTTGCACTGAGCTAATCGAAATTTTAATCAAAGTTTAAGTTAAATATAGATCTTAATGATTAATACCTGTTTACATTACATTCACAATAAAAATCAAATGTTAGTTTAGTAGGTACTAGAAGTATAATTATTAGTCTGTAGAAAAAAAATTGTAACCCTTGCAAGAAATAAAAGGCTTTTTTTATTTTTATTTAAATATATTTAAATAAATACTTCAATCTTACGAACATTTATTCGTATAAAATAAATCCTAAATTTTTCCAGCAAGAAGTTTAATAGATGTTATTGCGGATTATTGTGATTTTTAAATTCTCAACGTTTCTTGTAAAATCCTTAAAAATATTTCATTATAATTGGTGACATTCGCGAAAACATTAGAAAAAACTAAAACTATACACTATAATATCTTCTTTCAAACTTAACTTTGTTGAGATATCGTGGGTTCGAATCCCTATGATTCCCCATTAATACTTTAGGCAAATCCGCAAACAAAATACCAGTTTTTTTCTATCTCGTATACCTCCATACATAATCATTATTTTAAACGAGCAATAAAAATACGATAAAATTATTTTAAGCTAACAACTGCGTAAGTTTCATAAATCAGTGAACACATTTTGGTATGGACCTCAATTTGGAGCCAATTAAGTGTAATAACTCACTTATATCATTTTCGTACAACAATGTACCCTGGAGGGTAGAATCTGGAGCTAGTAATACAGTTTTGTATCAGAGGGTTAGTTTACAACATGAGATTGTTATGGGTGTACATGGGCCATTGGAATGGAAATTTATAAAAACTTATTTTTAGGAATCGCAGGGGGTCAGGAACGAACCCGGACCTCTCGGCACTCACTCAAGAGGCTGAGCCCATGCCCGCTAGGCCATCGTTGATCGTCGCTCCAACATCATTATCAGCTTGAATTACCATCCATAGTCTGAGATAATATCTCCATACACCTCTCTCTATGTAAATATTTATTTTGATACTCTCAAGTAAATTGGAAGGTTGATCCGTCGACTGGATGACATGACGATGTCCGTGCTCGTCTTAGTTGAGGAATTGAGGCCATGATGATGTAGTAGATAATCAAACCCTAGAGAGTACCCTTCACATCACAGAGTACCCTTTTTTTTCTTTTACGACGGGAAATGCTCTAAGGCATTATAATGAAACAATTTTTACGGATTCTATCGTGGTTTATTAAGATTTTTAAACGGTGAATCTCACCACCATCCAAGACAGTTAGCTACCGTGGGTAAATTATTGTTTCAGAGAGCACAAAGGATCTGTGATGAGCAACACCTGGAGACCAAACTTCAACATGTCAAGCAAGTACTGCGTGACAACAAGCTTCGGGTACAGCGTCTCCGTCACAGTGAACGTGTGAAACCAGCCACCGTCGAGCGAGTACCTGCTGTTCTACCATTTATGAAAGGCGTCACTGACAAGATTGGCTTCATCCTAAAGCAAGCTTCTATAAAAACTTATTTCAAGCCGCCAAAAAAAGATAACGAATGGCGGGAAGCATCGGGACGCGCGGTTGTGTTTTTTTTGGTTTCCCGTTAATTAATTGTTATTTTGTGTTTTGTCCATTCGGGGTGGTTTTCTATAGTGTTTGTTTTAAAAAATTGATCTTTATATATTGTGATTGGTTGGCGAATCTTATAGAGTACCGTTCTGAAGTGGTTTTCTTAGTAGGGCTGTTCTGGCGGTTTTCTATAGTGTTTGTTTTAAAAACTTAATCAGTGTAATATATAATGTGATTGTTTGGCGAATATTGGTGGACTGCCATGTGTGGATGGAATCGGGAATGATAGTTGATTGATGGGGGCTAGAGGGGCGAAGCCGCGCTCCTTGGGGTTTCCCGCCATTTCTCCGTATTACAGACCGAATAATTGTATTTTGTATGGCTAATAGCCTAGTAGCTAATGCCTTTAAATGAAAATAATAATAAAAAAAGATAACTCAATTCTTACTATCTGTCAAGTGTCATATTTATACCCTTACAAGATGCAGGAGTATACAAGCTTGATTGTGACTGTGGTCTCTCTTTTACTATAAATTAACGTTATCGGTCGGTATGTCAAATTTATTATTGAAATATATGGACAGTAAAGATACACGCATGTACATACTTACACGTTATATCTTAACACGTTACTAAGGTAACGATGATCATGGACGCGTTTGTGAGCAGTTTGCTCCGCTCGTGTATGCAGTTCGACCACACCGACTCTTTACTACCGAACTTAGCACCAAAATCTATGAAATTACACTGTGATATCACCATATGCGTTATACGTACGATACGGGCCAATAGTACGAGATATGTACCGCGCGACATACGTACCTACTGATAATAAAAGCACTCAAGATCCCCACCATGGTTCAGGCCTTGACGTGGCGGTGGGGCATAGTAGCCTAGGGTGAATCCAGTACCTTGGGCGAAGCTAATTGAGCCGAGGGGGCTCTTTGTACCCCTCTTATAAGAAGAGGGAAAAAAGAGCAGGGGTAAAGGGACGAGGATGGGAACCTCACCCCATTGTACTTAAAAATAAATGCAGTCAATTTGCAGCTTACGGCGCGTTCGGTACGTGCGGTTTGATTGCTGAACGTGGCGCGTAATACGTTTGATGCATACGGTACGCGCCACGTTACGGTATGCAGCATACGGTTCGTTTGGTAATTGTGGTGCGAATTCTCCGCTTGTGGTGCGTTAAACGCGTGTGATGCGTTAACTGTTAACGCATAAGTGCGTTGCCTTGTGTTGTGTATTTGGCGTGCGTTGCGTACGCCGAGTAGCATGTACTACGTCACGGATAAAATATGTGCTAGAACCTTAATTTATCGTTTTGTGTTCAAACATAACGCAATAAAATAAAATGGCTTAACGTTGATATGTGATTAATTTAAAATGTATTATCTGACAGATCGAATGACGACGATTATTAATGAGTTGTGAACTTGGGATTATCAATCAAAACTCGTGAGTTTATATTATGAAAACTGGATTTGGAGTAATTCAAGGATTTAGAGTTATTTAAGACTGGATTTAGAGTAATTCAAGGATTTAGAGTTATTTAAGACTGGAGTTAGAGTTATTTAATACATTTGCCTCAGGTTTTTCCAAGCCGATGTAACTAGATTTATGCATTATCAAGATAGCAAAGAGACATTTTGATAAAATATACTATGGAAGTGAGTACGAGATAATAATGTTGTGCAAACTGCCATACATATTATGTACATGTAAATACATTCATGTTTCAAATGGTGAAATTTGAATCCGCAACCCCTTGAGATCGTGAGATGAAGGGGGGACCCCTTCAAGCTATATTCAAGTATATAAATTGAAGGATTGGAGGATGTACTATATTGAAACTTATAGCTTGAACTAGTAACATTCTTTTTTACAAACCCTTTTATTTTACATCGTCCGAACTCAACGATATTTTTATAACCAAAAGCATTAAATACCAAGAATATAAAATATGTACTCCGAGTATTATTTCAAGAGAAGATAATTTGGTAAAAGGATAGGTTTTATTTCAAGATGTTTTATTGTCTGTGTGACGTCACACGAAGGAGGGTGGAAGGGGGAGGGGGGAGATGTCGTAAATGTGTCGGAGATAGTGAAATTTCCTTTTGTTGAATTACAATTTCAAGTTTATTTAGAACCTGTTTTATGTTTGTCTATTATACGCACGAATATAACACAATAGAAGGTAATCTTAAATTATATTATTAATATTTAAATTAATAACATCAGAGAGGTCACAAAAATACAACAAGAAAATAACGAAAGGAATAAAATTGTAGATATATTATTATGTTTGGAAAACGTAGTAAGTTTTTTTCTCTTTTCCGTCAAACGTAGAAAACTTTTTTTTTGTTATCGCAGGAAAATGCTTTTTGCGCATGTAGCCAGGATCTCGGGTAGATCCTGACCCTATGTGGGACTCGCACCTGGGAGTGCCCTACCCGTAAACTAAAACCACTGCGAGCGCCTTCAGCCGCTTTAATTTGAGGGTCCCGGATAGGCATTCAACAGGATCACCTCAGCGACAGGCTGGCCCCGGCGAAGGCCAGACTACTCCTCTTAAGGGGGGCTGTCCGGCTGCTTGGGCAGTCCCCGCGACGTCGTGTCATACTGGGTCCAGGCTCCCATCCAGAACCCGACACGAGCTCCAGGACTCGGCGTCACCGAGCATCGCGGTGATGACACTCGGCAGAGACAAGTCCCCTCCGATGACCGATGTCAGATCATGACGCAGCGCCGCCCATCTCGGGCACACCTTGAGGGTGTGCTGGGCCGAGTCCACCGCCGCGCCACAATCGTGACACACAGTCAACGGCTCCCTGCGGGCCGTCCGGCACAGGTACTCACCAAAGCAACCATGCCCGGTGAGCACCTGTATCAGAAGGTGAGGGGTTTGCGCTTACGGCGCATCCACCGCTAAAGGACCGGATGCAGAGCAACCGTTGAAAACTGCTTTGGTGGAAGATATACGCAAGAAATAAAATATGATAGCTATGTAGCAAGCGGACGGAAACGTAACTAAGCTAATCTCTCACACCACATCTGAAATTCATTCACGCATTCCACTTAAACAAAGATTCATCTGTTGAAAATCTTTGTACATACAATATATACGTTTCGTGTACCTAGTACCTTCCTATATTTCAACCTTTCAATACACACTACACAGTCTATTGTCCAATTGCTCTCAAATGACAGCTCCGGTACCTGCCGCTGCCTGCAGCGTGTGACCGGTACACGGGGTGGTGGGAGACAGTGTGGGGACTGGCTGTTGGTTGTTGAGGTCTGCACCTGTGTGATAACGTGTCCGCTAGCCTCTGGTTCTGAGCGTGTTTGATTGAAGTCAATATTTTGTATGGTTTACTCAATTCTCCATCCTCAAGTGTATTTTAGTAGGGCCTATACCATCCCCACCATGGTTCGGGCCTTGACGTGGCGGTGGGGCTCAGTAGCCTAGGGTGAGCCCAGCACCTTGGGCGAAGCTAATTGAGCCGAGGGGGCTCTTTGTGCCCATCTTATAAGAGGGAACAAAAGAGCAGGGGGCAAGGGGCGAGGATGGGAACCTGACCCCATTATACTGTCCCGAAGTTGGGAGGGGTTGTTCTGTGCTGCGGGACAACCTCTCTTGCGGGACTGACTAGCCGTCGAGGTACCCTGTTACCTTAACAGATCCGGGGCACCTCACTAAAGGCGGCACTGGTGGCGCTTGCCGTGTTTGAGTGGGTAGAGCTGCGTCCACTTACCATCTTTCGGGCGCAGCGAGTCCCACATACCCGCGTGGGGAGACCCACTCCCCCGCGGGATGCCTCAGAGCATTTCCCGGCGTTAAAGAAAAAAAAAGTACCTATAACATGAGACCTTATGGCCATTACCCATGCCTTTTAATACTGTAGAGCATTGGAAAGTATCCTATGAGTTTTGATCAAGTTACGGATTACAAAGTAATCCTGTAAACGTTTGTTTTTGCAATTTTTATCCCATTTAGTGCCAATTCCAAAAACTATTTTTGAACTACTAGCAGATACAACTATATTAATATTATGTCCGTTCTCCGTCGAATGTGGTTTTACAATATTGTTCAAGTTTCGTTCTCGATGTGAAATAGCTTTAGTTGTGTGTTTGTTATTAGTTAGTTCCGTTGTAGTTTTTCAATTATTTCTGCATGCGATGCAGTCTTATTTGCATTTAGATCTTTTATTCTATTTTTTCAGTGTACACTTATTTAGCGCGGTACGCATATTTTAAGATGAGGTCTCTGAACTCGCAACACCGCACACGAAACGCTGGAGACGCAGTTTGACGTTTATATGACGTGGACTCGCGACACCGGATGCAAAACCCTGGAGACACAGTTTGACGTTTGATTTATTTAATTTATATAAGATTATGCTATTTTTTTGCAAATTATGTCATGCGGCCACTTTGTGCGCCGTTTAAATTGTATAGGTTGTCATAATCTATTATAGCCTGTATTATACATATTTGAATTTAATTGATTTGTTTTCACTTATATCGGCAGTCCCTGTGACTGGTTCGGTTTTTTTTTCTTAGAATTTATATTTCTGATATTTGAACCGTATTAGAATCATCAAAACAAATAAAAAGATTCCATCTCGTGGGGTACCTTATTAATTCTGTAAAGTACATTATTCGATAAGCAAAATGAACAATTTGATAGTGACTTTAATAATCGCGAGCAAAATCTACAAACGCAATAAAGTGAACGTAACTTTCCTTACTCAATCATTTCGAGCTTAAGTGTTTTTGTTTTTATAGAAAAGGGGGCAAGCGGACAGACGGTTCACCTGGTGAAAAGCGACATCCACAGACACCTTTTTTTCTTTAACGCCGGGAAATGCTCTGAGGCATCCCGCGGGGGAGTGGGCCTCCCCACGCGGGTATGTGGGACTCGCTGCGCCCGACAGCTGGTAAATAGAAGCAGCTCTACCCACTAAAACCCGGCGAGTGCCACCAATGCCGCCTTTGGTGAGGTGCCCTGGAAATAGTAAACAAACAGGGCACCTCGACGGCTAGTCAGTCCCGTAAGGGACCGACGCCACCTCCACAGAGGGGTCGTCCCGTACCACAGAACAACCCCTCCCAACGTCGGGACAGTACAATGGGGAGAGGTTCCCATCCTCGTCCCTTGCCCCCTGCTCTTTTGTTTAACTTCTTATAAGAAGGGTACAAAGAGCCCCCTCGGCTCAATTAGCTTCGTCCAAGGTGCTGGGCTCACCCTAGGCTACTGAGCCCCACCGCCACGTCAAGGCCTGAACCATGGTAGGGATCCACAGACACCAGAGTATGCTCTTTTGGATATACGAGAGTCCCGTGAGGTCGTGATACTGTCAATAACTAAAATAACTGTAGTGAATGGGACCAACAAAATAAAGAGATAATTTCTGACTTGGGTTTCATTCACTTAAACATGGCTTGTGGTTTTCTTTATGTGATCAGGGGGCAAACGAGCAGTCGGAGCCTCACGGCGCCGACGCCCATACATATCCACACAACCAAGGCCACGCAGATGCGTCACCTTCCTTTTCCCTTCCCCCCCCAATGGGCCACCGGAAAATCACAAACCGCACGAAACGCAGCATAGCTGTCACTTGACGCCGGTGTTATGTGAGCGAGAGGTACCACCTCGGTCGTGCCAGCCCACTTCGGCTGCAATGCAGCATGGCACTTGCCCTTACTAAACTTGGTGTATTTTAGGTATATTATTATACAATAATTATTAATGTGGACTCTTTTGTGTGAAACAGAGTTATGGCCTAAGATCCCGATATAAAACGACCTTCACCGAGCTGGTTATTGGATGAAACTTATTTTATATTCGATTTAATATGTCAATAAATATATTGCATATGGGTTGTCTAAAAAATTACAGTCCAGGATATGATTAATTAATAATTTAAAAAAAAATATTTTAATTTTTTTTTAAAGGTATTGGTTAATAGACAAATTCCATACCAATCGAAAGTATAAACCCCATAGAATATGCACACGTTAGGTTGTCTTTCTTTTTCCCGTCACAACTCGGGTAGGCGGGTATAAGCAGGTAAATCGATACTAGTGACTTGCACCGGTCTGGTTAACGAATTAAAATTAAATGAAAATAAAGATTAATCCATTACGATCACGGTAGTATAAGGTTGTCTATAAAATTATTTTTGTTGTATTTTTTTTTTATTATTATTAAGTAATAATAATCCTGGACTGAATTTTTTTAGGCAACCCATATGCAATATATTTATTAATATAAAATAAGTTTCATCCAATTACCAGCTCGGTGAAGGTCCTCTTTATATCGGTATCCTTAACTATTAGTTATCGCCGTTTCAACTTACGCTATGATTGAATTCTCTTCCTTTCGCATACTAATGTCTGTAAACAAAATATTGTGTGCTTTTAATGTAACAGGTTTATTAGAAACGATGATGTCTATAATTGGAACGGTTTCAAGGTACCGCACCTTTTAAAATTATATGTGAGTGGGGAAGAAAACCCTAAACCTTAGACTAATGTTGTTTTATTAAATGAGAGATTGGAGGCCGTGTTCACGATCACCGCGGATTGGTGAACTATCGACTAGATGAGACGGACTTCCACAAACGACTAACCGAATTAAGAACAGAATTAAGTTAACACAAATATGTATGATGTAAGGATCGATCGTCTTGGCGTTCATTGTAGGAGGTTTATGTTCAGCAGTGATCGGATGATGATGATGATGATAATTATAAGTTATCATCATTTAGAAAAGGCTGAGGTATTACATAAGGACAATATAAACTGAAGCAGACAAGTTAAATGAGGAGGATCGATGTAACGGAACGTTACATGACTTCGTGTTTTCACACGATTTATTGTTTTATCTATATTATTTTAAAGCATTACTTACAAAACTAATTTACTAACAATACGTACAAACTTTATTTACTAATATTATAATTATAAATTTACATTTTAATCATTATCGATATTTATATAATCTCATCAATAAAATAATATACCTACTAAGTAAAAGTTAAGGCGAAAATTTATATAATATATTTTTAAATAGATTGTCGCGGACAGTACTCATCGGACGAAACAATAACCGGTTGATCGTCTCGAGCTCCGCCGTGGCGGCGCTGCATTCATTCGGTGCTAGAACGCGAAGTTGTTGCTACGTTCTCAATTTTGACTGTGTCTGACCACCGATCCGCCTATTATTATTATAATCAATTGTATTTACCAAGTTTAATATTTACCGAATCTTAAACCATCCAGTTTGATATACATTGGAGAAATCCCCGTCTTAGGATATTAGCACACAAGTACCTAACTGTTAGTTTTAAAATCATTGTATTTTGTAACGGCTGTGTTGTACAGCTTATGTGAGTTTTAAATGATAATTACAAAGCTATTTTTTTTTTTTTTGCTTATTAATTAATACTATAAACGGTTAATTTTTTTTTTAATCTACCTTCAGTCTTCATTCTTTAATATAAAAATTATTTGTCTTTCAATTAAGAAACATTTTGTTAATAGATTTCTTAAAGTTTATTATAACTATTTTATTTTAATTGTAATTTAAGTTCTGTCGCCCTACCACGACAATTCCGCTACCACAGTAGGTGGCGGGCGCTCCCCTTGGGGCATCGTGGAAGGGCCTCCGGACTGTTATATGGTTAGTGGACTAAGGCGGAGACTGTACATTCCAGGGACCCTGCTCCGAGCTAGGAATACTGTCCACGTCACCTTTACTTCGAGGCGAACACCGCTGCTGCCTTTACCCGATTGGACGCGGAGTCCCTGCAGCGCCCTAGCTGTGCCGGAGCCTTCGCCCTCGTTCCACGGCCGTACCAGGAGAGTATCCCCTACATTTCCTAAGTGGCAGAATCATATGTAGGCTTTATACCACGTCCCTTATAAATTAGTGTCTCACCTACCGCCTTAAACCATTGTATGTCCTTGTGTAATTAAAATATTATAATTAACACCGTTTTATTATTTAACCACATAACGGTAGGTGTTACATCGAACAAACTCAAATCAAGCAAACTTACCTACTTTAGCCTTTTTTTTTTGACGCAGTGGAAATGCTTTGCGCATTCACCCGGGGATGGGGCGTCCCCGGGGATATGTGGTACTCCCAGCGCTCCTCCCCCCAGCGTCGGTATACTGCACTAAAACCACTGCGAGTTGCCTTCAGCCGCTTGAAGGGGAGTGTCCCGGATCTTTCTAACACAGAACACACCGCGACCGGCCGGTTACCTCAAAAGGGCTAACCGGTCTTCTTCCTAGTATGGGGGAGCTCCGACAACCTGGAGCACCCCCGCCGACGTCGGAACTTTTCTACCGGGGCAGGTACCCAACCTTACCCCGAGTCCCGTTAGACGGGAGGCAGGAGGTGCCTACCGCCTCCTCCGCACTCCCGTCCTACGTCGGTAGCTACTTTAGTCTACTTTTGTAATAGTTAGGTAAAACATCTTGTAAGTTTTTCTAGGCCCGGCCTAGATTCAAAATGCCCTACGTCTAAGAAGTGGAAAAAGTCAGCCCTCATTGAATGATGATGATGATGATATTATTTCAGAACACCTCAACATATGATACCGAAACCGTTATTAATAGAGTTAATACGTGTGTAACATTAACAAGGCTTATAGCTCAATTCCAATTAGTTCAAAGGGGTTCGTTACACAATACGTTAACATTACTTACGCTGACTATTGTGAACCAAACAGTAAACGTTACACGCACTAATAATTACAATATTACGAACGATAATATATTATAGAGTGATATATGTAACAATATTAATAGTTACGCTGTTCTTTTTTTTTTCTTTAACGCCGGGAAATGCTCTGAGGCATCCCGCGGGGGAGTGGGTCGCCCCAACCGGGTATATGAGACTCGCTGGTAAGCTGGTGAGTGGACGCGGCTCTACCCACTAAAACCCGGCGAGTGCCACCAATGCCGCCTTTGGTGTCCCGGATCTAATAAGGATACAGTGCACCTCGACGGCTAGTCAGTCCCCCAATGGACCGACGCCACCTCCTCGGGTTGTCCCGCACCATACAACAACCCTTCCCAACGTCGGGACAGTACAATGAGGTGTGGTTCCCATCCTCGCCCCTTGCCCCCTGCTCTTTTGTCCTCTCTTCGTATAAGAGGGGTACAAAGAACCCCCTCAGCTCAATTAGTTTCGTCCAAGGTGGGCTGGGCTCACCCTAGGCTACTGAGCACCACCGCCATGTCAAGGCCTGAACCATGGTAGGGATCCACAGACACCAGAGTATGCTCTTTTGGATATACGAGAGTCCCGTGAGGTCGTGATACTGTCAATAACTAAAAGAACTGTAGTGAATGGGACCAACTGAATAAAGAGATAATTTCTGACTTGGGTTTCATTCAACCATGGTGGGGACGCTATTAGGAAGGGTTATTCTTTGGTGCGGGACAACCCCTCTGTGGTAGTGGCAGTCCCTTGGGGGCCTGACTAGCCGTCGAGGTGCCCTGTTTCCTCATTCGATCCGGGGTATCTCAGCAAAGGCGGCATTGGTGGCACTCGCCTGGTTTTAATGGGTTGAGCTGCGTCCACTTACCAGTTTTCGGGCGCAGCGAGTCCCACATACCCGCCTGGGGAGACTCACTCCCCCGCATGGAACTATTTATGATCTATGGTTGCTAAATGACGATAAAATTGGTAAAAATTGTTTTATTTATGAAATTTACGCAAATTCAGGATATCTTTACACTAATAAATGCTTGAGTTTGATCGCTATAGTGTGTTTCAGATGTCAATTCATGTCCACCTGTGCGAAGCCGCATGTATCAGCTAGTATTTCATTGTTATAATAATTGGGAATACTTATAATAATTGACAATTAGTTATGTGTAATTAACTAATTATACATAAAACGTATATAATTAAATATAACGTATACGTATAAAACGTGTCAGGAGCGGACGGTACACACCACTATCTGTCGTCGGGGCTGGTGGTAGCGACCGTCACCATGGCGGTATATACCACTCTGTACACGGTACTTCTGCTTGTCTACACATTCAGCACAGCTAGTAAGTATTAATTCAAACTATTTCTATAAATGCATAACTGTCATACATAAAGCTTAATTTTACGTAAGTTTATACAAATTTTCAATTCTTATTCCATTTCTACATGTTTATGATATAGTTTCAGGTTTGGATACAATATCGGGGTGTAGAGCTGATGACCAGACGTGCGTCGATAGAATTGCGAACAGCGTGTACCAGCAGCTCATGGTGGGCGTCCCAGCGCTGGGCATCGAGCCCCACGAGCCCACGCACCACGCGGTGATAGAGGGCCACCTGTCCGTCCTCAAGTACAAGTTCCTCAACGCCACCTTCACGGGGCTGGACAAGTGCACGCTCAGTAATGTACAGTAAGTATACAGAAGTTGATGCAATTGCCGTTTACAAAAACTATATTTTTACTGAACTATTTCAATGGCCACGCTCGGGAAGACGGAGGTCCGTTGACCTGCGACTGGCTGAGACGATCTCCGTACAGTGGCCGGTGACAGCTCTGGATCGAGTGGCGGGGATCAGCCGTCTTAGTGTACATTGACAGGGGCCTATGTCCGACAATGGACGTAAAATGTTGATAATAAAGTAATTACTAGCGATGATAACGTGGAGGCCTCGTTTAGGTAGACGAGATGTTGGTTGGTCATCAACCAGGTGGGAAGACGATCTCCGTGCAGTGACCGGTCCGTGTTGGATGCGAGTGGCAATCGGCCGTCTTGGCGTTCATTGAAGGAGGCCTATGTTCAGTGGATGGATAATGGCTGATGATTATGATGATATATAATAAAAAATAAATCTGTATCTATGTGTGTTAAGCAAGCAATAAACTTAATACTAACATCCACGTAATATGTCTAATTAACTCTAAGAGGATTGTTTTAATTTATCTCTGTTATCGACTTCCCGAGATGATTCAACTTATATTACAAGTTATAATTATGTAATGATGTTGTTACGATAACTACCTCTACCGCACGTGTCAGTAATATGACTGTAACGTTACCGTCGCCTGTTAACAATTACTGACCGTCCTCCGTACATGTACTTGATGGTGTTACATAAGTGTCTGTGTGTTGTACCTAATTCATAAATATTCATTTATTCTCGATTGTTCCAGTCTGGACCAAGAAGCTCTGAGAGTGCACGTGGAGATGTCGTGTCCGAGGATCGAGATGAGAGCCGAATACGAGATAAGCGGTCGCCTCATTATATTACCGGTAGAGGGCGCGGGGGAATGCCATGTGGTAACCGGTGAGGGTCGGACAAAAAATCAAGATAAATATTTTTTCTTCAAAAAAGTAACTCATTTAACGTCAACTGAATCTTCCACCGGTTCCTAAGCCTATGGTTCTTCCATCCACAATGATCTTCTGTCTGAGTATCGCTGAAACTGTCTGTTGTCTGTCGGCAGCTCCCAGAGCATTGGTACCACCATCCTGCTTCCAGCAACAACTTCATTAAGTCCCGTAAAGAAGAGAAAGTCTGTCAATGTGGATTGTGGTGACATTAGTGAACTAATATGTTGGGTCAACTCATACACGGCCATCTAATCCCAAACTAGACAGAGTGTCTGATGATACCATAAGTAACCAGATAACTGATATAATATACTTAAATATTTCTAAATACATAATTATTATTTTTATGTTAGTTGGATAGGCAAACTGGCAAACGTGCCACCTGATGGTAAGTGGTCGACGTCGCCCATGAACATAAACTAGTTTACCTGGAACGAGCCCAGGCAACTCATCTATGTGTTGCCTACCCTGAGACATAAGATGTTAAGTCTCGGTGCCAGTAATTACACTGCCTGTCTTGCCCTTCTCTCCGAAACACAGCAAAGCTGTTTCACGGGAGAAACAAGCAAGATGGTGGTACCCATGCAGCCGGGAGCGAGGCACAGCGCTTCCCTCCCACCGGTAGATATTATAGATAAATTACACCCAGACACAGAACAAATGATCATGCTCATCACACAAACATTTGTCCTGGGTGGGGATCGAACCCACGACCTTCTGGTTTAGCAGTCAGGGTCACTAACCACTAGACAAACAGGCCAGTCATGAACTAATGGTATGAGGTCATAGAAGGAGTCATTACCTATCAGAAACGTTACAGCTTCGTCCTATGTTTAAATCAGAAGATGGAATTACAAGTTGGATTACTCCTCAACACATCTACTGATAAAAGTAAAAGGACATTAAATTCGTTCTGTTCTAGGGAAGTACAACTTGGCAGCTGACTGCGACGTGAAGATATCCGAAGGTGGCGACGGTGAGAGACACATGACCATCAAGAGCTACCAGCTGCGGCCCGAAGCTGCTGGACCCATCGTGTTCGACTTCAAGAACTTGTTTAACGGACAGAAGGATCTGTGTGAGTTAACACTTTTAATTTTGCTCAAATTATGGTTTCTTTTATGTAGGGTCAAACCTGTAAGTTGCCCCACCATGGTTCAGGCTTTGTCGTGGCAGTGGGGCTCAGTAACCTAGGGTGAGCCGCTGCACCTTGGGCGAAGCTGATTGGGCCAAGAGGGCACTTTTTACCCCTCTTATAAGAAGAGGGGACATAAGAGCAGGGGGCATGGGGTGAGGATGGGAACCTCACCCCATGTACTGTCCCGACGTTGGGAGGGGTTATTCTGTGGTGCGGGACAACGTCTCTGTGGAGGTGGCGTCGGTCTCTTGCGGGACTGACTAGCCGTCGAGGTGCCCTGTTTGTTTACTAGATCCGGGGCACCTCATCAAAGGCGGCATTGGTGGCACTCGCCGGGTTTTAGTGGGTAGAGCTGAGTCCACTAACCACCTTTCGGGCGCAGCGAGTCTCACACCGCGTGGGGAGACCCACTCCCCCGCGGGATGCCACTCCCCCGCGGGATGTTTTTCTTTAACGCCGGGAAATGCTCTGAGCATTTCCCGGCGTTAAAGAAAAACAAAAAAAGCCTGTAAGTTGGAGATTTCGCCTGACCAACGTGCTCCTGGAAAACCCATGTTTATTGATTATTTAAAGCCTTGCCTTATGCCCTGTGGTATTTCAGGTGTCCTTGATCATCTGCTCTCTTACCATTAGGGATGCAGCTGTCCATCAATAGATATAATTCTTGAGACCATGAATAATCTGGAGCATAAGTCCTTGTTCTATTCCATGTCCTGAGCGTAGCTGACGCGGTGCACAAGTTCGCCAACGAGAACTGGAAGGAGGTATCCGACTTCGTCCAGGACCCCGTGTGGTCCGCGCACGCCGGGAAACTCATCAGCGCCGCCAACAAGTTCCTCAAGAAGGTCTCACTGGATCAATGACCATAAAATAATAATCAAGTGTAATAATAATAAAGATGTAAAATTAATCGCTCAAAAGGCTGTCTTATGAAATAAAATATTGGCTGAGGTACATATAAGAAAAATCTTTTTGTTTTTCTGTTTCTTGTACATTAGGATATGACATATAGACACACAAACCTATAAACACTAAAGCCTTACACCAAGGGTTCATATAACCTTTTCGATACTCTAGTTACTATTTAGTGATAACGTATCTTAATCCAAGTCGTAAGGTGTTATTGGTCGTTTTATATGCGGATGGTACTTTAGATAAGGTCACGGCAGTCTGCACACCGTACCGCTGGGAATGGAACGTTTAACTTTTTTTTTTTCTTTTACGCCGGGAAATGCTTTTAGGCATCCCGCAGTTGGTCTCCCCAGGCGGGTATGTGGGACTCGCTGCGCCCGAAAGGTGATAAGTGGACGCAACCCTAGTCACTAAAACCTGGCGAGTGCAACCAATGCCGCCCTGGGTGAGGTGCCCTGGATCTGTTGAGCAAACAGGGCACCTCGATGGCTAGTCAGTCCTTCAAGGGAACGATACCACCTCCACAGAGGGGTTGTCCCGTACCACAGAACAACGTCCCTGCTCTTTTGTCCCAACGTCGGGACGGTACAATGGGTGAGGTTCCCATCCTCGCCCCTTGTTCTCTGCTCATTTGTCCCCTCTTCTTATAAGAGAGGAACAAAGAGCCCCCTCGGCTCAATTTGCTTCGCCCAAGGTGCTGGGCTCACCCTAGGCTACTGAGCCCCACCGCCACGACAAGGCTTGAACCATGGTGGGGAACGATTAACGCTACGATTAAATATATAAAAGAACCTGGGATTTAAAGTAAAGATCTCTATAATTAATTATAGTAATCTTCAAATCTTATTTTAAGCTTTAGTTCTCTTGATGTCTGTCTTAAGTAAGACAAAGTTAAGTCTACATTAAAGTTAGGTATATTGAGGTCTAGACTGATCTTAGCGATACACGACTACGACCTATGGATTTACATTAAATACAAGTTTATTCAAATTTTCGTATAAACAGCACAAGACAAATATTATACTCTGAAAGTTGCTCTACTTTAGTAGGAGATAAAGATGAAAACCTTGTTTTCGCTCTTTACTAGTAGTTAGTTGGTCAAGCTTAGGCCAATGCGAGCGTAGGCAAATTAATACAAGGCAAGCGCTACTATCTAGATGTTTGACAAAGGAATGCAAATGGCCAATACGAGGGCGGCACTAAAAATTTCGGGAATCAAGGAAGTGACACAACATTACTATTTAAAAATGTATGTGTTGCTTTTCGAAGTATTCTCCGTGAAATTTGACATATTTGTCGATACGATGGAACCAATCATTGAAGCAACCATTCCATTCGGAAGTTGGGGTCTCCAAAATGGCCGTTTTGTAGGCGTCCACAGCTTCTTCAGGCGATGAAAATCTCTGACCACGTAATTTATTCTTTATTTTAGGAAAAGTATAGAAATCATTAGGGCTTAGGTCGGGGCTGTATGGCAGATGGTCTAATAATTCTATGTTTTCTTGCTCTAAAAACTCTTTTGTTCTGTGCGCGGTGTGAGAACTCGCATTGTCGTGATGGAGGATGATGCGGCGGTTGCAGTTCTCTTTACGGAGTTCAGAAACGACCTGTGGCAAACAAATGCTAGCATACCATTCTGCATTAACCGTTCTTTGTCCCTCAAGAGAAATAGTCGCAACATGGCCGGTTTTAGAGACAAACGTGGCCACCATTTTTTTTTGCAACACTCCGTGAACGAACAATTTTTGTTGGCTTTAACTCATTTTCGAACACCCAAACTCGTGACAGGTTTTTTGTTTCGGGTTCGTACGCATATATCCAGGATTCGTCACCTGATACGATGTTGTATACAGCATTTGAGGATCCTGCGTGGAATCTTTCGAGAGTTCTGACGCACCAAGTAACGCGAGCCGCTTTTTGCTCTTCACAGAGCAAATGCGGTATCCATCGGGAAAACAACTTTTTTACACCTAATTATTCATGCAAGATTATTTGTATTTGACTCATGCCAATGTCTAAAGTTGCCTGGATTTCACGGTATGTCACATGTCGATCTTCCTCAATCAGCTTACGCACAGCATCAACGTTTTCTTGGGTGACTGCAGTTTTTGGACGACCTTGACGGGGATCATCACTGAGTTTGACACGTCCACGTTGAAATTCATCAAACCAGCGATAAATTGTGGTTTTCGATGGGGCTTCATTACCAAATGCAGAAATCATCCGGTCAACACACTGTTTTTGTGTTAAACCACTTCGAAAGTCATAATAAATCATCGCTCTAGAATTTTCTCGAGTCAATTCCATTTTCTCAACGACTAAACAAGTTTGACCAGACCTTGTGACAAGACCGAGAATCTTTTTTTAGATAAATAAATGGTATTCGATTTTTAAAACCAAGGAGTTTTCAATTAAAAAGATTTTAATATGACAGGAACAGTGGAAATATTTCATTCCCGATACTTTTAGTGCAGCCTATGTATAGACAATGTTTTGAAGAGATGCCCATACGTTGGACACTACTGGCCAAGCGCGCGCGAGCGCTTTTGATTTGTGCAGAAAAACCGACACCGCTTTGAAGTGCCACGAGTGGTCACGAGCGGCTTCAAGTTGTGTCTATACGTTGGTATTGGCCTTCACTTGGCAACACTCGGCCAATATGTATTGCAGGCTTTAGAGATCTATTGGTACATATTTGACTTAAGTAATCTGTCATTTGATCCTTGTATCTTTTAGTCTTGACCATTTTTATTTTCAAAAATTGAACAATATAATACGTTTTCTCAAAAAATTACATACAAAATGATATACATTGACCTTCTTAAGTTTATTTTATACGCAGATCGACAGCACTATTCGATATATTGTAACAAATATTACTTTTGATAAAGTTTAGTGTACATCAATCGTAACCCAGCTACAATACTAATAATACTTGGGAACAGACATTAGCGATATAAAACAAACTCACCTGAAACGAAGGAGCAATTTGTTATTCGAAAAACTCGTTAAAATTATACGACTCGTTAAATTTACACGAAATTATATTGAAGAAGCAAATTGGTGGAAATATCTAATGTACACTGACGTCTGACACGATAACACAACGTTTCATGTTTTATTAATATACCCACTACCTACCTACTACAGATATCCCACCGTTCAACATTAATACAAATAGTTTTTTCCTCCTTTACTCAGAAGCCTCGAGACGATGTTATTTTCGTCCCTTAACCCCGTTACCATGGTAGTAAGGTAGGCGACAAATCAAATTTTCTATTTCATATGTTTACAATATATGAATGAGATCGTCAATTGTATCCGTTGTCTGGTAGTACCGTGGTAAGGGACAAGGGGCGAGGACGGGAACCTCACCCCTCTGTCCCGACGTTGGGAGGAGTTGTTATGTGGTGCGTGACAACCCCTCTGTGGAGGTGGCGTCGGTCCCTTGTGGGACTGACTAGCCGTCGAGGTGCCCTGTTTGCTTAGATCTGGGGCACCTCACCAAAGGCGGCATTGGTGGCACTCGCCGGGTTTTAGTAGGTAGAGCTGCGTCCACTTACCAGATTTCGGGCGCAGCGCGTCCCACATACCCCCCTGGGGAGACCCACTTCCCCGCAGGATGCCTCAGAGCATTTCCCGGCTTTAAAAAAAATTAGTGCTGGTCTGCTCAGTATTCCGGTGCCCCCTTACATGCAACTTATGAACCGGATATCATGGAGACCAGAATGCATAAGTGTACTAAATTATAATTTAAGCAGATTACATTTCTAGACGATTTTATAGGTTCACTGGCGTCCAACATGGACCAACCACGGAGATCATAATTAAGTAAATAAATTTTCTATTTACATGCCCACGCAACTTCTCTATTAAAGATATTATGCTTATGAATATTGAATAAACGATGATAAGGGATTGTATTGCGTGGCGATCTTGTATTAGCTACGCATACATAACGTAATTACTGAAATGGTCTGTTAATTTATTAGGGTTCCGTAGCCAAATGGCAAAAAACGGAACCCTTATAGATTCGTCATGTCTGTCTGTCTGTCTGTCTGTCTGTCTGTCTGTCTGTCCGTCCGTCCGTATGTCACAGCCACTTTCTTCCGAAACTATAAGATCTATACAGTTGAAACTTGGTAAGTAAATGTATTCTGTGAACATACAAAAGTAGAAAAAAAATTGTGATTTTTTAAAACAATACATTTTTGACCCCCAAAAATTCATTGTTTTTAAAAATTAAATTTTTTTTATCAATCTCGTGTGGGGTATCTATGGATAGGTCTTCAAAAAATATGATATTGAGGTTCCTAATACTATTTTATTCTAAACTGAATAGTTTGCGCGAGAGACACTTCCAATGTGTGTGTCCCCCTGTAACTTCTAAAATAAGAGAATGATAAAACTAAAAAAAAATATGTACATTACCATCCAAACTTCCACCAAAAATTGGTTTGAACGAGATCTAGTAAGTAGTTTATTTTATACGTCATAAATCGTAAACCGCAATTTACCTTTCATGCAATCAACTCAAATATATAAAAAACACATTTAATTCCATAAACATAAACCTTAATTTTTGTTAAAGTGTCTAATGTTGTATATTATGTAATGGTACGGAACCCTTCGTGCGCGAGTCCGACTAGCACTTAGCCGGTTTTTTTTATATTTATTAAACATTCGAAAAGAATAGTTAGCTAGTTAAACGTTTAGTTTACTGTATGTTTTTAACGTACAACATATTATGTTCCTTTTTTTCGGATGGATCTATGCTAACGGCCCGAAGGCCCTAATGCTACATCGGATTAGTGTGAGCCCATTTGGCTCACTTTTAGTTTGTAAACCGTGCAGTCTGCGACCACACGGCCTCCTGGCGTCGGGTTGGAGGTATATTCCTTACGCGCGCCGTGACACTATGATAAATTGAGACGAGAAAGGAGACTCCATTTCAGCCACTGCTTCACGTTGTTTGCTGAAGTTTTTAAGGGTTTCCTTCTTAAATAAATAACCCAATATGAATTCCTAAAAGGGCACTAATGAAAAAAAAATACATTACCTCATCAGATCAGATGGTCGATAGTTTAGTCCCGGAACAAACAACAAGACCGGACGTCCATCACTCCAACAGTTGACGTTCATTACGGCGGTATTCAGTCAACTAACTATTGTCTGTGACGCGAGTGGACTTCAGAATAACTCGATAAAAGCATTTGTTTTAAAAATTTATTTTGTACTTTATTTCAGTCGGGTAAATGTTATCTGGTATACATTTCTTTAACCATTATATTTCTACAAAATAATATTGGTAATAAACTTATATTATATTAGCTGAAGAACTAATCCCCACCATGGTTCAGGCCTTGTCGTGGCGGTGGGGCTCAGTAACCTAGGGTGAGCGGTGCACCTTGGGCGAAGCTAATTGGGCCGAGGGGGCTCTTTGTACCCCTCTTATAAGAAGAGGGAACTGAAGAGCAGGGGGCAAGGGATGAGGATAGGAACCTCACCCCATTTTACTGTCCCGACGTTGGGAGGGGTAGTTCTGTGGTGCGGGACAACCCCTTTGTGGAGGTGACGTCGGTACCTTGCGGGACTGACTAGCCGTCGAGGTGCCCTGTTTGTTTTCTAGATCCGGGGCACCTCACCAAAGGCGGCATTGGTGGCACTCGCCGGGTTTTAGTGGGTAGAGCTGCGTCCATTTACCAGCTGTCGGGCGCAGTGAGTCCCACGTACCCGCGCGTGGAGACCCACTCCCCCGCGGGATGCCTCAGAGCATTTCCCGGCGTTAAAGAAAAAAAAAGCTGAAGAACTGACGGGCTACAATCTGGAGTGGTTGCCACGCTTGGGAACGGAAGGTAGGTCGCCCTCCAGCCATCAGCCGTCTTGGCATTCGTTAAGGGGTTTATGTCTAGCCGTGATGATGATGATGATGATGAACAATTTATTAACTATAGATGTGATAAGGGGGCAAACGAGCAGTCGGAGCCTTATGGTACCAACGCCATACAAATCCGCAGAACCAGAGGTAATGCCCTCCTTATCCCTATCCCCCAATGGGCCACCGGAAACACACAAACCGCACGAAACGCGACAGCATAGCTGTCACTTGACGCCGGTATCATGTGAGCGTAGCATAAAACAGAAAAATAGATACAAATAATTGTTCCCTCTATGTCTCACTAAGAACACGTGGTTTATATTTTACAGCAAGGCCAGAAAAGATCATTAGTTATTAGTTATTAATTATTATACTATACATAATCTAGAGTTAATGGAAAGTTATTTTTATGTTTTAGATTAAATGGACTGGTGATTAGTAAAACGCTCGCTTTATCCTTCCTCAAGATACAGTTATCATCAATAAATCCTCCAACATTTATCTCCTTGCCAAATTGTATCTCAATCCGATCAGCGGTTTACCCTTGAGCTACCTTTCCATTGACATTAGTATGTATACAACGTTGTTCACCAAGCGTCATTGCTCGCTAGTACTAGATAGATTTATTTCTGTTTCATGTGAAGGCGAAACATTTTATCTTTTCATAGATCTGATAATTACAACTAATGACCTCACTAAGGGGAACTTGTGTCTATAGTGTACATAATATTTAGACGTACATGTGTAAGTTTGTTAGTCAATCACGCGAACAGCTAATTTTCTGATTAAAGCATAAAAAATTACAAATTGATAGGAAATTACCACCTCCGCGGCTCAATGGTTAGCGCGTTGGTGCTCAAGCCGGAGGTAGCGGGTTCGAATCCCGCCAGGGAACAAAAATATTTTCTGTGTTCCTGGGTCGTGGATGTGTAATAAACATGTGTATTATGTAATAAAAATCTTAAATATATGTATAGTATAAAAGTATTAAATATATTTCCGTTGCCTGGACCCGTAACACAAGTTCTTCGAGAACTTACCACGGGATCAGATTAAGGTGGTGTGAAAGGGTCCATAGATTTTTTTTATTATTATTTTAAATGACCTAAGCTAGAATATTATAGAGAACCTATTTGAGTCAATAATAGGTTTCCTGTGTAATCTATTTCATTAATATTGTATTAATCCAGCAACCTCTTATTATTAATACTACACTTTGATTTTAGCCAACAGTCCGAGAAGCGTCTACTAAAAGGTAGTGCCATGCTGCTTTGCAGCCGAATTAGGCCGGCGCGACCGGGGTAGTAACTCTCGCTCATAACACCGGCATCTAGTGACCGCCGGCGGCGGCGTTTCGTGCGGTTTGTGGGTTTCTGGGGGCCCATTGGTTGGGATAGCGAAAAGGAGGGGAACGCATCTGCATAACTTTTGGTTGTACGGATGTCTATGGGCGTCGGTAGTCACCATAAGGCTCCGACTGTAGTTTTTGAGCTCATTTATGTGAATTAGTTACAGTTCTCTGAAGTACAGATCTACACGACTTGATAAAGTCAAGCCAATGTAAATAGTAGGGAACAGTATCAGATATAGCTGCCATTTTGTTTGTTAGTGAAGGAAAGATATATTTAGACGATTGTATGGACAATAAAAAGTTGAGCAAGATGTTTGTTCTGCGATATTAACTTTGAAAATGATTTCCCATTAAGTAAATTTGCTTATTTTAATAATAATTATGTTATTATTATTTAACAATACTTTAAAATAATCTCGTTACAGATTAGCTATATTTATTAAATTAATGATCTAGACATATCCAGACTCGAACCCACGACACATTCGCTGGGTGATCTATTTATGTATCTTAATAATCTAAGAAAATTACCGACTTTCATTACCAATCTCAGTGAAATTGGCTGACATTTTAATATTTTAAATTTTCACGTTCATTTCACAGTTAATTTAACCTTAATAACCGTAACGTAAGCGCAGCTAAATTCAGAGCGCTGATGGTTATATCACTCCGTTTAGCGGTTTAAGCTATTTCCTTTTATCACTAAAAGGAAAGAAAATTAGTGCTTTGATTTGAAGTATGTATTGGAAAATAATCTATACTAATATTATAAAGCTGAAGAGTTTGTTTGTTTGATCGCGCTAATCTCAGGAACTACTGGTCCGATTTGAAAAATTCTTTCAATCTTAGATAGCCCATTTATCGAGGAAGGCTATAGGCTAGATAACATCACGTTGTGACTAACAGTAGTTAAGTTGAGTAAGTTAACGCGGGCGAAGCTACGAGTAAAAGCTAGTATAAAATATTTCCACGATATTTTTTAATATCTACTAGAATTCCGCATTATTTTTTAGTTTATGTTCCAATATATTATAACTTCAGTCCTACTACAACTGGAAATCTAACCCGGGCTACAATTATATCTGGTAGTGCATGAAAAAATCTAAATTCTATCTAATATATTATTTCATTGACCTACTGAACATAAATTATAATATAACGCCTAGGGTTCTGAAGACCGTTTGACACAATGACATGATGACGGGCTTGGACCAGTGAAGTGATTCACTTTATAACTCAATAGCGAGCGGAGTGCCGCAACGACCTTGCAACATCAACAAACCATGTAATATTATAGTTTTAGTTATCAAATAGATGTTGTCAAACTTTACTATAAATCATTTATAAAATATTGTTAAAAAACTCGGCATGCATGAACAATATTCAGAAGAAATAAACATATTAAAACCTTGTGTTATGAAGTTTTAAAACAAAAAATTTATGATCCTTATGGATGACATATATTTAAAAATATCTAATCAACTAGGACTGCTCTCGAGAATACCAAACCAACCAACTTTGCTGACTCAGGTCAGGTAACTCAATCAATCATAACTATGGTCCTTCGAGCCGGATGACATATATTTAAAAATGTCTAATCAACTAGGACTGCTCTCGAGAATACCAAACCAACCAACTTTGCTGACTCAGGTCAGGTAACCCAATCAATCATAGCTCACCTTAAGACAAATGATTATAGGTCTTAGTGCTAGGGGCCAACCATAGCTCGTCCAAGCGTACTTTCCATTAAGTATGAAAGCTCTTGCTGTCAGTAATTGCTCTGCCTGTCTTAAATGTTTATTAGCACAACAAAGCAACACGCAAAAGGTACGAGTTAAAACAGAAATAGGTTAATTTCATTAGTTTCCTCCCGTAAATCTCGATAAATTCTTATTGTAATACCACCGCTCTCATCTATGGTCGGGTTTAAGCCTCTCAATGAACGTTTATGTTCTAATATTATTATAGCAGGTTTAATACTCGTTAGTATTCATAATATTATCTATTCACGAAACTCCTTCCCTCGATGTAGAACTTAGGACATCGTAAACGTGATGTTATTTTATACAAGGTTGATAGAAGCGAGAGGCATTAAATTAAACCACGTATACTATGAACCATTTTGAGGCTACACACCAAAACTTAGACCCATAGAATCAATAGGTAGTTTAGTGACAGGATATTTTTAAAGTTTTAAAGCCGCTCTGCTTTGTTCGACCCGGTGAGACGCACCCTGTGCCACACCAACGCAACGTGCTGTGCGACGTTGCCTCTTAGATTCAAAGGACATTATTGCTCTCAAACAATTTTTTAATAACTTTCGCTTTTATCAACCTTGTATAATCACTACCTGTAAGATCGAACTTCGCTCACTGTGTTAACTTTGTGATACCTCGAGATAGAGGTAATGCCATGCTGCTTTGCAGCTGGATTGGGCCGGCACGACCGGATGATACCACTCGGTCACATAACACCGGCGTCAAGTGAAAGCTATGCTGTCGCGTTTCGTACGGTTTGTGAGTTTCCGGTGGCCCATTGGGGGGGGGGGGGGGGTATAGGAAAAAGGAAGGCGACGCATTTTCTTTTTTTATGTTAGTTGGATAGGCAAACTGGCAAACGTGCCACCTGATGGTAAATGGTCGACATCGCCCATGAACATAAACTAGTATACCTGGAACGAGCCCAGGCAACTCATCTATGTGTTGCCTATCCTGAGACATAAGATGTTAAGTCTCGGAGCCAGTAATTACATTGCCTGCTCTAGTGAAACACAGCGAAGCTATTTCACGGGAGAAACAAGCAAGATGGTGGTACCCATGCAGCCGGGAGCGCGGCACAGCGCTTCCCTCCCACCGGTAAATTTGCATCACTTTTGGTCGTCCATATGTCAATGGGCGTCGGTAGTCACCATAAGGCTCCGACTGCTCGGTTGCCTCTTGACGACATAAAAGAACTTTTATGCACAAAATTCCTCAAATCATAGACCACCATAGCGGATGTGCAATGTGAGTGCAAACTAGTGCAGAAAGGAGACCTCATGTCACGAAATGTACAGACTGATAACGATAATAATACGGTCCGTGTTGGATGCGAGTGGCAAGGGATCGGCCATCTTGGCGTTCATTGAGGGAGGCCTATGTTCAGCAGTGGACGGATAGAGGCTGATGATGATGATGATGATGAAATATTTGGAACGAAGTTCATTATCGCGCGTTGCGAAAGGGGGCTAGAAAAAATTAAGACAAAAAGTTGTAACGACACTTTTTGCTATAGTTGTAAGCCATGCAACGTGCGCGTGTTTCTCTGTCTGTTTCTCTCTCACACACTGTGTGTGTATATATGTACACTTTTTTTTACAATTACTTCACTAATTAATCGAGACTCGAGAGGAACTTCGTTCCATCCAGGTGTCCCTTTATACCTCTCTTTTTGTATTTTACTCTTTATGTGCGAAACCCTCACATGTATGCACAGCGAGTACCTATCTCGCAAACATATGCCATTAATTAAGTCTATGCTTCGTTTAACATGTTTTTGTTGTGTAGATCCACACATTCATTACGTACAACACGTGGGCGGTAACTTATACGGGCGGAGTGTACAAATATACACACAGACAACATACAACTTTGTTAATACACTCAAGTTTTGATACCACAAATATCAATTTATTAGAAAATACGATAAGGGAAAATTGATGAAAAAATATATAAGTCTTCGTATAGCATGGCCAAACGTACCTACATCATGGGGTGAGGTGTGAGGGGTGGGGTGTAGGCTGTAGCTACTGTCTCCCCGTACCCCTAGAAAAGTGATGGTCACTGTTTGGTGGTCTAGCGCCGATGTGATTCATCACAGATTCTTACCAAACGGGGTGAGCATTACTGCAGATGTGTACTGTGAAGAACTGAACACAATGATGGAGAAGCTGGCACATCTCCAACCAGCATTGGTCAATCGCTCGTCTCCGCTGCTCCTGCACGACATCGCGCGGCCTCATACTGCACAGCAGACGGTCTCCAAGTTGTAAGAACTGGGGTTGGAAGCTCTCCGTCATGCGCCCTACTCACCAGACCTTGCGCCTACAGACTACTACTTTTTCCAGAATTTGGATACATAACTTATTGGCGGGAAAAAAATTCCATACCCGAGAGGTAGTACAAAATGCCTTTGAAGAATTTGTTGCCTCCCGTCCAGCTGATTTCTTTAAGAAGGGCATCAATAAACTGCCACTGCGTTGGCAAAGTCGTATTGATTGCATGGGTGATTACTTCGATTAATACAAATAAAAATACATGAAAAATATTCGTTTAAATTTTTTCATACAAAACGGCAATTTCATAGGTAAAGACTTAATATTAAGAAATTTAATATAAAACTAATTTTAGAAGTAGTGCCATGATGCATTGTAGCCGAACTGGGCCGGCACGGCCGGGGTGGTACCTCTCGCTCACATAACACTTCCGTAAAGTGACAGTTATGCTGTCGCGTTTCGTGCGATTTGTGAGTTTCCGGTGACCCATTGGGGGGGATAGGGAAAAGGAGGGCGGTGCATGTGCGTGGCCTTGGTTGTGCGGATGTGTATGGGCGTCGGCGCCGTGAGGCTCCGACTGCTCGTTTGCCCCCTGATGACATAAAAAAAGCCACCTGCTGATTTGCCACTTTAACTGTTAATAAAAATCTTAAAAGTACTACAAATTAGCATCGAATGAATACTTACAGTTAAACTCTTTAATTCTATCCCTCTTCAACTAGTTATCTTCTATCTAGTAGATTGGTAAATTTTCCTCGAGTTAAGCTGAGGTTCTCGCTTCTCATTTTGTTCTCGTCTTATCGTTTTCCATTCGTGTAAGGACTTTTTATTCAAATTGTCTGAATATGTTCTACTATTAAATATTTATCTTCATGATCGCTAACTTTGAACAACCGTACTGCCCATACTAGTATATTGTTTTCTACATTACTAGTAAATAATCTACAATACTATTATAATTTAAATTAAAAAGTATTTATTAAAGAGTAGCGGTGGGGCTCAGTAACCTAGGGTGAGCCGCTGCACCTTGGGCGAAGCTAATTGGGCCGAGGGGGCTCTTTGTACCCCTCTTATAAGAAGAGGGGACAGAAGAGCAGGGGGTAAGGGGTGAGGATGGGAACCTCACCCCATTGTACTGTCCCGACGTTGGGAGGGGTTGTTCTGTGGTGCGGGACAACCCCTCTGTGGAGGTGGCGTCTGTCCCTTGCGGGACTGACTAGCCGTCGAGGTGCCCTGTTTGTTTACTAGATCCGGGGCACCTCACCAAAGGCGGCATTGGTGGCACTCGCCGGGTTTTAGTGGGTAGAGCTGCGTCCACTTACCAGCTGTCGGGCGCAGCGAGTCCCACATACCCGCGTGGGGAGACTCCCCCGCGGGATGCCTCAGAGCATTTCCCGGAGTTAAAGAAAAAAAAACATGCAAATATTTCTATCAGTCTCTTTAAGGGTTCAGTTCCTCAAAATTATAACAAAAAATAGTAACGTAATAACAGAACGAACCCTTAAAAGGTTTTATATGTTAGTTGGATAGGCAAACTGGCAGAGGTGCCATCTAAGGTAAGTGGTCGACGTCGCCCATGAACTTAAACTAGTTTATCTGGAACTAGCCCTAGCTGGCAGGTCCTTAATTTGTTGTAATATTACATAAATAATACTTTTGTAGGTATATAGGAGTGAGCACCAAAGGAAGATCTCCGACCGAGCGAGATGGTATGCTCGGTCAGGCCGAAGCCCACTTGCTATAAATTCAGCTGTTGTATGTATAGTGACGAGCTGTGGAACTTTGATAGCGTGATTTAGGAATGTGGCGCTGATTGGTCCGCCACATCACTCCCCCCCGAAGACCGGAGGTCGAATCTTGAAGTCTTCTGCTTGAGTCGCCAGTGCCAGAGAGTCCCAGTGAGTCGGAACTGTGATGCTGCTGCACATGCTCCAGTGAGTCGGAACTGTGATGCTGCTGCACGGGCTCCAGTGAGTCGGAGTGCTGCCGTGCTGGGCCGAAGCTACGTGCTGACCAGGAGAGATTGTGGCGCTGATTGGTGCGCCACACTTTTGTACAGTACCCTGCTAACGGTTTTATGGGTGAAAATTATATTTAACTAGCTGTTGCCCGCACCTTCGCCCGCGTTGACTTACTCATCTTAATTACTGTTAGTCACAGCGTGATGCCTATAGCCTTCCTTGATAAATGGGCTATCTAACACTGAAAGAATTTTTCAAATCAGACCAGTCGTTCCTGAGATTAGCGCGTTCAAACAAACAAACTCTTCAGCTTTATAATATTAGTATAGATTTAACGGCTTTCTTTTAAAATAAATTTTAATATGAAAATGTCACTAGATAATAATTAGTATCCTGTAAAAAAGTATTTTAATATTAGTATAATATTTTGTATGCTATTCTTGCATTCTGTTAAAACGACTTAACTAAAGCATTGTTCCATAGGTAGGTATCATACCTATGGAACACTACTTAACGTGCTTCGATTCTACACACGTGATAACGTAGTATAGGCCAAACTTATATATGCTCCGTCACGAAATGGATGAGAATGTGTTTTAGTGACTGTAGGTCAGCCGTGTCGTCCCCGTGGGCGACGAGCGGGGATGCGTAACAGTAGGTTACCATACTCCAGCAGACTCAGGAGTATAGCTGCTGCAGGAAGCGCTGCGTCTTGAGAGAAGTCTGCCCAGCGCACTAGCTGCCTTCACAACCTTCGGATGAGGATGAGCCCCAGAAACTTGATATAAGGACTCATCCTGACCTTCACCCCTCTGATATGGAGGGCAGCTCCGTCGGGGCACCTTTATGCCCAGTCCCGCGGAAGAGAAATGCTTCGGTCTTCTCCACTCTGACCCGAAGCCCTAACCTCTCTATTGCACTGATCACGAGGTCGGGCTCGACCTCGGCTAGATGCGCATCCTCCTCGTCCCCGGGGCGTACACGGGGGTCCGGGGAGGAGGCGGCCTTACAATAAATAAAATAAAAATAAAATGCCACCACTCTATGAACCCGGAGAGATACGCCTTGAGCAGCCTCCTCAGATACGGTGCCCCCGTATGCCCCCTCGAAGAAGTTTAGTGCTTCTCGTATCACACTATGGGGGAGGCTGTAGAAGGCGTTTGCAATATCCAGCGACACCGCGACCACCACCTCCCCTTTTGTGGGACTGGACCAGTGCATAAGTTACGAGTGTAGAGTTACAACAACGAAGATCGATTTTAGAGTCAGTCTGAACATGGTCTGAACTAATATTAAAACCTATATTTAATTTTATCTTCATATTGCCGCTATCGAGATATCAAATATTTCTAAATATATTCACGATATCAAAATATATTGAGCATGGATTGGAACGGCAATCAATATATTAAAATATAGATGACGTCGCACGTGAATTAAAATAACGTCGCACGAGAATATTGATGACGTGAAACGAAAATAAAGTCGCACGAGAATACACGACGTCGCACATATAGATATAGTGGTCACACATGTTGTGGAGAATGTAAAATACAGACATTATATATTTTTTGAACATAAATTTTCATTTTACAATGTATTTAACTGAACATTTAGTAGATTCAAATATTATTTGTATAAATAAATTAAACATATTTCTAATTAACTATTTAATTTATCGCTCCGCGCTTAACAGATTTACGCTAAATATTTCGATATTACAATAGTTATATTAAAACTACTAGGTTTTTTTATATCGCAGGGAAATCCTTATGGATGCAGCCAGGATCTTCGGGTACATTCTGAGCCAATATGGGACTCGCACCTGGGAGTGCCCACCCTAACTAAAACCACAGCGAGCGCCTTCTGCCACTTTTTGAGGGTCCGGGATCGGCTAAGCAGTCCCCGACACGTCGTGCCATACTGGGCCCAGGTTCCCGACACCAACACAGGGGCGTTATTGGAGGTGCATTTTCGTCGCTCGCGGGGAAGCTTCGTCGGTGGCTTCCTCTCTCATCCACCCGTCGGCCTCCTTCTGGGACATTACTGCCTCGCAGAAGAAGACCATCGCCGTCCAGGGCTCATCGTCACTGAGCATCGCGGTGATGACGCTCGACAGAGACAAGTCCTCTCCGATGTAATAAGACCCATATCATAAAATCCGTTTTTTCAGTATAATATCTATGGACGCTTTCACACCACGTCAATCTGGTCCCGTGGTAAGTTCTCGAAGAACTTGTGTTACGGGTACCAGACGACGAAACGGAGAGTACGACGTGATAGTCAAAGTGTATGAACGTATGGACGAATCTCCCGACGGGCCAGATGACCCCTTTTTTTGTTTAACGCCGGGAAATGCTCGGAGGCATCCCGCGGGCGAGTGGGTCTCGCCCGGCGGGTATGTGGGACTCGCTGCGCCTGAAAGCTGGTAAATAGACGCAGCTCAACTCACTAAAACTGTTGATCTGCTAACAGGGCATCTCGACGGCTAGTCAGTCCCCCAAGGAACCGACGCCGCCTCCACAGAGGGGTTGTCCCGCGCCACAGAACAACCCCTCCCAACGTCTGGACAGTACAATGAGGTGAGGTTCTCGTCCTCGCCCCTTGCCTCCTGCTCTTTTGTCCCCTCTTCTTATAAGAGGGGTACAAAGAGCCCCCTACTCTCTTTAGTCTACTCACCCTAGGCTACTGAGCCCCACCGCCACGTCAAGGCTTGAACTATGGTGGGGGCCAAATGACCCCTGGCACACAGGACATTAGAGGACTTGTTACTTTTGGTATCCAATACCGTTACCTGGCACTTTTGTTATCGGTGCGTGATTGACCGCATACTATCTCCCTTCACCGAACAACACACATCCAATATCCCATAACCGGCCTCTTCTCGAATCGCGTCTGACTTCGAAGGTATTGCAGAGGTCATTACTCTGATTTATAATAACACCCCGTGAAACCTTTTAAGGCCTTTTCATATCGCCATTATTATTTTATGTGAAAAACGTCCATCTAATAAAACTTTGTCGTCTGAGCCAACCCTTTAAAAATGCAAGTCAACTCCAGTTGTAACTAATCTTTCACTTCGTTCACTTCACTCACCACGTTCTCTCTGTCGTTCTCCATTCACTCACTACGTTTACTCTTCAGTTCTCCATTCACTCACTACATTCTCTCTATCGTTCACCGGTCACTCACTATGTTTACTCTGCCGGTCTCCATTCACTTACTACTTTTACTCTGCCGTTCTCCATTCACTCACTACATTCTTTCTATCGTTCACCGTTCACTCACTACGTTTACTCTGCCGGTCTCCATTCACTTACTACTTTTACTATGCTGCTCTACGTTCACTCACTGCGTCTACTCTGCCGGTCTCCATTTACTCATAACGTTTACTCTGCCGGTCTCCATTTACACGGGCAGTCGGGCATATATCCAATAAAAACTTGAAAGAGCGTTTTAATTTAGCTAAATGTCCTAAAGATAAACTTTACTGACACCATTCAAAGTTTTGTCATCAAAGTGAAGATACGTCAAGTATTATAATTATTTAAAAGAAACATGAATGAATGAATGAAAACATCTTCTTAACTTCGGAATATCGTTCGTATATCTACGTAAAAATTGTCTTATTTTACTGCTCTATTACTTTGTTATTAATTGTACAAATATTCTACCAATATAATTAATCTAAAATATATTTATATAAGGCTTTTCTCCCGGTAGAGTCTGGTGGAAAAGCTTATACACCTCTACTTCTAAGGTTCACACTTCATAACCGGTCACCACACTACCACTTACCTACAATACAGTCAATTCCCTTATGTGTTATGCTCATCCACGTTTTTATAATCTTAACAAATGAAAATTTTACACGACGTCGTCACTCAAACTTAAGTTAATGGTTAAAAGAATAAAGCGCATAATGCGTTTATGAAGGGGCATTTAAATTAAAAATGGGTTTCATCATCATCGCATCACATAGTGACCGATCCTAGGATGCGAATAGCGGGGGATCAGCCATCTTGGAGTTCATTACGTCGAGCCTATTTTTACCAGAGGAATATTACACTGCTACATGTAACGCAAAGGAAAATGATATTGACGATTATCTGTATGTACTTAAGGAAAGATCTCTTCTAACAAGATGAAAGTAGAACTGTGTGTTAGGCATAAATAACGCAAAAACTTAAGAATTAAGGGTACAGATACACAGTCGCATTTATAGTATTCGTTTTGGATTGTAAGTGTAAGTCCATCCGAGTGAAGCCACTCGCAGCAACTAGTTAGTATAAGTACAAATCTCATAGTAAGTTATGTTGATACAGCTTGTGTACCTTTTGTGGGAAATGTTGATGAAAATTTAATTATAAAAGAAAGCGTCTGAGGAGTGAATATCGTTATAACTTGAATAAGTTGAACGAGATTATAATATTTATGAAGAGTTTACTTCATTATTTGAGTTACCGGTGGGAGGGAAGCGCTGTGCCGCGCTCCCGGCTGCATGGGTACCACCATATTGCTCCTTTCTCCCGTGAAACAGTTTAGCTGTGTTTCGGAGAGAAGGGCAAGACAGGCAGAGTAATTACTGGCACCGAGACTTAACATCTTATGTCTCAGGATAGGCAACACATGAATGAGTTGCCTGGGCTCGTTCCAGGTAAACTAGTTTATGTTCATGGGCGACGTCGACCACTTACCATCAGGTGGTACGTTTGCCAGTTTGCCTATCCAACTAACATAAAAATAAAGTTTACCTTATCATGACGTCAATACCGCGGTGTTACCGGTGAGAGGGAAGTATCTCTATCTAATACTTTACACATTTTGTGCTTCATTCAAACAATTTGGGAGCTCTTAAATCTTCTTAACATTCACATAACAAGCGTATTCAGAAGAAAATGTTCGTCAAGGAATTATATTAGCTTAATTTAACGATATTAAAGTTGGAAAAAACCTACGCTTAAACGCGTTTATTAAAATAATATATATTTTCGTTTATACTTTACTAATGGTTAGGGGTAGGTAGGTAATTTAGGTAGACGAAGTGTTGGTCGGCCATTAACCTGGTGGGAAGACGATCTCTGTGCGGTGGCCGGTCCGTGTTTGATGCGAGTGGCAAGGAATCGGCCGTTTGTCTGTCTGTCTGTCGTCTGTCGATGATGATGATGATGATGATGATGATGATGATGATGATGATGATGATGATGATGATGATGATGATGGTGATGATGAATATCGTAGGGCATTTACGTCTTGTGCAGATAAGACACAATTATGAGATAGGTTCACATAAATTGTATCGGTCATATAAATGGAACTCCCCTGGTTGGTCGTAGGTATTAATCCTACTGATGATAAGCCCACGTGTCTTTTTTTTCTTCACGCCGGGAAGCGCTCTGAGGCATTCCGCGGTGGAGTGGGTTTATAAGCTGGTAAGTGGATGCAGCTCTACCCACTAAAACCCGGCGAGTGCCACCAATGCTGCCTTTGGTGAGGTGCCCCGATCTGTTGAGCTATCAGGGCACCTCAACGGCTAGTCAGTCCCTCAGGGGACTCCACAGAGGGGTTGTCCCACACCACAGAACACTCACCCCGTGCCCCCTGCTCTTTTGTCCCCTCTTTTTCTATGAGGGGAACAAAGAGCCCCCTCAGCTCAATTAGTTTCGCCCAAGGTGCTGGGTACACCTTAGGCTTCAGAGCCCCACCGCCACGTCAAGGCCTGAACCATGGTGGTGAAGTTTGAAAAGATCTACGCTAAAACCCATTTATTATAATATATCTTTTTGTATGTACTTTATTAATAGTACCTGGATGACCGAGCTTTGCTCGGTTTTTTTAAAAATAAAATGATATTTTCTATAAATGATTCCTAGCTAGATCGATTTATCGCCCCCGAAACCCCCTATATACTAAATTTCATGAAAATCGTTGGAGCCGATTCCGAGATTCCAATTATATATATATATATACAAGAATTGCTCATTTAAAGATATAAGATATGTCAGGACATTTAACGCCTTGGGCAGATAAGACCCTAATATGTTATAGCCATAGGTGTTATAGCCATAGGACACATAAATTGTATCGGTCATAAAAATGGAACTCCACTCGGTTGGTCGTAGGTTTGAATCCTGCGGATGATAAGCCAATATGTCTAAACTTGAGATAATGTATACTATAATGTAAAATTAAAAAAATAACACAAACCCAACCAGCTTACGGAACTTGGTAAACGTGTTAAAAACCCTAACTTATTGTGTCAGTAGCATGTTCTATGAACACTACATTAGCCGAATAAACAGTTTTATATGGAGCAAACTTAAAATGCATCTCATAACAAATTCACGAGAGTTTAATGTGAAGTGAACGAAACTGCACTGCGGAAATTTACGTACATAATATGCGTATGTATTGGTAGGCACGATATACGAGTACTTATTTCCGAACTAGGATTGGGAGGGATGCACTTGTCCTATCACCGCGATGGTGGGTGATGGCGAGTCGGTCCTGGATGCTGATGGTCTCCTTCTACGAGGCAGTAATGTCCCAGAAGGAAGCCAACGAGCGGGTGAGAGAGGAGGCCGCCGACGAGGCGTCCCCCCACGGGCGACGGATGTGTAAGAGGCGCTCCTTAATGCGCCTCCTGTACCTAATATTTACTCTTAAGATTACACAATTCGCTCATCTTTCCATACAAACGCAGACCAGTTATTACTACAATGTTTGACGTTGATCATCAAAAACTAAGGATAATATAAATTGATATCGTCGTTATCTATGTCTGTATGTACCCAAAATAGTAAAAAATATACATTTAAAAAATAAAAGCGTCTAAACTTTCGTATTTCGACACTGATTATAGCCCAACTTTGGGGGAAAATAAATAGTATACAGAGCACGAAACCCCAAAAATAAAACCCGTACAGACATAGTTTAGTTATCCGAAAGTTAAAATAAATTTATTTTAAAAAGATGCACTTAATAGTTTTTCTATAATAACTATTCAGCTAAAAGGACATTTTCGGAATGAATCATTGTGCATTTCATTCTAGCACGCATGTTCGCGCTTTATGTCAGGTAAGATAGCAATCATTTTGTTGGAGTTCGCGCCGTCGACTAGTTCAACCTTAAATAATTTAAGATTGAAAACTATCCCACACGAACCTCAGGGTATGACGTATGTGTGTGCAACATGTAATGAGGATATGCATGGATGAATAACTGAAAAACTGTAAAAATCTTAATAAACCGCGATAAAATCCGTAAAAATTGTTTTATTATAATGAATAACTGACTTTCTAAAGCTGAAGGTCAAAATAAGATATAATCTATAATAATCTTCAACTCGCTACGCTTGAAAGGTGGTAAGGTGGACGCCACCCACTAAAACCCGATGAGTGCCACCAATGCTGCCTTTGGTGAGGTGCCTCGGATCTGTTGAGCAAAAAGAGCACCTCGACGGCTAGTCAGCCCCTCAAGAGACCGACTCCACCTCTACAGAGGGGTCGTCCTGCACCACAGAACAACCCCTTCCAACCTTGGGAGAGTGCAATGTGGAAAGGTTCCCATTCTCACCCCTTGCCCCCTGCTCTTTTGTACAAAGAGCAGCTCCCTCGGCTTAATTTGCTTTGCCCACGGTGCTCAGTCCACCTTAGGCTACTGAGTCCCACCGCCACGACAGGACTTGAACCCTGGTTGGGAACGACCTGTGATCCTTAACCAATAACCTAATAAATCTATAGCGTTATATTTTTTTACTGAAATGTATTTTTTATCTGAATGTACACACTCGATGTTCATTACGGCAGTACACAGGGAACCAGCTATTGTCTGATGTACGAGCACTTCAAACTCGTTACTCATTAAAAAGCGTTTGTTTCAAAATGTACATTTTTACCAGATAAAAGTTGTTCAGGATAAAATGTAGCATATTGTCCTTTAACGTCGATCTGTGTATGGCCATACTTCATAAAATTTTAATACTTACTATGTACTTCATAGATTACTTACTAAGAAAATATATCATAAGTTGGATTTGCAAGTGTAGGCTGTAGTTCTAAGCAAAATCGTTTGTAGATTGTCGTAGACTGGACAAATACTGTATCATACATTTTATTAACTGTATTAGAAAAGATAGAATTACAATAATTATCAGTGAAGAAGTATTGTAATTTAACAAGCTTTAAGGGGGCTTAGGCGGTCAGCGAAAATTCAGATTTCGTACCGTGAGGTGTGGGGAGCGGTCCGTGTGCGCGGGGGACACGCACGAGCCCCGCGCCAGCCCCGCGCGAGTCCCGCGCGAGGGGTAATCAGTGTACTGTGTAGGTCACCGAACTTAATAATATCAAGCGATCCTATTTCGTTGTATTTTGAATGATAACCATTACATAATGTTTAGCCCTTTCGCTATGTATACCGAAACCTATTTTTTTTATTTATTAAAATGTATATTATTAGATCGGCCGTCTTGGTGTTCAGTGAGAGAGGCCTATCACCAGCCATGGGTGGATCAATTCTGCTACTGATATATATAATATCATCATTATCATGTAATGTAGTGGCATGAGATCGGCCGTCTTGGTGTTCAGTAAGAGAGGCCTATCACCAGCCATGGGTGGATCAATTCTGCTACTGATATAGGTATATAATATCATCATTATCATGTAATGTAGTGGCATGAGATCGGCCGTCTTGGTGTTCAGTGAGAGAGGCCTATCACCAGCCATGGGTGGATCAATTCTGCTACTGATATTTATATAATATCATCATTATCATGTAATGTCGTGGCATGGGATCGGTCGTCTTGGCGTTCATTAAGGGAGACCTATTTTCAGCTGTGGACGGATAGAGGCCGATGATGATACATGTCATCATTATCATCATCATCATGTATAAATTATAATAATATTATGATCTACGTGTCGTCTTGCTGAATTCCGTGTCAGTACTAAACTATGAAAACGTGCGTAAACCGTTATCGACAACGGCACAGTGGAAAAACGAAGCCACGGCACCGGTGCCGGGCCGTGACTTGGTGCCGTGACCGTGCCGGTGAATGGAAAAACGCCCAAACTTGCTTGTTTCTCCCGTGAAACAGCTTTGCTGTGATTGTTGTGTTGTGTTGTGTGATGAACATTATGATGATGATATAATATATCATCATTAGCCTCTATCCGCCCATGGCTGAACATAGGCCTCCCACAATGAACTTCAATACGGCCGATATCACGACATTACATGATGATGATGATGATGATATATCATCGGTAGTCGGTACAGCAGTATTTGAATTGATGATGATTAGTTTTGTAGCCTAAGTTCCTCCTTGTAATATCAGTTATCTGCCAGCAAAAATCCCGTCAAAATCGGTCCAGCCGTTTCTGAGATTAGCCAAACTTCCGGCTAAGTAAGATATACAGACAGATTTTAAAAATGGTTTTCGATGTAAGTACCGAACAAATAAAATCTATGGACTCTTTTTACACCACGTCAATCTGGTCACGTGGTAAATCCTCGAAGAACTTGTATTACGGATACCAGACAACGAAAATATTATATTTAATACTTTTATACTATACATGTATATATAAGTTTTTTATTATATGTATAATACACATCCATGACCCAGGAACACAGAAAATTTTTTGTTCCCTGGCGGGATTTGAACCCACTACCTCGGGCGTGAGCGCCAACGTGCTAACTATTGAGCCACAGAGGTCGTCATATTTAGTGAAAAGTTTGAAATTACTCGTATAATACGATACAGACACTTCAATTTTATTTATAATAAAATAATATATTTGTATAGTTTTAATATTTTTTTTCAATAAAAAAAAAACTAGAACTAATCTTTTCAAATAGTATGTATTCTATAACAATTTATAGTATTTACTCCACACACCACTCTTCACGTTCGTATCTAAGTAAATTATGTAAGTATTTCATCATCATCATCAGCCCTTGTCCGTCCACCGCTGAATATAGGCCTCCTTCAAGGAACTCAAAGACGGCTGATCCATTGCCATACGGTCCGGCACATGTAAGTATTTACAATTTAAAAATTACTAAAATCCATTACCATACCATATATTGTGATATTTAGCTAAACATTATTTTGTAAAGACAGACAAGTAGGTAGTCAATATCGATAACGACTTTCTTTTATTTCCCAAGGTAATATTAGTTTGTTTACTCTTGCTTTGGACTCGTAACTTTCGCGGGTTCCGCGTGACGAGCGACACAACCCCCGCATGCGAATGCCTAAGCGGTACTGGGTCTCACGGGTAAAGATGGGCGCTTAATCAATTAGAGCTGTAAAAATTCCGCTTTTTGAAAAAATCATTCAAGCGCGTTAATAAAATCAAGCTGATTTCGATTAATCGTCAAGGTTAAAATTAAAAAAAATGCAATACTATATTATCATGATTAAAGGAAAGTAACCTTATTCCGATACGTTTAAAACTCAAAATAAAATGTGAATAAGGAACCTTACTTCTATACGCTGTGGGTGATATGACGCAATATAAAGATTTTTTTCATTTTATTGGATTAAAACCTTATCCCTATACCGTTAAGAATCAATATTAGATTCAATTGGTTACGTATTAAACGGCTAAAATACATTCTGCTTGTTTACATAACATTTCTATCAGACTGACAACGCTCCGTTTTTGGTTGGTTACAAACTTTTTACAGCTTAGGAACTTTTATTATGATTTATGATTTTTGATTTAAATTTTTAACTGATTTTAATTTTTTAAACTCAGTACGCTTGTCAATGTCGATGAGCTTAGATGCTAATTTTTACTTTGCGTGCGCGTAGCCGTTATTTGAATTAGTGTGAATTGAGTGACTTAAATGTTTTATTTGATAATGGTGAATGTAAATAATAATTGTAAATAGTAAACTGATATTTTTATTAGGAATTAAGTATATTATAGTTATAAATAAGTACATTAGTGTTGTGATTTTTTTTATTGTTATAAATAATATTTATTATTTATAAACCCAATAGGGAAAGCGAAAATACTTAGATTAAATAATAATAGTCCATACAGCCTAGTCTGCATATTATGATTTTTGTGTTGTTATTATATATTACATTAGTTATAGGGTGTAAGTGTTGTGAATAATTAATAATTATTAGTGTAGTGAAAATGTCGAGCGGCGTTTTAATCTGGGACTACTTTTTAAAAAAAAACAGACCGATAGATGCTGTGTGTAATACATGTCAAAAACAAATATCTTATAGAACAACTATAATGTAATTTGAAACAATATTTGAAACTGAAACATTTGGGTGTTTTCAATGATTTACTTTCGCGTGACTTATCACGGCCGACTTCTTCTCAACGGCAGGGTTACGAGAATAATGGCGGTGGTGGTTGGACTAGTGGAGAAAGTGGTGAGGAGAATACTAATAATTCTAACAATGCATGTAGGTCTAGTGGTGAAGGTTATTAAAAGCACTTGCCTTTTGTCTTGGACTGGCCTATTGATCTAGTGGTTCGTGGCCCTGTCTACTAAACCGGAAGGTCGTGGGTTCGATTCCCACCCAGGATGAATATTTGTGTGATGAGCATGATCATTTTTTCTGTGTCTGGGTGTAGTTTTATCTATATCATGTATGTATTTAGAAATATAATATAAGTATACATCAGTTGTCTGGTTTCCATAAGAACAGGATCTGCCTAGTTTGGGATCAGATGGTCCTGTGTGGGATGTCCCAACGTAATAATTTTAAAAGTATATATTATATTCATCATCATCATCATGTTGAATGAATTATTTATTAAGAGAAATTTAAAAAATCAATCCCAATCCTGACATCAGTCATCGGAGGTGTCTCTGCCGAGCGTCATCACCGCGATGCTTGGTGACGACGAGTCCTGGATGGTGATGGTCTCCTTCTGTGAGGCAGTAATGTCCCAGAAGGAGGTTGACGAGCGGGTGAGAGAGGAGGCTGCCGACGAAGCCTTCTCCCGCGGGCGTAGGAGGCGCTATTTAATGCGCCTCCAGTAACGCCCCTGTGCTCGTGTCGGGCTCAGGATGGGAACCTGGGTCTTTATGGCACGACGTCGTGGGGACTGCTTAGTAGCAGCCGGGCATTCCCCCCCTGCAAGGAGTATCTGGCCTTCGCCGGGGCCAGCCTGTCGCTGAGGTGATCCTGTCTGTTGCCTGCATAATGCGTTTCAATAAAAAGCTCGGCCGGCTTTTTTAAGCGCGCTGAAAAATAAAAGCCAAACGCTTAAGCGTGTTGAAAATAAAAAGCCGTTTATCACATCCCTACTCACGGGTGATGTGTGGCCCGAGGTCCGTGGTTAGTATGGAAACATCGATTTTTTATCAAAAAGTTAATATTTTTTTTAGTTTTTGGAAATCTAAAACTGTTAACACATCGTCAGGGTAAAAACCTATGTGTTTTTGATTTTATAAGAATGATTATTGTAAAACACGGTCGTAATATTCATTTATATGAAATTTTAGAGGTTACTTCAGTTTTTTTTTTCTATCGAGCATAATTTTTCCAATCGTGTTTTGAAAACTGTCATCACCTCATACATACGTTCTGTAATACATATTAGAAATTTCAGTGCCAGAAATCTTCAAGTTGTTAAATAGCAGCTAATAGAAAACAGTTAATTTTGCCGTTTTCACCTACCAAGGGCCCTTAACATATTACACGTGAAAAGGTAGTGCCATGCTGCTTTGCAGCCGAACTGGGCCGGCACGACCGGTGTGGTACCTGTCGCTCACATTACACCGGCGTCAAACGACAGCTGCGCTGTTGCGTTTCTTGTTGTTTGGAAGTTTCCGGTGGCCTATTGGGGGATAGGGAAAAGGGGGGGCAACACATCTGCATAATCTCTGGTTGTGTAGATGTGTATGGCCGTCGGTAGTCTAAAGCTTCGACTGCTCGTTTGCCCTCCTATGATATAAAAAAACAAGTACGGGACGAGACTAACGTGTTATTAATCATGAACGTTGATTTATGTTTCAACAGGCTATTTTAATTTGTTGTCAGTCAACTAGTTACCGTGGTGTAATTGTTTCTTTGTTTCCGTAAACGTGGTTATATTTCTCAGAAATGTTCAATTAAAACTGTTACTCTCCGTCACTCGCAGCTTCAGAAGAAATTGAAATGATTTTAATAAATTTTATAAATTTTCTTATTAATGAAATACTCTGAATATGAAATATTTGAGAGGTTTTTAAAGCGTTTCATTCATTTGTAATTATTTTATTGTCCCATAATATTAAGGAAATACAAGAAACTAAAGAGAGGTGTCAAGGGACACCCGGATGGATCGAAGTTCCTTTCGATTAATTAGTGAAGGAATTGTAGTAAGAAAAAAAACAAAAAAAAAGGTGTAAGGAAAATAATTATTCGGTTAGGTATAAATTTTTTATGATTTTTTTATCGATAAAAATCAGAGCATCTCCCGGCGTGAAATAAAAAAAAATCAAAAAAGTCACCAAGATCGGTAGGATTTGAACTGGGTTTTTTTACTAAGCAGCCCCAATAGTTTAATAAAAACAGCTACCGACGCAGTGATGTGTCAATCAAAAAGCCGCACGGCTTACGACTATAGCAAAAAGTGTCGTTTTAACTTTTCATCTTAATTTTTCCGTCTAGCCCCCTTTCATAACGCGCGATAAGGAACTACGTTCCAAAAATTTCACACAATTTCATGTAAAATTTGACAGCGATGTTACGAGGGAAATGGACACAGGATAGTGTCATGGATATCCCTGTGACGTCACAGGTTCGTCGAGGATCGAAGAGGGAGAGATTGTAATATTGAGATGGTTTAGGATATCAGTTGGAAGATTTTATTTCCGTTGTGATATTGAGGTGAGACTACATTTTATAATATCAATAATATAATATCTACGGACGCTTTTAAGCCACGTCAATCTGGTCCAGTTAAGTATAATATTAGGTCTTTCTTTTTAAAATTAGGGTCCAGTGGTAAGTTCTCGTAGAACTTGTGTTACGAGTACCAGACAACGGAAATATATTACTTTAATACTATACATATATTTAAGATTTTTATTATGCATTACACATATTTAATACACATCCATGACCCAGAAACACAGAAAACTTTTGTTCCCTGGCGGGAATCGAACCCGCTACCTCCGGCTTCAGTGCCAACGCGCTAACCGTTAAGCCGCAAAGCTCGTCATGCACGTCCGTCGATTTTATCTAATCATACATATGATAATTACATCTAATGACCTCACTTACGGTAGCCCGTACTGATTATATTAATGCATAGATTCTTTTTAGGCAATCACGCGAACAGCTAATTTTCTGATTGCGAATTTGTATTTAATTTAACAAATAACCTAAACTAGAACGCAAACTATTTTTAACCGACTTCAAAAAGGAGGAGGTTATCAATTCGTCGGAATCTTTTTTTTTTTTTTTTTTTTTATGTATGTTACCTGATTACTCGAAGATGGCTAGACCGATTTGAAAAATTATTTTTTTGTTCTAAAGGGTATACTTCCCAAATGGTCCCATGATAAGGAAACCAGGATCTGATGATGGCATCCCAGAGAAATCAGGGGGAACTTTCGAAAATCGTAGGGGCGACTGGTGTGTTTGATATTTTTTTTATAAAGTGTTTTGAAGGACTTCAATTTAATGAAGGTCTGGAGTCGATCTGATGCTGGAGCCGAAAGACAATCGAGGGAACTCCTCAACTATTTACATCAGTAACCTTGTGTTTGGGCTTGATTAATTTGTAATGATGAGAACTTTACACCTAGATGGGTTGTGACTGTCATTAGGGGTCTGATGATGAAGACAAAGGACAGTTAAGGGAACTCCTCAACAGTTTACAGTAGCTACCTTGTGTTTTTGGACTTAATTAATTTAAATTGATGAGAACTTTGTACCCATATGGGTTATAAGCGCCTATACCTATATATAATGGAATTATTTAACGAATAGCAGCAAATATGCCGTGATTGCTTTCGATTACATGTATATAAAGTTTTACGCAATTCCATTTCGTTTTTTTCATTTGTTATGTAATGATTTAAACCCTTTCTACGTTCATCTCATTAATACAGCGCTATCTAATCTGAGCAACGCGTTTAATAGTTCTACCCATATTTCAGACAAATAAAATCAGTTATCGAATTTTGAAATCACTAAAAATTTAGAAATAAAAAATTTTTAAACAAAAATTAAAACCGACTTCAAAATTTAAAAAAAACTAAAAAGTAATAAAATAATTTCCTTAATCTTTGTGCCTACAATTTATAATCAACTTGTTCTTCTACTAATATACAATCTTTGCATTTACCACGTTATTATTGTTACTTTTGAAGCCGGTGTCGTATTCGTTGATGTACTACCTCCCTACCTACTTTGGCTGACACCGACTCCAAAAGTAACAATAATGACGTGGTAAATGCAAAGATTGTATATTAGTAGAAGAACAAGTTGATTATAAATTGTAGGCACAAAGATTAAGGAAATTATTTTATTACTTTTTAGTTTTTTTTAAATTTTGAAGTCGGTTTTAATTTTTTTTTTGACTAGTAGTTACCATGTATTTGTTGTAATAATAATTATTAATCATATAATATTATATTATGCTACTACCTCACTCCTTCGTCATATGTCTCAGTATTAACAAGAATTTTATTTAACGCCGAGAAATGGCTCTGAGACATCCCGTGGGGGAGTGGGTCTCCCCAGGTGGGTATGTGGGACTCACTGCGCCCGAAAACTGGTAAGTGGTCATAGTTCTACCCACTAATGCCGAGTGCCACCAATGCCATTGGTTAGGTGCCCCGGATCTGTTGAGCAAACAGGGCACCTCGACGGCTAGTCAGTCTCTCAGGGGACCGACGTCACCTCCACAGAGGTCCTGGTCTATATTCCGTTACCAAAGGTACCTACTATAGTATATAGGTACTTCTATAAATTGACGCATCCTTGTGAACACAAAACTCATGTTCAGTATTCAGTATCGCTCACTTTTATATTGTTGTTATCATTTTTATTTCTAAACAGATTCACTTCAAGACTCGTTCATTCCTGAAAATTGGCGCTTTGTTATAATTTTTCAGATCAAAAGTATCTTTTATTACTTAAATAGCTGCTTCATATTTTATTAAGTCAATATAATATACAATACAATACAGCAGAGGACATTCAGGGACAGTCGCCATTTTGTTTGTTGGCGAAGAAAAGCTATTAGACGATTTTATGAGCAAAGACAAAAAGTTAGCCAAGACAATTGGTTCTCCCTTATTTATTTTCACTAAGATTTTGGCTTCGAGTATTATTTTTTGTTATGTTTCATCGTCATCATCAGCCTCTATCCGTCCACTGCTGAACATAGGCTCCACTCAATGAACGCCAAGACGGCTGATCCCTTGCCACTCGCATCCAACACGGACCGGCAACGTCACGGAGATCGTCCACCTGGTTAATGGCCGACTCTTCGTGTACCTAATGATGATGATGATATTGAGAAAGCACACGTAGGTACTCGTAAGTGGGGTCCCGCAGATATCTGTTTCGGGCACGACATAATGGAAAAAAAATTATGTTATTTACAGAAATAAAATAATCTGGTAAATGTGACGTTCATCAAACATTGACTAGCTGGAGCAGCATCTGAACCCACTACCCCTGTGTGGACTGGCACTGTTTACCAGGTCGTACCGAATGAAATTAAATTTTTAAGGCTTTATCTATATGCTTTATCTTTATCTTTTTCTACTATCATGCTTAGTAAAATTCATCAAGATTTTAATATTTTAAATTTGCTCCTTCATTTCCCAGATAATTTTACTGCAATAACCACGACGTAAACGCGGTTAACTTCAAAGAGCTGCTGACGGTTATAGAGCTAGGTTCAGCTGTTTAAGCTATTTCCTTTTGGTGATCATTAGTGGCTGTGTTGAAAATAATATAAAATAAAGCTTCATTCAGCTGACTAAGTTATATTATCACTTTGCTAATTTGCTAAATAGGAGTCTGATTTGAATTATTGGAAAATAATATTTCTATAACTCCAAACGTTTTTTCGATTTCTTGAATGCTAGTAAGTTAAAGTTAAAAAGGGCAGGGGTGTTTTTTGAAGTGAAACTTCTTTGCGCGCTTATGCGCGTTAAGGGTAATAAAAAAATTACGGATGAAACGTCACGAAAATGTGCAGCGTTTTGTCCAAGAAGAGGGAGAGAGTGATTGAGACCAATGAGAGAGTTAGAAAGGGCGAACGTAGCATGAAGCACATAGCCATGCAGTGAGAGTAGCGTAGTAGAGTAGTAGAGAGGAGCAAGCGAGTGATAAAACTCAAGTGAGAGAGAGTGAGATAGAGCGAACGTCGCATCGCAAGTCAAAATTAAAGCTTTAGATTAATATAAATATAATGAGATTAAACTTTTCTTTAACTAACTTTTACCATTCACAGTTGCTATCAGAATAGTCATCATCAGTCTGAACACCGCTGTACGGCACGGCTAGAACTTGAAATATTATCATCTAAAACTATCTAATATAATGGCCAACTGATGTTCTCAACATAAATTTTAATGTAACGCCGAGGGCATTGAGGACTGCTTGACCCATTGTGATGAGCTTGCACCAGTGAAGCGACTCACTTCTTTATGAGTGTCTAGTGAAGAGTGGAAGTGGAACGAGGAGTGGGAAGTGTATAAAATACCTTGTATTAACAATCATACTTAATATTATTAGTTTTTGTACGTCTTAAGTGGCAAACTAGATTATGGTCCTTCGAGTCGGATGATATTCATATAACGCTAGCATACAGCAACTTCTATCACTAATACAACTGACATAGATAACCTAGGTACAAGTGATTCTACTAGGCTCTAGCGCCTCCTAATTCTCGGTGCTTGTAACCAATCATACCTTGTGCAATCATCTTGAACAAAAACGAAAGTTATTTATCAGCATTTAGAATAGATTGCATTTAATCAGCCAAGAAGAAATTAATAGGATAATGATAATGAAAGGATGTAACAGAATATCTCACATGTACATTTCCATAGTAAGTGATCGTATAAGATCAGTCATAGAAACTGGTTATTAGATTTCACTCCTGAAACCAATAATCTTTTATTACAATCATAATACTGTGCTCGTCTACGGTCAGGTATAAGCCTCTCAATGAACTTTAAATGTCCTTAAAATATTATGCTACGTTAAATACTCCATTCTTTATGTTTATCTAAATTGGATAAATTTTGAACCAAATTAAGGTATAGGGCCTAGGAAACTCTTTCTTGAACACAATCTACAAACATACATCGATAAATAAATCTCCACCTAACACAAACTTGGAATACATCCAATAGTCTGAATGCATGCATTTTCTCACAAGCGTACAATATCTCAAGATATGAAAATAAAATGCAATTGTAAGAGATGAAAATACTTCGTCTTTATAAAATGCTGTTCTTCTTATCCATGGACATGGACATGGACGTAGATATTATATTTTTGTATTGTTATCTGATTTTAATTTGTGTGCAGATTTCCGAATTGATTAGATGTCGAGAAGATGGCGAAAATTTGGTTACGCATATTGAATTTCGCTTCTGTTTTTGCGACAGTTAGTTGGTTTGTTCGTTTCTTGATTGTGTCGAGTATAGATGACTCTATTCAGAAAATATACGGATTTACATGAAATGTAGAGACGGACCATGAATGTATTGAGTTTGTGTGGGACTATTTACAATGTCTATTGGTTGTTTGTGCTCTTGTCTCAATAACCACGTAGCTATAATCTAAGTCCACGTGAATCCATTTTTTTTTTCTTTTACGCCGGGAAATGCTCTGAGGCATCCCGCCTGGGGAATGGGTCTCTCCAGGTGGGTATGTGGGACTCGCTGCGCCTGAAAGATAGTAAATGGACGCAGCTTTACCCACTAAAACCCGGCGAGTGCCACCAGTGCCACCTTGGTGAGGTGCTCCGGATCTGTTAAGCTGACAGGGCACCTCGACGGCTAGTCAGTCCCGCAAGGGACCGACGCCACCTCCACAGAGGGGTTGTCCCGCACCACAGAACAACCCCTCTGAACGTCGGGACAGTAAAAGGGGTGAGGTTCCTATCCTCACCTCTTGCCCCCTGCTCTTTTGTACCCTCTTCTTATAAGAGGAGTACAAAGAACCCCCTCGGCTCAATTTGCTTCGCCCAAGGTGTTGGGCTCACCCTAGGCTACTGAGCCCCACCGCCACGTCAAGGCCTAAACCATGGTGGGGAAGTCCACGTGAATCCACGGACAACAGCTAGTCTACTATAAGTCTCAGATTCATCAATTTCCCAATTTCCAGCCGCAGTCTAGATTGACTAGAAACTTCCCGCACCTTAAACGGGACGTGGGGATTAAACTCCACCGAGCGGTGGAGTTTAATCCCCACGTCCCGTTATGAATATTGATGACTCGCTCACATCCGCAGGTCATACCAATACCAAATACATTTTGATGTGAAATATCAAAATGTATTAAAGAAGAATCTGAAATAACCCTATTTATCTAACATGGTGAGTGTAAAAGTTAGCATGGGTCCCACCATCCTGCCTATCTGACTGATCTTGTGTCACATTTGGCAACATACGATCCAGTGACCCTTTTTTTTCTTTAACGCCGGGAAATGCTCTGATGCATCCCGCGGGGGAGTGGGTCTCCCCACGCAGGTATGTGGGACTCGCTGCGGCCGAAAAGTGGTAAGTGGACGCAGCTCTAACCACTAAAACCCGGCGAGTGCCACCAATGCCGCCTTTGGCGAGGTGCCCCGGATCTAATAAACAAACAGGGCACCTGGACGGCTAGTCAGTCCTCCAAGGGACCGACACCACCTCCACAGAGGGGTTGTCCCGCACTACAGAACAACCCCTACCAACGCCGGGACAGTACAATGCAGTGAGGTTTCCGTCCTCGCCCCTTGTCCCCTGCTCTTCTGTCCTCTCTTCTTATAAGAGGGGTACAAAGAGCCCCCTCGGCTCAATTAACTTCGCCCAAGGTGCAGCGGCTTACCCTAAGCTACTGACCCTCACCGCCACGTCAAGGGCTGAACCATGGTGGGGACGATCCAGTAACCTGGTCTGACACAAGAGATACGAATGAAGTCACACCATCCGCTGGTTCTTCTGTAATCTTTGGCTTTGTTCATTTAAACTAATATAAAAAGTCTTCCCGTTATTTGCTTTGGGCGCATTAATTAATTGTCTCGTCAATCAATACTAATATTATAAAGCTGAAGAGTTTGTTTGAACGCGCTAATCTCAGGAACTACTGGTCCGATTTGAAAAATTATTTCAGTGTTAGATAGTCAATTTATCGAGGAAGGCTATAGGCCATATAACATTACGCTGTGACTAATAGGAGTTAAGTGAGTCAACGAGGGCGAATCTGCGTCCAACAGCTAGTGAGACATATTTGAGTCGAAGGAAAGTACCACTTAATTAAATAGAGAATAAATGATTCATTATTATGTATAATAAACCATCCCTTGCCCACCGATGGGGGATATGGTTCATTTACCAACCGCGTGCACTGGTTCAGTGCTACCGCAGTTTCAACACCTCAGGACACCTGATAAGCTCGTGTAGCCCTACCAAACCTAATTAATATATATAATATAAGCCCTACACTCACCCCAATGAGCCGCAGAACACCAAATTTACACTTTCACCATAGTTTTCCAATTTTTGATTCGCGCTGGTCGGCCGACACACACTATCGGTCCGCCATATTTTTCTCTTCTTCTTTGCCATCCTTTTCCGCTAGATGGCGCCGTACGTTCCCGCTCAAATTTAACCCCGTAAGAGCGAGACAAATATATACAAATATAAAATGTGCGAGTGAAGCGGCACGAGGCCTGTGTAATGTTGGTAGTATCAGTGCCGCGTTTAAAATTACAATAAAATAGCAACATAATGGCGCTAAAAACTAAACATCCCCCCGCCCGAGAAAGGCTAAAGCCTTTATCAACTAAAATAAACACCTTGGTGATGCAATAAACCGCAACATGCACCCCAATATAAAAAATAAATCCGCAACTTACTTACTTAAACTAGATACATTAAAACAGTTCAGTTACCGCTTACTCGTCTAAAGGAAGTCTACATATTTTGACGACCGGACGTAGCATCGTACCTGTACTAATTTTATCAACCGATGCATAGCGAACCGCCGCTCTGCTACCGTCAGTGCCCCCAGAAGCCGCTCTTGCGACCTTCTGGCATTATTAATGAAGCGAAAACAATATGCTACGACCGCCAGTAGCATATTCAACTTACTATACCGCGTAAATATGCTGTCGTCTTCAATAAATCCCGCCAGGGCGCGAACATTTACCTTCGGCTTCCGTAAGCCAGGTAATGGTTCATCCGCTTTGTCCATTATATTCTTCGGCCAGGTGTCTGCATCACCTGTCAACCAAGCAGGTCCCCACCATAAGGGATGTTCAACTAGATCCGATGCGCGACAACCGCGACTCGCAACATCGGCTGGATTCATATCCGAAGACAAGTGTCTCCAGGTTATGTCCAAACTGCAATTAACTATTTGTGAAACCCGATTTCCTTCAAATGTTTGTAACAGATGGGGTGATACCTTTAACCACGAGAGGACAATAGTACTATCGGACCATCCTAAGACCTTATCTATCGCCAAATCTTCACTGATAGCAGTGACAACGTACTTAAGCAGTCGTACTAATAATGCCGCACCGCTAAGTTCAAGTTTGGGTATTGTTAGTTTGGATTTTACCGGCGCTACCCGTGATTTGGCCATCATCAAACTAATCTTAACCTCCCCGTCACTTCCTATGGTTCTCAGATAAACCGCTGCGCCGTATCCAAGCTCTGACGCATCTGAGAATCCGTGCAGAGAGCACGACTTGATGTTCTTTAATACAAAGCGCTCCAAACGCAACTGTGTGATCAGTGGCAGCTCTTTTAAAATGCTCTGCCACTCCGCTATGACATCCGCTGAGGGTTCCGCATCCCACGATAAGTTTCCTAACCACAGCTGCTGCATGAGAATCTTGCCCTGAAGGATAACTGGACAAATCCATCCTAAGGGGTCAAATGTCCTAGCCAGCGTAGATAGGATCGACCGCTTCGTACAACCGCTAGTGTCACCGAGTTTCATTCGGTATGAAAAACTATCAGTGTTTGAATCCCATTGAATGCCTAATACTTTAAAGAAGCTGGGCTCGTCCGCATTATCAAATATCTTCTTAGGCTTCTCTAAGTGCTCCGCGTCTATGTCACTTAAAATCTCCGGGCTATTAGAAGTCCACTTACTCAGCTCGAAACCGCCAGAGCGTAGTAAGTTTGTCAACTCAGCCTTTAGTTGACCCGCTTCCTCTATGGAGTCCGCTCCTCCCAAAATGTCGTCCATGTAGACTGAAGAACGTAGAAGACGCGCCGCCGCCGGATATCGCTCTCCTTCGTCCTCAGCCAGCTGCCTCAGCGTCCGAATCGCCAGGTAAGGACTGGACTTCATACCGTAACTGACCGTGTTGAGAGAGTATACTAACAACGGTAAGTCCGGTGACTCTCTCCATAAAATTCTCTGAAACTGCCTGTCAGTTTCTTCTATCAGTATCTGCCTAAACATCATTCTAATATCCGTTGTGAAGACATAGGCATGTAACCTAAACCTACAGATGATATCCGCTATATCCCGCTGCAGGCAGTCATTCAAAGACACTCCATTGCTAGTAGCACAGCTAGCATCAAACACCACTCTGATTTTGTCAGAGTCTGCTTTAAATATTCCGTGATGTGGAATCATATAACCCGTGTTCGCATAGTCCTCTGGTTTACCGCCACAGAGTGACATATGTCCCGTTTCCGCATATTCCCGCATAAAATCTACGTATTTCTTTTGAAATGCTTCGTTCGCATGGATCCGCCTTTCCATAGCCAAGAACCGCTTCATGGCCAATGGGACCGAGTTTCCGAGCTCAGGTCTGTCAGATAAAAAAGGTAACCGAACTTGGTACCTGCCGCTCTCATCCCGCTGATGAGTCATCATAAACACCGCTTCACATTCCAAATCCTTAGGAGCTTCGACCCTTGTGGGAACGTCTCCCACTTCCCAAAACCGCTCTAAAATCGCATCCGTAGTTGCGCCGCAGTAGAACGTCTGAGAAAAACAAGTCGCCTTAAGATAAGGATTTGGTACCGCAAACGTCACCGGCCCGGTTAATACGTGACCGAACACCGTATTCATAACCCGGGGTAAGTGATCGCTAATCCTGAGACATCCGCCGCCCAATAGAATGTCACACAGTAAATCCGTACCGATTAAAATGTCAATGTCCCGACTGACATAGAACTGTTCGTCCGCAAGATACAGTCCTCGATAATATTCCGCTAACTGGACTGGCAATGAAAAGCCAGGTAAATTACTGGTTATCTTGTTCAAAACCGTAGCCGTAGTAACGAGCTTCGGCTGCTCCGCATATCTCGGAGTCATGGTCAAAATAACCGCGCCTCTGCAACCGCTAACAGGGGCACCGCTCAGTCCCGTGACTGTGACCACGTTAGATTTAAACCGCTTTAAACCCAACCGCACCGCGCATGATTCCGAAATGAAGGTACTTTGACTGCCGCCATCGAGCAGCACTCTGGCCTCCTAATAGCTTCCGCAACCGTCTAACACCCTCACAACTGCCGTCGCAAGCAACACCGTGCTTTGGTAAGCAGTTGTCTCACTACTAGCGTTATACGCCATCAGTCCAGTGACTCCAGGGACCGCACTACCTGTATGCTCACTGGCCGAAGGCGCGCTCGCACTAGGAGCAACATCCGAAAGGGGAGCCGGGTCTCTACTTGCCGCGCGTTGATCCCCTTTCGATCCTACCGCTGGTTGATCGAAGTGTAACAAATAATGATGCTTGGGCGAATTGCATTTATAGCAATTGACGTTATAAGTACATTGGCCAATATTGTGATTATTCAAGCACCTAAAACACAACCTTAGGGATGTCACCTGACGCTTCCGCATAGTAGGCTTCATGTTTAAAAACTTCTCACATTTATTGATGAAGTGTCCGACTTTTCCGCATAGTCTACATGACGCCAAACCCGCATTACTAAGGGCCGCATGAGCCTTTACCGCATGACTCTGCCCCCCTCCGCCACGTCTAACCGCTGATGACGTGCTAACTTGGGGTTCAACACTAGATTCCAAAATCCGTATTTCAGTCTCTAAAAACTTCAATAAATCCGCAAAGGTTGGCAACTCCTTGTCGGCATGCTTGTCCTCAAAATGCTTTTTTAAGTTAATATCAATTTTTTGAAAATTGAGATAAAACAATAAGTATGACCAGGAACTAACAGGAAACTTCATCTTTTCGAGTGCCTTAGTATTTTCCATCAAATTATTCAACATCAATTTTAACCCGTTTAATCCTTTACTATTTACGTGCGGTGCACTCAATAAATTATGTAATAAGCGATCCGCTAGTAATCTTTTATTATTATACCGCGTGTTAAGCAAATCCATTGCTATCGAGTAATTATCCCCCGTAATCGATAAATGTTGAATTAATGTTTTAGGTTCCCCCAATAACGCACCCGCTAAATAGTACATCTTTTCAGTTTCCGATAACGACGTGTCACTATCCACTAGTGACTGGAACAATTCCATAAACGGTACATACTCCTCGATCTTTCCCGAGAACGTAGGCAATTGTAATCGCGGTAGGACCGCCCTGCTACCCGCGCGTGAACTAGAATTATTGTTATTACCGCCGTCGTCTTCCGATTTAAAACTGAATAATTCCAGATACCGCTGTTTGATGAAATAGTATTTCCTGTTATAACTCTCATACATCTGTGTATGAGAAGCAAGGTCGAAATCCTCCGTGTCCGCCGCCGCAATTTGGATTTCATAATGCATAATCCGTAAATGACTCGAACACCTTATCTAAGTCCTTACAACGGACCATAAATTCCCGCCTTTGTTCAGCCGACAACTCCGTGTTATTAGCTAGCGCGTCAGTCATGTCAATATTCCGAGCCGCCACCTAATATTTCATTTGACTAAGTACTAAACGCCTAGCCGCTGCCATGTCTGTAGTCATATAAACATACAAATGCAGATAGACCTAATAAAACACCTACAAGCACGATACTCTAAGGAATCTAATAACTAACTAAAAAAATGTTTATCAACTAAGAAAATGTATATCAAATCTTAATTATACCTATTCCGCTCCGCTTATAGCAATAGGTAAATAAAATAAATTTTGTATTAAATATTTCCGCAAATATTAAAACAAACTTTATAAAACACCAAAATAACAATAACTACCGCTAGTTATCGTTCCGCAATAATAAAAACATATTTTGGTGTAAAAAACATAACTGCAGAGAAAATATAAAAACAAAAAAATTAAAACCGCAATTCCAACCAAGACGCGAACCTAGGTCTGTTCTACCGCTATCACGTACTCGTTACCGCTGAGCCGCGATTATATATAGTTGTCTTGGCAAATTTCCGCTACGTATACCAGACAATTATTAGAACAGAACTGTTTTAATATAATTTTACACACAAACACAATATTTATCAAAAATAATTTTTCACTTAAGTGCACAAAAAATGATCAGTTCTTACCGCCAATAAATAGCAACCGCAATGCCATATAAAACAGAACCGAGTGCAATTTGTGAATGATGTGTGGGTATTTGAAATATAAAAGGTGAATTGTAATTATAGATGGGTGGGCTTAAATATATATAAAATATGATGCAACTAACACTAAAACATATAATTTCCCCTAAATCTTGTGTGTAGTGTAGTTGTACGAATCACAATATACCGCTTATAGGTTTGGTATATAATATTTTCGTCCGCACGAAAATATATATAACCTGGTGTAAAATTTGTTTGAGCTTATCAGATGTACCAGTGGTGTTAAAACTAATAAAAATTCGGAACGAAGGACCAGAGGAGATGTATAATAAACCATCCCTTGCCCACCGATGGGGGATATGGTTCATTTACCAACCGCGTGCACTGGTTCAGTGCTACCGCAGTTTCAACACCTCAGGACACCTGATAAGCTCGTGTAGCCCTACCAAACCTACATAATATATATAATATAAGCCCTACACTCACCCCAATGAGCCGCAGAACACCAAATTTACACTTTCACCATAGTTTTCCAATTTTTGATTCGCGCTGGTCGGCCGACACACACTATCGGTCCGCCATATTTTTCTCTTCTTCTTTGCCATCCTTTTCCGCTAGATGGCGCCGTACGTTCCCGCTCAAATTTAACCCCGTAAGAGCGAGACAAATATATACAAATATAAAATGTGCGAGTGAAGCGGCACGAGGCCTGTGTAATGTTGGTAGTATCAGTGCCGCGTTTAAAATTACAATAAAATAGCAACATAATGGCGCTAAAAACTAAACAATTATTATTATTATTATTAATTAAATAGTTTATGTAGTTTTTGTTAAACATGTCGATAAACATACATAAAGGGAAAACGCCTCGCCTCAGTTGAAAAGGGTCGCTGTTATGCTTATGACTCGATAACCTTTTTGAGGTCCATTAATATATAATAAACTCCTGCACCATCAGGCCCGTGATAAGGTCCTCACATGGTCATTATAGACCTATAACTCTCCAATGACCATAAAATGTAAGTTATAGGTGTGTTAGAGATTGGTGCGGTGGGATATAAAAGTGGTTTATAGCGAAAGATAGCTGGCAACCCTTTGACAGCTTAGACAAGATAGACCACTCTCTAAGTTAGAATTTGTGTTCAAATATGACCAGTGTGTACCTTTTTTAATGGCCCGCGCATATATAATATTGCCGCAGTTGAAAAATGAAAACACCGCGAAAAATCCTGTATTTGATTATTGATGAGGGTTTTTTATGTTTGTTGGATAGGCAAACTGGCAAACGTGACACCTGATGGTAAGTGGTCGACGTCGCCCATGAACATAAACTAGTTTACCTGGAACGAGCCCAGGCAACTCATTTATGTGTTGCCTATCCTGAGACATAAGATGTTAAGTCTCGGTGCCAGTAATTAGACTGCCTGTCTTGCCCTTCTCTCCGAAACACAGCAAAGCTGTTCCACGGGAGAAATAAGCAAGATGGTGGTACCCATGCAGCCGGGAGCGCGGCACAGCGCTTCCCTCCCACCGGTAATCATCTGCATCATTCTGATTAGATAAGCGCGGATTTTCCACGAAGTTCAGCTTTTAATAGGATTCTTCCTTTGAAAAACAATGATATCGCAATCGTTACGCATAGGTACCAATATTGAACACGGATGCCACAATTGGATTGTCGAAATCACGTGCGGATCCTTCTGGCTATCCGAACATAATTCGTTTACGTTCTGGCCCACTACAGCTGAATTTCTGATACCCTTACCGGTAGGAGGGAAGCGCTGTGCCACGCTCCCGGCTGCATGGGAGAAATAAGCAAGTGGTCATGTTGCTTATTTCTCCCGTGAAACAGCTTTGCTGTGTTTCGGATCTTATGTCTCAGGAGAGGCAATACATAGATGAGTTGCCTGGGCTCGTTCCAGGTATACTAGTTTATGTTCATGGGCGACGTCGACCACTTACCATCAGGTGGTACGTTTGCCAGTTTGCCTATCCAGCTAACATTAAAAAAAAAAAAAAAGATTATATTTTAATGATAGCAATTCCAAAATTCTGCCTTTCATAAAAAAGGTTCAATTTGACAAAATAAAGTGACCTTGAAATTAAAATCAAACATTTTAATCAGACTCTTTCAAAGGCTGAACAATACAAAAATATTGTATAAACTTTTGTATGTTTGGCAGGTATATTCTATGAGTCCCGGGCCACATAGGGTCAGGATCTACCCGAGATCCTGACCCATGTAAAAAACATTCCCCTGCGATAAAAAAGGTCTGGCAGTCGCCGGGTAGATACATAATAAAACTTATCCTTTCAGAAGTCGGTAAAACTCATGGTAAATATTTTCCAGGTCGTTAAGTACTAACTAAACTGCTGGCTCTTTTACCAAAATTTCTTTATAATCTTTTTATCTCTTAAAAACACCGAGAATATAAAATGAGACGCGAAACTTAATAGTTAGCGTCTCATTTACTTACTAGTTCAGACTAACATAATAATTAACTTTTATTAAATTCTTTAAAATACCTATATGTTGTTTTAGACTAACGCGATCACTGCTCATATTTGACATATGACCTATAAATGTTAGTAAGAGGTAGTGCCAACTTGGCCGGCACGACCGGGGTGGTACCTCTCGCTCACATAGCACTGGCGTCAATTGACAGCTATGATGTCGCGTTTCGTGCGGTTTGTGCGTGTCCGGTGGCCCATTGGGGGTATAGGGAACAGGAGGGCAGCGCATCTGCGTGGCCTCTGGTGTGCGGATGTGTATGGGCGTCGGCACCGTGAAGCTCCGACTGCTCGTTTGCCCCCTGATGACATAAAAAATGACCTAATATGTTAACATCATGTAACATATCGTTGTAGAACATATCACCAGTAGTTAGTCTGAGGTATCAGTCTTATCGTTCATTGGAAGAGTCCTACATCCACCAGGACAGCTGCAGATAATGATGCCGACATCTAAGGGTAATGTTTAGTTACATACACAACTATGTAACTAAACATAACACAACTTTTTTTTTCTTTAACGCCGGGAAATGCTCTGAGGCATCCCGCGAGGGAGTGGGTCTCCCCAGGTGGGTATGCGGGACTCGCTGCGCCCGAAAGCTGGTAAGTGAATGCAGCTCTACCCACTAAAACCCGGCGAGTGCCACCAATGCCGCCTTTGGTGAAGTGCCCCGGATCTAATAAACAAACAGGGCACCTCGACGGCTAGTCAGTCCTTTTTAAAATCTGCTGTGTAATTCTCAACAGCTTTTTTTTTTTTTATAGAAGAGGGGGCAAACGGACAGTCGGTTGACCTGATGGTAAGTGAAAAGCGACATCCACAGACACCCGCTATACCAGGAGATCAGCAGGTGCGTTGCCGGACTTTTAGATGTGATGCATGCTCTTTTCTTGAAGGTCCCTAAGTCGTATCTATAACCTCGGTGAAGTCTCAGTCTTACATTATAGAACCTTATTTATTTCGACAGTAAGTACAACTTGTCTTATTTTAATACCCCAGGGCATGCAGATTATTAAAAGAAATTTTATATTTTAAGATAAAATGTTAAGAAAAAATTTTTTTTCTCATTAGTTCAGCACTTCAGCAAAACGAGTGGAGTTGAGTTGTGAGTGTAGTAACAAAAAGGTCACCCACAAGTCTAGACGTATCTGTCACCATATTGGATCTAGTGCCGCTGAACAAGTTTTATTTAATTGGTATTCTTCAAGACACCTTTACGTCTTACAGTATGAGATAAACTTCATATTACTTCATCATTACCAGCCCGTGTCATCTCATAGGCCTCTCTCAAAGAACGCCAAGACGAAAGATACTTCGCTACTCACAACCAACTGGGTCGACTGAAGCATTCTGGTAATTTGATGTATTTTTATAGCATTTATATTTGTTGAAAGTGCAATGTGCATTTTAAACGAGCAAATGTTGATCATGTATCGGTGGCAGAGAAGTGCTAAATGCTCCCGTCTGCATTGGTAACACCATTCTGCTTGTGTCAGATATGAATCCGCATGCTTTGCATATAATATCCATGTCTAGTCGCCCCCTCTATTTCGAGGTGAACCTACCCCACGTCTTCCGAATCATAACTTTTTACTTTATAAGCCCGCATTCAATAACAGTCTCCTCTGACGCTAGTTTCTCCCAATATTTTCAGAAAGTTGTGAACAAACCGTAATGATACAGTAACTAAACTTTAGTCGCTTCGGATTATATCGGGAGTCACTCGCTAACGGACCGTAAGATTGCCATGTATGTATCGCAACCGTAGCGTCATGTTACTTGCTTTTCGGGGATAAAAACAACTTGACAAAATTAACATGGTATCCAGATAAAGTCATGGACAGCATCCGCATTAGAGCAGCATCCTATGGCCATAACGATAGCTTCGATCCTCGACCGATTGCGTTTTCGAGTAAGACATCTGTGCACGACATGTGTGTAGACATTTACAGCCAGCTGAACAACAATACATCTGCCAGTTTTCTATTTAAGTAGGTGTCTGTAGTACAGTAAAAATAAGAATTAGCCTCGCACTAAATTTAAGACATATAAATTTAGATGAATTTTATTGATTGATCCAATATTTTAATAGTTTTAAGCGATATAGAAAAACCAGTTCATTAAATGGGTCATAAATCGTAAACGCTTACCATTTACGATTTATGGCCGATACAGTTTTATTATTATGCCATTTTACGAAAAAGTTAACAGAAAAAATATTAATAAAATGTTATTCTCTACAGCAATGGTCTCAATAACTTTTGCACTAAGGTTTTTTCTGAGATATCGCCCAAAAACTTTATTTCAAGATGGCGCTTGAAGCTCGACTGGGATATGTCGATTTCACGCTCAGCATATGACCCTACACCTTACAAAATATCGGGTCGAAAATTTTGTGCGAGTTGGTCCAAGTTAAACGGCTACTTTTAACCGACTTCAAAAAAGAGGAAGTTCTCAATTCGTCTGTATGTTTTTTTTTTACTGTACTGATGGATGTCAGTGATCATTTAACAGTTAACCGTTTGCCTCTTCTACAGTGAAAGATCGATACCCATCACTTTTCGTAGCATTCGTTTTGAGTTTGATATTTAATGTTCTTGTCCCAGATTCAAATCTTTTGTGAACCCGTATAACCCCTTTGTGAATACATGACTTAATGCAATTCGATATCATGCATATCATACAAATATTTATCCGTGCCAAAAAATCCATGAAAACTTTCATGTAGAAACCCCGCTAGCCTTCACGTTTGTCACAATATACATTGTTTAATTTGCAGTCAGAAACCCTCCCATATGAATCGTGTGTAACTTTTTGAATTTCCACTCGACGATAACGCGGCACAGATCCACGCTGAAACAAACCCGATGCCAGGAGACCGTGTGGTCGAATACTCCACGGTTGGCGGGTGGCAAGCCCCCTCTTATAAAAATCTATAAGTGAGCCAGCTGGTTCACCACCAAACTGATGTGTACCACCAAACTGTAGCAATAGGCCATTAACTTAGGCATTTCGAAAAAACCTTTGTAGATAAAATACTTTAACCATACTTACTCGTTCAAATGCTATGCTTTGAACTTCATAACTCAATTTTTGTATTTTGCGCAGGTAATGCGATTGTTCTCGCCTGGGACACAGATATTAAATTTCGACTTTATTGGAGTATTTGTTCATGGTGGGCAAGGGTATTTGTTAATGGTCACTACTGGGCGTGGGCCAGTGGGGAATCATATGTTGTACTAAGGAAATAAGCAGCTCTTCTGTTGATAACTCTCAACTTACTGTGTTATTATAGAAGGGCAGCACAGACCATAACACTGTGTTCAGAGATCATTTCGGAACACAACAAGTTACTGCGGTAGATACAAGCAGGATGGTGGTGACGTGCAGACGTGGAGTATTGAACATACCTACCACCGACAAACACACGGACAGATGACATAAAATTCGTTGTGAAAGCAAATAATAATAATAATATTGACCCTTATATGTCTCACTGCTGGGAAATCGGGCGAAGAGGATGTTGGGCCATTAGTTCACCGATGCGCTGGCCCAATGAGGGTTGCTGAACTTCACATACCTTCAAAGATATTTAATCTCATCGGGCATGCAGGTTTCCTCACGATGTTTCCTTCACCGGTGAGCAAGCGATGATCTCATAATCAGGTGCACGTAGAAATTTAGAAAAACCCACTTCTAGGCATCACAGAGGAGGGGGGGTCAGGATCGAACCCGGACCTCTCGGCTATCACTCAAGAGGCCGAGGCCATACCCACTAGGCCATCGTCGCAAGCAAATAATATAAAATTTATATCCAAATCTATCGCTCATATCATAACGATAGTTTTATAATACTTTATGAGATAGTTCAGCGGATTAACTGTTGGACGACGTTAATATATCTCAGTTTGTATGATGTACGGTGGACAATAAGTTGAGAGGGTTATAACCCACTAAAACTGAGCGAGTGCCACTAATGCCGCCTTTAGTGAGGTGCCCCGGATCTAGAAAACAAACAGGGCACCTCGACGGCTAGTCAGTCCCGCAAAGGACGGACGCCACCTCCACTGAGGGGTTGTCTCGCACCACAGAACAACCCCTCCCAACGTCGGGACAGTACAATGGGGTGAGGTTCCCATCCTCACCCCTTGCCCCCTGCTCTTCTGTCCCCTCTTCTTATAAGAAGGGTACAAAGAGCGCCTTCCTTGGCTTAATTTCCTTCGCTCAACGTGCTAGGTTCACTGCTACGACAAGGCTTAAACCATGGTGGGGAATGAAAGAGACCCGGCAGTAGACGAGATAATATACACTTAACTATCCTTTTTACCGGTCGCGTAAGACTGATCATAAATATTTCTCGATTCATTAAGCACCTACCAACTAAACTGCTAGCTATTTTACTGTGACATTTCTTCGAATATTTTTATCTTTTAAAAGCATAGAGAGCACAAAATGAGAAGCGAAGCTTTTACCAGATTTACATTAAAATTATTATTTTATGAAAATACTCTAAAATTTATGAGATGATGAATATGGTGATTACGAGTAGATATTTAATTCTTAGCGTTCATTAAGACTGTCTTATGTTTAGGATAACAGTAACAGTTTAGCTGTACTTTGTGCTTTTGTGAGTACCTATGCCGGATGGCCCACAGGGAGCCCCCACCACGGTTCAAGCCTTGTCGTGGCGGTGGGGCTCAGTAGCCTAGGGTGAGCCCAGCACCTTGGGCGAAGCTAATTAAGCCGAGGGGGCTCTTTGTACCCCTCTTATAAGAAGAGGGGACAAAAGAGCAGGGGGCAAGGGGTGAGGATGGAAACTCACCCCATTGTACTGTCCCGACGTTGGGAGGGGTTGTCCTGTGGTGCGGGGCAACCCCTCTGTGGAAGTGGCGTCGGTCCCTTGCGGGACTGACTAGCCGTCGAGGTGCCCTGTTAGCTTCAAAGATCCGGGGCACCTCACCAAGGCGGCATTGGTGGCACTCGCCGGGTTTTAGTGGGTAGAGCTGCGTCCATTTACCATCTTTCGGGCGCAGCGAGTCCCACATACCCACCTGGGGAGACCCACTCCCCAGGCGGGATGCCTCAGAGCATTTCCCGGTGTAAAAGAAAAAAGAAAAAAAGAAGCCCACAGGGAGCCGGTGACAGCGTCATGATTGTGGCGCGGCGGTGGACTCGGCCCAGCACACCTTCTAGGTGTGCCCGAGATGGGCGGCGCTGCGTCACGGTCTGACATCAGTCATCGGAGGGGACTTGTCTCTGCCGAGCGTCATAACCGCGATGCTCGGTGCCGACGAGTCCTGGACGACGATGGTCTCCTTCTGCGAGGCAGAAATGTCCGAAAAGGAAGCTGTAATTAGCAACATCTGTAGTGAAATATGTAGTTTTGTAAATTGTAAGTCCAGTAACAAATAGGACACACAGATCTAGGCCACTTTTTCTTGCACCATATTGTATTAAGTGCCTCTAGAAAAGATATAGAGGAACATGCATTTTAAAATTATTTTTGCATTTCAAAACTATCCATTAAAAAAAGTGTAAATAATATTTCGGTAAAAATTGCACTAGTTTGTAGAAAACGCCGATACAATCATACAGGTTTTCTCTAATAAAATCCATTTTCCAGATAAATCTGTTAACATTTTTTATCCATTCTTTATTTTATTATTGTATCGCTTCTGTGGGTTTGTTCACTGCAACTGTAGTAAACTTGCTCAACGTATATATATACATCTATACAGATAAATAAAATTGGAGTGTATGTTTGTAATATTAAAATAACCGCTTTTTACTAAATACATATTGATGTATACACGGTACATGTACCAAAATAGCCTTTTTTACAACTTTTGTCTGTCTGTCCGTCTGGCTGTCTGTCTGTCTGTCTGTCTGTTTGTTCCGGCTAATCTCTGAAACTGCTGGGCCGATTTTGATGGGACTTTCACTGGCAGATAGCTGATGTTATAGGGAGTAACTTAGGCTATAAAAATAATCATCATCAATCCGCGTACGGCTCTAAATGTAAGTTACAAATAAGCTAACCAACAAATACATTTATGGTTAATATTTATTTTTATGCACGTTTGAGGGTTTAATTGGAATGGTAAAGTTTAAAAATAAAACAGGGTTGTCACTATCTAAAAAGGTTTTTTTTAATTTTATGTTAGTTGGATTGGCAAACGGGCAGACATCAGTAATTGCACTGTCTGTCCCTTCTCTCCGAAAAACAGCAACTGTATCACGGGAGAAATAAGCATGATGGTGGTACCCAATCAGCCGGGACCGCGGAACAGCAGTATATATACATCGGTATAAAACGTATTATCTCTCTGATAGTGAAGAAAGTATCTTACAGTAGCTTATACGTAAATGTCTAATAAATAATACATTGTATGACTACAATTTAATACTGTAATAATAATAATGTACAATAATTTATTACAGTCATTAAAAAACGTTTACAAAACAACGATATACAAACTGATCGTGACGATCGTTCAAACAAGATTACATTCAGTAAGTCATTCGTGAGTGAGTGAGTGAGGTACCGGCGGAATGACGACCGAGACACAAAGAGTCAAGACCGGTCTGGCGCTGATGAGACCATCGGAGTTGAACATGACACGATGTAGTCTTATTGTTGGTGTTCCGTCTTTTGAACGGAACGAATATATAAAACTGTTTATATTTATATTTTTCTTGAAAGTAAATAAATTTGAAGATATTTTCTCGTATACAATAATATAATGTTATACGGTCTTACTTATAAAAATCTCTCTAAGCAATAGGTAGCCATCTCTTAGTTAATCAACTCTTAAGCTATAAATCAATGATTAACTTTTGTTTACTTATTAACAATAATTAGCTGTTGCTTGGTTAAGAAACGAACAGAGAACGATACGTAGATGGTTGGCACAGATTATATCCAAAATAATCGACTAGATAGAGAAATTGAACGAACAAAATTGTCAATAGTTCGATCTTTTTCTTATATCATCTGTGACAGTGTCGTGAATTTGACAGATTATTTTTAAATTTTCTATTTAAAATAATAAAATTTGTAAATAGTTTTAATACTTAATAAAAATTCAAATATATTAATAAAATTATAATAAAATAGTTCGATTTTTTCCATATACTAATATCATCTATGCAGTGTCGTGAATTTGACAGATTATTTTTAAATAGAAAATTTTAAAATAATAAAATTTATAAATAGTTTAATGAAAATGTAATATAATAAAAATTTGGAAATATGTATCAGCGGGGAAAATCGTGGCATGCGGTTGTGTTTTTGGTTTCCCGTTAAAAAAATTATATTTAATATTTTAATATAATAATTTAATTTCGAAGCGGTTTTCTATAGTGTCTGTTTTAAAAACCTGTTTAATAATATATCTTAATTGGTTGGCGAATATTGTGGTGGACAGTTCAGGGTGGGTGGAGACTAGAGTGGGAAGAGATAGTTGATTGATGGGGACTAGAGGTGCGAAGCCGCACTCCTTGGGGCTTCTCACTTTTATACACATTACAGACTAAATAATACAACAGACTAGGCAGCATAGCCTCTGGTCTGAACTGATTCCAACACGAACGAAAAAAGTCAGTAAGAAACAAACGTCAAACCTAGCGTCAAACTATAGACCAGTTGTCAATAGAACAGCTGATTTATGTAAAATCGTTGTAAAATCAACCATTTTGCTTCTTAGCAAGGCTTAAGCCATGTCACGGCACTGTTTAATTTTGACGACTATTTAAGCATTACTCAAAGAATTTTTAACGCTAAATAGTGTTTATAAGTGAGGTTTTTGCTAATAAGTTGTTAACCAATTGATTAAATATTAAGATAGGTTTATAAGTAAGGCCGATTAGGTTTAATGTCTGTTAAATTAATCGTGTAACTGTAAGCTGCACTCCTTAGATCCCGTCGTTTTCGTCGGAAGGAAGCTTTACTAATTAAATCCTTGTTGAGATAAAATCTGTGAAAAACATTTTTATTAAAGTTATTTCTTGTTATAGCATGTCATGTCTTTTTTTTCTTTAACGCCGGGAAATGCTCTGAGGCATCCCACGGGGGAGTGGGTCTCCCCATGCGGGTATGTGGGACTCGTTGCGGTCGAAAGTTGGTAAGTGGACGCTGCTCTACCCACTAAAATCCAGCGAGTGAGGTGCCCCGGATCTAATAAACAAACAGGGCACCTCGACGGCTAGTCAGTCCCCAAAGGGACCGACACCACCTACACTGAGGGGTTGTCCCGCACCACAGAACAAGCCTCCCAACGTCGGGACAGTACAATGGGGTGAGGCCCATTGTACTGTTTCCATCCTCGCCCCTGCTCTTTTGTACCCTCTTCTTATAAGAGGTGTACAAAGAGCTTCCTCGGCTCAATTAGCTTCGCCCAAGGTGCTGGGTTCACCCTAGGCTACTGAGCCCACCGCCACGTCAAGGCCTGAACCATGGTGGGGAGCAAGTCATGTCTGGCATGATAAGACCTAGTGTATTTTTGATATTAGGAATTATGGTATTTTCTTGGTAAATAATAAGAAGTTGACTGTTAAAAAGAATATTTAGTGATGATAGACTTAAATTCCAATTTGAAAGAAAGAAAGAAAAATATTTTATTGTCCACAACAAAAGATATGTTATTATAAAACATAATCGTATACAACGTTTATTAATAATTTTTACAATTTCGTTTATTAATAGGATACACATTATCTTATTGTAGGTTCTGTCAGGAGCGCGTGTGTAGGGACATGTGAGGCACTAACTGTAGCCCGCCACTTCTGCTAATATAACGATACAAATGTCAGCCGTGTAAAGGTCTCTATTGAGAATCTTACAGAAGATTTTGTGAAAAAATAATAAATATTGCAATAATGTTCGTTATATTTACTTTTCGATAAGAAAAACACGGTGAAGACATAATGTTAAAAATACCAAAGAATCTTCAGCTTCTTTATAACGAATTCCAAGGGACTGGTCATTTTTTTTTTGCTATATAGAGTTTTCGTTATACGGAGGGAAGAGAAAAAATAAACCAAATTTAACTAATTACAATAATTTCTTATATAATAACTTTTTCGTTAACACAACACTTTTCTTTTATTTTTCTGGTCATCTTGACAGTTTCAAAGTTGTCTTACGACTGACATTATATTATTATTACATTTATTATTATTATTATACGATAGGTGACGATGGTGCGTCAAAAACAATTTAAAAACAATTTTAAATTCAAATTCATTTATTTGCTTTAAATGTGGTAAATTAGTAGGTGTAAGAGCATAAATTACAGGGTTCGCACATTTAGCTACAAACAAAGCATGCACATATTGAAAGTCAAAAATCAAAATTCAATATTACGATAGTCAAAATTAGTACAATAAATAAAATTCAAAATAATACAATTTAAAGCAAACAATACCATACATGTCATTGAAATAATATAATACATTAGGTAACAGATATGTCATTACAATTTCAATCATCAGGAAGAAAAAACAAATATTCAATCAATTACATGTCACCGGCGTGGAATGGAAAAAAATGGAATAAAAACATTTATCGATCAACCACTTATTTAGTGCCCTTTTGAAAGATATCATTGATTTTTCTTTGAACTCTGTAGGTAAATTATTATAAATTTTTACTGCCATAGAGTAGGCATTTTTCTCAAATTTACACTACACTGTATTTATAACTTTCAATCTGTCTGTCGAGCGTTACTTGCATCTAGCCGTCGCCCGCGCCTTCGTCTGTGGTCGTTTACAAAATACTTCAGTACGGTTCAAACATACGGTGTAGTACAAACAAATAAATAATATAAAACTAACGAACGGCCACTGTTATTGTGGTCCTATCATTATATCTTAAATGCTAATCACAGAGATTACAGAAGCTCTCTACAACAACCCAAGGATTCAAATGTACGTACTACATAGGTACTGAACATAATCTACGCATTTGAAACCAAATTTGAAACCAATCTATACTAATGTTATAAAGCTGAAGAGTTTGTTTGTTTGTTTGAACGCGCTAATCTCAGGAACTACTTGAAAAATTATTTCAGTGTTCGACAGGAAGACTATAGGCTATTATAGGAGTTGAGTAACGCGGGCGAAGCTGCAGGCAACAGCTAGTCTGAAATAAATACTTGACACGTGCGACTGATATACTTGTTTGCATGTCATGCGGATATTTTTCCGCGCCAAAAAGTAGAACAGTTTAGTGTAAAAGTTTTGTTGCTATTGCAAATTTTTTATGAAACATTTCCAGGGCCGTCAAAGGAAGGTTTCGTAGATAAAGTCGGGTGGATATCTGACAATGTTGAGTGTAATAAAAAGTAACATAATATATAGATAAATATTGCACGCCGAAAATGTACCATAAAGCTTTTGATTTGGTTTGATTTTGCTAAAATATGTCTTTACTAGCTATTGCCCGCAGCTTCGCCCGCGTTAACTAATATTTATAGACGTATCTGCACTGATGATGATCATATTTTACTCTATTAAAGATACACAATTCCACTATACATTAATAATAAAAATAAAAATCCATTCAGTAGTTTTTGCGAGAAAGAAAATTTCTAATATTAGTAGGATATGCCTTGAACTAGCAACTTACCTTATCTCTGACAGGCCTAAGCATGTGATACTTCTTTTCAACTTGATATATTCAACTGTCCCTTAAAATTAACAAAAGGTGTACCCATAGGTACGATTCAATTCCCACAAAAGCATAGAATGAAATTAAAACCGACTTCAAAAATACTAAACTAAAAAGCAATAAAATAACTGTGTTTCTTTAATTTTTGTGCTTACAACTTATAATCAACTTAATCTTCTACTAATGTACAAACTTTGCGTTTACCACGTCATTATTGTCTTTTCTTTCTTCTTCTTTTGGAGTCGGTGTCGTATTTCTTGCTGTACCTACCTACCTACCTTGGCTGACACCGGCAAAATATTGTACATTAGTAGAAGATTAAGTTGATTATAATTTGTAAGCACAAAAATTAAAGAAACAGTTATTTTATTACTTTTTAGTATTGTATTTTTGAAGTAGGTTTTATTTTTTTGTATGAAAATTTTTTTTTCTTAATTTTTTGTGATCCAAAATTCGTCGTCTTGGCATTCATTGAAGGAGGCCTATGTACAGCAGTGGACAGATAAAGGATGGATAAAGGATGATAATGATGATGACGATGATGATCATGATAATGACGATGATTACGATGACCGCGACATACTGTGGTGTGCTGCCAAAGCATTATATACAATTGTTACATCGAGAAGTAATAAAATGAGCATATCATCAAGGTAAAGAAAACCAACCAAATAGACATTATTGGGAATAACTTAAAAACGACTTTCTAGATCTTAATAAAATTAATATGGGACCAAATTGGAAACACCAGCTTTCAAACAAAAAAGAATTTTTCAAATCGGTCCAGCCATCTTCGAGTAATCGGGGAACATACTTAAAAAAAAACTAGCGAATTGAGAACCTCCTCCTTTTTGAAGTCGGTTAAATATCACATGCAACTAATAAAAGATCTGAAAGAGTCGAAGCGGATTGAACTGAAACTTCTAACTTACTCAAAGTTAATGGAAACTTTGTTGAGAGAAGTTTTATGAAGTGTAGGATTTGAAGCTGGTTGAGATGCTGCTGGCAGTTTGGAAACTAGCTTTTACTGACAAAATATTGAAATTTAAAAAGTAAAAATCTTTTTTTTATGTTAGTTGGATAGGCAAACTGGCAAACGTGCCACCTGATGGTAAGTGGTCGACGTCGCCCATGAACATAAACTAGTTTACCTGGAACGAGCCCAGGAAGTTTGCGCACTTACCGCTAAAAAATCACCCTCCGTCGTACCTCTACAATTTGAAGGCACTCCCCTAACCGCCTCAGCGAGCATTGGGATACTTGGCGTCGACATATCGAGAGATGTGCAGTTTCGTGGTCATTTGGAAGGTAAGGCTAAACTAGCCTCTAAGAAACTCGGCGTACTCAGTAGGGCGAAGCAGTATTTCATGCCTTCACACCGCCTACAATTATACAAGGCGCAGATCCGGCCTCACATGGAATACTGCTCTCACCTCTGGGCTGGAGCGCCCCAATATTAGCTCCTTCCATTTGACCGCGTTCAACGCCGAGCGGCTCGAATCGTCGATAGCAAGGTTATCTCCAATCGGCTTGATTCTTTGGCGCTGCGTAGAAATGTCAGAGCGCTCTGCATCTTCTACCAGATGACTGTCCGTTTGCCCCCTCTTCTATATAAAAAAGGCAACTCATTTATGTGTTGCCCATCCTGAGACATAAGATGTTAAGTATTGGTACCAGTAATTACACTGCCTGTCTTGCCCTTCTCTCCGAAACACAGCAAAGCTGTTTCACCGGAGGAACAAGCAAGATGGTGGTACCCATGCAGCCGGGAGCGCGGCACAGCGCTTCCCTCCGACCGGTATATATAATATTCGTATACTTTCATTTGTGTAAGACTTACCTTACATAACAATAGACAGAGAGTATAATTGTGATTCTTCTGCTCCATTTGATGGAAGATACCAAGAGTATCAACAACATTTGCTCATTGGTAACACCGTTAAGTATATCGATAGTAAACCCGTGTATCTGAAAACGGTTTTATACCTGCTCCAAATAGTTCAAGACACCCGACATTACGATCACTCATCTCATCAGCCTCTATCCGTCAACTGCGAGATAGACGGAGTGTTGATCGGCCACTAACCAGGTGGAAAGACGATCTCCGTGCAGTGACCGGTCCGTGTTGGATGCGAGTGGCAAGGGATCGGCCGTCTTGGCGTTCATCGAGGGAGCCCTATGTTTAGCAGTGGACGAATAGGTTTCACTTACTATATAATATTACACTCTCGACCCAATCTTCTTTTAGGTACATCACAAAAATGTTTTTTTAGAAAGGTAAGTACTCCTAAATAAATTATATTAAAAAACACGCTTTAATATTAAGTTTTCCTTGGATATGCTATCCTGATTATCCTGATCAGGATATTGGAACAAACTTATTAAATTATTGTACTGTCATCGGTCCTTCAAAAGTGTGTAAATTTTCAATTTAATCTAACTTCTTGAAGTGGGTCAAAATAACGCTTAAAGATTCCACTACATAGATAGACAGGTGAAATTAAAAAATCGTGTTAAAATACTTATCGACGGTTATTTCATTACAATACTGTCTAATCAGTCCATCTCATCAGACGTACACCAGTACCTCTACCATGAGTTTTGTTACAAGCGTAAATGACATAACTATAGAAGTTACGTAAAACTCAACACGAATAGAAAACTAACGTATGATATAGTTTTCTATTCGTGTTGCGTTTTTACGTTAACGTTACGGCGCGGAACAAGCTCCGCGCCCAGTCGGCCCCAATCAACTAGACGCTCCAGCCGGGCCAACTGGGGAGGATCGTCGGGGAACTTTTCCCCGACACACCCGTGGGCTATGCGCCCCCCAGGATGGGTCGGCAGACGCCGGACGAGGAGGGTGTTCCGCCACCCGTCACGGAGGCTGAAATGGAGGCGGTTCTGTCCCGCCTCCAGAGTAAGAAGAGGGCGCCGGGTCCAGAGGGGGTGCATGGGAGGGTCCTCGCGATATCTCTCGCGTACCTCGGCGATAGCCTTCGGGAGCTATTCGACCGCTGCCTGCGGTCCGGACAGTTCCCGAGGGCTTGGAAGGAGGGTCGGCTCTGCCTGCTACCAAAGGCAGGGCGGACCCCGGACTCGGCTTCGGCGGTGCGACCGGTGGTGTTGCTGAGCGAAGCTGGGAAGGCCTTGGAGAGAATAGTGGCCTCCCGGCTCGCTCAGCACCTGGAGGAGGGCCCGGGACCGGGACTCTCAGAGTCCCAATTTGGGTTCCGGGTACACCGGTCGACCGTCGACGCCCTCAAACGCCTTCGGGCGGTGACGGGTGAGACGGAACACAGAGGGGAGGTGGTGGTCGCGGTGTCCTTGGACATCGCGAACGCGGTTAGGTACGGGTTGGGTGTCATCTGCTACGCGGATGACACCTGTTTGTATGCCCGGGGACGAGACTATACGGAGGCGGCGCGGCTGGCCGAGGTCGGGCTCGACCTTGTGATCAGTCGCATAGAGAGGTTAGGGCTTCGGGTCAGAGTAGAGAAGACCGAAGCCCTTCTCTTCCGCGGGACCGGGCGGAAAGGACCCCCAGCGAGGGCTGCCCTCCAGATCGGAGGGGTGAGTGTCAGGATGAGCCCCCACATCAAATATTTGGGGCTCATCCTCGACGGAGGGTGGACCTTCGGCCCACATTTCTCAATGTTGGGTCCGAAGGTCGTGAAGGCGGCAAGTGCGCTGGGCAGACTCCTCCCGAACCTCGGAGGACCCAGTGCCGACTGCAGGCAGCTATACTCCGGAGTCTGCCGGAGTATGGCAACTTACGGTGCACCAATCTGGGCGGGTCACCTTACCACGAGAAATAAGGCCCAGCTGCGTGCGGCGCAGCGGGTCATTGCGGTAAGAGTGATCCGGGGGTACCGTACAGTATCGTGGGCGGCAGCCACTGCCCTGGCCGGTGACCCCCCGTGGGAACTCGTGGCGGAGGTTCTTGCCGAGATGCACTCCTATGTCTCGGATAGGAGGTCTCTTGGTGGAGAGCCTTACGTTGGACGGGATCCTTCGGGTTCGCCGACTAGGGCAAGAGGCGTTAATGCGAAGGTGGGGGGAGGACCTGGCGCAACAGCCGTACGGCAAAAGCCTAACGGTTGCTCTGCGTCCGGTCCTTGAGCGGTGGATGCGCCGTAAGCGCAAACCCCTCACCTTCCGTCTGACACAGGTGCTCGTTGCGGTGGACTCGGCCCAGCACACCCTCGAGGTGTGCCCGAGATGGGCGGCGCTGCATCATGATCGGACATCGGTCATCGGAGGGGACTTGTCTCTGCCGAGTGACATCACCGCGATGCTCGGTGACGACGAGTCCAGGACGGCGATGGTTTCCTTCTGCGAGGTAGTAATGTCCCAGAAGGAGGCCGACGAAGAGGCCTCCCCCCCCCCCCGTGGGCGACGAACGGGGGTGCGCAGGAGGCGCTACTTAATGCGCCTCCAGTAACGCCCCTGTGCTCGTGTCGGGTTCAGGATGGGAACCTGGGCCCAGTATGACACGACGTCGCGGGGACTGCCTAAGCAGCCGGGTAGTCCCCCCTTAAGAGGAGTAATCTGGCCTTCGCCGGGGCCAGCCTGTCGCTGAGGTGATCCTGTTGAATGCCTATCCGGGACCCTCATAATGCGGCTGAAGGCACTCGCAGTGGTTTTAGTTTACGGGTAGGGCACTCCCAGGTGCGAGTCCCACATAGGGTCAGGATCTACTCCAGATCCTGGCTACATGCGTAAAAAGCATTTCCCTGCGATAACAAAAAAAATCCTGCCTCCTATCTAACGGGACTCGGGTTAGGTTGGGTACCTACCCCGGTAGAAAAGTTCCGGCGTCGGCGGGGGTGGACCAGGTTGTCGGAGCTCCCCCATACTAGTAAGAAGACCGGTTAGCCCTTTTGAGGGAACCGGCCGGTCGCGGGTTGTGTTCTGTGTTAGAGAGATCCGGAAGACTCCCCTTCAAGCGGCTGAAGGCAATTTGCAGTGGTTTTAGTGCGGTATACCGGCGCTGGGAGGGGGGAGCGCCGGGAGTCCCACATATTTCCGGGGACGCCACATCCCCGGGTGAATGCGCAAAGCATTTCCACTGCGTCAGAAAAAAGGCCTATGTTCAAAAGTGGACGGATAGAAGCTGATGATGATGAAGTACTGGTAGTGTCCACCGCCCACCGACACACCTCAACAGTATTCATGTTTCATTAGTTGCTATATTTTACTCCCGGCGCCGACTGCTATATTAGCAGATCTTTTTTTTTTCTTTAACGCCGGGAAATGTTCTGAGGCATCCCGCGGGGGAGTGGGTCTCCCCACGCGGGTATGTGGGACTCGCTGCACCCGACAGCTGGTAAATGGACGCGGGTTTTAGTGGGTAGAGCACCCACTAAAACCCGGCGAATGCCACAAATGCCGCCTTTGGTGAGGTGCCCCGGATCTAGAAAACAAACAGGGCACCTCGACGTCTAGTCAGTCCCGCAAGGGACCGACGCCACCTCCACAGAGGGGTTATCCCGCACCACAGACCAAACCCTCCCAACGTCGGGACAGTACAATGGGGTGAGGTTCCCATCCTCACCCCTTGCCCCCTGCTCTTCTGTCCCCTCTTCTTATAAGAGGGGTATAAAGAGCCCCCTCGGCCCAATTAGCTTCGCCCAAGGTGCACTGCCCACCCTAGGTTACTGAGCCCCACCGCCACGACAAGGCCTGAACCATGGTGGGGAACAGATCTTATTGTATTCCATTTTCGTATAAATCATACCTATACAATAGGTACAAGAATTATTGTACTTCGTTATAATTTATACTTGATTGCGTTACCAGAATTACGCGAATTTCAATTTATTAAAGTACTTTTGGAACGTTATGAAAGGGGGCTAGACGGAATTATCGCGCGTTATGAAAGGGGGCTAGACGGAAAAAATTAAGGTGAAAAGTTAAAACGACACTTTTTGCTATATTTGTAAGCCGTGCGGCTTTTTGATTGACAAATCACTGCGTCGGTAGCTGTTTTTATTACACTATTGGGGCTGCTTTGTAAAAAACCTCAGTTCAAATCTCACTCTATTTTTATTTTTTATTTTTACGCCGGGAGATGCTCTGATTTTTATCGATAAAAAGATCATAAAAAATTTATACCTACCCGAATAATTATTTTCCTTACACCTTTTTTTTGTTTATTATTACAATCTTTCACTAATTAATCGAAAGGAACTTCGTTCCATCCGGGTGTCCCTTGACACCTCTCTTTTTTTTGTTTTAAATAATTAATACGAATTTCGACCTGTAACAGAATTACTTGTATCGCTGCATATTTCATATTAATTAAATTATGTCATCGACGTCACAATTACTGCAATACGAATATAACAATACGCAAATTAATAATCCGATGAAGCGCATTTTATATTGAAATACGAATGGTATATTTCATCATCATCAGTGTAACATGACGTACATCCTCGCCAACAGCCTCGACTCTCTACTGCAGATCGATGACCCGTCTAGTGGAAACTGGAGCAACCCTTCATCTTTCCATACACGGCATTAACTCCAGAAATATGTCATAAGTTACATCATAAATAATTTAAGTTCCTGTCATCCAAACGTGATGTTTTTTCTAATACCGGGTGTATTTGGAACGCTTGCGAAGATTAAACCCTAATAATATACTATTTATATACTATATTATAATGCATATAACCATTTATCTCAGTAACGTTTTTTAAAGAAAATTTTAGGACTTGTGAATTTTGCAAACCCGCAATGTATGTATACACGACTCGCGCGGTGCGGGAGTTCGTTCACCTCGTGCATGCGGCGAACGCTATCAGCTGATTCAGTTCACCAATTACATTGCTGTTTTTTTTTTCAAAAAACCATTATTTTAAAGCATTATCATCAAATTCCGGATAATACAAAAAAAAGGCAACCAAAAAAAAAAAGAAAACGCGTTTTTTTCACTTGTATCATGTCAGGCTATGCCAACACTATCATACCTCTTCGTTTTCGCAAGCGTTCCAAATACAACCGGTATAGTACAAGCGCAGAAAAGAGATATATAATAAAAATATCAACCCTTATATTATGTCCCCCTGCTGGGCACGGGTCTCCTCCTCGACCCTTCGAGGAGGGTTTTGGGCCCTAGTTCACCGATGCGCTGGCCCAATGCGGGTTGGTGAACTTGACACACCGTCAAAGACTTTTAATCTCATCAGGCATGCAGGTTTCCTCATGATGTTTCCTTCACCGGTGAGCAAGCGATGGTCTCATGTTCAGATGCACGTAAAAATTAAGAAGAAAGTCGCTCACGCACGCAGAAAAGAGAACCTGCATTCAATACCATCAAAATCTACTCGATTTTAAATAATGTTGACACTACCTAACTTAGATTCGATATTTTTTCAATTTAAATGCTATCAATATTTCTCGATCGAATTTTTATTCGATTAAATGCCATCGATATCACTTTGATATTAAATAATAATGCTATCGATGTTATTCCATTTAAAATGCCATCGATATTGAGTCCATTTTAAATTCTAACGATATCAACTCTATTTGACGATGATGTTATTCATCAATTCGTTATAGAGTCTGACAAGCGAGTCGTGGCACAAGCCGCTGGCGGCAAATTTAAAAATCTTTTAGGTGTTAACCCAGCATATATAGTCTAAAAACAATTTTGATACTTTTGCTTAACTTGATTATTTGTTTATTTGGATAAAGGTAAAGGATGGATAACCAAATCTTCAAAGAATTTGATTTAAAAATAATCAAAACGAAAACATTAACTACATTAAAATCAACACCAACTTTTCCACTCCATCGAAAATAAGGATAATAAAGATGCACAACAAAAACTTAAAAACATTTATTCATTCTGAACAATAATCAAAATCTGATTCGAGAAATTCGATGCCTTCAAAATATGATTCATCACTATCACTTTCATCTTCACGAACATTGATGAGAAATGGTTCAAGTTCCTCTTCTGTTATTTTATCTTTTATTTTGTATGTATTTTCAATATTAATCACATGATCAGTGCATGATTTCCAGTCATCAGCAGTCACACTGGCAAAACATTTCCTTATTAAATTTTCCATTTCGGCAGCTGGCACGCCTAGATTCATACTCGCCACTTTCCTTTTTGCCAAGCTCCAAATTAATTCTATGGCATTGAGATCACAATGATATGGCGGCAATTTGATGACCTCATGTCCATGCTGCTTTAGAAGTTCTTCCGCTTCGTACAAGGGAGTTGGTTTGTTTTCTTTGACAAGACACAAAAGCTCGGCCTTTGTAAGAAAATTGTCAACAGAAATGTGATTTTCGGTGTGCCACTTCTGAATATCAGCCTTTAAAGTGCTCATAGTAGGCGGCTTGTTAATTTGAGTTACATGATAACTCGCATTATCCATTATAATCACACTAGGTTCATTTAAATTGGGTATTAATTTTTCTTCCAGCCATTTTATGAAGTTATTACGGTTCATATCATCATGATAATCAGCCATTTTAGATTTTGTGCTGAACACCAATAATGCATTGGGCACAAAACCTTTCTCAGAGCCAGCATGGACTATTATGTATCTTTTACCTATAAAAAAAAGAAAAGTAATAATTAAAATAACAAATATTCTTATAGACATTCCAAAAAAGGCAAAATTAATTTGATAGAAACCTTTAGAAATTTTGTCAGTTACTCCACTCGTACTCGGTCCTTGCCATGACTTTTTTGGCTTGTAATTTTGGTGGACATATGTTTCGTCCAGGTAAACTATTGCCTTTCCTTCTTGTCGCTTCTTATGAATAGCTCTAAGATAACTATGTCTCAGAGCAGATATTTCAAACTTTTCAATTAGAATTGACCTTTCATTTTTATTAGTTTTAAACTCAAAACCATTTTTTAACAATATTTGCCTCAATGTTTCTCGAGATCCAGTGAATATTATTGACTCTCGTAATTCTGCTAACAAAGTTCTTATTGTTGGAACTTGTTTCCTAACCGAGTAAAATTCATTTATTTTATTACGAATTGCCGATATGTCAAAATCATCTAAGTTTGAAACACTGGGCTGGCGAGGGCGTTTTTTTCCTGGCGTGTTCCACACATTTTGGTTTACCTTCCTTTTTTATCCTCCTCAGTGTGTTGACACCAACTTCTGTAATAATAAAAATAATTGGGTTAAGTGGCTGATTATTATCACAGTTTACTTTAAAACAAAAATATATTGAAATACAACCTGTCAGTTTAGATAAATGGGCCAAATAACTGGATTCAGAGGTAAACAGATCTTTCTTCTCAATATCTTTCAGCTCTTTGATTAAGTGTACGATCTGACGTTTCAAATCTTCGTTATCCGATAGACCTTAGAACAAGAAATAATTTGTATGTTTTGAAACACAATTTCTCGAAAGTACATATTTAAACAAATGTAAAGTTATGTTGAATACAAACAAAAGTTTTTTTGTTGTTGTTTAAATCTAGGACGAGTATCAAAATGTTTGGGATGTACTTACTTGCAGCTGAAATAATTTCGTCAAAAATTCGTTGTTTTTTCTCGAAACGCTGATTTATATCATCCTTTCTCTGTTCATACTTGCTTATAGTTGTATACAACAAGCTCCGGGCACTGCTTTTAATGGGGTTCGAAATTTTTCGCACAAAAACTTACAATAATTACACCACAACAACAACAAATAGAGGTAAGATTACATTTAGTTTGACAATCAGAAGTGTGGCCATATGAAGAATTCGAAATAAATCGCGTCCCACGACTCGCTTTTCAGACTATATTTACTTTTATTCACGGATTAATATTTCATAAATCGCTTTTTAAAATCTTTGACATCTCTAAAACCTTCCATTCAAAGTAAAGGACACAACAAAATAATAAATAAAATAAATAAAACAAAAGGTCCTCATGAATAGACAATGACTTGGAAGTGGAAAACTTTAAGGTTCGTCTTATTATTTAATTTCCGTTTCAAAAGTGATAAAGTCACTCTTCCACGAAACCGAAACAATAAGTTCTGAAGTAAAATTACACTAACACGTGTCTACATTTACAAAAGTTACGGAGGAGTTCTCAGTACTTTAATGTTTTGGTAAGTGGTGGTTGGTTTAGTATTTTGGTCGGTCCTCACCATGGGTCAGGCCTTGACGTGGCGGTGGGGCTCAGTAGCCTAGGGTGAACCCGGCACTTTGGGCGAAGCCCCAACCCCTCTTATAGGAAGAGGGAACAAAAGAGCAAGGGGCAAAGGGCGAGGACGGGAACCTCTTCCTATTCGGTGCTATAACGTAGCGCCACGCTACATAACTAGCGGCTAGCATAAGCCGTAGTTATAACTTTATAACATTCGAACTACGCCAACGTGCTAGATCGTAGATGCTAGACGTTATAATCGTCAGTCAGTGTCGAGCGTGCGCTAGCGCTAGATGTGTTGCGCGCTATCCCAGCCGGCTCACGTGAGTTACGTAATTCTAGTCTTGCGACTACAATAATATAGTCTATAAAATAGCACGCTAGAAAAATATAGTTTATAGTCCATAGCACGCTATCATAAAATAGTTTATTTGCACACCACTAATGTGGGACTCGCTGCACCCGAAAGCTGGTAAGTGGACGCAGCTCTACCCACAAAAACCCGGCGAGTGCCACCAATGCCGTCTTTGGTGAGGTGCCCCGGATCTAATAAACAAACAGGGCACCTCGACTGCTAGTCTGTCCCTTCAAGGGACCGACGCCACCTCCACAGAGGGGTTGTCTCGCACCACAGAACAACCCCTGCCATCGTCGGGACAGTACAATGGGGTGAGGTTCCCGTCCTCGCCCCTTGTCCCCTGCTCTTTTGTTCCCTCTTCTTATAAGAGGGGTACAAAGAGCCCCCTCGGCTCAATTCGCTTGGCCCAAGGTGCTGGGCTCACTCTAGGCTACTGAGCCCCACCGCCACGACAAGGCCTGAACCATAATGGGGAAACAAACATACCTATAAAAAATTGCTTTACATAGGTTTTTTTTATATAACATATTCCTATATGCTATACGAAATGCGACAGCATAGCTGTCTTTTGACGTCGGTGTTATGTGAGCGGGAGGTACCACCCCGGCCCAATTCGGCTGCATAGCAGCATGGCATAACCTCTTGCCGGCCTTTCCGATATGAGTATGCTCTTTTCTTGAAGGTCCCTAAGTCGTATCGGTTCGGAAACACCGTAGGAGGCAGCTGATTCCATATAGTGGTCGTGCTAGGCAGAAAATGTCGTAAAAATCGAGATGTTGTGGATTTCCGGACATCAAGATGGTGTGGGTGAAATTGGAAATTCTTACGCGATGTCCGGTGGTGGAATTCTGCCGCAGGTATTAATCCGGACAATTCCTCAGAACACTCCCCGTGGTAGATGCGGTAGAAGATGCAGAGCGATCCGACATCTCTACGCAGCGCCAAGGAATCAAGCCGATTGGAGATAAGTGTCAAATGGAAGGAACTGATATTGGGGCGCTCCAGCCTAGAGGTTGTTTATTTTGTAACTATTTTGAAATGCGAATGGCGGGGTGGACGAATTGCCCTGTTTTGAAGAAGGCCCATCACCGGTAGGGAACAGACAGATGTTGATGGTCATGTTAAATATAGATGTCAAACGTTGTGATGTCAAATGTTAATGCTAATGTCAAATGTTAATGGTAATGACTGTCAAATGTTGATGGTAATTTTAAATGTTGACGATGATGTCAAATGTTGACGGTGATGTCAAATGTTGATGGCGATGTCAAATGTTAATGGCGATGTCAAACGTTGATGGAGATGTCAAATGTTGACGGTGATGTCAAATATTGACGGTTATGTCAAATGTTGAAGGCTACGTCAAATGTTGATGTGATGTTAAATGTTGATGGTGATGTTAAATGTTGATGGTGATGTCAAATGTTGATGGCGATATCAAATTTTGATGGCGATGTCAAATGTTAATGGCGATGTCAAATTTTGATGGCGATGTCAAATGTTAATGGCGATGTCAAATTTTGATGGCGATGTCAAATGTTAATGTTGATGTCAAATTTCTCACTCTTGCACACGCGTAATCAGCCTAAAATTTTCTTATCACCTACAAGTAGTACCTTTGCACCAGTGTTTGTTACCAATATTTCATTATGTATGTTTCTCAGTGTACATAAATTATTAAATAAATAAATAATAATATTTTCATCAAACATAATATAACTGAATCTGTTTTTCTCAATCGTTAATAATTTTAAATTAACCGTATCCTCAACAGTACCGAAGTATCAAATATCTCAATTGATCAGTTTCAAGTTGGTACTTGTGTGCCGGAGAGAAATAATTATTTTCTGAAGAACACCTCAAGAGCATGGCTTGTTTTATTAACATTTAATTGATTTTATCTCTAATTCCTCATATCAATAACTCCTTTATATTCTCAAGCGTAGACTTAATTGCCATAGTATATCAGAAACAACTTTGTAAATTAAAATTATATTTGTTTGATTTAACACTAGAATACCTTAGAAGTAGAAAATCGTGGTCTTCTAATTAATTATTAGAAACTCTCAAAACAAGGAAAGGTTTGAAAAATCATTATTACAAACGTTTTGTTATACTCCCACAATACGAGGTATATTTAAATTAATTGTAACGACAAACGATAACTACATGACGGTGTCTATACTCTATATTACGTGTCTTTGGTATGTAACAATTTTTTGCCACTAATATTCAAATGGCATGCAGAAAACTTCTTATTTCTTTGATACAATGAAGCTGCACACACGAAAAAACATGACGCATGCGGCGTTACCTCGCTCTGAGGTGTTATATTTTCTTATGACGTTGTCACGTTCAACTATCGTCAAAAAACCAACTTTACAGGACACAGGAACTTTACAACAACCGGAAAATGCTCTGAGGCATCCCGCGGGGGAGTGGGACTCCGGTCCGAAAGCTGGTAAATAGACGCAGCTCTACCCACTTAAACCCGGCGAGTGCCACCAATGCCGCCTTTGGTGAGGTGGCCCGGATCTAATGAGCAAATAGGGCACTTCGACGGCTAATCAGTCCCCCAATGGACCGACGCCACCTCCACAGGGGGTTGTCCCGCACCACAGAAAAACCTCTCCCAACGTCAAGTCATACAATGAGGCGAAGTTCCCGTCCTCGCCCCTTGCCCCCCTTTCTTATGTCCCCTCTTCTTATAATAGGGGTACAAAGAGTCCCCTCGGCTAAATTAGATTTGCCCAAGTTGCTGGGTTCACCCTAGGCTACTGAGCCCCATCGCCACGTCAAGGCCTGAACCATGGTGGGGAGATCTGGGTGACCTACACTGACCTCACAGAGACAGTGATAATACAGGGCTGATGTCAAATGTGGCGCAACAACATCTTCACCAGAATACACTTTATATATACCACGGGAGTATTTAACATTTGTATCATTTGAAAATGTTTATTTACTAATGGGAAGCGCCCATGTGCACGGTACCGCCATCTTGTTTCACGCGGAGCAGTTTTTTTGTGTTCAGACATATAACTGGAGACCTGTGTCAGTTTGCCTGGTCCTGGCACAAGACGGGCTAGTCCCGGGTAAACCTTTGTATGTTGCCTGTTTGCAAAACCCCGAAAGAAGGGTATCCGCAGTGCATCAAATAATATGTATTTCTGAGAAATTTTATATCTTTATAGCATTTATAATGCAAAGAATAATAGCATACTGGCATTATCAAACATTTTCCATTAAGATACAGATAATACTTATGAAACCATCCAAACCGCCCTGATATCGTTACAAAGTGCAGACGTAACAGTATTGGTCCTTCGACCGGATACAACTCCAAAACTAACTTCATGCGAACATCACTTCTGAGGTCCAGTAAGTAAGTAATTAAATACTAAGTTTTAGCAAATGTAAGGTGCATTAGGGTGACTGAGTCAGAGGGGAGAGTGAATAAACTTTATCTGTATTATAATGTTTGCGTATTCGTCATCATCATCAACATTTTACCAATTACCACTGTGGGATATATATGGAAAGTCACAAAGGGAGATCTCCGACCGAGCGAGATGGTATGCTCGGCCAGGCTGAAGCCCACTTGCTATCAATTCAGCTGTTGTATGTATAGCAACGAGCTGTGGAACTTCGATAGCGTGATTCAGGAATGTGGTGGTGCCGCCTCACACTCCCCCCCGAAGACGGGAGATTGAATCTTGAGTTGCCAGTGCCAGAGAGTCCCAGTGAGTTGGAACTGTGCTGCTGCTGCACGGGCTCCAGTGAGTCGAAGTGCTGCCGTGCGGGGCCGATGCTACGTGCTGACCAGGAGAGATGTGCTCTGCTTGTGACCGGTCGTGTAGTGAGAATGCCCGTTGAAGCCGATGAGGGTTCGACCAGTGCCGCGGTGCGTTGGGCTGGTTGGTCGAGGTACGTGAAGAGGCTGAAGCTGGCTGGCGTGGTGCGGAGGGGTGGGGGAGTGATGATAATAAAAGTTCAGAAGGAGGCGTGTTCTGTCGGGGGTCACCAATGTGGGGATAGGTGATAGCCCCAAAGGGAGATCTCCGACCGAGCGAGATGGTATGCTCGGCCAGGCTGAAGCCCACTTGCTATCAATTCAGCCGTTGTATGTATAGTGACGAGCTGTGGAACTTTGATAGCGCGATTCAGTATTGTGGTGCTGATTGGTCCGCCACACCACTACCATTAGTCCACTGTAGGACCTGGCCCCCTTTAATGAGAAGACAGCCGACTGCCTGGTTTATGTAAAAGAAGTATTTTTTATAGCTTACGAGGGCTAACGAGCAGTAGAAGCCTTTTGGCGATTATCGACGCTCGTACACATCCGCACAACCAGACATATGTGTTCCCTCCTTTTCCCTATCCCCCTAATGGACCACCGGAAATTCACAAACCTCACGAAACACGACGGCATAGCTGTCACTTAATGCTGGTGTTATGTGAGCGAGAGGTACCACCCCGGTCGTGCTGCCCAATTCGGCTGCAAACAGAATGGCCAGCTACCTCTTACAAGAAGTATTTATTTGAGCTTATATGAGAGATAGACAACTGGCAGAAGAGCCAGAGATGCCGGGCAGATGATAACTGAACAGCTATTCAGTACAAGTCCGCCATAAACATCTGCTGCAAGAATTAAACGCTCCGCAAATTTTTTATTACAAGAAGTAATTTAAGATTGTAAAGGCCAACGTAAAACATTTTTGTAATTGGAAACAATTTCAGCTTTTCACAATTTACGTATTGTTTTATGTTGTGACAAGATTATTTACTAACGACAGCTGGTGTAATAATCGATGACAAAACGCGGTTGAGGATTCGAATCCTGCCAAGGGCAGACAAATTGTCGTGAATGTGCCTGTATTGTACACTCTTAGGCGACTTTCCATAAAGTGGTTGTAGGGAAAAATAAAAGAAAGACTTTGGTTACACTTAATCTTTCAGAGTTTATAAAATATCATCCTTTAATAAATTAAAATTAACTTATATGAAAGTGTGGACGAAGCTGCGAGGTATAAACATCTTGTAGAGAGGCTAATTGTTAAGAGGTAGTACCATGCTGCTGAGCAGCCGAATTGGGCCGGCACGACCGGGGTGGTACCTCTCGCTCACATAACACCGGCGTCAAGTGACAACTATGCTGTTGCGTTTCGTGCGGTTTGGAGTTTCCGGTGGCCCATTTGGGCGTTGGTTGTGCGGATGTGTTTGGGCGTCGGTAGTCGCCAAACGGCTTGGACTGCTCATTGCCCTAATATGCCATATCAAATAAATAGGTTCAATGGTATTGAAACATGTCTTTACTATAGATCGTCTCATATAATTGGACTGCTTGCATTTTTTTTTTTCGCAGGGAAATCCTTATGGATGCAGCCAGGATCTTTTGGTAGATCCTGACCAAATGTGGGACTCGCACCTGAAAGTGCCCACCATAACTAAAACCAACTGCAAGCGCCTTCAGCCGCTTCTTGGGTCCCGGATATGCAGGCATTAGACAGGATCACCTCAGCGACAGGCTGGCCCCGGCGAAGACCATGACTCATAATGGGGGACTGCCCGGCCGCTACTAAGCAGTCCCAACGTCGTCGTGCCATATAGTCCCAGGTTGCCATCCTGAGCCCGACACGAACACAGTGGCGTTACTGGAGGCGCATTAAGTAGCGCCTCCTACGCACCCCCCTTCGTCGCCCGCGGGGCGCACATACATAGTCTAAACTTAATATGGGTGGAAGGTGTCACCAACTCACCACACTACAATCTGGTATAAGTATAGATTGCATGAGAATCTTCGTTCCCAAGCGAAAGTCATTATGTATTTCATTATATATTATATATTATATATATATATATATATATATATATATATATATATATATATATAGTCATTATGTATTTAGGTCAGTTGCTCACATAGATCGGATGAAATTTTTTTTTTTTTTACTATTTTTTAGATGATTTGTTCATGTAAACTAACTATCCCAAGAGATTTTGGAATCCCAGAAGGAGGAAAAAATCCATTGAAAGTAATTTACCGGTGGGAGGGAAGCGCTGTGCCGCGCTCCCGGCTGCATGGGTACCATCTTGCTTGTTTCTCCCGTGAAACAGCTTTGCTGTGTTTCGGAGAGAAGGGCAAGACAGGCAGTGTAATTACTGGCACCGAGACTTAACATCTTATGTCTCAGGATAGGCAACACATAGATGAGTTGCCTGGGCCCGTTCCAGGTATACTAGTTTATGTTCATGGTCGACCACTTACCATCAGGTTTTGCCAATTTGCCTATCCAACTAACATAAAAAAGTAAGAATCTTTAAAGATCAATAAGTAAAGTCTCGTTACATTGTAAAGTTTGAGTAAAAAAATAATATTTCTTACGGGAATCAAACCCGGACTATTTTGATACTCGTGTCCATAACTAAACCAAACTATAAGCAATTTCTATATTATCCATCTCCCCGGTCACGTAATACAGGGCCGCATGAAGTGCACAAGCCGTGCGTCACACACGAGTGTACACACGAGCGCATATGCGATGTAATTGACCACATGATATGCGACTCAAAAGTCGTGATAACGAGTGTGGGTCTTCTACATTTGTAGATATTATTTATGTGATAGTAAAAACGCTTTATGCGGCAAGGCCGCGTTTTTGTATACTATTTTTCATTTGCTTATAATTTCTCAGGATAAGTTATCCATTCCCACCATGGTAGAAGCGTTGTCGTGGCGGTTGGGTTCAGTAGCCTAAGGTGAACCCAGCACCTTGAGCGAAGCAAATTGAGCCGAGAAAGCTGCTCTTTTTTTTTCGGATGGATCTATGCTAACGGCCCGAAGGCCCTAATGCTACATTGGATTAGTGTGAGCCCATTTGGCTCACTTTTGGTTTGTAAAAGTGGGGGGTTGCCCCCCGCCAACCATGCAGTCTGCGACCACACGGCCTCCTGGCGTCGGGTTGGGGCTGCTCTTTGTACAGCAGGTGGGACAAGGGGTGAGGGTGGGAACATCACCCCATTGTGCTGGCCGGACGTTGGGAGTGGTTGTTTTGTGGTGCGGGATAGCCCCTCTGTGGAGGTGGTATCGGCCCCTTGAGGGACTGAATAGCCGTCGAGGTGCCCTGTTTGCTCAATAGATCCGGGGCACCTCACCAAAGGCATTGGTGGTACTCGCCGTTTTTAGTGGGTAGAGCTGTGTCCGTCTTTCGGACGCGGCAAGTCCCACATACCCGACTGGGGAGACCCACTCCCCCGCGGGATGCCTTAGAGCATTTCCCGGCGTTAAAGAAAAAAAATGATGAACTAATGGTTAGGTCGCGTTAATTATTAGTTAACAGTATTTTTATTAACGTGTAATGTAACGCAAAACTTGGAGAATGGCCATTTTGTGTTGATGTCAGAGAGACAAGTCCACCGTAGAAACAATAACATTGAAATTATAAAACATAGACGTTAAAAATGCTCTTTTTTAGATTTAACAAATTAAAAGCATATTTCTTTTTTACAAACTCACTTCTTAAGGTTACACAAGTCGCTCATCTTTCCATACAAACGCAGAACAGTAATTGCTACAATGTTTGACGTTGACCATCCAAAAATAAGGGTAATATAGATTGATCTTGTCGTTATCTATATCTGTATGTATCCAAAATCTTAAAAAATAATACATTTAAAATATACAAGCTTCTAAACTTTCGTATTTCAACACTGATTTTAGCCCAATTTTGGGCGAATATAAATAGTATACGGAGCACAGAAGCTCAAAAATAAAGCCCGTACAGACATAGTTTAGTTATTCAAAAGTTGAAATAAATTTATTTTAAAAAGATACACTTTATAGTTTTTCTATAATAACTGTTTTGCTAAAAAGACATTTTCGGAATGAATCATTGTGCATTTCATTCTAGCACACATGTTCGCGCACTATGTCAGGTGAGATAGCATTCATTTTGTTAAGAGTTCGCGCCGTCGACTAGTTCAACCTTAAATATACTGCATCTGAGAAAATACATATTAAACACTTCAGTAGACACTTACATGGCTTTGTTGTCCAGGATAAATATGTGAAAAGAATAATAAAAATAAAAATTCTGTTATTTATACCTTTATTGCTGGCCAGGCCGACGGAGTAGGGACTTATTCCAGCAGAGTGGCTACGGTAATACTTCAGAAGCGACGTTGACCTTATCAAATAATTAATATTATGGCTTCCGATTACAATATTTATGTATTTCTATTAATATTATCTAACCCTTCAATGTGTAAATATTAAAACACATGTTTGAGTATTTAAATAAATGTATACCGACAAGTAAGCACAATAAAGCGTGCCTACACTCTTGCGAGACAATATAACGCGGGGCACACACCCACACGATCTGCTTAATATCTCTCGCGCCCTAATATCGATATATTGCCCTACGTTATATTATAAATTACGTGTTTTTGTACTTCTATTCCTCGAATACGATAATCTATCTTTTTGTGATCAATCGATCGATTTTGTACTCAATTTAGACTTATGGAAGGTTAAAAAATACATGAATATGTATGCGTTTGAGATATTTATAAAAATCACTGCTTGTTAAACTACGCATCTTGACAGAAGGATTCGAAATAGATTTCAGTAAGTGTTCTTACATAGGTTCAATGTAAGAAAGACCAAGAAAAGCTGTACTTAGGTCACGGGACATGCTCGGAGCCATCGTCAAGAGATCTTTTTATTTGTCCGTAATTTCTCCGAACCCTCTCATAACCATACGATCAATATTTATCTCATGAATATAATGTTCACTAAACACATGTGAATCTAATTATCACAACATTTAATTAGGGTTCAGATTTTATTTGTTTGTTTGTTTATAAGAATTGGGTTAATTAGTCAGTTACAGTTGAACCGTCGGTTAGTTCCTCAGTATCGGCGGTCATTTGTCTCTCATCTGTCAGTTTGATTAATACAACTTTGGACAGATGGTTTTAACTTGGACAGCTTAGTGCGAGGTTAGATTCTATTTTCACTGTACTACTTGGTGCCAACAGAAACGTAAGGAAGTTGGAAATATATTATTTTATCAATAAACGAAGAAATTGGGAAGAAACAAATGTAACTGTAATATGCATGCATGCATGTATCGTATAATGTAACTGTAATATGCATGCATGCATGTATCGTATAATGTAACTGTAATATGCATGCATGCATGTATCGTATAATGTAACTGTAATATGCATGCATGCATGTATCGTATGATGTTCTTGGCGGGATTTGTACTAACGACATGTGCGTTAGTACACAAGTATTCATGATAATATCATTATCTAAATAATAATTATTTAGCACAATGATTTCAATATAATATTTATTATTATTTGAAACAAAATATTGTTCAATAACTCTGAGCCGACTTTAACGCTAAAATAAGTTCTTCAACGAACTAGATTATTAAAATTTATCAGAAATATTTATGAGAAACAATAAGAATTAATTTATTCTTGAATCGTGACTTTTGAAGTATGTAAAACAATTTGTCTATAAAATCAAATATTATAATTATAATGAAACAATTTTTACGGATTTTATTGCGGTTTATTAAGATTTTTACAAGCCCTTCTAGAAGTACTACTTTATATACTTTTTATCGCAGTAAAATCCTTATGGATGCAGCCAGGATCTTCGGGTAGATCCTGGCCCAATGTGGGACTCGCACCTGGGAGTGCCCACCCCAACTAAAACCACTGCGAGCGCCATCAGCAGCTTTTTGAGGGTCCCGGATATGCAGGAAACAGACAGGATCACCTCAGCGACAGGCTGGCCCCGAGAAGGCCAGACTACTCCTCATAAGGGGGGACTGCCCGGCCGCTACTAAGCAGTCTCCACAACGTCGTGATACAGACCCAGGTTCCCATCCTGAGACCGACACGAACACAGGGGAGTTACTGAAGGCGCATTAAGTAGCGCCTGCGCACCCTCGTTCGTCGCCCGCGGGAGGAGGCCTCGTCGGCGGCCTCGTCTCTCGCACGCTCTTCGGCCTCCTTCTGGGACATTACTGCCTCGCAAAACGAAACCATCGCCGTCCAGGACTCGTCGTAGCCGAGCACTGCGGTGATTACACTCAGCAGAGACAAGTCCTCTACTTTATATACATTATACGGCAGCCTAACATGACTAACATTCCCAACGCTACATTCGTTTACTTCCTTTACAACAACCGTCACCACCCACTGGTGGTGACTAGAGGGCGGAGGTGTCGACGTCCACGTGTTTATTACTTTATTGTTAAAACTTAACCACTTGGGAACTCTATACTAGCATTTATTTCCATGTGCTGGTATGGAATGCAACCTGTTCAAACACGCTGGCCCCTTCCCATCTACATTGAACCAAGAACATAGCTGGTGCGGCTTGTGAAGCGGCTGAAAAAGTTAAAGCAAGCAAATACAGGGGTCTAGGCTCCGAATTTGATTTTGTCTCATTCGATGTCGAGACCCTTGGTCCGTGAGGTCCTAGCACAAAGGTTAGTCGACATCCCAGGAGAACGAAGAGCTGGCAGCTACCTCGGACAAAGAATTAGTCTAGCAATTCAAAGGGGGAACGCTGCCAGTATCTTCGGAACCTTGCCTATAGGGACTCCTTTTTAATACCTAATATATTTTAGTTATTATATTATATTTTTTAAAGTTTGAAGTTCTAGCATATTTTTTTATTCAACACTAAAAATCAAAGGAATTAGGAAAGTAAATAGCATTATTTATACAAAAGTTTAGTACTCACATAGGTTAGGACAATAGTCATCTGGCTACGTCGGTAAAACTAACCCCCAAATATTCAAACGAATCTCAAATTTAAGACGTACTCGTGTTGTCCCTCTTTTTTCCTTTGAATCTGACACGTCGTAGCATGAGTTTAAGTACGTCTTAAATTTGAGATTCGTTTGAGTATTTGGCCGTAAGTTAATAAGAGCGAAGCTGCGGGTAACAACTAGTCCACTGTAAATAGGTTAGCTATAGTAGCAAGGCGTGTCGATTTACTTCCTATATCGAAACACAAATCATAACAGATATATAACAAATGATAAATGATCGACGGAAGGACATAAATACATCTTCCGACCTCGAATGATTCTTGCTTCAATAAACTTCGTATTTAGCTTAATGTACCAGAGAGTAAAGAAGCTATAATGGTAATAAAGAAATGGATGAAATACTAGTTGCCCTTCAAGACATTTAAAATTTATAACCGATATTAAAAAAGGAGGTTCTCAATTAGTCAGTCTATTTCTTGTTCCTACCTAATATGTATTTATAGATACCATGGAAGTAATGAAGCACATCTCGTAGAGTACCAGTGGGGTGCCTGAGTCACTAGGTCTAAGTCAATAGGACTGAGTCAGCCACCCATTCTACAGCCGGCACTATTTCTCATTATACGAGACATGGTTTGTCCGAATGGAATCCAATTATATCTAGCTTATATGGTGCCGGCAGCGCTGGTCATTGTGGGATATCTACACTATTGTCATATTCGTCATCAGCAGCATGTGTTCGGCACGAGTGTAGTAGGTACCTGGTTTAAAAATTCCCGATCATTATCGGAATGAAATATGTTTGTAGTGACTTGTATTTTTAATGTATATTTATTATTCATCCTTTGCCAGTATGCAAATTATAAAAGAACCGTATAAATTGTTTATCTTTAATAATAAGGAGGCAATCCTATAAATATTGTGACTGCTACTGTTATAATGACTACATATCACCCCGGGCGTGACTCGCGGTGTCTTGTGAAATGGTAATGAATGGGTAATAAATTATTATCGCTCTTTATAACGTTATAATCTATACACATATTTACAGATATCTATATATCTATACAGATAAATATTTTTTTTACATTTTTTGTCTGTCTGTCTGCCTGTTTGTTCCGGCTAATCTCTAAAACGGCTGGGCCGATTTTGATGAGACTTTCACTGATATATAGTTGACGTTATAGGGAGTAACTTAAGCTATAAAAATAATCATCATCAATCCGCGTACGGCTGTAAATCTAAATTAACGCGGGTGAAGCTGCGGGCAACAGCTAGTAGTTAATAAATTATTATCGATCTTTATAACGTTATAATCTATACACATATATCTATACAGATAAATAAAATTGCATTTTTTACATTTTTTATCTGTCTGTCTGCTTGTTTGTTCCGGATAATCTCTGAAACGGCTGGGCCGATGTTGATTATACTTTCACTAGCAGATAGCTGATGTTATAAGGAGTAACTTAGTATTAATTAGTAAATACACGTACGGCTGTAAATCTAAGTAACGCGGGCGAAGCTGCGGGCAACAGCTAGTACTTTATATGAGAGATAAGTTGTTCTGTGAATCCCTTCATCAGATATTGACTTGACAATACAATTACAATCGTATTTGAACCGGTGGGAGGGAGGCGCTATGCCGCGCAACCGTCTGCATAGATACCGCCATCTTGTTTCATTCCTTCGTGAAAAAGCTTTGCTGTGTTTTGTCGCGTTTGGTGGGTGGTAGGACCCACGATGCGACCTGATTTAGATAGGGTTCGAAATAAGATGCTGTAGGTACCTTATTTTAAAGCCGAAATTTTTCTTCAGCTGACTCACGATCCGATAGCGTATTTGCACGGTAGAGAAAGACATTGGCCTAACTGGTGACTCCTAGCGAAGATAGCTGGACACGGGGAGATCTCCACCGGTATTCAATGCCGGTAATTCAGCTGTTGTTTCGGCCGGTAATCCAGACGGCTGTTGTGTTCTTCTTAGGTTTAGATAGGTAGCCAAATCAGTAAATTCCCAGCGGAATGTTCTTCTTAGATTTAGGTAGGCAGCCAAATTTAGTAAATTCCCACCGGAATTAAAGCCGTGTTTTATTTTCGAGGATTAGCCTCGAGATGGCCGAGGGGCCATCGGCGGCGACGTCCCCCAGACTCTCGTTGACAAGCCCGCAGTCAAAAACCACAGACTACATCCGATCCATCGTTCAAAAATCACATCCCGTTCACAGTTAAATGTCAAACTGACTGACTGACTATAATTAGTTAAATTTTAATTTAGACATTTTGTTATTTTAGTTTAAAGATTAGATTAAATTATTAGATTTAGGATTGTTAATTATAACAGGTAAATTGATTTTATTAAGAGAGATATCTATTACAAAACAATTATCGGATTTCATAGCGACATCTATTGAGCAAATTAGAAACACGACGTCAATAGGTCGATAAACAGTCAATCGTTACCGACAGTCAAGGATAGAGGGCGCTTATTTATTGGCAGTATTAAGTTTAAAACTTATTTATCACTATATTATTTAATTATGAGCTTAAATTTAGGTAACGTGCAAGCGCAACGTTACAGTTTTGAAAAGGAGGTTACGTCTTTTACGTCAATTATATCTAGCTTATATGGTGCCGGCAGCGCTGGTCATTGTGGGATATCTACACTATTGTCATATTCGTCATCAGCAACATGTGTTCGGCACGAGTGTAGTAGGTACCTGGTTTAAAATATCCCGATCATTATCGGAATGAAATTTGATGATGATGATGATGTTTGTAGTGACTTGTATTTTTAATGTATATTTATTATTCATCCTTTGCCAGTATGCAAATTATAAAAGAACCATACAAATTGTTTATCTTTAATAATAAGGAGGCAATCCAATAAATATTGTGACTGCTACTGTTATAATGACTACATATCACCCCGGGCGTGACTCGCTGTGTCTTGTGAAATGGTAATGAACGTCTTAGGAAAAACAGCACATGAATGAGTTGTCTAGGCTAGTTTCAGGTCAACTTGTAAATCCCAGGCCTAGACGTGGCGGTGGGGACCAGTAGCCCAGGATGAGCCCAGCACCTTCCGCGAAGCTAATTGAACCAAGGGGGCTCTTTGTACCCCTCTTATAAGAAGAGAGGACAAAAAAGCAGGGGGCAAGAGGCAAGGATGGGAACCACACCCTATTGTACTGTTCCGACGTTGGGAGGGGTTGTTCTGTGGCGCGGGACAACCCCTCGGTGGAGGTGGCATCGGTCCCTTGGGGGACTGACTAGCCGTCGAGGTGCCCTGTTTGTTTATTAGATCCGGGGCACTTCACCAAAGGTGGCATTGGTGGCACTCGCCGGGTTTTAGTGGGTAGAGCTGCGTCCACTTAGCAGCTTTCGGGCGCTGCGAGACCCCCTCCCCCGCGGCATGCCTCAGAGCATTTCCCAGCGATAAAGGAAAAAAAATACTTGTAAATGTTAATGGGTGACGCTGAACAGTTACCATCAGGTGGAACGTCTGCTCGTTTATCCCAAATAACATAAAAATATAAAAAAGTATTTGCATGCTGTAGTATATTTATATATTATTATTTCCACTGAGTTATTAGTTCCACTGAGTTTGTTTCGCCGGTTCTTCTCAGTGGGCTTGCCTTGGAACCGGTGGTAGACTCAATTGACGTTCAAAAAGATACTTTGTTGGTACTATTTTGAATCAAAATTTTGATTTTGATTTCTGATACGATTTGAACCAAATATCTGTGATTTGAACCAATGAATACTATAGCAGTTAACTTGTACTCTCGCTGTCACTTTAACTTTTACTATCTCTGAACCGTAAATCGTTAGGATTCACTAAAACTGTTGCGTTATTTAACTTCGTAATAACTTATTCAAACTAATGTTTAATTATTGGCAGCTTTAAAGTTTCTGAATTCAAAATGAAAAATATAAAACGGAACACCTTTTTGGTTGAATATTTTTTTGTCTGTCTATCTGTAAATAGAAAAGGTATAAATTGATTTTATCCATACGAATCTCGCTTAAAGCTTCTTCACCAGATAATAGTTAACGAATACAAGTCCGTGATAAAGTAATGTAAAAATAAAAGCAATAACGCAAAACAACTTATAAACCACTATCAAAAGTTTTCTGTTTAAAGGCAGGTCCTAACTAAACCTCAGCGTGCGTTTGTTTAGGTGTAGATGCGTACGTGCGTGCGTGCATGAATGCGTGCGTGAATGTGTGCGTGCGTGAATGGGTGCATAATTATTATAACACTCAAATACTTTTTAACTTATCGGGGACGTTATGAAATGTGTTCCTTCACCGGAGAGCTAGCGATGTTGACGAGGTTAAATGCGTCATTGTTGTATATTTATTTGGTATACCTACGGTTATGGCCGTCGAGGTGCCCTGTTTGCTCATTAGATCCGGGGCACCTCACCAAAAGCGGCATTGATGGCACTCGCCGAGTTTTAGTGGGTAGAGCTGCGTCCACTTACCAGCTGTCGGGCGCTGCGAGTCCCACATACCCGCGTGGGGAGACCCACTCCCCCGCAGGATGCCTCAGAGCATTTCCCGGCGTAAAAAAAAGTAATGCTACTACATATTCAGGATATAATGTACCAAAATTCTATCAACTCTTCCCACGTATGAGACCAAGCCATCGCTTGTAGGTGCTTTTTTCGCTAGCCGTAACTTAATGATATCAATGCAGTATTAAGCCTGCTGAGGTCTTTTTGTGTTCTCAATCAATGCAGTCTTGTCTTATCTACAGTAAAAAAACTTTTTTATGTGAAATACGCCTCGTGAAAAACCTTACCTTCGTTGTCAGATAAATGAATATTACCGGCTGGAGACATGTGCCGCGTGTAGTTTACCACAACACATTACACACGTAGATCTCTAACGCTTTTATTGGGTTCCCTTGATTTATGCGCTGTTGGGATGTTTGTACTTTTATTGAATAAACAAGTCTGAGACCTGTTTGATGAAGAACAGCATCCGTTCCAGGAAGTATCTCCAAGTCCAAAGATAACAGACAGTAGCAGCTCAGCGTTTACAAGTCACATAAAATCATTAATTAGGCTTTAGTTTCATGTTAGTAAACAAACATAAGTTACCATCGTAATATTAAGTATTTTTTTATAAAAGAGGGAGCAAACGGACAGTCGGTTCACCTGATGGTAAATGAAAGAGACATCCACAGACACCCGCTACACCACAGGATTAGCAGGTGCGTTGTCGGCCTTTCAGATATGAGTATGCTCTTTTATTGAAGGTCCCTAAGTCGCGTCGGTTCGGCAACACCGTAGCTGACAGCTGGTTCCATATATTCGTCGTACGAGGCAGGAAATTCCGTTAAAGTCGAAGTATCATAAAAGTTTATTTAAACGTTTATCATTTTGCTTAATGGTGTGTTTTATATACGTGTTTTATATTGAAATATGGGCAGTGGGCTGGTCACACATAGAATGGATGGCCAATGGACCAATAAGGTTCAAGAATAGAGGCCGCTGGTGGGAGCTGACGACCTCCGCCGGTCCGTGTTGGATGCGAGTGGCAAGTACCGGTAGGAGGGAAGCGCTGTGCCGCGCTCCCGGCTGCATGGGTACCACCATCTTGCTTGTTTCTCCCGTGGAACAGCTTCGCTGTGTTTCGGAGAGAAGGGCAAAACAGGCAGTGTAATTACTGGCACCGAGACTTAACATCTTATGTCTCAGGATAGGCTACACATAGATGAACCTGGGCTCGTTCCAGGTAAACTAGTTTATGTTCATGGGCGACGTCAACCACGTACCATAAGGTGGCACGTTTGCCAGTTTGACTATCCAACTAACATAAAAAATAGATCGTTCGTCTTCGCGTTTATTGAAGGAGGCCTATGTTCAGCAGTGGACGGATAAAGGCGATGATGATGATGTGGATGGTTATTAAAATATAATTAAGTCACCCTTCAGATAGATGTAGCCTACGTCACACAAAATAATATGAAGTTAATTATTACATGATCACCTTCTGGGATGCTCTTACAAGAGAACATTCTCTCAACACGAAAGTTTGATTGAACGTCATCATTATGGTCACGCGTACGCCTGATATACTTTATGTTCAACTTTTCGATTAAAGTCTATACCGAAATGTGTCAAATTCGTACTTGGGCACTTTTTATACTACCGAACTGTAATTTTACTTTACGAGAATCATAATAAATTTATAATTAAATAATTTTAAGACAGTACTGATTTTTTTTAAGTTATATAATATATTAATACTCTTTGGACAGTGCCCTTCTTTCTAGAAAAATCAGTTTGCTCTAATACGTATAAATTCATTTCAAAACATCAGGAAGTGTAGTTAATAATTAAATTATTTTTAAAAAGAATTGTTTTTTTTATTAATTTTAAATGATAATATTATGCTTAAAGAGTAGAATAAATAAAATCCTTAACTGCTAACGATATCTACTACAAATATTATATGACTTTTGAGATTGTGTTATGTAGCAACGAAACGTTTGTACATTGATGTATTATAGCACATTTATAATTATACTAGCTGACCCGGCAAACGTTGTTTTGCCATATAAATTATTTCTAGTTTCTAGATAAATTCTAGTGTAGACAAAAAGTAACTTACTTATTATAAGTGTGTAAGTATGTGGTATATGCGTGAAATAGGCATGGAGCGCTATGGACGATAAGGGAATATAAAAATAACAAACGCCTAACAATATTATTTTTAAGTTATTATAGTTTATTTCTTAAAATTACATATGACTCATTAATTACGACAGTAACACTAACAAACAACATCAATCTTTTAATGCTATAGTGTGAACAATATTTTTTGTTAGCCCATCTTTAGCGAGCACAAACAAACTGGATGGTTTACCCACTCGAGAGCATGCTACGTACAATTGCCCGTGTGAAAAACATGGTGTGCTCAAATCTAAGCCACAAATAGACATCGTTTGGCCTTGGGATTTCTTGATTGTCATTGCAAATGCCAATCTAATCGGAAACTGAATTCGTTTGAATTGAATTGGCACATCTGTAGGTATGATAGGAATCCGTGGTATTAATATATTTTCACCTTTGAACTTGCCATTTAAAATGCTGGCTTCGATAACGTTTTTCATCAATTTTCGTATGACTAATCGCGTACCGTTGCACAGTCGTGGCGGGCTTAAATTACGAAGCAAGATCATTAGAGATCCAATCTTCAATTTTAAATTATGCGGTGGCATGCCTGGCAAATCAAGTGAGTTCAAAAATTCTGTGGGAAAATTGACAGCTTCGCTGGCATCGCAAACTGTATCAATAGATTTGTATGATACCAAGTTCCCTGGCAACAACTGTTGTATCTTCAAATTTAAATTGTCAACGTCTTCATTTTTTGCTGCTAAAATAGCTCTTTCTGCAAGCCACTCATGATTTATGTACTGTGTGTGTACATCGGGAAATATTTGTTCAATGAGAGTATCTTGAGAATCAGCGATTGTGCAGAATTCGGTAGGTAATTTTATGTATCCAGTTTCATCTGTAGCAACTTTTCCATCACCGATATCTAAGAGTTGTTTTGAGAATGTTTCAGCGGATGGATCTTGAAGCATTTGAACGCGCATATTTACTTTCAGCTGTACTTTTTCAACATTACGCCACAATGGAGATAATTTTAAGCATGCGTTAATCTCATCAGCGTATGTTGAACGTGGAATGACGGGAAGTGTTTGTCGGAAATCACCTGAAAGCACCAACAAAGTGGCGCCAAATAGTTTGTCGTTGTTTTTAATATCTTTCAATGTCCTGTTCAACGCCTCAATTGAATGTTTGTGTGCCATAGTACATTCATCCCAGATGATAATTTTACACTGTTTCAGCACGGTAGCTATGGACGATTGTTTTTTAATGTTACACACTGCGTCAGGGTTATTTTGAATATTTAGTGGCAGCTTAAATACTGAATGAGCTGTTCTGCCTCCATCCAATAAAGTTGCCGCAATGCCCGATGATGCAACGGCCAATGCGATGCCATTATTTGATCGTATTTCAGCAAGAATTAGTGAAATAAGGAATGTTTTGCCAGTTCCACCCGGTGCATCTAAAAAGAAGAACCCACCTTGTCCTGCTGAAACTGCGAGCAAAATGCGGTCATAAATGGTTCTTTGTTCGTCATTCATTAGTGGGACATTGCGAGTAACAATCGCTGCCATTTCTACAGTGTTGTATTGCAGTTCACGATTCATTTCAGTGTTAATTAAATCAGATGCAGTTCGATTTGGCGAATTCATACCGAAATGAGTGAGTGATATGTTGGTTATGACAATGCAAATATCCTCAATAGCAATCAATGCTTCATTGTACATAGCGTCACTGAATGTTATCGTTAGATCGTTGCACCGTGTACGATGTTGATGCAATATATCATCAGTCATTGAATCTTTGTGATTATCCCACAATATCTGTGCTCGAGCTGGGAAATATGTAGTCAACACTATAGCGAATAGTAGACGAATTTGTATTGCTGTACAGTTCAATGCAGTTTCAGCAAGCATACACTCCCACTGGTTGTCGTCTTCCAGCAAGCCGAGTGCAAGGCATGCGTTTTTATATGTTGGATACTGTTGCCCATTCACTTTACGTATATCTTGAAATGATAATGGGCCAGTAACATTACCCAACAACAGTCGAAGATAAAAGCACTCAATGTGTCTTGGATTGACTGTAAATAATCACCCCAAAACGTTCGATTTAAATAAATTGAGACATGCATCAACTGGTGAGCCTTGCTTGCGGGGCATCCATTTTTTTGTTTGAGCCCATGTGAAATAGCGTGGTACTTGTGAATAGAGTAATGTTCTTACAAAGGCACCAAAATTATCCGTACGATTACACAATTCAAAAAATGCAGTGAGTGTAGTTTTAGGTGGATTTGTAGCACGATCAATCACTGTCTCGTTCGTGAAAAATACACGCTGACCGTTTTCAAGATGGACGGCTAACTGAACAACTGCTGGATCCCGTTCATGAATTGGAAAACCGAAGATACGCCAAGCAGCTTCATTGGAGCTGATGTACCGACCAATTTGGTAGAGCGTAATTTCATCGTTTTTATTCATTGGAGGAGCATTTACATTAGTATTTTCTACTCTAAACACAGCCATGTCACTGCCTTTATGAACATACTTGCAAATATATTTGATGCTCTTCACAGAACTGCAAAACTCAACATTAATATGAGCATTGTATGTCTTGCTTAGCAGAGGCGAATATGGCACCACCCAACGATTGTCAATGTCAATGTCTGTGTTGCTAATATTTTTAATAAATGATTGTCCGCCATTATCGGGATTTCTTTGACGATATATTGGATATCCGTCGGTATTTGTTATCGTATCATTAGTGAAATCTTTAGGGAAATTTTTAGTACATTTTCTATCTGCCATGCAAGGCGATGAACGATGAAGAGTACCGCATGGACCATGAATCATGTTTGCTGTAACAATATCATACAGCACTTGGTCAGTAGACGGATCTGGAATTTCCGCAGAAATGATACTATCGATTTCTTCAGGACGGATTTTGTCGATTAACCAAACCAAAATGTGCGCATAAGGTAATCCTCGCTTTTGCCACTCAACTGAATACAGCCAGCAACGTGTGGAACCGAATACATGTAATTTAGTAATGAAACTTATTAGAGACTTCAACTTTTGTCTGAATACACGTGCTGTAACGTCATGACGATGTATTGCATTTTGGCCAGGCAATAGCAAAGATGTAATCTCTGGCCATTTTGGATTACATGTGAACGTGATAAATAAACACGGTCGTCCATATTCGCGCACGTAAGCCATAGCATCCTGTATATATTCTTGCATATGACGTGGACTGCCTACGTACGATGATGGTAAAATGACAGAGTTACCGATTTCAGCGACGTCGGCGTTGTTGTTATTAGCGTCTCGTAAGTGAATGTACTCTTCTGTGTACTTAGAAGTGACACCGGTATAGTGTGGCATTTCTCTCACCAGTAAAGGCAGGGCAAATTTTAAGAATCTAAGATTGGAATAAATGTTTATTTTCATTAAAAAATTAGATTTGCCATAAACTAAGGGAAATTTTAATCGAAGTACAGTTAAAACCACGATAATTGATCAGTTATCGAGCGGGATGAAAAATGATTAAATTACTAAAATGGCTATAAAAAAATAGGGGTTAGTGATAAAAAAGTAAAAGTTTAGGGTTGTATGTATTTTTGAATGCCCCATTATAAAAAAAAGAAATAAAAAAAAATCGTCCAAAAACTAAAAAAAAAAAATTAAGGGTCAACAACCCTTATCACTTAGGGGTATGAAAAATAGATAGTGGCCGATTCTCAGACCTACTGAATACGCATATAAAATTTGGTAAAAATCGGTAAAGCCGTTTCGGAGGAGTACGGTAACTAACATTGTGACATGGAAATTTTATATATATACTAGCTGTTGCCCGCAGCTTCGCCCGCGTTAACTTTTAAAATTTGAGGGGTTGATCACCCTTATCACTTAGGGGTATGAAAAATAGATAGTAACCGATTCTCAGACCTACTGAATACGCATATAAAATTTGGTAAAAATCGGTAAAGGCGTTTCGGAGGAGTACGGTAACTAACATTGTGACATGGAAATTTTATATATTAGATATAAATAATCAAAGGAAACACTAACAAGTTTGTACGAATAAAATAATAACAAAATAAGTAAAGACTCACAAAACCACAAAATAAATAAAAAAGGCGTGAGGAATGAATACATAAGATGGACTGATTGTAAGACAGAAGTAACTCAGCATTCTCAGTATATACTGAGGGTCGAGAGGGTCGAGTGAGAGCCGGGAAATAGTTTCCGGGGCAGATAAACCCGACAAGGGTAATGTAACAAGATAGACGGAGTAGTGATATACTAGTTCTGCCCCGCGGTGTCGCATCGATCGAACAACGCCAGCGCGTGTAAGATCACTTACCTTTTCTTTCTTTTTCATTTAACGCCGGGAAATGCTCTGAGGCACCCCGCGGGTATGTGGGACTCGCTGCACCCGACAGCTGGTAAGTGGACGCAGATCTACCCACTAAAACCCGGCGAGTGCCACCAATGCCGCCTTTGGTCAGGTGCCCTGGATCTAGTAAACAAACAGGGCACCTCGACGGCCAGTCAGTCCCGCAAGGGACCGACGCCACCTCCACAGAGGGGTTGTCCCACACCACAGAACAACCCCTCCCAACGTCGGGACAGTACAATGGGGTGAGATTCCCATCCTCACCCCTTTCCCCCTGCTCTTTGGTCCCCTTTCCTTCCTTCTTATAAAAGGGGTACAAAGAGCCCCCTCGGCCCAATTCGCTTTGCCCAAGGTGCAGCGGCTCACCCTAGGCTACTGAGCCCCACCGCCACGACAAGGCCTGAACCATGGTGGAGAAGATCACTTACCTGGTAATAATACTGGCATCCATAACCCTCTCAAATTATGAGAATATTTTGATTAAAATATGCAGTTGACGGACGAACTCTCGTGTACATAAAAGGACATTTTATCTATTTTTAGTCTGTTTAATAAATTATCAACTTTGCATACGTCTAGTACTATATACTTGGGCCTTTTTAAATGAACGACGAGATAGCTATTCCCTGCTTAAAACCAAGGCAATGAAAATATGAATTTATCAAATTAATTATACTAGTATCAACTACAAATTAATGTGATATGATCGCGTTACGTATACGGGAGCTTGTAAGGATCAAGTCGTTAGAGAAATAAGATACTTAGAGAACCGAGATGGTGAGGATTATATGAAATAATTAGAGCAATGAAGGAATAAGGGAACGAAAGATCGCGATTAATTAAAGATTGGTTTTGAAGAGATGTAGTGGGATTGTCGCTTAGGTTACATATAAAACTTTAGTGATTTAAGATTCTCTACAGATTTGTGTACAGCTTTAATTCAGTTAAATATATTGACGTTCATTGAGAGAGACCTATAACCAGCAGTGGACAATTATAGACTGAAAATGATAACGACGATGATGGCGATGATACTTTGACTATGAACCTATTATTTAGAACCGTATTTAAAGTATATGTTAATAAACTTTCTGAATATTTATAATCCTTGGTATAATTGTTTCAAAAATTTAATTAGTACTTCTGGCTCGAAGGACCATAGAAAATAAAATTGGTAAAATTCCAAAAGTAGAGGTCGTAAATATTCGGCGTAATTAGTATTATTAATTTGAGGTGATTTTTCAATGAAAGTTTATACATTTCGTAATAAATTTCAAGCTAAAACTAATTTATATCAGACATTAACATTGTTTGTGCAATGTTAACGGAACTGACCCGGGAAGGAACGGTACAGCTAAGAACAAGTTCCCCAATTATTCTTTATTACAGTCTTATGGTAACAGTTTATTGACTGGCCTGTTGGTCTAGTCGTTAGTGACCCTGACTGCTAAACCAGAAGGTCGTGGGTTCGATTCCCATCCAAATGTTTGTGTGATAAGTATGATCATTTGTTCTGTCTGTATGTATTCAATATAAGCGTATAGTGTATCATGTATATAATCACACTCTCACTCGATATCGCACAGGCACAATCACAATCAACTCTCACACTATAATATATTGGGACAACTTGTTTTTAACAACCCGACGAGTGCCACCAATGCCGCCTTTGGTGAGGTAATAAGCAAACAGGGCACCTCGACGGCTAGTCAGTGCTCCAATGGACCGATGCCACCTCCACAGAGGGGTTGTCCCGCACCACAGAACAACCCCTTCTAACGTCGGGACAGTACAATGGGGTGAGGTTCCCATCCTCTCATTGTCTCATTGGGACAACCGTCCCAATATATAATACTAGCTAAACCCGGTACGTGCTTCGCTACGTATAAAGTGAAATAAAAAAAAATTGGAACATCAAATTAATTTATTCAAACAAAAAAATATATTATTAATTGCTAGCTATTTTAAAACTTAATGTTGTACTGTCAACACTGAAAAAGTTTCAATTTGACAGCAAAATCTCCATTAACTAAATGATCCGCCATTTATTGAATAAAAAAATGTGATAAATGAAGAACCGCTCGACCGATTTTGTGCAAACTTTACATAAACCATCTACTAAATAGTCCGAACAAAGCCTAAACATTTGGTTGGGATTGGTGAGCCCGTTCTTGAGTTGTAAAATTACAACGAAAAGTGGCATTGATTTTTATGTATAAAGATTATAATATAATAATTATTATTGAATCTGATTTTTAATTGAGAGACGTTACCTTACTACCTTAGTGTCTTTTCACACGTCCCGGTTGCCGGGTAACCGGCGCCCGCTACCCGGTAGCGAAGCGTGTGGGCGTGTATGGCAGCTTTCACACGTACTGGCGTAATTTGCTTACACTCCGCTATCGGATACCTGGCAAACGAGACGTGTGAACGCGGCCGGCCCCGAAGCGCACTTCGCCCGGCGCAGGCCGCGGCCAGCGGCATACAATATTATGATGTATTATATTATTATAGTCAGAAAAATCTAATACTTACATTTATTTTTAATGAAATATTTATGTAGTTTTTTTTAGAAGAGTAAGTGTGTATGTAGATACAGTCAGATACAGTTGGTTGTGGTACAGAAATATTCAGTCATAGTAGTAGTACAGTGAATTAATTGAAGAGTAGATGTAGTATTTTCAACAAAGTTACAATTATAATTCTTTAATTAAATAATTAAATATTAAACTTTTATCTATGAATAAGAGAGAGCTAACACTTTAAAAATTACGAAAATTTTATCGTGATGTAAGACTGCTAGCGTACGGCTAGCATTCTTTGAGACAAAAATATTATATCTCAGGTACTATATATAAAACATAAAACGAAATGTTTAATAGGGTGTTTGAAAAATATCATTTCTTTTTATTTATAAACTTATACATATACGAATTAACTTCAATGAACGCCAAGACGGCTGATCCCTTGCCACTCGAAATCTACACGGACCGGCCACTGCACGAAGATCGTCTCGACGTTCATTGAAGGAGGCCTATGTTCAGCAGTGGACGGATAAAGGCTGATGATAATTATGATTTAGAAACTTTATTATAAATTATAATATTAATAAGCAATGTGGAAAATTCAATGTGAAAATTAAATAATGAGTTTTTTCTATGAATAAGAGAGAAATTACGAAAGTTTAGGCGTGAATCGTAATGTAAGTAGGTACGCAGGCACTCTGTCAGAAAAACAACTATAATACCAATATAAAACGAAATGTTCAATTTGACTGGCCCGTTCCCTTAGTAGTTCCCTTAATTGTCCTTCAACTTCATCTTCAGATCCCTAATTACAGTCACAATCCATCTAGGTATAAAGTTCTCATTACTACTTTGTTCATATTACCACTTAAATTGTTCCGAAACTGATCAGTGATTTGTCACTGTCGTAATGTGACAAACCACTGATCAGTTTCGGATTTTTATGGTTGACATTACCACTCAATCCGGTTATATGCTCGATGTTATAATCATAATATTAGCAACATCGCCAAACTTATAGGACTGACTTCGACAACGACTATAATCGTCGTCGTCATCATCATCAGCCTTTATCCGTCCATCGCTTATCCAAGTAAAATATGTAAGTATTTCATCATCATCATCATTATCACCATCATCATTGTCATCATCATTATCATCTTCATCAACCTTTATCCGTCCTTCGCTGAATATAGATAGCTACTGTAAACCGTTGAGGAGTTCCCTCGACTGTCTATGGTCTCCATGATCAGACCTGTAGTGGCAATTATAAACCATATGTTTGCAATGTTCTCATCAATATAAATGAATTAAGTTCAAACACGAGATAGCTACTGTAAACCGTTGAGGAGATCTCTCGACTGTCTATGGTCTCCATCATCAGACCTGTAGTGGCACTTATAAACCATATGTTTGCAATGTTCTCATCAATATAAATGAATTAAGTTCAAACACGAGATAGCTACTGTAAACCGTTGAGGAGTTCCCTCGACTGTCTATGGTCTCCATCATCAGACCTGTAGTGGCACTTATAAACCATATGTTTGCAATGTTCTCATCAATATAAATGAATTAAGTTCAAACACGAGATAGCTACTGTAAACCGTTGAGGAGTTCCCTCGACTGTCTATGGTCTCCATCATCAGACCTGTAGTGGCACTTATAAACCATATGTTTGCAATGTTCTCATCAATATAAATGAATTAAGTTCAAACACGAGATAGCTACTGTAAACCGTTGAGGAGTTCCCTCGACTGTCTATGGTCTCCATCATCAGACCTGTAGTGGCAAACAAACAAAACAAAAAAAGAAACAAAAAAAGAATTTTTCAAATCGGTTGGTAAATGACGGAGCTATGTTCGAATATACTCCTCCTTTTTTAAAAGTCGGTTATATTACGTAGTAAATGATAACACAAATGATAACGCAACGCCCCCCCGCGGCCCGTTCGAATTCATCCCGCGCTTCTCTGTATTATATTTAAATCCATAAAACATATTTTACTAGGAGAAGCGATGAATGAAACCGGGGTTATAGAACTTGAGTGACCAAGTAGTTATGTCTATTATGTACCCTATACCACCCTATACTAACGTCATACAGTCTAATTTACAATATTTATGTACACTAGAAACTTAAAAACATTCTGAATAAATTACGTCTTTTTGGTCTGGAAAAGAGCGTTTTTTCATAATTCTACTGGGTTAATCGACTTCTACAGAGTTTTTGCCTACCTATATATATTTTTTAATTTGAATTATTTGGTTCTTTCCCGTTAAACTATGGGCTTAAAAATAGACCGTTTCTCTTAATTTTCGCGTTGGGCGCACTCTTAATGTGCCTAGGCGTTCAAGAGAGCTCTATACATTGGTCTATACGACAGATAATGGCTTATAACGATAAGTTTGATGATTATTGCCAATAAACCTTTACCGCAAAATACAATCAACCGAAGCCTCCAGAAAGAACCTTTTAATAATATCTCCGTAATTAAATCGATTTTAATTGGATGTCAGAATACAAGAGTAACGTATTCGAATCGCTCTGTATCAAAGGTGATAATTAATTTTATTGTTGGCCTATATTTATTTGAGCTAAAAGGACACATAAAATATCCCTAAGAACCTAGTGTACACGAATTTTATTTATGACTAGCTGTTACGCGCAGCTTCGCCCGCGTTAACTTATCTGATGCAAAAAAATAGATAAAAACAATCCTTGATGCGGATTATCATTCTAAAATTTCAGCTCTTATCTCTCCATACTTAGTAAGAGGCAGGCCATGCTGCTTTGCAGCCGAATTGGGCCGGCACGACCGGGTGGTACCTCTCACTTACATAACACTGGCGTTGAGTGACAGATATGCTATCGAGTTTGCGGTTTGTGAGTTTTCAGTGGCCCATTGGGGGAATGGGTAAAGGAGGGCAACGCATCTGCCGCCTGCGTAACTTTTGGTTATGCGTATGTCTATGGGCGTCGGTAGCCACCATAAGACGCCGACTGCTCGGTTGCGTCCAAAAAACATTAAAATAACACTACTTACTTAAGAAAATTAAAAAGATACATTACTTGTATCTATGACAGTATATTCTACAGCTTGGCAAAAAAGAGTATGACGTGGTGACAGGTGGAACTAAATATTTTACTAAATGGAAACCTATGATGTTGGCAATACTTGGCCGACAAATACTAGATTTTGAGTAAAGCTTAGTGTTTCACATTTATTTTTAACGTTTTGATAAAATTATCTTACTGGTTTTCCATATTATGATGAGACTTAAGTAAAAGTGGCGCCCTCATTTTTTCCATAATCTTTTTTGCCAAGCTGTAAGTCTATGCTTGTATCAAACCAAGCAAATGTAAGGTAAACACACCTATTACCGTGGTTCTCTAACTCTTAACAAACTGGGTATGTACGATATTCAGAAGAATGATAATCCCTTTGAAAGTATAAATACTAAATATTAAAAATTTAATAAGAACATCTTGAATTAAAAGAGAGTTAGGAGGATATTCTGAATATGGTGCCAATTCTATACCTTGGAATAAGATAATTTTACCCTAACTTTGACGATAAAAGCCACTCGCAAGACAAAATATAAATAATATAGCTCTCCTACACAAAACTCTTATGAATTATTTATATCAGCTGAATAAATTTCTTGTTTTACGAAAGTTAGATAATTTTTCATCTTCAAATTTTAATTAAGATAATAATTATTTTTGGTATTTATGCTTTGCGTTGCTTCTGCGTTTGTTTTAATTTGTTAAGGATAACTAATTACCTACATTGTAGCAGTATATTTGTAAATTAATTATAATAATAAAAAAAACATAAGCTCTTAAAAGACTCCATTGTTCAAGTTTTTTTTCAGTTATAAAAGCCAAAAATAAGTTAAGAACACAATGATGCTGACGAAGAAGATATAATGAAAATTTATTACGGATTTACGCTTTTTCGGTTGCTGTAAAGTATCCGAAACGTCGGGTATGTAAAAATCATAATAAACCACGATAAAATCCGTAAAAATTGTTTCATTATAATGAGTGAAATTCGCGTAAACATTAGAAATCTATTTATATCTGACGAAGACATGTTTCTTAATAGAAACTACTAAATCATCATCAGATACGACTATACATGTAAAAGATACAAAATATGTCATATAAATAAAGATATAACCAAAAATATTTGAGACGAGATAAAATGTCACATTTATCGACCTTATTTATATTAACGCCTAAAAACCTAAAACCCCCGGTCATAAGTTTTCATAAAACACGTCTTTAGTATTAAGAGTTATTTGGTTCATTCTACATCTTACAAATACGGATATACATACTTACTTATTTCAGGTAAAAAATGGAATTTAGGAGCTGTTTATATATGTACATTTCATTTATTATAGATATTGTTGTAAGGGCCTTTACCAAAGATTTGTGCTGTGACCAAATTAAGAGTACGTTCCAAAGAAACAAGTTGATTGGGCCTCGAAGGGGGTCGCAATATTGAAGAGCGTGGACTGTATATAATGATTTATTTGCAATTGTGAACATCGAAATGCCCGTATACGATACAAGAGCTGATGGCAGTCTGACTCGTGCGCCGCTCCTCCCGCGTATTATCCCCTCCGTCGCCCCGTCGTCTTCCCGACGAGGTCCATACAGGCACGATAGGCGCCGACACAACTAAATATAGTAAGTAATAGGTAAACTATACCAGGTCCTAGGTAACGCGCATATCCACTCTGTGAACTTAAAGAACTTCTTAACTTGGTAAAATCAAGCAATATGTGTACTGCCCAGGATTTTTACCGACGCCCAAGTGTACAAGGCTTATCTTCACCAATGAACCGTAGACGATCAAAGCGATAAAGTTAACTATGCTCTCCTACATAGGTGGTGTCACGCCGCCCTTTTAGAGGGATTGGCACAGTTGGGTTATCCTCCTGTAGGTAAAAAAACCATCCCTCCGTGGGCGATGAACGGGGGTGCGCAGTAGGCGCTACTTAATGCGCCTCCAGTAACACCCCTGTGCTCGTATTGGGTCCAGGTTTGGAACCTTGGCCCAGTATGACACGACGTCGCGGAGACTGTGAGCCGGGCAGTCCCCCCTGAAGACGAGTAGTCTAGCCTTCGCCGGGGTCAGCCTGTCGCTGAGGTGATCCTATTGAATGCCTATCCGGGACCCACAAAATGCTTCTGAAGTCGCGCGCAGTGGTTTTAGTTTACGGGTAGGGCACTCCCAGGTGCTAGTCCCACATAGGGACAGGATCTACCCGAGATCCTGGCGTAAATAGCATTTCCCTGCGATAAAAAAGGTGAAATAACCATACCTGTACCCAATGTTGTCAAACACTATCGAGTCTTTACTTAGATACTCTTGTGTTGTTTCCTTCACAGATCTAGTGAGGTTGACGAAGCACGCGTGAAAGCATAAAACGTTTCAGCAGAGCAAGAACAAAGATAAACTACAAAGATTAAAACACCTAACGCAGCCATTTATTATAATATTAAAACGAAATAACAGTAAGGATGCAATATGCATGGATGTAAGCCAAGACGTCGCGCTGTGCAGCCGCTGACTTTCATATCACAACTTTAATTAAGTTTGTGATCTTTTGGGAATTGTTTGAAGTAACTGGATATTGGAGATTTGTTATGAAAGAAATAATACGCGAATTTACTCTTTATAATTAAACTATTTAATACGGCTTATTAAAATTTTATATTTATACTAATATTATTAAGCTGTAGAGTTTGTTTGTTTGAACGCGCTAATCTCAGGAACTACTGGTCCGATTTGGAAAATTCTTTCAATGTTAGACAGCCCATTTATCGAGGAAGGCTATAGGCTATAAAACATCACGCTGTTACTAATACGAGTTAAATTAAGTAAGTTAATGCGGGCAAAGGTGTGATAAACAGCTAGTTTACTATATTTATATCATTTACAGCAATTGTGACCATGGTACAGTTTACAAAACGTGACGTTGACTATGATGATGATCTACCCGACCGGTTCCAACCATGGTGACCACTTATGACCTCTAGACGGGAATTTGGCGCTGATGCGCTCGAAGATGGCTAATTTGACCTATCTTCGCGGTGAAACTCCGTGTGCACTGAGGGTACGTGAGTACGCTGTTCACGTAGCTGTAGCACGTTTAACAGCAGATGGGCGAGCCTTCAACTAGTCGAGTTTGGTATCAAGGTTAGCTTTACGCTGAATCTCGCGAACTTGGTTGTTCACCTACTGCGCACCCTGGCCACTGTGCTGCCAAATATTCCCAACGAGAGGGCTCTATATTACATTTCTTCATGTGTGTCAAACAGTCAGTATACTGGATCTGCCTGCCGTTACTAAAGCATCACAGTGTCAGTTTCCTGAATAGGCCGGTCCTAAAGAAATAAAAAATCAAACCATTGATTTCGACTTCTGCAAACTATTGCCCAAAGTTTGTTATAAAAAGTTATTAGGTACAAAGTCTACACTGGGTACACAGCTTGCTAAGCGAGAGGGATCATCATCATTATCATCAGCCTCTATCCGTCCACTGCTGAACATAGGCCTCCTTCAATGAATGTCAAGACGACCGATTCCTTGCCACTCGCCAGTCTAACAAAGTGTTGGATACACTTTGTTAGACTTTCTTTTACTTCAATTAGAATTGTCTCCGCATCCAACTTATTATATACTTGTGATATACAAACCATGTGCGTGTGATGTACGTGACCAAGTCCTTGCTTTAACTAGTTTTTTCTGCGACATAAGATGGCAGTTTTTGGTGCCAATAATTACACCCTTGTCTTCTTTTGGTAAGAGAGCTATAATATAGAGAACTACATGAACGGCGTACTCACGTGCCCTCAGTGCGCACGGAGTGTCGCCGCGAAGATAGGTTACATTAGCCTTCTTCAAGAGCATGAGCACAATTTCCCAACTAGGAGTAATTTGTGGTCGCCATGGCCGAAACCAGACGGACAGATCATCATCATCATCATCGTCGTCATAGAGAGCATCATTCTTCAGTCGAAACTTATTTTATCAATCTCCATACAAGAAACCACTTATCTTTACAATTCACCCTAATGGTGCGATTGGAATCCAAGAAAAACATTAAATATTAGGTTTATATCGTTAGGTACAATAGTAAAGGTGTGGAGCAAGCTCTACCGACTGGCAGTTCGCCAGAACATGTTTATGAATGGCTTTGAATTATGGACGGCTTTGTACTGAAAATTGAACTATAATGGGGCACTAGCCATCGCATTTACCGATAAATTATTCCGACTGAAGCCCCTATCGAATATCACGACCTAATTAGTACCACACATGTTGATGATGATGATGATGATAATGATGATGATGATAGCGATGATGATGATGATGATACCAGCTCGTTGTCCGATAATCCAGGACTGCAATTTGTAAATGTTCCTATAACCGTGCAATGAGCAGACAACAGAATTTCACAACCAATTTAATTAACCGATGTTTTTAATAATACCTTATTCCTACGAAGGTAATAGTTTGCGTAGAACCCTTCAAGAATTTCTTCTGGCAGTTTGTCTATCATCATCATCATCAGCCTTTATCCGTTCACTACTGAAACTCCTTCAATAAACCACACCTTGGGAACTGGGCATTCCTTGCAGCCATTTCAGGATAAGATGTGAAAATTGTTATAGAATACATATTATTTGAAAAGATTAGTTACACTGAGTTTGTTTCGCTGGTTCTTCTCAGTGGGCTTGCCTTGAAACCGGTGGAAGATTCAATTGACGTTCAAAAAGATACTGCATTGGTACTATATTGAATAAATAAAAATGATTTTGATTTATTTTTTTAAAAGCCTCTTTCTTTATTACATTTCAATTGCAAAATAACAAACCACAGACAGATTCTTTACACACAAATCAAACAAAAAAAAATTCCCACAAAAGTAATATCTCAACATCAAAGCTACAAGAACAGATTACGTATCACGAGCAGATCCTGAAATACTCAGATTTGGAAACGTTATAATAAATACGATCATATTTACTGGGAAATTGTATCAATATATCAGAGTGTATTTCTGTTGCGAATGTATTGTATTTTAAACTTTTACTGCTAAAGTGAGACAGTAAAAGACATCGTAGTGATCATCACGACATTCTCCTCCTGGCGTCGGGTTGGTCAAACACTCTCGCATAGTTAATATTGGAACAATTTGGAATAGTTAATGTTCATGAACATGCTAATAATAATATTTTTTAATTATAAATAATATTTACAGGTTTTATAAACACGTTTTATAACCATCGAGCATATAACCGGATAGAGTAGAAATGTGAGCCATAAAATTCCGAAACTGGCCAGTGATTTGTCACTGATGTGATAGCAATTCAACCAATCAATGATCTGTATATTCGTCCCATCGGCCAATCATCCATTAATGGCCATCATCCAGCCAATCAGAGCACAGAACCTGCAAGGCGTTGCAGCACAAATTAGCTCTATACCGGTTATAGGTATCATCATCATCACCATCATCAGCCTCTATCCATCCACTGCTGAGCATAGGGCTCCCTCAATGAACGCCAAGACCGCCGATCCCTTGCCACTCGCATCCAACACGGGCCGGCCACCGCACGGAGACCGTTGTAGCTATGCTCCATGTTTATAACAAACGAAATTAGGTATATTATATGGATTGTGTGGAGGCTTTTGACACCTTGCCCTAGTCGGTAAAGTGAAACAATCCCGCGGGTAGTCTCGATACAAACGCTCCTCTACTTCAGTTTCACTTCGCTCGGATTACATTATAAATTGTAATTTCCCGACTGAATTGAGCTTTGGTTGTAATTTCTGAAACTATTCGCAATTTTATGAGATCAGGCATTTTTTTCAAGGTATTCACAAATAAAAGTAAAGAAAATTTATAAATTTAATTCAACATTTAAAAAATACGTATTATATTTCATTTGAAATATTTCAACAGTATTTTAGGTAGAATAAACATTTAAATAATTTTATAAACAGCATACAAATGTTTCAACTCACTCTTCACCATCCATGTACAAGTGTACAAGTTCGTCACACATAAAGCTCATCAACCGGAGCAGTAATGGCCTTTAGTTAACTAGTGCGCCGACCACGATACCTCAGCTCCTTTGAAAACAAAGTTTTGATTAACGAACTTCACCAAACCTATGTTTTAGATTTTTTTTTAAGAACTATTAGTTTTTGTATTTCAGCAGTCAAGGTACTCCATCAATATTTTTTTGTGTTCTAGAACTTGTCAACAACTGGATATAAACCCACCACATGCCACTGGTACAAAACCGGCTCGAAGGACCAAAATTACTTTACAAGTATCCAATATACGATAACTTGCCTAAATATAATAAAAAATGGTAGTATATTATAGTGTCTCACATTGTATCACCAGCATCGTTACCATCCGTCTGGATTAGACATCAGAGGCACCTGCCGGCCGAGACTCGACTGTAGACCACACGTTCATGTGACACTCGCCGTGTTAATACACTTGCTGTCTCTCTCGCATTTAATTCAGACCTCGGCTCTTCTCCAGGGCATGTTGGTCTTGTGGCAATCGCCCCCCTCCTGGCACAGCAGCTCAGTGCCCTATCGCACCACCAGTGGCCGCTGAGCACCATGCAACTGCACCCGCAGCAGACAAACTGGTAATACAACATAGTAAGCTAAGTACCAATATACGATATATGCGAATACCTTAAAATATAGATATTCAATGCAATTTTGAATTTTGCCTCACATCGAGGAGCGCACGTTTCGCTGGGTTTATGGGTCAGTCATATTATGATGTAAGGGGCTCGGCTAACGAGAGCTGCCTCGCTAGATGCAGCTTCATTTCTACATTAAATGATGTACCAACTTTTTTCGGCAGCATTTATTCGGCGTGTTACTTTAATATTTTCTGTTTGATGTTGATATAGATCAATATCATTTTGTTCAATGTATGAATTATTTTAATATAGGATAGATATTGATTTTAGCTTTGCACGCGATTTAAACGAATAAAAGGACCTAAAAATAAAGTAGTAATTTGACGTGAACATACGTACGGCTTATATTACAATGTTATAAGCTAAAGTGAGATTATACTAATATAAAGACTTAATAAAGTGCAAAGAACCTGAAACTAAAAACCTTAAAAAATATAATATAATAACTAAAATATATCATTAAAAAGGAGTCCCTTTAGGCAAGGTTCCGAAGATACTGGCATACATTTCCTAATCTTTCTTCTTAAACATAGTCTTTAGGAAAAAATATCAATGTCAAATTCTCACTTATTTGACCCAAGACTTGACCTCGAGTTTGGCTATCTTTAGTATTTAAAAAGACGCATGTCGTTTTTACTTTTTGCATTGATGGAATTACATGTTAATAGAACTCACGATCTAATGATAAGTCAATTGGATGTCTTGTGATAAGAATCAGCTCTGATAAATGTCCGCAGTTGACCCTGGATCCTGTCGCCTCCGAGGAGTTCTATCCTCATCACAGTTGGGCCGCTAATGTATCGCTCTCGGTCACTTCTGTGACCGACATATTTTATACTATCTGTGGTCCGCAGCTTCGCCCGCGTTAACTTACTCAACTTAATTACTGTTAGTCACAGCGTGATGTTATATATCAAGCCTTTCTCGATAAATGTGCTGTCTAACACTGAAAGAATTTTTCAAATTTTTTCAAATTAGTTCCTGAGATTAGCGCGTTCAAACAAACAAACTCTTTAGCTTTATAATATTATAGTATAGATACATATTATGGCTACAAAAATATTTTTATTATATAACGACAATTACAACACTAAAAATCTAATATTATTTAGTTATGTGTGTATCTAAATTGTTTCTGTAAACGAATACAACTAGGAAATACAATGAAAGTTCATAATGTAAGACGACTTAAAACACTTGTAGAGAAATTGAAGTTCGATAGTTTTCAATAACTGCTTATTTTATTAATTACAAGTTAATGGTAAAATTAACTTGACGTTTTATTTACACCTCGCTAGAACTATCAATGTTATATGTACGTGTGTAAGTAATACTTCTTTCTCATGGTTTAATTTATAGTAGGCAAAGCAACTATCCGATTTGTATTGGATGCGAGTAGTAAGTCGGTCATCTTGACATTCATTGAAGGAGGCCAATGTCCAGCAGTGGACGGATAAAGGTGATGATGATGAATGCAAGGAGAGCACGTTTATGTCCCCACCATGGTTCAGGCCTTGACGTGGCGGTGGGGCTCAGTAGCCTAGGGTGTGCCCAGCACCTTGGACGAAGCAAATTGAGCCGAGGGGGCTCTTTGTACCCCTGTTATAAGAAGAGGGGACAAAAGAGCAAGGGGCGATGATGGGAACTTCACCCCATTATATTGTCCCGACGTTAGGAGGGGTTGTTTTGTGGTGCGGAACAACCCTTCTGTGGAGGTGGCGTCGGTCCCCTAAGGGGCTGACTAGCCGTCGATGTGCCCTGTTTGCTCATTAGATCCGGGACACCTCGCCAAAGGCGGCGTTTGTGGCACTCGCCGAGTTCTCGAATCTTTCGAGCGCAGCGAGTCCCACATACCCGCCTGGGAGACCAACTCCCCCCCGGGATGCCTCAGAGCATTTCCCGGCTTAAAGAAAAAAAAAGTTGCGTGTTTATGTGTACATGGGTGTTTGTGTGTGTGTAAGAGAGAGGAGATACTCACGGTTTCTGTCTATATTATCGTGTCTGTCACTGCCTGTCAGACAATGCAACACTCAGTCGTAGTCACTATCCTTTACTAGACAGAGATCTTGATCCCATCTACAGGATTAATGATGTTGTTGAAGTCTGCACCTTTCCTGCCACCTTTCTGCAACAATAAATATTATAAGGAATTCTATATCTATACAGATAAACAAAATTGGAGTGTCTGTTTGTAATATTAAAATAACCGCTTTTTACTAAATGCATATGGATGTATACACGATACATATACCGAAATAGCATTTTTTACAATTTTTGTCTGTATGTCTGTCTGTCTGTCTGTTTGTTTCGGCTAACCTCTGAAACAGCTGGGCCGATTTTGACGGGACTTTCACTGGAAGATAGCTGATATTATAGGGAGTAACTTAGGCTATAAAAATAATCATCATCAATCCGTATACGGCTGTAAATCTAAGTAAACGCGGGCGAAGCTGCGGGCAACAGCTAGTACCATATATATCTACACTTCCCGCAGTTCCTAGTAATATGATAGATCTACAACTAAAACAATATCTCGCATCACAGCCCCCGAGATAAGTGGAGATCAAACGTATCACGTTACGTGTCCCACTTCTCAGGGTGACTATATGTGTGTACTATATTAAAAAGAGCTCTTTGAGAGGACAACTACGTCTTTTTATTTTTTATTGTTAGTTGGATAAGCAAACTGGCAAACGTACCACGTAAGTGGTCGACGTCGCCCATGAACATAAACTAGTATACCTGGAACGAGCCCAGGCAACTCATCTATGTGTTGCCTATCTTGAGACATAAGATGTTAAGTCTCGGTGCCAGTAATTACACTGCCTGTCTTGCCCTTCTCTCCGAAACACAGCGAAGCTGTTTGACGGGAGAAACAAGCAAGATGGTGGTACCCATGCAGCGGGGGCGCGGCACAGCGCTTCCCTCCCACCGGTTTATTTCGTTATCATCAGCCCGCGTCGCTCACATGCTGTAAACTTTTTACTAGTTCTACATTCAGGCTTCACCTAGTTAAATGTTGCGTCTCTCGTCTTTATTAAACGTATTTGGACGTGACAACGCCTAATAAATCTATGAACGCCGTGGCATGCACGAAAATGTCAAGTAACGCTTATTGTCTCGTTACGCTCATTGTACGCTTGCGTTTTGTTATGACGTTGTCATGCTAAAGTTTCGTCTAATAAATCGATGAACGCCGTTGTATGCACGAAAATGTCACGTACCGCCAATTGTTCCGTTACTCTCATTGTCCCATTACGCTCATTGTCCCGTTACGATCATTGTACGCTTGCGTTTTGTTATGACGTTGTCACGTTAAACTATCGTCCGTAATTTTACAGATAACCAATTTTTGTTTACTTAAACAATGGCACCTCATGTCATGTCAATGTTAACCCTTATTTATTAACCGACTTCAAAAAAAAGGCGGTTCTCAATTCGTCTGTATGTTTTTTTTTTTACTATCATAATAATAACCTCAAATTAAAGCCCAGCACAGGTTCGGTGCTGCTACGGAAGGTGGACCGGGGAGATCTGTTGTGTCGCCATCAATTCCAATCTGTAACAAATATTGTCTTTACTCATTGTCGGTAGACATCGCACACATGTCACCCGGGTGTGACACTGTAAGGATCCAATCATGTATGTGTCCCAGCTCGTCACAATATTTACGACTACGGCTGTTACTTTTATTGCGAGAGGAACCCTAAAACGTCTCCGGCACAATTGATGGCGATCAGTTGATCGTCGATCGTAAAATCATTTATTGTAACGAACTGATCCATCTGGTAGTAATTGACACATTAATTTGATATAATAATGATAGAAGTGCGATCGACATCTTGAGTAATATTTTTACACGCTTTATATTAGCTTCACCTGTATGTTTGTATATTTGTATGTTTGTAACCGACTTCTTTAGGCGCGGTTTTGACTCACTTCAAACGGCCAGATTTAGTTCAAACTTTATAGATTTATCGAGGACCGATGACAACACAATAATTTGATAAAATTATTCCAATATCCTGATCAGTATAAACAGGATAGCACATGCTAGGAAGGCGTAAGGCCTCCACCATGGTTCTGGCCTTGACGTGGCGGTGGGGCTCAGTAGCCTAGGGTGAGTCGCTGCACCTTGGGCGAAGCTAATTGAGCCGGGGGGCTCTATGTACCCCTCTTATAAGAAGAGGGGACAAAAGAGCAGGGGTCAAGGGGTGAGGGTGGGAACCTCACCCCATTGTACTGTCCCGACGTCGGGAGGGGTTGTTCTGTGGTGCGGGACAACCACTCTGTGGAGGTGGCGTCGGTGCCTTGCGGGACTGACTAGCCATCGAGGTGCCCTGTTAGCTTAACAGATCCAGGGCACCTCACCAAGGCGGCATCAAGGTTATCATTCTCTTATATTAGAAGTTACAGGAGGTCAAAATCTTAATGCGGTTCACAGAATACATCTACTTACCAATTTTCAACAGTATAGTTCTTATAGTTTCGGAAAAAAAATGGCTGAGACATACGGACGGACAGACAGACAGACAGACAGACATGACGAATCTATAAGGGTTCCATTTTTGCCATTTGGCTACGGAACCCTAAAAATACGCTTTAATAGCAAATCGAACTTTCAAAATAATTTTTAATAGAATAATTAAATGAGTTAACAAAATAAATGATATTTACTTATTGTAAAAGCGTGAGGTGCTCGATATTCATTGTTAAAAATATTTCATCGGTATCTATTTCTAAACGTAAAGTTAGTTTAAAATCTTAATACAAGCACCACGCTTTTTACCACGCTTTTATTAGCTTGGGTTGTATCTATGTATCCATGTATGTAATGGAATCTTTGAACATGATTTTGACTCACTTCTAACGACCAGATTTTGTTCAAACTTTGTAGATTTATCGAGGACCGATGACAATACAATAATTTGATAAATTTATTCCAATATCCTGATAAGGATAATCAGGATAGCACATGCTAGGAAGGCGTAAGGCGCGCAAGTTACCTACATCACTTGTGTTGTTTTTAGTCTCTCACTCATTTCTAAAGTGATTGTTAATAGTTGAGTACTTTAAATTAATAAAATCTTTAATTAAAAAAATCGACACTAAAAAGTAAAAAATAAATTATAGTTTAAAAAAACTAAAAAACACGCTTTAATAGCAAACCCAACAAAAAAATTGAAAATAATTTTTAATAGATGAATTACAGCTTGGCAAAAAAGAGTATGACGCGGTGACAGGTGGAACTAAATATTTTACTAAATGGAGACCTATGATGTTGACAATACTTGGCCAACAAATACTAGATTTTGAGTAAAGCTTAGTGTTTTACATTTATTTTTAAGGATTTGATTAAATTATCTTGCTGATTTTCCATATTATGTGGAGACCTAAGTGAAAGTGGCGCCCTCATTTGTTCCATACTCTTTTTTGCCAAGCTGTAAATGGGTTAACAAAATTACTTATTGTAAAAAAAGCGTGAGGTGCTCAATATTCATTATTAAAAATATTTCATCGTTATCTATTTCTAAAAAGTGAAGTTAATATAAAAACTTAGTTACAAGCACCACGCTTTAACATACCCAATTCATCTATTAAAAATTATTTTCAATTTTTTTGTTGGGTTTGCTATTAAAGAGTGTTTTTTAGTTTTTTTTAATTTACAATAAGTTATATCATTTATTTTGTTAATCCATTTAATTCTTGTATTAAAAATTACTTTAATTTTTTTAGTTTGGTTTGCTGTTAAAGCGTGTTTTTTAGTTATTTTTTTAACTATAATTTATTAATTAAAATACCAATAATGACTTCCTAATAATTTCGTTTATTCCAACTGGTACGAGCATGACATTAAACTGTAATAATTTCGACCGAATTTTCGAATTTGACGACCTCTGTGGCTCAGTGGTAAGCGCGTTGGCGCTCAAGCCTGGAGGTTGCGGGTTCGAATCGCGCCAGGGAACAAAAAATATTTTCTGTGTTCCTGGGTCTTGGATGTGTATTAAATATGTGTATTATATAATAAAAATCTTAAATGTATGTATAGTATAAAAGTATTAAATATATTTCCGTTGCCTGGTACCCGTAACACATGTTCCTCGAGAACTTACCACGGGACCAGATTGACGTGGTGTGAAAGCGTCCATAGATTATTATTATTATTATTATTTCATACCATATTAATTAAACGTCCATTATGTTGGTGCGATACAATTTAATGTTAACCGAAACACGGAGCTAATGATATTAATATTAATAATTAATTAATCTATGCGTGTAATCATCAAATTTTATTCCTATAATTAGAATACCATATCATATGTGACTGTGATTATCTTTTAGCTGTGAGTTTTATACAATACTAGCTGTGGTCCCGCAGCTTCGCCCACGGTAACTTAGATTTACAGCCATATACGGATGATTATTTTTATAGCCTAAGTTACTCCTTATAAAACCAGCTATAAGTGAAAATCCCGTCAAAATCGGAACAGCCGTTTCAGAGATATGCCGGAACAAGCAGACAGACAGACATACAGACAAAACTTGTAAAAGATGTTATTTTGGTACGATGTATATTCATCCATTTTTTTACGTCATTAGAGGGCAAACGAGCAGTCGGAGCCTCACATCTCCGACGCCCATACACATCCGCACTACCAAGGATACGCAGATGCGCCGCTCTCCTCTTCCCCATCCCCTCCCCCCATGGGCCACCGGAAACTCGCAAACCGTACGAAACGCGACAGCACAGCCGTCACTTGACGCCGGTGTCATGTGAGCGAGAAGTACAACCCCGGTCTTGCCGGCCCAATTGGGCTGCAATGCAGCATGACACTACCTCTTATCCATGTGAATTTAATAAAAATCGATTATTGTAATATTACAAACAGACACTCCGATTCTATTTATTTGAATAAATATTGTGTGGTAGAAATGTACCGCAGTAGGTGTGGTAATACGTGGTGGGTGTTGGCAGAAGTTGTGACTGTTGTTGGATCTCGTGTGACGACTGATGTAAGAGGGGGCTCTTTGATGTCTCTGGAGGGAGGAAAGTACTTAGGGTTATGTGTCAGTGATGATCACTATATACGTGGGTAACACTGAAAATGTTTAGAACTGGCCAGTTAGAAACATTGAAAATGAAAACTTTTTTTGAATTTCAATTTTAGAACTCTTTGGTAACCTAATGTCATTTGTTTTTGTGAATTGGCGGCAAATCTAAAACTCTTGTTACACGTAAAATGAACATAACGCGAGAAAATTTTCGGTCAATGATTTATTATGACTTTCGTTGTGGGCTTACTCAACAACAAAGCTATGATAGGCTGCGAATAGCATTTTTTAATGAAGCCCCATCTCGTGCCACTATTTACAATTGGTTTAACGAGTTTAAGCGTGGACGTAGCAATCTCAGTGATGATCCGCGTGAGGGACGTCCTTTAACAGCGACTACTGAAGATAACATCAGTGCTGTGCGACGCATGATAGAGGAAGATAAGAGAGTGACCTATCAGCAGATACGGGCAAGCCTAAGCATTGGTATGAGTCAAGTTCAAAAAATATTACACGAACATTTAGGCGTCAGGAAGCTTTGTACCAGATGGATTCCCCATACTTTAACCGACGACCAGAAACGCCTCCGCATGGACTGGTGTCGCCAAATGTTAGATAAGTTCAACGGCGGTAACTCAAATGCTGTATTTGACATCATCACAGGTGATGAAAGCTGTATATATTGCTACGAACCCGAAACCAAAAGACAATCAGCTCAGTGGGTGTTTCCTTTCGAGGATCGGCCAACTAGGGTAAAGAAAGGAAGAAGTCAAGGAAAAAAGATGATTGCCTCATTCTTAGGTCGGAAAGGTCATTTCGCGACAGTTGTGCTAGAAGATGGAAGGACAGTTACTGCAGACTGGTATGTCAATCGCTGTTTATCTGTTGTCTTGGAAAAAATTCGACAGCAGCGCCCTCGAAGCAGGATCCTCCTTCACCACGACAATGCTTCAGCGCACTCCGCAAAACGGACTGTTGAATATTTGACTATGGCAGGTGTCGAGATAATGAGTCATCCGCCTTACAGTCCTGACCTGGCGCCCTGCGACTTTCATTTATTCCCAAGAACTAAAGATAAAATTCGAGGTATTCGCTTTACGAGCCCTGAACATGCGGCGAAAGCGTACGAAAATGCCATAGAAGTAATAAAATAAAATAATAAATAATAGTTCGGGGCCGCGTGTTCCCACGAGTGTTAATTATCTTTAATTGACTTTTTGATAATTTATTTCTTTCTTAATTTTGATAACTAACCCAAAATTGTTCAAGCAAGCCGCAATTGTAGCAGTATATTATATTGTGTGGGAAGCACTGCTCAAGAGGTTTAATTCCACGTGACTGCGTGGTGTGTCAGCACTGAATTATTTAAAATGATGTACAAACTTATGAACATGTTGTAAAGTTACAACAGAAATAGTTGAATATTCACACCGCGGAAAGCAAAGCAACTTCGTGCAGATCGTGAATAAACAATACTTCTTGTGTAAGTATAGTGGTAGCGTAATAGACGTTGACACATCAACGTGTGGCTTTGTTATTGAAGCGTGTTTGTTAACACATTAGTCGTAAGTCAAACAACAAAACAAATTAACATACTGTAGTCTATTACCTGTGATCATTTATAGAATTAATAATAAAAATATACCTAACTAACGAACATTCAATTTATGTATGAAAGTAAACTATTTCTGCAGCAAGGGTTCGACCACAATGGTTCCATAAATTGACACCATACGACCGACCTCGGTCACGACCTCTCGTTACTGGGGTCGGTGTAAATGTTCGAACATTACTTTAATATTACTTTCTGAGTATATTCGATATTTAACCGACTTCAAAAAGGAGGTTATCAATTCGTCGGAATCTTTTTTTTTTATTTTTTTTATTTTTATGTATGTTACCTGATTACTTGAAGATGGCTAGACCGATTTGAAAAATTATTTTTTTGTTCTAAAGGGTGTACTTCCCAAATGGTTACATTATAAGGAAACCAGGATCTGATGATGGCATCCCAGAGAAATCGAGGGGAACTTTCAAAAATCGTAGGGGCGACTAGTGCGTTTGATACTTTTTTTATAAAGTGTTTTGAAGGACTACAATTTAATGAAGGTCTGGAGTCAATCTAATGCTGGAGCCGAAAGACAATCGAGGGAACTCCTCAACGATTTACATCAGTAACCTTGTGTTTCGGCTTGATTAATTTGTAATGATGATAAATTTACACCTAGATGGGTTGTGACTGTCATTAGGGGTCTGATGATGAAGACAGAGGACAGTTAAGGGAACTCCTCAACAGTTTACAGTAGCTACCTTGTGTTTGGACTTAATTAATTTAAATTGATTAGAACTTTGTACCCATATGGGTTATAAGCGCCATTACAGGTGTGATGATGGAGACCATACACAGTCGAGGGGAATCCTCGACGATTTACAGCTTTTATTGGGCTTACTTCAAACGGTTAATAATATTATGCCAAAATCATGTAATTTTATTACTTGTCGTTGTTAAATGAACAAAAAACAACTGTGCCTTGGAAGCGCATCATAGTTTTTCAAGGTCATCATAATATCCATTCTATATCTATATATTGGTGGTGTTCTATACCTATATATAATGGAATTATTTAACAAATAGCAGCAAATCTGCCGTGATTGCTTTCAATTACATGTATATAAAGTTTTACACAATTCCATTTCGGTTTTTTCATTTGTTATGTAATGAAGTAAACCCTTTCTACGGTCATCTCATTAATACAGCGCTATTTAATCTGAGCAACGCGTTTAATAGTTCTACCCATATTTCAGACAAATAAAATCAGTTATCAAATTTTGAAATCACTAAAAAGTAAGAAATAAAAAAAAATTAAACAAAAATTAAAAAAAAACACTAAAAAGTAATAAAATAATTTCCTTAATGCTTTTATTATTCCTTAATTGTTTAATTGTATTGTAAGTTTATGAATTAGGTCGTATATTGCATAATCTCGAGATGTGCCTGAGATGGACGGCGCTGCGTCTGACATCAGTCATCGGAGAGGACTTGTCTCTGCCGAGCGTCATCACCGCGATGCTCGGTGACGACGAGTCCTGGACGGCGATGGACTCATTCTGCGAGGCAGTAATGTCCCAGAAGAGGCCGATGAGTGGGTGAGAGTGGAGGCCGCCGACGAGGCCTCCTCCTGCTGGCGAACGGAGGTGCGTAGGGGGCGCTACTCTATGCGCCTCCAGTAACGGCCTTGTGCTCGTGTCGACGTCAGGATGGGAACCTAGGTCTGTATGGCACGATGTCGTGGGGACTGCTTAGTAGCGGCCATGCAGTCCCCCCTTACGAGGAGTTGTCTTGCCTTCACTGGGGTCAGCCTGTCGCTGGGGTGATCCTGTCTGTTGCCTGCATATCCGGGACCCTCAAAAAGCGGCTGAAGGTACTCGCAGTGGTTTTAGTTATGGTGGGCATCCCAGGTGCGAGTCCCGCATTGGGTCTCATCTACCCGAAATTAATTAAGTTCTTACCTCTACTATAACAGAAACACAAAAGTTGCGAAACATTCCAGATGTGATTGTGGGACGCGCTAGTTTCTGTACGAGTTTAGTCGTTAAGAGTCTTATAGCTTTTGAATAGCATCATTTAGAACGACTTAAACATTTCTCATTAGTTTCTATTGAACTAAAAGCCATTTTCTGAGATACAGATATAAATGCAATTGATTCTTCAAACATATAAAACAGTATCATTTAGACAAAGTAGGTAAGAAGATTTTGCATATTTTATAACATCGGAATAATGGGCCGTTAGACCCTAGAAAAAAAAAGGATGTCTACTGCTCGCGGGAGGATCTACACGCCCACTTATACCACACGCTCGGCAACAAAGAGTTAGGTCCAGCGTGTAAGATTTATGTATAAACAAACGGAGGTACCGCAAAAATACGCAAGACATAAAATAAATATTTTACCTATATAAAAGCAAAATAAAAATTTTGAAAAAACCCACGACGGTTAAAAGTCAATTGAAAAATGAAAAACCGCATCAAAGCAAATGTTTACTGCAGCGCCCCCTGGTAAGTTTTAATCGTAACACCTATCTAAGAACATGCACCAATCAAACCCAAACCCATCATTGAAAATCGCATCAAAATTTGAATAGTAGTTTTGGAGAAAAATGGCAATATTGGATTGTACAGAAAACGTTTGCTGCAGTGCCCTCTGGTGAGTTATCAAAGTAATAACTTGCACCAATCAAATCCGAACCCATCTCTGAAAACCGCATCAAAATCGGACAAGTAGTCTTGGAGATAAGCGGCAAAATAGGTTTGCACACACAAACTGCCTCTCACCCCAAACGCATATACAGTCTCCGTTCCGTCGCGGGTAAAAATATCTCATTATATATGTCTATTGAATATACCGCCAGTGAAAGACTTATTGAGGAGAGCCGGCGAGACAAATATAGCGGTCGTCATCATCATCATCTCATCAGCAGTAAAGGCCTCCCCCAATGAACATCAAGACGACCGATCCCTCGCCACTCGCCCCAACATGGACCGGCCACTGTACGGAGATCGTTTTCCCACCTGTTTAATAACCGACCAACACTTCGTGTATTAAACGCGGCCTCCACTCTTGAACCTTATTGGCCCATCAGCCATTTCCTTTGTTTGACCACTACCACTTTTCAGCGGTATAGGAATTTCTTTATCTATACAGATAAATAAAATTGAAGTGTCTGTTTGTAACATTAAAATAACAACTTTTTACTAAATGCACATGGATGTATACGGCTGTAAATCTAAGTAACGCGGGCGAAGCTGCGAACAACAGCTAGTACTATAATATAATAACAGTTTCATGTTATTACTTCCTGACAGTTCTCGAAATCACTCGAGATGGATATTTAGCTGTACATTAGCTTTAAAAAATCTATACTAATATTATAAAACTAAAGAGTTTGTTTGTTTGAACGCGCTAATCTCAGGAACTACTGGTCCGATTTGAAAAAATATTTCAGTGTTAGTGTTAAATGGGCTGTCCATTTATCGAGGAAGGGTATAGGCTATATAATATCACGCTGTGACTAACAGTAATTAAGTTGAGTAAGTTAACGCGGGTGTATTTGGAACGCTTGCAAAAACTAAGAGGTATGACAGTGTTGGCATAGCCTGATATGATACAAGTGAAAAAAAACGCGTTCTTTTTTTTTGTTGCCTTTTTTATTTTATTATTTGTATAATCCGGTTTAGTAAACATAATGTTAGAGAAATTTGATGATAATGCTTTAAAATAATCGTTTTTTTTTTTTTAAAAAAACGGCAATGTAATTTGTTTATGGTTCACGCCGGCCAGCGGACTGCATCAGCTGACAGAGTTCACTGTTCGATTTGTATACATACATTGCGGGTTTGCAAAATAAACAAGTCCTAAAATTTTCTTAAAAAAACGTTTCTGAGATAAATGGTTATATGCATTATATATAGTATATAAATAGTATATTATTAGGGTTAAATCTTTGCAAGCGTTCCAAATACACCCGTATATTGTCAGCCATACAAGTTTAATGACAACGTTTTTCTTCCGAAGTTCGACCAAAACTTTACATATTGTTGAGTGTCGACTTTTGGTGTTTATAAATCCCACCACTCCACCACCAGACCCACTCCCGCGGGGGAGTGGGTCTCCCCAGGCGGGTAATGTTGACTCGCTGCGCCCGAAAGCTGGTAGTGGACGCATCTCTACCCTCTAAAACCCGGTAAGTGCCACCAGTGCCGCCTTTGGTGAGGTACCCCGGATCTGTTAAGCAAACAGAGGGTTAAGCAAACAAACTCAGGGGACCGACGCCACCTACTCAGAGGGGTTGTCCCGCGCCACAGAACGACACCTCCCAACGTCGGGACAGTACAATGGGGTGAGGTTCCCGTCCTTGCCCCTTGCCCCCTGCTCCCTTGTCCCCTTTTCTTATAAGAGGGGTATTATGAGCCCCCCCCGCTCAATTTGATTCGCCCAAGGTGCTTGGCATACCTTTGGCTACTGAGCCCCACCGCCACGAAAAGGCCTGAATCATGGTGGACATAAATATAGCTGCTGGATGATGACGAGCTAGTGATGATGATTTTAATATTGATGAGGCAAATATAGGTATACGTGACTTAGCTTTCCTTTAAACTGTAAATCTACTCTTAAACATGTAACAGAACAATTAACCTTACGGAACAATCACTTCATTTAATTTTGACGACCTCTGTGGCTCAATGTTAAGCGCGTTGACGTCCAAGCCGGAGGTTGCGGGTTCGGATCCTGCCACGGAACGAAAATATTTTCTGTGTTCCTGGGTCATGGATGTGTATTAAATATGTGTATTATATAATAAAAATCTTAAGTATATGTATAGTATAAAAGTATTAAATATATTTCCGTTGTCTGGTACCCGTAACACAAGTTCTTCGAGAACTTACCACGGGACCAGATTGACGTGGTGTGAAAGCGTCCATAGATATTATTATTATAATAGAGTCCAATTTTATATGCATTTTATTGAAGAATCCAAATTTTAAGAGTTACCGGCGAGAAAGAAAAACCGGGTCATCAATTGGGCCATAAATCATAAACGTTAAGTTTTACAAAAAAAGTTGACATCAGTAAAATATGTAAAATTTTATTCTCTACTATTATTGGTCTCAATATTTGTGGCCCTGAAGAATAAAATTTCCGAGATATCGACCAAAAACTTCAAGATGGCGCTTGAAGCCCCACCTGGATCTGTCAGTATTTTGTTATTTTATGCTTAGTAAATGACCTTAAGCCTCATAAAAATATTGGATCAGAAATTTTGAGCGAGGTCGTCCAACTAAAACGTCTATTTTGACTGTACTATAATTTTGATAGTAAACAGAATATTCGACCCGTATATCTTATATCTTTAAATGAGCAATTCTTATATATATATATATATATATATATAATTGGAATCTCGGAATCAGCTCCAACGATTTTCATGAAATTTAGTATATAGGGGGTTTCGGGGGCGATAAATCGATCTAGCTAGGAATCATTTTTAGAAAATGTCATTTTATTAAAAAAAAAAAAAAAACCGAGCATAGCTCGGTCATCCAGGTCCTTTAGATAAAAGCAGCAATTTTACATGTCGACAATCCGTTTATTAATTTCAACAGGAGAGGTTTTAATGCTTTCGATAATAATGAGGTACAATTGAGATATGTACTGCCTATTATTTATTTATTTATTTAGGTAACAAACAGTCGTTTACAATCATTAATAAACTTTATAACTACAACTAGAACTAAAGTACCATAATTTAGAATACAACATATCAACATTCAGTAGTAACAATGGTATAAGATATAATGAACCTTAACCCTACACAACTAATATCAAAAACATGTTTATGAGCCAAATATTAAGTCTTTTAATTTAATTTTATACTTTCTTAAGTTGTTACAAAAAATATCAACTGATTTGAGATAACTGTTGTAGTAAAAGCAAGATCGCCTGAAGAAGGTATTTCTAGCGTAGTTTGTATGATAGGGAGGAATATAGAAAGTGTCCATGGTTCGTGAGGATGGTCGCGGTATTTTAAAATTAATTTTGTTTAACAGAGTAAAAAATTATGTCTACGAGAGACACTGGAAGTTTACAATAAAACCTCTGTTCTGAAACTTAATGTAGTTATGTATAATTCCAGAAACTAATAAATGGTACACTGTATAAGGGACGAGGTCTATATAATAATATTAAAACTTGAACAAAATACACGAGCTTCTTGTAGAGAAAAAATAGGCGTTGTTGACTCGTTGCAATGGTTACGCTAGACGAGTTTATTAAGACCGCTGTCATGTTATTTTGTCGTCATGACAACGGTAGAGCGTTTGGCGCGCAGACATCCTCCCGTAGAGCCGTAGCGTCTTCAAGTCTTCATCAGCAAATTATAGGAGGAATAACATTTAACGTGAGTGCTACGTCACGTCACGTAAACGTCGCTACGGATCTACGGAACTACGAGTCCGCTCAGCTAAAACATCGCCCATTGAAAAGATGACCGGTTATCATCAGCCCCTATCCATCCACTGCTGAACATAGGCCTTCAATGAACACCAAAACGACCGACTCGCCACTCGCATCCAACGCGGACCGGTCACTGCACGGAGATGTCTTCCCACCTGTTTAAAAAATTTACCTCACTAAATTTGAATCAGACTGATTTACAATCGTCAGTCCTATAAATGTTTTCGTCAGCGATCAGGTCCGGGTGGATTAATAGTCATGGGTGACGTTGGCCACACCATTCGATGTATCTGGTGTATACACTATTCCCACAACGACCTAAGCTTTTACGTTACATCTGAATATGAAGGCCGTACGACAGAAGTACGGAACCCTTTGTTGTGACCCAACAGGGCCTCGAGGCTATCAATAGTCTTCATGACCTGAATGATAATCATGACCTGAATGATCGTCATCATGACCTGAATGATCGTCATCATGACCTGAATGAACGTCATCATGACCTGAACACAGACCGTCCCATATTGGTCTGAAGATACAGCAATATGGTGACTTCTTAAGAATGATTTACTTCTTATCTACTTGCTGCTGTCATATTTCCATTAAAAATTCAAAAAAGTTGTTCAAGAGCGTTTGTGTGGTAAAGGATATTATAAAGTAAAAGATTTTATAGAAGATACCACACCAAGGGAATAGGGCGTTCCTCCCAGGCATTTCAGGATAAGATGTATAAATTCATATAGAATACATATATTATTTGAAATTATTAGTTCCACTGAGTTTGTTTCGCCGGTTCTTCTCAGTGGGCTTACCTTGGAACCGGTGGTAGATTCAATTGACGTTCAAAAAGATACTGTATTGGTACTATTTTGAATAAAAATGATTTTTGATTTAGTTATTTATATACTAACCTTTTATTTTAAACCATTCTCACAAGGTTTTCTTGATTACAATGTAATCCATATACATATCACATAATAAACAAAATACCTACAAACTTTATTGAAAAGAGAATAATATCGTCGAAAGATACGCGATGTTAACGCCGAACACTAGTTTACTCACGCGCGCTACGACATACAACCCTCGCGCCATCAGCCATACTGAGTACTGACGGATCCGACGGACGGACGCCATGTTTTCTTCTGATTTCTGAAATACGAACGAATGCTTGGTGTTGCCAGTTGACTTCGTTGCCGTATTTGACGGGATAAACTGATCTATAAGATGCATGTTAATGATGGCAGTGCTTATAAATCTATACTCATAATATAAAGCTGAAGAGTTTGTTTGTTTGAACGCGCTAATCTCAGGAACTCCTGGTCCGATTTGGAAAATTATTTCAGTGTTAGATAGCACATTTATCGCGAAAGGCTATAGACTATAAAACATCACATCATATAGGTAAGTTAACGCGGGCGAAGCTGCGGGCAACAGCTAGTATAAACTGTCTTAAAAATCTGTCGACGTTCCGGTTTTCGCTCGGCTATAAGCTGTTTGTGTCTTATTGTGAAAGCATGATACTGTAGTTCTTTGGGCAGCATGACTGAAAACTTGGTAAATATCCCGTTTAAAAAAAAAACGCATGCGTTATGTCCTCATAATTAGATTCAGCGTCGATTTGGAGATCGTATGCATACATGTGATAGAGAGAAGGTCATCATCGGTTACAGAATTTATAAATGTGGCAAAGAGAAGGGGGAAAGCACACCGCCTTGAGGAACGCCAGCAGCTGATGTGTTACACCAAGATGCGAGTTGATCATCGATGGGCCGGTACGACCGGAGCGGTCCTCTCACTCACATGACACTGGAGTCAAGTGACAGCTATGCTGTCGCGTTTCGTGCGGTTTGTGAGTTTCCGGTGGCCCATTGGGGGGATAGGGAAAAGGAGGGCGGCCCATCTGCAAGGCCTTGGTTATGAGGATGTTGGGGGTGCCGTGAGGCTCCGACTGCTTGTTGGCCCCCTGATGACCAAAAAAAAACTACGAAACCAACAAATTTCTGCAGGAGATATTATGTTAACAGACCGATGTCGAAGCAAGCAGAAGTAATATGTTTTTTTTTATGTTATTTGGATAGGCAAACTGGCAAACGTACCACCTGATGGTAAGTGGTCGACGTCACCCATGAACATAAACTAGTATACCTGGAACGAGCCCAGGCAACTCATCTATGTGTTGCCTATCCTGAGACATAAGATGTTAAGTCTCGGTGCCAGTAATTACACTGCCTGTCTTGCCCTTCCCTCCGAAACACAGCAAAGCCGTTTCACGGGAGAAACAAGCAAGATTGTGGTACCCATGAAATCGGGAGCGCGGCACAGCGCTTCCCTCCCACCGGTTTATAATTGAAGAATAATAAAATATAACTTAAGTGTAATTTTAAATCCATTGATTGGGCTTAAGCTCACCGAGTCCTTCCCTTTATGAAGTTAAACAGTGTCCTTACCGCAGTATTATAATTGAAGTTAGTCATTAAATTCAGGTATTTTAATTTTGCGCATATTATTTCCGTTAAATTTCATAAAAGTTTTTACACAATTTTCGCACCAATACAGGTTAATTAAACGTTACCGAAACGCGATGCTTCTAATAAATTATAATATCGTGAAGCCGAAGTGATTACTAATTAAACAGCGCCGGTGTCAAACTTTCTGTGTCTGCTTCTTGAGTTACGCGCGGCATATTAATTATGTTCTGATAAAGTTTTACACGTAAATACGAAGGTGTTTATATGACCTTTTTCTAATAGATCCAGATTTAAGGATGCCACGATTACTCCGTCGATTCTGAATGGATTTCGATGTTTTTTTTTTCAAAGCTAGTGTTTCCAATTTGGTCCCATATTAATTAAATGATAATAATTAGCCTACTTTAGTCACGCCAATAAACAATTCCAATTTTAGTAGATAATATTATAATCTGTTAGAACAATACACCAATTACAATTGACATAAATGGCTACGTTTATAACAGGGATACCGGCACCAAGCTTAGATAGAAAGGAGAACGACATAGGTGTTAAAGACTATAAATTATTGTCCACTGAAAAAGTGGCATAATTTCAGTGTCTAATTTTACCACCAGGGCGGCGTCAATATCGCTTCGATCCCCGTGACGTTACTAAATAATGTATACAATAGCAATTAATTAATACAAACGTTGACTTTTTATCACCACATAAATGATTAATTCACTTAATTATTTACTTTTTTATATATTGATTTTTTTTTATTATAATTTTGTCATCATTTTATAAAATAAATTAGACTCAAGTTCATTTCATAAATAATCACCCGTTAAATGTAAATCGGGGATCTCTGCAACTGCAACGCAGGGGGCCTTCTCTTGTGTAAGACGTCATCTTAGGCATGTCTGACGGCTTCAATACCTCTATCTTAGGCATGTCTGACGGCTTTAATACCTCTATCTTAAAGGCATGTCTGACAGCTTCAATACCTCTATCTTAGGCATGTCTGACGGCTTTAATACCTCTATCTTAAAGGCATGTCTGACAGCTTCAATACCTCTATCTTAGGCATGTCTGACGGCTTTAATACCTCTATCTTAAAGGCATGTCTGACAGCTTCAATACCTCTATCTTAGGCATGTCTGACGGCTTTAATACCTCTATCTTAAAGGCATGTCTGACGGCTTTAATACCTCTATCTTAGGCATGTATCACGGCTTCAATACCTCTATCTTAGGCATGTCTGACGGCTTCAATACGTCTATCCTACTTTTTTTTTTTCTTTAACGCCGAGAAATGCTCTGAGGCATCCCGTGGGGGAGTGGGTCTCCCCACACGGGTATGTGGGACTCGCTGCACCCGACAGCTGGTAAATGGACGCAGCTCTACCCACTAAAACCCGGCGAGTGCCACCAACGCCACCTTTGGTGAGGTGCCCCGGATCTAGAAAACAAACAGGGCACCTCGACGGCTAGTCAGTCCCGCAAGGGACCAACGCCACCTCCACAGAGGGGTTGTCCCGCACCACATAAGAAGGGTACAAAGAGCCCCCTCGGCCCAATTAGCTTCGCTTAAGGTGCACCACTTACCCTAGGTTACTGAGCCCCACCGCCACGACAAGGCCTGAACCATGGTGGGGCCGTCTATCCTACTATCCCAGACTCATGTCATCGTTGACTTTAATTGCCTTGCCTTGCCTTGCCTTAACACCTGTAGTAGTTTTTACTCCTACGGGTGTAGAGTAAGGTACCTAGTATCTTTATAATAAATATAGTATACACTTTTACTTTAGAAATATTATCTCCGCAATATAATATTATATTACCGTGACGGGAAAAACATCACGCAAAGTAACGAAATGTCTCTTTTATGTGTAAAAATGATGAGATTTTTCACGGAACTTTTGGTAAGAAAGCGAGTCGGTGAAATATGTGGAGTTTTATGACAAAATTACCCACCCAGAAGATGGTACTTTGTTGAAAAGATCGAGAGTTTCAATATGTTAAGAACATTCACGTAATAGTCGTAATTCTGATGTTAAGTGATTTAGTTTTTTGTAGTGAAACATCAAAACTCACTATGCGCACGGCAGTAAATGCCGTGATACTGTCATGTCATGATGCCCTGCACTATGCCGCTCTCGACTCCTTTGAGTGCGCGCGTATCCATTTTGTTTAACATTGACAAAGATGATTCATATCTGTTTATTATAAGACTAGATTTTGTTTTTTTACGCCGGGTAATGCTCTGAGGCATCCCGCCTGGGGAGTGGGTCTCCCCAGGCGGGTATGTGGGACTCGCTGCGCCCGAAAGATGGTAAGTGGACGCAGCTCTACCCACTAAAACCCGACGAGTGCCACCAGTGCCGCCTTGGTGAGTTACCCCGGATCTGTTAAGCTAACAGGGCACCTCGACGGCTAGTCAGCCCCGCAAGCGCCACCTCCACAGAGGGGTTGTCCCGCACCACAGAACAACTCCTCCCAACGTCGGGACAGTACAATGGGGTGAGGTTCCCATCCTCCCCATTGACCCCTGCTCTTTTGTCCCCTCTTCTTATAAGAGGGGTACAAAGAGCCCCCTCGGCTCAATTAGCTTCGCCCAAGGTGCTGGGCTCACCCTAGGCTACTGAGCCCCACCGCCACGTCAAGGCCTGAACCATGGTGGGGATTATAAGACTAGCTGATGCCCGCAGCTTTGCCTTTTTTTATCCCAGGGAAACCCTTATGGATGCAGCCAGGATCTTCGGGTAGATCCTGACCCAATGTGGGACTCGCACCTGGGAATGCCCACCCAACAAACAATTAAGCGTTGGTTGCAGGTAATTTTAAAGCTTACAGTGTCAGTATTGATTTATAATGGAGTTGGCTGTTACTAAAGGTGATACAGTACACTTATGAAATAAGTTTACCTCTTCAGGTTGTATTTGAACTGTAAATAACAAAGCAGTATAATCTTTATAGTTAGTGTGGTAGTAGTAGCTGCTTATATACTTTAGATGGTAAAGCTTGTTTCGTCCTGGAACGTTATAAGCTGTTCCAAGATCTTAGTCAACTCCCTATATTTCTTTTAGCTATATATCTGCTATAATGGAGATGCTTATAAATAATAAGGTTATTGTGCAACTTCAGTAACGTCACTGGTTCTACAACGGAGTTAATTAAGAATGTAGTAACACCAAACGCTACATGCGTTGTAAAACACTTATATACAGCTTACACCTGTTATACTAAAGGCAATGAATATGTTCAATAGTTATAGCAGCGTTGTACGATCCCGATATAAAGGTTTAAGTCATATAAATAAGGTATAATTCTTTACTGACACCATTATGACATATTCTACTCGAGAGGAAGGATGTTATAATGAGCAACAGGGTTCCGCACAAAATTTTGTTGAATATGACTTTAATAATGATTTTTTCGCTTTTGCCAAATAGCAGGTTGGACGAAGAAGATTTATTAATAATAAAAACATTTTACAAAAAATTTAAACCGACTTCAAAAATACTAAACTAAAAAGTAATAAAATAACAGTTTCTTTAATGTTTGTGCTTACAACATAATATAATCAACATAATCTTCTACTAATGTACAAACTTTGCGTTTACCACGTCATTATAGTTACTTTTGGAGTCGGTGTCAGCCAAGGTAGGTAGGTAAGTAATGTACAGCAACAAATACGACACCGACTCCAAAAGTAACTATAATGACGTGGTAAACGCAAAGTTTGTACATTAGTAGAAGATTAAGTTGATTATATGTTGTAAGCACAAACATTAAAGAACTGTTATTTTATTACTTTTTAGTTTAGTATTTTTGAAGTCGGTTTAAATTTTTTGTAAAATGTTTTTATTTCTTTAATTTTTAGTGATTCCGAAATTCGTCGTCTTGGCGTTCATTGAAGGAGGCATGTTCAGCAGTGGATGGATAAAGGATGATGATGATGATGATGGTGATAGTGATGATGATGATTACGATGACCGCGACATACTATGGTGTGCTACCAAAGCATCCTATACAATTGTTACATCGACACGTAATAAAAAAATCATATCATCAAGGTAAACAAAACCAACCAAATAGGCATTATTGGGAATAACTAAAAAACGGCTTGTCAGATCTTAATAAAATTAATATGGGACCAAATTGGAAACACCAGCTTTCAAACAAAAAAATAACCATCGAAATCCATTCACAAACGGCGGAGATATCGTGTCACATACATACAAAAAAAACATACAGACGAATTGAGAACCTCCTTTTTTTTTTTAAGTCGGTTAAAAAATATTGAACTAAAGGAAAAGACACCTCATAAATATAAAAATATAGAGAGAGGACGATATGGGCATCATGGCGTTATAGAACAGTTCCCAAAATTCTAAATAGTTGGACATCACTCCCCCTCGTATTTATTATTCATCTAATTTTGATGGTTTGCCAATATTTAAAAGTGCCATGAAATAATTTTGGCCAATTTTAGCTAGTGAATCAAAATGATACCGATCTATTTGTTATTGGAAGCTACGATACGGTGAAACCGACAAAAATAGAAGATTATTTAATTTACTTCGTCTTTGAAATAAAAACATTACTTGATAATGGAATCATAAATGATAAGTATTTATGTGTAAAAATCTGATGTTTTGTGTGCGATTCTACAGCATGAGCCTTTATAAAGGTTTTTAAGATATCATATAATACAGTGATACTTTTTTTTTACCCTGTAATTATTTAATATTTCTTTTATTACAGGTGTTTGTAATTTCAATGTGAAACCCGTAATTTCGTTCGCGACATTATTTAAAGCAGATTAGTTCTTGTGTCGTTTCAGCGGATAGTTATTGTCATCAGCGTCTTCTGTGTTACTTCGATTCGTCATGTCCATAATGATCTTTTCACCTTTGTAACTTGAGATTTTTACGATGCACATCATTACATCCCAATCAGGTTCTGGTGTAGAGTTTTCGTCCGTTATATACCTAGCTAAATAGTCCCGATTTTGGATATTTCAGAATATTTTTTCCAACCTGATGGAAATGTCATCAGTTTAATTTTTTTCCGTCGATAGTCTGAACAATTTTATTTAAATTGCATTTTGAATCTGAAATAATAATAAAAAGAAATAAGGTATAATGTAGTAATTTATAAAATATATATCATAAATAAAAGCTTGAGATGGTCTTGGCCATTGACCAGGTACTTAAATAATTATTATACTAAGTAGCTACGGTTACGTACAAAACTGTAGCCAGGGTGCTTAATTGAAGAGTAAATTAACTTTAATTCCTATCACATTAGTATAAATACTTTTATTTTTAATAAAGTATAGGCACTAGTTGCTATAACTTCATGTTCATAATAGATACATGCTTTAGCTGATGTAAACAATGAAAATTATTTGCAAATGTTACACAAATAAAAAGTTCTCCCTCCAACTTTAAGCAGACGCCGTATGGTTTCACTTTACCTCGATCAAAGGTTAAGCAGCAGCAGATTACTTTGCACCTGGCGTAACCTGTGGGCTAAGGATTTCATTAATTCATAAAGACCCCTAATCTAAAGGTAAACCTAAAGCCTGTATTTTACTCTCCGTTGCAGGTAAAGACCTTACCATACTCTTGACTACCGGCGTTGTAGTTCCTCGAGTGTAAAAATAGATTTAAGATAAGTATTGTTACTTTAAGAAAAAATCGCCATTTTTGATAACTTTCTGTTAATATAATCTAAAAAAATATTTATACATGATTACTTTTAAGTAATGAAGACCTTAAATTTTCAAAATAATTTTACATACTTTATGTGTACAACCACTAAAACTGGCCAGCATTTGGAATTGAGTATCTAAAGAATATTGTAGGCGCGTCAAAATTGAGATGAGAAACATGATACACAATCACAATAAACTTGCAAGCGCACTAATAATTAACTACACATAAAGAATACTGTTAATCAACAATTCTTACATTTCGTGATGAAAATGTTGCAATGTCCGCAGATAAACAGAAACACTTTGATAAGTATAATAACTCGTAATATAATTTTATGACTTTAAATCTTTTACGACTACTTTTGACACCGAAAACCCTACAAATGAGTTATAAGGTATCAAAATACTGGTCTAAGTTCTATCTGACACCGTTATAAGTATTTTATATTACTCAAGGTTTACATAAACTCCCTTATAAAGCCACAATAAAGTTTCAAGCAGAATATTGACGCTCTTATAACTCCTTTTATACACTATTACTAAAGGTTATATAGAACCACTATAAAGGGCTTATACAGGCTTTATCTGTAAAATTTTGCGCCAAAATCGAAGATATAAAGGTGTTATAGCACTCTATAACTCTGTTGTAAGATACACGCTAACTCTTTAATATCTAAACAGAACCAAAATACAGGTCTACTACAGCTTGTCTTAACGCTAAAATGTTAGTTGGGCACCCTAACTAAAACCACTGGGAGCACCTTCAGCCGCTTTTTGAGAGTCCCGGTGATGCAGGCAACGGACAGGATCACCTCAGCGACAGGCTGGCCCCGGCGAAGGCCAGACTACTCATCGTAAGGGGGGACTGCCCGACCGCTACAGTACCCGCTACCGCTTAAGCAGTAAGCAATCCCCGCGACTTCGTGCCGTACTAGGCCCAGGACCATCCTGAAGCCTGACACGAGCACAGGCGCGTTACTGTAGGCGCATTAAGTAGCGCCTCCTACGCACCCCCGTACGTCGCCTGCGGGGAGAGGCCTCGTCGGCAGCCTTCTCTCTCACCCGCTCGTCGTATCTGGCATGATGATGATAATTTTTATAGCCTATGTCCTTATCCGAAGTATAAGTACCTAAAAGTTGAAATGGTGACGCCATTTCAACTTTTAGGTAAATCAGTTCAGCATTTTTGCCATGAAAGAGCAACAAACATCCAAACATCTCGATGTCCGGAAATCCACAACAACTCGATTTTTACGGCATTTCCTGCCTCGCACGACAAATAAATCGAATCAGCTGCCTCCTAAGGTGTTTCCGAACCGATACGGCTTAGGGGCCTTCAAGAAAAGAGCATACTCATATCTGAAAGGCCGGCAACGCACCTGCTAATCCACTGGTGTAGCGGGTGTCTGTGGATGTCGCTCTTCACTTACCATCAAGTGAACCGACTATCCATTTGCCCCCTCTTCTATAAAAAAAAAGTTACAAACTTTCGCCTTTATAATATTAAAGTAAGATATTTGTTTTATTAAATGACTAGGCTTCCTCAAATACGTGTTGTATGATAACAAAAGACTTGAGGCATGGTGGCGGAATGTTAGGTAGTTTATTTAATACCCTATTCTCTCCACACTCGAGCTATTAAACTCCGCGCGAGCCGCATTGTGTGTCTCGCGCCGTGTCACAGTCAGTTGTGGAGCTACACGGTACATCAACTTTCGCACCGATGTGAATAACGACACTATCGTATTGTGAGCTTAAGGTTACACAAGTCGCTCATCTTACCATACAAACGCAAACAGTAATTACTACAATGTTTGACGTTGACCATGAAAAACTATAATATAAATTGATCTCGTCGTTATCTATGTGTGTATGTACGCAAAATCGTAAAAAAATTATACATTTAAAAAATACAAGCTTCTAAACTTTCTTATTTCAACACTGATTTTAACGTAAATAAATAGTATACCGAGCACGAAAGCTCAAAAATAAAGCCCGTACAGATATAGTTTAGTTATTCAAAGGATAAAATAAATTTATTTTGAAAAGATACACTTATTAGTACTGTGTACTATAATAACTGTTTTGCTAAAAGGACATTTTCGGAATGAATCATTGTGCATTTCATTCTAGTACACATGTTCGCGCCTTATGTCAGGTGAGATAGCAACCATTTTGTTCGAGTTAGCGGCATCGACTAGTTCAACCTTAAAATATAAGCTTTATTAAGCTCTTTGATGTGCTTTAACCTCGAACAAAAAGCTGGATCGGTTGTTTGTTCGTCAGTTAAGTTGTTAGAGATCGACTGTGTGGAAAAGCAAATGCTATTTTATCGAATGGACAAAGAATAACAAAGTGTACTAGTTTTGTTTGCGAAAATGTTTTCGTTTGACATTGTCTGTTTGTGCCAATGTACTGGCTTCTCAATGTTTGTTATATCAATAAATGAGCGGTCGAAGCCTTGACCCAGAAACCTGAAACCTTGAAGAAGCAGAGACTATGCAGATGCGGTGCTCTCCTTTTCCATATCCCCTACGTGTATGCTGTCACTTGACGCCGGTATTAGACCACCCGGGTCATGCCGGCCCAATTCGGATGCAAAGCAGCATGGCACTACCTCTTACGGTAGTTACTAATATTAGGCGTTTGGGTCCACTGTCGGTCGACCTCCACCCAGTGGCCGGTACTGGTCGGTGGCGAGGGTCGAATGTCTGTCTCGATGTTTAATGAAACTGGCCTATATTCAGTGGAGGACAAGAGCAGGGTATGATGAGAAACAGTAAGCACCTCTATATAGAAAAGAATAGAATAGAAGAAAAATTATTTAGGTAGATTATAATTATATACTTAATTAATATAATATTCTAGCTGTTGTTGTATCTGAAGTGATGATGATTATTTTTGTAGCCTAAATAACTTATTATAACATTAGCTAACAGTGAAAGCAAGTCCCGTCAAAGTCGGCCCAGTCGTTTTAGAGATTAGCCGGAACAAATAGACAGACAGATAAAATTTTAAACAAAAATGGTATATATACCGTGTATACATACCTATAAGCATTTAATAAAAGGCGGTTATTTTAATATTACAAACAGACACAACTCAATTGTATGCAATTAGCCGGTCAGACGCCTCGTGTAGTTTAATGCAGCGCTTCATTTGGTTCTGCTGGTGATGGTGTTATCAGATGTAAGGGCCGATTGTTCAGGTCCTCTAATTTTTATTTTTCATTCAATTACCCCGTAGTGATTCAATTACTCTAAGACTCAAAATATCTTTAGTTCTGTATAGGACACATTTAGTGCCATAGGAGTTATATGACACAATCTCAATTAATTGTTTAGCTTAGGATTCAAAATACCTCGGTGTCCTACTCTACGTAATAAATACTAGGCGGCTATACACAATATAATATCATTACCATAGTCATCATCATCATCATCATAATCACCATCATCATCACCATCAGCCTCTATCTGTCCACTACTGAACATAGGCCTTTTGTTTACGCCGGGAAATGCTCTGAGGCATCCCGCGGGGGAGTGGGTCTCCCCGCGCGGGTATGTGGGACTCGCTGCGCCCGACAGCTGGTAAATGGACGCAGCTCTACCCACTAAAACCCGGAGAGTGCCACCAACGCCGCCTTTGGTGAGGTGCCCCGGATCTAGAAAACAAACAGGGCACCTCGACGGCTAGTCAGTCCCGCAAGGGACCGACGCCACCTCCACAGAGGGGCTGTCCTCCACCTCAGAACAACCCCTACTAACGTCGGGACAGTATAATGGGATGAGGTTCCCATCCTCGCCCCTGGTCCCCTGTTCTTCTGTCCCCTCTTCTTATAAGAGGGGTACAAAGAGCCCCCTCGGCCCAATTAGCTTCGCCCAAGGTGCACCGCTCACCCTAGGCTACTGAGCCCCACCGCCACGACAAGGCCTGAACCATGTTGGGAAAAAACATAGGCCTCCTTCAATGAACGCCAAGGCGTGATTTTTGTTCACCCAAAAAGCGCTCAACGCGTCTAAAGAAGTTTTTACTTCTAAAACATTTCATTATCACATTATAATCCTGGAGTAAACAACGTGGGACGCGTAAAATATTTTAAATGAAATTATATACAGTATGACCAGAAATATATAAACCCTGCGTGGTGTCGCCACTGTATCTTTTACGTCAACACAAAGTATCGTCCATACAGAAATTAGTTCCGAAATTTTCCGCAACATGGCGCCGGTTTTTATTTTTCTGGTCAGGCTGTAATTGATTTCTTTTTCTCTTTTTGATTATAATATATAATTATGATACTTTTTAAAAGTAACATTATATTCGTAAATCGTACAGCAAGTGTAATGACCCCTGATATCCGAAACGACCAAAGTTCGGTAACATTCTTGATATATATTACAGCGGTTTGTTCACTTTGGAAGATATTGGGCGGAACTGACAACAACGGGGAATGTTTGGTGAGTTTTATTGTATGTGAACTAGGAAAGTGTTTTCCACGTGTCTTTAGTGGGCAAATTATGGCCACCAAGGTTCAAGGCTTGTCGGTGGGGCTCAGTAGCCTAAAGTGAACCCAGCACCTTGGGCGAAGCAAATTGAGCCAAAGGAGCTGCTTTTTGTACTCCTCTTATAAGAAGAGGGGACAAAAGTGTAAGGGGCGGAGGGACAAGTAGCGAGGGTGAGAACCTCAACCCCATTGTACTGTCCCGACGTTGAGAGGGCTTGTTCTATAGTGCGGGACAACCCCAGAGCATTAGCATTAGCTAGAAGCCCGGATACCTTAACACATTAACACATCACCTCCGTTTGGCACTTGGCTGTTGTTAATACTCCGCTACAAACTGTTTTAATAATGAAGAACAAATCGGGTTTCCGTGCCTGTAGCAGAAGCCCGGATTAACACCTTATCTGAACATCTCCGTTTGGCACTTGGCTGTTGTTAATATATTAATACTCCGCTACAAACTGTTTTAATAATGAAGAATAAATCGGGTCCCGTGTCGGTAGCAGAAGCCCGGATCAACACCTTAACACATCACCTCGGTTTGGCACTTGGCTGTTGTTAATACTCAGCTATAAACTGTTTTAATAATGAAGAACAAATCGGGTTTCCGTGCCTGTAGCAGAAGCCCGGATTAACACCTTATCTGAACATCTCCGTTTGGCACTTGGCTGTTGTTAATATATTAATACTCCGCTACAAACTGTTTTAATAATGAAGAATAAATCGGGTCCCGTGTCGGTAGCAGAAGCCCGGATCAACACCTTAACACATCACCTCGGTTTGGCACTTGGCTGTTGTTAATACTCCGCTACAAACTGTTTTAATACTGAAGAACAAACCGGGTTACTGTGTCGGAAGCAGAAGCCCGGATCAACACCTTAACACATCACCTCGGTTTGGCACTTGGCTGTTGTTAATACTTCGCTACAAACTGTTTTAATACTGAAGAACAAACCTTGCCGTGCCGGTAGCAGAAGCCCGGATCAACACCTTATCGGACCACCGCCGTTTGGCACTTGGTTTTTGTTAATACTCCACTACAAACTATTTTAATAATGAAGAATAAATCGGGTTCCGTGTCGGTAGCAGAAGCCCGGATCAACACCTTATCTGACCACCTCCATTTGACACTTGGCTGTTGTTAATACTCCGCTACAAACTGTTTTAATACTGAAGAACAAACCTTGCCGAGCCGGTAGCAGAAGCCCGGATCAACACCTTATCGGACCACCTCCGTTTGGAACTTGGCTTTTGTTAATACTCCGCTACAAACTGTTTTAATAATGAAGAATAAATCGGGTTCCGTGTCGGTAGCAGAAGCCCGGATCAACACCTTATCTGACCACCTCCATTTGACACTTGGCTGTTGTTAATACTCCGCTACAAACTGTTTTAATACTGAAGAACAAACCTTGCCGTGCCGGTAGCAGAAGCCCGGATCAACACCTTATCTGACCACCTCCATTTGACACTTGGCTGTTGTTAATACTCCGCTACAAACTGTTTTAATACTGAAGAACAAACCTTGCCGTGCCGGTAGCAGAAGCCCGGATCAACACCTTATCGGACCACCTCCGTTTGGAACTTGGCTTTTGTTCATACTCCGCTACAAACTGTTTTAATAATGAAGAAAAAATCGGGTTCCGTGTCGGTAGCAAAAGCCCGGATCAACACCTTATCTGACCACCTCCATTTGACACTTGGCTGTTGTTAATACTCTGCTACAAAAGTGTTTTCGCTCATAAAACACAATTTATACCTATACATATTTTTTTGCCTTACAAAATATATGGGAGTTTTATATTTTTTAAAATAAAAACTTAATATAATATATAACTCATTATATTTTTATGTTAGTTTAAAGTTGTATCATAATAATGTGACTATTCACATTATATCATACACAAGCCAAATTGGCGCCAGTCTTGACGTTCATTGAGGGAGGCCTATGTTCAGCAGTGGACGGATAGCGTTGATGATGATGATGATACATATGATATTCCATGACAACATACCTCGCGCGTCCAATTCACATAAAACAATAAAAATGTAACAGCTTGTCCAGCTGAAATGATTTTATTGTTATTGTTCTAGTGTTATTGTTGTTTTATTGTTATGTTCCGTGCTGCTACAGAATATTAACGATGGAATTGGTACTGCTTCTTTATTTCTAAAGTATCTTGCTTATTTCAAAATTTTGAGGATGTAAGTAGTTTCCTTTTTACACCATGCCTTATTTCTGAGCCAATAAAGTCTATATTCCAGAATATTATTCCTAGCTTAGATGCTGTCTCAGTTTGGTATCTCAGGTATAATAATTATAATAATAATAACAATAATAACCTTTATTTTCAGCCCATAGATAAATACTTTAACCTAATTATAATTATAAACAAATGTTGTGTGATGAAAATACGGTATTCCATTTACAAATACTTTTCTTGATAAGTCTACAATATAAAACAATTCCGCAGCACGGATGTCCGATTAACATAATTGACTCTCCTTGTTCGCAATGTAATCCGGCAGAGTAACGTCCTTCTCAAAGTATACTGGTAGAATGCTCCGCAACATCGCCATCGGCGTCCTTTTATACCAAACCGACAATAGACAAACCTACAACTACCAACACCCACAAAATCGATATTAATATAAATAATTCAAACTACTGAAAATCATAACAGTTGTTAGTAAATAAAACTTAAAATTATGTTAGTAACACTTCACTTGCACTTTAAGTTTTAGTGCGTTCCGGTGGCACTTGTCCTCGGAAGCGACGGAACACCACGCCCTGTGGCCAGAAGTCCTCCTGCATGACGAGGTGCAGAAAACATGTTGGCACTCGCACCACAAACGCCTTGAAGTTGACGTTGCGGCGCGACTCTAGTAGCTGCACTCTCGCTGTATACTTGGTCCTTTGGCGCACGTACTCCACGATGTCTCTCGCCTCCGTGGTGTAGTGTAGGCGGGAGATATACACCTAGTAGGTGTTCGGTCCTGCAGCACGTATACTGTTGGGCTCCATGGGAGCCGTGCCACAGCGGTTCTTGCTAGCCTTATGCCGGCGCTTCCTTCCTTGCACCGTCATAAAACCTTCGTCATCAGCCCGCTTCGTTGCCTTCTCAGGCAAGGGCTTCGTAGCTGTTATACCACTCACAATGGTGTTGTTGGCGAGATTCTCATTCCTCGCAGACACAGGGCACCGGGACAGTTGGTCGGGAGTTTCGTGCAGCACGAGAGGGAGCTGCAGAGGCGGGAGACTAGACTAGCCTTCAAAAAGACAATGTCTTTCAGCAGGCTCGTGACGTCGACATGGTCGAAGGTGACAGGAGGGAGCTTGGTCAAGTCCTTAGCCACAAACGTCGGCACGTCGTCGGGGTCGGTCTCCTTCAGCAGCGTGAGGATATTCTGCACGCTCTTCTTTGTCCCGTCACGCCGGCGGGACACCATCTGGTCACTCTTGTTGAGTGACTTGTACAATAGCACCTTGGCAGCGGCGATGTCATCTTCGCTGAAGTTCGTTGTGCAGATCTGAACAGCGGTCAGCTCGTCCATCACGTCCAGCTTCTGCTGCAGGAACGCCAGCAATTCGTTCGCCACAAATTGTTGGCTCATGACGAAATAAAATCACGAGCGACGTCGATACATATACCTAACCTATCATGGTTCAAGCCTTGTCGTGGCGGTGGGGCTCAGTAGCCCAGGCAGAGCACAGCACATTGGGCAAAGCTAATTGAGCCGAGGAGGCTCTTTCTACCCCTCTTATAAGAAGAGGGGACAAAAGAGTAGGGGGAAAGGGGCGAGGATGGGAACCTCACCCCATTGTATTGTCCCGACTGACCGACTAGCCAAGGTGCCCTGTTTGCTCAACAGATGCGGGGCAACTCACCAAAGGTAGCATTGGTGGAATTTGCCGGGTTTTAGTGGGTAGAGTTGTGTCCACCTTACCACCTTTCGGGCGCAGCGAGTCCCACAAACCCGCTGGGGAGACCGACTCCCCCGCGATGCCTCAGAGCATTTCCCGGCGTTAAGAAAAATATTGAAAAAAGTACGGATGAGCCAGGATCTGACTCCATAATATATGGCCCTAAGTTCATCAGTCCGGTCGGTTTAGTAATCACAATAAAAGAAAGCGATGATAGACTAGTGGTTTTTTTTAATGTTATTTGGATAGGCAAACTGGCAAACGTGCCACCTGATGGTAAGTGGTCGACGTCGCCCATTAACATAAACTAGTTTACCTGGAACGAGCCCAGGCAACTCATTTGTGTTGCCTATCCTGAGACATATGATGTTAAGTCTCGGTGCCAGTAATTACACTGCCTGTCTTGCCCTTCTCTCCGAAACACAGCAAAGCTGTTTCAAGGGAGAAACAAGTAAGATGGTGGTACCCATGCAGCCGGGATTGCAGCACAGCGCTTCCCTCCCACCGGTACACAGCGCTTCCCTCCCACCGGCTCGACCTCTCGAGTGAGAGGTCCTAGTTTGATCTTGAGATGAAAAATGTATCTATTACCACATAACCAAGTGACATGGATTTTTTATTATTGTTCCCAGAACTGGTATTACCTAGTAAATCACTCGGTTCCCGCATGAAGGTAAGTTTCGGAACATTCCGTAATAAAAGAAAACTCAATCCATAACTTATGGACTTATGTCAAAAAAACCACTTAATGTGTATTTTAAGTTAATTTAATATCGTACTCCTATGTACTATTACTATTATATAATCTGTGTACGGTGTAACATCCATACATTATGATACGCAGTGTCAGCGCTTTACGCCGACAATGCGGATTAGTTTATTCATATTTATTTATATTATTCAGTACTCGTCCAATAGCCGCTTGAGTCGGGTGCTCTCACAACCATACCATATTAGATTAAGTTAAGCTAAATAAACCAGACATTTTTCTTGACTTAATCTTATTATTTACGAACCATACCTAAATATCCTGTACGGTCACCATAACCCGTACAATCTGCATTATATGTATTATCAGTCAGTATTAAAGTGTATTTTAACCCTTTTTTTTCTTTAACGCCGGGAAATGTTCTGAAGCATCCCGCCTGGGGAGCGGGCCTCCCCAGTCGGGTATGTGGGACTCGCTGCGCCCGAAAAATGGTAGGTGGACGCTCTACCCACTAAAACCCGGCGAGTGCCACCAGTGCCGCCTTTGGTGAGGTGCCCCGGATCTGTTAAGCTACGCCGGGACAGTACAATGGGTGTGATTCCCGTCCTCGCCCCTTGCCTCCTGCTCTTTTGTCCCCTCTTCTTATAAGAATACAAAGAGCCCCCTCGGCTCAATTCGCTTCGCTGGGCTCACCGTAGGCTACTGAGCCCCACCGCCACGTCAAGGCCTGAACCATGGTGGGGAAAGTGTATTTCAACCTAATAAACAGTGCACCATTCACAACTTCCCTTCAGTATCTTAAAGAATACCAATATATAAAAATTTGTTCAGCGGCACTAGATCCAATATGGTGCCAGATACGTCTAGACTTTCTATACCACTTTAGAACTAAAGATGTTGACTGTAATAAAACTTATGTTATAAGTTTTATGATTTCTAAGAGAAAATATGTTTTCTGAATAGATATGAACTTTTCGCATTAGTTATTCGTACCACTTTTGCGAAAAATAGGTCTCTACCTAACTAAAGCAAAGCCACAAGGAATGGCAATCAATGTATTTAACAGTATATGTACACATTAATGGATGTTTTACGTTCTGTTCTATCGTTTACCGGTATCTCTATTATCTCTACAATATGTCAATACATTATAACCACTAACGTTAACCGAAGAGGATTGCGCTGTGTCGCGCTCGCTGCATGTAACATCTTGCTTGTTTCTCCCGTCAAACTTCTGTGTTCTGTGTTTCGGAGATAAGCGCAAGACAGGCAGTTTAATTACAGGCACAAAGACTTAACATCTAATGTCTCAGGATAGGCAACACATCCCCACCTTGGTCAGGCCTTGACGTGGCGGTGGGGCTCAGTAGCCTAGGGTGAGCCGCTGCACCTTGGGCGAAGCTAATTGAGCCGAGGGGGCTCTTTGTACCCCTCTTATAAGAAGAGGGGACAAAAGATTAGACATTAGTTCTTAGGGGTAAGTGACATATTCTAGATTTAAACCGACTTTGAAAAGAAGGTGTTAAGTGTTGTGTAGTCAGTTCATATTTTTTTTAATTTTTACTTGGGAAATGGTTTTTGGAAACTCCATCAGAAGGGATTTCGGGTTTTGGCCACGCGCTAATCCAAAGCGGATCGGCGAAATTTATGATCCCTTTTAATTTTTTTTCAAACATGCAGGTTGTATATTTTTTCCTTTATCGATGCGTAACGTAACGTAATAAAATGATCATCAAGGTAAACAAAACCAACCAAATAGGCATTATTGGGAATAACTAAAAAACGGCTTGTCAGATCTTAATACAATTAATATAGGACCAAATTGGAAACACCAGCTTTCAAACAAAAAAATAACCATCGAAATCCATTCTCAAACGGTGGAGATATCGTGTCACATACAAACAAAAAAAAAACCAAACATACAGACGAATATTGAGAACCTCCTTCCTTTTTTTGAAGCCGGTTAAAAATGGGCATTCCATTAGAATTCTAAAAACATAATTGTTGTCAATTTATAACAATGATTATCATCTTCTCAACATTGTTTGCTCCTTGATAAAGGGGAAGAAAGTGAGCAAACCTGCATACCCTTTAAAGGTATGTGAAGCTAACACCTGACACCTCGCCATATTTTGAGCATACTTGTCCTGAATGATGTAGAGGAGACTCGAACAACATTGGAATAAAATTTGATCTATAAAAAGTTACCGAATAAAAATTTCATTAAGTCAAATATTGAATTACGTATTTGGACTTCTAGTTAGAACAGAATAGTAAATTTATGTATTTAGCTGGATGCGTTTGCTATAGAAGTTCTAGTTAGCGTTTAATTTCATCATCATCATCTTCAGCCCTGTCCGTCCACTGCTGAACATAGGCCTGTCTCAATGAACGTCAAGACGACCGATCCCGCGCCACTCGCGTTTAGTTTGTGAATACATATTCATTCAATCAAATACATTTCATCGACGTTTTATTTTAATACTAGCTTCGCCCGCGTAAACTAAGATTTATAGCCGTATAGGGATTGATGATGATTATTTTTATAGCCTTAGTTACTGCTGACAACATCAGCTAACTGTCAGTGAAAGTCCCGTCATAATCGGCCCAGCAGTTTCCGAGATTAGCCAGAACAAACAGACAAACAGACCGAAAAAATTGTGAAAAATACTATTTTGGTACATGTACCGTGTAGGTTGATGTATGCATATTGATGTATACATCCATATGCATTCAATAAAAAGCCGTTATTTTAATATTACAAACAGACACTCCAATTTTATTTATCTGTATAGATGTTCTATTTGAATAACGACAACTCTGTGGCTTAGTGGTTAGCGGGTTGGCGTTCAAGCCGGAGATTGCTGGTTCGAATACCGCCAGGGAACAAAAATATTTTCTGTGTTCCTGGGTCATGGATGTGTATTAAATATGTGTATTATATAATAAAAATCTTAAATATATGTATAGTATAAAAGTAATAAATATATTTCCGTTGTCTGGTACCCGTAACACAAGTTCTTCGAGAACTTACCACGGGACCAGATTGACGTGGTGTAAAAGCCTCCATAGAACTTTTTAAATGTTTGAACGCGCTGATCTGCAGAAGTTGGTATTGATTTATATACACATATGCATTGAGTAGGCTTTTTTTGATGACGCAGGTTCATGCTTTCGCATGATCCAGGTTTACCTAGGGTAAGGCTCCTGGTGCTATGTGAGGACTCGCACTTGGAAATGCGATCACCTTCAGCCACTTTTTGAGGATCCCGGATCTGCAGGCAACACGAGCACCTAAGCGACAGGCTTACCCCGGCGAAGGCCTACTCCTCCTGCTCGGCCACCACTAAGCAGTCCCCGTGACGTCGTGCCATACTGGGCCCAGGTTTCCAACCTGATCCCGACACGAGCTCAGACGACTACCATTTTGTCGTCGTGTGGTTCTATAACTTACCACGGGTAATGATGATGATGATTAGATCGCCAACTGTTTCAAAACATTGGAAGATAAACAAAAATAAAATTTAAAATCGTTCACCTAGCGCGTTGTCAAAAATGTAAGCAAATGTCCTACAAATGTCCCATACAGAACAAACAAGACATTCTTTTTTTTATGTCAAATGGAGGCAACCGAGCAGTCGGGGCCGGAGGTGACTACCGACGCCCATAAACATCGCCAACAGGCCTGAACCATGGTGGGGACGCCCATACACCTGCACAACCAGAGATTATGCAGATGCGTTGCCCTCCTTTTCCCTATCCCTACCAATTTGCCACCGGAAACTCACAAACCGCACGAAACGCGACAGCATAGCTGTCACTTGACGCCTGTGTTATGAGAGCGAGAGGTACCACCCCGGCCGTGCCGGCCCAATTCGGCTGCAAAGCAGGCACTACCTCTTACTAAAAAAAATCTCTTGGAATTAGTTTTATTGCAGTTGAACGCAGCTTCATGAGTAACCGACTAGCTGCTACTCGCGGTCTCCACCCCGAGATATGAAAACTTCCCTATAAAATATATATAATAAAATGTAAGTAAATTATAAACCCAACTTGTAACTCTAGCGTTGATATTAAGGCGTTGAGTCTAACTGTATTTTTATTAGAATTGCAGGTAGTTGCGGTAACTTAGGTTTATAGCCGTATCAGTGATGCTTTTGATTATACAGTGATGACGTTAATGCTATATTATCACTGAAGGATAGCTGCAAGAGTAGCAAATCGTATACCAAGTTTTGAAGTGAATCTTCCTTGCGCGCATGAGGGTAATTTTTTTACGGATGAAACGTCAACGTGTGTGAAAAAAATATGTGCAACGTGTTTGTCCGAGAAGAGGGAGAGAGTGAGAAAGGGTGAACGTAGCATGAAGCACATAGCCATGGAGTGAGAGTAGGGAGCATGCGAGTGAGAAAGATCGAGAAAGAGAGTGAGATAGAACGAACGTCGCATCGCAAGTTTCGGAAATTTAAATCTTTAGATTAGTATTAATATAAACGAGATTTAAAAATTAGTTTGCCAAATAAGTTTCGCTTCTGACAATATGTGTACTTTGTACGCACACACTTTTCTTATAGAAGATGGGACAAACGGACGGACGTTTCACCTGGTGGTAAGTGATAATAGCCACAGACACCCGCTACATCATTAGCAGATGCGTTGCCATCCAAATATGAGTATAATCATTTCTTGAAGGTTTCAGATATTTCCTCCTACATTCGAACTTGCAAATATTACATCTGTAACTAATCTAAAGTAAATAAGTGAAGAATATCGGCAGGCGTGATAATAACCTTCAAAGGCAGAATATTCTTAGAGTATACATAATATATAGAGTGCTACTGTCACGCCGCTTCATTGTGCCGATCGTAAGCAAATGCGTTATATTTATCTATAGTAAAGCGCTGTGAGAGTGACGTTCCATGCGTAATGCATTCAAAAAATATCTATATTTTAAATTAGGACATTCATCATCGTCAGCACCATCAGCCTCTATCCATCCACTGCTGAACAGGCTTCCTTCAATGACCGCCAACAAAACATAAATGTTATTGCTTTCTTTTATTTTGCTTCCAGGAATAATTCTTACAAATTGGCACGTGATATTTCACCATTTTAACATTAAAAAAATATGATGAACAGCGCGTGTCGTTTTGACACTGATTGAACGTTTCAGACAATGATTTGTCTATATTCATACCCGTGCTTACAGTTCATACTAAGTAACGCGCGCTCTATATAATATTATGTATACTCTAATCCTTCAATAACTCCTTCCTCGTCTGATTTTGGGGACCCGATGTCAATATTGTAACTTGAGCATCAAACAACCCTAAATAAGGTAAATAGCAAATAGGACCCGGCCCCTTGTGCCCGGTCTTCCCGACCGTAACACTTCCGTTTCCGAGGGTCTATTGTGCTCTTCTTCCCTTTTACGTAAAATATCACTAATTAAAAGTACGTTCAAAATAATATGTCATCATCATCATCAGCCTCTATCCGTCCATTGCTGTCGTCGAGTGGCAAGGGATCGGCCGTCTTGGCGTTCATTGAGGGAGGCTTATAAATTCAAATTCATTTTATTTCCGATGCATGTTACAGTTTTAAATGTTTGACAGTTGACTCGGTTTGGCCGCATGCATTGCCATTTCAGTGGCGTGGAAATTTTTATAATAATACCTACTTTAAATTGTAATTACGTATTATTAGCAATTTTGAAAATTAAATGTCAAGATGATATGCAATTATTTTCAACAGATTTTTTTTTTTTTTAATGTTAGTTGGATAGGCAAACTGGCAAACGTGCCAACTGATGGTAAGTGGTCAACGTCGCCCATGAACATAAACTAGTTTACCTGGAACGAGCCCAGGCAACTCATTTATGTGTTGCCTATCCTGAGACATAAGATGTTAAGTCTCGGTGCCAGTAATTACACTGCCTGTCTTGCCCTTCTCTCCGAAACACAGCAAAGCTATTTCACGGGAGAAACAAGCAAGATGGTGGTACCCATGCAGCCGGGAGCGCCGCACAGCGCTTCCCTCCAACCGGTTTAATACATAATTTTAATTACATAATTTTAATTATATAAAATGTAATACTATTTTATCCAAAAACAAAAAATCTTACCCAGCTTATTTCTTCTAAAAACATCTTCCCTGTTTTTGGCCACTTACCATCATTATAAATCATCAGCCTCACATCATCTGTCATTTGTCCGTCCACTGATGGCCACAGGCCTGTCACTTTCTCCCTTTTTTCTGTTGGGGAATATAATATATACCACTGGGTCGGGAGGCCTGGTGGTTATGTGGGACTTTCACTGTCACAACCCCAACGTGTTCGCCTCGTCGTTCAGCAGGCCTGGTGCGGGAACTGTAACTCTACCGCACCGGGTCCCGACGCTGTGCCCATCGGCACTCTTCGCTGGCAAAGCACCCTGAACACCCAAGTCATTATTTTCATTTCGCGGAGCTCGATATTTTGGTAATTTTAATTAGGTACTCGTAATAATGAAACAATTTTTACTTGTGTTTCAAGTTTGTGTTTAATTTAAGCGGTTTCTTAATAAACCGCGATAAAATCCGTAAAAATTGTTTCATTATAATAAGTGAAATTCGCGCAAACATTAGAAAACAATATTAGAAAACAATATAGGTACTCGTAGATAGTGACCACACAAGAGTGGAGGCCGCGTTCGGGTAGACGAAGTGTTGGTCGGCCATTAAGTTGGAGCGAAGATCTCCGTGCAGTGGCCGGTCCATGTTGGATGCGAGTGCATGATCGGTCGTCTTGGCGTTCATTGAGGGAGACCTATGTTCAGCAATGGACGGATATAGGCTGATGATGATGAGATAGTGACAAAATATCGTGATTCGCAAAATATTCGTGAAAAGCTTCAAAGACTTTGAACATTTGGAACAGTTTTAAATAATTAAATATGACTGGTGCTGACTGTATAGACCGAGCAGAATCCATTTTTAAAGTCTATTTTCATTTCATTGACTTCGGAACATTATTTAAAAATCTCAAAACGAGGAACGGTTCAAATGTCAGATTTAATTAAAGAGTGAAACGTAAATCTTCAATGTCGTGCGGATGTTGGGAGAAAAACAACTTCAAAGAATATATAATGAATAGATAATGATATCACAATATCTCTAGGACTGGGCCAACGAAACACCAACACGAGATCTCCTTTCTTTCTTTTACGCCGGGAAATGCTCTGAGGCATCCCGCGGGGGAGTGGGTCTCCCCAGGCGGGTATTTTGGACTCGTTACGCCCGAAAGGTGGTAAGGTGGACGCAACTCGGGTAGAGTTAAAAACCAACGAGTGCCACCAATGCCGCCTTTGGTGAGGTGCCCCAGATCTGTTGAGCAACCAGGGCACCTCGACGGCTAGTTTGTCCCTCAAGGGACCGACGCCCACCTCTACAGAGGGGATGTTCCGCACCACAGAACCACCCCTCCCAACCTCACTCCTTATTTTCCTGTTCTTTAGTCCCCTCTTCTTATAAGAGTGGTTCTTATAGTGGGGGAGATAATATACTCCATACTCAATGCCCAATACTCAGTACTCAATACCGAATATTCAATAATAATATCTATGGACGCTTTTACACCACGTCAAGTGGTAAGTTCTCGAAGAACGTTACGGGTACCTGACAACGGAAATATATTTAATACTTTTATACTATACATATATTTAAGATGTTTATTATATAAAACACATATTTAATACAACATCCGTGACCCAGGAACACAGAAAATATTTTTGTTCCCTGGCGGGATTCGAACCCACAACCTCCGGCTTGAGCGCCAACGCGCTTACCACTGAGCCAGAGGGGTCGAGTCAATACTCAATATAAACAGTTTTAGCAGTAAAATTGACCATGTTAACTTAAAACCTTATAAACCCAGTTTTTGCCCAAATGTAATTTCCTGCGGGTTATTTTCGCCTTCATTAAGCTTACATGATTTTTTATCAGATGCATTTTAAGTTTACGTAAAACTGTTCATGTGGTAATGCTTCCAGTTTTCTCGGAATATGCTGACATCATATAGGCGATTTATTAAAGTGTAACCACCAAAATAAGCCATTTATTTCTATCTTTCTTTCATTTATATACGAGGTAGTGCCATGCTGCTTTGCAACCGAATTGGGCCGGCACGACCGGGGTGGTACCTCTCGCTCACATAACACCGGCGTCAAGTGATAGCTGCCGCGTTTCGTGCGGTTTGTAAGTTTCCGGTGGCCCATTGGGGGGATAGGGAAAAGGAGGGCAACGCATCTGCAAAATCTGTGATTGTGCAGATGTGTATGGGCGTCGGTAGTCTAAAGCTTCGACTGCTTGTTTGCCCTCCAATACTATAAAAAAAATTCTCATCATTAAAATGCTTAAAAAAAATATTATTTTTGAATCGGTTAGAACTTTGACATCTGGAGCATAATAACGAATCAAAACATTAATCAAAATCGTTTATATTATAGTTTAGGCGTTACGGTGGTTAATACAAACATACATACACTGGTAACGCCCCGCGGTTTCGCCCACGTACTTCCAATTCCCGTGGGAGTATGCGGATTAATTTAGTATATGTGTTAGTTTGATGTAAAAGCTATATTATTGTAAAGTTATATCAAAATCCATTCAGCAGTTTTTGAGTGAAAGACTAACAAACATCCATACAAACCTTCGAGTATATAATATTAGTAGAAAGTAGGATACGTAGATTGTTAACACAGTTTAGACCTTTCGGCTCTGCCATAGTCGGTTAAAGAGGTGAGTGTGCTTACAGATTTCAAAGTAAAATGTTCACTATAATTTTTCTTCGCAGTGGATTGATTTTTATACGCATTCTCTACACATTCATCTACACATGCACTCGATTAAGCGTTCGGCGAGTGACTAAATGAGTTGAAGCCAATTGGCAGCAACTCGCGGCGGAAAAAATTTGTTATATAGTTTATGTAATATAGTTCAATGATTTAAAACGTATTGTCACAATACTTAGAATGCCTTTATGATTTTAAGTTTCTTTGTTACAATGTTTTTTTTTGTTATTATAATAAATTCAAAAGGATTGTTTAATTTTAGTGATGTATAGGTTCTAACACTGAGAATGCCAAAATAGAATAAATAATATAATAATCATATAAAAATATAATAATCATATGGACGCTTTCACATCACGTCAATCTGGTCCCGTGGTAAGTTCTCGAAGAACTTGTGTTACGGGTACCAGACAACGGAAATATATTTATGGATGTTGTTTGGTTGTCTGGTACCCGTAACACAAGTTCTTCGAGAACTTACCACGGGACCAGATTGACGTGGTGTGAAAGCGTTCATAGATATTATTATTATTACCTACGCCCCGGCTTCGCATGGGTGCAATGCTGATACATAATGTCTTTATATACAACGTTCACAGCTTTTGCTTTTTGCTTGCCACTCAATAAAAACATGTATCATTATAATAAAACAATTTTTTACGGATTTTATCGCGGTTTATTAAATGCGACAATGAAACAATGGTTAGTTTTGATGTGCAATCTCTTTTTACCTGCCTACCTGTGGAAGATTGCATAACAATAGTAAGAAGAAAGCTAAGAGAAAATGACATGCCAATGGAATATGCTGACCTTTTGGAACATTGCCTTAAATCTGGCTATATGTTGTGGAATAATTATTTCTACAAGCAAGTAGATGGAGTGGCCATGGGCTCATCAGTATCCCCTGTTGTTGCCGACATATTTATGGAGGACTTCGAGGAGACTGCTCTGAAAACTTCGCCCATAACACCCAGGTTCTACAAGCGGTACGTAGATGATACTTTCACAATATTACCATCTGATAAAGTAACCATATTCTTAGACCATCTTAATTCCATTAATTCCAAAATTCAATTCACAATGGAATTAGAAGAAAATAATTCTCTAGCCTTCTTAGATGTATTAGTTATCCGTAATCCCAACAATACCTTAAGCCACACAGTGTATAGGAAGCATACCCATACGGATAAGTACCTAAACGGCGAATCTCACCACCATCCAACACAGTTAGCTACCGTGGGTAAATCTTTGTTTCCGGTAAATCAAGGATGATCCGTGAGGCTATTGAAATTAAAAAACATCCTAATTTCAATAGAGAAGATGGCTGGCTCTTACCACCTTCTTGGGATCCCATTATTAAAATTATCAAATCAAAATCCAAGCATAATATGTCACAGATTAAAGATACAGTTAGCACTTTCTGCGTAGATAGGACTGACCAAAATATTGATGTATCATAGGGTAGTTTCGAATAACTTTGTAATAATAGGACGTATGACACATCAGTCCTCCCGTGACCATGGTTGCTGTAAAGTATCCGAAACGTCGGGCTTGTAAAAATCTTAATAAACCGCGATAAAATCCGTAAAAATTGTTTTATTATAATGAGTGAAATTCGCGTAAACATTAGAAAACAATATAAACATGTATCATTTAGAGGTTACTCATGTAAGAGCGACATATAACTGGCAATGTGAAAAAAAAAAGATTCCGACGAATTGATAACCTCCTCCTTTTTGAAGTCGGTTAAAAACACTCAACGCTCAAATCTTGGCCCGCAACGTTGAAAGTTTGACCCTGCTATTTATTAATGGTCATTGATAAAATCGGATATCCCAGCTGGTACCGCAGCCGCTATGTCCCTGTATTTTAAATAATTACTTCGAAAATATTCATTCAAATTACATGCTTTAAAAGGGTCATATGGACCTTTTTTATTGGCATTAGTATTTAATTGGATCAGGATTAACGCTGTCCCCACCTGAGCCTTGTCGCGGCGGTGGGGCTTAAGCCTGGGGTGCAATCCAGCACCTTGGGCGACCAATCAGATCCCGGGCGGCAGTTGGTTCTAGCCACTGCCGGCCAATCCGCTCCCCGGTACGTAGTGCCGGGGGTGATGGTTGATATCTCACTTCGAGATGGGGACCGCGAGGAAGAAAACCACTCTAAAAAATTACCCCAATCCCAAAATAAGCTCAGGTGCGCGGCGAGGGGATGAATGGCTGGTGGGTCTCCAGTCCCTAGCGCACCATTGTTTCGAGGTGATTACGGGTTCCGCTAGACCCTAATGAGCAGACATTTTCATAATGGATAAAATAAGCAGTATCGAAAATAGTCCCCGGGCGGGTCCCCAAAAGGGGGAATCCCGCACCACGCCGGAATCGGCGGAGGTCTGCCCCACGTACTACGGGGGAGGCACAACCTGCCTCGATGGTTCGGTTGTACCGGACTCTCGCAACAACGACCTGGCGAAAAAACTCCACCACCCCCACATGCACCACAACCACAGTAAAAGACCACCACCAAACAATCTACGCACGTTTCGCCCCGACACCGAGGCATCCTCAGGATGTAGACTCTACGATTAGTAATCGTAGAATGTAGTGGGGTGGTGGTGCATGCGAATGTACGCATATGCAGTGTGGGAAAGGAGGGCGGTGCTATATGCATGCATATGCGTGCACTCACACATTTGCTGTAAAGACTGCGTGTTTCGCGGGATAATTGCTAATTAATATAATATAATTTAATAGTGCTAACTGTATCTTTAATCTGTGACATATTATGGATGGATTTTGATTTGATAATATTAATAATGGGATCCCAAGCAGGTGGTAAGAGCCAGCCATCTTCTCTATTGAAATTAGGATGTTTTTTAATTTCAATAGCCTCACGGATCATCCTTGGTTGGAATCTGTGTTCTTTTGCGAGGACTTGTGGTTTATCAAATCTTATGTAATGGCGAGCTTTGTCAAGACTATGTTCAAAGATAGCAGACTTAGTGTAGCGACGGTGTTTTAAATCAGCTATATGCTCTTTGACGCGTATCTTAATAAACCGCGATAAAATCCGCAAAAAAATGTTTCATTATAATGAATAAAATTCGCTTAAACATTAGAAAACAATCTCATCATCTAAGTCTAAGAATTATCATCAACAAAAAATTAAATGATGGATTAAGATTAAAACCTTGTAATATGGGCGGACGGCAGTCTTCTATCTTAATAATAGAATTCTGTCCCCTATCTACGAAGCGTACAAACGAACATATATTTCTCTTATTAGAACCGATTACTCTTAGTATTTGCGTCCATCCGTCACGCTGTCCGATATTACATTGGTGTGATGTATCACGTCTCGTGCAATAACATACCATCAATACTAAATAATATGAGGAATGTTATTAGTTTCACTGATGTATCATTCTTGACTGGAAAATCTCCGTGAAGCTATTAAATTAAGGGAAATTATAAGTCTAGCCACAAAATTATTTATTGGACACGTGATTAAACTTCTAATTTTATAACTTATAAGCAACGGGAAAATGACATAGCCTGTAATAAACTAATTCGTCTTTTTTAACGCCAACTAAATATTCTATAGAAAGCGTCAAGTAAAGATCATCAATTATTGTGACTTGTCCTTCTTATTTATACATTGCCACCTAATTTACTAACTTGGCCACGGATTTCATATCTCGTTACCATTTTACGTTTTACAGATTCAACGCAATCTCTCAATCAATCAATATGGGATGAGTTACATTTTAAACGTACTTACGAGTTAAAAAATTACAAGCTAAATAAATATATTTTTTGGTGTCATTTCATAGTATTTTAGAAGTTTACTGTTAGAATGCATGTTACAAATTTAGATGCTAAAAAATTACCATCATTCTGAGTTGTATTTAGAGTGGTTTAAATAGAAGATAACTAGTGGCTAAGATAGTATTATTTAGACGCTCGTTCATTGTGGCTGACTTAGTAATTTAGAAGGCAACATACATTTTTGAAGGGTAATAATGATATTAAAAAGAAGCCTGTTTAATTAGCACCCTTAAATTAATAACACCTTTATTTTCTAAAGTCCTAAGGTCGCTTACATGACGATGGTCTTTTTTTTTCTTTAACGCCGGGAAATGCTCTGACGCATCCCGCGGGGGAGTGGGTCACTAAACCCGGCGAGTGCTTTCAACCTCACCTTTCGTGAGGTGCCCCGGATCTGTTGAGAAAACAGGGCACCTCGACGGCTAGTCAGTCTCTCAGGGGACCGACGCCACCTCCACGGAGGGGTTGTCCCCCACCACAGAATAACCCCTCCAAACGTCGAGATAGTACAATGGGGTGAGGCCCGTCCTCGCCCCGTGCCCCTGATCTTTTACCCCCTCTTCTTATAAGAGGGGTATAAAAAGCCCCCTCGGCCCAATTAGCTCCGCCCAAGGTGTTACTGAGCCCCACCGCCACGACGAGGCCTAAACCATGGTGGGGATCGGTGAACTATGACCCAACAACCTCCTCGCCTGATTTCGAGGAGGAGACCCGTGCCAGTAAGACATATAATGGTTGATATTATTATTACATTTTTTATATTCTAATTTCAATAGAGAAGATGGCGGGGTCTTATCACCTGACTGAGGTCCAATTTAAAAAAGAATCATCAAAACTCAACCACATTTCATAGATTCTAGACACCATTTGTTTGTAGATCATATTAATGAACATAGTCATGTTAGACAAGCGTTCTGAACTCAAAATCAAGTTTCCACGCGATTTAATTTTCAACCGTGACCGTGTCTTGGCTCGGCTCCAGATTCACAGCATCTCTCTGATCTCAAGCGTTGACGTGTTAATCCCCTGAAAGGCAGTTAAATGTATGAATGAACTCTGGAAATATTTGGTATTACCTTAATAATATATAAACAGAAATATGAAGAGGTAGAGATGTGTGCGATTTTGTTTCTCTCTTACCATCTACTATCTAACCTCCTTTCCTCCTTCTCTACTGTAAAGAAGGAGGCGAAGACTGAAAGTCGCTCAGAAGCAATGTACACTATTACGTCTAACAGGTATTTATTTAATTAATTGTGGTTTAGTTTTTATTTTTGTCAACTAACATATGATGTAGGAAAACAGATGAACCTCTGGTGTAGCGGGTGCCTGTGGATGTCGCATTTTACTTACCATCAGGAGAACATTTCCTTTTGCCCCTCTTCTTTAAAAAAATGTAGTCAACACATTACTTCTATATATATAATATATAGTTATAATTACTAATAATAATAGCTAATAGCTCCTTCCAACTCTTCACTATAATATTATGTCATGCCACACATGGCGAAGGCTCGAAGAGCAGTTGTACTGGGGGCCCGTGACATTTTGCTCGTCGTGGCACCCCATTTGGTTACCCGACAACTTGTTCCCAACCTTGCTAGCATGAGTTAGGAAATATTGATTTTTTTTTATAGCATGAAGTGCAGACTAGCAATCGAAGTCTTTTGGCGACTATCGACGCCCACACATTCTTACAACCAGAGATTTTGCAGATGGGTTGCACTCCTTTTCCTTATCACCCCCAAATACCAATCGGCCACCAGAAACTCATAAACTAGCTACGCTAGTTGTCACTTGATGCCGGTATTATGTGAGTGAGAGGTCCCTCCGGTCGAGCCGGCCCAATTCGGCTGCAAAGCAGCATGGCACTACCTCTTGCAAGTTTTGCATATCTGGTAAGTAATATATTTAATAATAATAGTTATATACTTTATTTGCACACGTTAATCAAATACAAAGTTAACGAAACCTTACCGCTTACAAGCGATATCTACCAGGCAACCAACGGGGAAAGGGAAAAAAAAAGGAAATTAAGGGCATTAAGTATTTGAGTGATGTTGCCAATTAATATATTATGATACCTTGATACCTTGATGATACCTTCGCTTTCAAAGAGACCTCTTCAATGGGACGCATCATCGCTTATGATATGATTCTTAAAATATATGGCATCATGGCCGTAAAGAGGGAGACGCTAAGAGGACAGGGCGCAAATACCGGTGGGAGGGAAGCGCTGTGCCACGCTCCCGGCTGCATGGGTACCACCATCTTGCTTGTTTCTCCCGTGAAACAGCTTTGCTGTGTTTCGGAGAGAAGTACAGGCTGTGTAATTACTGGCACCGAGATTTAACATCTTATGTCTCAGGATAGGCTACAAATAGACGAGTTGCCTAGGCTCGTTCCAGGTAAATTGGTTTATGTTCATGGGCGACGTCGACCACTTTTTTTATGTTAGTTGGATAGACAAACTGGCAAACGTACCATCAGGAGGCACGTTTGCCAGTTTGCCTATCCAACTAACATAAAAAATACACTAAACAGACGGGGAGATGATCCGACAAAGAACGTATAGAGAATTTACAAGGACGCTGTTGCTCCTGGCACCAACATACAAGGCTAGTTACGGCGCCGGATAGATTTATAATTCCATCCCGTCAAAGCCTGAAGCCAGTTAAAATAGCACTTTAGTATATTCCAGCAGGGACACTGGCTGTACGTTGACCGGAGGAAAGTGGGAAAATGTTGATTTTCCAGGAAATTCGGTTCGGGATATTCCGTATTTACGTAACGACGGAGGCAGCTCACGTGTTGTATATGATATCTCACTCGAGCTTAATTTTATAGGGCAGTGACGTCACTGTGACGTCATACTACAACAACATTCTGACTCTAGGTAGAGAGACATAAAGATTGACTAGTTATACGAGGATTCCGTTAAGTTACATCTGCTTTTGATAACTATACACTGGGCTTACATGACCGGGGTGGTACCTCTCGCTCACATAGCACCGGCGTCAAAATCTGACAGCTATGTTGTGGAGTTTCGTGCGGTTTGTGAGTTTCCCGTGGCCCATTGGGGGTATAGGGACAGGAGAGCGGCGCATCTGCGAGGCCTTGGTTGTGCGGATGTGTATAGGCGTCGGCGCCGTGAGGCTCCGACTGCTCGTTTGTCCCCTGATGACATAAAAAGAAAGAATCAGTAAAATGGAATGATAAAAGTAAGATAAGAATATGATATAAATTATACTGAACTAGCGGCCCGGTACGTGCTTCGCTACGTATAAAGTGAAATAAAAAAAAAAAAATTTAAACATCAAATTAATTTATTCAAACAAAAAAATATATTATTAATTGCTAGCTATTTTAAAACTTAATGTTGTACTGTCAACACTGAAAAGTTTCAATTTGACAGCAAAATCTCCATTAACAAAATGATCCGACATTTATTGAATTAAAAAAATGTGATAAATGAAGAACCGCTCGACCGATTTTTTGCAAACTTCAGATAAACCATCTACTAAATAGTCCGAACAAAGCCTAAACATTTGGTTGGGATTGGTGAGCCCGTTCTTGAGTATAACATTACAACGAAAAGTGGCATTGATTTTTATATATAAAGATATAAAATATGTAGAAGAACAGTTATAGCAATTTATTTTGTGGTTACAGTTTACTTCATCATCATCATCAGCCTCTATCCGTCCACTGCTGAAGGCCTCACTCAATCAACGCCAAGACGGCTGATCCCTTAGTATATTTTTGTGTGATCATCTTAATAATCTGTCTTTCCATCCGATTATCACCATATGCCACTTTAAATGTGTTGTCTACGGGACCAAAAGACAGATGGTGTTGTTTATGTCTACATAGCATATCAAACGGGACCAGCGGCCATTTTGATTTATTGAATTCCATTTCCAAATGATATATGACGTGTGACCGAAATTGGGTTGGAGATTTTTCTATGTCACGCGTCAAAAACCAAAATAGTAGACGCTTCTAGTCTAGCTAAATAGGTGAACTGGCGGCCATCTTATGGTGTCGTTAGAGCCGACCATGCACTGTGTGCAATGAGTTGCGAGTAAACGTACGACTGTAATAGAAGAAAGAAAGAAAAAATAATTTATTCGACACAAACGGAGAGACACATAGATATAAAGACATAGATAGAAAAACATTTTTGATCGCACAAACCTTTTTTTATGTTAGTTGGAAAGGCAAACTATCAAACGTGCCACCTGATGGTAAGTGGTCGACGTCGCCCATGAACATAAACTAGTTTATCTGGAACGAGCCCAGGCAACTCATTTATGTGTTGCCTATCCTGAGACATAAGATGTTAAGTCTCGGTGTCAGTAATTACACTGCCTGTCTTGCCCTTCTCTCCGAAATACAGCAAAGCTGTTTCACGGGAGAAACAAGCAAGATGGTGGTACCCATTCAGCCGGGAGCGCGGCACAGCGCTTCCCTCGCACAAACCTAAAAATAATATATAAAAAAGTTAAAAACAATTAATTTAAATAGCCATAGGTTGCCTATTCTTTTCCGGTCACAACTATCGGGTAGCCAAGTATAAACAGGTAAATCTATACCGGACCGGAAAAGAATAGGCAACCTAACGTTTGCTTATTCTATGGGCTTTATACTTTCGATTGGTATAGAATTTATCTAATAATACCGGTGCAATGTTTAAATTTTTTATTTTATTTTTAATTATTAATTAAACATACCCTGGACAAAAATTTGTTAGGCAACCCATATGCAATATATTTAATGACGTATTAAATTAAATATAAAATACGTTTCATCAAATAAACATCTCGGTGGAGGTCGTTTTATATCCGTATCCTATACTATAAGAATAACTTCAAGTATATATTATAGCACTGTGTAACTTTTTTATCCGGCTTTGGTATTCGAGGGTCCTATATATGAGATAATTTATGTTCAAGTGTAGGGTGAAGGGCCCTTCTTACCATACCATATAACGACTCAAATGGAGGTCTCTTTGACCTCACTCGAAAATACTGTATATTATACTGGCTGTTCCGAAACCCGAAAAAAGCGCTATAATAAATTGCCTATAACAAAAATATTTTTCATATCATATTCCCGGAGATTAAATGTTAGATTAGATTATGTTAGTAATAAGATTTGGTTTCTAAATTTATTTATTTTTTTTGTTTTTGATTTCACATTAATGTTTAATTCTATATTATTATTCTATTATTCTTCAGGTTACCGATATCAAGCAAAGAATAAGCTCGTTGTGGCAGTGGGCTGGTCACACACTCATGAGAACAGATGGCTGATGGGCCAATAAGGTTCTAGAGTAGAGGCCGCGTTTAGGTAGACGAAGTGTTGGTCGGCCATTAACTAGGTGGGAAGACAGCTCCGTGCGTTGGCCGGTCCGTATTGAATGCGACAAGGGATCAGCCGTCTTGGCGTTCATTGAGAGAGGCCTATGTTCAGCAGCTGACGGATAGAGATGGATGATGATGATTCTTCAGTCTGTAAGAACTCCCCCTAGGAGATAAGATATATTAGCGCGTTTACTTTTTGGATTAGTCTAACTGTATATTTGGTTGTCACAAAATTTTTTATTTCGGTGGGAAGAGGGGTAAAAGCACCCGATGATAAGTGATCACATTTAATTCGGGCAGTATATATTTTTCTGGGTCATATCGAATAGTTTTGATAATAAGAACCCCGTGCGAAGTTTATACAAGTTTGTTCGCTAACTCTAAACTCTCCTAACAAGATAGCGATGGTTCTATATTATATTGATAAGGATAGGTACTCGTGTATATTTTAACCTTTAACTATGGACGTGCGGTCTCACAGGCCGCATGCAGTTTGTGATTCTCGTGCCCCCCTCTTCCCGCATACCCCACGGGTATGCCAGCCTCAGTAGCTTCGGTTTTAGTGGTAAAACGACCATTGAGAGTAAAGGTTACGTCGCCAGCTGAATATTCCTGAGAAATTTAGCTTTATATTTGGAGTGCGGTCTGTGAGACCGCACGTCCACATTTGTGTTATAAATTGACGCTGACGGTGATTCTGTTTGTTTTTTTTTTGTAAACTAAAATGTCAAAAAACGATCAACCAACGACAGTAGGCAAACCAAAATATCCACCAAAGATAAAACGAAAGACGACCCACACTTGTGTAGGCTCTAAACAGCCAGTTTGCCTACAATGCTCTAAGCCGCTATGCAAAGATCGCCTATAAATGTGACCAAGTTGAGCCCTTGTCGAAATTTTTATGTTTAGTTTCCAGAAGATTATGTTAAGTTTTTTATATTCTTTGTTCTTTATATTTTATTTTAAAAGAAGTTAAACAAACTAAAAAAGTCATTTTCCTGTGGTAATATACCTATAAAGTGATCTCAAGCTATAAAGTCCGAAAAGTGCCTTTGATTGTTATATCGTTAGATTTAGTTTAAAATAAATACATTTTTCATTAAAATTACATCTTTTATTTACATTTAGTAACTCTCCTAAGGGATAAAAAAAATGATATAATATTTACTCATCAAGATAGAAACCAGCCCGTAAAGATAGCGGTCTGTGAGGCCGCACGTCCATAGTAGTGTATCAAAAATGGAACGTCCATAGTTAAAGGTTAACCATATTCTCCGTATTATGAGAAAGCTATCTGTATGTCATCGCGAATCAGCCATCTTGTTGTACAGGCCTGTACACACGAGGAACTGTCCCCCAGGTACTTTTTTGTCCATTAAGATTCATCTCTTATAGATTGTATCGAATAACGCATATAAAATACTTAGGTACTGTAGTATCCCATACAAAAGGTCCGCCAAATTATCGAGGACACTGAGAGTTTTTAATGGCAAAAGGAAGCAAACAAGTAAGAGGTAGTGCTATGCTGCTTTGCATCCGAACTGGGCCGGCACGACCGGGGTGGTACCTCTCGCTCGCATAACACCGGCGTCAAGTGACAGCTATGCTGTCGCGTTTCGTGTGGTTTGTGAGTTTCCGGTGGCCCATTAGGGAAAAGAAGGGCAGCGCATCTGCGTGGCCTTGGTTGTGCGGATGTGCAAGCAGGCGGAGCCTTATGGTGACTACCAACGCCCATAGACATCCGGACAATCAAAGGTTATGCATATGCGTTGCCTTCCTTTTCCCTATCCCCCCAATGGGCCATTTGAATTGGATTGGACTGGACAAAAGTACGGGGGAATCCCTGAAAAAATTGAACTAACGTAGGCGTACGATTCACTCAATTTCCGGCAGCAAATGACCACACATATTTGATTTTCTTTTTTTTAATTCGGTCGATCGGTGGTCAGATGGTTCCATGATCGTTCGATTATTTGATCCACAACTGAACTGTGCTTTTAGTACGTCATTACTACAACGTACCGCATATCGCATTTGTTTGCCAAATATGCTGATTTATGCGCTTTAAACAAATTGGATCAAACACGTGCCGGGAAATCCTAACTACTATTATAAATGTGAGTTTGATTATACCAGCCGAACGACGAGGGACGTTGGGGTTTTAGTGTGGTGAAAGTCCCACATAACCACCAGCCAAGGCCCGGTGGTATCTATTAGATTCCCCGAACTAAAAAAAAGTTCCACCCGACGGTGACGCGGCTCAGACAGACAGATTGATTCTGTATTATGCTTTCACGCTTATGCTACTAAATCGATTTGATAAACCACAAGATCTCGCAAAAAAACACCGATTCCAACCAAGGATGATCCGTGAGGCTATTGAAATTAAAAAACATCCAAATTTCAATAGAGAAGATGGCTGGCTCTTACCGCCTGCTTGGGATCCCATTATTAATATTATCAAATCAAAATCCATCCATAATATGTCACAGATTAAAGCTACACTTTCTGCGTAAATAACCTAACCAAAATATTACATTATCAGAGAGAAACGCAGATTATAAGTTAAAATCCCCGTGTTCCCACGGGAATCGGAGCGTCGCGGGTGCAACCAAGAGGCGCTGCTAGTTTTCTATTTTATCTTTTTAGGGTTCCGTAGCCAAATCGCAAAAAATAACCCTTATAGATTCGTCATGTCTGTCTGTCTGTCTGTCTGTCTGTCTGTCCGTCCGTATGTCTCAGCCATTTTTTTCCGAAACTATAAGAACTATACTGTTGAAACTTGGTAAGTAGATGTATTCTGTGAACCGCGTTAAGATTTTTACACATAAGTAGAAAAAAAACAAGAAATTTTGGGGGTCCCCATACTTAGAATTGAAACTCAAATTTTTTTTGGTATCTATGAATAGGTCTTTAAAATTATACTGAGGTTTCTAATATATTTTTTTTTCTAAACTTTGCGCGAGAGACACTTCCAAAGTGGTAAAATGTATGTGTGTGTGTGTGTGTGTCCTGTAACTTCTAAAATAAGAGAATGATGAAACTAAAAAAAAATATGATGTAAATTCCATGCAAACTTCCACCAAAAATTGGTTTGAATGAGATCTAGTGAGTAGTTTTTTTTTAATACGTCATAAATCGTAAACCGCAATTTACCTTTCATTCAATCAACTCAAATATAAAAAAATAGTAATTCCATAAACATAAACCTTATTATTTGTTAAAGTGTCTAATGTTGTATATTATGTAATGGTACGGAACCCTTTGTGCGCGAGTCCGACTAGCACTTGGCCGGTTTTCTATCTCTTATGCGGACTGGTCGGTATTATTGAAGAGTAATTAGACCCGGTGGGACTTGTAATATTTTGTATTTTTGACTATCTATTTTGAAACTGAGAACATCATCTTATTCACTCCTATATTTTATAAAAATACATAAAAAATACGCCATACCATAATTTAGGAGGAAATTAATTAGCATACTAATTATGACTTTAATACGTGTCTCAGTGGCATTAGTTGTACTGGAAATGTATGCGAGTTCTTAACTGCAAATATACATATAACTATGTATCTACGCGGCTCTCTGTGACGTATTTGCGGTGATAAATATGACCTAAATACTGACATGTATTAATGCAGGAATATCTTTGTACGAGCTAGTTCTTCCTCTGTCAATACAACATATTAGTGTTCTAAATTCTAGTAAGTTTTACTAGAACTTAAACCTGAAAACCGTGTACCATCCATTTCTCAGAAAGTAATTCTGAATCAAACTGTTTCTCTCGATCTAGTTCTTTGACTAAGATGAAAGTTTCAAAAGACTACATAGTAACAGTTTTTCAAGATGGAGTTCTTTCGTATTCATGGTTGTAGTTATAGAAAGAAATAAAACAATTCATAAAATACATAATACCAGTCAACAGAGGCTTTACATATTTGTGTCCGGGGTCTGTCCGATACATTTACGTAAGACAATAAAACATCTTGATACAAATACATTTACAAAATTATCTCCACTCGCAATAACATGAAAAGATATTTTCTTTGAAAGTATTTGGCTATAAAAATATTGTTTGTACATAAAGAGATAAAAAATTAGTATGTCAAATATTGTTTTGTATAAATAAAAATGTTTCATTGTCTTTGTTTTTTATGTAAAACATTTACTGTTACATTTACAGTTTAAACAACTCACATGCTGTGACAGCCAACGGTATGATGCAGTTATGTCATGATACCATCTTTTATTATTGAATTTTATTAATTGTGAATTCTGAATTATAATATTAACAAAGACGTTTTACATTGACGTATTTTAGCAACTGTAGTTAATTACCTTTTCTGTAAAAGTTGCTTATGATTTAACAGAATTTTTGGTTTTCCATTATTTAAAGATTAGTTCCACTGGGTTTGTTTCGCCGGTTCTTCTTCGCGGGTTAATAGAAGGTGGAGTTAACTTAGCCTTTAATAAGATACCCATGCCACACGTTCTTATGAACCACGGGGTCGAGTTAGCGAGGTGTACATCCGAGATATTTTCACAGATTAGCTTACAGTGTAGTACAATAGTAATATCATAGTATAAGAAGTCATTTATAATAATAAATAATAATATCAACCCTTATATGTCCCACTGCTGGGCACGGGTCTCCTCCTCGAAATCAGGCGAGGCTGTGGACCATAGTGCACCGATGCGCTGGCTCAATGCGGGTTGGCGAACTTCACACACCTTTAAAGACTTATAATCTCATCAAGCATGCAGGTTTCCTCACAATGTTTCTTTCACCGGTGTTCAGGTGTCAGGATCGAACCCAGACCTCTAGCTCAAGAGGCCGAACCCATACCCACTCGACCACCGATGCATACGTACGGTGCAATATTTATTTTCTAAATTTGACACTTAAGCTGTATTCAGGATCAAATTAAACCCTATAATTTCTAGACCCTTGCTTGAACCAAACCATCGCTCATTCAGGTCAGTTCAGTCATTGAACAATCAATAAAATGATGTCATTTGAAAAACGTTTTCAAACATTTTCTTTGAGGTGCATCCAAACTTTCTGAAAGTCTGAAGCTATACGGATATTTAGCTAATGCTATGTTACGTCCGACTGATCTAGCAACAAAGTGTAGTTTTTTATCAGGGATAAAAGCTAGAATTGTGCATCTTAAACGCTACTTTGACCAAACACTTCGTGTGATATTTTACTAAACTTTAATCTCTTTACAAGTAGGGTACCACTATGTCTTACATGGAACAGCTGGGAGATACTTTTTTAACAAAATTAAGAGGACGCATTGGAAATTTTAACGTCAGTAATCTCGATTTTTTTTTCAGTAATTCCAAAACCAATGAAAATATAAGTTGGTGAACATTATAAAAATTAAAAATCTTATTTTATTAGTTTTCAATACATGATTTTTTATTTTTTTAGGTAAAATTAGGTAACTTTTGTAACAGACAAAAAATATCAAACACTTCTGTTTATAATAAAACAATTTTTACGGATTTTATCGCGGTTTATTAAGATTTTTACAAGCCCGACGTTTCGGATACTTTACAGCAACCATGGTCACGGGAGGACTGAGGTGTCATACGTCCTAATGTTACAAAGTTATTGGAAACAACCCTTTTTTTTTTCTTTAACGTCGGAAAATGCTCTGAGGCATCCCGCGGGGGAGTGGGTCTCCCCACGCGGGTATGTGTGACTCGCTGCGCCTGACAGCTGGTAAATGGACGCAACTCTACCCACTAAAACCCGGCGAGTGCCACCAATGCCGCCTTTGGTGAGGTGCCCCGGATCTAGAAAACAAACAGGGCACCTCGACAGATAGTCAGTCCCGCAAGGGACCGACGCCACCTCCACAGATGGGTGGTCCCGCACCACAGAACAACCCCTCCCAACGTCGGGACAGTACAATGGGGTGCGGTTCCCATCCTCACCCCTTGCCCCCTGCTCTTCTGCAACAACACAAACAGCAAAGAGCCCCCTCGGCCCAATTAGCTTCGCCCAAGGTGCACCGCTCACCCTAAGTTACTGAGCCCCACCGCCACGACAAGGCCTTAACCATGGTGGGGATTCGTAACCACCCTATGATACATCAATATATTAATCTACGCAGATAGTAGAGAGGACCAATTAAAAGGATCCTAGAAGCGAGATATATCGGAATTTGATATTTAGGCATCTCTAACTCTACGCTCACGCGACTGTATATAGATTCAAACAGTTTAATTAGTTTACATATATAATTAATTACCATCAGGTGGTCTGTCCGTATATCTCTCCAGTAATAAACTAACAAGGGAACATGAGTCAGAACCTAACCTTTTACAGATACGTCCGTTATCCTTAAACGTAAATTTTAATTGATTTGCTAAAGCTTTGTTAACCGACTCCAAAAAAGGATTTTATTTTATTTGATATAGTTTGTGCGTCGAGCATATAACCGGAATAGTGCGGTAATATTATGTGTTTTATATAAAAACAAATTCCGCCGAAGTGCTGCGGGGCTACGCCGGTTCTATGCTCTGTTTGGGTAACTGATGGCCATTGATGGATAATTAGCCGATGGGACGTACATGCAGATCACTGGTTGGTTGAATTTATATTACGTCAGTGACAAATCACTGACCAGTTTCTAAATGTTATGGCTCACATTACCACTCCATCCGTTTATATGCTCGATGAGTTTGTGAGTCTATGGTAATACTGGCTTTACTCCGCGGTTTTACCCGTTCCTTTTGAAAGAAGTACTTTTCACTAAAATAGCATAGGTATGAACCATTCTTAACAATTAGAAAATAAATGATATTTTTTAATACTTACTTTCAATACTTTTCATCCAACTCTCGGAAGGGTAGGCACTTGGTTTTTGGCTAGTCCCAGGTGAACATTCATGGGCGACGTAGACCATTTACCATTAGAGGGGAGAAGGGACAGTACCTACTTGGGGGGCGGCAAATTTGGAGATCAGCAAAATTTTTACAGCACATAAAATGTATAGATCTGCCATTGACACACCATTTCCAAATTATGGAGTAATAAAGGTAAGCATTACATATGAAATTCAGAGGCGGCCTACAGACGGCCAATCTGTAAATCTACTTCTTACTATATATACCATCTTTGTCAATCCAACACATACATTTTATTTCATTTTTAGGGTTCCGTAGCCAAATGGCAATAACGGAACCCTTATAGATTCGTCATGTCTGTCTGTCTGTCCGTCCGTATGTCACAGCCACTTTTTTCCAAAACTATAAGAACTATACTGTTGAAAATTGGTAAGTAGACATTAGGATTTTTATATATAAGTAGAAAAAAACAAAAAAATTTGGGGGTCCCCATATTTAGAACTGAAACTCAAAAAAATTTTTTTCACCAAACCCATATGTGTGGGGGGTATCTATGAATAGGTATTTAAAAATGATATTGAGGTTTCTAATATTATTTTTTTCTAAACTGAATAGTTTGCGCGAGAGACACTTCCAAAGTGGTAAAATGTGTTTAATTGCATTTAATTTCATAAACATAAACCATATTTTTTGTTAAAGTGTCTAATGTTGTATGTTATGTAATGGTACGGAACCCTTTGTGCGCGAGTCCGACTAGCACTTGGCCGGTTTTATTATTTATTTATTAGATCCACCAACAAGGATACACATTGACACATTATTATATGACTACATAATATATGAGTGTTATAGCTGAATGTGGCCTCAGTTAGACGTGGATGCAACATGCACAAGTGAGGCTTTAACGCTTAATTGCAAAGAACACAATTATAGATACTTTACTATTAAGAAGCTTAACACTATTAACCTCAGTATTAACCTAACAGCATTTTTAATTAAAGTTTTTAAGTTGTTTTTGAATTTTCACAAGCAAGACAGTATAACGAGAATATGTGTATTCTCGTTATGCGAAATCTTGTTGTAAATCCTTTCATACAACAAATCGTAATCCTCCTTCAGTTCGAAGACATTTTCAATTACAAGTATAATCCGAACCCCACACAATAAATGATATGCCTGTCAATATCAGTCGTGTTCACATCTCCACGAAGGGAACATGATAAGAACGTGAATTGAACGTGGAATGAACGTGGTATGTTTTCCCCTTCATATTTTTTATAGCATAGGAGGGTGTCGCGTTTACGTTACAAGGGCAAATGAGTCGAAGCGTTTTGGCGACTATCGACGCTCATACACATCCAGACCAACAAAAGTTATGCAGATGTGTTACCCTCCTTTTTCCTACCCCTCCAATGGGAAAGCGGAATCTTACGAAACTAACAAACATTCAAATGTTGAACATAAATTATACTAATATAAAGCCATAATAAAATACAAAATGTAAGAGCCACCATGCTGCTTTGCGTCCGAACTGGGCCGGCACGACCGGGGTGGTACCTCCCGCTTACATAACACCGGCGTCAAGCGACAGCTATGATGTTGCGTTTCGTGCGGTTTGTGAGTTTCCGGTGGCCCATTGGGGGGGTAGGGAAAAGGAGGGCAACGCATCTGCATAACCTCTGGTTATGCTGAAATGTATGGGCGTTGGTACTATAAGGCTCAGACTGCTCGTTTGCCCCCTTATGACATAAAAAAAACAAAGAACCTAAAACTAAAAACCTTAAAAAATATAATATAATAACTAAAATATATTATTAAAAAGGAGTCCCTTTAGGCAAGGTTCCGAAGATACTGGCAGCGTTCCCCCTTTGAAAAGCTAGACTAATTCTTTGTCCGAGGTAGCTGCCAGCTCTTCGGTCTCCTGGGATGTCGACTAACCTTTGTGCTTGGACCCCACGGACCAAGGGTCTCGCACCGAATGGGACAAAATCATATTCGGAGCCTAAAAAACTAAAGTATGCAAGTACAGGGGTATTTGCATACTTTAGTTTTATCAGCCGCTTCACAAGCCGTACCAGATCTGTTGTTGGTTCCATGTAGATAGGACATGTATGTGTATTGTGTCTGAACAGATTGCATCCCACACCAGCACCCGGCCCATCTTCCATGGAATCAAACTCATACCGTCCGGTCTCTTGCCATCGTCTCTTGCAATTAGAAAGACGCCACCTCCACAGAGGGGTTGTCCCGGGCCACAGAACAACCCCTCCCAACGTCGGGACAGTACAATGGGGTGAGGTTCCCATCCTCGCCCCTTGCCCCCTGGTATTTTGTCCCCTCTTCCTATAAGAGGGGTACAAAGAGCCCCCTCGGCTCAATTAGCTTCGCCCAAGGTGCTGGGCTCACCCTAGGCTACTGAGCCCCACCGCCACGTCAAGGCCTGAACCTTGGTGGGGAAACTAGGCAGAGCCTGTTCTTATGGCAATCAAACTACTGATACATACTTATATATTTCTAAATAAGTACATAATATTATAGATAAATTACACCCAGACACAGAATCATGCTCATCACACAAATATTTGTCCTGGGTGGGGATCGAACCCACGACCTTCTGGTTTAGCAGCCAGGGTCACTAACCACTAGACCAACAGGCCAGTCATGAAAAGTATAAATTTTTGAATGTAATTACAAAAATATTGGACATTCCGAAAATAAGTTTATTTTTTAATTATAATACTTGACGAAGCTTAATTATTACTTATCTCAACTTTGATGACAAAAGTTGAGTTTTGTCATTTAAGTTATAATTAGAACATTTTTTAAGCAATGAAGATAACTTGTTCATTTAACGGTTATTCAGTTTTTGCTCTCTAAAATGTATGACCGCCTTTGCAAAGTATTTTTTATATCATAGGAGGGCAAACGAGCAGTCGAAGCTTTAGACTACCGACGTCCATACACGTCTGCACCACCATTATGCAGATGTTCTCCTTTTCCCCATTCCCCCAATGGGCTACGGAAACTCACAAGCTGCACGAAACGCGACAGCATAGCTGTCACTTTCCGGCGTGTTATGTGAGCGAGAGGTACCACCCCGGTCGTTCCGGCCCAATTCGGCTGCAATGCAGCATGGCATTACCTCTTACAATGACGCCTATACGCCATATTTCATTATAATTTTTTTATGTTATTGAAATAGTCAAACTGGCAAACGTACCACCTGGTGGTAAGTGGCCGACGTCGCCCATGAACATAATCTAGTTTACCTGGAACGAGCCCACACAACTTATTTCTGTGTTGCCTATTCTGATACAATATTTTGTCTCGGTGACAGTAGGTGTCTACATCATTGAAATGCTTTTATCAAATACTAGTTGTTTCCCGCAGCTGCGCACGCGTAAACTTAGATTTACAGCCGTATCCAGAGTGATGATGATTATTTTTATTGCCTAAGTTACTCTTTATAACATGAGCTATCTGCCAATAAAAGTCTCGTCAAAATCGGCCGGGCCGTTTAAGAGATTAGCCAGCACAAACAGAGAGACAGACAAAAATTGTAAAAAATGTTATTTTGATATACGTACCGTGTATACATCCATATGCACTTAGTAAAAAGCGTTTATTTTAATATTACAAACATACACTGCAGTTTTATTTATCTGTATACAAGGTTGATATAGCGAGAGGCATTAAATTAAACCACGTATACTACGTACCATTTTCAGGCTACACACAAAAACTTAGACCAATAGAATCAATCGTTTAGTCACAGGATATTTTTAAAGTTTTAAAGCCGCTCCGGTTTGTTCGACCCGGTGAGACGCAACGTGCTGTGCGACGTTGCCTTTTAGATTTGAAGGTCAGTGGGTCATTTTACAAAGGTTGTTTACGTTTTACTTCGACTATTCACGTGTTTAAGTTCTTTGAAAAACTTTTTTTTATTTCTCTCATAAACAATTTTTTTACAGTTGCGAATTAACCGTAAGCATGTATAGTATATGTGGTTTAATTTAATGCCTCTCGCTTTTATCAACCTTGTATAAGGGCTTTTATCATTAGGGCACGTACGGGCCCTCACGAGGGATCCAAAATACGAAGATATGTGTGTAATGTTCCATTAGTATATTTAAGGCTTCTGATGGTGGCAAGGGGTGTTCTGTGCTTTTCACATCCGGGACACTCCCCTTCAAGCGGCTGAAGGCAACTCACAATGGTTCTAGTGCGGTATATTGGCCCCGGGGGTGAAGATCCATCCCCGGGTGAACACGCAAAGCATTGGAAATGCTGAGACAATTTTTTTTTAACAAAAATTAAAACCGACTTCAAATAAAAAAAAAAAAACAACTAAAAAGTAATAAAATAATTTCCTTAATTTTTGTGCCTACAAATAATCAACTTGTTCTTCTACTAATATACAATCTTTGCGTTTATTGATTTGATTATTTGTAGGCACAAAAATTAAGGAAATTATTTTATTACTTTTTAGTTGTTTTTTTTTTTATTTAAAGTCGGTTTTAATTTTTGTTAAAAAATTTTTATTTCTTCATTTTTAGTGATTTCAAAATTTGATAACTATTTTTATTTGTCTGAAATATGGGTAGAACTATTAAACGCGTTGCTCAGATTAAATAGCGCTGTATTAATGAGATGACCGTAGAAAGGGTTTAATTCATTACATAACAAATGAAAAAACCGAAATGGAATTGTGTAAAACTTTATATACATGTAATTGAAAGCAATCACGGCAGATTTGCTGCTATTCGTTAAATAATTCCATTATTATAGGTATAGAACATCACCAATATATAGATATAGAATGGATATTATGATTGAAGTACCTTGAAAAACTATGATGCGCTTCCAAGGCACAGTTGGTTTTTGTTCATTTAACAACGACAAGTAATAAAATTACATGATTTTGGCATAATATTATTTACCGTATGAAGTAAGCCCAATAAAAGCTGTAAATCGTCGAGGATTCCCCTAGACTGTGTGTGGTCTCCATCATCACACCTGTAATGGCGCTTATAACCCATATGGGTATAAGGTTCTCATCAATTTAAATTAATTAAGTCCAAACACAAGGTAGCTACTCTAAACTGTTGAGGAGTTCCTTTAACTGTCCTTTGTCTTCATCATCAGACCTCTCATGACAGTCACAACCCATCTAGGTGTAAAGTTCTCATCATTACAAATTAATCAAGCCCAAACACAAGGTTACTGATGTAAATCGTTGAGGAGTTCCCTCGATTGTCTTTCGGCTCCAGCATCAGATCGACTCCAGACCTTCATTAAATTGTAGTCCTTCAAAACACTTTATAAAAAAAATATCAAACGCACTAGTCGCCCCTACGATTTTCAAAAGTTCCCCTCTATTTCTCTGGGATGCCATCATCAGATCCTGGTTTCCTTGTCATGGGACCATTTGGGAAGTATACCCTTTAGAACAAAAAAAGAATTTTTCAAATCGGTCTATCCATATTCGAGTAATCAGGTAACACTTCTCACACGTTTTGGAAGTGAGCCAAGTTCAATTAAAAAGTTATGATTAAAATTTCACATTTCTTCTGACATTTTTACTTTAAGACGCTGAAAGAGCTTGTCTGTGACTATCTGTGTGGATTTTTTGCATTCGTTATTATGTCACAAGAAGATTATCATTATCATCATCGTCGCCATCATCATCATCATCATCGCCATCATCACCATCATCATAATCATCATCATCGTCGCCATCATAATCATCATAATCATCATCATCGTCGCCACCATCATCATCATCATACATGACCGTACTTTATATCATTATTATCATCGGGGATCAGTCGTCTTGGCGTTCATTGAGGGAGTTGTTCAGCAGTGAACAAATAGAGGCTGATGATGTTTATTGTGAACCTTTTACCGTTTATCCGAACACAACTTTTTTCTTATAAACGCCAAGACGGCCGTTTCTCCGCCACTTTCATCTTCGACTGCCTCTGCGAAGGCGTCCCATCGTGTTAGATGTCTCTTTCTCCCAAATACTCAAACGAATCTCAAATTTAAGACGTACTTAAACTCATGCTACAACGTGTCAGATTCAAAGAAAAAAGAGTGACAACACGAGTTTAAGTACGTCTTAAATTTGAGATTCGTTTGAGTATTTGGGGGTTTGTCTTCCAGAACATTCGCTTGCTAAACATGTTTTTAAAATTACCAGTATTAAAACAGTTATGAAAGACACAATAAACGTTTAATCCTGGGAACATTATCCGGGGAACTAAAGTAATTGGACCGTCTATTTGAAGCCGGGTACAATATCCGGCTGCAGGCTTCCCGGATCAGATCTGTTAGCAATTAATGTCTAGCTTACAACTCTTTCAACTATATAAAGATTGTTTATTAGAAACTGCAACAAAATGGCTATTTTAAAAGGGATTGTACTAAAAGTAATCTACGACTGAAACATTGCGTTAAATACGTCCGTTTGTGGTTTCTATTGAAAAAGTCTTAGAGTGAAGGTTTCATCGTCGACGTCGCCCATGAACATAAACCAGTATACCTGGAACGAGCCCAGGCAACTTATTTATGTGCTGCCTATCCTGAGACATAAGATGTTAAGTCTCGGTGCCAGTAATTACACTGCCTGTCTTGCCCTTCTCTCAAACACAGCAAAGCTGTTTCACGGGAGAAACAAGCAAGACCCATGCAACCGGGAGCGCGGCACAGCGCTTCCCTCCCACCAGTTAATTTTAATAAAAATTTCGTCCCACTAAATGATTAAATAATTTGGTCAAAGTTTTTTACTTCAATGAAACAGATTTGTATTTACGTTTTTTTTATAGATCACAATATTTATTAATTAGTGTTAATAATAATATGAGCCTAATTGTGACTGGGCTAAACAAGCTATTGATGCCACTTAAGAATAGTGTTATAATCCGTTATCTGTGTTATAAATATTATATTATATTCTTAATGTTCATAATGGTACACGTAGCGCCGCATATCTTTGCGAAAACTTTATATTTGTCCTACATTAACTTTCATAGCACACTTGCGTTTTCGTATCCCACGTATAATGTTAGACTCTAATTGATACAAAATTTACAGAAATATATTGACTTTATACAGGATGACCTGAAATTCGATACATTCCTTTGAAAGACAGAAAGTAGACCTCATTTACAGTAATATTTTTAATGGCATCCCCTATCCGAAAGTTGATATTTACAAAGTTATTGAAATTTCAAAATTTTTTTCTTTATTTTCGACTTTTTGACTTTGACATGACGTATTTTTAAAAATGTTTTTCTTTTTAGTGATTTTTTTATGTATTTTAACCGTCAATGAGTCAAATAATATTTTTAAGGAATAAATAGGGACAAACTAAGCGAGAATTTTTCATTATGAGACATGAAACAGAATTTTCTTTTAAGAAAAATGCACATTTTTCTTAATATATAATAATAATAACAAAGAGGAGGCCCCGAGAATAAGATCAGGGGGGATCAGGGGCATTTCACTTAGTACATTTGGTTTTTTGTATGAGATTAGAAAGTCGTTAGATGGCGCTATTTTAGTTTTTTTTATGTCTATGAAATTTTTACATGTTTTATGTTGAAGATATATGTCAATACATGTTATTCTTATATAAAATAAACGTGATTTATTTTTTAACAATTATAGGTATAATATTATAGGTAGATATAAATAGGTATATTTAATACTTAATCGAAATTAAATTCTTTACTTGACAAGTTTGTACAATTAAACTTGAACCAAGTGTTCAATGGTCACACCAAATAATATATTTAGGGAGCCAACATTAATATTTTAAAGTTTCTGATTGGTTAATTATCAAATTGAAGAGTTTCAATTTATTGTATTATTGTTAGAAATAAATTGCAAATTATAAATATGATTTTGAAAATATGAAAAGAATAAATATATATTAAAATTACTAGACTTTTCTGGGCTGAAATTTAAAATAATTTTAAAATCGCCGCGAATATTGGAACGTAATGACTTTTTTTAGTCTGTGCTAACATTTCTCAATTTAGAATTAATTTTTGTTATTACGTAGTATTCCCTAGTTTGTGTTTTTAATTATTCAATCTTGAATGTGCTCTAGTTGTTTTATTTTCTTATCCACTCATGTTTTAAAAAACCATTGTGAGTTGTGACTATGATTACGTAAGAAATTACATGAAGACAGTTTTCTATACGGAAATTAATACAATGCCAATTACATAAAAATCAAAATTGTGATTTCATATGCAATTTGGTTAGTAATTTTTTCACATACATTAGTGGTGCAAATATATAAATAATATATTAAGTGGACGCAGAAAAGACACAGTGATAGTGATACAATAAAAATTTACCTTGTCAATATTTCAATAATAGACGAAAAAATAAAATAATAATTAGTACCTACACATTGTTTTATTTAAAATCCTACATAATAACGTCACGTCAATTTTAGCTATAGGGATACTTATTTGTCTTGCAAATCATTGCAACGGAATAAAGTATTATTCCCATTTTTTTTTCATCATTAGCTAAAATTGTTTAATTATCTTATAATATTGCATATTATAAGCATACGACCATTATATAATGCATTATATGCGTATATAATGGTCGTGTGATTGACTTTTAGTGCTGTAATATCGTGTTAGATGGCGTTGGCGGCATTATTTTAAGATACGCTGTGTAATGTATTCCATCTCATTCTTTTACACGTTCAATCATACAGATTTATATGTTTGTCTCTTTCTACGTAACGCCTCAACTTTTGTGTTACACTTGATTTTACTCCTCATAAAATTTCCGTACCGGGCCGTATAACTCAAATCGTTTCTTAAGGAGTAAACTCCAAAAATGTATGATACAATGCGTACAAATATTCTAAATAACTTCCTTATCTCATTAGCTTTATATTATAAAAGGTGCAAATGTCTACATAAAAATATGACGTTGTAGTAAACATAGAAGTTGAATGAAATAATGTCTAAATCGATTTATTTGCGATAAGGTTAAAATAAAAGGAAAAACTTGAATTTAATTACGTTTATTGTGTTTAAAAATCATAAATGTTTAATTAAATTTAATAATAAATATTCTACTTAAGGTCTTGTTCAAAATGTGAACCTCTGTTTCTGATACAGGCCCGTAGTCTTCTCCGTACCTCTGTTTTGATTATTCTGGTAGTAAGACTAGCTTTGATTTCATCTGCTACATTTCTTATGCGGCTTCTGAGCTCCTCTACAGTAGTTATGGGTGTAGTATACACCAAAGCCTTCATATGACCCCAAAGATAAAAATCACACGGGGTCAAATCGGGACACCGTGCTAGCCAAGGAATTGGCCCGCCTCGACCTATCCAGCGATGTGGGTAAGTTTGGTCTAGCCACTGGCGTACGCCGAGGCGGAAGTGCGTCGGGCAACCATCATGCTGGAGTGTATACTACACCCATAACTACTGTAGAGGAGCTCAGAAGCCGCATAAGAAATGCAGCAGAAAATTCTGTTTCATGTCTCATAATGAAAAATTCTCGCTTAGTTTGTCCCTATTTATTCCTTAAAAATATTATTTGACTCATTGACGGTTAAAATACAATATAAAAAAATTCACTAAAAAGACAAACATTTTTAAAAATACGTCATGTCAAAGACAAAAAGTCGAAAATAAAGAAAAAAAGTGTGTGTACTAGCGTACACTCGTAAGAAGTGAAACTTCTTTATGACGTTATTTTTCAAATCACGCGTGGTAGGGATAAGAAAAAGATGGCGCGTAACGGAAGAATGTGACGCGTAACGAAAAAATGTTACACTAAATTTTTTTCCAACCCCGATAAATAAGTTTCACTTCAAAAAAAGTGTGTGTGTACTAGCGTACACTCGTAAGAAGTGAAACTTCTTTATGACGTTATTTTTCAAATCACGCGTGGTAGGGTTAAGAAAAAGATGGCGCGTAACGGAAGAATGTGACGCGTAACGAAAAAATGTTACACTAAATTTTTTTCCAACCCCGATAAATAAGTTTCACTACAAATATTTTTGAAATTTCAATAACTTTGTAAATATCAACTTTCGAATAGGGGATGCCATGAAAAATATTACTGTAAATGAGGTCTACTTTCTGTCTTTCAAAGGAATGTATCGAATTTCAGGTCACCCTGTATAGTACTAGAACTAGTTTATTAAAAGTCTATGGTGCCTCCTCCAACAGATTCAAAAATTCGAATACGTCGTTGGCGAGAAAAAACATTTTTTTTTATCATGTTCTTCTTCTCCTTTTATTTATGGCATACGATTTCTATTTTGTTAGTATAATATGCACTAAAGTTTGTCAAATGTTAGTAAACGAAAATATGGCAATTGGTTAACATATACGAGAAACTATTTTTTTTTATTCAGGCTAAATCTTTGAGGTCTGAGGAATTATTTTTCTGTCATAAGAAAGCAACCGAGCAATCGGAGCCTTATGGTGACTAACGACGCCCATATACATTCGCACAACCAAAATGTATGCAGATGCGTTGCCCTCCTTTTCCCTATCCCCCCAATGCGCCACCGGAATCTCACAAACCGCACGAAACGCGGTAGCATAGTTGTTACTTGACGCAGATGTTATGTGAGCGAGAGGTACCACCCCGGTCGTGCCGGCACAATTTGGATGCAAAGCAGCATAGCACTACCTCTTTATACTAAACTTTTTTTTTTCCTTTAGGCCAAAGCTGTGAGGTGAGGATTTTCGCAGCCTTATTGGAATAGTGGATGATATGAAGTCGTTCAAAGAGGCGCGGTTCAACGCTCACTCTTATAGTAGAAAATGTACTGAACCCATCTACAAATAAATACAATTTGTATAGCATATAAATATATACAATGTAAAAACAACTCGCATTGTGAGGATTTTTTTATTCCCTGTGATTTTTTGTGTTGAAATGTATAGATCTTTATCCAGCACGTAACAGGCGCATTTCAAACTGACACACGATACACACGATACTGCGGGCTTTTGTACCTTGTGTTTTCAGCGCACATATTTTTCGAGTTTTGTGTAATATTTGATTTAGCACGCACATAATTCAATGTTTTGTTGTAAGATATATTTCGTGAGAAAGTTTACCTTCAATAAAGATTTTATTGCGGTTAGTTATGTATAATATTCACATCTGTGGCTCAATGGTTAGCGCGTTGGCGCTCGAGGCGGAGGTAGCGGGTTCGAATCCCACCAGGCAACAAAAATATTTTCTGTGGTCCTGGTTCATGGATGTGTATTAAATATGTGTAATATATAATAAAAATCTTAAATATATGTCTAGTATAAAAGTATTAAATATATTTTCGTTGTCTGGTACCCGTAACACAAGTTCTTCGAGAACTTACTACGGGACCAGTTTGACGTGGTGTGAAAGCGTCCATAGATAAAAAAATAATAATGTAGTGTTAAGCAGCCTTAACACTACATTATATTTTTTTAGGTATATTTAGTATGTAAATTTCTTTCATTATTATTCCGTTCACTTCTGATGTGATAAATATATTTTTGATCTTCTTAATGCTATACACAATGCCATCTATTGACACGTTTAAGTAAACTTAAAAACCCTTCGTACCGTCTGCCGAAAAACCCCTGAGACATCCCGCGGGGGAGTGGGACTCGCTGCACCCGAAAGGTAGTAAGTGGATGCATCTCTACCCACCCGATCTGTTGAGCAAACAGGGCACCTCGACGGCAAGTCAGTCCCTCAGGGAACCGACGCCACCTCCACAGATAGATTATCCCGCACCACAGGACAATGCCTCCCAACGTCGGAACAGTACAATGGGGTCAGGTCCCCGTCCTCGTCCCTTGCCCCCTGGTCTTTAGTCCCCTGTTCCTATAAGAGGGGTACAAAGAGCCCCCTCGGCTCAATTCGCCACAAGGCCTGAACCTGGGGGATATACCTAGTCTATATTAATATCTCTTATACAAACAAAGGACCAATTAATACAGATTATTGGCAGCCATGCTTCTATGTACATTATACCTCTAGTACCTACACATAAGGCAGCCGCCGAAAGCCCACAAAGGCTTATCTTTTATAATTAATTGTAAGCAATAAATTGTTATTTGTATGTATGGACTTAGTAATTCTATTAAGTGATTGGGAGCAATGGTCCAGTGGGTAGCTCGGCTTCTTGAGTGAGAGATCTGGATTCAGATTTTGTCGGGCAAAATGGGTTTTTCGAAATTTCTCCGCGTGAGAACATGAGAGCATCGCTTGTTCACCGGTGAAGGAAACATTGTGGGGAAACCTGCATGCCTGATTAAGTTCACCAACACGCACTGGGCCAGCATCGGTGAACTATGTCCCAAAACCCTCCTCGCCTTATTTCGAGGGGGAGACCCGTGATATTAGGACATGTAAGGCTTGATGATGATAATGAGAAATATCTTTATTCTAGTTGATAAAACTTTTATCAATGGCAGAGATTTGTATCCTATCTTTTCAGAATGTTCATCAAAATGACTAAGCCCTTATCTATATTCTGTATGTGCGTAACCCAATCCTATAGAGTAGGTACTTTGCCATTGACAGTGAATTATTAAAGGCAAGCTAGTTAAACTAGAAATTTTAGTTATTTTTTGTTATATTACACAAAAAGATAATTTTAAACAAAGAATGTACAAACATGACGTATTAAAACTGAGATGTTTATGTAAAATACTAGCTGTTGCCCAAAGCTTCGTCCGTGTTAACTTACTCAACTTAACTACTGTTAGTCACAGCTTGATTTTATATAGCCTATAGCCTTTCTCGATAAATGGGCTATCTAACACTGAAAGAATTTTCCAAATCGGACCAGCAGTTCCTGAGATTAGAGCATTCAAACAAACAAACTCTTCAGCTTTATAATATTAGTATAGATAGCTGTTGCCCGCAGCTTCGCCCGCGTTAACTTTTGTCTAAAAAATAAAATAAAAATTAAGAGGTGTACCACCCTTAACATTTAGGGTCATGAAAAAGAAAAGAAAGATGTTGACAGATTCTCAGACCTACCCGATATGCACACAAAATTTCATGAGAATCGGTCGAGCCGTTTTGGAGGAGTTTAATTACAAACACCGTGAAATGAGAATTTTATATATTAGACTAGTTGTTGCCCGCAGCTTCGCTCGCGTTAACTTATAGTTACAGCCGCATACGGATTCATGATGATTATTTTTATAGCCTAAGTTACTCCTTGTAGCATCAGCTATCTGTCATTTAAAGTCCCGTCAAAATAGGCCCAGCTGTTTCAGAAATTAGCCAGAACAGACAGATAGGCAAAAATTGTAAAAAATGTTATATATACTGCGGTAATACCTAACGAGTACGATCAATTATGGTTTTCCCTTAATACCTTTATACATAAAATAAGTGCGTATTTCATAGGGTTTACACTTATATTAATACTAGCTGTTGTCCGCAGCTTCGCCCGCGTTAACTTAGATTTACTAGGAAATGCTATGAGGCATCCCGCGGGGGAGTGGGTCTCCCCACGCAGGTATGTGGGACTCGCTGCGCCCGACAGCTGGTAAGTGGACGCAGCTATACCCACTAAAACCCGGCGAGTGCCACCAATGCCGCCTTTGGTGAGGTGCCCCGGATCTAGTAAACAAACAGGGCACCTCAACGGCTAGTCAGTCCCGCAAGGGACCGACGCCACCTCCACAGAGAAGTTGTCCCTCAGTTACTCTATCATAGCATCAGTTATCTGCCAGTGAAAGTCCTTACAAAATTGGCCAAGTCGTTTTAGAGATTAGCCGGAACAAACAAACAGACAGACAGACAGAGACATAAAATGTTATTTTGGTTTATTATGATGTACCTATCGTGTATACATCCATATGCATTTAGTATAAAGTTATTTTAATATTACAAACAGACACTCCAATTTTATTTATCTGTATATAAGTACATAATATACGAAAATAACATTTTTTACCATTTTTGTCTGTCTGTCTGTCTGTCTGTTTGTTCCGACTAATCTCTGAAACGGCTCGGCTGATTTTGACGGGACTTTCACTGACAGATAGCTGTGTTCTAAGGAGTAACTTAGGCTATAAAAATAATCATCATCAAACCGTCTACGGCTGTAAATCTAAGTTAATGCGGGCGAAGCTGCGGGCAACAGCTATCATTCATATAGACATCTGTAAACTGTCTGCACAGCGTGTAGCGCACAGCTTTACTGTCTGTCCGTGTACCACTCAATGACTCAAGTTTATTTATGCTCTCCATCATAACAAATGATACTAAACGATGTTATGCAGTATGAAGCAGTAAAATGTATTTTTTATAGCATGGGAGACAGTCGGCGACTTTTGGCGACTATCAAAGCCCATATACATCCGCACAACCTGAGGCTATGCGCATACGTTACCCTCCTTTTCCCTATCCCTCCAATGGGTCTCCGGACTCAAAAACCGCACGAAACGCGACAGCGTAACTATCACTTTACGCCGGTATGTGAGCGAGAGGTAACAAGTCGTGCCGTGCCGGCCGAATTCGGTTGCAAAGCAGCATGGCACTTACAAATGTAGCCCGCGTAAGATTTTTTCGAATGCTCTTCTTAGAAGGCTGCCCTTGGAAGTAGTGGTAAACTTAATTTGATATAAGATATTTTTTAAGAAGTAGGTATGTTACTTGACTTTTGAACTTAAAAATACTAAATTAGATTTTTCTTAAAGTATTACTAATATATAATTCATACATCCTACATAATCTGCCCCTCACCTCATAATATCTTAATGATAGTCTATCGAATGCGTACCTCGATTCACTTTATTGATGGCCAATTTGCATATCGAATTGCCTGAGAATGTTCTCGACATGTTATATTTTGTATCTGTAATTTTGAATGGCTTCTTTTTTTAAATTCACAAAATGTCAGACGTCGCACCTGGCTGTAAGGGTGCGTTCACGATTATTTTTCTTAGCGATTATTTGCCGAATATAAAAAAGAAGACGAAGAAGATTATTGTACGGGCTGAGACGTACCCGCACAGTCTTTGATTGATAGAAAAGTTGATTAAATAATAGAAAAGTTGTGTTTAAGTTATGATATATTTTAACTGATAATTATAATATGATAGATGATAGAATGATAGAATGACTGCGCACGTTGGTTGCTGGATTACAACTCCCTCATTTTATTACTTATTACTAATGTGGCGTAATGTAGCGACGTAGCGTAAACTGCTTACGCCGCGGATTGTACGAGCTGGCCGGTACATGCTCCCGGGCCGAAAGATGGGAAAGCGGATGAGATGAAATTTACAAGGTGATAGACAATTTTGGCTTAGTTAATAATAATTGAACAAATAAACTATCTGATATTGTAAAAACCGATTGAAGTATAGGCGAATTGCCTCTATCCTGTCTAGCCCTATGCGCACTGCGGGCGTTGTCACACACTTCACTTATTAGCATATGACTATTACACTGCACTTCACTACACTGCTGATCAACGCGCGCCGGGTGCGGCCGCTCGCGATCCCGTGCGGCGCGCCGCCGGCGCCATGCTAACGCCGCTCCCGCTGCCACCACCACGAAGATCGCCACGTACTGATGGACGTCATGATGAGATATTCCCTCTGACAGGGGCTCATTTCGCTTCATTGTGTCTATCTGGTCTTGTATGGCAAGCAGCTGTTTCTCATTAAATGTTTCCGAGCTAGTACTGGCAGGCAACTCAGGCAGCGAGATATTGATTAGATGATTTATGGGAGCTGCCAATTATTGTGTGTCAGAATGAGCGTATGATTCTGTGATTTTGTAAAACATAAAAAGAAGAAGATGATTATTCCGTCAAACGGCTTTACAGTTTCCGATTGAGACTATCACATCAAAATAAGCAATGGACTGGTCATCTGGGTCAGGACATGAGCGAATTTGACTCGTCAAAGTAAGTAACTTAACTTTTTTGTAAGTTTTTGTGCCATGTGATATCAACTAAAGGCGACGAACGGGGGTTCGTAGGAGGCGCTACTTAATGCGCCTCCAGTAACGCCCCTGTGTTCGTGTCGAGCTCAGGATGGGAACTTGGGTCTGTATGGCAGGACGCTGTGGGGACTGCTTTGTAGCGGCCGAGCAGTCCCCCCTTACGAGGAGTAGTAACTTGCACTGGCCTCGGGGCCAGCCTGTCGCTGAGATGATTCTGTATGTTGCCTGCATATCCAGGACCCTCAAAAAGAGACTGAAGGCTTTCGTAGTCGTTTTAATTAGGTGTAGGATCCGGGCTGCATCCATAAGGGTTTCACTGCGATATCACAAAAAAGCTATAGGTATCAACTAACATAGGAAACTTCAACCTTAATTTGCCATTAATTGATCAGTACGGCACGTCATCGTCATCGTTATCAGCCTTTTTCCATCCACTGCTGGACATAAGTCACTTTCAATGAACGCCGAGACTGTCGTTCTACGCGCATTTATCCAGGTGCGAACCACTGCTCAAAAATTATCTTCCCATCTAGCAATTACGTATGTTTTTGGATAATTATAAAACATTTCAGGATGGTACTAAAAATACACACCGTGATAAGCTTTTCACGTAGAATCTAATATTAGAAACAAGGAATTTAATATATGAAGCGAATGTATTGTGCTCAGAACGGCTCCCTGCGGCACTCCCGTAATACAATCGGCGTGCCTCGGAAAATCTAATACTTGCATTCCGAGTGCAGCAGCAATATACGTTTAAGCTAACGTCTAACCACAGCATGCCTATTTTACCGCGTTTTGTATGGATAAAAATAAAATATATCAAAGTTTTGACAACAGCGCCATCTATTGGCACAAAGTCGATCTTTGCGTTGCGTTTGGAGAAAATATTTTTTTATTAAAATTGACAAAATATGGAAATTATTTAAAACGGGAATTTACCATGTTTTTCATTTTTATTTTGCGGATCTCGATATTTCGACATTATCTACGAATGTCTTGTTCACGAGACTGAAGTAAATATCCCGTTTTAAATAATTTTCGTAATGAAAATAACAATGTTAACTTAAAATCATGACAAAATATGGGTGGGTTTCGGAGATTAAAGTTAACGTTCTGGGATTTTTATAAATTAAGATACATGATATAGATTATCATAAAAAAATATCTTTGTTTGGATGATGCAAATTTAATAATGCCTATTATTTTACACTTCTCTCTTAGCATTTTCCATTCGAGACATTATTTTTCAATTAGCCAAGAGCTGTGTTGTACTCGCTTTGTGATTATGAAAAATAAACCTGAAACCAACTCTATTCAGCCAATCTGATGTTCAGGTCTATCTAATTAATTCATGAGGCATTCTTAAAAGGTTAAAGCTATTAAAATAATTTCAGCAATGCTGAAAGAATATTTTTCATTTAACTACGAGTAGCAGGGTACTCAAAGGCATACTCTGACAACACTTAAGTTTGAGGGGGAGGGCTGAAGGGAAGATGGCGTCCCGCTTCGTCCGTCACATCCGTCAGTTTGGCGCGAACGTTGCGTGTTGTAGTATGTGCGTATGTTAGCAAAATGTTCGTTTAAACATCGCCGTTCAATAACTTTATTCACGAAAAACTTGTGTTGTGTTCTAGTGTATTTATGTATGTGGATTATATGAATTAGGATTGTGAATTTTTTGTGAGGTTAGTGTATAAATTTATTTAATTATCTAGAGATTAAATATAAAATTCGCTTCATCTAATAAGCATTAATCATGCGATTATTACATATTGTATCAAACTGAAATTTTAAATAGCATCTATCAATTTTCCAGTGTGAAGTTTCAAGTTCAAAATGATGATGAATGATGATATTTTTGTATAAATAAATATAGCTGCTATCATAGAATTATAAGGCAAATGCCTTGTATTTCTATGGCGGCTATAGGTACATACAATGCTTTCTTTAAAAAATAACATTTCTTCAGCTTTCATAACGCGGGAAAAATGCTTCTGTGTATTAATTACAATACCCACGATGTGAAAAGAGTATTGCTTCCTTCCAAAGATGCAAATCGATGTTTCCCTCACGATTTTATACAGTTTTTTTTTATGTAAATAATTTATATATCATTATAATATGTGATTAGATTGATTATTAAGATCAAGTACTTCTAAATATGTTCTAGTACATTTAAAATATAATTTTAACTATAATTCATAATACATGTACTGTATAATACTGTACTGTATATTTGGACAAGCAGCCATTAAAATCAAAAATTTTCAACAGTTGTATGTAGCGCCATCTATGATATACTAGTGGTTATTTTTCAATCTGGTAATAACTGTGTAATAATATGTAATTGTACCTAATAAATCAGGAAGCAATACGCTATCTGTAATTAATTATTACAAACGAACCGATATATTCCATTTTACAATAATAAATACATAAATCTAATAATAATTAAACTTTATCAATACAATAATAATATGATGTAGTTTATTAGGTACCTACCTATATTATATACGATGTTATCATCAATAGCTTGCGTCGGTCTGCATCTATTTCACTGAACGCGAAGACGGCGAATTTTCGGTTTAATATTGGACGAGAGTCTTCCTGCTTTTGTAGTATTAGTTGTAGTCGAGCCTATTGATTAATAGCCAACGTCACTCGTAAACATGACCTCATCCGAGACTATCCCTTGTATCCTTTTTCATTTTGCGCCAGGAAATGCTCTTAGGCCAATTATTAGGCATAGGGGGAACTCCCCACGCGGGTATGTGGGACTCGCTGCGCCCGAAAGATGGTAAGGGTAAAATCCGGCGGGTGCCACCAATGTACGCTTTGGTGAGGTGCCCCGATCTGTTGAGCAACAGGCATTCCGAGGGATAGGGACGGATCTCCCCAAGGGACCGACGTCACCTCCACAGAGAGTTGTCACTCATCACATCCCTTGTATCCTTTTTACACAACCCCTCCCAACGTCTGGACAGTACAATGGGGTTCCGTCCTTGCCCCTTGCCCCTCTGCTATTTTGTCCCCTCTTCTTATGAGAGGGGTACAGAACGTACAGAGAGCCCCCTCGGCCCAATTCGCTTCGCCCAAGCTACTGGGCTCACCCTAGGCTACTGAGCCCCACCGCCACGAAAAGGCCTAAACCACGGTGGGGATCACTTGTGTCCTAGCAAATAGTTCATTTGTGACTTATCCAGAGACAACAAGCTAGGTACCAGTAATTAGCATTTCTCTCTATATATAATATTCTAAATAGTAAATAGCATGTTTATTTCCACATTTAAAACGGGATATTTTACCATGCTTTTTACTTTTATTTTGCAATACTCGACATTTCGACTTTGTCTACAAAACGAATCATTTTAAATATCCACTTTTAAATGTTCTTGCTCTTAAAACAACAATACTAAAGAAAAAACCGTTTCTAATAACCAATTTCAAGACCCAAAAAAGCGCTTCTCACTAGAAAAGTGTTATCAAACTTTATAATAAAACATTTTTAAAAAATTGTTTTATTATAATGAGTGAAATTCGCGTAAACATTAGAAAACAGTATGTCATCAAACTTCATTGTTTGAAACTCTTCATCGTTAGATTTCGGAACCTTCTAGAAACGGTGGATCGAGGTTCCATTTTATATCTAAAGCATATTTACATACGAGCAGGTGCGTTAATCTATAATATCCTGCCCCTTATCTGCACATCTGAACCTGAGGGATCTCAGGACGTCAGATAACGGGAGTGACATACGATTGTGGTACGTAAAGTGAACGGGATAAGAGCTAGCCTGATTTGTTATCAGGTTACGTTTATCTTGTAGGTATATTCGGTATATATTATATAACATCGTTTGGAACTTTCGTAGACATTTGAATTATTGGAAATTCTATGAGATATAAAAACACGCATAAATGTCGTTTGAAATATAGATTCAAGAATAAAAATTCCAAATTAATTTCCCATTGAAATAGGTCATAAAAACGGGAATTATTAATGCGAGCCCACAAATCTTCGTTCCTTCCGAAAGTCGTAAACTTGCCGTTCTCCATATCAGGGATTCCCAAAGTGGGTTCCATAGAATAGTCAACAGGATTCCGCCGACATTATTTATAAATTATCAGCTCTTAAATATTACCACGTTTACAAACATTATTTTGAAATAGCGAAGAACTCCTTTTTTATCTTTTGCGCCGGGAAATGCAGGCATCCCTAGGCCTGTCTTGCTAGGCAATTACTGGCACCAAAACTTAACATCTTATGTCTCAGGATAGGTAACACATAAATAGCCTGGGCTAGTCCAGGTACACTAGGTTATGTTCATGACGTCGAGCACTTACTATCAGATGGCACGTCTGCCAGTTTGCCTATCCAAAGAACATAAAAAAGAAATAGAAATAACTAGCTTGTAAGGAATTTCGACCCTGCCACTCGCATCCAACTAAGAGGAGGTGGCTTGTCCTAGTTCGATCGGCCGTCTTGCCGTTCATGGAAGGTCCAGCTGATGATGGACACCAAAGCTTTATTGTCTTGTCAACCACTTGATTTCAAATGACCTACTTTTAGTCAATGCCGGTGGGAGGGAAGCGCTGTGCCGCGCTCCCGGCTGCATGGGTACCACCATCTTGCTTATTTCTCCCGTGAAACAGCTTTGCTGTGTTTCGGAGAGAAGGGCAAGACAGGCAGTGTAATTACTGGCACCGAGACTTAACATCTTATGTCTCAGGATAGGCAACACATAAATGAGTTGCCTGGGCTCGTTCCAAGTCTACTAGTTTATGTTCATGGGCGACGTCGACCACTTAACATCAGGTGGCACGTTTGCCAGTTTGCCTATCCAACTAACATAAAAAAATATAAAAAAAAAAAATGCATGAGTAGATTTTTCTTATGTTAGTATTATTTCATTCCAAATTCAAGTCAATTTTTATTGAAATTTGTTCGAATAGATCGATCGACCTTTTATACCTCAGAGATCCCCAATTTAATTTCCGCTCCCATGGACCCCTTAAAGGTCGTCATTGACCAAAAATCCAGACACTTCGGGAATGTTTAGTAAGAGGTAGTGCCATGCTGCGTTGCAGCCGACTTGGGTCGGCACGACCGGGGTGGTACCTCTCGCTCACATAACACCGGCGTCAAGTGACAGCTATGCAATCATATTTCGTTCGGTTTGTGAATTTCCGGTGGCCCGAATAGGAGGGCAACGATTCTGCATAATCTCTGGTTGTGCGTCGATAGTCACCACAAGGGTTCGACTGCTCGTTTGCCCTCCTATTCTATAAAAAAAAAAAAATTTTTGCATGATGTTTAAAGCACGACGTTTCGGATACTTTACAGAAACCATGGACACGGGAGTATCCGAAACGTCAGGCTTGTAAAAATCTTAATAAACCGCGATACAATTCGTAAGAATTGTTTCATTATAATAAGGGAAATTCGCGTAAACGTAAGAAAACTATATACTTATTGGTGATTTTTATCATTTAGACACAACCACGATTGTATTGCGGTTTATTTAGATTTTTCGTTTCAGATACTTTTGGACATGTCTAGACCTTTTTACTGTTGGGGAAATCTAATAGATACCTACGGGTCCTGGGGGGTGAGTTGTTATGTGGCATGCCCCGGTGCGAGAACTGTAAGTCTACGGCACCGGTCCCCGAAGCACCCATCGGCACTGGGATGCCATGGGATCCTCCTACACCGCTAGGAGGCATGTGGACCTAGACCTGCCGTGCTGGTTGGTTTATAGTATCCGAAACGTCAGGCATGTAATATTCTAACCCCCAAATACTCAAACGAATCTCAAATTTAAGACGTACTTAAACTCGTGTTGTCCCTCTTTTTTTCTTCGAATCTGACACGTCGTAGCATGAGCTACGACGTGACCGTAAACCGCGGTGAAACAGTCGTTTTATTATTGTGTGCCTCAAAATTGACAGCCGAGTAGTCGCAGCGATCGCGGGTTCGAATCTCAAGTGCAGATAATTTGTATGACGAATATAAATATTTGCACCGGGTCATGGACATATTTATATATTTATATTTAAAATCTATTTCCGTAGGCCGTATAAATATATACCTATTCATTATAAATTCCTATTCATTTTCATTTTAATAAAACAGTTATTTTCTATTAAGCACCAACATTAATACCGTACACGGTCCGGTGAGTAATGACCATAATTTGGGAACGTCAGCGGGTCGAGCGAAACAATATCTATACATCGGTACATTATTACATTCACCGGAGAGGATTGCGCTGTGCCGCGCTCACGTCGACATGTACCATCTTGCTTGTTTCTCCCGTGAAACAGCTTTGTGTTTCGGAGAGAAGAGGACGGGCAGTGTAAGTACATATATTTGACATCTCATGTGTCGCAGACCACCATGGATAGGCAACACTTCGCCAAAAGGCTTCGACTGCGCGTTCGCCTTTTTTTTTTCTTTAACGCCGGGAAATGCTCTGAGGTATCCCGCGGGGGAGTGGGTCTCCCCACGCGGGTATGTGGGACTCGCTGCGCCCGAAAACTGGTAAGTGGACGCAGCTCTATCCACTCAAACTCGGCGATTGCCATTAACGCCGCTTTTATTGCGGTGCCCCGGATCTAATGAGCAAACTCGACGGCTAGTTAGTCCCTTAAATGACCGACGCCACCTCCACAGAGTCCCACACCACAGAACCACCCCTGCCAATGTCGGGACAGTACAATGGGGTGAGGTTTCCATCCTCGCCCCTTAGTCCCTGCTCTTTTGTCCCCTCTTCTAATAAGAGGGGTATAAATAGCCCCCTCGGCTCAATTAGCTTCGCCCAAGGTGCTGGGCTCACCCTAGGCTACTGAGCCCCACCGCCACGTCAAGGCCTGAACCATGGTGGGGACTGCTCGTTTGCCTCCTTATGACATTAAAAAAAAAACAATCTGTACTAATATTATAAGGTGATTATGTATGGATTCAGTGTGAGAAGGAATAAATTAAACAGAAATGTATTACTTCATTAATTAACGTTAATATTGTGTCACTAAGAGCCGCTGTCGCCGTTACCTAATCTTTTTTTAAACAGTCATTATTTTACTAACATTTTGTAATTAAAATAAAATTTATTTTACTCTTACAATAAAACTGTCGATATGAAATTAATTAATAAAGCAAATAATAAATTAAAATTAAGAGTAAAATAAGTAAGGCTTAATATTAAATAAATAAAGAATAAATAAATCAGTTAAGGAAAACAGGAAATCAAGCTTGTAACAGTAGGAGGTACTATTTGCACTTGGTGGGATTCGCACCTGCGACCGTTGCGTGTGGCGTCCTGACTACTCAACAAGCTATCATAATATTAAGGTTTTAAAGTAAAGGCTGATTTACATTTGCTACTTTTTAATACGTTTTTAGCATGCTTTTTCCAAGCAATCTAAAAAAGCACGCATTTAGCATATGTGAATGTGCTATGCTTTTTAGCACACTAAAAACTAGCGTCGCAAGTGAGGTGAACACGAGATTTGACAATTAAATTGTTAACTGAATACGAAAAACATGCCTGCTCGTGGGATTCGTGCAGTAAAACTTATAAAAACAAAATTCTTAGAGATAATTGCTTGCAATATAATTAGAGATTCCATATTTTCTACATGTGATGCGTGTGCTTTCGTCGCTTTTTGAGACAACTTGTGATGAAAATAGCATAGCAAATGTATATCGGCATCTTTAATTAGCATTCTTTTAGTTTAGCATGTTAAAAAAACCATACTAATTAGCACGGAATTTATAGCAAATGTAAACCAGCTATAAGAATAAATAAATAATAGATATAGTATACAATATGTAAGATAACAAATTACTTGAAGAAGCTCGGTGTAGTCTTTGATATAAATTGTTTCTTTAATTTTAATGAGATTTGTAATTATAATTAACGTCTTCGCGTTGTGATCTTATAATTAATTCAGCTTGTATTCATTTGGTAATTATAATTTTTATGAGAAACAAACAACACCTCACTTATATAATTACTTATCATCATCATGAATATTGTCATTAACGTCTTTTTTGTCAGGCAAAGATCTGTTTCCAATAATTAGGGTTTCGAAGCCAAATGGCAAAAAACGGAACCCTTATAGATTCGTCATGTCTATCTGTCTGTCTGTCTGTCCGTCCGTATGTCACAGCCACTTTTTTCCGAAACTATAAGAACTGTTGAAGAAAATGTGTCCCCCCCCTGTACCTTCTAAAATAAGAGAATGATAAAACTAAAAAAAAATATATGATGTAGGTACATTACAATGCAAACTCCCACCGAAAATTGGTTTGAACGAAATGTAGTAAGTAGTTTTTTTTTTAAACGTTACCTTTATTCAATCAACTCAAATATCTTATATATTTGATTTGAAAAAACATATAATTTCATATACATAAACCATATTTTTTGTCAAACCATATGTTGTATATTATGTAATGGTACCTTCGTGCGCGAGTCCGACTAGCACTTGGCCGGTTTGTTTAGAGTTTTGTTCTTCGAAATGTTAAAATGCCCCTTATCCACCTGTCAGTATTTCAAAGTAAACCTAATGGCAATCCCATACATTGAATCATTAAAAGCACGCGGGTTTCTCAGCTTCAGTGAAGGAAAATATCAAAACAGTCATAGGGACTGCCGATAGAAGTGAAAACACAGCGACACAGCACTCAGAAGAGCAGCTGACTGTATTTTTCTCGCTCGGGCACCCTCGTCGGTCCCGAGTTCACCCGATCGAGCCTTTCACCTCCGAGCGTGACGGGTCAGGCTCACTCACTCTACAAAAATCTGTGTGTGGTGCGCCAAAAGAAGTGTTTACTTTAAAATTTAAATACATACCGTTAATTTGTGGTTAAAATACTTGAGTTTAGTTAATGGTACGTAAGATACCTTCATCAAACTAATAGTTCGAGGGTATTTTGTGTCAGGACCAGCTCGGTACTATTTAAACTTTAGTTAATTAAGTCATGAGCCATAATTACCTAACTCCATGTAACCTGTTATGCGTTAGAATAGTTTGTGAGGCAGGTATGTACAGAATACAGGATTTCCACAATATGTACTCAACCTCTGTGGCTCAGTGGTAAGCGCGTTGGCGCTCGAGCCCGAGGTTGCGGGTTCGAATCCCGCCAAGGAACAAAAATATATTCCGTGTTCCTAGGTCATGGATGTGTATTATATAATAAAAATCTTAAATATATGTATAGTATAAAAGTATTAAATATATTTCCCTTGCCTGGTACCTGTAACACAAGTTCTTCGAGAACTTACCACGGGACCAGATTGACGTGGTGTAAAAAGCGTCCATATAGATAATAGATATTATTAAAATTGTTATTAAATACTTCATTATTATGTGTATGTTTGTTTTATTATTATTTTTTACTTTTGTTATAATAATAATAATAAATCATTTATTTTCACTCACTATATGGCCCATAGATATATATATACCTTACACACTAACATATTATATCACACAAGGGTTAGTATAAAACCTTAAAATTATGTTAGTAAACTTCCTAGCGCTACGTTTTCGTGCGTTCCGGTGGTACTGATCCGCGGAAGCGACGGAACACCACATCCTGAGGCCAGAAGTCTTCTCGTAAAACTCCCTGCTATATTTAGACATGATCTACAATTGTCTTGTTCGCGAGGTTGAAATATGCGGGTGGATCTTGACGGTTTAATTTTTTTTTAGTTTTTTTTTTTTAAGTTAATGTGGTTATTTTCATTACTAAGATTATTTAAAACGGGATAGTTAGCATGTTTTTCATTTTTATTTCACGAAGCACGATATTCCGACATTATCTAAAATGTCTTAATCACTGGTGCCCAGTGTTCGCAACGAACGTACGAGGTACCACCTCTAATGCCGTCAACATTTTTCACACTTACTTCAGTCTCGTGAACAAGACATTCGTGGATAATGTCAAAATATCTCCGCGAAATAAAAATGAAAAACATGGTAAATATACCGTTTAAATAATTTTAGTGATCCGTTTGAAACAGTTTTAAAAGAATAAAAAATGATGATAATTTAAAATGTCGTGTTCTATGTCCGTACCGGACCCGTTTAGAACAGTTTTAAAAGTAAAAATAATGTTGATAAATAGTAGTGTGTACTTTAAAATCTTTTTTGCCTCGCCTTTACCACGTCACGTCATTCTCTGAAGAGCATGTCGTCTAGACGTATGCACCGCCGTTATCCTGGTGGGTTAGCCAAGATGTCATCCTTTTTTTTACGCCGGGAAATGCTCTGAGGCATCCCGTGGGGGATTGGGTCTCCCCAGGCGGGTATGTGGGACTCGCTACGCCCGAAAGCTGGTAAGTGGACGCAGCTCTACCCACTAAAATCCGGCGAGTGCCACCAATTCCCGGTTGTCCCGCACCACAGAACAACCCCTCCCAACGTGGGGACAGTACAATGGGGTGAGGTTCCCGTCCTCGCCCCTTACCCCCTGCTCTTTTGTCCCCTCTTCTTATAAGAGGGGTACAAAGAGCCCCCTCGGCTCAATTAGCTTCGCCCAAAGTGCTGAGCTCACCCTAGGCTACTGAGCCCCACCGCCACATCAAGACCTGAACCATGGTGGGGAGCCAAGATGTCATCCTACAATCGTAAACGCTAGTAGAAAGAAGAAAGCCCGAGAGAGCTGTCCCTAATTTTTTCCCCGGATAAACGAAAACCATTTTAGTTTTCAATAGTTACAAACATTACAAAATTAAAATTACAAAATTAATTACCTATTGCTAACTAATTAAATGAACTCAGCAAAGAATATATAATAAAGTAACTTTATAAAGTTAAATACAATATTATTACGTTTGTTCAAGTATTATTGACTAGCAGCGCCCCGCGGTTTCACACGTGTACTTCCCATTCCCGTGGAAGTACAAGGATACATTATAGCCTTAGCCTACATGCTATTCTCGTGTACGAGCTATGTTATTGTAAAGTTTCATTAAAACCATTCTGTAGTTTTGCGCGAGGGTAACAAACATACATCCATATATTATTACAAACTTTCGCGTTTATAATATTATTAGGATGATATAGCGAAAAAAAAACAAAAGACCCGTCAAAATTAAGAATAATCCGAACCTCCCCGAGGATTCGTGTTATGTAGGCCGTATAAATTAACAAACCAGCATAGTACTTACAATGATAATAAATACATTGCGGGGTTCATTGATAAAAAGACGATGACTAATCATGATGAAAGAGGGCGCAAAATGAAAAAATATCAGTAACGGGAAATGTCTGTCATTTATATACAATATCCTCCCAAACGTACACAAATGAGGAATCTCAAATAGAAATGTTTGAATAACAAATATACGATTTGAATATCGCGAGGGCTGGCGTTTTAATAAGAGTGAGATAACGATCGTGTTGGCTGTTTGAATTTAAAATAGAAACAACTTAATGAGACTTGTGGCGCACCAATCAGCGCGACAGTCCTATATCGCGCTATCGAAGTCCCTACAGTTCGCCGCTATATATACGACGGCTGAAATAATAAGAAGTGGGCTTCGGCCTGACCGAGCATTCTACCTCACTCGGTCGGAGATCTCCCATTGTGGCTTCCCACCTACAAATTATAATCCCACAGACTTATATTTCGACAATATATACAGAAGTTGCCACCGCTGCTACTCCTGTATAGCCAGGATCGACAGCAGCTTCCTGAACGGCGATGCCCCAGAAGGAGGCTGCCGACGAGGCCTCCCTCTGCAGGTGACGAACGCGCCTCCAGTAACGCCCCTGTGCTCGTGTCGTGGCAATCTGGGGCCAGTATGACACGACGTCGTGGGCAGTTAGTAGCGGCCGGGCGGTCCCTTACGAGGAGTAGTCTGGCCTTTGCTGAGGTGATCCTTTTGTATGCAGATCCGGGACCCTCAAAAGCGGCTGAAGGGGCTCGCAATGGTTTTAGTTTACGGGTAGGGCACTCCCAGATGCGAGTCCCACATAGGGTCAGTCAATCTATCCGAGATCTGGCTATATGCGTAAAAACTAAAATGCATTGCCTTGCGATAACAAAGAAAAGGGTCTACAGCAGCTACCACCGAAATGACCCTTTGATACGATCTCAGTTAGCCCGAGCTCGTTAAACTGCCCGGGTAGTGCAACGAATTTATTCAGAAGAATTTAGAACTAGGAAAATGTTAGTTACATAGTCAAACTGAATGACGCGCTACCTGACAGTAAGCGGTGCAGCATTCACTCAACTCTATAAGCCTACATCGGTTCTTCGGCTTATATGATCGGCCCACAACTACACGCTTAATTTTCTTACCATTCATTAAAATAATGTATGGTTTACACATACAGTTCACACTTGTAACGTCACAGAAGCGATTTCATTCCCAAAACATATAAGTGCGTATTAAATAATTATACGTCGTTCTTTAACAAGCCATAGGCCCTAGGCGCCACTCGAATAACTATAATTATACCGTCTGTGAAGCCGTTGACGGATTTGGCCGGTTATTATGGGGTATTAATGTGGTATATATGATTTAAGACGGGAGAGGTCGATGTGTGAAACGCCCAATTTAGTTTTGAATCATCATATCATCATCAACCCTTTTTTTTTTTTTTACGCCGAGAAATGCTCTGAGGCATCCCGCCTGGGGAGTGGGTCTCCCCAGGTGGGTATGTGGGACTCGCTGCGGCCGAAAGATGGTAAATGGACGCAGCTCTACCCACTAAAACCCGGCGAGTGTCACCAATGCCGCCTTGGTGAGGTGCCCCGGATCTTTTAAGCTAACAGGGCACCTCGACGGCTAGTCAGTCCCGCAAGGGACCGACGCCACCTCCACAGAGGGGTTGCCCCGCACCACAGAACAACCCCTCCCAACGTCGGGACAGTACAATGGGGTGAGGTTCCCATCCTCACCCCTTGCCCCTTGCTCTTTTGTCCCCTCTTCTTATAAGAGGGGTACAAAGAGCCCCATCGGCTCAATTAGCTTCGCCCAAGGTGCTGGGCTCACCCTAGGCTACTGAGCCCCACCGCCACGACAAGGCTTGAACCGTGGTGGGGATCATCATCAATCCTACCCGTCCACTGCTGAACATAGGCTTTTTTGACGCAATGCTTTGCGCATTCACGTTTCCCGCCGACGCTGGAACTTTTCTACCAGGGCAGGTACCCAACCTTACCCCGGTTTGCTGAACATAGGCCTCCCTCAAAGAACGCCACGACAAATATGTCAGCGATATTGTATTTACGATTGGATACAATTAGGACCCCCTTAGGCCAAAACCTGAAGAGCACTTGACAGTTTTACACCTCATTTCACATAAAACGATTTAGATTTATCAGTGGGAGGGATGCGCTGTGCCGCGGTCCCGTCTGCATGTACCACCATCTTGCTTGTTTCTCCCCTCAAACAGCTTTGCTGTGTTTCGAAAAGGGCAAGACAGGCAGTGTAATTACTGGCACAGAAACTTGACGTCTTATGTCTCAGGATAGGCACATAATTCCCCACCATGGTTCAGGCCTTGTCGTGGCGGTGGGGCTCAGTAGCCTAAGCCTTAGGGTGAGCTCAGCACCCCCCCTGCCCCCTGCTCTTTTGTCCCCTCTTCTTATAAGAGGGGACAAAAGAGCAGGGGGCAAGGGGCGAGGTCGGGTCATATCCCATTGTACTGTCCCGACTTTGGGAGGGGTTTTTCTGTGGTGCCGTGGACTTGACGTCGAGGTGCCCTTTTGCTCATTAATCCGGTGCACCTCACCAAAGGCGGCATCGGTGGCACTCGCCGGGTTTTAGTGGGTAGAGCTGCTTCTACTTACCAGCTTTCGGGCGCAGCGAGTCCTACATACCCGCGTGGGAAGACACACTCCTCCGCGGGATGCCTCAGAGCATTTCCCGGCATTAAAGAAAAAAAGGGTTAGGCACATAATGAGTTGCCGCCCACCGGTAAACCGGATATTGGTTGATGATCACAAGCTGTTTAATCAACACAAATATGAGAGCAAGTTAAATCAGTAAGATCAACATTTGTGAACCACTAATTCTATATTGACATACAAACAAAAGACAATAAACGGTATTCAACCTTCCCACACAAACATACAAACCACACGAGTTTAACTTAAGACGGCAAACAATAATTCTAAAGCCGGGCAGGCGCAAGAGGGGACTGAGCGTCCTGAGCGGGTCAAGGCTTGCCATACGCGCGCTAGCTGATAAATAAAGGACGTAAACGAAATGGTTTTTGTTATTTTATTGCGTTAAAAACGATAATTTGAGAAATTCCTTCTGTAATTTTAAAGAACATGTATAGACTCAGCTACGCAGAAAGTTAAGAGGCTATAATTATTAAGAGAGAAAATAATTATTCAGGTAAGTATACGTTTATTATTATGATTTTTTTTCGATAAAAATCAGAGCATTTACAACAAAAAAAAAGTCACGAACTTGGGTTTTTTTTGCTGAGCAGCCCCAATAGTACAAACACACAGCTACCGACGCAGTTATGTGTCAATCAAATATATGTAGACCGTAGGTATTTCAATGGTAGATTCAATTTGATTTGTTTCTCAGTAGGATGACGTCAAAAATCTTACGCTTTTATTTACCGTTACGGACGTATTGTTTTCTAATGTTTGCGCGAATTTCACTCATTATAATGAAACAATTTTTACGGATTTTATCGCCATGGTTGCTGTAAAGTATCCTAAACGTCGGGCTTGTAAAAATCTTAATAAACCGCGATAAAATCCGTAAAAATTGTTTCGTTAGGGACGTTTTTTTCCGGGTAACTGCAACCTCTCTGCAACGCCCCATAAGGATCTTTCGTTCCAAAAATTGGATATTTTTTTCTCTGTTACAAAAGTTACCTAAACCTAAGTATTGAAAACTTACAAAATAAGGTTTTTATCATAAACTATAATCACCAACTTAATTTTCATTCCTTTTGGAATCACTGAAATAATTAAGATTTTTGACGCCAAAATTTCCAATGCGTCCTCTTATGTCGACAGTTATAATAATTGTGTAGCGGCGTTGTATGTACGTTAGTGAAAGTTAAAAATTTAAAACGAAGCGTCTGTACAAAACGTATAATAAGGAGTGCTCTGTTTTTAATTAGCGGCGTACGAGATACGAGTAGAGAATACACAGCGTGGGGAACATTGATATGCTTCTTATTTTTTGTAAGCTTATACAAAATTCTTTTAATTTTATCAGGTGTTAAGTTTATGAGGCATGTGACACTTTCTGTTATAGCATAGAAGGGAAACGAGCAATGGACGCTTTTTGGCGACTATCGACGCCCATACACATTCGCACAACCAGAGATTATGCAGATGATGATTGCCCTCATTTACCCTATCGCCCCCAATACGCCACCGGAAACTCGCAAACCGCACGAAACGCGACATCATAGCTGTCACTTGACGCAAGTGTTATGTGACCGAAAGGTATGCCCCGGTCGTGTCTTCTCAATTCGGCTGCAAAACAGCGTGGAGCATATACCCAGATAGAGTAGTAATGTGAGCCATAAATCTCCGAAACTGGTCAGTGATTTGTCACTGACGTAATGTCAATTCAACCAACCAGTGATCTGTATATACGTCCCATCGGCCAATCATCCATCAATGGCCATTCGGCAAATCGGAGCTTAGAACCTGACGTCGCAGGACAAATTGGTCGGAGTTTGTTTTCATACAAAACACATTACCGCTCTATGCTCGATGGTCATGCTCCACTTATGTCAGGCATTATACTGTATCAAAGGACATCACACAATGTGTAATAGTTGAAGGCCTGCGGCTACTCTAAATATACGACCTTGATCGGGCGCGTTATAAGACTAGAAAATTTACTATTGTATCATCATCATAATCAGCCTCCATCCGTCCACTGCAGAACATATGCCTCCCTCAATGAACGCAAAGAAGGCCAATCCTTTGCCACTCGCATCCAACACGGAGATCGTTTTCCCACCTGGTTATATTATTGTATCTATTTCTCTCTCTAAGAGCCTTGTTGTCGGTGGAGAAGTCTTCCATAATCCGTAATTAGGGTGCTTAGAACGGCGGTTACCCCACGTGCATTCCATTCCGCAGTACAATGACCAATTTCTTGCTCTTTGATAACCAATCCTGAGCCCTATCGAAATCCAGTACTGACACCGCTGCTGCCAGGGGGGCAAGCGCTTTATAGTAGCGGCGCTTGCTCGCTACGTCACAAGATCGTCATAGGACCTATTTAGCATTTTATAGGTTAGCCTATCCCATTGGACCTCCCACTACATCGTGGTAATCTTGTCGCTACTAGGTCGGGGACTTCTTCGTATATTCGCAGCTAGCTACCATATCTGATGGTCGTCCCACTCCGCCCATGGACCCGGTAGATAGCCTGCAGCTCAGCCTCTACTATTGTACCTATACCTAACCATAAATGTAATCAGTCAGACTTTTCTACGTAATATCACTCAGGACTCCATAAATTATACGAACGGCGAACACTTCGCGAGTATAAAGCGTGTTTCAATAGTAAATAACGAGTGTAAAATGAGTAATATATCAGAAGCACCTGATCACACCCGTTCTTGCGTCCAGGTGCTCGTAATAGTTTCATTCACATTAACAGGCAGCTTATTGTTAGCATAATAGTCCACTAATTGATACAGTTACAATACGAGAACAATAAATGTTATATGTAATTTTGTATTAACTATTATAATTTAACGATTTGGTTAGTTTCCGTTGCATTTTAAGCTTAAAAGCTTATTCGAGTTATTAAAGTTGGGCTTTAGAAAATACTTGTACGTGGTATACTGTGTCAGTAGGTCAGATTAAACGAAAAGTTACCTTGTCTTTTTCATACTTGACTTAGTCTTACAAAAAGCCCCAAGGGGGTCGAAAAAAATGAACCTGTAAAAACCACCCTGTATTTACAAGGATTGAAAAAAACTGGTCTCGTGGGTATGGGCTCGATCCTGACCCTTGTGGTGCATACAGTGCTTGCTCTGCACTGAAGGAACATGTCGTGAGGTAACCTGCATGCTGGAGATTAAATGTCTTTGAAGGTGTGTGAAGTTCACCAACCCGCATTGGGCCAGCATCGGTTAACTATCCCCATTGTCGTAGCGGTGGGGCTCAGTAGCCTAGGGTGAGCCCAGCACCTTGGGCGAAGCTAATTGAGCCGAGAGGGCTCTTTGTACCCCTCTTATAAGAAGTGGGGACAAAAGAGCAGGGGGCAAGGGGTGAGGATGGGAACCTCACCCCATTGTACTCCAGCCGTTGGGAGGCGTTGTTCTGTGGTGCGGGGCAACCCCTCTGTGGAGGTGGCGTCGGTCCCTTGCGGGACTCACTAGCCGTCGAGGTGCCCTGTTAGCTTAACAGATCCGGGGCACCTCACTAAGGCGGCACTGGTGGCACGTGGTGGGTTGATATTATATTACATGGCAGACATTTTTGTAAGAGAGTATCATCGCTCTCATAACACCGGCGTCAAGTGACAGCTATGTTGTGTTCCGTGCGGTTTGTGAGTTTCCGGTGGCCCATTGGGGATAGGGAAAAGGAGGGCAACGCATCTGTATAATCTCTGGTTGTGCAGATGTGTATGGGCGTCGGTAGTCTAAAGCTTCGACTGCTCGTTTGCCCTCCTATGATATAAAAAAAGACATGCCTGATAGAAAGTGGTCAGCGTCGCCGATGAACAAAAATGACTTCATCTAGCCGCTAGCCTAGCTCTATTATGATGCTCTGCCTATTCTGAGACCTATGTTGAAAGGTCTGCGAGCTTACTTTTGACACTCGATCTTATTTGAGAATTGGGATCGAGAACTTGTCAATCGGTACTCTTGTACGCTACACTGGCGCACCATTTGTAATAATAATAATAATATAATATCTATGGACGCTTTTACACCACGTCAATCTGGTCCCGTGGTAAGTTCTCGAAGAACTTGTGTTACGGTAACTGTTAGTCACATCGTGATGTTATATAGCTTATAACCTTCCTCGATAAATGGGCTATCTAACACTGTAAGAATTTTTCAAATCGGACCAGAAGTTCCTGAGATTAGCTCGTTCAAACAAACAAACTCTTAAGCTTTATAATATAAGTATTTAAGATTTTTATTATATATAATACACATATTTAATACACATCCATGACCCAGGAACACAGAAAATATTTTTGTTCCCTGGGGGGATTCGAACCCACGACCGGCTTGAGCGCCAACGCGCTTAGCACTGAGCCATAGAGGTCGTCAAAGATTACAGTGGAATTTTATGAACTAATTGAAATTGGAATTTCTCGTACAAGCTCTCGATCCCAATCCTAAATTTCAAATAGGATTAAGTGTCAAGAGTAAGCCCGCTGGTCAAATCACAGCACCCATGGAGACGGCTGCGGGGCATAAATATGTCCTGGCAACCGATAAAAACAGTTTCAGACAATTATGATCACGACCCGGATCCGCTAAATACCCAATATTAATTCGGTCTTCCATCCATTCCTGTCTTCTCAACGTATAGTTGATACTACTAAGCAATCGGAATTGATTGCAGAATATTTACACAGCTATTTCAAATTTGTATTCCAGCAACTTAGAGTACATCTAAAGCTTTGATCGAGAATTCGAGGCATCTTTGAGACGTATTATGATTTATGGTTTAACATAGTATTGCGGGTTAAGGTTGAACTAGTCGGTGGCGCCAACTCTAACAAAATGGTTGCTATCTCACCTGACATAAGGCGCGAACATGTGTGCTAGAGTGAAATGCAAAATGATTCATTCCGAAAATGTCCTTTTAGCAAAACAGTTATTATAGGAAAACTAATAAGAGAATCTTTTCAAAATAAATTTATTTTATATTTTGAATAACTAAACTATATCTGTATGGGCTTTATTTTTTAGCTTTCGTGCTTAGTATACTATTTATTTACGCCCAAAGTTGGGCTAAAATCAGTGTTGAAATACGAAAGTTTAGAAGCTTGTATTTTTAAAATGTATATATTTTTTTACGATTTTGGGTACATACACACATAGATAACGATGAGATCAATTTATATTATAGTTTTTCATGGTCAACGTCAAACATTGTAGCCATTACTGTTCTGCGTTTGTATGGTAAGATGAGCGACTTGTGTTACCTTAAAGGAGCGTTAATATTTTAGAGATCGCAGAGCAGGGTTAGTGTAACAGATGTGACGAGCACTGCGGCTGACTGTATAAAGGTCACGGTGACCTCTACGTGATACAGGGTACGTTTACTACCCAATATCCTCTCATCATTATATACAGCCTCTTATGTGTACGTAAAAGGCAAACCGACACATACGACACGTTATGGAACTAAGTTTTTTTTTTTTTTTCGGAGGGATCTATGCTAATGGCCTGAAGGCCCTAATGCTTCATCGGATTAGTGTGAGCCCATTCGGCTCACTTTTGATTTATAAAGTGGGGGGTTGCCCCCCGCCTACCGTGCACTCTGCGACCACACGGCCTCCTGGCGTCGGTTGTGGAACTAAGATACATGTAGAATATTATATTGTAATGTACTTGTAGGATATATACGTGTGAGCCCCAAAGAGTGATCTCCGACCGAGCGAGATGGTATGTTCGGTCAGGCCGAAGCCCACTTGCTATAATTTCAGCTGTAGTTATAGCGCCGAACTTCGATAGCGCGATTTAGGATTGTGGCGCTGATTAGTCCGCTACATACTTAATACCACTAGGGTAGGTAATAATAATATACCCCACCATGGTTCAAGCCTTGTCGTGGCAGTGGGGCTCAGTAGCCTAAGGTTAACCCACGACCAATTTCCTCGCACCGAGCGAAGCCAATTGAACTGAGAGAGCTGCTCTTTGTATCCCTCTTATAATATGAGGGGACAAAAGAATAGGGGGGACAAGGGGAGAATGGAAACTCACCCCATTGCACTGTCAAGGCGTTGGAAGGGGTTATCTCCGGTGCTGGTAGTGCGGGTCCCTTGGGGGACTGACTAACCGTCGAGGTGCCCCGTTGATAGATTTGGGGCGGCATTGGTGGCACTCGCCGGGTTTTATTTGTCGAGCCTTTCACCTTACCATCTTTTGGACGCAGCGAGTCCCACATACCCGTCTGGGAAGTCCTCCTTCCCCAAGGGACACCTAAGAACATTTCCCGTCTCAAAAGAAAAAAATTGCCGAAAATATTCTTATTGTTTGATTATATGTTAAAGCTAGTCTCATCTATTACACGTCGGAGCTATGATTATGACTTTCATCATCATCAGCCTCTAACCGTCCACTGCTGAACATAGGCCAAATTGGCAAAGAACGCCAAGACCGATCCCTCGCCACTGGCATCAAAACACGGACCGGCCACTGCACGGAGATCGTCGATAATTCGATGGAGCCGGCTGCACACACGAAAAAACATGACGCATGCGGCGTTACCTCGCTATGAGGCGTTCCATTTTCTTATGACGTTGTCACGTTCGGCTATCGTCAGTAAACCGACTTTACAGACAACCTTTTTTTTATTATGACTTTAAAACAGAATAAATAATAATCCACAGATTACTATTGTGCTGTGAAAATAACAAATAGTTTCATCTGTGAGAGACTAATATATTCTGTTTATAAGACGTGACGAGTGTCACGGCAATTAGGATTGTTCTAGAATCTGGGGCGAGGATTTTATAGTGTCACATGGTCGATACTGGAAGTGTGCTATGAGTTTGTATAGAAATCATGCACCCATTGTAACGGAGAAGGTTTTATCTATACTAATATAAAACTGAAGAGTTTGTTTGTTTGAACGCGCTAATCTCAGTCTACTACTGGTCAAATTTGAATTTTTTTTTCTGAAGGGCTAGACTTTTCGGCCTGATGGCCTTTAAGCTCAATCGGTACAGTAAGTGAACAGATGGCTCACTTAAGAAATATTCGAAAGGGGGACGCCCCCCTCCGCGCCCCGCAGGGGGCGCGGTTCATCGCGCGCGCTGCTCGGGAGAGCAGGATTTGGACTAGTCAAATCCGATACGGTTGACGAATCTTTTACGGTTGAATTTAACCTATCATCATGAGGGCCGGCCCTCATCTCTCCCTCTGTAGAGGGAGGCGGACCACGAGCGGTGCCCAAGCAATCTAGCGGTAGCGTAGTGCTACCGCAGAAATTAAGTTGAGTAAGTTAACGCAGGCGAAGCTGCGGGCAACAGCTAGTATACGATAATTTCACAACTGAAAATGCCAAGGCAAATAATAAGAAAAAAAATTGGTATACTAATAATTTTAGACAGTAACGGAATGGGACTATTGATGTAAAACTTTTGCAAGTTTTGAAAGCACATTGCGACATTGTGACACGTGTCTACATTGGCTGTGTTATAAGCAAACTAAACAAAATAAGAACCCACTTTTCAAGTGAGCTCTTATTTACCGAGACGGAGTTTTTGCGCCGACCGGTATAGTTGCTATTGTTGATCGAAGATTGGAGTGCTTTGGCAGTGAAATGGATTCGAATACCGTGACAGCAAACTAATTTCACTATTTTTTATATTATTACTAGCTGTTGCCCGCAGCTTCGAACGCGTTAACTTTTAAAATTTGAGGGGTTGACCACCCTTATCACTTAGGGGTATGAAAAATAGATAGTAGCCGATTCTCAGACCTACTGAATACGCATATAAAATTTGGTAAAAATCGGTAAAGCCGTTTCGGAGGAGTACGGTAACTAACATTGTGACATGGAAATTTTATATATTAAAAGAAAGAACAAGAAAAGAACGTCACGTCTGTCAATTTGCCTATCATCTTCATCTGATGGTAAGTGGCCGACGTCGCCCATGAACATAAACTAGTTCACCTGGAACGAGCCCAGGCAACTCATCTATGTGTTGCCTATCCTGAGACATAAGATGTTGAGTCTCGGTGCCAGTCACACTGCCTATCTTCGAAACACAGCATAGCTGTTTCAAGGGAGAAACAAGCAAGATGGTGGTACCCATGCAGCAACATTTTTATAACCGGATAGAGTAGTAATGGAAGCCATAAAATTCCGAAACTGGTCAGTGATTTTTCACTGAAGTACAAGCAATTCAAACAACCAGTAATCTGTATGTACGATCAAACAATCATCCATCAATGGCCATCATTCGGGTAATCACAGCAGAACCGGCGCAGCGTCGCAGCACTTTGACGGAATTTGGTCTCATACAAAACACAATATTTTATATTACCGCTCTATTTCAGTTATATTATGATCGATGATCGAAAGAGACCATTGTACAGCAGTAGACCGAAAAAAATGCTAATAATAATAAAACATTAAGTATATACAGAAAAGAGGCTTAAACTTCGAAGTGGACTTTCTTTTTCTCCGGCGGGTCGCAAAGTCGTCGCAAGTGGAACTGACGACATCGTAATGTGGGACTAATGGGTGCTCCAAGTTGGAGTGGGGAGTGTTCGGGAAGTCTTGAGAGCGATGGACTAAGGGTCATCGTGTAGCCGCTCAGCCTGATTTACTAAACTTTAGTATTGAGAGTACTCTAGTTTTCACCGATGGGAAAGAAAGAAGGGATGTGCTGTGCCGTGCTCCCGTCTGCTTCGGTACCACCACTTCGGTGTTTGTTTCTTCCGTCAAACAGCTTTGTATTTCGGAGAGAAAGGCAGGACAGGCAGTGTAATTACTGGCACAGATTTTAACATCTTTCGTCTCAGGATAAACGAGTTGCCTGAGCTATTTCTACGTTACTAGTATGTTCATGGGCGACTTACGATCATGTGGCACGTTTGCTCGTTTGTCTATGGAACATTTACCACTTACCACCGCAGTTTTCGATTATGGATTCCAATCTTGACGAAAATTGAAAATATACCTGTACCTGCAGCCTCGCCCGCGTAAACTTAGAGACAAATAAATAAATATTATTCACCAATCACACCACGTCAACCTAGCCTGTGGTAAGTTCAATGCAGACATCTATCAAGCAAATTGTATGCGTCTGGTGGGATTCGAACCCGCGACCGCTGAGTGACCGGTAGCCTGATCACACGAGTGCCACCAATGTATCTTTAGCGAGATGCCCCGGATCTGCAACAGGGCGCATCGACGGCTAGTCAGTCCCAAAGGGACAAAGGGACCGACGCCACCTCCACTAAGGGGTTGTCCCGCACCATAACAACCACTCCCAACTTCGGAACAGTGTAATGGGGTGAGGTTCCCATCCTCGCCCCTTCTCTTTTGTCCACTCTTCTTATAAGAAGTGTTCAAAGAGCAGCCCCCTCAGTTCAATTGGCTTCGCCGAAGGTGCTGGGTTCATCTTAGGCTACTGAACCAGCGCGACGACAAGACTTATGTGGGGTTACAATGTTACCTCTTACATCCAAAGTTATAAACAATATTTTATCTTAGAATACAAATTAGTTTAATGTACTTTTATAAAAGTACAAACTACAATAATAGGTCGTCGAACGAACGAACAATGTAGACGAATAGCTACGTAGCGTTTACGTGCGATACGTGATGTAATCGTTGACTACAGTTACAAAGTACTGTCGCAAGTGCTGCCTGTTCATACTTGAGCCAGCAGCTCACACTAGATAGGTAGCTGTCGTGAAGATGTAGTGGACGATATCTAAAATTATAGATAGATACTATTGTAGTTCTTAGATTTAGTGAGTAATGTTAACTTAGTTATCAGTCTAGCATACTACACGAAGTGGTGCCGAGATCGATAAAGTGCACTGTGCAGATTATTTGAAAAATATAGACTTCATCACCTTTTTGTTATCGTAGGGAAATGCTTTTCACGCATGTAGCCAGGATCTCGGGTACATCGTGACCCTATATGAGACTCGCACCTGGCACTCCCAGGTCCGAGGTAAAATAAACCACTGCGAGCGCCTTTAGTCGATTTTTGAGGTTCCCCAGATCTGGCCGGCGATGGCCAGACTACTCCTCGTAAGGGGGGACTGCCCGACTGCTACTATGTCCCCGCGACGTCTTACCTAACTGGGTCCAGGCTCCCATTCTGAAGCCCGACACGAGCACAGGGGTGTTACTGGAGGCATATTAAGTAGCGCCTCCTACGCACCCCCGTTCGTCGCCCGCGAAAGACTTCATCACTGAGCCATGGACGCGTACATCATAATTTCCGTTTCTAGTACTCTAACACCAATCTCAACTTCACCGGTATACCGGCATATTATCATCGCGTATATAACAGGCTATTTAAATAGTTCTTTACTTACGAAATAAACGGTTTTCTTCTAGAAGTAAAATTGATTAAAATAGTACCACGTGAAACTCAAATCCGTAGTAGATTCGTTTACCTGGAACGAGCCCAGGCAACTCATTTATGTGTTGCCTATCCTGAGACATAAGATGTTAAGTCTCGGTGCCAGTAATTACACTGCCTGTCTTGCCCTTCTCTCCGAAACAGCAAAGAACATCACGGGAGAATCAAGCAAGCAAATTACGAAATAAATTGTTTTCTTTTAGACGTAAAAATAATTAAAATAGTACCACGCGAAACTCAATTCCGTAGTAGATTCGTTATAATACGCTGTGTGTTTCAAATTACAGCTAATTAACTGAAGCATTCAATTCTTATTGAATACTAGCTGTTGCCCGCAGCTTCGCCCGCGTTACTCAACTCCTATAAATAAGTCACAGCGTGATGATATATAGCCTAAAGCCTTCCACGATAAATGGGCTATCTAACAATGAAAGAATTTTTCGAATCGGACCAGTAGTTCCTGTGATTAGCGCGTTCAAACAAACAAACAAACTCTTCAGTTGAATTTGCTGATTTTATAAAAATATCAAATATATCCCTATACTCATCCAACTTAATTAGTCACAGCTGCTACATCACGAAATTGTTTTCATAAGATGCTTGACATTTTCCGAAGATATATTAATTTTTTGTACAGTAATATCAGCCCATCAACTCGATGTCTACTGGTCGCTGGACCAGTCGCTTGATCGGTCGCTTTGAGTCGCTCGGGCAACCTCCTGTCTCGTTTGCAGGACATACAGTATGGAGTATTATGTCATAAATGATTCTTTATGTTAATACAAAACGCGATCAGCACGTTTGGTGGGAAAAAAGTTAGCAGTTACGAGGAAGTTGGCAGATGAAAAGAGCATACTCATATCTGAAAGGCCGGCAACGCACCTGCTAATCCACTGGTGTAGCGGGTGTCTGTGGATGTCGCTCTTCACTTACCATCAGGTGAACCGACTATCCGTTTGCCCCCTCTCCTATAAAAAAAAAAGATGTGAAACATCAATCAATCAAACATTAATTTACCGGTGGGAGGGAAGCGCTGTGCCGCGCTCCCGGCTGCATGGGTACCACCATCTTGCTTGTTTCTCTACCGGTGGGAGGGAAGCGCTGTGCCGCGCTCCCGGCTGCATGGGTACCACCATCTTGCTTGTTTCTCTACCGGTGGGAGGGAAGCGCTGTGCCGCGCTCCCGGCTGCATGGGTACCACCATCTTGCTTGTTTCTCTACCGGTGGGAGGGAAGCGCTGTGCCGCGCTCCCGGCTGCATGGGTACCACCATCTTGCTTGTTTCTTCCGTGCAACAGCTTTGCTGCGTTTCGGAGAGAAGGGCAAGACAGGCAGTGTAATTACTGGCACCGAGATTTAACATTTTATGTCTCAGGATAGGCAACACATAGATGAGTTGCCTGGGCTCGTTCCAGGTAAACTAGTTCATGTTCATGGGCGACGTCGACCACTTACCATCAGGTGGCACGTTTGCCAGTTTGCGTATCCAACTAACATTAAAAAAAAAAAAAAAAAACAAGTCACTAGTAATTTTCTAATTTGTAATTTATAAAAAAATATAACGAAATAAGGTATAAATATAAGCGCGTGCAAAGGTAGAGAGCGGTAGAGTAGTGAGGGCATCACGGCATGATTACGTCATACCGCATAATGTCTCGGCATTTGCGTTGAACAAGTATTAGGTCAAGTATCAATGGAGCTTATAACCGCAATATGATGTGAGACATAAAATTCCGAAACTGGTCAGTGATTTGTCACTGATGTAATAGCACTTCAACCAATCAGTGATGTGTATGTACGTCCCATCGGCAAATCATCTATTAAGCGTCATCAGTCGGCCAATCAGATCGCAGAAGCGGTGATTTGTCACTGATGTAATAGCACTTTAACCAATCAGCACTTTTGTGGAATTTGTTTTTATACAAAACACATAAAATTATCGCTCTATTCCGATTATATGATAGATAGCGACCCGACCCCACCATGGTTCAGGCCTTGTCGTGGCGGTGGGGCTCAGTAACCTAGGGTGAGCGGTGCACCTTGGGCGAAGCTGATTGGGCCGAGGGGGCTCTTTTTACCCCTCTTATAAGAAGAGGGGACAGAAGAGCAGGGGCAAGGGGTGAGGATGGGAACCTCACTCCATTGTACTGTCCTGACGTTGGGAGGGGTTGTTCTGTGGTGCGGGACAACACCTCTGTGGAGGTGGCGTCGGTCCCTTGCGGGACTGACTAGCCGTCGAGGTGCCCTGTTTGTTTTCTAGATCCGGGGCACCTCACCAAAGGCGGCATTGGTGGCACTCGCCGGGTTTTAGTGGGTAGAGCTGCGTCCATTTACCAGCTGTCGGGCACAGCGTGTCCCAGATACCCGCGTGGGGAGACCCACTCCCCCGCGGGATGCCTCAGAGCATTTCCCGGCGTTAAAGAAAAAAAAAAAAAAGATAGCGACCCGAACGTCTTTAGAAGCTTTGCTTTATAATTGTTAAAAACAACATAATGTATAGATTTCTTATGAAAATATTATTGAAACATATTTTTACGGATTTTATTGCCTCCCGTGACTTGCTGTATAGTATTCTAAACGTCAAGACGTTCTAAAAATTTTGAAATAAAAATGTAGGATGTCAAAAGTGAAACTTATTTGGCAAACTACAAATAATCTAAAACTAAAGACCATAAAGAAAATAATATAATAACTTAAGTATATTATTAAAAAGGGAACATTACGCAAGGTCCCGAAGATACTGGCAGCGTTCCCCCTTTGAATAGCTAGACTAATTCTTTGTCCAAGGTAGCTGCCAGCTCTTCGGTCTCCTGTGATGTCGACTAACCTTTTGACGTGACAACGTGTTATAATTCGATGGAGCCGGCTGCAAGAACGAAAAAACATGACGCATGCGGCGTTACCTCGTTCTGAGGAGTTCCATTTTCTTATGACGTTGTCACGTTCAACTATCGTCAGTAAACCGACTTTACAGAAAACCTATTTTTTGCTATATTATGTATGGTATAGTAATACAAATTTTGTTTGTTCCAGATGACTATAAAGGCTACAAATAAAGATATTGTTTCTCAATAAGTGTCGGTAGTTCAGTGCCGGTGATGTGCCAATGCCAGTGTACTGTCATCAGACGTAGAGTGAGGTGACAATGATGCTGTCCCGCTTGCACGTGTCGTGTGAGATCTTCTGTCTCGTTCTGTTCAGCGTTGCCACGCTGGAGGAGGTCCTTATTGAGGAATCATGTAAGTGTTTTTTTTTTTTTATTAGTTTAGATATTATGATATGATGACATATTCCACACACACACTCACACAATTTTGCACAGGAAAATTTAGAAAAACCCATTAAGATATACCCTGGTGAGGACTGAACCCAGACCTCCTTGCCCTTAATTAAATGGCCCTTAATGGCCCTTATTATTACTTGACTTGTATTAAGTTAATCTCATTTGAGATTCATCTAAATGGTTATTGTAAGAGGTAGTGCCATGCTGCTTTGCAGCCGAATTGAGCCGGCACGACCGGGGTGGTACCTCTCGCTCACATAACACCGGTGTCAAGTGACAGTGACAGTCGCGTTTGGTGCGGTTTGTGAGTTTCCGGGGTGGTCCATTGGGAGGGGATAGTAATGTATTTTATGTTGATGACAAAAGACGTTTTTCTTGGGGGAGTCTGCATTCCAAACGAGTTTTTTTTTATTTTATTACTTCATCTTTTTATTGCCTTCTTTTTTTGTTTCTTTGACGTATTTCAAGTGTACGAGTGGTTACCTACGAAATAAAGATAATTTGATTTGATTTTCATCCACTACTGGAAATAGGCCTCTCTCAAGCAACGCCAAGACGGCATTGAAGTCAACTAATATGTAATACAAAAAAATGTGTGTGTAGTTATGTACACGCGTTAGAATTTATACTCCTTAAAGAAAAATACATAGTACAATTTCATTACACTGTAACCTTTTTGCTTATTGTGTAGTTAAAAACCAAGATTCTTCTGACGTCTATATAATACTGTAATTATGTGAAAATTGTTATATAGCTAACTTCACGGTGTGGGTTTTTTTCATGACGATGTGCGCGCGCATCGTAAAAATTTACTCATATCATTTTTCCCTAACGCGCCAAAAGAAGTATAACTTCAAAAACTTAATAAACTTGTATACAATTTGCAAAAGATAAACTAATACTCATGGGCACAGTTGCGGTTACAAGTTAGTTTACAAAGAAGCAGTTTATTTGCATTGCAAATTGTACACAGCCAATGAATATCTAAGAGAATTGCCAGCATTCGCCTTTGCATTGAACTTAACGAAGTGCTTGTTCTATAACATTAATTAAGTTGAGTGAAAGTCTTCAAGTCTTATTTTGCGGTCATTAAACATCGTCTTGTCTGATATTTAAGACTGAACAAGTCGAAGGTGCGAACTAAATGATTGCTATCTCACCTGACATAGTGCGCGAACATGTGTGCTAGAATGAAATGCACAATGATTCATTCCGAAAATGTCCTTTTAGCAAAAAAGTTATTATAGAAGAACTATTAAGTGTATCTTTTTAAAATAAATTTATTTCAACTTTTGAATAACTAAACTATGTCTGTACGGGCTTTATATTTGAGCTTTCGTGCTCCGCATACTATTTATTTTCGCCCAAAGATGGGCTAAAATCAGTGTTGAAATACGAAAGTTTAAAAGCTTGTATTTTCTAAATGTATGTTTTTTTTACGATTTTGGGTACATACAGACATAGATAATGACGAGATCAATTTATATTATCCTTAGTTTTTGATGGTCAACGTCAACCATTGTAGTAATTACTGTTCTGCGCGATGAGCAAAGATAGCAAAGAGCAAAGATGATTAAAGATGAGCGACTTGTGTAACCTTAAATCTTGATAGCATACCGGTGGGACTGGCGCAACCTCCTGCAAAGGTACTTCTGTGTTTTGTACCGTGGGCAGTTTTCTGTTTCGAAAACAATGGCAGGACAACTTACGATTCGGGACTTGCCTGGGGTAGTCCCAAGTGGAATAGCTTAAGCTGGGATTCCACTAACTATCTATACAGATAAATAAAATTTGAGTGTCTGTTTGTAATATTAAAATAACCGCTTTTTATTAAATGCGTATGTATGTAAACACGGTACATCCAAAAGGATTTTTTTATAATTTTGGTCTGTCTGTCGTAGTCAAACAAAAAAGTATATAATATAATAAAGTATATAATAATATAAACAATATTTTTTTGTTTGACATCCATAAGACTTCTTTTTCCCATTTTCGCTTGCATTCTGATTTATTGGGCTTAGTTGTCGCCATTTTGTTTTTATAAAACCGAGTCAGCTCGTACGAGTACAGCGCCGTCCGAGTCAACTTAGATGGGTACGTGTTAATACACCAAGTCCGAGTACACTAAGATGGCGGGTTTTCACTATCCGAGTAGCAACCGAGTGGCCAACTTAGCGCACTCGGTCCGAGGGTACTAAGATAGTGGTCCGCTTACATAATGGCTCAAATAAAAAATTTGAAGTTCGCAAGCCCTCAATTAGAGTTACAGGCCCCCACCATGGTTCAAGCCTTGTCTTGGCGGTGGGGCTCAGTAGCTTAGGGTGAGCCCAGCACCTTGGGCGAAGCCGAGAGGGCTCTTTGTACCCCTATTCTTATAGAAGAGGGGACAAAAGAACAGGGGGCAAGGGGCGAGGATGGGAACGTCACCCCATTGTACTTTCCCAACGTTGGGAGGGGTTGTTCTGTGGTGCGGGTCAACTCCTCTGTGGAGGTGGCGTCGGTCCCCTAAGGGACTAGCCGTGAGGTGCTGTTTGCTCATTAGATCCGGGGCACTTCACCAAAGGCTGCATTGGTGGCACTCGCCTGGTTTTAGTAGGTAGAACTGCGTCCACTTATCAGCTTTCGGGCGCAGCGAGTCCCACATATCCTCGTGGGGAGACCCACTCCCCAGTGGGATGCCTCAGAGCATTTCCCGGTGTTAAAGAAAAAAAAAGGCCCTTCAAAACCTTTATTAAACACAAGCAGACCTGTAACAGGATTTTATATGATCAACCATTAATGTATCCATATAACAATAAGTCTTTTGTATTTGCGAAACCTTCGTTTGTTCAAATGTCTGGATCCGCACATAACTCCAACTTTGTAGAGCGTCAGGTGTGCCGTGTGGCAGCTATCGTGTGGCATGACCATGTTTCTTGGACCACCCGCGGGGCGAGGTGGGGGGACGTAACAAATTATACATTATATTATTTTGGACGTTATTGTGTTTTTGATCATTATCTCGCTTGGTTTATTGTAATCGTGTTGATAAATTACTTAAATTGACTGAACACACGATGTTCTGAATAAATTGAGTTCTACCCTCATTTGACGACCTCTGTGGCTCAATGGTTAGCGCGTTAGCGCTCAAGCCGGAGGTAGCAGGTTCGAATCCCGCCAGGGAACAAAAAGTTTTCTGTGCCCCTGGGTCATGGACACAGGTCATGGATGTGTATTAAATATACTTATTATACAATAAAAATTATAAATATAACTATAGTATCACCGGTGGGAGGCAAGCGCTGTGCCGCGCTCCCGGCTGCATGGGTACCACCATCTTGCTTGTTTCTCCAGTGAAACAGCTTTGCTGTGTTTCGGAGTAAAGGGCAAGACAGGTGGTGTAATTACTGGCACCGAGACTTAACATCTTATGTCTCAGGATAAGCAACACATAGATGAGTTGCCTGGGCTCGTTCCAGGTATACTAGTTTATGTTCATGGGCGACGTCGACCACTTACCATCAGGTGGCACGTTTGCCAGTTTGCCTATCTAACTAACATAAAAAAGTATAAAAGTATTAAATATATGTATAGTATAAGTGTTAAATATAATATTTCCGTTGTCTGGTACCCGTAACACAAGTTCTTCGAGAACTTACCACGGGACCAGATTGACGTGGTGTAAAAGCGTCCATAGATATTATTATTGTTATTATATAAGACGTTATTATTTTGTAATAATAACCTAACCTAATTAAAATTAACTAAAACTAACCTAATTGTATTTTCATTAAAAGAAGAAATAACGTCATGTAAGGTTTATAGGCAAGTTCATTGAAGTGGCAGTGGGCTGGACCCAGGAGAACGGATGGCCGATGGGCCAATAAGGTTCAAGAGTGGAGGCCATGTTAAGGTAGACGAAGTGTTGTGGGGGGACGTAACAAATTATACATTATATTATATTGGACGTTATTGTGTTTTTGATCATTATCTCGCTTGGTTTATTGTAATCGTGTTGATAAATTACTTAAATTGACTGAACACACGATGTTCTGAATAAATTGAGTTCTACCCTCATTTGACGACCTCTGTGGCTCAATGGTTAGCGCGTTAGCGCTCAAGCCGGAGGTAGCAGGTTCGAATCCCGCCAGGGAACAAAAAGTTTTCTGTGCCCCTGGGTCATGGACACAGGTCATGGATGTGTATTAAATATACTTATTATACAATAAAAATTATAAATATAACTATAGTATCACCGGTGGGAGGCAAGCGCTGTGCCGCGCTCCCGGCTGCATGGGTACCACCATCTTGCTTGTTTCTCCAGTGAAACAGCTTTGCTGTGTTTCGGAGTAAAGGGCAAGACAGGTGGTGTAATTACTGGCACCGAGACTTAACATCTTATGTCTCAGGATAAGCAACACATAGATGAGTTGCCTGGGCTCGTTCCAGGTATACTAGTTTATGTTCATGGGCGACGTCGACCACTTACCATCAGGTGGCACGTTTGCCAGTTTGCCTATCTAACTAACATAAAAAAGTATAAAAGTATTAAATATATGTATAGTATAAGTGTTAAATATAATATTTCCGTTGTCTGGTACCCGTAACACAAGTTCTTCGAGAACTTACCACGGGACCAGATTGACGTGGTGTAAAAGCGTCCATAGATATTATTATTGTTATTATATAAGACGTTATTATTTTGTAATAATAACCTAACCTAATTAAAATTACCTAAAACTAACCTAATTGTATTTTCATTAAAAGAAGAAATAACGTCATGTAAGGTTTATAGGCAAGTTCATTGAAGTGGCAGTGGGCTGGACCCAGGAGAACGGATGGCCGATGGGCCAATAAGGTTCAAGAGTGGAGGCCATGTTAAGGTAGACGAAGTGTTGTGGGGGGACGTAACAAATTATACATTATATTATATTGGACGTTATTGTGTTTTTGATCATTATCTCGCTTGGTTTATTGTAATCGTGTTGATAAATTACTTAAATTGACTGAACACACGATGTTCTGAATAAATTGAGTTCTACCCTCATTTGACGACCTCTGTGGCTCAATGGTTAGCGCGTTAGCGCTCAAGCCGGAGGTAGCAGGTTCGAATCCCGCCAGGGAACAAAAAGTTTTCTGTGCCCCTGGGTCATGGACACAGGTCATGGATGTGTATTAAATATACTTATTATACAATAAAAATTATAAATATAACTATAGTATCACCGGTGGGAGGCAAGCGCTGTGCCGCGCTCCCGGCTGCATGGGTACCACCATCTTGCTTGTTTCTCCAGTGAAACAGCTTTGCTGTGTTTCGGAGTAAAGGGCAAGACAGGTGGTGTAATTACTGGCACCGAGACTTAACATCTTATGTCTCAGGATAAGCAACACATAGATGAGTTGCCTGGGCTCGTTCCAGGTATACTAGTTTATGTTCATGGGCGACGTCGACCACTTACCATCAGGTGGCACGTTTGCCAGTTTGCCTATCTAACTAACATAAAAAAGTATAAAAGTATTAAATATATGTATAGTATAAGTGTTAAATATAATATTTCCGTTGTCTGGTACCCGTAACACAAGTTCTTCGAGAACTTACCACGGGACCAGATTGACGTGGTGTAAAAGCGTCCATAGATATTATTATTGTTATTATATAAGACGTTATTATTTTGTAATAATAACCTAACCTAATTAAAATTACCTAAAACTAACCTAATTGTATTTTCATTAAAAGAAGAAATAACGTCATGTAAGGTTTATAGGCAAGTTAATTGAAGTGGCAGTGGGCTGGTCACACACCCAGGAGAACGGATGGCCGATGGGCCAATAAGGTTCAAGAGTGGAGGCCATGTTAAGGTAGACGAAGTGTTGGTCGGCCATTAACCAGGTGGGAAGATCTCCGTGCGGTGGCCGGTCCGTGTTGGATGCGAGTGGCGAGGGATCGGTCGTCTTGGCGTTCATTGAAGGGGACTATGCTCAGCAGTGGACGGATAGAAGCTGATGATGACGATGATGATGATGATACAATAGTAAATTTTCTAGTCTTATAACGCGCCCTATCAAGGTCGTAAATTAGGCTCACAGATCTCACAATTGTTGTTTTCGTCAGGGGCCCCATTATCCTAGTGCCCAGATCCCCCTATAGGCTAAAGAGGGCATAGATGATGATCATCATCATCAGCCTCTATCCGTCCACTGCTGAACATGGCCTCAATGAACGCCAATTCAGCCGATCCCGGACCGGCCACCGCATGGAGATCGTCTTAGGTATAAAATAGAAATTTTTTTGGTCTCATAACGCGCCCGATCAAGGTCGTATATTCACAGTAGCCGCAGGCCTTCAACTATTACACATTGGAGGCTGATGATGATGAAGGTGTATAGGACCAGCAGAATGTAATGAATAATATTTGCAACATAAAACAATATAGATATCTGTACCTGTACTGTGTCATAGGTGTGTATGTACATTTGTATGTATAAATAATTTTCTAAAAATTTCCATTTTTTGCACTACACAAGTTTTAACGAACACCACGAGGCTAGGTTATCGTGGTGTGATTGTTGGTTGTTATTTATTTTTATCTCTACGGTGTGACTATACAATCGATCTCCTATCAGTGCTACACGTACATACAAAACAAATTATCTATTTGATTAATGATGAAGTAAAGCTCAGATTGTGGTTCAGGATTTGATTGTTTGTCATTTTTTGTGTTTGCAGCATTAGACTTTTTTTTGCATTGCATAAGACTCACTATCACTCACTACGTACGTACTCACATCCAACATGGGCCGGTTACTATACAGAGATCGTCTTCCCATCTTTTTTTACGTCGGGAAATGCTCGGAGGCATTTCGCGGGGGAGTGTGGTTTGCGGGACTCGCTGCGCCCGAATGGTGGTAAGGTGGACGCAGCTCTACCAAACCCGGCGAGTGCCACCAATGCCGTCTTTAGTGAGGTTGCTCGGATCTGTTGAGCAAACAGGGCACCTCGACGGCTAGTCAGTCCCCGAGGGACCGATGTCACTTCCACGGAGGGGTTGTCCCGCACCGCAGAACAATCCCTCCCAACGTCGGGACAATACAATGTGAGGTTCCAATCCTCGCCCCCTTGTTCCCACTCCCTGCTCTTTTGTCTCCTCTTCTTATAAGAGGAGTACAAAGAGCAGCTTCCTCTGCTCAATTTGCTTCGCCCAAGATGCTAGGCTCACCTTAGCCTACTGAGCCCCAACGCCACGACAAGGCTTGAACCATGGTGTGGAAGTACTGAGGTATATGTAGTTTGTTTAAAAAACTAAATGTTGGTTTTAATACATTATTTGTGCTTGTTTACACACGGGTATCGACACATGGTTACCTTTGACTCGGCTTGGGTAAGGTGGGTCCGGATGTCCATTGAAACAAGCTATTCAACCCACAAACGAAGGTCCTGTGATGACATAGTCATCACCTTGGTCAACATCATCATCAGCCTCTATCTGTCCATTGCTGAACATGGCCTCTCTCGATGTACGCCAAGACATGTACAAAATATGGTTATCATATTTTTTTTCTTGTTTAAATGTTTTTTCCCCCATTTTTTTTTCACACAATTATGGGCATTTCCCATAATTAAACACATTTTAACAGACTGAATACAGGTTAATTACGGAATCCTAGTTGTAAAGTATCCGAAGCGTCAGGAATGTAATTTCATATTTAAATAAATATTGTTTCGGGTGCGTTTATTGAGGTCCCGATATTTCGGCAATGTTGCAATCGCAATGATCACGGGGAGACGTACGGTGCTGGTAGATGGCGACAGATCATAAAAATCTGTCTACCGTCTTTTTTCTTCGTTTCGGACGATTAATTGCGGCATACGGAAGCACTTGTTCATTTAAATATGGATATATAGTGATCGCGTTAGTTTAAAACAATGTAATTTCAGTCAACCACTATAAAATCCGTGAAGAGCTCTGTTCATTATAATAATTAGTATATCAAAAAGCCTCTTCATGGGAATCTGACTGGTCTTGCGATTTGGTTCCCTAAGAGGAAAGGACCGGCTTGCGCTCCGTACAAACTTAGTCGACTGTTTTCTCCCTGAATAATAGCACTAGATCAAATATTTTTGTACCATAAAACCTTTAATTGCCACGACCATGTTCCCTATGTTTGGTTTTTTCATATTCTTATTATCATCGAAAGTAGGAATCTTCAAAAACTGGTAATATTTCCTTTTTTAATATTTTTTATACATTTTCAGACAAAAAAAATGCGCATATTAACAAAAAACGAGAACATAGGGGCATAGCTGATGGTTTTTCTAATTAGGTACATAAAAAAAACAATTGGGCATGTTGTTGGGTAGGAAATACACTACGAAATGCTGTTTTGGTCAATAATAAAAACCTAAAACGGTCTGAGTTGCAGTTGTCCCTTTCTTGCTTTATGGCGCGGCCGCGGCATATAGCGAGATAGGAACATTTTATTCAAATATCTATTTTTTAACATCTCACCCTTTCTCCTAGGTCTTTTAAAGTTGTCGCCGAGGGTCCTGTGTTGTTGCAAGATCCGGGACCCTCAAAAGGCGGCGGAGGTCGCTTGCAGCGGTTTAAGTGGGTAACGACACTGCCCAAGTGCGAAGCCCACACACGGCTAGGTTTAAAACCAACCCCGGTCCTAGCTATGGTTTGGGCTGCAAATTTCCGCTGCCGAACAAAAAAAAAAAGGTCTTTTAAAGTTGTCTTTATCTTTAAGTCTTTGTGAACGTTTCAAATGACCGTATTGTACAGAACATACTGCTTGTCGTTGAAAAGAGTACCAAAATCTCCACCTTGGTTAAAGCCTTGTCGTGGCGGTGGGGCTCAGTAGCCTAAGGTGAATCCAGCACCTTGGGCGAAGCAAATTGAATAAGCAGAAGGGACAAAAGAGCAGAGAGACAAGGGGCGAGGATGGGAACTTCACCGACGTTGGGAGTGGTAGTTGGTGGGGTGGCGTCGGTCCCTTCAGGGACTGACTAGCCGTCGAGCTGCCCTGTTTGCTCAACATATCCGGGGCACTTCACTAAAGGAGACATTGGTGGCATTCGTCGGGTTTTAGTGGATAGAGCTGCGTCCACTTACCAGCTTTCGGGCGCATCGAGTCCCACATACCCGCCTGGGGAGACCCACTCCCCGCGGAATGCCTCAGCATTTCCCGGTATAAAATAAAAAAAGGATACCAAAATCGTGTTTATATGGAACAGGAAATGTTCAAATAACTATTTCTCCTTTATTAACATCAAGATAAGGGTAGTAAATTTTATTACATCTTTGATCACTTCAATTATAACTTTACGAGGGATACTCTGAAACTATATTACCATATGCAACAGTTTGTGCCTGCAGTCTGACGTAATAAAATAAATTAAGCCCACCATTAATTTGTCTAAATGACACTATTTCTGTTTTTTAAGTTTTAACAACGAATCGTTTCGGCTTCATGCTGTTCGATTTATATCTCAATCCCAGAAAAAGGTTTTCAGTTCAATAGAAACTAATTTTAAATGCTTAATCCGTTCAAAATGGCGTTATTTAAAAAGCTATAAAACTCTTAACGACTAAACTCGCCGCTCACAATCACGTCTGGAATGTTCGCAGCGTTTGTGTTTCTCTTAATACTACCTCTTTGTCTAATGGTAGGTACTTGGCTACACGCGATTTAACATTAGGTAACAATGTACCATTCTTTTATATTTTTATATCGGCAAAAATATTTCATTTCATCATCATCAACCTTTATCCGTCCACTACCGAATGATAAAACGACAGATTCCTTGCCACTTACATAACAACGTGGATCGGCAACTGCTTGGAGATCGTCTTCCCACCTGGTTAATGACCGACCGACACTTCGTCTACCTAAACGCGGTCTCCACTCTTGAACCGTATTGGTCCATCGGCCATCCATTCTCCTGAGTGTGACCAGCACACTAACACTTATTCTTGTCTGATATCGGTAACGTTAGTTCTGTCGCGGATGTCCTCGTTTCGAATCCTGTTTCATCATCATCATCAGACAGTTATTGTCCTGCTGAACAAAGGTCTCTTTTTATGCCAATCTCCAAGACAGATCCTATACCCGTCTCATCAAAGTTTTGCACGCCAGCTTTCCCACGTCGGTCCATTTTCAATTTTTTTTTATGACAAAGGGATACTCTTTTTACACATGTAAGCAGGCGACCCTGGGTGAGTTCCTGATCCTATGTGGGACTGGCACTTGGGAGTGCCCTACCCAAACCAAAACCATCGCGTGCGCCTTCAGCCGCTTTTTGAGGGTTCCGGATCTGTAGGCAACAGGATCACCTCAGCGACAAGTTGGCCCCAGCGAAGGCCAAACTACTCCTTGTAAGGGGGACTGGCCGACCGCTACTAAGCAGTCTCCGGAACGTCGTGCCTAACTGGGCCAGGTTCCCATCTCGACCGACACGCGCACCGGGGCGTTACTGGAGGTGCATTAAATATCGCCTCTTATAACGCACCCCCGTTCGTCGCCCGCGGGGGGAGGCCTCGTTGGCAGCCTCCTTCTGAGACATTGCTTCCCAGAAGGAGACCATCACCAGGACACGTCGTCCCCGAGCATCGCGGTAATCACGCTCGTCAGAGACAAGCCTCCTCCGATGACAAATGTCACTGCGACGCAGTGATATACATGCATTGAGTATTTGACTCGGGTGTATTTCTACTATTATCTATTTATAATTATTATGATTATGATAGTAAAGCGCTATAGACTTCTTTTTACAACTTATATGTGACACTCAAATATATCAGCCTTACCTGAAATATATAAACCCTGCATTGGTGTCGCCACTGTATCTTTTTTTACATCAACACATAGTATAGTCCATACAGAAATTAGTTCCGAAATAATCCGCAATATGGCGAGGGTTTTCATTTTTCTGGCCAAGCTATAATTTAGAAGGATTAAACATACTGTCCACTAATATGTCTCTGTCAGGACCTCTAATGTAATTGTGTTATTTATTTACTACACAAACGCGGAATATCAAATGTAATATGACACAAGAGCTCTACAGACTGTTGGCACGCGGCCATTTTGTCAAGTGAAAGAGACATGAAATGCAACAATAATATAATTATTTGTTACAACTAGAATTGTGTAAGAGGTAGTGTCATGCTGCTTTGCCGAATTGGGCCGGCACGACCTCTCTCGGCGTCAAGTGACAGCTATGCTGTCGCGTTTAGTGCGGTTTGTGAGTTTCCGGTGGCCCATTTTATAGAGAACAGGAGGGCAACGCATCTGCATAACTTTTGGTTGTTCGAATGTCTATGGGCGTTGGTAGTCACCATAAGGCTCCGACTGCTCAAAAAATGCTGCTCTTATGACCAAAGAAAATGGCCATCGTTCGTAAATATGATTATATTCGTTAAAATTGGAAAGATATACTATAATACTATAGTATATTACTAAGTACTTAGATAATAATTGTTATTCAAAGTATGTAACAGTGTATTCAACCTATTTTTTTTTTATTCTATTCTAATATCAAACTGATAAATGAACATCTACGCCGGCTCCCAGTAACGAGAGGTCGTTACCGAGATCGGTCGTAAGACGTCAATTTATGGAACCATTGTGGTCAAACCCTTGCTGTGGAAGTATTTCACATTTATATGTATATACTTTTATCGTATTATTATTATCAGTGGATAAATTTTTAGTATATAACATGTACGTACATTCTATAAGCCTTTTTTTACACGCTTTATAATAGCTTCACCTGTATGTTTGTATGTTTGTATGTATGTTTGTAACCGACTCCTTTAGGCTTGATTTTGACCCACTTCTAACGACCAGATTTTGTTCAAACTTTGTAGATTTATCGAGGACCGATGACAATACAATAATTTGATAAAATTATTCCAATATCCTGATAAGGATGATTAGCACATGTTAGGAAGGCGTAAGGCGCGCAAGTTACCTACATCACTTATGTTGTTTTTAGTCTCACTCATTTCTAAAGTGATTGTTATAAGTTGAGTACCTTAAATTAAGAAAAATTTTAATAAAAAAAATCGACACTAAAAAGTAAAAAATAATTTATAGTTTAAAAAACTAAAAAACACGCATTAATAGCAAACCCAACAAAAAATTTGAAAATAATTTTTAATGGATGAATTAAATGGGTTAACAAAATTACTTACGTAAAAAAGCGTGAGGTGCTCAATATTCATTATTAAAAATATTTCATCGGTATCTATTTCTTAAAAGTGAAGTTAATATAAAAACTTAGTTACAAGCACCACGCTTTTTTACAATAAGTAATTTTGTTAACCCATTTAATTCACCCATTAAAAATTATTTTCATATTTTTAGTTGGGTTTGCTATTAATGCGTGTATTTTAGTTTTTTAAACTATAAATTATTTCTTTTACGCCGGGAAATGCTCTGAGGCATCCCGCCTGGGGAGTGGGTCTCCCCAGGCGGGTATGTGGGACTCCCTGCGCCCGAAAGATGGTAAGTGGACGCAGCTCTACTCACTAAAACCCGGCGAGTGCCTCCAATGCCGCCTTTGGTGAGGTGCCCCGGATCTAAGAAACTAACAGAGCAACTCGACGGCTAGTTAGTCCCCCAAGGGACCGACGCCACCTCCACAGAGGGGTTGTCCCGCACCACAGAACATCCCCTCCCAACGTCGGGACAGTACAATGGGGTTAGGTTCCCATCCTCACCCCTTGCCCCCTGCTCTTTTGTCCCCTCTTCTTATAAGAGGGGTACAAAGAGCCCCCTCGGCTCAATTAGCTTCGCCCAAGGTGCTGGCCTCACCCTAGGCTACTGAGCCCCACCGCCACGTCAAGGCCTGAACCATGGTGGGGACATTCTATAAGCCTGCGCAGACGAGGACTCTTATAAATTGTATAGAATAACGCACACAAATATGTAACTAAAAGTACCCCGTACAAAAGTCCCGGCACTCGCCGGGTTTTAGTGGGTAGAGCTGCGTCCACTTACCAGCTTTAGGGCGCAGCGAGTCCCACATACCCGCCTGGGGAGACCCACTCCCCAGCGGGATGCCTCAGAGCATTCTCCGGCGTTAAAACAAAGGAGCCATATTATGAGTGGTCGACGTAGTTCTTGAACAGAAACGAGTTTAGTTTACAACCCATCCATGAACTACATACATACTCGCTATGACATGGGAACATCTTTTCCACTGGGAACTTTTGTCCAGAGTCTTCGCGGGCGTGTGAAGGTCACAGTAATCCGACATGTACTTGTGTATTAGGATCTGGCTTGAAGCCAGAGGCTGGGTGAGATGTTTACGAACGATTGTCTTAGCTGGAGGGTTGAAGAGGGATGGACTCTGGGAAGCGCTGTAGGGAGGTCACGCATGAAGTAGTCTAACACGCGTGAACGGTTGTGCGTAAACCGTACCTACATATAGGTTACTTTTATCTCGGTAACGGGTCTCGAAGACGATAATGCACATTTTCATACAATTTTTCTTAATTTTATTTAATATAAGCTGTTGCCCGCAGCTTCACCCGTGTTAACTTAGGTTTACAGCCGTAGCCGGATTGATGATGATCATTTTATTGCCTAAGTTACTCCTTATAACATTAGCTATCTACCAGTGAAAGTCCCGTCAAAATCGGCCCAGCCGTTTCAGAGATTAGCCGGAACAAACAGACAGCCACAAAAGTTGTGAATAAGGATGTGAAAGTCCCGTCAAAATCGGTCTAGCCGTTCAGAGATTAGCCGGTACAAACAGACATACAAAAATTGTAAAAAATGCTATTTTGGTATATGTACCGCCCATATGCATTCAATAAAAAGTGGTTATTTTAATATTACAAACAGATACTCAAATTTTATTTATATTATGAAACAGTTCTTACGGAATGTAAGTTTTTTACCTACCCGTTCGGGATACTTTACACTCTACAGCAACTAGCAAGGAGGACTGAATTCAGACTGTATTATTTGAAACTACCTTATTTGATATAATTTAATAATGTCAACTTCTGTGTCTAGAATTTGTGACATATTATTTTGCTTCTTTTCTCCTTAACGCCGAGAAAAGCTCTGAGGCATCCAACGGAGAAGTGGGTCCCTCCACACGGGTATGTGGGACACTAAAACCCGGCGAGTGCCAGCAATGCTGCCCTTGGTGAGGTGCCTCTGATCTAATGATCAAACAGGGCATCTCCCTCATGGAACCGACGCCACCTCCTCAGAAGGGTTATCCCGCACCACAGGACAACCCCTCCCAACGTCAGGACAGTACAGTGGGGTGAGGTTCCCGACCTCGCCCCTTGCCCCTGCTCTTTTGTCCCCTCTTATTGTCCCCTCGGCACAATTAGCTGCACCCAAGGATTATTGTTCGTGGTTTTTGTGTGCCTTACATATCGTCTCCACATCACGCGATGATGATGATGATACTGTGTTTGTACTTCACAGGAAATATTATTTATGCACAAACGAACTTCACGAAGTTGTTTGTTCCGCGGTGTGAATATTAAATTGTTTCTGTTAAGTTGTTGCTTAGTTTGTGCACCATTTTAATTAATTCATTGCTGAAAAACACACATACAAACCGCGGTGAGTCCTGCGATATATGTTATACTAGCTGTTGCCCGCAGCGTCGCCCGCGTTAACTTAGATACAGCCGTATACGGATTGATGATGATTATTTTAATAGCCTAGTTACTCCTTTTAACATCAGTCAGTGACAGTCCCATCGAAATCGGCCCAGACGTTTCAGAGATTAGCCGGAACAGACAGACAAAAATTGTAAAAAATGCTATTTTGGTATATTATGTATCGTGTATACATCCATATGGATGTATACACATTTAGTAAAAAGCGGTTATTTTAATATTACAAACAGACACTCCAATTTTATTTATCTGTATAGACTAGCTATTGCCCGCAGCTTCGCCCACGTTAACTTAGATTTACAGCATCCGGAGTATCCGGAGTATTGATGATTATTTTTGTAGCCTAAGTTACTCCTTACAATATCAGCTATCTGCCAGTGAAAGTCCCTTCAAAATCGGTCCATCCGTTTCAGAGATTAGCCTGAACCAACAGACAGACAAAAATTAAAAAAAAAACCGTTGTAAGTATCGTATATACTTTCATATGCATTTAGTGATAAGCAGTTAATTTGATATTACAAACAGGCACTTCCATTTTATTTATTTATATAGATGACTGTGTGTCGTAGGCCTTCCCACACAATATCACACAATTGCGGCCTCCTTTGATAAATATTTGTTGAATTACCAAAGTAAAGAAACAAGTAAATGATCAAAAAAGTAAATTAAAGTCAATTGATACTCGTGGGAGCGTCACGGAGCACGGAGCACGCCGAACTTCAACTTGTTGAGACGTGACTATCCTACTGTCCTACTATAATAATAATATCTATGGACGCTGTCACACCACGTCAATCTGGTCCCGTGGTAAGTTCTCGAAGAACTTGTGTTACGGGTAACAGGCAACGGAAATATATTTAATACTTTTATACTATACACTTTTATATACTTTTATATTATAATACACATATTTAATAAACATCCATGACCACACAGAAAACTTTTTTGTTCCCTGGCGGGATTCGAACCCGCTACCTCCGGCTTGAGCGCCAACGCGCTAACCATTGAGCCACAGACGTGTCAATATCCTACTAGTCTTACTATTATATAATAAACGCGTAAGTATAATAGCAGTGGACTCGTATTAGCTGAAAAAAAAAGATAATAATAATAATATCTATGGACGCTGTCACACCACGTCAATCTGGTCTCGTATGTAGGTATGTATGGATTTTAGTGAAACTATGATGATGATGATGATGCTTTCCAAGCCGATTTTGGTCACGGCGAAGAGCTTCTGGTAAATAAATATAAAGAGTCAAGTGTCATCACGTTGATGGGTTCTCACATGGCTAGCATAGCCCATCTTGGCTCGGAAGGTCCGTGAGCAGCCAGCATGTGAGAACACCATCAACAAAAAAAAACAATAGAAATAGTATTGAATATAAGAAGTCGGTTTGCATTTATGTGTACCCTCTTTACATCCCGACCCCGCCCCTTGACTATCCTCAGTCAAGAAAAATTTAAATTATGAAACTTTACATTAATATAGATTATACATCAGAATAACGAGATAAAGGGGAAAGACGCGGGCACCAGCTAGTATATTATAATAGCGGACCAGTCGCGCGCTGTACTGAATCTAAAAATAAACCACTTGGAAACACAAAAGGATCATCAAAATCGGTTCAGGAGACGCTTAGCAACATATACACACACACAGAAGTATAAGTACAGGATTTTCTATCTGGTCCTTCGAGACTGCTGATTTGCAAATAACTCTGTATCATGAAATAATAATAAATGAAACAACCTTTTACGAGTTTTACAACGGCTTATTAATATTTTGATGATAACGTCTTATAAATTGATGAACACCGGCAGCGCGCACGAAAGAGTGTCACGTTCCGCCTGAGTCTGTAAAGCGATAGACAAGCGTTGGCTTCGAAACCATTTTTTATAACAAGTTGAATACGCGACAACGTGTTTTGTGTGTTTGTGTTTATTTCTACAATTTAATAAAATAATTGATTTCCTCCATAATTTTCAGTCTTAACTTTATATTGTTCACTTTAATTAACTGTTTTTCTCAAAACAGCGGCAAAAAAAAGTAATAAATTTTTCATCAATGTTTATTTATGACGTTATCATGTAAAACTATCGTCCGTAAACCGACTTTACACACAACCAATTATTTTTTACATGCCCGAGTCCCGACATTTCAGATTCATCACAACTATGACAACAATAAATAACCCTATATATAATACAATACACACTATGTACACAGTACATACCCGTCAGTGAACTCCGCCATTTGTCGGCGTGTGTCGCTGTTTGCGCTGATCAATTTCAGCCAATTCCGCCAAATTAGGTGTGAAATATGAGCCAGTCAACGAACAACGAGACCAGATTATTAAACTGTAACACAACATTGCGTGTTGTATGGAATTGACGTTCCAATAAATTAATACTAACCATGCTTCAGAACTGGAAATGTATTTGTAGGAAAAATGTTTTAAAATCCACGAACAAAGGTTCCACTCATTGGGGTAAGAATCTATGGTCAGAGTTGAATTGTGATCTATATAGTAGGTACTTTATAATATAAGAATCCTTAATTAATAACAATCTTGAGTAGGCGCGCGCACAAAAGAGGCGAGAGCAGCGGCAATAGATGTTTCACATCAAAAAGTTGACCGTCGCTGTATGCCCTTCAGATGTGGAACATCTATATTAATCATAGAGAAATTGTTAATATTAAAATTCAATATTTACCGACGGGAGGGCTGCGCTGTGCCGCGCTCATGGCTGCTTGGGTACCATCATCTTGCTTACTACTCCCATGAAACAGTTTTGCTGTGTTTCGGAGAAGAGGGCGGGACAGACAGTGTAATTACTGGCACCGAGACTTGACGTCTTATGTCTCAGGATAAACAACATTTTTTTTCTTTAACGCCGGGAAATGTCATCTGTCCCCTCGTCTTAAAAGAGGGGTACAAAACCGAGGGGGCTGACCCAATTCGCTTCGCCCAAGGTGCAGTGGCTCACCCTAGGTAACTGAGCGGGCGGTGGGCTACGACAAGGCCTGAACCATGGTGGGGGAATATATATAGGCTGATGATGTTTATCGTGAACCTTTTACCGTTGAGCAAACAGGGGACCTCGATGGCTAGTCAGTCCCCCAAGGGACCGACGTCACCTCCACAGAGGGGTTGTCCCGCACCACAGAACAACCCCTCCCAACGTCGGGACAGTACAATGGGGTGAAATTCCGTCCTCGCCCCTTGCCCTCTGCCCTTTTGTTCCCTCTGCCCTTTTGTTCCCTCTTCTTATAGGGGTACAGAGAGCTCACTCGGCTCAATTCGCTTCACCCAAGGTGCTGGGCTCACCCTAGGCAACTGAGCCCCACCGCCACGTCAAAGCCTGAATCATGATGGGGCTGAATGAATTGCCTGATCTAGTTCCAGTTGGGCGACGTTGACCACTTACCGTCATGTGGCTCGTCTGCCCATAGGTAAACCTAACCAACTATCATAAAAAAAATATAAACAAAAGGTGGAATAAAGAAATGACAAAAATTAATTCTAGCGCTTTGCGTCACGGCATTCAAATCAATTTTACTTAAGGCGCGTCAATAGAATTATATCTAAATAGCAAAAAACATGTTTTACAGTTCGCATTAGCATATTAATAGGATCAGTAGAATATAAACCTTTTCCCTGGCGGTCTGGTTCTCACGTTGTCTCAAATAGACAAAAAAATTAAAGGCACCACCCGCCGACTCCTATTGTATGATGAATCTCGTTAATATTCCAAGATCACACGATCATCTCCCATCGGGATCGTTTGTTGGGAACACCTGGTGGTGAATTTTGAGTATTGTCCAAGGGCGACGTTGACCATAATTATAAGTTTTTAATTATAAACGTTTATAAGTGCCTAAGAAATAAATGTTTTACATTTTCTATACAAATATAAAGGTAATGTTTGTTACAGTGGTCGGTTTTGGATGTTTATTGAGGCCTATGTTCAGCAGTGGACGGGCAGTCTGATGATGATGATGAATGTTATCTTCGAAATTACGTTTTCGAAACGAATTTTTTTTTACCAGTATTCACATTGTTATCACTGGAGGCTATAAAAACAATATTCATCAGACGAAGCTGGGAAAAACTAGACTTACGATTATATTGTTTTTTTTATATCGATAAAAAAAAAAAATGTAAGAGGTAAGTGCCATACTTTGCAGCCGAATTGGGCCGGCACTACCGTGGTGGAACCTCTCACTCATAACACCGGCCATGGTAAGTTCTCTATCTTTCGTATTCCATTAATTAAAACTACGCTTTCATCAGAGTTACATCGCAATTCGCAACCAACCTGTTACATTTCAAACGTAAATTCACTTGAAATATTATCGAATATCGATAAAGCACAAATGCTGTTCAGTTATCTGACCTAGATCGATTAAATATGGCTTAATATGGAGTGAATTGAATCCAATTTTCCAGTCGGTCAGGCAACATCGTCGTGTAACGCGAGCTGTGTCGTGTGACGGGCCATGGCCCATGACTGGTGTACTGTGGCGGGCTGTTATCTGACTGATATACAATAGATGTGGCTGATGGAAGCCTTCATGGGTTATACGAAATGGCCAATTGGAAGTTACAATTGAGAATATAATATCACAACAGATCGAATTGCCGGAAATTTTCATGTCATTTGAAATAAATATTTTAATTATTAGACGAGCCACTGTAGTAAGTCATCCCCACCATTGTTCAGGCCTTGTCGTGGCGGTGGGACTCGGTAGCCTAGGGTGAGCCCAGCACCTTGGGTGAAGTGAATTGAGCCGAGGGGGTTCTTTGTACCCCTCTTATAAGAAGAGGGGACAAAAGAGCAGGGGGCAAGGGGCGAGGATGGGAACCTCACCCCATCGTACTGTCCCAACCTTTGTGGAGGTGACGTCGGTCCCTTAGCCTTTTTTACAATTTCTGTATGTCTGTCTGTCTGTTTAATCTGTTCCAGTTAATCTCTGAAAGGGCTGGGCAGATTGCGATGGGACTTGCACTGACAGATAGCTCATGTTATAGGGAGTAACTTAGGCTATAAAAATAATCATCATCAATCCGCTTACGGCTGTAAATCTAAGTTAACGCGGGGCAACAGCTAGTTTAAAATAAATAGATTAATGACGTGATGAGCCACTATAGTTATGAAGTTGTTATCCGGGTCTCTTATTGTTCCCGATCTATAGCTAATCCATGTATTGTCTCTACTGAGACGACATGATAACTCGGTTTTATTATATCACTAGCAGTTGCCCGCAGCTTCGCCCGCGTTAACTTAGATTTACAGCCGTACCCGGATTGATGATGATTATTTTTATAGCCTAAGTTACTCCTTATAACATTCGCCATCTACCAGTGAAAGTCCCATCAAAATCAGCCCAGCCGTTTCATAGATAAGCCGGAACAAACAGACAGACAAAATTTAAAAAAGGCTATTTTGGTATATGTACCGTGTATACATGCATATGCATTCAATAAAAAGTGGTAATGTTAATATTACAAACAGACACTCCAATTTTATTTGTCTGTATAGATGTATAGACTATAGATCGGAGAGCAATCGAGCAGTCGAAGCGTTTTGGCGACTATGGACGCCCATACGTCACATCCACATAAGCAGAGATTATGCACATGCGTTGCCCTCATTTTCCCTATCCCCCCTAAATGATGCAAATAATTACATTCCTAGTCCTGCCCCTGCCGGACACAGAAGATTTGCTTACAGACGTATTGGTGAATGAGTTGCGCTGTGCTTCGCTCTCGTCTACATGGGTACAGCCATCTTGCTTGTTTCTCCCGTGAAACAGCTTTGCTGTTTTTCGGAGTGAAGGGCAGGACAGGCAGTGTTACTGTCACAGAGACTTAACATCTTGTCTCAGGATAGATAACACATAATGAGTTGTCTGGGCTAGTTCCAGGTAAACTAGTTTATGTTCATGGGCGACGTCGACCACTTACCATCAGGTGCCTCGTCTGCCCGTTTGCCTATCCAATCATAAGAGACACTTGAATTATTTTTCAATTAATTATTGTTTCATTATTATGCCGTGAATTTTAATCCGCCATTGTTCGCTGATCAAACTTAATTAAAAGTTAATTATCCAGTTATAAGTCCCGAAACGTTTTTAATTGGATTCGGGTCGAACTACGTGTGACATTATCGATAAACAGTTAAGTGTGACACTGACGAATCGTTAACTGCTGGGTTAGCCAAAATGCCATTCTACAATCGTAAACGCTAGTAGAAAACTAATAAATGTTTGGAAACGACATTTTATATGGACAAATCACGTGGTCTTAAATGTCAGGTCTGTTGGTCTAATGGTTAGTGACCCTGACTGCTAAACCAAAAGGTCCTGGGTTCGATTCCCATCCGGGACAAATGTTTATGTGATGAGCATGATCATTTGTTCTGTGTCTGGGTGTAATTTATCTATAATATGTATGTATTTAGAAATATATAAGTATTTATCAGTTGTCTGGTTACCATAAGAACAGGCTCAGCCTAGTTTGGGATCAGATGGCCGTGTGTGAGTTATCTCAACATTTTATTATTTATTATTATTATTATTATTATTATTTCCATACATTTATTAGTTTCCTACTAGCGTTTACGATTGTAGAATGGCATCATGGCTAACCCACCAGTCATATCTACGTTTCTTTTAATGGAATAGGTTCTTGTGTGTAGTCAGGATCCACAGCGGCACCAGACCCATTGATACGATCACAGAGAGCGATGATGGTCTAGACTCTAGTGGGTATGGGCTCGGGCCTCTTGAGTGAGAAGTCCGGGTTCGATCCTGATCCCTTTTTTGCCTTGAAATGGGTTCTTCTAAATTTCTACATGCACCTGAACATGAAAGCATCGCTTGCACACCGGTGAGGAAACCTGTATGCCTGACGAAATTTAAAAGTCTTTGAATGCCCAACACCCTCCTCGCCTGATTTGAGGAGAAGTGCCCAGCAGTGGGACATATAAGGGTTGATATTATTAGAGAGCCAGCTAGAGTTGCGCACGCCAGTTATAGCTGAAAACATAAAAAGTGCCTTGCGCAACAAATTCAACGGGAAGAGTTTAATATGTTGTAATATTTATCGTCGATAGAGAAAGGCAAAGACTATATTCCATACAGCCTAGTCTGTAATTGTTAGTTTCATTAGAAACTTCATTTTTTTTCAGAGTCTATAATTGGTAAGGCCGAAGCCAAGTCTGAATTATTTTTATTTTTTGTCTTGAAGAGTTTATCATCATCATTAGCCTCTATTCGTCCACTGCTGAACATGGGTCTCTCTCAATGAACGCCACGACGGCCGATCCCTTGACATTCGCATCTAACACGGACCGGCCACCGCAAGGAGATCGTCTTCCCACCTGGTTAATGGCTGACCAACATTCGTCTACCTAAACGTGGTCTCCACTCTAGAACCGTATTGCCCCATCTGCCATCGGATGGCCGATGGGTAAGAGTTGGAATAGGGGATGGAAATTGTAACTCGTCTCTGGATGCCATAGAGATCGTCTTCTACCTCCAACCGAGAGACATAAAAATCGGTATACATAAGTAATCTATACTTTTTTTAACGCCGGGAAATGCTCTGAGGAGTGAGTCCCCAGGCGGGTAAGATGGACTCGCTGCGCCCGAAAGCTGGTAAGGACGCAGCTCTACCCACTAAAACCCGGCGAGTGCCACCAATGCCGCCTTTGATGAAGTGCCCCGAATCTGTTGAGCAAACAGGGCACCTCGACGGCTAGTCAGTCCATCAAGAGACCGACGCCACCACCACAAAGGGGTTGTCCGCACCACAGAACAACCACTCCTAACGTCCGGACGTCCTCGCCTCTTCTTATAAAAGGGGTACAAAGAACCCCCTTGGCCCTGAGCTAACCCTAGGCTACTGAGCCCCACCGCCACTACAAGGCCTGAACCATGGTGGGGAAGTAATCTATACTAATAATAATAAAGAAAGAAAAAGGTGATGTTGTAGGGCTTAAGCTTTAGATCCACTGAACAGATTTTGAAAGTTCTTTGACCAATAGAAGGCCACATTATATTTTGTGTCAGTTATAAAAATAAACACCATCAGTCCCGGCAAAGGTTATGTTTCTGTAGGCGAAGCTGCGGGCAACAGCTAGTAAGTATATAGTACCTGAGGCCTTAGACAAAGTAACATTAGAAAAACGATAACGAAGTTTGAAAAGAATAAAATGTATGGGATTGACATAAGCCGTCGTCAATTATGTCACTCGTTATCGTTATCGCAAGTTGGTAGACAATGTTAAAATTCGTAACAAAATCATAAACTGTCAATTATTGGTTATCGAACACTTATGTCAAACTTATGTTATTTTATTATTGATATTGATTATCCGTGGGCGTGGGCCATGGAGGGCAACATTTTCACATTTTTTATGAGTTATAGTGTGTATGAGGTATATTTACATAGAAATTAATTTTAATTTTTTGGTCCGATTTGACACTTCTTGTCGAACTTTGTTGACACTTGACAGTTGTTGTCGTTGCACTGTCACGATCTTTGATTGATCATTGGCTAGAAAATTATTATCGTTATCTCAAAGACGATAACGAATTTAGGCTAGAAAGCGATGTCACTTTGTCTACAGGTCCTGGTGTACATCGCTGTCCACTTTGTTGTTGGACAATGCTGGGTTAAGCTATTAATATAAAAAGCGGCCAAGTGCGAGTCGGACTCGCCCATGAAGGGTTCCGTAGCAGAAAGTAACATACTATAAAAGTTCTTGAAAGCGCAATTAAGTAAGGGTAAGCGCAGTCGTGGCACATACGGACGGACAGACAGACAGACATAACGATATAAGGGTTCCATTTTTTGCCATTTGGCTAAGGAACCCTAAAAATAAATGATTCTGTCCAATTGTTACCAATAAAACTAGGGCACTGGAATTTGACGATTTTAATTGTTTTACGGGAAAATAAACGCTCTTAATGATAATGTATAGTTAATTATCGTGGGACTGTTAGCAGTATGTCATATTTGAGACCGTTATCTTTTACTAGCTGTTGCCCACATCTTCGCCCGCGTTAACTTACGCAATTTAACTACTGTTAGTCACAGCTTAATTTTATATAGCTTTTCTCGATAAATGGGCTATCTAACACAGAAATAATTTTTCAAATCGGACTTGTAGTTCCTGAGATATGCGCGTTCAGCTTTATAATATTAGTATAGATTATATGCTGTTACCGCAATTCGCCTGCGTCATATTACAGCTGTATGATGATGATATTTAGCATTATACTGGTTAAAGAATTTGTGGCGAAGACCAATTAGCGCCACCATCCTGAATCGCGCTATCGAAGTTTAACAGTTCGGCGCTATATATACAACCGCTGATATAAAAACAAGTGGGCTTCGGCCTGACCGAGCATACCATCTCGCTCGGTCTTTCCTTGCTCGCCCTTTGGGGTGTACCTTTATTTCCCGCATATATTCCAACTCGGTAAAGTAGAAACGCAGATTGGCACGAGGTGCCCGGGGACTGCTTAGTGGCGGCCGGGTAACCCCGCCCCCCCTTACGGGGCTAGCCTGTCGCTGAGGTGCTCCTGTTGCCTGCAAACCCTCAAAAAGCGTCTGAAGGCGCTCGCAGTGGTTTTGGTTAGAGTGTACACAGCCGAAATGTGAGTCACATTGGGGCAACCACTTCTTGGTTACATGCATAAAGCATTTCTCTGCGGCAACAAAAAAAAGTATCGCAGATTATTACGCCGGGAAGTCTAAAGCTTCGACTGCTTCGTTTGCCCTTCTAGGCTATAATAAAATCAGGGTAGGTTAAACTGACTCTCAGTTAGTTTATTAAGTTTAATGTGTACATAGAAATAGCTAAAATCCTTGCCATTAGATGACGTCACATCTGAAACATTATAGAGACGGCCCTCGTCCCGGAGGATGTAAAGTTATGGTCGTCAATAAGTGGCACGCGGTCGGGACATTACCGATAAATTGGGACAGCCCCGAGGGTTCGGGGTGTATTTGATATAATGGGGTGACGTGAAGGTCATGACGTGGATTACTTAACAAGGAGGATCACAGATCGGTTGTTGCCCTAGTGTATACATATTATATAGAGCGCGTGTCACTAAGTATGAACTGTAAGGGTATGAACATAGACCAATATCTTGGAAACATTCATTCCGTGTCAAAACAACACGCGTCACATAAAGTCCGCGAGCGGTGTATATTATTTTGTTTTTATATTAAAATATCTGAAGTGCAATTTGCAATAATTATTCCTGGAAGCAAAATAAAAGAAGCAATGACATTTCTGTCTTGGCGTGCCTTGAGGGGTGCCTATGTTTAGCAATGAATGGATAGAGGCTGATGATGATGATGATGACTATCTTGATTTCAAATATCGATATTATTTAATGCATTACGCATGGAAGGTCACTCACAGCGCTTTACTACTGATAAATATCTATAACGCATCTGCTTACGATCGGTAAAATGATGCGGCGCTCACACTCTATATTATATCATGTATACTCTAAGGTTTTTGTTGTCTGAACTAATGAAATCACACAGTGACCGGTGATCATTTAAAACAAACGCAGATTCAAATACCTATATTTTGAAAATTGAAAATTTTTATTTAATAATCTAATATCCTAAAAGATTTGAGAGCTTCAACACTTATATGTCATGATCACCGTATCCGTCAGCCCCTATCCGTTCACTGCTGAACATAGGCATCCCTCGATGAACACCAAGACGGCAGATCCCTAGCACTCGCATCCAACTTTCTTTTGTTTTCTTTTACGCCGGAAAATGCTCTGAGGCATCCCGCCTGGGGAGTGGGTCTCCCCAGGTGGGTATGTGGGACTCGCTGCGCCCGAAAGATGGTAAATAGACGCAGCTCTACCCACTAAAACCCGGCGAGTGCCACCAATGCCGCCTTGGTGATGTGCCCCGGATCTTTTAAGCTAACAGGGCACCTCGACGGCTAGTCAGTCCTGCAAGGGACCGACGCCACCCCCACAGAGGGGTTGCCCCGCACCACAGAACAACCCCTCCCAACGTCGGGACAGTACAATGGGATGAGGTTCCCATCCTCACCCCTTGCCCCCTGCTCTTTTGTCCCCTTTCTTATAAGAGGGGTACAAAGAGCCCCCTCGGCTCAATTAGCTTCGCCCAAGGTGCTGGGCTCACCCTAGGCTACTGAGCCCCACCGCCACGACAAGGCTTGAACCGTGGTGGGGAGATCGTCTTCCCTGGTTAATGGCCGACCAACACTTCATCTACCCGAATCCTCGTATACTGCAGTTTGTTTTGATCCCAATTAGTCAAAATTATCTTCACGTTATGATCGTTTCTAATGACCACCTTCGGTGTAATAAATCACGTATGTTACGGATCATCGTTAAACCTACACGTGAGACGCACGTTAGGACGTAACACCGAAGTAGGTCAGGCGCGAGACGGACTCACGCACCAATAGTTCCGTAAATATTATATCATCTCTTGCGCTTTATCATTTGTCTTATTTTTCATTTGCCACGTGCGAGCATACGAACGTCATTAAAGGAACTGAAGCTGTCGCTGTGGCCGAAATGGTTGGATCAAATCATCATTTTTTTTATAAATTTTTTATGTTAGTTGGATAGGCAAACTGTCAAACGTACCACCTGATGTTAAGTGGTCGACGCCCATGAACATATATATACCTGGAACGAGCCCACGCAACTCATTTATGTGTTGCCTATCCTGAGACATAAGATGTTAAGTCTCGGTGCCAGTAATTACACTGCCTGCTCTAGTGAAACACAGCGAAGCTATTTCACGGGAGAAACAAGCAAGATGGTGGTACCCATGCAGCCGGGAGCGCGGCACAGCGCTACCCTCCTACCGGTGGGAGGGAAGCGCTTCCATCATATCTTTCATTATACATATCATCTTCAAATCGATTCCGACTTGGAATTTCTTTGAATGAAATATTTCGTTGTAGGTTTATTTTTCATTGCTATTTTGTTTCCAAATTGATATTAATCTGTACTATTATAAATGTGAAAGTAAGTTCGTTTGTTACGCTTTCACGCGAAAACTACTTATCCGATCATCATGAAACTTTGTACACATATTCTTGGAGGTATTAGAAGTAACATAGGACTTATCCTGCGCATACGAACGCGGGTACCAGAACAATATTAAAAAGAGTTTGTGCCTCTCGCTCACATAACACCGGCGTCAAGTGACAGCTATGCTGTCGCGTTCCTTGCAGTTTGTAAGTTAGGATAGAGAAAAGGGGGCAACGCATCTACATCCCCACCATGAATCCGGGCCTTGCCGCGGCGGTGGGGCTTAAGCAAGGGGTGCAAACCCCGTGTGAACCAATCGGATTCGAATCGGGCGGCAGTTGGCTCTCACCACTGCCGGCCAAGCCGCTCCCTGGTCCATAGGGCTGGGGGTGGTGGTCGCCATCTCATGTCGAGATGGGGACCGCGAGGAAGAAAACCTTTTTAAAAAATTACCCCAATCCCAAAATAAGCTCAGGTGCGCGGCGAGGGGATGAATGGCTGGAGGGTCTCCAGTCCCTAGCGCACCATGTTTCAGTGTTGGCCACGGGTTTCGCTCGACCCTAACGAGCAAATTTTAAACATGGATCAAAACAGTTCGGAAAATAGTCCCCGGGCGGGTCCCCGAAAGGGGGATTCCCGCACCACGCCGGAATCGGCGGAGGTCTGCCCCACGTACTACGGGGGGGGCACAGACTGTTTCAGGGACGAGCACTCTGCTCGTCCTAGCACCGACGACACACGCGATATAACGGACATCGATAGGCTTTACGATTATAGGAGTGGGGGGGAAGATCTAAGGAGTGAGGGAGAGGAGAATAGGTTAGGTAGGAGGGCGGTTGTCCGGGTTGAGGACATATCGGCGACGGCGAGGCGTGTGACACGCCAATCGGTCGCTCGTACAGGGATCACCCTGGACGAGCTTCTATGGACGGAGTCCATACCGTCCATCAGAGTCGTAGCTGGGGCGGAAGCGCCTCTTCTCCGAGGCATCAGGGGGCTCAGGCTCCGACACCGAGACGGGGGGGAATGTGGCGAGGAGGACGAACCCGCCGAAACGTGGTAAGGTTATCTCGCTTTCAAATGCGCGAGCTGCGCTTAGGGAGAGGAAGGAGAAGGAACGGGAGGATGATTTCGAAGTTGCTCTGGATAAACGGATCTTCAGGAAACAGAAGGAGGTTGTGGGGGAAGTGCAGCTGACCCCTCTTGAGATCGAGGTGGAGAAGCTTGGGGCCGAAGAGTTGAGGGTGGCGGCTGAAACAAATCTCGAGGTGATTCTGGGACTAACCGGGAAGTCCGTCAACCTCAGGGGTGGGTACGCGGCCAAAATCCGGAAGGCCGCCGGAGCCATCAGGGAGGTTCTGGAATCCCTGGCGGTCCGCAATGTGTCCGATGAGGCGCGAAAGCTGCGGGCCGATAATTAACGGCTCCAGCTGGAGCTAGATCTAGTGCTGGTAGAGGTCCGCGCATATAGGAGCGAGTTTGAAGAAAGTCGGAAAAAGGTGGCCCAAACTAAGGAAGAAGCGATGTCTGCCACCCAAATTGCACAATTGGTTGGTAACATGCTGGACGGCCGTTTGGCGGCGCTACAGCTTCCGCCGGCTCCTCCCTGCCGTCCTCCACTGGCAGGGAGCAAGAAGGAGTTAGCCAAGGCCACAAAGGCCATCAGTTCGGCGCCAAGAGAGCAGGCGGCGACTACCGTCGTCGTCGATGAGGTGATAGTGGGACCCGACCCTGTCGAGTTCCCCGCCTTGCCCCAAGCCTCAAAAGGCACGGGAAAGGGTAAGGGTAAGGGGAAAGGGAAAACCCAAGAAGTGGCATGGACCGCGTTCGGTCCCTCCACCTCAAAGGAGGCTGCCCCCAAAAGGAGGGTAAAAGAGGGGGCCAATGCCTCACAGAATCCGGTGGAAACATGGACGGAGGTTGTCCGCCGGAAATCCAGTAGACCGGAGGGCTCTGCGCCGCCGGCAAAGAAGGCGTCAGCCTCTGCGCCGCCGGCTAAGGTGGCTAAAAAGCCGAAGTTGTCGCCCCCCCGCTCCACGGCCGTAATACTAAAGTTACGGCCGGAGGCAGTGGCCAACGGGGCGACGTATGGCTCGGCCCTGTTGAAGGCCGAGCATAGCATCGACTTGGCGGAGCTGAGCATCGACCCTCTCCGGATTCGCCAATCGGCAATCGGGGCGCGCCTGATCGAGGTGTCCGGGTCCACAAGCGGCGAGAAAGCGGACGCACTCGCCGCTCGTTTAAAGGATGTTTTAGCGGAGGAGGCGGAGGTGCTCAGGCCCGAGAAAAAGGCTGAGATGAGAGTATTGGGTCTGAGCGACGCAGTCACCGAGAAGCGTCTCATCGCCGCGGTGGCTAAGGAGGGGGGATGTAATCCGGGCCAGGTCCTCGTGCCAAACATCCGCACGGGGCAAATGGGCGCAGGTACAGCCCATATAGAGCTCCCAATTGTAGCGGCGAAAAAGCTGCTGGAACAAGGGAGTATCACGGTGGGTTGGTGCCGCGCACGCCTTCGACTGCTGCAGGCACGCCCCAGGCATTGTTTCCGATGCCTGGGACTGGGGCACGTTGCCGGAGCATGCCAGTGTGGAGTAGACCGCAGTGGCCTGTGCTATCGCTGTGGTCAGGCTGGCCATAAGGCTGCCGGGTGCTCGGCCGCCGCACACTGTGCGGTGTGCGCCGGTGCAGGAAGGCCGAGCCAAGGAGGAGGCTGGAGCTGGTGGAGGGTCTCAACGGAGACCCCTGGGGCCGTCCGTATAAATGGGCGCGGGACAAGCTCTGCGTCCAGTCGGCCCCAATCACCGAGACGCTCCAGCCGGGCCAACTGGGGAGGATCGTCGGGGAACTCTTCCCCGACACACCCGTGGGCTTCGTTTCCCCCAGGATGGCTCGGCAGACGCCGGACGAGGAGGGTGTTCCGCCACCCGTCACGGAGGCTGAAATGGAGGCGGTTCTGTCCCGCCTCCAGAGTAGGAAGAGGGCGCCGGGTCCAGATGGGGTGCACGGAAGGGTCCTCGCAATCTCTCTCGTGCACCTCGGAGATAGCTTTCGGGAGCTGTTCGACCGCTGCCTGCGGTCCGGACACTTCCGAGGGCCTGGAAGGAGGGTCGGCTCTGTCTGCTTCCAAAGGCAGGGCGGACCTCGGACTCGGCTTCGGCGGTGCGACCGGTAGTGTTGCTGAGCGAAGCTGGGAAGGCCTTGGAGAGGATAGTGGCTTCCCGGCTTGTTCAGCACCTGGAGGTGGGCCCGGGACCGGGACTCTCAGAGTCCCAATTTGGGTTACGGGCAGGCCGGTCGACCGTCGACGCCCTCAAACGCATTCAGGCGGTGACGGGTGAGGCGGAACACAGTGGGGAGGTGGTGATCGCGGTGTCTTTGGACATCGCGAACGCCTTCAACAGCCTCCCTCACAGTGTCATACGGGAGGCACTGAAATTCTTCGGGGTGCCCCCGTATCTGAGGAGGTTGTTGGAGGCGTACCTCTCCGAGAGGAGGGTAGCCTGCGTGAACCGGTGTGGGTCCATAGAGTGGGGCGAGTCGGGTGCGGTGTGCCACAGGGATCGGTTCTAGGTCCGATTCTGTGGGACATCGGCTACGACTGGGTCCTGCGAGGCCGCCTCCTCCCCGGGATGGGTGTCATCTGTTACGCGGATGACACCCTCGTGTATGCCCGGGGACGAGGCTATAAAGAGGCGGCGCAGCTGGCCGAGGTAGGGCTCGACCTCGTGATCAGCCGCATAGAGAGGTTAGGGCTTCGGGTCAGACCTGAGAAGACCGAAGCCCTTCTCTTCCGCGGGACCGGGCGGAAAGGACCCCCATCGGGGGCTGCCCTCAATATCGGAGGGGTGAGGGTCAGGATGAGCCCCCATATCAAATATCTGGGGCTCATCCTTGACGGAGGGTGGACCTTCGGTCCACATTTCTCAATGTTGGGACCGAGGGTCGTGAAGGCGGCAAGTGCGCTGGGCAGACTCCTCCCGAACCTCGGAGGACCCAGTGCCGCCTGCAGGCAGCTATACTCCGGAGTCTGCCGGAGTATGGCGACGTACGGTGCACCCATCTGGGCGGGTCACCTTACCGCGAGGAATAAGGCCCAGCTGCGCCGAGTACAGCGGGTCATCGCGGTAAGAGTGATTCGGGGGTACCGTACGGTATCGTGGGCGGCAGCCACTGCCCTGGCCGGTGACCCCCCGTGGGAGCTCGTGGCGGAGGTTCTTGCCGAGACGCACTCCTTTGTCTCGGATAGGAGGTCGCTTGGTGAGAGCCTTACGCTCTCACCGACGGGATCCTGCGGGTTCGCCGTACAGGGCAAGAGGCGTTAATGCGGAGGTGGGGGGAGGACCTGGCGCGGCAGCCGTATGGCAAAAACCTGACGGCTGCTCTGCGTCCAGTCCTTGAGCGGTGGATGCGCCGTAAGCGCAAACCCCTCACCTTCCGTCTGACACAGGTGCTCACCGGGCATGGTTGCTTTGGTGAGTACCTGTGCCGGACGGCCCGCAGGGAGCCGTTGACAGTGTGTCACGATTGTGGCGCGGCGATGGACTCGGCCCAGCACACCCTCGAGGTGTGCCCGAGATGGGCGGCGCTGCGTCATGATCTGACATCGGTCATCGGAGGGGACTTGTCTCTGCCGAGTGTCATCACCGCGATGCTCGGTGACGACGAGTCCAGGACGGTGATGGTTTCCTTCTGCGAGCTAGTAATGTCCCAGAAGGAGGCCGACGAACGGGTGAGAGAGGAGGCCGCCGACGAGGCCTCCCCCCCCGTGGGCGACGAACGGGGATGCGCAGGAGGCGCTACTTAATGCGCCTCCAGTAACGCCCCTGTGCTCGTGTCGGGTTCAGGATGGGAACCTGGGCCCAGTATGACACGACGTCGCGGGGACTGCCTAAGCAGCCGGGTAGTCCCCCCTTAAGAGGAGTAATCTGGCCTTCGCCGGGGCCAGCCTGTCGCTGAGGTGATCCTGTTGAATGCCTATCCGGGACCCTCAAAAAGCGGCTGAAGGCGCTCGCAGTGGTTTTAGTTAGGGTGGGCACTCCCAGGTGCGAGTCCCACATTGGGTCAGGATCTACACGAAGGTCCTGGCTGCATCCATAAGGATTTCCCTGAGAAAAAAAAAAAAAAAAAAAGGCAACGCATCTACATAACCTCTAGTTGTATGGGTGTCTATGAGCATAGTCACCATAAGGCTCCGACCGCGTTTGCTTCCTTTTGCCATGGAAATATTAAAGTGGTTCTTCAGTATGGGACCCTAAAAGCTCCTGCCTCCCACAAGACATCTCTATCAATGATTCACGAGCCCACTCCGTTTACACACCGCAACAGTCGTCACTATCTACAAACATCTGTCAACACCCACCACGCGTCTCTCCACTATTTTTTTTTTATTATCGCAGGGAAATGCTTTTTACGCATGTGTGTCTCGGGTAGATCCTGACCCTATGTGGGACTCGCACCTGGGAGTGCCCTACCCGTAAACTAAAACCACTGCGAGCGCCTTCAGCCACATTTTGAGGGTCCCGGGACTGTATGCAACAGGATCGACTCTCCACTATGACCTACAACATTCACAACGATTGATGTGTGATCATATCCTATAAGTACACAGTCAAAATAATAATAATATCTATGGACGCTTTCACACGTGGTAAGTTCTCGAAGAACTTGTGTTACGGGTACCAGACAACGGAAATATATTTAATACTTTTATACTATACATATATTTAAGATTTTTTTTGTATGATAACATATTTTATACACATCCATGAACCAGGAACATAGAAAACTTTGTTCCCTGCTACTCGAACCAGCTACCTTCGGCTTGAGTTCCAACGCACTAGTCATTGAGCCACAGATTCGTCATAATAGATATACGATAGCAGATATAACAAACCCTTACCCGCATAAGTATTAGGGCGAGAACGATAATCCTAATTGGTCTTGACTAGGCAAACATAAATAATTGATATCGCATAACGTATTATAAGAGTATATGAATTATATTATTATAGGCGAAATCTGCGTCCCCACCACGGTTCAAGCCTTGTCGTGGTAGTGGGGCTCAGTAGCCTAAGGTCAATCCAGCACCTTGGGCGAAGCCAAGTGAACCGAAGGGGCTGCTCTTTGTACCCCACTTATAAGAAGAGGGGACGTAAGAGCAGGAGGACAAGGGGCGAGGATGGGAACCTTACCCCATTGTACTTACCCGACGTTGGGGGAGGTTGATCTGTGAGGACCACCCCTCTGTGGAAGTGGCGTCGGTCCCTCGAGGGATTGACTAGCCGTCGAGGTGCCGTTTGCTCAACTGATCCGGGGTACCTAACCAAAAGTGGCATTGGTGACACTCGCCGGGTTTTAGTGCGTACTGCGTCCACCTTATCACCTTTCGGACGCAACGAGTCCTACATACCCGCCTGGGGAGACCGACCCGCGAGATGCCTCAGAGCATTCCCGGCGTAAACGAATAAAAAGGCGAAATCTTCGACTCGTAACAACATAAAAGTTTTTATACTGTGTTTGAGAGTAAGAAAAGTGTAAAAACATCTTAAACGAACGTCCTTAAACCTCGATCAACCGAGATCTCGTTTCGGACTGACGATCGCGTGATTGACGGAGAGACACATTATTGGCCCGTCTCTTAGAAGACGGAACGAGGGTCCCATAACGATCCCTAAACTAACTTAGAACGGGCTGTAGCTTCGGGCTAGTTCATAATATTAAGACGCTTATAAGTTACTAGCTGTTGCCTGCAGCTTCGCCAGCGTTACTCAACTCCTATAAGTCACAGCGTGATGTTATTTAGCCTATAGCCTTCCTCGGTAAATGGGCTATCTAACACTGAAAGAATTTTTCAAATCAGACCAATAGTTCCTGAGATTAGCGCGTTCAAACAAACAAACTCTTCAGCTTTATAATATTATTATAGATAATATACCCCGTCCGGGGTGCGTAGGAGCCAGGATGCGCTACTTAATGCGCCTCCAATAACGCATCTGTGCTCGTGTCGGGTCAGGATGGTAACCTGGGTCCAGTATGACACGCCGTCGCGGAGACTGCTTAGTGGCGGCCGGCCACTCCCCCCTTACGAGGAGTAGGCTGGCCTTCGCCGAGGCCAGCCTGTCGCTGAAGTGATCCTGTTATCTGCAGATCCGAGACTCTGGAAAGTGTGACACTCCCAGGTGCAAGTTGCACATAAGGTCAGGATCTACCCGATGATCCTGGCTATATCCACAAAGGATTTCTCTGCGATAAAAAGATTAAAAGGCCCTCTGTCTTATAGCTAATAGACCTTAGGTATTAGAAATAGCTAAGGTATATTATAAGGTCTTGGGAGAGGGGGGGGGGGGAAACCTGATCAATATTCACAATCCTCATCCGTGGGATTCGATCTCGCAACTTTTAGAAGTTCTTCTTTACCTGGCCCTTTCCTTTTTTATTTGGGGTCGAGCCTCCGTATCATACGTCTCCAGGCAGCTCGGACCTGGGTTGTCTTTGTTGACTTGTATTCTTATTTACTACGGTCATCCATATGATTAGTTCTCCTTGTCCTCAGAGTTTAGCTTCGATACGTGGGTAACACTGAAAATGTTTAGAACTGGCCAGTTTGAAACATTGAAAATGAAAACTATTTTTGAATTTCAATTTTAGAACTCTTTGGTAACCTAATGTAGTATATTGCATTCATTTGTCATTTGTTTTTGTGAATTGGCGGCAAATCTAAAACTCTTGTTACACGTGAAAATGAACATAATGCGAGAAAATTTTCGGTCAATGATTTATTATGACTTTCGTTGTGGGCTTACTCAACAACAAAGCTATGATAGGCTGCGATTAGCATTTTTTAATGAAGCCCCATCTCGTGCCAACTATTTACAATTGGTTTAACGAGTTTAAGCGTGGACGTAGCAATCTCAGTGATGATCCGCGTGAGGGACGTCCTTTAACAGCGACTACTGAAGATAACATCAGTGCTGTGCGACACATGATAGAGGAAGATAAGAGAGTGACCTATCAGCAGATACGGGCAAGCCTAGGCATTGGTATGAGTCAAGTTCAAAAAATATTACACAAACATTTAGGCGTCAGGAAGCTTTGTACCAGATGGATTCCCCATACTTTAACCGACGACCAGACACGCCTCCGCATGGACTGGTGTCGCCAAATGTTATATAAGTTCAATGGCGGTAACTCAAATGCTGTATTTGACATCACAGGTGATGAAAGCTGGATATATTGCTACGAACCCGAAACCAAAAGACAATCAGCTCAGTGGGTGTTTCCTTTCGAGGATCGGCCAACTAAGGTAAAGAACGGAAGAAGTCAAGGAAAAAAGATGATTGCCTCATTCTTTGGTCGGAAAGGTCATTTCGCGACAGTTGTGCTAGAAGATGGAAGGACAGTTACTGCAGACTGGTATGTCAATCGCTGTTTGTCTGTTGTATTGGAAAAAATTCGACAGCAGCGCCCACGAAGCAAGATCCTCCTTCACCACGACAATGCTTCAGCGCACTCCTCAAAACGTACTGTTCAATATTTGACTATGGCAGGTGTCGAGATAATGAGTCATCCGCCTTACAGTCCTGACCTGGCGTCCTGCGACTTTCATTTATTCCCAAGAACTAAAGATAAAATTCGAGGTATTCGCTTTACGAGCCCTGAAGATGCGGTGAAAGCGTACGAAAATGCCATAGAAGAGACTCCTAAGGAAGAATGGGCCCACTGCTTTTCTCAGTGGTTCCATCGAATGCGACGATGTGTAGAAAGAAACGGGGATTTCTTCGAAAAACAATAAAAGTATTGGCAACTTTCTACATTAAGCCGTTTTTCATTTTCTAAACATTCTCAGTGTTACCTAGGTATCTAGCACTTTTCTGGTCGTGTGGTCAGATGGTCGCCACATAACGTGTCCGTACCACCGCAGACGGCTCTCTTGATGATCTGGAATAGATCTCATTCTAGAAGATATAGTATGTATTATGGTAATTAATAATAAATTAAGTCTCAACTTCTAGAAGTTATATTTTCTTAATCATTTTGTACAATTTGCAATCAATCTTATCTCTGTTGTAAAACGATTCTTTACCGTTCTATTTTCAAAACGATTGAAAGTACCTACATCTTGATTTAAAGTTGAGAGAGTAAGGACGTGTATGCCATGCTGCTTTGCCAGCGGGCCGGCACGACCGGGGTAGTGACAGCTATGCTGTCGCGTTTAGTGCGGTTTGTGAGTTTCCGGTGGGCCATTGGGGGAATAGGGATAAAAAGGGCAACGCATCTACATCATTTTTGGATTGTGCGGATGTCTATGGCCGTCGGTAGACAGCATAAGACACCGACTGCTCGGTTGCCTCCTTATGACATAAGAAAATGATCTCCACGACTATCTCTCTCAACTATCGACATATATGCTATTAATAATTAATAATATTAATATTGTCAGCTGTTAGCTCGGTTGGTTCATCGTTAAATTGTATCGCACGAACGGAAGTTTAATTAAATAATATTATATCTAAATGTCACGCCTTCGCTCCAAGTTGCCAAACGTGAAATGCCGGTTATAATGAAATGTTAAAACACTTCATTAGTGGTATTTTAATTAAAGATAATCAAGAACTAACAAAGAGATATGTCTATATCAATAACTAGCTGTTGCCCGCAGCTTCGTCCGCGTTATGTTATTATATAGCCTATATATAGCCTTCCTAGATAAATGGGCTATCTAACACTGAAATAATTTTTAAAATCGGACCAATAGTTTTTTAAATTAGCGCGTTCAAACAAACAAACTCTTCAGCTTTATATTATTAGTAGGTTAGATATGTCTCCCACCACGTTTCAAGCCTTGTCGTAGCGAAGGGGCTCAGTAGCCTAGGGTGAGCCCAGCACCTTGGGCGAAGCTAATTGAGCCGATGGGGCTCTTTGTACCCCTCTTATCCAGATATGCCTCAGAGCATTTCCTGGCGTAAAAGAAATAAAGGTTAGATATGACACTAAAAATGTTCCAATTACTACCAGATGGATCAGTTCGTTACAATAAATGATTTTACGATCGACGATCAACTGATCGCCATCAATTGTGCCGGAGACGTTTTAGGGTTCCTCTCGCAATAAAAGTAACGGCCGTAGTCGTAAATATTGTGACGAGTCCGTAGTAAAGTATACTTCCGCTGTCACCTCAGATGGTTTGTGACAGTTGTTACTCTACGAGATTCAGTATACTCATGTATGGGCGATATGAATTATTAAACCAGACCAAAAATAGTTATCGGTAAGAAAGGCGGTATGTGTTTTTTTATGTGGTGGCGGACCAATCAGCGCGACAGTCCTACATCACGCTATCGAAATCCCCACAGTTCCCGCTATATATACGACGGCTGACCGAGCATACCACGAGATGGTATCGGGGCATCCCTTTGGGGCTTTCACACCCACATTCCCACAATGTCATAAGGAGGCAACCGAGCAATCAAAGCCTTTAAATGATGAATACCGAAGCCCCACAACCAAACGTTATGTAAATCCGTTGCCCTCCTTTTCCCTATCAACTCATAAACCGTTCGAAACACGACAGCATAGCTGTCACTTGACGGCGATGTTATGTGAGCGAGAGGTACCGCCACGGTCGTGCCAACCCAATTCGGCTGCAAAGCAGCATGGCACTACCTCTAACTAAACTGTGTAGTGTGACTGCTAGCTCCACAGATATTAAAAATAAGAAGATATGGCGTTTCATTGAAAACAAAGGAGGTTCACGTGTCGTCAGTTTGTCCCCACCACGCTTTGCAACACACATAGCTATTCATAAATCATAACCACTCATAACGTTCTAAAGAATAAAAAATAAACCTTATGTTATCATACACAACGCTCATTCAACATGAACCGTAGAAACGGATCGCTCGGTCTCTTTCTAAACAATCAAATTTAAACCTTATTCATTACTCAAAGTGCTCAATCTTAGTAACAGCGGAACTACTCTCTACTTCTCTTTCTAACCAATCAAATATAAACCTTATTTTGTTAAAAATAGCGCTTATTCCTACTTTCACACTCACTTATTACATTTTTCTGTGTACAATTACGAAGTACGAACAGTGATGTACTAGGTGTGTTGCAAAGTTGTCGATTCTTACATTTATTTTTACCCGTGACGGTATGGAGACTGTATATAATTTTGCCATTTATCTCCAGAACTACCAGTCCGATTTTGATGCGGTTTTCAGGGATGAGTTTGGATTTGATTGGTGCATGTTTTTAGATAGGTGTTAAGTTGATAGCTCACCAGATGCCACTGCAGTAAACATTGTTGCCTATTTTATCCAAAACTACTTGTCTAATTATGATGCGGTTTTCAATGATGGGCTTGGATGTGATCAGTGCATGTTAATAGATAGATTTTACAGTGACGACTTACCAGTGGGCCGTAGCAAAACATTTTTAAACATTTATTTATGCTAAACCAAAACTATAAGTCCGTTTTGGATGCGGTTTTATATGATAGGTTCGGGTTTAAATATGGTGCATGTTTTAAAATATGTGTTATGGTGACGACTCACCAGGGCCGCCCCCTGGTGACTCAGTGCAGTAGATGGATTTTGTAGGGTTATTGATTAAGTTTATAGGGAGTTGATTAATATGTTATTGCAACATCTACATCTTCGAGAACCAAAAAGTTACATAGGGAAGTGCTATGAAAACTGATACTCTGTTGTTCATATTATGTCCGACACTTTGAGAGATCAAATCTACTGATAAAAGCTTTTTACGATTGTTACATGAATTCTTTAAATCGGTGGTTTTTGAATTATCGACGTGGGTTTTTTCAAAATTCTTATCTTAGCTTTTTATTGTATTTTTAAGTCTATTATGGTATCCTGAAATTTATTGTAGTAATAAAAATAAAATGTACAAACAAGAATGTTTCATTTTTCTTACTTATGTGTGTATGTTTGTACACATTGTTTTTGGTACTATATAGAACAAGCACGTGGATTGATTTTCATGAGTTTTTACGTTAATCGACTCGTCTTAATTGTGCAAATGTCACTAAAGATGCCAGTAATGAAAACTAAATAAGGCGACATTGAGACGTAAAAAGCCCATTTAAAAAGTCTGCGTCTTTTCTTTACAGGCTCGAACATTTCCTCCTCGAAGTGAATTGAGCATATTATGCTATTTTTTGTAAGGAACCAGGCTTTCCTGTAGCGTCAATCCATTTTTTAAGTTTCCATCTTTTGGAAAACTGGAAAGGTACAATTATAGCTAACATTTGCAAAGCTAAGCTGAAACTGACAAAGCGATAAGCAGTAGGCTTTTAAAATATCAATCACGGACTCATTTGTAATAGGTAGGTACAGGCAGGAATACTTATGTTGACTTGTATAATGGCTTGTGTAAGAGAAAGGGTGAAATCAGTGATAACGTAACAGTTAATAAGATGAAGAACATAAGAATTGGGGAAAAAGGTGATACCTACTGATGATAGCAAACATTTGAAGGTGTAGTAAAATATCCAAAACCGTGTAAAGTTGGGCAATAGCTCGAGGCGTGCCATAATATTTTTTCAGCCATACCCAAATATATTCTATATATTAAAATTGTGTACTACCCGATTTCTGATTACACACCCTTTAACTAGGTACACTGTAAAATAGTAGAAATTAGTAAAAAAAAAACTATTCGTAATATGATTGATAAATATTCAAATTTGGCAATAATTCACATATTATTTCGTTAAAAAAACAGATAAATACAATAAAATAGCATATGTACAAAAACGCTTAATAATTCATAATATACGCTGAACTTATAAAATTATATGATATATAAATAAAATCATACGAGTACATACACACAAAATATTTAATAAACTGCAAAGAAATGAATCATTCGATAATCGACGTTTTATAGATAGCTTACATCACTGTCTCGTCGCCAAACGATTTAACGATTTTAAAGTAAAATATTGTAAAAATGTAATATTAACATATGATAACAGATTCCATAACTTGTTAAATGTTTGATTTCACTTTTGTTCTTACAAAAAACCACTGAACACGACGGAATTGGTATATGTTTTCTCGTTTGCGGGCGACATCATACTGATTTGCGCTGCCGGTCATTTTTCAAATGTATGCCCGATTTGCTCAAGCAGCATATACGCGGACACGCCTCCATACCACTTCTGTTCTTAATATTTCTATGGCTAGCTCCGAGACTTGCCTCGTAATGTCCCTGAGACATTACGAGGCAAGTCTCGGAACTAGCTTGACAACACGTGTAAAAACAATGCACGCATAATATGTATGTTTCTGGTCTACAAACGTTTTTACTTGTTTTAGACTATTATAGTGTTTAATCTCTGCAAACTGAAGTTAGAAAAGATGAATCTTAGATGTGATAGGTCAGGATTAGCTGCTCTATGTATCCCTCTTATAAGAGAGGAAAAAAGATCCCGGCATAAAACAAAAAAATATATATTTTGTTTTATTTGCGTCTTAAATCAATCAGCGGCTACCGCGTATGGTCGAATATTTGCCTCGTGTAATTCATGTCTTAACATTATCGGCCAATGGGCCAATAAAGTACATGTAAACTGTCTCGTTTATACATCTCCCTCTACATGCCAAGTAATATTGTTTATATCAATGGACGCTTTCACACCACGTCAATCTGGTCCCGTGGTAAGCTCTCGAGGAACTTGTGTTGCGGGTACCAGGCAACGGAAATATATTTAATACTCTTATACTATACATATATTTAAGATTTTTATTATATAATACATATATTTAATACACATATATGACCCAGGAACACAGAAAATATTTTTGTTCCCTGGCGGGATTCGAACCCGCAACCTCCGGCTTGAGCGCCAACGCGCTTACCACTGAGCCACAGAGGTCGCCACTCGTCATTGTTGTGTGTTCCTTTCGGCCTTTTTATATTAGGTGCATGTTATTATTGCAGACCTTTGTTACAGCGGCGGTAGAGTCTCTGCACGCCCCTCGGGGAGGATCGGCGGAGCTGCCCTGTGACGTCACGCCGGCGCTCGCCGACGACAGCATGGCGCTGGTCATCTGGTACAAGCAGGGACACGACGCGCCCATATACTCGTTAGTATACTACACAATTATAAACACTTTACATTCATTATTCCCTGGTACTCTTCAGAACCTGGTAAGTACCGACGCCACCTCCACAGAGGGGTTGTCCCGCACCACAGAACAACCCCTCCCAACGTCGGGACAGTACAATGGGGTGAGGTTCCCATCCTCACCCCTTGCCCCCTGCTCTTCTGTCCCCTCTTCTTATAAGAGGGGTACAAAGAGCCCCCTCGGCCCTATTAGCTTCGCCCAAGGTGCACCGCTCACCCAGTTACTGAGCCCCACCGCCACGACAAGGCCTGAACCATGGTGGGGCTGGTAAGTACCTATTGCCACCCATGTTGATTACATTCAGGACCAATATTAGAGGATATTTAAGAAGGTAGTGCCATGTTGCTTTGCAGCTGAATTGCCCGGCACGACCAGGGTGGTACCTCGCTCACACAACACCAGCGTCAAGTGACAGCTATGCTGTCGCGCTTCGTACAGTTTGTGAGTATCCGGTAGCCCATTGGGGGGAGAGGGAAAAGGAGGACATCGCATCTGGATAATCTCTGGTTGTACGGATGTACAGGCGATGGTAGTCCAAAGCTTCGACTGCTCGTTTGCCCTCCTATCGGATTCGAACCTAAATTTCCGCGAGAATCCGATACGAGTAGACACAAACCCAGACCGCGCAAACAGCGCTACCGCTAGATTGCTTGGGCACCGCGCATGACTCGCCTCCCTCTCCAGAGGAAGGGGTGAGGGCCGGCCCTCATGATGATAAGTTAAATTCAACCGTCAAAGATTCGTCGACCGTATCGGATTTGACTAGTCCAAATCCTGCTCTTCCGAGCAGCGCGCGCGTTGGACCGCGCCCCCTGCGGGGCGCGGCATGGAGCGTACCCCTTTCGAATATTTCTTAAGTGAGCCATCTGCTCATTTACTTTACCGATTGAGCTTAAAGGCCATCAGGCCGAAAAGTCTAGCCCTTCCGAAAAAAAAATTGCCCTCCTATGCTTTTAAAATAATATAACCTTAAGGAATGTGTCGCCGTACTTTACATATAGACATCAGTAATCAGTGAAGCGCTGCACTTCCAAACTAATATCTGTGAGACTTAAGCCCCTTATTCGACCTAGATGGGGTTACTTTATAAGACTTTGCAATAGCTTATAGATATGCATTGATTTTGTATTGAAATAAATCAATATTATTTATACACTAGCGCCCCGCGGTTTTACCCGCCTACTTCCCATTCCCGTGGGAGTACAGGGATAAATTATAGCCTATATGTTATTCTGATGTATAAGCTATGTTATTTTAAAGTTTCATTAACATCCATTGAGTAGTTTTTGCGTGAAAAAGCAACAAACATACATCTGTAACTAGGATTGCATCTATGGAATACATATCGAGCATTTTCGAGGAGCCAGATTACGTCTATGATTTTATAATAATTCTACAACTCTTTTTTTAACTTTTTTTTCTTTTTCTTTTTTTTGAAAAAAGTGAAAAAAGAGTTGTAGAATTATTATAAAACATGAATTTCTACCAAGAGCCATCAGTACAATGAATCAGTTATACGTCTATGATATCATAAAAATGTTTGTTACAGTGTCGACTCGAGGGAGGACGTGACGTCACACTGGTCGGACCCCTCCACGCTGGGAGCCCGAGCCACCTTCCGCAGCAGCACCGATCCAGCAGTCCTGGTGCTCACTAACTTAAGGTAATTCAGATGAGCAAATGGCCAAGAGGGTCGTTCGTTTATTAATATAATAATATCAACCCTTATATGTCCCACTGGTGGGCACGGGTCTCCTCCTCGAAATCAGACTCGGAGGGTTTTGGGTCATAGTTTACCGATGCGCTGGCCCAATGCCGGTTGATGAACTTCACAAACCTTCAAAATCTTTTAACATCATCGGGCATGCAGGTTTCCTCACGATGTTTCCTTCACCGGTGAGCAAGCGATGGTCTCATGTTCAGGTTCACGTAGAAATTTAGAAAATCCCATTTCTAGGCATCACATCAGGAAGTCAGGATCGAATTCGTATTTAACCGGTGGGAGGGTAGCGCTGTGCCGCGCTCCCGGTTGCATGGGTACCACCACTTTGCTTGTTTCTCCCGTCAAACACCTTTGCTGTGTTTCGAAGAGAAGGGCAAGACAGGCAGTGTAATTTTTACCGAGACTTAACATCTTATGTCTCAGGATAGGCAACACATAGATGAGTTGCGTGGGCTCGATCCAAGTAAACTAGTTAATACTTATGAGCGATGTCGACCACTTACCATCAGGTGGCACGTCTGAGAGTTTGCCTATCCAACTAATATAAAAAAACATAACCCGATACCATTGAGATAGTACAAAGTCAAACACAACACATATAGTAAAAACACTAAAAGCACAACTAAGGACATACATATAGCTACCATTAACTGTAGATCATTAAGAACTCGGGAGAAATTAGAAGAACTGGAATTAGCTATCGAACAAATTAAATGGGATATAATAGGGATAAGCGAAATGAGAAGATTTGGAAAACGAATAGAAGACCATGGAAAATATATTTTACATTATAAAGGAGAGACGCCAGGACTATACGGCATCGGATTTATGATAAATAAAGACCTTGCCAACAAAACTGAAGAAATCAGAGGAATCTCAGAACGAATCGCTGTCCTCAATATAAAGTTACCTCTGTACGGCAAAGAAGCTGAAGCATGGACTATAATTCAGGCATATGCACCAACCGAATCAGACAAAAAAGAAGACATAGTAAAAATCGAGAATTTCTATTCTAACTTGCAAACAGCCGTCGAAAACTCCCACAAAAACATCATTGTCATGGGAGATTTTAATGGACAAATTGGAACAAGCAACATGGGAGAAGAATCCACGGTAGGCAGATATGGATATGGAACCAGAAGTAAAAACGGAACAAGATTAATAACTTTTGCATTACAAAATAAATAAAGCATTTTAAACAGCTTCTATAAAAAGAAACCAACCAAAAAGTGGACCTGGATCTCACCAAATGGACTTCACAAAAATGAAATCGACTACATTTTGTCGAACAATGTAAATGTTTTTAAAGATGTGTCCGTATTAAACAATCTAAATTTTTGCACTGATCATAGAATGGTTCGGGCAACTTTAAATGGAAAAAACACAACGAAACCAAGAAAATTTCAAAACAAATTGTCAGCTCTAGATTGTAGAGGAAATAGTGACCTACTTCTCAAAAACTTAAAACAATCAATAAATAATAACAGCATAACAGAAAACAAAACAACCCAAGAAAAATATGACACTTTCATTAAGATACTCAAGGCGGAAACCATAAAAATAAACACAAGTTGCAAGAAAGAAATATCGCTTACGACTAAACAATTATTACAAGAACGAAAAGAATTATTACATAGAAGAAAGAACAAGAACAGTCGTCAAAAGCGAAGTGAATTACTCAGAAAAGAGAGAAAAGAAAAAAGGTCACATACATTAAAAAAATACATCGAAAGAACGGGAGGAATAAGAAAAGCTATGAAGGAATGAAACAACAAGAAGGACTGGTTGCCAAATATGAAAGGGAAAAATGGGAATAGCACGAGTAAAAGATCTGAAATATTAAAAATAGCTACGGAGTACTATCGAAATTTGTATCAGAGTCAAAACAAAAAAATAGCTGTGAAAGAATTCACTACACTAGCAGACTCAGAACCCATACCAAAAATACTAAAAGAAGAAGTAAGAAAAGCAATAAACACACAAAAATTGGATAAATCACCTGGGCCAGATCAAGTAACTAATGAATTGCTAAAAACAACATTGCCAATAATAGTTCCAAAATTAACTGACATATTCAATGAAATTATTGATACTGAAGTAATTCCGAAGGAGTGGACTAAATCAACCATAGTTGTGATACACAAAAAAGGAGACAAAGGAGATATAGGTAACTATAGACCAATAAGCTTAATGTCAAACATTTACAAGGTGTTTTCGAAAATCATCCTATACCGTGTTACCAATACACTAGAAGAAAATCAGCCAAAAGAACAGGCAGGATTTCGTCTTAACTATTCCACAATAGATCACATTCATGTCCTTAGACAAATCATCCAAAAATATAATGAATATAATAAAATATATTACCTAGGATTCGTGGATTTCAATAAAGCGTTTGACTCACTGGAACACGAATACATATGGCAAGCATTGGAAACTCAAGGGGTTCAAACAAAATATATACGAATACTCAGGCAAATTTACTCAAGAAGTACCGCACAAGTAAAATTAGAATCGACTGGTGAAGAATTCCCTATCCAAAGAGGTGTGCGTCAAGGGGATCCTATTTCCCCAAAATTATTTACAGCCGTCCTAGAGATGATAATTAGAAAACTAGAATGGGCGGAAAATGGACTGAGAATAAATGGTGAAAACTTGACGCATTTACGCTTCGCAGACGATCTAATATTATTTTCAGAATCTCCAAGGGCTCTTGAGTTAATGCTACAACAATTATCCGATGAAAGTGCTAAAGCCGGGCTGTCAAAGAATACTAGCAAAACTAAAATAATGACAAACTCATTGGAAGCAGATTATATAGAAGTAAACGGGGAACAAATAAAATACGTAAAGGAATATATATACTTAGGACAGCTCATATCTACAGAAGATTGCATGCAAAAAGAGATAGAAAGAAGAATAACAAATACATGGAAACGATACTGGTCGCTTAGTGAAGTAATGAAGAGTAAAGATATGCCTATGAAGGAAAAAAGGAAAGTATTCAACATGTGCATTCTACCTTGCTTAATAGACGGTCAGACATGGGCATTGACGGAACAACTGCAAAGGAAAATAAAAATATGCCAGAATAGGATTGAGAGAAGTGCAATCGGAGTGAAGAGAAGAAATAGAATAAGATTGAATGAAATAAAAAAGGTAACTAAATTTAAAAGTTCACTAATAGTATATAGAGAACTAAAGTGGAGATGGATGGGACATATTCTAAGAGATGAGAAAGAGAAATGGACCAAGTTGATTACCGAATGGTACCCAAGAGATAGTAAAAGAAACAGAGATAGACAAACTAAAAGATGGGAGGATGAATTAAAAAAGGTTGCAGGTCCACTATGGACTCGAGTAGCAAGAGATAGAGTGAGATGGAAATCTTTAGAGGAGGCCTTTGTCGCAAGACAAGCTGTTGCGGAGTAACCGTTTGCCGATAGAGTAGTAGTAGATTAAGATAGATATTGTTTACAATCATAATATGTATTAGGCATTTTTGTAAATATGTTATATTGTAAGAAAACAGCAATAAAGGCTATTTTATTATTTTATTTTAATATACTTCAATATTATTATTATTTTGGTACTCAACAACACATACTACGAACAAACAAGTGTAGAACGGATGATATAAAATATATTATGTAGATATTGTGACAACCCTGCAGCAATGACGAATGTCTACACAAAAGCGGCATTTAGCGTGACTTCAAACGCGTTGTCCCACTGATGTTCCTTACGCTGTGGTAATACTGTGATATTGTTGCAGAGCCGAAGACAGCGGGCAGTACAGGTGCAGAGTGGACTTCATCAAGTCGCCCACGAAGAACACCAGGTTGAACCTCACAGTGCTGAGTGAGTATCCCGTTCATGTGACGCCATGCTGTCGATTTCAGACGCGTCATGGTCTTGTTCTGTTGCAGTACCTCCGGAACGGCTGGTGATCCTGGATCGTGAGGGTGTGGAGCTAAGTGGAGGTGTGCTGGGGCCCTATGACGAAGGCGCTGACGTCAGCGTCACATGCATTGCCGTTGGAGGTATAATAGCACCATCAATGAGTCGAAACTACCAACCTAGATTGTCTTTCCCCGTCGAATATACCATATCGATACAGCGATGCAAATGGTCGAAGGCTTGCACAGCAACCGGTGGGAGGGATACACTGTGCCGTGCTCCCGGCTGCATGGGTACCACCATATTGTTTGTTTAATGCACAGAGAGTGTAATTACTGGCTGGCTGGCAACCGCGCGCAGTGTGGTCGGCGCCTTAGTGTATCGTAATACAGATTAATGTATTCAATATTGCTGAACACAATAATCTCTCGATAAGTATATCCTACTAATAATATATTATATGCGAAAGTTTGTAAGAATGTATGGATGTTTGTTACTATTTCACGCAAAAACTACTGAATGGATTTTAATGAAACTTTACAATAACATAGCTTATACGTCAGAATAACATATAGGCTATAATTTATCCCCGTACTCCCTCGGGAATGGGAAGTACGCGGGTGTCACCGCGGGGCGCTGCTAGTCAGTAATATTCTTACACATTGCCCCTCGAAGTTGCTTACGTCACACGATTTCAAACTTTTAAGTCCATACATGTATTAACTTCGAGAAATAAGTAAACAGCACTCTATGGTCATGAATGATGGGGCCTAATTTTCTTACTACAGCATTATACCTTAATATCCCCGCAACCCCACACTATACCTTGCCAAATGCGGCTTTGAGTTTACATCAACCGATCGATGTGTATTATAGTAGACTCACAATGCTGGACGGAAATGGGGCAGAAACAATGGATGTGGGAGTAATTGTTGAATGTTAGGGGAGGGAACGCTGAATGTGCTGAAAGTTGGTCATCACCGGTCGTCAGATGCGGGTTGGGCGTGTGGCTCTGTCCCTTATCGCGCCTTATCTTATGCATGATCGTAGACTCCGATCAGATATCGAATTTCGACTGAAGGGCGTTTAATGTACTTCTGTATAACGATGTCGTGTTTTAGAAGGATTTTCTACGTGTTATTTATGAGAATTAAAAAAACCCCTAACGCAATCAAATAACTACTTTGAAATGGTTGAACTGATTTTGATGACACAAGAATCACCGCTAGAAATTGCGTTTCCAAATAATAAAATACCGGCCAAGTGCTAGTCGGACTCGCGCACGAAGGGTTCCGTACCATTACATAATATACAACATTAGACACTAACAAAAATTAAGGTTTATGTTTATGGAATTAAATGTTTTTTATATATTTGAGTTGATTGCATGAAAGGTAAATTGCGGTTTACGATTTATGACGTATAAATAAAACCACTTACTAGATCTTGTTCAAATCAATTTTCGGTAGAAGTTTGGATGGTTATGTACATCATATATTTTTTTTAATTTTATCATTCTCTTATTTTAGAAGTTACAGGTGGGGACACACATTTTTCCACTTTGGAAGTGTCACTCGCGCAAACTATTCAGTTTAAAATAAAATGGTATTAGAAACCTCAATATAATTTTTAAATACCCCACACGGATGGGTTTAATGAAAAAAAAATTATTGTTTGTATTATAAATATTATAACCCTCAAAATTTATTGTTTTTTTTTCTACTTTTGTGTCAAAATCTTAATGCGGTTCACAGAATACATCTACTTACCAAGTTTCAACAGTATATATCTTATAGTTACGGAAGAAAGTGGTTGTGACATACGGACGGACAGACAGACAGACAGACATGACGAATCTATAAGGGTTAGGTTTTTTGCCATTTGGCTACGGAACCCTAAAAAGTGCGTGCGTACTAAGTACACATGTCAAAAGTGAAACTTATTTGGCAAACTAATTTTTAAATCTCGTTTATATTTATACTAAAGCTTTAAATTTCAGAGACTAGCGATGCGACGTTCGCTCTATCTCACTCTCTCTCTCTCTTTTATTTGTCATTACGGGGTAAAGGAGCAGTCGGAGCCTCACGGCGTCGACGCTCATACACATCCGCACATCCAAGGCCACGCAGACGCGCCGCCCTCCTTTTCCCTATTTCCCCCCCAATGGGCCACCGGAACTCGCAAACCGCACGAAACGCCGGTGTTATGTGAGCGAGAGGTACCACCCCGGTCGGGCCGACCCAATTCGACTGCAATGCAGCATGGCACTACCTCTTACAATCTCTCTCGATCTATCTCACTCGCTTGCTATCTACTCTCACTCCATGGCGATGTGCTTCATGCTAGGTTCGCCCTTTCTCACTCTCTCTCAATTGGCCTCAATCACTCTCTCCCTCTTCTTGGGCAAAAACGTTGCACATTTTCGTAACGTTTCATTCGTAAAATTTACCTTCATGCAAAGAAGTTTCACTTCAAAAATTGGTACGCTTAAGAGCTGCGGTATCCATATACAGACACATATACACACGTGGCGATCAAACTTAAATATAATACCCATATTTTTGCGTCGGGGCTTAAAAACTATTTAAAACGAGATATTTATGATGCTTCTTTGATTTTTTAAAATGTTAGTTGGATAGGCAAACTGGCAAACGTGCCACCTGATGGTAAGTGGTCGACGTCGCCCATGAACGTAAACTAGTTTACCTGGAACGAGCCCAGGCAACTCATATATGTGTTGCCTATCCTGAGACATAAGATGTTAAGTCTCGGTGCCAGTAATTACACTGCCTGTCTTGCCCTTCTCCCCGAAACACAGCAAAGCTGTTTCACGGGAGAAACAAGCAAGATGGTGGTACCCATGCAGCCGGGAGCGCGGCACAGCGCTTCCCTCCTACCGGTTTAATGAACTCGATATTTCGGTATTATCTATGAATTTCGAGCCCGAAGACATTATCTGTACATATTGTCAGGCGAGGCAGGGTATCCATTTTAGAATTCATGAAGTCATCTGTATATATCCATCTCTGATGCTTAGGTCGTCCCCCCGCGCGGGTGTCCTGGTGGGGGGCCCACGCGTTGCTGGCCAACTCCGAAGCGCGGGCCACCGTCTCCGTCACGCTGCGCCGCAACCATTACGGGACAAACCTCACGTGCCAGGTAACACGCTACATGTCATCTTCGATCTCTGTGTAGTATAGCATTAATTGACATTTTCTTGCAATTGACATTTTAACACATGTGCGTATCCTCTGCGTGCGCCGCGGTGGAGCAGCGCCTTAAGTGTTTTCATGATGTTTTTATATCCAACAGGCAGTGACAGACCCATCAATACCGCCGCTGTCGACGACTCTCACCATCGATATGAACCGTGAGTACTTAATCTCCCTCTTTTTCTCTTCCTCCCTCGTGACCTCCTCTTGTCTACTCTTAGAAACTTGCGGAACTAATAATCACACTGCCTATTACAGAATATTTACTAAGTATAATTGGACATAGTGGCCTTGTTAAAAAGACCACCACATGGAGCTTATCCCTCGCACCATAATCACAAAACTTACTTTTCTATAGTATAAGAGGACAACGCACAACCAGAGGTTATGCTGATGTGTTGCTCTCCTTTTCCCTATCCCACAAACCCCACAAAACACGACAGCATAGCTGTCACTTGATGCCGGTGTTATGTGAGCGAGAGGTACCACCCCGGTCGTGCCGGCACAATTTGGGTGCAATGCAGTAAAGGCACTACCTCTTACAAATTATCAGACCTTGTATTTAATAAAAAAGTGCGTTCGTACAAAGTACACATGTCTGAAGTGAAACTTATTTGGAAAACTATTTTTTATATAAACGTCAAACTGTGTTTCCAGCGGCTCGCATGCGGTGTCGCGAGTCCACGTCATATAAACGTCAAACTGTGTCTCCACCGTTTCGTGTGCGGTGTCACGAGTCCGCGTCATATAAACGTCAAACTGTGTCTCCACCGTTTCGTGTGCGGTGTCGCGAGTCCGCGTCATATAAACGTCAAACTGTGTCTCCACCGTTTCGTGTGCGGTGTCACGAGTCCACGTCATATAAACGTCAAACGGTGTCTCCACCGTTTCGTGTGCGGTGTCACGAGTCCACGTCATATAAACGTCAAACTGTGTCTCCACCATTACGTGTGCGGTGTCGCGAGTCCACGTCATATAAACGTCAAACTGTGTCTCCGCCGTTTCGTGTGCGGTGTCGCGAGTCCACGTCATATAAACGTCAAACTGTGTCTCCACCGTTTCGTGTGCTGTGTCGCGAATTCAGAGATTTTATCTCATCTAAAAATATGCGTACCGCGCTAAAAGAAGTTTACACTTCAAAATACAAATATACCTACTTGTTTAAGTGTATTGGATATGAAATCCAATGCAGTAAATCATAGTTTCCGTTCAAACTCTTCCAAATATAGATTCATAAACCATAAACGTGATATTACTACTTAAAATATTTAAACCGATATATTTATAGCCTGACCAGAAATATATAAACCCTGTGTGGTGTCGCCACTGTATCTTTTATAAGTCAACAAATAGTATCGTCCATACAGAAATTAGTTCCGAAATAATCCGCAATATGGCGAGGGTTTTTATTTTTCTGGTTAGTCTCTACCATGTTTTCGATATTTCGACATTATCCACGAACGTCTTGTTCACGAGACTGAAGTATGCGGGTAGATGTTGACGGCATTAGAGGTAACCGTACCGGACTACCTCCATTCTCGTACGTTTGTTGCGAACACTGAGTCACCAGTGAACAAGACATTCGTAGATAATGTCCAAATATATAAATAAAAGTGAAAAAAATGGTAAATATCCCGCTTTAAATAAATTTAGTAATGAAAATATAATGTGATACAACGTTTATAAGCATTTATAGTTCTATCGAAGTATAATAAAACTATACAAGTCAGCGATTCGATAAACTTGTAACAAGTTAATAAGCAGATAATGAAAACTATCGGGCTTGTATTTCTCTACAACTGTTGAGTCTCAGATTACGAACTTTCTAGTTCGGAGTTGTATTCACTTATAGAAACAAAAGATACAAACCCAACATACTTTAATAAAAAGTGAAACTTTTATTACATCGTCTCAAACTTTTACGTCTGTGTGTTGCATGTCGCGTGACGGTCGGCCGCCAAGTTTTCCAAGTATAAAATTAAGATTTATAAAGCGATTTTTATACCCTGAATGGAATATTATTCCAAAAATGTTTAGTTAAATGTCTATAATGTAAAAAAAAGTTTCACTTTTACCGTGGTTTCATAAAACCACACAATCCTTTTTTTTTCTCTAACGCCGGGAAAGCTCTGAGGCATCCCGCGGGGGAGTGGGTCACCCCAAGCGGCTATGTCTGACTACGCCCGAAAGCTGGTAAGTGAACACAGCTCTACCCACTAAAACCCGGCGCGTGCCACCAATGCCGCCCCTGGTGAGGTGCTTGTCAGTCCCTCATGGGACTGATACCACCTCCATGAAGGTGTTGTCCCGCATCACAGAACAACTCCCAAGGTCGGGACAGTACAATAGGGTGAGGTTCCCGTCAGCACTGTTTGCCCCCTGCTCTTTGTCCCCTCTTCTTATAAGAGGGGCACAAAGAGCCCCCTCGACTCAATTCTCGACTTCAAAACTCGACGTGAAACAGCTTTGCTGTGTTTCGGAGAGAAGGGCGAGACAGGCAGTGTAATTACTGGCACCGAGACTTAACATCTTATGTCTCAGGATAGGCAACACATAAATAAGTTGCCTGGGCTCGTTCCAGGTAAACTAATTTATGTTCATGGGCGACGTCGACCACTTTCCATCAGGTGGCACGTTTGCCTATCCAACTAACATTAAAAAAAAAAAAAAAAAAAAAAAAATTAGCTTCGCCCAAGGCTGGGCTCACCCTAGGCTAATGAGCCCCACCGCTATGACAAGGCCTGAACCATACACTAAACTAACATAACATTAGACTATTAGTAGTAGTATAATAGTTTTCATTTACGGAAAATGAAGGTATTTTGCTACACATTTTGTATGTGCTATGCTGCTTTGCAGCTGAATTGAGCCGGCATGACAGGGGTGGTACCTCTCGCTCACATAACCCTGGCGTAATGAAACAGCTATGCTGTCGCGTTTCGTGCGGTTTATATAGATAGGGGAAAGGAGGGCATTTGCATACCTTTTGGTTGTGCGGATGTGTATAATGAGTGTCGGTATTGACCATAATACCTGTTCGATTGCCTCCTTATGACATAAAAAACAGCTTTTTCGTTAAAATCCCTTGACAAACATAATATCTCGTATGTGGATCGAAAGCGATAGATTGCCCAACTTTAAGGATAAAAGTCGGAGCCGACAGGATCGAGGGTCAACTGCGGACATTTATCAGATCTGATGCTTATCTACATCTAATTGACAACTAAATTTATAAGTTCTCTATTCTATAGAGATGTAACTTTTTAAATTCCTTTTGAACATTTAGATTTATTGAGTGGCCCATTTTTATACCCAAAGGGATTATTTAGACTAACAGATTAATAGACATAAGCAAACCAGTAAAGAAGCTATGTGATATACATCTCTTTAGAGGTAGTAAAGTAGTGGGATAAGTATTTTTCCAATACTTATCCCATTTAGCATATAACCGGATAGATCAGTAACGTGAGCCATACAATTCCGAAACCGGTCAGTGACTTTTCACTGACGTAATGGCAATTCCACCAACCAGTTATCCCATGTACGTCCCATCTGCCAATCACCCATCTGTCGGCCAATCGTCGCAGCATTTCGTCGGAATTTGTATTCATACAAAATACATAACATTACCGCCCTATTCCTTATATGCTCGTTGTAGGTAACCGATAAGGAAAATAATATAAGGTGCATATACGTAGCAAATAAGTATTCCTATCTATACAGATAAATAAAATTGGAGTGTCTGTTTGTAATATTAAAATAACATTTTTTTTAATTTTTTTCTGTCTGTCTGTTGATTCCGGCTAATTTCTGAAGCGACTGGACAGAATATATGTAATATAATTAAATAATTAAATATAATTGTCAAGAGGTAGTTCCATGCTCCTTAGCAGCCGAATTGGGCCGACACGACCGGGGTGGTACCTCTCGCTCACATAACATCGGCGTCAAGTGACAGCTATGCTGTCGCGTTTCGTGCGGTTTGTGAGTTTCCGGTGGCCCATTAGGGGGGTTAGGGAAAAGGAGGGCAACGCATTTGCATAATCTTTGGTTGTGCGGATGTGTTTAGGCGTCGGTAGTCGCTAAACGGCTTCGACTGCTCATTGCCCTACTATGCTATAAAAAAAAAAAAAAAAATTTACAGGACTTTCATTGGCAGGTAGCTGATGTTATAAGGAGTATCTAAGGCTACGAAAATAATCATCATCAATCCGTATACGGCTGTAAATCTAGTAGTAGTAGTAGTTACGCGGGCGAAGCTGCGGGCAACAGCTAGTTCATCATAAAAGTGTAATAGCAGTCCGATATGCTCGCGTGTTATAACATGTAAAGTGGTCGTTATGTGTCAAAATACCGAGCGGAGTGGGGGGATTTAATATAGCCAGAATTGTGTTTGTTAAAGAGTAGGGTCAAAAGAATTCAATAATATTGAACAAGGAACAAGAGAGGACGCCAAACAAAGAATTCTATTAAAAAGTTTTGGGCAAGGGTTTAAATTTCGAAATTAAAGAACCCTTGGCCCTTGTTAATTCAATAATTAAATATAGGAAATCTTAATGTATGGCAGGATGTAACTAAATTGTGTATTTGAGTATTACCATCCTGCTTATGGTTATGCTGTGAGCGACGATAGTGGGTATGGGCTCGGCTTCTTGAGTGACCCCCCTGTGATGCCTAGAATATATAGTATACTAGCGGCCCGGTACGTGCTTCGCTACGTATAAAGTGAAATAAAAAAAAATGGAACATCAAATTAATTTATTTAAACAAAAAAATATATTATTAATTGCTAGCTATTTTAAAACTTAATGTTGTACTGTCAACACTGAAAAAAGTTTCAATATGACCACAACTGAAAAAGTTTCAATTTGACAGCAAAATCTCCATTAATTTATTGAATTAAAAAAATGTGATAAATGAAGAACCGCTCGACCGACTTTGTACAAACTTCACATAAACCATTTACTAAATAGTCCGAACAAAGCCTAAACATTTGGTTGGGATTGGTGAGCCCGTTCTTGAGTTATAAAATTACAACGAAAAGTGGCATTGATTTTTATATATAAAGATTAATAGGTTTTTCTAAATTTCTACGTGCATGATACCATCGCATCGCTTGCTCACCGGTAAAGGAAACATCGTGAGGAAACCTGCATGCCTGATGAGATTAAAAGTCTTTGAAGGTGGGTGAAGTTCACCAACCCGCATCGGGCCAGCGCATCAGTGAACTATGCATATTTACACTGACTCCCCTGCTTTTTTATAACAAAGCTGCGGGCCAGCGCATCAGTGAACTATGGCCCAACACCCTCCTCCCCTGATTTCGAGGAGACCCATGCCCAGCAGTGGGACTTATAAGGGTTGACGTTATTATTATATAATAATATCCTGCTTATCAAACAGCTTTGTTATAAAAAAGCAGGGGAGTCAGTGTAAATATGCATAGCCTGTGTTGAGATTGAAACTAAGCTAGCCATGACTGCGGCAGTCAACATACAAAGACGGTGATGCTTTCCTTTTGCGAGGCAGTAACGTCCCAGAAGGAGGCTGATGAGCGGGTGAGAAGGAGGCTGCCGACGAAGCTGCCCCCTCGAGTGACGAACAGGGGTGCGTAGGAGGCACTACTTAATGCGCCTCCCGTCCCTGTGCTCGTGCCGGGTTCAGATCGGGAGCTGGCCTACTGTGGCACGACGTCGTGGGATTACTTAGTGGCGGCCAGGCAGTCCCCCTTTACGAGGATTATTCTGTCCTTCGCCGGGGCCAGCCTGTCACTGTGGTGATCCTGTTGCCTGCAAACCCTCTAAATCCTGGGACCCTCAAAAAGCGGCGCTCGTAGGTGGTTTAGTGGGGTAGTGCATTCCCAAGTGCGAGTCTCCCATAAGTCTACGAGCCATACCCGAAGTAAACCTGAACCATGCTAAAGCTTAATTCTTTCACATGATCTCTCTCAAAAAAGTCGACATAGAACCTAGACCTCGGCGAATGATGATAACGAATTGTTTAAATAGGTACTTTCGTCAATTACTAAAGATTATCATAGTAGATAACTTTTTTTTTTTTTTTCGGAGGGATCTATGCTAATGGCCCGAAGGCCCTAATGCTTCATCGGATTAGTGTGAGCCCATTCGGCTCACTTTTGATAACTTTTTCCTTACATCTTGTATAGGAGATAGGATTATCGATATTATCAATAATGGAACTGGACGATAAAAGATCGGGATGTAGATCATGAGACACATTTTGATTATTGAGAGCCAGTTTATCTAAATTTAACTAAATATATAATATCTAAATCTAACCTAACCTAACCCTTTAGACGAGAAGCCAAAAAAACTTAAATTAAAATTTCTACAAGAAAGAAATTATAATTTTATTCTCAGAACAATATTATAAGTAAATGAGAAGCCAAAAGAAATCATCTATTACTAAAACCGATTTATAATTTTGTAACAATAATTATAAAATAATTACATATTCTTTGCCAAGTAAAATGAGAAAAGTTGATACATCATTTACTTCACAAATGAAGCTGCATATAGTAATACGGCTCTTGTTAGACGAGCCCCTTACATCATACTGACCCATAAAACCAGCGAAACGTACGTTCTTCGAAAATATTAGCGTAGCAAAGTACGAGGTTATATTGAATATATTTGTGGTGGTGTCGAATATAGGCATTGAGCGTATAACCGGAATAGAGTGGAAATGTTATGTGTTTTGTATGAAAACAAATTTCTGTTCTGCGCTCTGATTGGCCGACAAATGGCCAGTGATACACGATTAGCCTATGGGACGCACACACGGGACCAGTTTAGGAATTTTAGGGCTCACTTTACGAATCTATCCGGTTATATGCTCGATGTATATGGGTAAAAAACTCACTATGTTTTATTACCAGTCCGTCTGCTGCGGGTTCAGCTACTTGGGGGTCAGCGGCCGCTGGTAGCGGGACAGAGCACTGAGCTGGTATGCCGGGTGGTGGGCGCTCGCCCCAAGCCCAACATATCCTGGTGGAAAGCAGGAGTTCGACTGAAAACTGCAAGAGAAACGGTAAGTATATCAACATGGTGACTGTTACTTTATAGTGTTCATCCGTACAGTTAAGCCATACCCGGCAGGTATCTCCCGACGGTAATGTGACGAGCAGCGTCCTAACATTCATGCCGGCCATCGACGACGCCGGCAGAGTGCTCTCCTGCCGCGCAGTGCAGCCGACCGCGCCGCACTCCACGGGAGAGGATGGATGGAGGTTGGAGATACAACGTAAGGCACTAAATACAGAACTCCCATTATCGTATCTGTACGAGTTATCCCACAATATTGAATTAGATCACTTGTTAAGTAATCGATTTTATACCGTAGTCAATACAAATGTTTAATTTTATTTCATTAGTCCATTTCATTTTATCACCATCAATCTATAACATCAATTTTAAATGGTCCCTCGAGCCGGATTTGCATCTGATTTGGATTTACATGCCGGATACGATTATATAATCCACAATCGGTTCTCAATAAGTTAAAATCATAAACAAAATTTTCATATCAAAATTCAGTGCTAAAATTGTAAACCCAATAATTTTATAAAAATTGGGTTAAAAGACACGATCGAAGGCAGTCGAACTTGTTGAAGTAAGTTAATCAGAACTTTTCCAAAGGAGTTGTACGAAGTATTTTTACAGATTTGCCGGTGGTTAAGTTGGAGCTGGGAGCCAACTTGAACGCAGACGCAGTCGTCGAGGGCTCCGACGTGTACTTGGACTGTACGGTGAATGCAAACCCGGGGCACACGCTTGTATACTTCACCCATAATGTATGTGATTTACGCCTACCGCATATATAGAGCTATCTTCCAGCCTTCTCAAACTTATATGATCACTAGGGTATGGTGGTAAAGCCTGGTCCGGGGGTGTTACTGGCGAACCAGAGCCTCGTGTTGCAGCACGTGTCGAGACGAGCGGCCGGCGCGTACGTGTGTGCTGCGCGCAGTTCTCTGGGGGAGGGGGCTAGTGACACTCTCGTTTTGGACGTCAAATGTAAGTGTATTTGTCGTGTGAACTAGTTTTCTCTTTCTGTGTATGTACATCGGTAAATTATAAAAAATGGTACATTAAGTCAATGTACATACAGCATTATAAATGCGCAATTAGATTTTTAAAATAAAGGCTTTTGGCAAAGTTATGAGCCCTGGAATTTTTTTATTTAATTGAAATTATATGCTCACATTAGTAAAATACTACAAATACGTAGAATTGTCCCTAATGTTACGTAACTCTAGGGTCGTTGAAATGCTGCTTGAATCCGCTGTATTCTTCACGATCGAGCATTTAAAAGTAAAAACTAAAGTTAACATTCAAATAAGTAACGTAACGCAAACCAAGAATTGCATTTTATTATATAGGTGTGTCGTAAATAGTGGTCCAACGTTAAGTCAATTATAGTACAGGTATTCACCTATAAAATATTTTTTTTAAAACCATTTTTAGCCATTGGTTTTGGAATTATCATTTTCATTTTTAAATTTTTGCCAAAAATCAATAAATACTTTACTAATGTGACTGTTACTTTGACAAATGACATTATTTTTCAATTCTGTTTTTTGTATTGCACGGGTGAATAATAGTACTAGAGACCTGAGACCTGAGACGTGTTTGCGGTCGTAAAACTATTGTAAATGAGTTGCTAAATGCTTTAATGTGGTTATAGGTTAGGAATGATGTAAGAAACTACAAAGTCTATTTCTTTGTAATGAAGCCATTTTGTAGATAATTGCAATATTTTGGTTTTCTTTTATCATGTGCACGGTGCACCTAACATTTTTATTATTTTTTTAAACTAAAGTAAATGGACAAGTTTTAAAATAATGGGCACCGACTGCGTAGTACATTTTTTTTACACCACTCATATCTAAATTTGGATGATTTGTTAAAAGCAAGTATTAAAATTTCAGAATTTTTAATTTCTTTTTTTTTTCTTTAGAGCTTACATTTTTGTTTTAAATTGCATTCGCTAGTACTATTATTCACCCGTGCAATACAAAAAACAGACTTGAAAAATAATGTCATTTGTCAAAGTTACAGTCACGTTAGTAAAGTATTTATTGATTTTTGGCAAATATTAAAAAAAATGATAATTCCAAAACCAATTGCTAAAAATGGTTTTAAAAAAAATATGTGATAGGTGAATACCTGTACAATTGACTTAACGTTGGACCACTATTCACGACACATATATTATTATATTCAGTATCGTTTACTGATTTCGTTCGTAAAATTTCTTAATTGAATCAATAATAGAAGTGTATAAAGTGTGATCGTCTTACAGATAGCCCGATGTGCCGGTCCCCTCGGCTCGTGGTGAGGGCGGCCCGTGGAGAGGTCGTGGACGTGGTGTGCGAGCTGGACGCGAACCCGCGGGTAACATGTGTTACTGTCCCACGTTGAGTAGGTAAAGAAGACCACCCCACCATGGTTCAGGCCTTAACGCGGCGGTGGGGCTCAGTAGCCTAGGGTGAGCCCAGCACCTTGGGCGAAGCTAATTGAGCCGAGGGGGCTTTTTGTACCCCTCTTATAAGAAGGGACAAAGAGCAAGGGACGAGGACGGGAACCTCACCCCATTGTACTGTCCTGACGTTGGTAGGGGGTTGTTCTGTGGTGCGTGACAACCCCTATGTGGAGGTGGCGTCGGTCGCTTGGGGGACTGACTAGCCGTCGAGGTGCCCTGTTTGCTCATTAGATCCGGGGCACCTCAGCAAAGGTGGCATTGGTGGCACTCGCCACCTCTCGAGTGCAGCGAGTCCCACATACCCGCCTGGGGAGACATACTCTCCCGCGGGATGCCCCGGTGTTAAAGAAAAAAAAAGGTTAAGAAGACCATAGCAGATAGCAGAGCGCACTATCGGCAGACACCGAAGGCGTATCTGTACAGTCCGCCCCAGAAAGGGGAGAAGGACTAAGGGACAAGTAGAAAAAGAATAACTTGTAGGGAACGGAAGCGTGCGCACCTGAAGGGCAGAGAAGAACCACGACAGGTTGATAGGGATATGGGTTGGTGGAGGGACTTGTCCCACGTTGAGTATGTGTCGCAAAGCAAGGTTTCGCTGTGCTGCACTCCCGTCTGCTTGGATAACACCATCCTGCTTGTTTCTCCCGTGAAAAGAGGGCTATGCTCAGCAGTTTACTAAGAGTTTTTTTTTTATATAGGAGGCAAACGGACAGTCGTTTCACCTAGTGGTAAGTGATAACATCCACAGACACCCGTCATATCATTAGCAGGTGCATTGCCTGTCAAATCTGAGTATGCTCTTCTTGAAGGTTCGAAGATACCGTTGATGGCAGCTGGTTCCATATAGTGGTCGCGCGGGTTATCTTTTTTTTCGGAGGGATCTATGCTAACGGCCCAAAGACCCTAATGCTTCGTTGAATTAGTGTGAGCCCATTTGGCTCACTATTGGTTTGTTAAAGTGGGGTGTTGCCCCCCGCCAACCGTGCAGTCTGCGACCACACGGCCTCCTGGCGTCGGGTTGGGTAGGGTTATCTATGCTGCGCTGCCTGCACGTACCACCATCGCGTTTGTTTCTTACAAACAGCTTTGCTGCTCGGAGAGAGCAGGACAGGCAGTGTAATTATTGGCACAGACTTATGTCTTCGATTCAAGGGGTCTACTATGTGTCTCGTCTGTCAATTCGCTGATCCAACTATCGTAACAAAAATAATGATTACACGAGAAGGTCCCCAGTTATAATGTACAACTCACGCTATACAAATCATCTGAAACAGACGAAGCTCTTCTCTGTCTCTGTTCTCGAAGCGTTTTCCGTTCATAAATGGACTCCATTTTATGTTTTTAAAATTCAATACACGAAATGTCCGTCATAAGGGCGTGCATACTATTTCATTATCGTAAGACTAAATTCATTTATATTTTAATATTTCGCAATATAAGAAAACAATGCTTGTAAGTATTTTTCATATAAAACTTGTACCGTAAAAATATTAAACGCATTTATTTCACCTAAATATACATGATCAAATACCTTTAATATTATTAGTAACGATGGGAATTGCGTGATTAAATATAATAAAAGCGCCTAAAATGAGTACGAAATAAAGAAAATTACTGTTTCAATGATATTTATTGCTTTACAGAAATAATAGCTATTATTTTATTACAAAAATATTATCGACTAGCAGTTGCCACCGGATTCACTCGCATACATCGTTTAATATCAATGTGATGTTGATTATATCCATCGAACACATTACCGGATAGAATGTGAACCATAAAATTCCGAAACTGGTCAGTGATTCTTCACTGTCGTAATAGCAATTCAACCAACCAGTGTTCTGTATGTACGTCCTATCAACCAATCATACGTCAATGGCCATCAGTCAGCCAATCAGAGCGCAGAACCGTCGCAGCACACATTTGGCGGAATTTATTTTCACACATAACACTACTGCTCTATTCCGGTTATATGCTCGATGATTATAATAATAATAATAAATAAAGTAGATAAACAAAGAAATTATAATGAGTTCCAGTCATTTATAAGGCAACTTATGTCAACTGCTCATTACTACGATACTTCATAATATGTAATTCAAGTACGTTAACCTACCACAAAATTAAGGCAATAACTTCCCACAGATAAGGCCGGCAACGGCGCTTATCCCCTGGTATAACGCTTACCATTAGGTGAACAGACTGTCCACTAACTACCTATATAAAAAGTTCGTACAAAGTACACATGTCAGAAGTGAAACTTATTTGGCAAACTAATTTTTAAATCTCGTTAATATTTATACTGAAGCTTTAAATTTCAGAGACTAGCAATGCGTTCGCTCTATCTCTCTCTCTCTCGATCTTTCTCACTCGCTTGCTCACTACTCTCACTCCATGGCTATGTGCCTCATGCTACATTTGCTCTTTCTCATTCTCTCTCAATCGGTCTCGATCACTCTCTCCCTCTTCTTGGACAAAAGCGTTGCACATTTTCGTGACGTTTCATTCGTAAAAATTTAACCCTCATGCGCCCAAAGAAGTGTCACTTCAAAACCTTTAATAATTACCAACCAACTAAGTATATGAAAGCTTTAATCATTGCGCTATCAAACGCCCCAAGAAATATTACTTCGATTTCGATAGGTAAAGCGCCTTCAACCAATTTCTTTATCATATTAGAACTACATAATGTGTGCCAGACCTTATCGTGTTACAAAGCGACATTCGAAAAGTCCGCCACAAGAGATTTACGACTGGCCCTGGCGATGACAATGGCCAAAATACAAAAATTTGACAAAGGTTCAGTTTTTGCGAGCCAAAAACCTTTTTTTCGATTTGCTTACACTTTTGTAGCCATCGGTTATATGTTCGTCGTTTATAGCTAACGTATTAAAATTTAATCGAAAATATTTTAACAATTTTTTTGTCATAAGGATGCAACCGAGCAGTAGGAGCCTTATGGTGACTACCGACGCCCATAGAAATCCGCACAACCAAAAGTTATGCAGATGCGTTGCCCTCCTTTCAAATGGGAGTATGCTCTTTTCTTGGTCGTATCGGTTCCATGCTGTATCGCAGCCGAACTGGGCCGGCACGACCGGGGTGGTACCTCTTGCTCACATAACACCGGTGTCAAGTGACAGCTATGATGTCGCGTTTCGTGCGGTTTGTGAGTTTCCGGTGGCTCATTGGAGGGAGGGGACGGGGAAAAGGAGGGCAGTGCATCTGCTTGGCCTTGGTTGTGCGGATGTATATGGGCTTCGGCGCCGTGAGGCTCCGACTGCTCGTTTGCCCCTTGATGACATAAAAAAAGACGGCAGTCTTATATTACATTATATCAATAGCGCATACCGCCAATGAAATTCCGTAAGTTTTATGTTTTATCAATACCACACATTGTCGATCTTACATACTGTCATTATTATATTATTCTGTGGATATTACATCCTATCAATACCGCATAGTGTTACATTATATCATTATTACATTAATCTATCAATATTACATTCCGTCGATGTCATTATATCTTTACGTATTCCATCAATCTTACATTATATCATTGTATCATGTAAATATTGTGTCAAATCCATGTGTACAGGAGCCGATGTCATACCAGTGGTGGTTCAACAGCACCACCCACGACAGACATGAACTAATCGTCCCCACCACTTCACATCCCACCAGCGGTAATTATGGCACCTTTTTTATTCATTAGTCGCGTACTGACCGAGCAAGCAGCCTCGCGAGGCAAATGCCCTGTCGCTGAGGACGTGCCTCGCTGAAGCAAACGCACGCGCTGCCTTACCCGAGCGTGCCGCGGCCCGAGCCGATTGTTGTCGGTTTTTATCGATGCTCGTAGAGGGTGAGGCGCTTTTGCCTCACCCTCCCACTCAAGGTGGTTGTGTTTTGCCTCGCTTGTTGTTTACCACTGATTGCTCAATGCTGGCTCAGCCTCACCGTGACTCGACTCAAGAAATCTACAGATCGAGGCGACCTCGTGCGGCAAACGTCCTTGAACGTCGCGAGGCTGCTCGGTCAGTCCGTACGCGGCTATTAACTTTATATAAAGGCACAATAATCTTAACATTTTTTTATAGAAGAGGGGGCAAACGGACAGTCGGTTCACCTGATGGTAAGTGATAGCGACATCCACTGACACCCGCCACACCAGAGGGTTAGCAGGTGCGTTGCCGGCCTTTCAAACGGGATTATGCTCTTTTCTAAGTCGTATCGGTTCGGAAACACCGTAAGTGGCAGCTGATTCCATATACTCTTCGTGCGAGGCAGGAAATGCCGTAAAAATCTAGTTATGGATTTACGAACATCGAGATGGTGAGGGTGTTTGGAGCTGTCTGTCTGTTTGTTACAGCTAATCTCTGAAACGGCTGGGCTGATTTTGACGGGACTTTCACTGACAGATAGCTGATGTTATAAGGAGTAACTTAGGCTATAAAAATAATCATCATCAATCCGTATACGGATGTAAATCTAAGTAAACGCGAGCGAGGCTGCGGGCAATAGCTAGTTATAAATAAATATTACACATATTTTCTCAGGATCATATTCGTACGTGGTGAGTTCATCTCGTTCGTACGGGTGGGTGCAGTGCGCTGGTACCAACTCGGTGGGGCAGCAGGCGGCGCCGTGTGTCTTCACTATACTGCCAGCCGGTTAGTACTGTAAGTTTTGTACTGATATACAAATGACTGAACATCCGATTAAATTAAATTAATTTATTAAGTACAAAAAAACAATATTGTACATCAAAGTATCTTATTGAACGTCAAATGACTCTACTACCGGTTCCAAAACTTGGTCACTGAGAAGAATCGGCTAAACAAACTCAGTGAAACTAATCTTTTCAATGTCTTATACATGATTGCTAATATAATATGTTAACAGAACTAATCAGTTAAGAAAGTTTTATCTAATCATGAATATCTTTTATTCCTTACTCCCTTTCTAATTTTATAAAAGCGAAAGTAACTCTGTCTGTCTGTCTGTCTGTCTCTTCTTCACGCCTAAACCACTGAACCGATTTGGATGAAATGGTTTTTATATCGGCAAATCTAAGGGAACGAGAACTTTGTGGGTAAAACTCCGGAACTGTCGGAAAATAATAAGCCGACTTGCTTGCCTTTTTTTTTTTGTCGCAGTGGAAATGCTTTGCGCATTCACCCGGAGATGGGGCGTCCCCGGGGATATGTGGAACTCCCGGCGCTCCCCCCTTACCCAGCGCCGGTATACCGCACTAAAACCACTGCGAGTGTCCCGGATCTTTCTAACACAGAACACACCGCGACCAGCCGGTTCCCTCAAAAGGGCTAACCGGTCTTCTTCCTAGTATGGGGGAGCTCCAACAACCTGGAGCACCCCCGCCGACGCCGGAACTTTTCTACCGGGGCAGGTACCCAACCTTACCCCGAGTCCCATTAGACAAGAGGCAGGAGGTGCGCGTAGCGCCTCCCCCGCACTCCTCTCCTACGTCGACGGAGCGGGACGGACGTGGCGTCGTCCTCTCTGTCCCGCTCCGCGGCCTCCTTTGCGAAATAACGCTTTCGCAGAAGGTGACCGCCGCCTGCCAGGCCTCATCACTCTCGAGCATGCAGCGCACCATACTCGAGAGCGAAAGGTCCCCTCCAAGCACAGCCACGAGAACTTGACGCTGTGCGGCCCATCTATCGCACACCTCTAGGGTGTGCTGGGCCGAGTCCTCCACAGCACCGCACTCGTGGCAGGCTGGCGTCGGCTCCCTCCTGGCAACACGACACAGGTACGCACCGAAACATCCATGTCCGGTAAGCACCTGTGTCAAGCGGAAGGTGAGGGGTTTCTTCCGGCGACGCATCCACGCTGCCAGGACCGGACGCAGTGCCTCGGCCGTACGTTGGCCGTACGGCGACTGTGCCAGGACCTCCCCCCACCCTCGCAACAGCCACTGTTGCCCCAACCTCCGCACACGTAAGAGCTCCTCCCAGCTAGGTGACTCACCGAATTCTGACCTCCTCTGCAAAACGAGGAGGCGCACCTCGGTAAGCATCAACGCCACGAGCTCCCACGGCGGATCTCCAGCCAGGGCAGTGGCTGCCACCCAGGAGACCGTACGGTAACCCCTGATTACCCTCACCGCTATGACCCGCTGCATTCTCCACAGCAGGGCTTTTTTGCGAGTGGTGAGGGAATCCGCTCAGATAGGGGCACCATACGTAGCCATACTCCGACAGACTCCGGAGTACAGCCGCCTGCAGGCTTCGCTGGGCCCTCCTATGTTTGGCAGGAAGCCGACTTGCTTGCCTTGCCTTGCCTTGCCTGCCATGCCTTCAACGAAAACGCTGTCCTTTGACATATAACAAAATAATGTATTGTGGAATTGTGTATCCTAAATATGCCTACAAAAAGTTCGCTAGCTAAAAAAGCTAGCAAGGAAATACACAAGCTACTTCTTCAAACTGTGCGGGCGAAGCCGCGGGCAAAAGCTAGTTTTTAAGGCATAGAAGGGCAAGTCAAGTCACAACCAAAGATGCAGATGCGTTGCCCTCATTTTCCCTATCCCCCTTATTAGGGGGATAGGGAACTCACAAACCGCACGCAACGCGACAGCATAGCTGTCACTTGAACGAGAGGTATAATGAACTTGAGCGCGTGCAAAGCAGCATGGCACTACCACTTACTCTTATATACATAGAATTCTTTTGTGTGTTTGTGAACTAATTGGCTGGACTGATTTTTAATTTTTTTGTGTGTTCACAATTCGGCCCGCTGATCTAAATTAAATTATTTTATATACAAATTTAATTAAAATTTAAAACTCTTTAAAGCCAATACTGTCTACTGATTTGATCGCGGTTTATCAAGATTAAATTTCGTTTCGGATAATTTACATTACCACACCGGCGCTACGCTAAGTCTGCAATCTGTGAACAAAGCTTAGACAAAGCTCGCCATATATTAGATTTGGTATACCAGAAGTCCCCTTATTTCTCAGTATAGGCAACATAAATTGTCTGGTTTTTGATTAGGTCCAGGTAAACTCAATGTTATTAGGCGACCCTGTCCACTTAATATCAGTCTGTTTGGCTATGGTAGTAACATAAAAGAAAGTAACTACAGATCGCTGGTCAATACTAATGTCTGTATTTTATGACGCATTATGTCGCCTTTACTTGACAAAATGGCCGCGTGCCAACAGTCTGTAGAGCTCTTGTGTCATATTACATTTGATATTCCGCGTTTGTGTAGTAAATAAATAACACTATTAGAGCGCGGCTCCACAGCAGTGCTACGCACGTTTGTCAAATTTCGCTTTGCAAGAAAATGTATGTGATTGTTTCCACTGCAACCCACGGACACGCTACGAATTAATTGACACTTTTATCCCATCTATTCGAATAGGACGACTTGGTTCACGTTAAAGTGCACCCAAAGGTGGTGTTTTCTATATGAAACTGCATTAACGGGCAGTAATGAGTTTTTAATCCTCTTTAATCTTTATAAGTGCGCCGCAATTATATTTCCCGCGCACTTTTTGAATTTCTTGTGTATACAAAACTGTAACAATAAATTTTCATAATTGAGAAAATGTCTCAAATGTAAATACCGGGTGTATTTTGAACGCTTGCAAATTTAACCCTAAGAGCGGTTTCGCACTACATCCGATCCGAATCCGAACCGAACCCGTGAAAATACGGTCCGGAGTAGTTGTAGAACTATTTATATTTTACGCACTAGATCCGATTTCCGTCATCCGATTTCTTTCCGTTATTCTAGAATCTCCATTCCGGAGAAGATTTTTGACAGACCGAAGTAGCCATAGTATTATTTGTATGAACGCTCGCGCACTGCGTCCGAATTGAATCCGAGCTGCGTACGAGCAGAGGCAGCGGGGTGCGGGCGGGGTATGCTGCTGGGCAGGCAAGATATTATCTTTTATCTGATGATCTGATTGTCGCAAGATATTATCTTTTATCTGATGTAAAATGAAATCGAAAGTAGACACACTCATTTGGTAGAAATTGTAAAATTTCCTGTCGTATTGACGTAACACTGTGTGGTGGTTGTAAAAAGCTCCTTTTAATCGTCGGTCCAGCAAGAGAGGGTGCACCCAGAATTCTTTACTTCTTCTGCGTCTTCGTACGTACAATATTATAGTATTAGTATTGCCAGAAGTTGACGTCGATTGAAAGGACTCATGATCAACGACGTGAACACTCTTCTGTGGCTCTGCGTAAAATGACGTATGCCAAACGGGGGCTCCTGAATTGATTGTATTTGTATCAGAGATCGGACTAGTGCGTAAGCAATATCCGAATTCGGTCCGAGTTTTCTAGATTCATATTTTCACGGGTTCGGATCGGACGTAATGCGAAACCGCTCTAATAATATACTATTTGTATACTATATAATTGATATAACCATTTATCTCAGAAACGTTTTTTAAAGAAAATTTTAGGATTTATGTATTTTACAAACCCGCAATGTACAACTCGAACAGCGAACTCTGTCAGCTAATGCAGGTTGGTATGGTTCACGCCGGCCAAATTACATTGCCTTTTTTTTTTTAAACGTTTATTTTAAAGCATTATCATCAACTTCCTGTAACATTAAACATAATGTTACTAAACCGGATTATACAAAAAAAAAAGCAACCAAAAAAAAAAGAAACGCGTTTTTTTCACTTGTATCATGACAGGCTATGCCAACACTATCATACCTCTTCGTTTTTGCAAGCGTTCCAAATACAGCCGGTATAAGTTTTTAGTTGTTTTATTATTAGATACTATTTTATTTCAATTTAGTTGTTACTCTTATGTTTTATTAAATAATAATATTACAAAAAATATGAGACGCCTTTTATTTTCTCTTATAGGGTGATGAAAAGCCGCCTCCCTCTCCAGAGGGAGGGATGAGGGCCGGCCCTCATGATGATAGGTTAAATTCAACCGTAAAAGATTCGTCGACCGTATAGGATTTGACTAGTCCAAATCCTGCTCTCCCGAGCAGCGCGCGCGATGAACCACGGGGGCGTCCCCCTTTCGAATATTTCTTAAGTGAGCCATCTGCTCATTTACTGTACAGATTGAGCTTAAAGGCCATCAGGCCGAAAAGTCTAGCCCTTCCGAAAAAAAAAGAGTACAATCTATACAGTCGGTGTAAAGATGCAGTGGACTTGTTCTAGACAGCCCCGTACTGACATGCTAGGTAAATTAAACGGGTTTCTGTATAAAAGAACTTTATAATTAATAATATGAACCCTTATATGTCCCACTGCTGAGTACGTATCTCCTCCTCGAAATCAGGCGAGGAGGGTGTTGAGACATAGTCCACCGATGCGCTGGCCCAATGTGGGTTGGTGAACTTCACACACCTTCAAAGACTTTTAATCTCATCAGGCATGCAGGTTTCCTCACAATGTTTCCTTCACCGTTGAGCAAGCGATGGTCGCATGCACGTAGATTTTTAGCAAATTTCTAGGCATCACAGGGGGGTCAGGATTGAACCCGGACCTCTCTGCTCCCACTCAAGTGGCCGAGCCCATACCCACTAGTGACTAGGCCATCGTCGCTCAAATTTTACTTACACAATATGGCCCATATAGTATAAGTAAAATTCTGCAGTAAACCCCCGGAATCATTCGGCTGATAGAATAGCTATCCTGGTAAGATGGTACTTGTCCAAAGACCTTGACGTTGTCTAGTCAAGTGGTCAGGCTACTTGACACTACGCAGCGGTCGCGGGTTCGAATCCCGTCAAGTGCAGGATATATAATTTATATGGTGAATATAGTATGCACCGGGTCATGGACGTGTATATATGTATTTATATAAATTTATTTCCGTTCCTAGTATCACATGTTCTCACGAACTTACCACTGATCTAGGTTAACGTGGTGTGATTGTTGAATAATATTTATTTATATAAAGAGGTGTATTGTAGAGAAGCCGTCCCCAGTTCGGGAATGTTCGGTGCGGAACGTAACGCGCGACTCGTTGCGGGTGACGTGCGAGAGTGGACACGACGGGGGGGTGAAACAGGCGTTCTTGTTGCAGGTGAGTTGGAGGGTTCTTCTAATGGGACGCCCGTGGTCTGTCTTGGCATTAATTGAAAAAGGGCTAGTTTACCGAGAGTTTTTTTGAAGTGAATCTTCTTTGCGCGCATGAGCAAATTTTTTACAGATGAAACGTCACGAAACTGTGCAACGTTTATGTCCAAGAAGATGAAGAGATTGATTGAGACTGATTGAGAGAGAGAAAAGGCGAACGTAGCATGAAGCATATAGCCATGAAGTGAGAGTAGGGAGCAAGCGAGTGAGAAAGATCGAGAGAGAGAGAGTGAGATAGAGCGAACGTCGCATCGCTAGTCTCGGAAATTTAAATCTTAAGATTAGTATAAATATAAACGAGTTTTAAAAATTAGTTTGCCAAATAAAAAAAATTCACTTCTGACATGTGTACTTTGTACGCACGCACTTTTCTTATAGAATTTGCCCCCTCGCAAACGGAGAGTCACCTTGTGGTGACTGTCCGTTGTGATAACAGCTACAGACACCCGCTACATCATTAGCAGGTGCGTTGCCTTTCAGATATGAGTATGCTCTTTTCTTGAAGGTCCCTAAGTCGTATCGGTTCGGAAACACCATAGGTGGCAGGTGATTCCATATAGTGGTCGCGCGGGTTATCTGTGCCGCGCTCCCGGCTGCATGGGTACCACCATATTGCTTGTTTCTCCCGTGAAACAGCTTTGCTGTGTTTCGGAGAGAAGGGCAAGACAGGCAGTGTAATTACTGGCACCGAGACTCAACATCTTATGTCTCAGGATAGGCAACACATAGATGAGTTGCCTGGGCTAGTTTTTCTTTATGTCACAAGGAAGCAACCGAGCAGTCGGAGCCTTATGGTGACTACCGATGCCCATAGACATACGCACAACCAAAAGTTATGCGCCGCCCTCCTTTTCCCTATCCCCCCAATGTGCCACCGGAAACTCACAAACCACACGAAACGCGACAGAATAGGCGCCACTTGACGCCGGTGTTATGTGAGCGAGAGGTACCACACCGGCCCAGTTCGGCTGCAATGCAGCATGGTACTACCACTTACTAAAAAAACTACTTGGGCTAGTTTCAGATAAACTAGTTTATGTTCATGGGTGACGTCCACCACTTACCATCAGGTAGCACGTCTGCCAGTTGCCTCCAACTAACATTAAACGAATGCTTATAACATCCTGTGCAGGTGTTCGACACAGGGAGCGACCGTTTGCTACGTAACCTGAGCAGCGCCGAGCCGACCTTCACTGTGTGGGGACTGGACAGCGCCGCGGTGATGATCACGGTGCGTGCCTACAACGAGAAGGGTGCCAGTGAACCCGCTACCCTCACAGTGAGCCTCCCGAACACCTTCCAGGAACATACTGGTAAGTGCCACGATAATACTTATCTAAACAGACAGTTTTGACTTGGAGCCATTAGTGTTAGATGAATAAAACTTGGACATTACGGGAAACCTGCGAATGTGAAATTTTAAATATATGTCTAGTATAAAAGTATTAAATATATTTCCGTCGTCTGATACCCGTAACACAAGTTCTTCGAGAACTTACCACGGGACCAGATTGACGTGGTGTAAAAGCGTTCATAGATATTATATTATTATCTTTGTCCATATCGCAATTCCGAATTCATGAAAATCTATTAAGAAAAAAAAACTCAGACAAGTTCGCTGTGAGTTTTTTTTATGTTACTTGGATAAGCAAACTGGCAAACGTGCCATCTGATGGTAAGTGGTCGACGTCGCCCATGAACATAAATTATTTAGTTTACCTGGAACGAGCCCAGGCAACTCATCTATGTGTTGCCTATCCTGAGACATAGATGTTAAATCTCGGTGCCAGTAATTACACTGCCAATGACTGACTGTCTTGCCCTTCTCTCCGAAACACAGCAAAGCTGTTTCACGGTAGAAATAAGCAAGATGGTGGTACCCATGCAGCCGGGAGCGCGGCACAGCGCTTCCCTCCCACCGGTCAAGTGTTTCGGTAATTAAATTATGTTAATTAAATTAAAGTGAATAAATTAACGGTTTATAAATATTGTCCTTTGCTTATGTTGTAAGACCTAGCTTTTTATTAATTTCATGATTCTAAGTCAATAATAAATACCCAACAGGTTGTTTTGACAGACAAAAGACGGACAACAGAGTGATCCGCGCGGTTTCAGAACTTCAAAAACATGTAAAACCACGTGTCTAACCAAGCCTGAACCGGTCGATAGAAATCGCGTAGTTGTCACCGTATCTGAACAAGCCCTTACCGTTTTGTCATTCTAAGGAGCGAAACTCTTGAATGATATAAAGTTGAATAAAAGCAGAAACTCAACTCACACAGACAATATAATAAAGTGTAAAAGCAACACGACATTGTCATCGCCGCTACGGCATTCGAGTCGATTGTAGATATTTCACATCAAAAAACCTTATCAGTCACAGAGACTGCCGATAAAAGTGAGAAAGTTGGAAAATTTTCTATTTGTGTCAATAGATGTCACTGTAACGTAATTAAATCGCGCTATCAGTTGTACTTCAAAGTAGGGCAACGGAGGGTATTGTCGTACACATAACTTTAAAATGTCATTATTCCAAAAGTATTCATCGAAAAAGAAAATAAACAATTTTAATGTACTTCCAATTAGGTATACTTTAGACTTGTGCTTATTCGGACACTTAAAAGTGCGCACCGTAATAGTACAATGCGAATAATGTACTAGTACACCTTATTAGTACTATTAGGACTATTAGTACTCGAACTGTACCTAACAAAAGACACCTTAAGACATTAGCACACAGCGCAGGTACTAATAGTAATATCAAGCGAGGGCTAAATATCAGATACATCGACGAAGCAAGCTTGTATGAGATTTTTCATCAATATAAATTAAACTGTCTCTAAGTTCAATTTCACGTTATGTAAAAATTAGATTGATTTAGGTTGGTTGATTTCTTGGCAGAAGTGTTTAATTTTTAAATCACCAGAGTGAATCTATTATTCTATTCTGTATTATTATTTATTAACACAATGCATAAAAAGCAGCACAAGCGCTGAATAAACAGTATTATTGTATGTAGAAGGCTTTAAAGCACTGCTACGCTTTATTTCAAAATACCAACTCCAATCGCCACTGTCTCGCTTACTCTTATAATAAACTGTATCGCGCTTGTTTATTCGCGGACGGCTCGTTTATAGTCCGACTGTCCTAATAAGAATTTGCGTTCGGTAACGTTACCTTTCGGACAGTGCCGAGTTCCATCACCTAATAGTACATGTACATGTACTACACAAGACTAGTATACTTTAGATATAGTAATCGTCAGAATATATAAACCACAATTATAACAGCTATAGAACTTTAATAGAAAACAGTATTAGCCGAATTACGGTATTAGCCGAAACAAGCGGGTAACTCCGTACACATAATCGGCTAATTTCGTGCATACATATTCAATATACATACATACATATTCAACCCTTTTATTAATAAATTAGCAAATAAAAAACAGTAAATTATACAAAAATTTATTCAAGTTAGGATAAACGGTAATGCCCCACCATAGATCTGAGCCTTGACGCGGCGGTGGGGCTTAAGCCTGGGGTGCAATCCAGCACCTTGGGTGACCAATCAGATCCCGGGCGGCAGTTGGTTCTGGCCACTGCCGGCCAAACCGCTCCCCGGTACATAGTATCGGGGGTGGTGGTCGCCATCTTACGTCGAGATGGGGACCGCGAGGAAGAAAACCTCTCTAAAAAATCACCCTAATCCCAAGATAGGCTAGTGCGCGGCGAGGGGATGAATGGCTGGAGGGTCTCCAGTCGTTAGCGCACAACGTTTTGAGAAGATTACGGGTTCCGCTCGACCCAAATGAGCAGACATTTTCAATAATGAATAATTTAAGCAGTATGGAAAATAGTCCCCGGGCGGGTCCCCGAAAGGGGGAATCCCGCACCACGCCGGAATCGGCGGAGGTCTGCCCCACGTACTACGGGGGGGGCACAACCTGCTTCGAGGGTTTGGTTATTCCGGACTCTCGCGACAACGACCTGGCAACCACACTGGATAATGATGCACGCGAAATGGAAAAGGAGGAAGTAGAGCTCAGGAGTGCGAGCGACTCCACTGACAGCCGGAGGTGTACACGTTCAAAAAAGAACGAAAATGGAGTAGGAAAATTGGTATATCGGGGGGATATAGTTTTAGGGGGAAGCGATCGGGTTCATACACGAGAAAAGTGAGCGGGAATCGCTTGAAGGGAAGAAAGGAGATTGATTTAGACGGTTTGGACGGGATGTCGGTAACGTCGTTGTCTGAGACGGAGCTGGTACAGAAGCGCCTGTTCTCTGAGGTGTCGGGGGGCTCCGGTTCAGATACCGAGACGGGAGCGAGTGTGGCAAGGAAGGCGCAGCCGGTGGCGAAGAGGGGGAAGGCCACCTCGCTTACTCGTGCGCGGGCGGCGCTGAGGGAGAGGGCCGAGAAGGAGAAGGAGGATAGCTTTGAGCTAGCCCTCGAGAAGCGGGTCTTCAAAAAGCCCAAAAAGGTCACTGAGGAGGTGGAAGAGGTCCCCCCTTCTGACCTCGACTTTGAAAAACTGGGTGCGGAGGATCTAAGGCGGGCGGCCGAGACCAATATAGACACGATTCTCGGCCTGACCGGCAAATCGGTCAATCTCCGAGGGGGCTATGCGGCCAAAATTAGAAAAGCCGCCGGATCTATCAGGGAGGTATTGGAGTCCCTGGTGGTCCGCACTGAGTCGGAGGAGGCGCGAAAGCTGAGGGCAGACAATAGTCGGCTCCATCGTGAGCTTGAATTAGTAAGGGAGGAGGTGCGCGCCTACAGGCGGGAATATGAAGAGAGCCGGAAGAAGGCGGCCGAGAACAAGGAGGCACCATTGTCGGCCGAACAGATGCAGAGCATCGCGCATCTGGTTGGCAATATTTTGGATGGCCGTTTGGCCGCATTGCAGCTTCCGGCCGCTCCTCCCTGCCGTCCTCCACTGGCGGGGGATAAGAAGGAACTGGCAAAAGCCACGAGGGCCGCTATCGCGGCATCCAGAGGGAAGGTGACGGCCGTAGTGGTCACCAACAGGGTAGTGGGGCCTGACCTGGAGGAGTTCCCTGCCTTGCCCCAAGCTTTAAAAGGCAAGGGGAAGGCCCAGGAAGAGTGGACTGCATTCGGCCCCTCCACCTCCAAAGGAGCGGCCTCCAAAAGAAGAGAAGAGGAGGAGTCTAAGGCCCCTCAAGAACGCGCGGAGGCGTGGACGGACGTTGTCCGCCGGAAATCAAAGGCAAAAAAGCCTGCGGCTTCAGCGCCGTCGCCGAAAAAAAAACTGGCGGCCTCTGCACCGCCGACTAAAAAGCAGGAGAAGGAGGCTGCAAAGCCGAAATTATCGCTCCCCCGCTCCACGGCCGTAATTCTTAAGTTACGCCCGGAGGCAGCGGCTAAGGGGGTGACGTATGGCTCGGCCCTGTTGAAGGCTGAGCAAAGTATAAATCTGGCGGAGCTTGGCATCGGCCCGCTCCGGTTTCGCGAGTCAGCGACCGGGGCACGCCTCATCGAGGTGCCCGGCTCTGCAAGCGGCGAGAAGGCAGACGCTCTTGCCGCTCGACTGAAGGAGGCCTTAGCCGATGAGGTGGAAGTGCTCAGGCCCGAAAAGAAGGCTGAAATAAGGGTAACGGGCCTGAGCGACGCGGTCACTGCAGAGCGCCTTGCTACTGCGGTGGCAAAAGAGGGTGGGTGTAACCTCGGGCAGGTCCACGTGCGGAATATTCGTACGGGGCAAATGGGGCTGGGGACAGCCCACATAGAGCTCCCGGTTGCAGTAGCAAAGAACCTTCTGCAACAGGGGAGCGTAGCGGTGGGCTGGAGTCTAGTACGCCTTCACCTCCTACAAGCGCGTCCCAGGCACTGCTTCCGGTGCATGGGACTGGGACACGTCGCTGGAGCGTGCCAGTGTGGCGTAGACCGTAGTGGCCTATGCTACCGCTGCGGTAAGATTGGCCACAAGGCTGCCGGGTGCTCGGCGGCCCCACACTGTGCGGTGTGCGCCGACGCAGGAAGGCCAGCAGGCCACGTGATGGGGGGCATGGCTTGCAAGCCCCCATCAACCCGCGGGAAGTTCCCCTCCCAAAAGAAGGGGAACAACGTGGAGTCGGCAGACGCTGAGATGGCCGAATAATGTCCAAGCATCTCAGTGTCCTTCAGGCGAACGTCAACCACTGCGCCGGGGCTCAGGACCTTATCCTGCAGTCCATGGCGGAGTGGAGCGTTGACGTCGCGATCGTTGCCGAGCCATACGCTGTGCCTCCCACTAGCCCAAACTGGGCGGGGGACACCGATGACTCGGTAGCGATCGTGGTGAGGCCTGGAGCCGGCCCCCCCCTCGCAGTCAAAGCGAGAGGCCGCGGGTACGTGGCGGCGGTTCGGGGAGAGGTGGCTTTCGTCGGAGTCTACTTCTCACCGAACCGCGATTTGGCGGCCCTGGGACGGTTTCTCGACGTTCTGGGGCCCCTGGTGGGGCAGCTAGCCCCCCTACAGGTTTTCGTGGCAGGGGACCTCAATGCCAAGTCCACGGCATGGGGCAACCCGGTCACGAACCCTAAAGGGAGGGAAGTGGAAGAGTGGGCGCTAGCTGCCGGACTGTCCCTTCTCAACACAGGGACAGTCCAGACATGCGTGCGTTGGTCGGGAGGTTCCGTGGTGGACGTCACGTTCGCCACGCCGGCCATCGCGCGCAGAGTGGAGGGGTGGAGGGTGGAGACGGGGGTGGAGACTCTCTCGGACCATCGCTACATAAGGTTCGAGGTATCTCCAGCCCCTGTCCGTCCGGCGTCGTTGTCTTCGTCCAGGGGAAGAAGCCAGTTTCCGCGTTGGGCACTCACAAAGCTCGACCGGGAGCTGGCAGAGGAGGCCGCTATTGTCTGCCGGTGGAGCCTCCCGCCGCTGTCGGAACTGGGGGTGGATGAGGCGGCTGACCAGCTCTGCGACGCGTTCACCGCGGTCTGCAGAGCGTCCATGCCGCCCGTGAGACGTCCACCCCAGCGGCGGGCGCTCTACTGGTGGTCGGCTGAGATAGCCGGTCTCCGGGCCGCCTGCAACCGGGCAAGACGGCTTTATACCCGGAGCAGGCGGCGGCGCCCCCAGGACGTCGACAGGGACGACAGGCTGCGCAGGATCTACGTGGAGAAGCGGAAGATCCTGCAGCAGGCCATTTGCCGAGCCAAGGAGGAGGCCTGGCTGGAGATGGTTGAGGGTCTCAACAGAGACCCCTGGGGCCGACCCTACATATGGGCGCGGAACAAGCTCCGCGCCCAGTCGGCCCCAATCAACGAGACGCTCCAGCTGGGCCAACTGGGGAGGATCGTCGGGGAACTCTTCCCTGACACACCCGTGGGCTATACGCCCCCCAGGATGGCTCGGCAGACGCCGGACGAGGAGGGTGTTCCGCCACCCGTCACGGAGGCTGAAATGGAGGCGGTTCTGTCCCGCCTCCAGAGTAAGAAGAGGGCGCCGGGTCCAGACGGGGTGCATGGGAGAGTCCTCGCGATCTCTCTCGCGTACCTCGGCGATAGCCTTCGGGAGCTGTTCGACCGCTGCCTGCGGTCGGGACAGTTCCCGAGGGCCTGGAAGGATGGTCGGCTCTGCTTGCTACCAAAGGCAGGGCGGACCCCAGACTCGGCTTCGGCGGTGCGACCGGTGGTGCTGCTGAGCGAAGCTGGGAAGGCCCTGGAAAGAATAGTGGGCTCCCGGCTCGTTCAGCACCTGGAGGAGGGCCCGGGACCGGGACTCTCAGAGTCCCAATTTGGGTTCCGGGTACGCCGGTCGACCGTCGACGCCCTCAAACGCCTTCGGGCGGTGACGAGTGAGGCGGAACACAGAGGGGAGGTGGTGGTCGCGGTGTCCTTGGACATCGCGAACGCCTTTAACAGCCTCCCTCACAGTGTGATACGGGAGGCGCTGAATTATTTCGGTGTCCCCCCGTATCTAAGGAGGCTGCTGGAGGCGTACCTCTCCGAGAGGAGGGTAGCCTGCGAGAACCGGTGCGGGTCCATAGAGTGGTGGCGAGTCGGCTGCGGTGTCCCACAGGGATCGGTTCTCGGCCCGATCCTGTGGGACATCGGCTATGACTGGGTCCTGCGAGGCCGCCTCCTCCCCGGGATGGGTGTCATCTGCTACGCGGATGACACTCTCGTCTACGCCCGGGGACGAGGCTATAAGGAGGCGGCGCGGCTGGCCGAGGTCGGGCTCGACCTCGTGATCAGCCGCATAGAGAGATTAGGGCTTCGGGTCAGACCTGAGAAGACCGAAGCCCTTCTCTTCCGCGGGATAGGGCGGAAAGGACCCCCACCGGGGGCTGCCCTCCAGGTCGGAGGGGTGAGGGTCAGGATGAGCCCCCATATCAAATATCTGGGGCTCATCCTTGACGGTGGGTGGACCTTCGGCCCACATTTCTCAATGTTGGGACCGAAGGTCGTGAAGGCGGCAAGTGCACTGGGCAGACTCCTCCCGAACCTCGGAGGACCCAGCGCCGCCTGCAGGCAGCTATACTCCGGAGTCTGCCGGAGTATGGCAACCTACGGTGCACCCATCTGGGCGGGTCACCTTACCACGAAGAATAAGGCCCAGCTGCGCTCGGCGCAGCGGGTCATCGCGGTAAGAGTGATCCGGGGGTACCGTACAGTATCGTGGGCGGCAGCCACTGCCCTGGCCGGTGACCCCCCGTGGGAACTCGTGGCGGAGGTTCTTGCCGAGACGCACTCCTATGTCTCGGATAGGAGGTCTCTTGGTGAGAGCCTTACGCTAGACGGGATCCTTCGGGTTCGCCGACTAGGGCAAGAGGCGTTAATGCGAAGGTGGGGGGAGGACCTGGCGCAGCAGCCGTACGGCAAAAGCCTAACGGTAGCTCTGCGTCCGGTCCTTGAGCGATGGATGCGCCGTAAGCGTAAACCCCTCACCTTCCGTCTGACACAGGTGCTCACCGGGCATGGTTGCTTTGGTGAGTACCTGTGCCGGACGGCCCGCAGGGAGCCGTTGACAGTGTGTCACGATTGTGGCGCGGCGGTGGACTCGGCACAGCACACCCTCGAGGTGTGCCCGAGATGGGCGGCGCTGCGTCATGATCTGACATCGGTCATCGGAGGGGACTTGTCTCTGCCGAGTGTCATCATCGCGATGCTCGGCGAAGACGAGTCCTGGACGGCGATGGTTTCCTTCTGCGAGGCAGTAATGTCCCAGAAGGAGGCCGACGAGCGGGTGAGAGAGGAGGCCGCCGACGAGGCCTCCCCCCGTGGGCGACGAACGGGGGTGCGCAGGAGGCGCTACTTAATGCGCCTCCAGTAACGCCCCTGTGCTCGTGTCGGGTTCAGGATGGGAACCTGGGCTCAGTATGACACGACGTCGCGGGGACTGCCCAAGCAGCTGGGCAGCCCCCCTTAAGAGGAGTAGTCTGGCCTTCGCCGGGGCCAGCCTGTCGCTGAGGTGATCCTGTTGAATGCCTATCCGGGACCCTCAAATTAAAGCGGCTGAAGGCGCTCGCAGTGGTTTTAGTTTACGGGTAGGGCACTCCCAGGTGCGAGTCCCACATAGGGTCAGGATCTACCCGAGATCCTGGCTACATGCGCAAAAAGCATTTCCCTGCGATAACAAAAAAAAAAAAAAGAAGGATAAACGGTAATAAAATTGTATCTAATCTTAATCATAAATATTCACTAGGCCCAATGTACCTACAGAGTCCACAGCAATAATAATCAGCTGAATCATATCCTGAACACAAAGCATGCGACCAGCTCCTTACCAACTTACACACCTGTACGGTGTACCACAATTCTTTATCCTTCCCAAAATCACCTTATATGTCGCATGTCCTCGACACCTGTCTCACCTCCAATTCCTTCAACAAAATCATCTTCTAACTCTTCTTCGTCATCACATAAAATATGTTTTTCTTCATTAGAAGATGATGAATTCTCCTTTTCTATTTGTTTCTTTACTTTATTTTTTTTTATTTTACTATTTTTATGTTTGTCTCTTATGATTTTTTGTAACAGTTTCAGTCTGTTTTTCTATTTTCTTTTTTCGGCAATTCGCTTTTCTTCAATTTCTTCTAAAACAGATTTTAAGAATTGATATAATACGTCTTGCCTAGCCTTAGTATTCGGTTTTTATAATAATAAAATGATTTATTATGGCACTTTTAGAAAGAAATTTATATTATACGGGAACATATTATTTCGATGCGGCTAATACCGTACACGTGTACGAACTTAGCCGATATACTAGCCGCTATGTCTAAACGAAATCATGTGAAAACGGACGTTAATATTACTTTGAAAACAACGAATTTCAATGAAAAACAATCTTGTTGCACTATTTTAACAATAAAAACAAGAGATATATACACAATAAAGTACTTACAATTCAATTTCCGAAGGCAAAATATTATATCCGCGATCGCAAAAACACAAATCATGCTCCCGTCGCCATGTTGCTGCGCAGACTGTCGCGAACAGTTAGTTTTATATAGTATTCGTTGAGTTAGCTGTCACAGTAGCTGTGACAGCTAACTCAACGAATCCTACGCGTGCATCAAGTACACGTAGCTTTCTGTCTTTTTATTCCTGCCTAACTTGAATGTACGAAATTAGGTAATACCCTCCGTTCCCCTACTATATTGGATTTTATTTTGTATGTAAATTTAAATTGGCACCAACAGCAGTGATGCTTCGATTATTTATTACGCTGCGACAATATCTTTCTCGCTCGCACACTCGGAAGTCCCGAGTTAATCCGATTGAGCCTTTCACCTCCGAGCGTGACGGCTCAGCCTTATACCCTACAAAAATCTGTATGCGGTGCGCCAAAAGAAGTTCTCACTTCAAAAAGTGAACAATTTTTTGGACATTTTGAATTTTATCCCCAGCATCAGTCCCAGTGACTGTGGAGCTGTCGACGGTACTGATGCTTGTGGTGGGCGCGGTGGTTGTGACCGCAGCGGGCGCCGCACTGGCAGCGTCGGTGATGTGCTGCAAGCACTGCAAAAGACAAGGTATTCATTCAGCTTAGACAAAGTAGGTTAGAATTAGGGGTTATTTCGCGAAAGTCAATCCTACTAATTAAAACGCGAAAGTTTGTAAGCATATGGATGTATGTTTGTTACTCTTTCACACAAAAACTACTGAGCGTATCAGAATATCATATAGGCTATAATGTACCCCTATACTCCCACGGAAATGTGAAGTACCTACGCGGGTAAAGCCGCGGGGCGCAGCTTGTATAAAATATTACACTTATTACTTACACTAATTTTTGTATACCTTTAAGCCGAAAATGTTGAGAATCTAAGCACAATCCATTCCACAATTTTTCATCAAATTGTATATTTTATGCCAAAAATATATTGAAATTTCGTGAATTTATACCTTGATTATTAATAGAAACCCGATAACGGGATAGTTATCGTAGTCGTTTAGTAAGCCATGCTGCTTTGCAGCCGAATTGGGCCGGCACGACCGGGGTGGTACCTCTCGCTCACATAATACCGGCGTCAAGTGACAGCTATGGAGTTTGTGAGTTTCCGGTGGCCCATTGGGGGGGATAGGGAAAAGGAGGGCAACGCATCTGCATAATCTTTGGTTGTGCGGATGTGTATGGGCGTCGATAGTCGAAGGGTTCGACTGTTCGTTTGCCGTCCTATGTTATAAGCCTGAGAATACTTTTCATTATTATCATTTCACATTATTATCTGATCTTCAATACCAAGATCTAATTTGAGTATTTCGACTTTAAGCTATTCCGCAAACCACGTAGTCTATATGTATCTATATATTAACTGAATGCACGCATACTCATTTATCAAGCCCTTACTTTCCTTCATATAATATTGTAGATGTTAAACGAAGTATTACATTAAAGTTTTTTTTTAATCTTTATAGCTAATAAAGATATTGGGGACCGCAAACAGGACGCGACTTCTGATAAACCGCTTACCGGCGGCGAGAGCGACAGCGTCGATAGTTTGGGTGAGTTTGACTCTGTAGTACCGTCGAGAGTCCATCTTTTATATTTTCTTTGACGCCGGGAAGGCATCCCGCGGGAGAGTGGGTCTCCCCTGGCGGGTATGTGGGACTCGCTGCGCCCGAAAGCTGGTAAGTGGACGCGGCTCTTCCCACTAAAATCCGGCGAGTGCTACCAATGCCGCCTTTGGTGAGGTGCTCCGGATCTAAGAAACAAACAACCTTAATGGCTAGTCAGTCCCGCAAGGGACCGACGCAAGAGTGGTTGTCCCGCACCACAGAACAACCCCTTCCAACGTCGGGCAGTACAATGGGGTGAAGGTCTCATCCTATCCCCTTATGCCCCCTGCTCTTTTGTCCCCTCTTCTTATAAGAAGGATACAAAGAGCTCCCTCGGCTCAATTCGCTTCGCCCAAGGTGCAGTGGCTCACCCTGGGCTACTGAGCCCCACCGCCACGACAAGGCCTGAACCATGGTGGGGTCAAGAGTCCATCTACAATAACCAAGTCGTCATCCAAAAATGACGGAAATGTGGATATTAGTAGATAAAAAACGAAAGATTTGTCTATATAAGTTAATTACGACTGCTACTGCCACCTAACAATGCTTCTGAATTATAGCGCTGGTTATAACTATTCCCGTTCTACCCTCGCCTATCATGTCTTCGGGGGTATTAGACTAATAACTGTTAGGCATTGGTAATTGGCGTTCATTAAGGGAGGCCTATGTTTTTTTTTTCAGTGGACGGATAAAAGCTGATGATGATGATTGGAAATAATAACTGTTGCAATGCTACGCTCGTTTACTAGTGATTCTGAAGTGTAGCTCTGGTAATAACTATTGAAATACTACGCTCGTTTACTAGTGATTTTGAAGTGTAGCTCTGGTAATAACTGTTGCAATGCTACGCTCGTTTACTAGTGATTCTGAAGTGTAGCTCTGGTAATAACTATTGAAATGCTACGCTCGTTTACTAGTGATTCTGAAGTGTAGCTCTTGTAAAAACTGTTGCAATGCTATGCTCGTTTACTAGTGATTCTGAAGTGTAGCTGTGGTTATAACTGTTGCAATACTACGCTCGTTTACTAGTGATTTTGAAGTGTAGCTCTGGTAATAACTGTTGCAATGCTACGCTCGTTTACTAGTGATTCTGAAGTGTAGCTCTGGTAATAACTATTGAAATGCTACGCTCGTTTACTAGTGATTCTGAAGTGTAGCTCTTGTAAAAACTGTTGCAATGCTACGCTCGTTTACTAGTGATTCTGAAGTGTAGCTCTGGTTATAACTGCTGCAATGCTACGCTCGTTTAGTGATTCTGAAGTGTAGCTGTGGTTATAACTGTTGCAATGCTACGCTCGTTTACTAGTGATTCTGAAGTGTAGCTCTGGTAATAACTATTGAAATGCTACGCTCGTTTACTAGTGATTCTGAAGTGTAGCTCTTGTAAAAACTGTTGCAATGCTACGCTCGTTTACTAGTGATTCTGAAGTGTAGCTCTGGTTATAACTGCTGCAATGCTACGCTCGTTTAGTGATTCTGAAGTGTAGCTGTGGTTATAACTGTTGCAATGCTACGCTCGTTTACTAGTGATTCTGAAGTGTAGCTCTGGTAATAACTATTGAAATGCTATGCTCGTTTACTAGTGATTGTGAAGTGTAGCTCTGGTTATAACTGTTGCAATACTACGCTCGTTTACTAGTGATTCTGAAGTGTAGCTCTGGTAATAACTGTTGCAATGCTAAGCTCGTTTACTAGTGATTCTAAAGTGTAGCTCTGGTAATAACTATTGAAATGCTACGCTCGTTTACTAGTGATTCTGAAGTGTAGCTCTTGTAAAAACTGTTGAAATGCTATGCTCGTTTACTAGTGATTGTGAAGTGTAGCTCTGGTAATAACTGTTGCAATGCTAAGCTCGTTTACTAGTGATTCTAAAGTGTAGCTCTGGTAATAACTATTGAAATGCTACGCTCGTTTACTAGTGATTCTGAAGTGTAGCTCTGGTTATAACTGCTGCAATGCTACGCTCGTTTAGTGATTCTGAAGTGTAGCTGTGGTTATAACTGTTGCAATGCTACGCTCGTTTACTAGTGATTCTGAAGTGTAGCTCTGGTAATAACTATTGAAATGCTATGCTCGTTTACTAGTGATTGTGAAGTGTAGCTCTGGTTATAACTGTTGCAATACTACGCTCGTTTACTAGTGATTCTGAAGTGTAGCTCTGGTAATAACTGTTGCAATGCTAAGCTCGTTTACTAGTGATTCTGAAGTGTAGCTCTGGTAATAACTATTGAAATGCTATGCTCGTTTACTAGTGATTGTGAAGTGTAGCTCTGGTTATAACTGTTGCAATACTACGCTCGTTTACTAGTGATTCTGAAGTGTAGCTCTGGTAATAACTGTTACAATGCTACGCTCGTTTACTAGTGATTCTGAAGTGTAGCTCTGGTAATAACTGTTGCAATGCTAAGCTCGTTTACTAGTGATTCTGAAGTGTAGCTCTGGTAATAACTATTGAAATGCTACGCTCGTTTACTAGTGATTCTGAAGTGTAGCTCTAGTAATAACTGTTGCAATGCTACGCTCGTTTACTAGTGATTCTGAAGTGTAGCTCGGGTAATAACTATTGCAATGCTACGCTCGTTTAATAGTGATTCTGAAGTGTAGCTCGGGTAATAACTATTGAAATGCTATGCTCGTTTACTAGTGATTGTGAAGTGTAGCCCTGGTTATAACTGTTGCAATGCTACGCTCGTTTACTAGTGATTCTGAAGTGTAGCTCTGGTAATAACTATTGAAATGCTATGCTCGTTTACTAGTGATTGTGAAGTGTAGCTCTGGTTATAACTGTTGCAATACTACGCTCGTTTACTAGTGATTCTGAAGTGTAGCTCTGGTAATAACTGTTGCAATGCTAAGCTCGTTTACTAGTGATTCTGAAGTGTAACTCTGGTAATAACTGTTGCAATGCTACGCTCGTTTACTAGTGATTCTGAACTTCTACATTAGTAGGCATATTATTGGTAATACGTGTTACTGAGCTGCGCTTGTTCAGAACTACGTTGTCATAATATTATTACACAATAATTTCTGTGTCTGTAACACCGTTTTTCTGAACCGAATGGGTCCCGATATTTTGGACGTTCAAAAACAAAATTTGTAAAGTTGTTTGTTGAAAAAATTCTGAGTCACGGAACGCCCAACAGATAAAAGATCTATGTTAATACTAGAATAAGGTCAAATCAGCGTCATGCCCTCCGTCATAGCATTCGAGTTGATTTTACTCCCAAAACGCGCCATTGATGTCTCATCAGAATATGTTCACAGATAAGAATCCAGACATCATACCAGTGGAGAGCAAGACGAGTGACCCGCACCTGATAAGCAGCAAGCCGCTTCTATTCGAGTGCCGCGGCAGCGAGTGGTACGAGCACCACCGTCGGGGCGGCACACACCGCCGACCCTACCAGCCCGAGCTGATGATGAATACTCCGTACCCTGGGCTGGATGAGTGTGGAGTACCCCACGACCCTGGCTACGAAGAGTGGCTCAAATACAACAACTCGCTGCCACTGAACACAACAGGACTGGTGAGTTCACATCATTTGTCTGGAAATTATTTTCTACTTCTCCTGAATCCTGAGTTAATTGCTGAGGGTCGTTTGTTTATTAATATAATATCAACCTTTATTATATGTCCCACTGCTGAGCACGGGTCTCCTCTTCAAAATCAGACGAGGAGGGTTTTGGGCTATAGTTCACCCAATGCGGGTTGGTGAACTTCACGCACCTTCAAAGACTTAGAATCTCATCAGGGATGCAGGTTTCCTCACGATGTTTCCTTCGCCGGTGAGCAAGCGATGATGATCACATGCACAAATTTAGAAAAACCCATTTCTATCATTTATTCAGCATCGCAGGGGGGGCGTCAGGATCGAGCCTGGACATACCCTTTAGGCCATCATCGCTCACGAGCCCCTTCACACTACCGTGTTTTCGGCGTCGGCGCGGCGTTGACGCTCAACAAACGCCGACGCTGGAAAAACGGTAGTGTGAAGGGCACTTACGTATCTATCTCCTTGAAAACGTCACAAAGGTTAATTTGGTTACTGTCGATCCTCGCTTCACAAACGTGCGAGTGGTGAGTCTAACTGGAGTATCATTGGTCAGCTGTGACTACTGTTGGTTATATTTGATGGGAGCGGGTGGTTGTTTCTCCCGTAAAACAGACTGCTGTGTTTTGGAAAAGTGGACAGGCAGTGTAACACACGAAAGCCTGGGCTAGTTCCAAGTAAACTCCCCCACCATGGTTCAGGCCTTGACGTGGCGGTGGGGCTCAGTAGCCTAGGGTGAGCCCAACACCTTGGGCGAAGCTAATTGAGCCGAGGGGGCTCTTTGTACCCCTCTTATAAGAAGAGGTGACAAAAGAGCAGGGGGCAAGGGGTAAGGATGGGAGCCTCACCCCATTGTACTGTCCCGACGTTGGGAGGGGTTGTTCTGTGGCCCGGGACAACCCCTCTGTGGAGTTGGCGTCGGTCCCTTGCGGGACTGACTAGCCGTCGAGGTGCCCTGTTAGATTAACAGATCCGGGGCACCTCACCAAGGCGGCACTGGTGGCACTCGCCGGGTTTTAGTGGGTAGAGCTGCGTCCACTTACCACTATCGGGCGCAGCGAGTCCCACATACCCAACTGGGGAGACCCACTCCCCAGGCGGGATGCCTCAGAGCATTTCCCGGTGTAAAAGAAAAAAAAAAGTTTGAAGTAAACTCGTTAATGTTCATGGGACGTTAATGATCAATGTGACGTGCCACCTTCCCAGGTGGCACGTCACATTGACACTCACGCCATGTTGTAATGATCTGTCTCTCAGCTGCCAATGGCGCGGCTGTTCCCGGCGCGGCCCGCAGCGTGCGTGCCAAACTACCCGCCTACTCTCGAGCTACACACTGATAGTGACTCAGGTTTGGTGAATTGATTTGATTTGACGACCTCTGTGGCTCAATGGTTAGCGCGTTGGCGCTCAAGCCGGAGGTAGCGGGTTCGAATCCCGCCAGGGAACAAAAAGTTTTCTGTGTTCCTAGGTCATGGGTGTGTATTAAATATGTGTATTATATAATAAAAATCTTAAATATATGTATAGTATAAAAGTGTTAAATATATTTCCGTTGTCCCCGTAACACAAGTTCTTCAGGGACTTACCACGGGACTAGATTGACGTGGTGTAAAAGGGACCATGGATATTATTATTATTAATTTGATGGCATATTTGATCGCATATGAACCAATGTGCTGTATTTTTAAATTATCTCGAAATATGTTGCAATTTTGATATCATTTTTGTTCACTGCATCGACGCCAACGCAAAAGGTAACGTGACTGCATGCATGCATGTTTAAATCCATTCATCCATTGCTGGTCATAGGCCTCTATCAATAAACGTTCAGACTGCATATACCTATATGATAAACATAAATTTTAATTTTGTAACGTTCTTTAACAACCGGGAAGTAAAATTTTTGCTCTCATTCCCACGGGAATATCTTTATCTTATCAATGTATAACGTAAACGATAACACTGAACTTAACTTGTGATATAATAAGTTATTTTTCTTAGGATCCACGCTCAACCGGCGACCGAGTATAAGCCGCGTCACGTAAGAAGGGCTGGATTCGAGTTAACTAAAAGCGCGGACAGCGCTCTATAGGTGGGGGGAAGTGTAGTGTGTACAGTTATCAGTATAAAGTGACGTACAGTTGTGTGTATATATCTAATATATAGTAAGGGTACTGATATGTTCATCTGTGTGTTAAAAACTCATAAACTATCGATTTGATTTTATATGATTCGTGTTACTTTTAAGTCTTGTTTTTAGTATTTGTCATCTTTGTAATTAACGATTTGAATAAATACCTAATTGTATTTTAGTTATTAAATATTATATTCTCTGAAAGAGGTAAGTGCCGAGTGTGACTCGCGTGATGTGTGTTCCGTAAAATTTTTGTCATTTAAAATGGTTATCAAAATTTTGATGTGATAACGTCGCGCTGGCTGCACGCTTTAAAAAGTGTCACGTTCCGCCTGAGCCGAGCGTGCGAAACAAGCGATAGAGAGGCACGATCGACCTAAGCGTTTGACTTGTGACGCATTATGACGTTATCACGTAAACCAACTGTGCAGACAATAGGTAGGTTTTTTATTTTAGTTATAATCTAAGACTTGTAGCTTCTTGCCAATTTTTTGTCAATGGATAGTACCGTAGACAACGGAGTGATCCTATAAGGATTCTGTTTTTCATTTTGAGGAACGGGATGCTTCAAATGAAGATTTTTGTCTAAAAATACGTCGACGCGAGATGTATGTAGACTTCTTTCTAAAGCTACAATCACAATGTTAGACTGTACAAACATGTTTCTGTAACTTGTAAATGTCAATGTATTTAAACGTAAGTTCTTTGTGGAATCTAATAATAAATGTTGAATATAAAACGTTGTTTTATATAATGTTGAATATACTTTGTTCGTATTTGTTTGTTTTATTTGAGAAACCTCAATATCAACCGAAAAAAGATTCAATGTTCCGAATCGTACACTTGAAGGGGGAAGTTCGTCATGTTGCATGCACATTCTGAGACCCTGAAAATCAGCTTAAGGTTTTAGAACAAGACGAACAAGGAGGTCTATAAACATACGAGGTGAGGTCAAGAAGTTCACGGAATGAGAGGAGGAGAAGAGAGCGACTGCATCCGCAATCAAGAAAAAGCAGTTACTGCCTAACAATTAGGCCTGCCTGCCAGAACAATTAGGGTCTGTTAATAAATAAAATAATAAAATAGCCTTTATTGCTGTTTTCTTGCCGCTTTTGTGTAGACATTCGTCATTGCTGCAGGGTTGTCACAATATCTACATTATATATTTTATATCATCCGTTCTACACTTGTTTGTTCGTAGTATGTGTTGTTGAGTACCAAAAAAATAATAATATTGAAGTATATTAAAATAAAAATAAAATAGCCTTTATTGCTGTTTTCTTACAATATAACATATTTACAAAAATGCCTAATACATATTATGATTCTAAATAATATCTATCTTAATCTACTACTACTCTATCGGCAAACGGTTACTCCGCAACAGCTTGTCTTGCGACAAAGGCCTCCTCTAAAGATTTCCATCTCACTCTATCTCTTGCTACTCGAGTCCATAGTGGACCTGCAACCTTTTTTAATTCATCCTCCCATCTTTTAGTTTGTCTATCTCTGTTTCTTTTACTATCTCTTGGGTACCATTCGGTAATCAACTTGGTCCATTTCTCTTTCTCATCTCTTAGAATATGTCCCGTCCATCTCCACTTTAGTTCTCTATATACTGTTAGTGAACTTTTAAATTTAGTTACCTTTTTTATTTCATTCAATCTTATTCTATCTCTTCTCTTCACTCCGATTGCACTTCTCTCAACCCCATTAGGGTCTGTTATAAGTATTTAAATGTTGTTAGTGAAAGCCCCTTTCGAAGTTAGTGTGTTTGGGGGACTTTAGGGGACCTCTCGTCTTTTAAGAGATGAGCCAATAATGAGCACGGAGCACATAATTTTTACTCCTTTCAATCATCAAACGGTTGGTACCTCTTACTATCCTTGTTTTCTATAGCATAAGTGGGCAAACGAGCAGTCGAAGCCTTTTTTGATTATGCAGATGTGTTGCCCTCCTTTTCCCTATCCCCCCAATGAGCAACTCGCTAACCGCACGAAACGCGACAACATAGCTGTCACTTGACGCCGATGTTATGTGAGCGAGAGATACCAACTCGGTCGTGTCGGCCCCATTCGGCTGCAAAGCAGCATGGCACTACCTCCTCTGATCAGTTTGCTTGTTTATCTGATACATATACATGAAAACGTCGGCTACCTATAAATAAAACCTCACCTTTTGGTAAAGTAAAATTATAAGAAAGTCGATACATTCTCACCTGACAAACGACTCGGGTTCCACTTCGCCCGATTGCATTACAAATTCAAGTTATATTGAATTAAACTTTTGTAACAAACTGTTGGGATTTACGAATAGTTACAAAGCTGAATCTAGGTTTGGTACGCCTTGAAGTATGAATATGTAACCATTAGTCATCAAGCATATCCCGGATAGAGTAGTAATGTGAACCATAGAATTCCGAAACTGGTCAGTGATTTGTCACTGATTTAATAAGAATTCAACCAACCAGTGGTCTGCATGTATGCCCATCGGCCAATCATCCATCAATGGCCATCAGTCAGCCAATCAGAACGCAGAACCGGTGCAGCATTGTAGCACAAATTTGGAGGAATCAGTTTTAATACAAAACACAACATTATCGTTCATCGACAGACCAGAACCAGGGGCGGAAGGCGAATTGTAGGAGCCCTGGGCTACTTGGGGCATAGGGAAAAGGAGAGCAACGCATTACTTATTATAATGAAACAATTTTTTTTTTTTTTTTTTACGGATTTTATCGCGGTTTATTATGATTTTTACAAGCCCGACGTTTCGGATACTTTACAGCAACCATGGTTGCTGTAAAGTATCCGAAACTCCGAAAATCCGAAAAAAATCCGTAAAAAAAAAAAAAAAAAAAAAATTGTTTCATTATAATGAGTGAAATTCGCGCAAACATTAGAAAACAAAACGCATTACTTGATTGTGCAGATGTCTATCGACGTCGGTAGTCACCATAAGGCTCCGGTGCCTTGTGACAAAAAAAACTATAATATAGCTTATACATCAGAATAACACATACGCTATAGTTTATCTCCGTACTCCCACGGGAATGGGAAGTACGCGGGTGAAACCGCGGGCGCAGCTAGTACGTAATATCTCTTCAAAGTTTTAACCAAGCAATAAAATGTTTTATACAAAGTTCATCCGTGAGATTTATTTTCGCCAACAAAATAGCCTATATCTGTGTCTAGGGCCTCATATTTTATATTGGCCTTTGAAAGGCTAGAGGACCCAGGGTCCTTATTTCACAACTCATCAAAGGTAATAGGTTGACTCAAACTCAACATCATCAGCTCCTGCTGAACATAGGCCTCCTTCAATGAACGCCAAGACCGATCCCTCGCCACTCGCATCAAACATACCGGCCACTGAACAATTTCATTTATTTTTAACCTCGATTATGAAAATATTATATGTATTACATATTGTTACAAAAGTTTGAGGAACACCGCTCCTGTACCCGGCATTGTGGCACTCGCCGGGTTTTAGTGGGTAGAGCTGCGTCCATTTACCACCTTTCGGCAGAGCGAGTCCCACATACCCGGGGGTGTCCCCCCCCCCTCACCCGCGGGATGCCTCAGAGCATTCCCCGGAAAAGAAAGAAAAAGAAAAGATGACTCAAAAGGTGTGCATTGTGCAATTTAAATATTATGTAGCAGAAGTGTGCAGAGTGGGGGCAGCTTGAATATTTAATGTTAGAACAGCTTAGCTCTTGTAATTGGCTCACATAATACCGGCGTATAGTGACAGATATGCTGTCGCGTTTCATGCAGTTTGTGGGTTTCCGGTGGCCCATCAAGGGGGAAAGGGAACAGCAGAGCAACCCATTTGCATAACCTCTGGATGTGCCGATTTGTTTGGCTGTCCAAAAGGCCTCAACTGCTCGTTTGCCCTTCTATGCTATAATAAAAGAAATAATTGCATTTCATTTGCCACGCTTCACTTTATTTGTGGTATCATTTACGATAACAAATTTAGGTGCTTATAAAACCTCTGTGGCTCAGTGTTAAGCGAGTTGGCGCTCAAGCCGGAGGTTGCGGGTTCGAATCCCGCCAGGGAACAAAAATATTTTCTGTGTTCCTGGGTCATGGATGTATATTAAATTTGTGTTATAATAAAAATCTTAAATAATATATGTATGGTATAAAAGTATTAAATATATTCCCGTTGTCTGGTACCCGTAACACAAGTTCTTCGAGAACTTACCACGGGACCAGATTGTCGTGGTGTAAAAGCGTCCATAGATATTATTATAAAAGGAAGGTCAAGACGAATCATCTCGCTAAATATGAGGCCGCCGCACGGAGATCGTCTGTACAATTAATTATGCTGTGGTAATACAAGCAACTCCTGGGGCATATTGTTTTCTAATGTTTACGCGAATTTTACTCATTATAATGAAATAATCTTTAATCAAAATCCAAGCATAATATGTCACAGATTAAATATACAGTTAGCACTTTCTGCGTAGATAGGACTGACCAAAATATTGATGTATCATAGGGTAGTTTCGATGCTCGGTGACGATGAGTCCTGGACGGCGATGATCTCCTTCTGCGAGGCAGTAATGTCCCAGAAGGAGGCCGCTACGAGGCCTCCTCTCGAGGGCCCAGGATGGGAACCTAGGTCTGTATGGATGACGTCGTGGGGACTGCTTAGTAGGGGCCGGGCAGTCCCCAATTATGGGGAGTAGTCTGGTCTTTACCGGGGTCAGACTGTCGCTAAGGTGATCCTGTCTGTTGCCTGCATATCCAGAACCCTCAAAAAGCAGCTGAAGGCGCTCGCAGTGATTTTAGTTAGGGTTCCTGACCCACATTGGGTCAGGATCACCCGAAGATCCAGGCATCCATAAGGATTTCCCTGCGAAAAAGCCCTTTCGACCTTATTGGATTAATGTTCTCAAACGCTGTATTATTTTTTAACTCATAACTCCTAATTATTCGGTTCGTTGCCAACAACAAACAAAGTCTAAAGTTATAATTTCACCCAAAGTTCTGTTTGATAACAAATTTTACAACACCTCGAAACAAAACTCATTCTTTTAAGATAATAACAAAATTAAATTAGGTTTATAAATAAAAGTTATTTATTTCTATACAAATATTAACTGTGATTACTAATTATATTATAGTTGACTGCAAACTGGCAGACGCGCCACCTAATGGTAAGTGAGGAATCACATATGCTATCTTGAAATTACCGGTGGGAGCGAAACGCTGTGCCGCGCTCCCGGCTGCATGGGTACCACCATCTTGCTTGTTTCTCCCGTGAAACAGCTTTGGTGTTTCGGAGAGAAGGTCAAGACACGCAGTGTAATTACTGGCACCGAGACTTAACATCTTATGTCTCAGGATAGGCAACACATAAATGAGTTGCCTGGGCTCGTTCCAGGTGAACTAGTTTATGTTCATGGGCGACGTCGACCACTTACCATCAGGTGGCACGTTTGCCAGTTTGCCTATCCAAGTAACATAAAAAAGAAGCATATATGTCAGCGTTGATCTCATTATATAGTATTAAACTTGGTTTAATCATTGGGTAAGAGGTAGTGCCATGTTGCTTTTCAGCTGAATTGGGCCGGCACGACCAGAGTGGTACCTCTCGCTCACATAACAACAGAGTCAAATTACGGCATTAGGCCAACGGATACTCACAAACCGCACGAAACGTGACAACATGACAACAGCTGTCACTAGACGCCGGTATTATATGCAAGAGGTACCACCCCGGTCAATTCGGCTGTAAAGCAGCATGGCACTACCTCTTACAAAATAGTACCTGCAAAACTAACAAGTATTTAAAATTTCTGAAACGAACGCATAATATGTGTGATATACATTATATGAATTTAGAATTAATTAAATTAACAGAATATATCATGGAAATAAACATACTATAGAGATCAATAACTTAAAACAAAATTGGAAAATGCTTTTAATAAATGAAGTACCTACGAACAACAAACCACAGCCGTGTTGTCTGTCAGGTGTTGTCTTATCTATGTATATTATTCATAAAAAACTGAAGATATAGTTTGTTTGAACGCACTAATTTAAACTATCAGTCGAATTAAAAAAATCTAAATTTTATTAACTTTTAAGCGTTTTTTTAAAGTCAAATAAGTTTTTCTTAAGGCGGCGTTTGCCCATAAGATATGAATCTCTTTTTAAAAAGAGGTAGGTATGTTTGATATTTTTTCTCTGTTACGAAAGTTACCTAATCGTGTATCAAAAACTAACAAAATAATGTTTCTATCGTAAACTATTAGGTCACCCACTTATATTTTCATTCGTTTTGGAATTACTGAAATAAATTGAATTAATTGACGCCAAAATTTCCAATATTAAAGCCGATGGAACCGCAGAGAAGAGCTATTTTGAGAACGTCTGCTTATCTTGTTCTATTGGATCGGCGGGTCTGTCTTCGTTTGCCAGGCTCTGGAGTATTTTGTGTTATTCCCAGCCATAAATATATAATATGTACTACGTACTAGATTTCGCATTCTGGACACTCACTTTGTTCAACTGAACTGTACTGCAGTCCGTACACCTTACTTTAGTGTGATTTTGACAGTCGACATTTTGCACGCGTGGGTGCGTACGGAACAGCGCTAATAATACGAAAATTTAAACCAAAGTGTGAACCTGTTTGTGTCTACTTTACTATTTATTTATTTATTTAACTATTAATAAATTTCGAAATTGAGAATAAATTATAATTAGGTTTTGTAGGTACAAAAACTGTGTCACTTTTGCCTGCGGCGTAAAATCTATAGAGAGGACATGTTGTTACACTACGTTGATCGAAACGCGTAAGTGCAGTGAAATTCGCGCGCACTTACAACGTTCTAAGCGCGAGAAAAATATACTGAATAAGCGATCTAGCGCTGTATGTTTTTATGGTTTGTTTAGACTAAATAACTAACGTTTAGCACTGCAGCGAACTTTAGTTATAACTATTGTCAGTATTTGAACAAATTGTTTGTATGAACGTGCGTGTCTATCGGCAGAATATAAGTCTATGCTCTCAGCCTTTTCCTGTTGCCTTCAACCTTACCACTTCCTGCGTCCTGTAATCATCAGAAGCTCTTTAATCTCAGGAAGGATATCTTTGAACCTGTGTTAAAACCTGGCTTAAAGGTAAAAGGACGTTGACGTGCTTTAGATTACTGGTGCGTCAAATGGCTGGGGAAAAAATATCCTACGTCGAATTATAACAATTAAACATTAAAAACTTAGATTTTAAATATAGAAAGGTGATATTTTTTCTTATTTAAATCAAGTAATTAACTAAGTTCCCTCTTCTGTCTTTCATCATTATCAAGCTGTGTCAGTTCAGTTCTCGTTTTATATTGTTATTATATAATAAGTGGTAGTATTAAAAATACTTCTATTATGCTTTGTAAAATTAATACGGATGAAACGTTGCGAAAATGTGCAATGTTTTTGTCCAAGAAGAGGAAGAGAGTGATTGAGAACGATTGAGAGAGAATGAGAAAGAGCAAATGTAGCATGAGGCACATAGCCATGGAGTGAGAGTAGGGAGCAAGCGAGTGAGAGAAGAAAGAGAGTGAGATAGAGCGAACGTCGCGTCGTAAGTCTCGGTTTAAAGCTTTAGATTAGTATAACTATAAACGAGATTTAAAAATTAGTTTACCAAATAAGTTTCACTTCTGACATGTGTACTTTGTACGCTTATTTCTCTAATACTTTGTAGTTTTTTCTGTAATAACTACCATTAAAAAAAATAACTTATAAATATCATGTTATGGATAAAATCCTGCGAATTCTCTGATGTAGCGGGTGTCTATGGATGCTTATCACTTACCACCAGGTGAACCGAATATCCGTTTTTTATTTAATTATTCAGAAATAAATCACATTATCATAAAAATATCACAGAGACCACGAAGCTGTGTGCGTGATATTGTTAACATCGTTTGCCCTCTGTTTAAAAATATCAATGTCAAAAATCATCATCAACAAATGATGATACTGATGATTATCCCCATCATGGCTCAAGCCTTGTCGTGGCGGTGGTCTTCATTAGCCTAAGGTGTGCCCAGCACCTTGGGCGAATCGAATTGAGCCGAAGGAGCTGCTCTTTGTACCCCTCTTATAAGAAGAGGGGACAATTGTACTGTCCCGACGTTGGGAGGGGTTGTTCTGTGGTGCGGGGCTACCGGGGTGGCGTTGGTCCCTTGAGGGACTGACTAGCCGTCGAGGTGCTGTTTGCTCATTAGATCCGGGGCACCTCATCAAAGGCGGCATTAGTGGCACTCGCCAAGTATTAGTGGGTAGAGTTGCGTCCACCTTACCACCTTTTGGGCGTTTCATTCAGCATTTCCTGGCGTTAAGTATAAACGGCGGCGCCGGCGTATACTGATAAATTTAGTTATGAATTAGAATTAATTATAATGTTATGTTTTTCTACCCTCATTATTTTATTTCCCGCATCGAAATTGTTCCCAATATTTAAATTGTATTTTTTAGTTTAATGATATTTCTCGTAAGTAATTTTAATGTTAGAGGTAAAATAGTGCCATGCTGCTTTGCAGCTGATTTAGGCCGGCACGACCGGGGTGGTACCTCTCACTCACATAACACCGGCGCGGCGTAACACAGCCATGCTGTCGTGTTTCGTGCGGTTTGTGAGTTTCCAGTGACCCATTGGGTGGGGATTGGGAATAGGAGGGCAATGCATCTGCATAACTTTTGGTTGTGCGGATGTCTATGGGCGTCGGTAGTCACCATAAGACTCCGACTGCTCGATTGCCTCCGTGTGACATAAAAAAAATCTTAGAGAAATAATAAAGATCTTAAACCATAAACCATAATTAATTTAATTACAAAAACACAGTTATTATATAACATAAATAACTCAACGTTATTTTCGCTTGTAAATTGCGTTTTTGATGAGTATTTTTCAAATGTTTTAGCAATTTAATGTTTTATTTTTAGGGTTCTGCAAATTACTGAGGTTTTCTGTGACTTAATAGGTATTATGTATTTTCTCATAGCATACTCTTTTTAACAATTCATTACAATCATATGTACTATCGTCGGGGACATGGCTACTGTAAATTATCCAAAACGTCGAGTATACATATTAATAAATCGCGATAAGATCCGTGAAAAGTTGGCAACATATCCACACAACCAGAAGTTATGCAGATGTGTTGACCTCCTTTTCCCTATCCCCCCAATAAGCTACCGAAAACTCACAAACCGCACGAAACTACAGCAAAGCTGTCACTTGAGGCGAGGGAGGTACCACCCCGGTCGTGCCGGCCCAATTCGGATGCAAAGCAGCTTGGCACTATCTCTTACTAAATAAAGGGCCCAGATGTAAAAAGATATAGTGGTGTCAATTAAGAGCTTATAATATATTATTATCAAACCGTCTCTGAAAATTCTGCGGATTTTGGCAATCTGAGAACAGAGTTAAAAGAGATTTACTAAAAGTGAGGTTATGCAACAAATTGACAATAACTTATACTTAACAGCTGATTTTTGAACTGTGATTGCCATCTTGTTGTCAAATTTTGGAATACGGAACCATCCATCAGTAGATAAAACTCGGGCTTGGCTGGTTTTATTAAGTTGTTTAAATTAAATCCAACACTATAATATAACCTGAAGATTGTGCATTCGTTATTGTACAATCAAGGACGGCATCACATAGTAAGTATTTTATTTTATTTTTATATTATAGCCATTCCACCTTAAGTTTGCTAAAACTAACTTGGGGCAATTTGCACCGATCAATAGAATGTGTAGGTCATATAATAATGTATCACGTACGTCCGAGGCCTGTATATTCACAAATCTATACTAATATTATAAAGCTAAAGAGTTTGTTTGTTTGTTTGAACGCGCTAATCTCAGGAACTACTGGTCCGATTTGAAAAATTCTTTCAGTGTTAGATAGCCCATTTATCGAGGAAGGCTATAGGCTATATAACATCACGCTGTGACTTATAGGAGTTGAGTAACGCGGGCGAAGCTGCAAGCAACAGCTGGTAAACTATATAGATTCAAAAAAATAATAAAAATGCAATCAAAATCGATGTAATTGTCGACCAACTTTGTTTAGTTTCAGCCATTGTTATTCTTCGCTTACGTTTTGTTTTTTTCATTAGTTTCTCGCTACTTGTCAACTTATTGATAAAGTTTTTGTTTAAATTGTAAATTTTATTTTTTCGTATCAACATAATAATTAATTTCTCTTAAATTGTAAGTTATTATAGTAAAAGTAATTGTAATAAAAGATGCAAGCTGTATTTATTACACCTACAATTAAGGCAGCATTTAGATATAATCGACTTGTGTCACGCGCCATTGGCAAATATGCTTGCGGATAACGATGTAGATGTTTTTTGTCATAACTTGCCGAAACTCATGTGATTAGCCCAGGTAGTTATTGAGAATAGTGATAATAATTAATTAATATTATAATGTAACATACTTTTAATCTGTCCACCATTTTTCATGTTTCACATAGCATCGTCTTGGATTTTATCTGTTATGGGTGTTATATTTATATTGTCTAAATAAATAAATAAATAAATTATTTATTCGTGCTAAGTTTCAAGTTAGTTGGATAGTTAACTGGTTAGAGTCGCCCATGAACATAGCCGATGTTAGCTGGTATTTGGTCATTCAAGCGTTGAATATCTTGAGACGTATTATGAAGGAAGTTGGGTGGTAAGTGTACGCTGCGTAATGACGCAGGTTTGATGCCGCTTTCGCATGATCCAGGTTTACCTCGGGTCCCCACCATGGTTCATGCCAAAGCGTATCGAACCGAGGGGGCTCTTTGTACCCCTCCTATAAGAAGAGGTCACAAAAGAGAGGGGGGCGAGGACGGGAACCTCACCCCATTGTACTGTCCTGACTTTACTTTGACGGAGCGGTTGTTCTATGGTGCGGGACAACCCCTCTGTGGAGGTTGCGTCGGTCCCTTGAGGGACTAACTAGCCGTCGAGGTGCCTTATTTCCTAAATAGATCTGGGGCACCTCACAAAAGGCGACATTGGTGGCACTCGCCGGGTTTTAGTGGGTAGAGCTGCGTCCACCTTACCAACTTTTGGGCGCAGCGAGTCCCACATACCCGCCTGGGGAGACCCACTCTCCCGCGGGAAGACTCAAAGCATTTCACGGCGTAAAAGAAAAAAAAAGGACATGTCGGGACTCGCACTTGGAAATGCACTAAACTAAAATGCACTAACTAAAAAACTAAACTAAACTTCAGCTGCTTTATGAGGGTCCTGGATCTGTAGGCAACAGGATCACCTTAGCAACAGACTGGCCCCGGCGAATACCAGACTACTCCTCGTAAGGAGGGACTCCCCGGCCGTCACTAAGCAGTCCCCGTGACGTCATATGCCATAGTGGGCCCCCGGGGAGCAGTAATAACACAGCCTGTCCTGTTCTCTCCTCTCACCCCTCTCACCGGTGAACCATCCACTGAAGTTGACCTTTCACCATCAGGTAGCTTGTCAGTTAATGTACCTGCCTAAAAAAAGTTGTAAGAGGTAGTGCCATGCTGCATGCAGCCAAACTGGGCTGGCACGACCGGGGTGGTACCTCTCGCTCACATAACACCGGCGTCAAGTGACAGCTATGCTGTCGCGTTGCGTGTGGTTTGCGAGTTTCCGGTGGCCCATTGGAGGGAAAGGGAAAAGGAGAGTGGCGCATCTGCGTGGCCTTGGTTGGGCGGATGTGTATGGGCGTCGGCGCCGTGAGGCTCCGACTGCTCGTTTGCCCGGAGATGATAAAAAAAAGTTAATTTTTATGCTCAAAGAATAACGTACTTACTTTTACCAACCCTTCGCCAGGAGGCCGTGCGGTCGCAGACTTCACGGTTGGCGGGGGGCAACCCCCCATTTTTACAAACCAAAAGTGAGCCAAATGGGCTCATACTTATCCGATGTAGCATTAAGGCCTTGGCCCGTTGGCATAGATCATTCCGGAAAAAAAAACTTATTTTAACGTGCTTTCAAATCTCCAGGTTTTGACAAAACATGTATATCATGAACGTTATACTATTATTACCTGTGCTAACTGTTTGGGCGTACTCCGACATCGACGAGAGACCCAACTACGAAGAGATGTATAAGAATAAAGCCTACGTGAAGGAGGTTTTGTACTGCGCCATAGACAAGGGCCCCTGCTCAGATACGATGAAGATCGCCAAAAGTAAGTATATTAGTGATTACTTTTTACTGGCTCAGCCAGATCTTTGCCTCCGATAAAAGATGGCGCCACCGCTATCTTGTGCGATCTCCTCCCAATTTTCGGCGTAGGCGTAAAGTCGTAGGTTTTTTAAATAACTTTGTCCTCCCAGCGTAGTGATTTAGTAGTAAGCCACTTCATGTATAAGATTTAAATATTGTACTGTTTCGTTTCATGGAGCTACATTTTGACACTGTCAACGAACGCCTGGCCAACGAGCTCACCTCTGTGAAAATATAAATAATATTTTAAACACAAAATAATAGACCACTGGGAGGATGTGCCCCGCTCCCGGCTGCATGGGTACCACCATCTTGCTTTTTTTCTGTGTGTCAGAGAGAAGGGCAAGACAGGCAGTGTAATTACTGGCACCGAGACGTAACATCTTATGTCTCAGGATAGGCATCACATAAATGAGTTGCCTGGACTCGTTCCAGGTATACCAGTTTATGTTAATGGGAGTTGAACACTTACCATCAGGTGGCACGTCTACCTATTTCCCTATCCAATTAACATTAAAATAAGCACTTAATAATCATGTACAATCCTCAGCTCACATCTTGGAAGCCGTCAACGACGCATGTCGCGAGTGCGACGATTTTCAAAGACATGTGTTCCGAGTGTTCCTCAGGAAGATCAAAGAGTTCTTCCCCGAAGAGGAGAGGCAGTTCATGAAGAAATATGACCCTACAGGAACCCATTTTGCCAAGCTCTTAAGTGAAGTGAGCAAATACTAACCATAGTCTACATCTTAGCTATTTAAAACCATTTCTCATAAACATAAGCTAGCAGGGATGATGGTTATTTCTCACTCCTAAATTCTTCTGATTTTATTGCTAAGTTGTATTAAAGTATCCCTTGGGTTCCCTGAGATCTAAGGATCATTGGGTTGCCGTCGACCCTGGCTACCTTTTCTATGTGTAATTTTGTATAAATTCCCAACCGTGGTCACGGGAGCACTGAGGTGTTTGAATGTGTGAAAAATAAACCTCGATAAATACATGAAAAGTAGTTTTATTACAATATTTTTTTTACGCCAGGAAATGATCTAAGGCATCCCGCGGGGGAGTGGGTCTCCCCAGGTGGGCATGTGGGACTCGCTGCGCCCGAAAGGTGGTAAGGTGGACGCAGCTCTACCCACTAAACCCGTCAAGTACCACCAATGCCACCTTTGGTGAGGTGCCCCGGGTCTAATGAGCAAATAGGGCACCTCGACGGCTAGTCAGTCCCTCAGGGGACCGACGGCACCTTACTGTGGACTGCGTCCACTTACCAGCTTTCAGGCGCAGCGAGTCCCACATGCCCACCTGGGGAGACCCACTCCCCCGCGGGATGCATCAGAGAATTTTCCGGCCTAAAAGAAAAAAAAATGTAACAATAATACAAAAAAAGTTACAAGGAATTAAAACCGACTTCAAAAATAAAAGACTAACAAGTAATAAAATAATTGCGTTTCTTTAATTTTTGTCTTAACAACTTATAATCAAGTTCTTCTTCTACTAATGTACTAACTTTGCGTTTACCACGTGATGTCGTGTTGCTTTTGGAGTCGGTGTCGTATTTGTTGCTGTACCTACCTACCTACCACCTACCTACCACCTACCTACCACCTACCTACCACCTACCTACCACCTACCTTGGTTGACTGGAGAGTATTTTCAGTTTAAATAATTTTCATCTTAAAACGCGAGTACATTAAGTCTTGGAACTTTAAAACAATTAAAATAAAGCGTAGGAAATGAAATGCAATTTTACAAACGCCAAGCATTTGTGACATTCAAGCTGGAACCACTCTGCATACTTCTGTTACACAATTAGCACACCTTTAAGGTTATTTGTGCTGATATTATAAAGAGTCTCTTTGTTTGTCAACGTTTTAGGGTTCCGTTCCTGGAAATGACAAAACGGAACCCTTGTAGGATCAATCTGTTGTTCGTCTGTCTGTCTGTTAATCTGTCAAACCAAAAACTTTGGGGTTCTTCCCGTTTACTTCAAATAATATAATAAGTATAATAAACAATGTGAAATCCATCAATTCGTTGTTATACGTTGGTTAGCGCTTTGGCGCTCAAGCCCGAGGTAGCGGGTTCGAATCCCGCCCGGGAACAGTTTTTTGTGTTCCTGGGTGATGCATGTGTATTAAATATGTGTAATATATAATAAAAATCTTATTAATATATGTGTGTATATGTGTGTTAAATATATTTCCGTTGTCTGGTACCCGTAACACAAGTTTTTCGAGAACTTACCATGGGACCAGATTGACGTGGTGTAAAAGCGTCCATAGATATTATTATTATTATAAGACACGTTTTTCGGAACCCTCAGCGGATGAGGATTTAATCATTTAATAAATATTTATATTGATGTATACTGATGTATACACGGTACATATAACAAAATAGCATTTTTTACAATTTTTGTCTGTCTGTCTGTCTGTTTGTTCCAGCTAATCTCGGAAACGGCTGGGCCGATTTTGACGGGACTTTCACTGACAGATAGCTAAAGTTCCAAGGAGTAACTTAGGCTATAAATATAATCATCATCAATCCGTATACGGCTGTAAATTTAAGTTAACGCGGGCGAAGCTGCGGGCAACAGCTAGTGCTTTTTATGATGGTTATAATTAAATAAATAAATAAAAATATTTTTATTCAATATTGTACGTCAAAGTAGCTTATTGAACGTCAAATGACTCTACTATATAATTTAATTAATTTAATTAACAACTAATCACTATTATAATGAAACACTTTTTTACGGATTTTATCGCGGTTTATTAAGATTTTTACAAGCCCGACGTTTTTTTGTAAAAATCTTAATAAACCGCGATAAAATCCGTAAAAAAGTGTTTCATTATAATGAGTGAAATTCGTGTAAACATTAGAAAACAATATGTGAACAAATCACTAGTTTTCATGCAATTGAAACCGCGTGCAAAAGCTTTACAATACTAACCTGTGATACTAACCCAATCTTCCCGAAACAATATTATTTCTGCTAACACCGGTTTTATATTCAAATTTATACTTATTTCAATAAGATTCAATGATTTTAGGCATCGAGCATAAAACCGGAATAGAGCGGAAATGTTATGTGTTTCGCATGAAAACAAATTCCGGCTAATTGGTGCTGCGAGGGTGCGCCGTGACGGTTGGTTCAATTACTATTACGTCAATGACAAATCACTGAGCAGTTTCGGAATGTTATGGCTTACATTACTTCTCTATCCGGTTATATGCTCGATGGTGTCCCTTTGTATGCTTAGATCTTTAAAACTACACAACGGATTTTGATGTGGTTTTTTTTATATAGATAGAATGATTCAAGAGGATGGTTTATGTGTAGAATATAAATAATAATATAGTAGATAAACACTGATAATTTTAGAGGTTTCTAATATGATGTGGTAAATAAACACATTTTTTGCACTTACATTGCAAACGCTGGATGACCCCTAACAGATAGATCAAAATAATGTACTACATTATTGTACAACTTAGAAAGATCTACAAAAAAGTCCGCTATGGCATATGTGTATCTCTTAAAAATAGCATACTATATCCATTTTAATACTTAAATAATGGGCAATTATAAAACGGTAGTTGGAAAGCTATTTACACAAATGTGGTATTAATCCTTATCATTTTAAATGTTAGTTAGCTTGACCATTTCAAGAAGTATGTATTTTCCGTATATTAATTATAATTCCGTATAATAATGCGAGACCGTGATTTCGACCGATCCACGCAAGCCGGGCGCTCCGTGATGCCGCGCCTCGCGCCCGAGCCGGGCCCGGCCCCGGTTCCGAAAGTTAGGATAATAATTATTATCGTATCAATGTATGGTAGAATTGTGTATCCTAAATATGCCTACTAAAAAGTCCGCGATGGCATAATATTATGTCTATATTAGTTAAATATAACATACTACCTATATCCATTTTAATACTTTAAAAATTGGCAATTATAAAGCGGTAATGTAAAAGCTATTTACAAAAATACGGTATTAATCACTTCATATTATAAAATAAAGTCCTACGTCCGTCCATAGATAAATAATCATCATCAATCCGTGTACGGCTGTACATCTAAGTTAACGTGGGCGAAGCTGCGGGCAACAGCTAGTAATATAATAAAGATGAAAAGTATGTTTCAACATTTTTATCTCCTTAGTGCATTTAACAGTCCAATTATTGAAGAGGCTAAAGGCTATTTAGCAGATTTTTATTGTTCTCAAAGGGGCGAGAAAAACCGCGGGAACTCATGAAATAATAATTGGAGCGGCCGTTTTGGCCTTGTTTGAAAAAGACATGTCCAGTGAACAGAAGAAGGTTAATACTGATGTTAATTATGAAAGAAATTTACCGGTGGGAGGGATCCACCATCTGCTTGTTTCTCCCGTGAAATAGCTTCGCTGTGTTTCGGAGAAAAGGGCAAGTACAGACAGGCAGTGTAATTACTGGCACCGAGACTTAACATCTTATGTCTCAGGATAGGCAACACATAGATGAGTTGCCAGGGCTCGTTCCAGGTAAACTAGTTTATGTTCATGGGCGACGTCGACCACTTACCATCAGGTGGCACGTTTGCCAGTTTGCTTATCCAAGTAACATAAAAAAAGATAACTTAGTACAAACAGAACATTTCTTTAAAAGTTTCATTACAAAGACGCGAAAACATTAGAAAAACACTAGAAATAAATAATACTACTTTACCTAAAAGTAATTTCACTTAGCTTTGATATCAAAGGAAAATTGAATATTTTGTTACAGATTTTTTTGATCCGTATTTGATTTCATCATAATTTGTTTCAGAACCGAACGTCGGGTCTTTTTTCGTTTTGTATTTTAGATATACAGAAATATTTTTATATTCCATACTAGCTATTGCACGCAGCTTCGCCCGCGTACATTTATCCGAACTGATCATGATTATTATACTCCGGCAAAGCCAAGGGATTTAGTAGTCTATCGTTATATACTAGATGCTGCTCGCAGCTTCGGCCAATTTACAATCACAGCCGTATCCGTATTGATGATGATTATTTTTATATCCTAAGTTACTATCTATAACATCAGCTGTTTGTCAGTGAAAGGCCCGTCAAAATCGGCTCAGTCGTTTCAGAGATAAGTCGGAACAAACAGACAGACAAACAATTTTTTTTTTTATATAAGTACCGTATATACTTTCATATGCATTTAATGAAGAGCTGTTGATTTGAAATTACAAACAGACTTCAATTTTATTTATTTGTGTCGATAATTATTCTGTGCGTGTGTATGTGGCTGAATTCTGCCTAAACGGCTGGACTGGCTTTTGGGTGTATTCAAGTGGAAGGAATATGTCGCAGGAACATATTATCAAAATAATTGTAGGGGAGTAAAAATAGAAATCCAATTCACCCATGCATTTGCATTGCATGGGTGAATTGGTTAGTCACGGGCTAACTCGTTTATATACGATGGTGGTTCGTTTGTTTGTATTTCCAAATACAAAACAATCAATAAAAAATCCATTAAAATAATTCCATTCAATACCGACCCATACAATTTCGTTGTAAAAATTGAAAACTCAAATCAATTGTAATTTATTTTATAAAGGGACCTTTATAAAATAAAGGACCTTTTAAGTATTGCCCGCGCCATAATACTGTTGACGATTTGAGTTATTTTTTTGGATATGACCTTTTTTTACGCCGGGAAATGCTCTGAGGCATCCCGCGGGATGACTCGATGCGCCCCAAAGGTGGTAAGGTGGACGAAGCTCTACCCACCAAAACTCGGTGAATGCTGCCTTGGGCGAGGTGCCCCGGGTCTGTTGAGCAAACAGGGCACCTCGACGGCTAGTCAGTCCCTCAAGGGACCGACGCCACCTATACAGAAGGGTTGCCCGCACCACAGAACAACCTCTCCCAACGTTGGGACAGTACAATGGGGTTCCCATCCTCACCCCTTGGGGGATAGAGAGAGGGAAGAGGGATACAAAGAGCAGCTCCCTCGGCTCAATTTTCTTCGCTCAAGGTGCTGGGCCCACAGTAGGCTACTGAGCCTCACTGCCACAACAAGGCTTGAACCATGGTGGGGGTTTCGAATTGACCAATGCTGAGGGCCAAATAGTTAAATTAAATAAAACGTAGTAAAAGTAGGGAATTTATGATTAATGATATAACCCCTATTGGAAATGTAGAGAAAGTTTGTAACAAAAATTCGGGAAATATTTTGAGATGTTCTTTTCGGGTTCTTTCTTTCTTTATATTTATCAGCATATTAACACAATATTATAGCATTGGATCGTCTTGGCGTTCATTGAGAGGGACACATTATGTCCTTTGAATATCGTAATGAAGAAAACAAGATAATTTTTTTCTTTCGACCTCAAAAAATGGCGCAAGAAAGTAGATGTAGTAGAAGATCCCACAGGCGACAAACTAGTCATGAAATTATTATGAGTATTAAATGTTTTATGTAAGTTACATAGGCAATGTCGACGTGGTCGACGTCGCCTATGAACAATGAGACTAGAAACTCACTGAAAAATTAATAATGTCCTCAGATATAAAAATAGTATATGTGCCAGTAATTATACTGTCTGTCTTGTCCTTCGCTCTGAAATACAGCAATGCTGTTTCACGGGAGAAACAAGCAAGATGGTGGTACATGGAGACGGGAGCATGTAACCCTCCCACCAAAAAATACATGTGTGAGTCTTATTATCTTATTATAATTTTAGCATATTATAAATTAGCAATTTTGTGTACTTTGAAATATTATTCTCATATTAAAATTGTTTTACTATTTTGTTAATACCAGTTATTTTCATAACTAATAACATAACAAGGTTACTTCTGAAGTTTCAACTTAAGGTTGAACTAGTCGACGGCGCGAACTCTAACAAAATGATTGCTATCTCACCTGACATAGTGCGCGAACATGTGTGCTAGAATGAAATGCACAATGATTCATTACGAAAATGTCCTTTTAGCAAAACAGTTATTATAGAAAAACTAATTAGTGTATCTTTTCAAAATAAATTTATTTTATCTTTTGAATAACTAAACTATATCTGTACGGGCTTTATTTTGAGCTTTCATGCTCGGTATACTATTTATTTACGCCCAAAGTTGGGCTAAGATCAGTGTTAAAATACGAAAGTTTAGAAGCTTGTATTTTTTAAATGTATATTTTTTTTACAATTTTGGGTACATACACACATAGATAATGACGAGATCAATTTATATTATACTTAGTTTTTTATGGTCAACGTCAAACATTGTAGTAATTACTGTTCTGCGTTTGTATGGAAATATGAGCGACTTGTGTAACCTTAAACAATCTTTGCGTGAAACTCATTAAGTAAGTCAAAACAAATTCAAATAAAATTTGTTTTAGTTGAAACATTAATAAAGACGAAAGTAAAAAAACTAACATGGTTTATTTTTGCTATTAAAACCGTTTAAAATATATCTACATTGGTTTTAGCCGTAATTTCGAATTGGTATTGTCGAATACTGATGGTCTCTTGAACAACGTAACAGACATCAAAGTAAAGACAAAAAATGTAAAATATAAGCGTTTTTATTTAATATTGTACATTCAAGTATCTTATTGAACGTCAAATAAGTATACTACCGGTTCTAAAACTAGTTCACTGAGAAGAACCGGCGAAACAAACTCAGTAGAACTAATCTTATGAATATTATTTAAACAGAAGCCTCGTAGTGAACGCCTTATTCTCGAGGGGATATTCGCAGACAATGGCGAAATATCAAGTACCGCGAAATAGATTTTTAAATTACACTTATTGAATTAAAAAAATAACATCATATTTATTATTAATTACTTACTATGAACATATAAAAATATTACTCGGTCCGTACACACAACATTTTCGATATATTCGAAACTCTTTTGTCATTACCATTCCAAGGCATACCATATAAAATTCATTCATAAGAAACAAATAATTTTTTAATAAAATTTGTTAGATATTTGAGATAGATTTTATAAACAACTTGGAGCCCGGACTGGTATAGTCAGGTAAGGAGACTACAGAGGAAGTGGTTTCGAATCCCGTCAGGTGCAGACAATTTATATGACTCTAGCGGACCCTCAGCGGACCCGACTGACTTTGTTCTGTAGAAAACATTGCGTACTTCAATTGTAAATTTAAACCATTCTCGAATCCGCTTAAACACGTACAAATAAGAAAAATATAATTACTATAATAGGTGTAAATACCTACGTGTAGCATCCACAAAAATCTTATATATTATATTCAAAAGATTGAATCCACTGTGTTTGTACATCTAAATCTAAAATCTCTCTCTGGCGTTCAAAAAGAGGTTGGTACTATTTTGAATGAACAAAATTGAATTTGAGTGAGAGCTAATTTAACGCGGCGTGAGTGCTCCAATGAAGGCAGCGAAGCCGCGTGAAATAGCTAGTTAAATTATAAATACCCTCCCCCTATCGCCCACACAGCCCGAAGCTGGGTCAACAAAAGCCGGGGCTTCATTTTTCATGCTTCACTAAACCCTTCCAATAATGACTTTATTGTTTATAAATATAATACTGCTTGACTTAATGAAGTTATTTTCATTAATACATGTAATAAAATAGGTTATATTGAGAACCCCACCATGGTTCAGGTTCTGACGTGGCCGAGGGGACTCTTTGTACCCATTTTATAAGAGGGGACAAAAGAGCAGGGGGCAAGGGTGGGAACCTCACCCCATTGTACTGTCCCGACGTTGGGAGGGGTTGTTCTGTGGTGCGGGACAACCCCTCTGTGGAGGTGGCGTCGGTTCCTTGAGGGACTGACGAGCAGTCGAGGTACCCTGTTTGCTCTACAGATCCGGGGCACCTCACCAAAGGCGGCATTGGTGGCACTCGCCGGGTTTTAGTGGGTAGAAATGTACTTGATAGTCCTTGATAGTAGTAGTAGAATTAATTAAATAAGGTCAATCTCCATTGTTATTTTTATCTATCTGATGGATATAGGCCCCTATCAATGAACACCAAAGTTAATATTAGCACATACAACTGGATGACCTCTGTGGCTCAGTGGCTAGTGTGTTGGCGCTCGAGCCGCAGGTAGCGGTTTCGAATCCCGCCAGGGAACAAAACAGTTTTCTGTGTCCCTGGGTCATGGATGTGTATTAAATGCTAGCTGTTGCACGCAGCTTCACCCACGTTAACTTACTTAACTCCTATTAGTCACAGCGTGATGTTATATAGCCTTCCTCGATAAATGGGCTATCTAACACTGAAAGAATTTTTCAAATCGGAGCAGTAGTTCCTGAGATTAGCGCGCTCAAACAAACAAACTCTTCAGCTTTATATTATTAGTATAGATTTGTATGGTATTATATTATAATAACAATATACCTATGTATAGTATAAAAGTATTGTGACGACCTCTGTGGCTCAGTGGTTAGCGCGTTGGCGCTCAAGCCAGAGGTTGCGGGTTCGAATCCTGCCAGGGAACAAAAATATTTTCTATGTTCCTGGGTCATGGATGTGTATTAAATATGTGTATAATATAATAAAAATCTTAAATATATGTATAGTATAAAAGAATTAAATATATTTCCGCTGTCTGGTACTCGTAACACAAGTTCTTCAAGAACTTACCACGGGACCAGATTGACGTGGTGTGAAAGCGTCCATAGATACCTATATTAAATATATTTCCGTTGTCTGGTACCCGTAACACAAGTTCTTCGAGAACTTACCACAGGACCAGATTGACGTGGTGTAAAAGCGTCCATAGATATTATTATTATTATACGTAACTCGAAATATAATCACACAAAAAACATCACCTAAGGTCATGAGATCGTTTCGTCGCCAGTCAGACGGAAAATTATATCTTCAGAAGTGTGGAATAAGATCTGATCCTTTGATCAGAGCGAGTGATAAAGACATACATATAGGTGTTTGTGTGTCCTTACTGTATATTATAAATATTTTATCATTATTAACTTATTTACGTTAGCTGGATATGCAAGTGGCAATAGAAATCGGTACACTTGGGTTGCCTATTTTTTTTTCTTTTACGCCGGGAAATGCTCTAAGGCATCTCACAGGGGAGTGGGTCCTTCCAGGCGGGTATGTGGGACTGCGCCAGAACAGCTCTAACCACTAAAACCCGTCGAGTGCCAGTAAAGCCGCCTTTGGTGAGGTGACCCGGATCTGTTGAGCAAACAGGACACCTCGACGGCTAACTCATCAACTATCCTAAGAAACTAAACCTAAGAACTAATCCCAAGAACGAAAAAAACCTTTTCGATAAACTATAAGTATGTATATCTCCCGCTTCAATAAGTTACATTATCCTGTAATCTAATTTATTTATCTCTGACACTATTTCGCGGGTCTTATTCGACCCACCCGCTCCACTCGACACACTGGACCCACTCGACCATATTGACCCACTCGACCCTTTCGACCCACTGGACTTACTTGACCCATTCGACCCACTGGACCCACAGTATATTCCGAGTGTTGAGCTCCTCCAACCAGTCCATCTTATGTATTTATCCCACAAGCCTCTTCTAGGTGTATAAGCATTTACTTATTTGGTTAAATTATTCATAGAAACTAGTCAGCGTTTTTATTAAACTAGAAACGTTTTTCTTGAGGGAAATCGAAAAAGCTTTATATATGATTTTAGTGAGTGGCGACCACGTACCAGAAAGCGCAGTGCTGGTAGGTCTCCCTAGGTGGATCAACGACCCGGTAAGGTAGCTGGAATCAAAACAAATTCCGCCAATTTTATGCTGCGACGCTGCGCTTCTACGTTCTGATTGGCCGATGGGACGTACGTACAGATCGCTGGTTGGTTGAATTGTTATTACACCAGTGACAAATCACTGACCAGTTTCGGAATTTTATGGTTCACATTACTACTCTATCCAGTTAAACGCTCGATGCCCTTATCTAGCCGGAGACGCGATCCATATGAGTAACAGTGCCAGTAATTACACAGCCCGTCCTATCTTTGCCAGAACACAGATTCATAGAAGAGTTCATATAATGGTACCATTGCCACATACCACCTCAACGTTTCACCAAAGACGTTTTGCCATTAAAATATACCAAGATATGTCCATGCTTAAGTATAGTTGTGAAAAACAAACATATCAGGGATGTTGGCACATGTTCTGGCACAGTTTCCATATCTGTAGCCTGATGTAGCTCTTGCCAGTTGGCCCTGCCATATCTAAGGGGTCAGGTTGTGGACTGCTTACAAACTTCTATGTCGTTTAGTAGCAATAGAAGACCATTCGTTTGATTCATCTGAATGTTATAAAGAAAATATATTTTGTTGTAAAATCACAAATAAGTAATCGACGACCGAATTTATTAGTTTTACCTAAAATACAAATTAAATCAAATCAAATCATTTTTTTGGGTTCCGTAGCCAAATGGCAAAAAATGGAACCCTTATAGATTCGTCATGTCTATCTGTCTGTCTGTCTGTCCGTCCGTATGTCACAGCCACTTTCTTCCGAAACTATAAGAACTATACTGTTGAAACTTGGTAAGTAGATGTATTCTGTGAACCGCGTTAAGATTTTGACACGAAAGTAGAAAAAATAAATTTGGGGGTCCCCCCATACTTAGAACTAAAACTCAATTTTTTTTTTCATCAAACCCAGCCGTGTGGAGTATCTATGAATAGGTCTTCAAAAATGATATTGAGGTTTCTAATACCATTTTATTCTAAACTGAATAGTTTGCGCGAGAGACACTTCCAAAGTGGAAAAATGTGTGCCCCCCCCCCTGTAACTTCTATAATAAGAGAATGATATAACTAAAAAATATATATGATGTACATTACCCTGCAAACTTCCACCGAAAATTGGTTTGAACGAGATCTAGTAAGTAGTTTTTTTATACGTCATAAATCGTAAACCGCAATTTACCTTTCATGCAATCAACTCAAATATATAAAAAAACATTTAATTCCATAAACATAAACCTTAATTTTTGTTAAAGTGTCTAATGTTGTATATTATGTAATGGTACGGAACCCTTTGTGCGCGAGTCCGACTAGCACTTGGCCGGTTTTTTTTATTCAAAATAGTACTATCAGAGTATCTTTTTGAATGTCAATTGAATCTACCACCGGTTCCAAGGTAAGCCCACCGCCACCAGAAGAATCGCGAAACAAACTCAGTGGAACTAATCTTTTCAAATATTTTATAACATACATGTTGTTATCCTGAAATGCCTGGGAGGAACGCCCTATTCCAAAAGTGTGGTATCTTCCATACGTACCAATAATGCCAAAAAGAGCATCACTTTTGAAGGAGCACAACTTTAAAATAGTTTACCCGACCACATAAAAACATGAGCTTTAATAGCTCAACATTTAATAGCTTCAAACACCAATTATAAAACTTATCATTGAAAATAGTTTCACACTAACCTTTTTTTTTACTTTAACGCCGGGAAATGCTCTGAGGCATCCCGCGGGGGAGTGCGTCTACTCACGCAGGTATGTGGGACTCGCTGCGCCCGAAAGCTGGTAAGTGGACGCAGCTATACCCACTAAAACCCGGCGAGTGCCACCAATGCCGCCTTTGGTGAGGTGCCCCGGATCTAGTAAACAAACAAGGCACCTCGACGGCTAGTCAGCCCCTCAGGGGACCGACGCCACCTCCACTGAGGGGTTGTCCCGTACCACAGAACAACCCCTCCCAACGTTGGGGCAATACAATGGGGTGAGGTTCCCATCCTCGACCCTCTCCCCCTGCTCTTTTGTCCCCTCTTCTTATAAGAGGGGTACAAAGAACCCCCTCGGCTCAATTAGCTTCACCCAAGGTGCAGGGCTCACCCTAGGCTACTGAGCCCCACCGCCACGTCAAGGCCTGAACCATTGTGGGGTTTCACACTAACCTATGACTAAAGACAATAGTAAAATTTGTTTTACAAAAAGTTTTTTATAATAATCAAGTAATATAAGTTAGAACTGTACATACTATTTTTTTTTTATATCATAGGATTGAAAACGAGCAGTCGAAGCTTTAGACTACCGACGCCCATAGACATTCGCACAACAAAAAGTTATGCAGATTACCCTCCTTTTTCCTATTCCCCCAATGGGCCATTGGAAACTTACAAACCGCACGAAACGCGACCGCATAGCTGTCACTTGGCGCCGGTGTTATGTGTGCGAAAGGTATCACCCCGGTCGTGCCGGTGAAATTTAAAATTTTTAACGCGATGCCCAGTGGTGCTTCTGCTGCAGGTATTAGTCCGAACAATTCCTCAGAACACTCCCCGCGGTAGATGCTGTAGAAGATGCAGAGGGATACAACATCTCTACGCAGCGCCAAGGAATCAAGCCGATTGGAGAGAACCTTGTCATCGATGATTCGAGCCGCCCGGTTATGCTCATGGGCGACACAACCTACTGGTAGCACGTACAAACATCGACTGCCAAAACCATAGACCTTCCTTTCGCCTTTGCCGGAGTCGGATAAAGCATATGTATACAAAATATTCCACATTATAAAAATGAGGGCCGGCCCTTATGATGATAAATTCAACCGAAAAAGATTCGTTGACCGTATCGGATTTGACTAGTCTAAATCCTACTCTCCCGAGCAGCGCGCGCGTAGAGCCGCGACCCTGCGGCGGCTCCCTTTCGATTAATTCTTGGTGAGCCATCTGCTCATCTACTGTTCCGATTGTGCTTAAAGGCTATCAGGTCGAAAAATAGCCCTAGGCTAGCCCTTCGAAAAAAAACACTATAAAATAACAAAAGAGTATGTCTGAAGTTAGGCCTCCGTCCTTAGATAGAACCATCTTCGCATAAATAAACCCGATTCAATATAATACTGATTTATCTTTATACATGTTATTTTCTATTAATATTTGGAGACAGGTGGGTTTTTTCAGTAGTAAATAGGGATCAACCGAATATATTCAAAATATTCGACATTTTATATTTCGTCGCATATTCGGTTCCATTGTCCAATTGAATGACAATGGAATATTAGGAAATCATGAGTTATATGGCAAACTTTAATATTAGTCGAATATAATAAGTCTGTATTTTTTTTAGCGAAGCTTCTAAACGGACCTTAGACCGCTATATAATACTCTATCTGTGCTAAGCGTCAGATTTTACGGTTAAAATAGGTAAACGTGCGGTGCGCGACTGAATTTTTAACGCTTAGTTACATAAAGCTTCGCTTCTTTCGTGGGTCCTGACAGGGCGTAGACGTCACTTTTTTATATGAAACATCTATTGGCTTGCCGTAAAATCCACTCAAATGCCATGACGGTAAACGAAATGACAATTACAATATAATTAAGTACTTTATTGTATTACCCATACTAGTAACACAAATTCTTACAAACATACCAAGAACAAAGATAGTTAGTTTAGATTTCAGTAGAGAACTCCCATCTCTATTTTTCTCCGAAAACGAAACATATTAGTATCACATTACATACCTCCAAACATGTCATGAACAATTCAATTTGACGCGCCATTTTATTTCCTCTGACGTGATATCAAAGAACCACAGATCATGTCGTTTACTTTAATCGTAATATTGGATAAGCAGAGATCTTATGACATACAGCCGTATTTTATTTTTACTTTACCTTTATGAAAACGGAATGTTTTATTTTTTATTGTTAGCATAATATTATTTTACTGCCATTTGTTCAAAGAGAAAATTGTTGTAATAATAATGTACAAATATATCAAGATATTTTTATAGAAGTAAGCTCGTACGGCTAATTAAAATCTTAATTTGATGAAAATGTTGTGAACAAACTTGTATACCTAATTGGATTAAAAGTATTTGAAAACACGACGACGACCTCTGTGGCTCAGTGTTAAGCGCAGTTGGCGTTCAAGCCGCAGGTTGCGGGTTCGAATCCCGCCAGAGAACAAAAATATTATCTATGTTCCTGGGTCATGGATGTGTATATGTGTATTAAATAATAAAAATCTTAAATATATGTATAGTATAAAAGTATTAAATATATATTTCCGTTGTCTGGTACCGACCCCTTTGTGGAGGTGGTATCGGTCCCTTGAGGGACTTACTAGCCGTCGAGGTGCCCTGTTTGCTCAATAGATCCGGGGCACCCCACCCAAGGCTGCATTGGTGGCACTCACCGGGTTTTAGTGGGTAGAACTGCGTCCACCTTACCATCTCTCAGTCCCACATACCCGCCTGGGGGGTCCCCCCTCCCTTTGATGCTTTAGAGCATTTCCCGGCGTAAAAGAAAAAAAGGGTTTCCTATAACATACCAAACACTTAGATATATTCTTTTTTATATTAACGATTAGTCGAGTAACTTGTTTTCGCGGAAACCATTTTAAAATCTTCTATAAAATTAACCGCGAAAGCTTTAACTAATTTAAAGTTTTTGTCGTAAACCTCGACTTGGTAGTTTCCGTTAATGAACTAAACTTAACTTCGTGACCTACTTCAATTTAATTCACTGGGAACATAGCGTTTATAAGTATGGAGTTGTCTCTGTTTACTAAAAATTATTATCCTTCAAAAAGCGTTAAATAAATGTGGCGCCACAGTAGCAAGAGTGTGTGTGTGTGTATGCGCACGTGCACCAAGAAATGAGCGCACACACATACATTTATGTAAAAACGAAATTAATGAAATATTCCAATATTTCACTCATACTCACTCTTACGTTCCCTTCTATGCATTTTGTCTATAATATATACATACATTAACATTCAATTCGTCTTAAATTTCTATTTCATACCATTCTTGTTTCCTACACCAGCGCCATTGTGACGGCTTATTTACAACAAAAAATGGACACTATCAATTTTTCCCCTGAAATACTCGTAGCAAAGCAAGAAGTAAGAAGACTTCTATACTCCTTGATTGTAAAACTTTTTGGTATCAAATCGCAAAACATGCTCTGTGGAAAGTCCTTTCCTTTTGGGACGTCTTAAAGGAAGTAATAAAACTAGTCTGTCGGATTTTATCGCGCTTACAATATTTAGAATCCCTCGAACATTATGCATACTTTATCCTTGGTCATAAGAAATCGTGTATTAATATTAGTTGGATAGACAGACAGACATGCCACCTGGTGGTCAGCGTCACCCATGAACTCTTAAGTAGACTTGAAACTACCAGGCAACTCATTCATGTATTTTTATATGATAGTTGGATAGAGAAAGGGGCAGACAAGCCACATAATCATATAATATCTATGAACCCTTTTACACCACGTCAATCTGGTCCCGTGGTAAGTTCTTGAAGAACTTGTGTTACGGGTACCAGACTACGGACGGAATGAACTATTCATTATATTTAATATATTTATTATATAATACACATATATTTAATACACATCCATGACCCACACCCAACACAGAAAATATTTTTGTTCCGGAACCCGCAACCTCCGGCTTGAGCGCCAACGCGCTTACCACTGAGCCACAGAGGTCGTCAGCACAACACATGTTGATAAGTTGTCAGCGTCGCCCATGAACCTAAATTAATTCGCCTGAGACTAGCCCAGGTAACTCATTCATGAGTTGTGAGTTGCCTTTTTTTTTTTTTTTTTTTTTTTTCTGCAGCGGAAATTTGCAGACCAAACCGTAACTAGGACTGGGGTGAGTTTTAAACCTAGCCGTGTGTGGGGTCCCCGACGACGTCGTGTCTAGCTGGACCCAGGTTAAAACCCCATCCTGGGCCCGACACGAGCACAGGGGCGTTACTGGAGGCGCATTAGATAGCGCCTCCTACGCACCCCCGTTCGTCGCCCGCGGTGGGAGGCCTCGTCGGCGGCCTCCTCTCTCACCCGCTCATCGGCCTCCTTCTGGGACATTACTGCCTCGCAGAAGGAGACCATCGCCGTCCAGGACTCGTCGTCGCCGAGCATCGCGGCGATGACACTCGGCAGAGACAAGTCCCCTTCGATGACCGATGTCAGATCATGACGCAGCGCTGCCCATCTCGGGCACACCTCGAGGGTGTGCTGGGCCGAGTCCACCGCCGCGCCACAATCGTGACACACAGTTACCGGCTCCCTTTGGGCCGTCCTGCACAGATACTCACCGAAGCACCCATGCCCGGTGAGCACCTGTGTTAGACGGAAGGTGAGGGGTTTGCGTTTACGACGCATCCACCGCTTAAAGGAGTAGGGCCCAGCTGCACCGAGCGCAGCTGGGCCCTACTCCGCGCGGTAAGGCGATCCTTCCAAATCGGAGCACCGGACGTCGCCATACTCCGGCAGACACCGGAGTATAGCTGCCTGCAGGCGGCGCTGGGTCCTCCGAGGTTCGGGAAGAGTCTGCCCAGCGCACTCGCCGCCTTCACGACCTTCGGACCCAATTGTTCGAAATGTGGGCCGAAGGTCCATCCACCGTCAAGGATGAGCCCCAGATATTTGATGTGAGGGCTCATCCTGACCCTCACCCCTCCGATCTGGAGGGCAGCCCCCGGTGGGGGTCCTTTCCGCCCGGTCCCGCGGAAGAGGAGGGCTTCGGTCTTGTCGACTCTGACCCGAAGCCCTAACCTCTCAATGCGGCCGATCACGAGGTCGAGCCCGACCTCGGCTAGCCGCGCCGCCTCCTTATAGTCTCGTCCCCGGGCGTAGACGAAGGTGTCATCAGCGTAACAGATGACACCCATCCCGGGGAGGAGACGACCTCGCAGGACCCAGTCGTACCCGATGTCCCACAGGATCGGACCAAGTACCGAACCCTGCGGGACACCGCAGCCGACTCGCCACCACTCTACGGACCCACACCTGAGATAGGGAGGCACACCAAAGTAGTTCAGTTCAGGCTGTTGAAGGCGTTCGCGATGTCCAGGGACACCGCGACCACCACCTCCCCTCTGCGTTCCGCCTCACCCGTCACCGCTTCCAGGCATTTGAGGGCGTCGATGGTTGACCGGCGCGCCCGGAACCCAAATTGGGACTCTGAGAGTCCCGGTCCCGGGCCCTCCTCCAGGTGCTGAACGAGCCGGGAAGCCACGACTCTCTCCAGAGCCTTCCCAGCCTCGTTCAGCAGCACCACCGGTCGCACCGAAGCGGCCGAGTCCAGGGGTCGCCCTGCCTTCGGAAGCAGGCAGAGCCGACCCTCCATTCATGTGTGGCCTATCCTAATAAATGTTAAGTCTCTGTGGCAGTATGTCAGTAAATGGCAAAGATAGGTCAAAATTGAGATGAAAAAACCATTTTATTAGAGTAATATCAGGTTCTGTATAATAAAACTTATATCATGTAGAAAATGTGATTTAAAATGGTCGTCACAAAGTTTTTTTTTATAAATCCCTCCCTTTAATTAAATATGTGTTTTCACTCGCTGCGAAAGCGCTCGACGCGGTGTCAGTGTGAGCGGAGCTCCATATAAGCGCTTAGTTTCGAGAAAATTACTAACATATTTACCGGAGGAAGGGAAGCGCTGTGTCACGCTCCCGGCTGCATGGGTACCACCATCTTGCTTGTTTCTCCCGTGAAACAGCTTTGTTGTGTTTCAGAGAGAAGGGCAAGACAGGCAGTGTAATTACTGGCACCGAGACTTAACATCTTATGTCTCAGGATAGGCAACACATAAATAGGTTGCCTGGGCTCGTTCCAGGTAAACTAGTGTATGTTCATGGGCGACGTCGACCACTTACCATCAGGTGGCACGTTTGCCAGTTTGCCTATCCAACTAACATAAAATATATAAAAGGATAAATCAAAATCAGGTACGGAGATCGTCCCATCTGAAGTCGACTCATCATCATCAAACGTACAATCTACTACAGACGCCTCACCGGCCGTCTTCGTAAACTGTCCAGTGCTGGGTTGATGTGGGTGGCGAAGACGCCATCTTGGCGTTATAAAAAGGCCATTGTCCAGTAGTGAGCGGGATGATATTGAGAATGTTTTTTTTTTCTTTAACGCCGGGAAATGATTGCGGGGAGTGGGTCTCCCCAGGTGTGTATGCGGAACTCACTGCGCCCGTAAAAGCTGGTAAGTGGACGCAATGCCGCCTTGGTGATCTCACCTCGACGGCTAGTCAGTCCCTCAGGAGACCACAGAGGGGTTGTTCCGCACCACAAAACAACCCCTCCCAACGACGGGACACTACAATGGGGTGGGGTTCCCTTCCTCGCCCCTTGCCCCCTACTCTTTTGTCCCCTCTAGCGGTACAAATAGCCGCCTCGGCTCAATTCGCTTTGCCCAAGGTGTTGGGATCACCCTAGACTACTGAGCCCCACCACCACGACAGGCTTGAACCATGGTGGCGTTGATGATGATCTTGTATTGTAGACAAGTCAAACAAATTAAGAAACAATAATTAAATTATCAATACAAATGACAGCTAAAGTAAATTGACTCAAATTAATGGCTTTAATGGGAGTTATAATGGATTCAGACCCGATTTAATACTTCAGTATAAATTAATTACAAACTTTACACAAGTTTGTTTTGACGATTATATTAAACTATCTTTTGATAACGACTATTCGTCTACGATCATCAACTGTCATCTTTTTGTATACTAATACTAGCTGTTGCCCGCAGCTTCGCCTGCGTTAACTTTTAAAATTTGAGGGTTTGACCACCCTTATCACTTAGGGGTATGAAAAATAGATAGTAGCCGATTCTCAGACCTACTGAATACGCATGTAAAATTTGGTAAAAATCGGTAAAGCCGTTTCGGAGGAGTACGGTAACTAACATTGTGACATGGAAATTTTATATATAAGATTATAAAGAGGTAAAGTTTTTGAGATTGTAGGGGGTCCTTGTCCCCTCCTACTTTTTGTCCCCTCTTCTTATAAGAGGAGTACAAAGAACATCCTGGATGGCGATGGTCTCAAAATCAAAATCAATTTTTTTTATTCAAAATAGTACCAATACAATATATTTTTGAACGTCAATTGAATCTACCACCGGTTACAAGGCTAGCCCACTGAGAAGAACCGGCGAAACAAACTCAGTTGAACTAATCTTTTCAAATAATATGTATTCTATTACAACTTTAACATCTTATCCTGAAATGCCCGGGAGGAACGGAGTCTCCTTCTACGAGGCAGTAATAAGAAGACCGACGAGCGGGTGAGAGAGGAGGCCGCCGACGACGCCTCCTCTCGTGGGTAACGAATGGGGGTGCGTAGGAGGCGCTACTTAATGCACCTCCAGTAACGCCTCTTTCTTCGTGTTGGGCTCAGTATAAGAACCTTGGTCTGTCTGGCACGACGTCCTGGGGACTGCTTAGTAGCAGCCGGGCAGTCCCCCTTACAGGGAGTAGTCTGGCCTTCGCCGGGATCAGCCTGTCGCTGAGGTGATACTGTCTATTTCCTGCATACCCGGGACCCTCAAAAAGCGGTGCTCGCAGTGGTTTTAGCTATGGTAGGCACTCCCAGGTGCGTGTTCCACATTGGGTCAGGATTTACTAGGGTGAGCCCAACACCTTGGGCGAAGCTAATTGAGCCGAGGGGGCTCTTTGTACTCCTCTTATAAGAAGAGGGGACAAAAGAGCAGGGGGCAAGGGGTGAGGATGGGAACCTCACCCCATTGTACTGTCCCGACGTCGGGAGGGGTTGTCCCCTCCCCCTCTGTGGAGGTGGCGTCGGTCCCTTGCGAGACTGACTAGCCGTCGAGGTGCCCTGTTAGCTTAACAGATCCGGGGCACCTCACCAAGGCGGCATTGGTGGCACTCGCCGGGTTTTAGTGGGTGAGCTGCGTCCATTTACCACCTTTCGGGCGCAGCGAGTCCCACATACCCACCTGGGGAGACCCACTCCCCAGGCGGGATGCCTCAGAGCATTTCCCGGCGTAAAAGAAAAAGAAGAGGATTTACCCGAAGATCCTGGCTGCATCTATAAGGATTTACCTGCGAAAAACCTTGGTTCACTTGGCTTCACCCAGGGTGCTGGGTTCACCTTAGACTACTGAGCCCCAGCGCCACGACAAGGCTTGAACCATGGTGGGGTAAATGAGTTGCCTGGGGCAGATCTAGCTTTATTATCATGTAACAATTGAAACTTATGTTAATGAAAAGCATATTATTATGGTAATATGCAATTACAATAATTAAAGGTGGCTTATGTCCAGCGGTGACAGCTGTCAGAGCAACTCACAGGGAATATTATATTAGAAGTTATATTAGTTAATCTAGCTAAATATAAGGCTGTTAGTATTTCATTTCACAAAGGTTTTAGTCAAAATTTAGTTTATAATAATTGACTTTAATACTCACCCTTCCACCCACATAATATGCGCGCTGAGGGTCCAAAAAATTGAACGTTTTCATTTTTTATCGTGATAACAACGTCTTACAAATCGATGAACGTCGGCTGTTCACGAAAAAGCGTAATGTTTCGCCTGAACCGAACGTGCAAGCGAGAGCGCGATACAAGGATAGAGAGGCACGACGACACCCACTGCTGGGCATGCGAATAGACTCAGTTCTGCAGCATATGCAGGCAGAAAAATAAGATAGAAGAGGGTGTTCCTCCCAGGCATTTAAGGATAATAACATGTAAAATTTGTCGTAAGACTTGAAAAAATCCGTTCCACTGAGTTTGTTTCGCCGGTTCTTCTCAGTGGACATGCCTTTGTACCAGTGGTAGATTCAATTGACGTAAAAAAGATACTTGGTACTATTTTTAATAAAAAACTTAAATTTCAAAGTCTTGGTATTCATGAAAATATTAATTTCTCAAGATCAACAAAAGTAGATTCATTTATCAAAGAAATTCACAGGGAGGCATTTATATCATTTATATTATTAATGAGGTACTTCAATAATAATTGCTTCGCTGGCGATTTCGCAATTTGGAATTATTCTTGCTTTTACAATATTAATTTTTAATTAGACAGTGTAATTTTTGGAAGTATTTTTATAAAGGAGCTATTTTTACTAGCGCCAGAGGCATTTACCAAGCGTCCGTTTTACCGTTTTTTTTATGTTACTTGGATAAGCAAACTGGCAAACGTGCCACCTGATGGTAAGTGGTCGACGTCGCCCTTGAACATAAACTAGTTTACCTGGAACTAGCCCTGGTTCATCTATGTGTAGCCTATCCTGAGACATAAGATGTTAAGTCTCGGTGCCAGTAATTACACGGCCTGTCTTGCCCTTCTCTCCGAAACACAGCAAAGCTGTTTCACGGGAGAAACAAGCAAGATGGTGGTACCCATGCAGCCGGGAGCGCGGCACAGCGCTTCCCTCACATCGTAAACCATAATCTTATTTTTTAAAACAACGTCGCTGTGTTTCGGAAAGAAGGGCTGGATTAGGAGAGGTAGTGTAATTACTTCCATCGAGTCTTACCTTACCCTCTTACGTCTCCGGATAGTTAACCACCATTGTTCAAGCCTTGTCGTGGCTGAGGGCTCAGTAGCCTGAGGTGAACCTTGGGCGAAGCCAATTGAACCAAATAACAAAGGCAAGGACAACCACATGATTTTGGCCCAGTAAAATTCACTAAAAGCGGATTATTATATCCATGTTTCTGATTTTGGGCTTGACTTCTAAAAGAGAAGAAAATCAAGAGATTTTTCACATGATAACCCAGATCCTTCAGGTGACTTATGCTCCTCAACATATGTCTGCATTAGGCCGTAATAGTGAAGGGCACGCTTTAATAATATACAAAGACCCACGAAGAGCGCATATGGGCTTACTGCAGATGTATAAATGACTGCTTGATATTCTCAAGAACTAGTACAAAGCTCGGGTAATGTGTAAAATTTGTCGAAATTCACTTCAAATTGATATATCCGGCTCGAAGGACCATGATGTTTTTTTTCTTGAAAGCGATATTGGGTGCGCAATGCCACCTATTAGCGATTAAAAAGAAACAAAACAAAATTAGAGACTTGACTATTTAATTATACAATCATGTCTACGCGAAACATTTACCAATTTTAGCTAGACTTTTATATATTTTTAGTTATTTTACACATATCACAAATCTACTCATTAAAGGCTCATGTTACAATAATAAAAACAGAAATCAATCTTTGACCAAAATCATTAATATTCATTCAAATTATACCTAGGATTCGAACCTACTGCACAATGCGCATCACAGCCAGCAACGAGATATATCACGCAGCAAGAGGCCATTAGATTTATGAACGCTTATATTCTGTATTGTGTTCCGTCATCTTGTATTCTTAAATGTAATATCTGCCCGTGACCTAAAACCTGGTCCGTTAAGTATTGATCTATTGAGTGCTAGTTCGATTTCTTTTTATAGAAAAGGGGCCAAACGGACAGTCGGTTCAACTGATGGTAAGTGAAAAGCGACATCCACTGACACCCGCTACATGAGAAGATTAGCAGGTACGTTGCCGGCCTTTCAGATATGAGTATGCTCTTTTCTTGAAGGTCCCTAAGTCGTATCGGTTCGGAAACACCATAGGAGGCAGCTGATTCCATATATTAGTCGTGCGAGGCAGGAAATGCCGTAAAAATCTAGATGTTGTGTATTTCCGGACATCGAGATGGTGTAAGTGAAATTTGCAATTTTTACGCGATGTCCGGTGGTGGAATTCTGCTGATTGGTTCGAAAAATCCTCAGAACACTCCCCGTGGATGCGGTAGAAGATACAGAGCGATTAAACATTAGATGTACATGAATAGATACCCGAAAATATATACCCGAAAGCTTAGAATAATTACACTATAGAAACCTACTCCGCGCGGCCATTTTGAAGCAACTCACATGGAGCCATTTTTGCACCAAGCGCCGGGAAGTTCCGCAGTATTCTATGTCAAACCACACCAAACGTGTCTCCGTAAAATAAATATTTATGACGATTTGTGCAGTTAAATTGTATGACAATACATCTGAATAATAAAATAAATGTAATAACATCACTTTTCACTGGAAATCTTTCAATATTTCGTAGTATACAAGATACTAATTAATATCTTCGATTAATTAATTCGATGTAAATAAATACAATTTTTTTCAATGTATTTATTAATTAATGTAATTATATATATTAATCAATAAAATAATAATTATATATATTATAATGTATTAATCAATGTAAGTATTGCCCGATTGTGAAAATATTTTTACTGATTATTTTCCCCCACTGAATAGATTTAAAACAGTTGCTACTGATATTTACGTAGGTACGTGACACGTTCTCGAATTAATGTGTTTGTGTGATTTAACGATATTAAATAAAAAACAGTAAAAAAGTAACAAATATTCATACTTCCATACATACAAACTTTCGCGTTTATATTACAAGTTACAAGTTTAAACAATAATAATATGTATAACAACTTTACATTACAACTGTGTATCATGCCAATAAAAAATAATTATAAAAATGTATACTTTACTAATTACCTACTGTTATATTTTCTTCGTTTCATATAAATAAACATTATTGTAATATAACAATTATACATAATAAATAATAATATAGCTTGTGTATACATGGTTAAGTAAAGTTGTTATAAATTAAATAGATATATATATGCCCACCTAGCTATTTATGTATTAAATATTATTGCTATAACAAATTGTTATCAGCGGCCGAATCATTTCCCGTTTTCGGTAAAACTTCACCACTGCTGGCAACATTGAATCAATTTAGTGCTTCATTTTTGACAGCGCGCTTGTATGAAGACTGACCTTCTATAGTGTAATTATTCTAAGCCCGAAAGATAATATCTTTCAGACCCTTAGACGCTCATGATTTAGCAATAAAAAAAGGATCCACTTTGATACACGACCCTAACAAATATTTAATACTGAACATGTCCTCGTGGTTTCTTTATGTATATAATTCATCTGTGTGCCACTTTCAAACAAACTTCATATTTATTATATATATACGGGTAATATATAAATATATATTTTTCTTACCGCGTTTACAGGTTTATTGAGGTCCCGATATTTCGGCAATGTTTCTATCGCCATGATCACGGGGAGGCTGACGTACGGTGCTGGTAGATGGCGACAGATCAGACAAATCTGTCTACTTTCTTTCTTCTTCGTTTCGGACGACTAGTTTCGGCACATGGTCGCACTTGTTCACCATGACACACTGTCCTCATCATTGTCATATGTCATATTGTCATATTATGTCCTCGTTCCAAATCCTATCCGTCAAAGAAACACCCAGCATAGCACGCTCCATAACACGTTGAGCTACGGCAAACTTACGGACCAGCCCTAGATTTAGAGGCCCCGTAGGTCATCACGGGGATGAAACGTTGATTGAAGACTTTCGTCTTCAAACTCTGCGGTATAGACGACGTGAGAATATGGCTAAGCTTCCTGAACGCTGCCCATTCCAATTGAATCCTCCTATCGGCTTCTTTCTCGAAGTTATGTCGACCTAACTGCGAAGTGTTATGATATACATACTCTTGTACGACTTCGAGAGTTATGACTTATGCCATCAACGTTAACCGGCCTAGGGAGAACGTGTTCGTTGTATATGATTTTCATGACGTCAGGAAGATTCATTTAGTCTGTGCACTGTGCAGCATTTCCAGCAAGCTACTATATTATTATACTACGTCACAATATTAATAGTGATCGCGTTAGTTTAAAACAATATATTCAAAAAAACTGTTCAGCTTTACAGCTTTATTAGCGTAGTTCCAATTTTAAAAGCAACTAGCTGTTGCCTGCAGCTTCGCCCGCATTACTCAACTCCTATAAGTCACAGCGTGATGTTATATAGCCTATAGCCTTCCTCGATAAATAAGCTGTCTAACACTGAAAGAATTTTTCAAATCGGACCAGTAGTTCCTGAGATTAGCGCGTTCAAACAAACAAACAAACTCTTCAGCTTTATAATATTAGTATAGATTACTTCAAATCGGAAAAAAATGGGTTGCTTGGGCTAGTCTCAGATAATGCGAAAACCAGTCGGCATAAAAATGTTCCCATATAGATAATATGCCGTGGGGGTTTCATGACTGAGTCACCTGTCGTATGGATATTTGTAGCTACGGCGTTTGCTATAAACTGTTCTAATAATATGATAAAACAAACATACATACAAATTGAGAACCTCCTCTTTTTTTGAAGTCGGTTAAAAATATGTTATCAGGGCAGTCTTAGGCCACGTTAAGCCCCTGAGCACACAAAAATTGGAACCCTTTTGGAATTACACATAACATTACTGCTCTATTCTGGTTATATGCTCGATGTAACAATCATGTCACAGCACTAGCTGTCTCATATATAAGACTATGGCGTGTAAGGCACTCCCTTTATACGCATTTAACATCTACTTTTAAAACATTGAATTTCTCAATATGAATGGTATATTTTTATTAGTTTCATGGTATCAAATATAGACGAAAGCTTATACATTTTAAATTATATATTTAAATAAAAACAAAAAAGTAATGGAATAACAACGGACAATGGAAAACCGACAACGGACCACGGACGACGGACGACGGACGACGGACGACGGACGACGGACGACGGACAGCGGATGACGGACAACGGATGACGGACGACGGACGACGGACGACGGACGACGGACGACGGACGACGGACGACGGACGACGGACGACGGACGACGGACGACGGACGACGGACGACGGACGACGGATGACGGACGACGGACGACGTACGACGGACGACGGACGACGGACAACGGACGACGGACAACGGACGACGGACAACGGACGTCGGACAACGGACGTCGGACAACGGACGACGGACAGCGGACGACGGACAACGGACAACGGATGACGGACATCGGAAGACGGACAACAGACGTCGGACATCGGACGACGGACAGCGAAAAACGGATAACGAAAAGCGGATAACGAATAACGGATTACAAGAAACGTATAACAAATAGCAAATAGCGAATAGCAAATAGCAAATGCAAATAGCAAATGTGTGTGGAACAACATCCCACCACCGATAAGAAATATTACCAATTTACATACGTTCAGGCGAAAATTGAAGAAATTTCTTATCGAGGCGCAAAAAATTACAGGCATGGCTATCACTGACTCTTCCTTACTGTAACGTGTTGTGTAACGGCATATCGGAAATCTATTGTTTTGTAGGTATGTATTAAAATTTTTGTGTTAACTCGTGAGACACACACTTAGAAAAAAAAAGTTTTCAATCATTGTCTTTAATATTTTATTTTTTGTCTTTTTTTTGTCAATGTTCAATCAAAAATGTTTTTCTGTGTATATATTTATGTCTCTGTGTGTCTCCTGGTTGTGTCGAATAAATGTTATTTCTTTCTTTTTTTCAAATAGCAAATAGTAAATAGCAAATAGCAAATAGCAAATAAAAACATCAACGACAACAGACGAATGATAACAGACAACGGACAACGGACAACAAATAACAGACAATGGACAACGGACAACAGATAACAGACAATGGACAACGGATAACGGACAACGGATAACGGATAACGGACAACAGATAACGGATAACGGAAAACAGATAACAGACAACGGATAACGAAAAACAGATAACAAATAGCAAATAGAAACGCCAACGACAACGGACAACAGGACAAGCAAAATAACAAATAGCAAATGGCAAATAATAATAATAATAATAGCCTTTTATTCCTAAACATAGGGTTACAAAAGGTCCCTAAGTTCGGTGTGCCTTCTGGCATATGCCTCCTCCAATTCCTTCCAATGGGTCCTGTCCCTTGCCACTCTCAACCAAAATGCTGTCTGTTTTAAGTCATCTTCCCATCTCCTGACTTGACGACCCCTACTTCTTTTGCCGTCTCTTGGTTGCCAGAGGGTGACTTGCTTGCTCCATTTGTTAATGGGGTGGCATAGCATATGTCCAGCCCATCTCCATTTTTGGACGTCTATCCGGGTGAGAATGTCTGTGAGTTTTGTTCTTATTCTTATGTCTACGTTCCTGACTCTGTCTTTGATTTTTAACCCTAGCATGCTCCTTTCCATGGCACGTTGGCATTTTCTTAGCCTTTCTCTGTGGTGAAGTGTTATTGACCAAGTTTCACAGCCGTATGTAAGAACTGGTAGAATACAGGTCTCGAATGTTTTCTTTTTTTATGTGATTGCCTAGATCCTTACTTTTCACTATTTCCTTCAGTGACCAGTATTTTCTCCACCCTTGGGCAATTCGCCTGTTTATTTCCTTTGTCATTTCATCTGAAGGGGATATTATCTGTCCTAAGTAGATATATTCTTTGACATATTCGATCTTGTTGCCCTTAACGTCTATTTCCCTTGAGTTTGTCATCAATTTTGTTTTATTGGCATTGATTGTCAGACCAACTTCTCTACTTATATTTGCTAGGCTCTGCATCATTTTTTCTATTGTTGCTGGATTCTCTTCAAGAAGCACCAGATCGTCGGCAAATCTTAGGTGGTTTAGGCGAGCTCCATTAATGTTCAGACCTAAGTGGTCCCAGTCTAGCTGTCTAAAGATGTGCTCGAGTACGGCGTTAAATAGCGTAGGGGAGAGAGGATCGCCTTGAAGTACGCCCTTTTTGATAGGAAATGATTCTCCCATTGATTCTAGTTTAATACTGGCCTTGCTAGATTTGTATATACTCTTAAGTATTTCTATATAGTTGCTCTGGACTCCTTGTTGTTCTAGGCTCCGCCATATGTATTGGTGCCTGAGGCTGTCGAATGCATTTGAGTAGTCTATAAACGCCAAGTAGATTTGTTTATTGTATTCGTTGTACTTCTGTATCAACTGTTTTATCGTGTGAATGTGATCTATTGTGCTGAAGTCTTTTCTGAATCCTGCCTGCTCTACGGGTTGGCTTTCGTTTAGTGTTAATGATATTCTTTCCAGGATCACTTTAGCGAATATTTTATATATGTTTGATATTAGAGAAATTGGCCTGTAGTTCCCAATCTCGTCTTTAGGGCCTTTTTTATGCAGTAGAATAATGTGGCACTCGGTCCATTCTTCTGGAATTTGCCTTGTTTGTAAGATTTCATTGAAAAGTTTTGCCAGCACAGGACTGATTTCATGTAAGGTTCCTTTGAGCATTTCATTAGGTATCTTGTCTGGCCCGGGGGCTTTGTCGAGTTTTTAGGATTTTATTGCCTTGATTACCTCCGAGATAAGGATTTCTGGCACTTCATTTACTTTATTTTCTTTTGCTTCGTTTACTTCCGGAATTGTGGCCAACCCTAAATCGAATTTATCAGAATACAATAGGCGGTAATAGTCTGTAGCTAGTTTCTGTATTGAGAGTCGATTAGTTAAGTGAGATTCGTGTTGCTTTAGTTTCGATATCCATTCTTTCCCATGTTCGCTTAGTTGTTTCATAGCCTTTTTTGTTCCACCTGTTCTTTTTATCCGTTTTCCGTTGTCTGTTGTCGTTGTCGTTTTTATTTGCTATTTCCTATTTGCTACTTGCTATTCGCTATTCGCTATTCCCTATTCGCTATTCGCTATTCGCTATTATAATAATGGTTAGCGCGTTGGCGCTCAAGCCGGAGGTAGCGGGTTCGAAGCCCGCTAGTGAACAAAACTTTTCTGTGTTCCTGGGTCATGGGCGTGTATTAAATATGTGTATTATATAATAAAAATCTTAAATATATGTATAGTATAAAAATATTACACATATTTCCGTTGTCTGGTACCTGTAACACAAGTTCTTCGAGAACTTACCCCGGGACCAGATTGACGTGGTGTGAAAGCGTCCATAGATTATTTATACGTATATATTTCTAAATACATACATAATATTATAAATAAATTACACCCAGACAGTACAAATGACCATGCTCATCACACAAACATTTGTACTGGGTGGGAATCGAACCCACGACCTTCTGGTTTAGCAGTCAGGGTCATCAACCACTAAACGAACAGGCCAGTCAATAACAGGTTCACGTTAATACCACATCTTATTACTTTTAAGATAAAATTTGTGATTTTAAATATTAATAATATGTTATTTATCTATGTAGGACTTAACATAATGTTTTTTTTTTCAAATATTTGTGATAGTGTAAATGATTCGTAATTCTAATATTTTATTTTATGTAACCATCGAGTATATAACCGTATATAATAGTAATGTAAAGCCATACATATCCGAAACTGGTCAGTGATTTGCCACTGACGTAATAGCAATTCAACAAACTAGTGATCTGTATGTACATTCCATTAGCCAATCATCAATCATCATCAGTTGGTCAATCAGAGTGCAAAAAAGCGTTGGCCAAACAAAACAAATAACATTACCCCTCTATTCCAGTTATATTATGCTCGATGTATGTAACTGTTAATTTTTTAATTATTTCTGTGTATTTTTTTAAACTTCTTAAGAAAAACAATTATTATTAAAATACCGATTTTAATTTAATCTTTTTATTACAAAATTAAAAAGCCTCGCGCAGTTTTAGATATGGTTATTATATTAGTGATGTCATAAAAAAACTTAATACAATCGTTTAACAACGTGTACACTGCTACATCCCTAATTCAGATGCGAGTCTCGCCACGCCATTGTCTTAATGCTGAGACAAAATAATAATATGTTGAATAATGTTGTAACCATATCGTAATTTGTTATTATTTTAATTTTCTAATATCTGCTCTTACACTGATAAAGTATCTATTAAATGCGGTGCGGCAACTACATCCCAATATTGGGATGTAGTTGCCTGGTAAATAAAATTTCGGTTTTGTGGGTACGGTTTATTAGAAATGGAAGACGAAAATATAAACTTAGTTGTATATCGATTAAGTTTTCGACATCCCTATATTTTATGATGGTAATTTTACAGAAAAAGTGGCTTGGCGTCTGATGTACGGCGAAACGTTTATACGCCGGCGTTCAAAAGGTTAAAACTATAAGATTAAAAAAGACAGCTAGTGTAGTTGTCAAGCAAAGAATAGCAGACAGACAGTGGTTACCAAGTACCTAAAAATTAACATAAGGTAGAGGTTGTAGTTTTGAAACTATATTTTTACGCAATGTATTTCAGTAATAATTCTTTTTATTTTGAATAGGCAAACTGGCAGAAGTGCTGATTGATGGTAAGCGGTCGATGACGCACATGAACATCACATATTTACCTAAAATTTGCCCAGGCAATCTATTTAAGTATTTGCCTATCCTGAGTCATAAGATGTTAAGTCTCGATGCCAGTAATAAGCTGACATATTTGAGTTGATTAAATGCGTACTTATGGGGACCGAGGACTTTGTCGTGTATGTCTATGTATTTTTAAATTTTCTTTTTAAAAATAATTCGTCTAAGTGCACTGTCATAGATGGCGTATGGAAAAAATCGAACTATTGACAATTTTGTTCGTTCAATTTCTCTATCTAGACGATTATTTTGGATATAATCTGTGTCAACCATCTACGTATCCGTTCTCTGTTCGTTTCTTAGCGAAGCAACAGCTAATCAATGTTAATATGTAAACAAAAGTTAATCACTGATTAATAGCTTAAGAGTTGGTCAACTAAGAGGTGGCTACCTACGTATTACTTAACAAGATTTTTATATATAAGACCGTACAAAATTAAGGTGGTATTCCGAATCCGAAATGTGATTTAAAGGACTATTAAACACAGACACGTGAGGAGCGCCACCTCGTGCCGAGTAGATAAAACTATATAATTCTAAATAAAATCTATTATTAATGTAAACTACAATGTTTTCTTTATATCATACAAGTATTGAAGACTTAACTTTAATAAGTTACGGTATGATCTCGACCACTAGGTAACAACTAGTGTAAATAATACTAAACGAGATGATGTTATAAGCAACGCCATCTACTGGTAGATAGATGTACCTGTATAGGTCCATACAAAAGCCGCGACATAATAATATTATTTTCTTAAAGAACTTCCTCTAATAATTTTGCTAATTTCACTAGTTTTATCGCGGTTAATAATTAATTAATTACGCTGTAATTCGCTACAAAATAACATCTTTTACAAACGGCATCATAAGTTCGCTCGCTGGCAGACCTGACAGTGTCTTACAAAGGTATTGGGTAACCGCCCTGACACATCCCCAAATTGAGACCTTATTTAAAAATAATATTTTATTTTGAAATAAGAATATAATAATATCTTAATTTAATAATTAATGTGCTTTGTCCTTTCAGATTATAATTTTTTTGAGAATGATTTAGTCATGAATTATAATCGATGTTTGTAATTATCATAGTTTAAGTTTTTTTATAACGGATCTTTGATAACTGACTAAAATAAATTAATCAATTAATTAAAAATAAAAACTCTTAATAAACCGCGATAAAATCCGTAAAAGTTGTTTTATTATAATAATATAATGTTGCTGTAACAATTTACTGTATGCTGAGAAGAACAACTTAATCCTAACTGTTTTAAAACATTGTAGAAACATTTATAGATATCAGTCAAACTTTCAAACTAGAAAATTGAACATTCGCTTAATTCCAATAGGATTATTGTTTTCTAATATTTACGCGAATTTTACTCATTATAATGAAACAATTTTTACGGATTTTATCGCGGTTTATTAAGATTTTTACAAGCCCGACGTTTCGGATACTTTACAGCAACGGAGCACGGGAGGACTGAGCTGTCATACGTCCTAATGTTACAAAGTTATACGAAACTACCCAATGATACATCAATATTTTAGTTAGTCCTATCTACGAAGACAGTGTTTTTTTCGAATTCATCTCTTATCCCTTAATTTTGCTCTTATAGCTTGCACTACCACAAAGCCTTATACTTAATAATTATTATTACTCAAACTGAGCTTACTCTGATATTGGCAAATCCATCAGGGAGCCATAGTAAAAGAAGAAGAAGAAAGGGTTAACTGAGTCTTTAATGCTTGGGTATTGAGAGCGATAAAATCCGTAAAAGTTGTTTCATTATATTAACTTTATGTCACGGCCACTCGACCACAAATAAAAGCAAAAATGGGGTACAATATAAATCAATCAATCAAGCTGACAGGAATATCTATTTTGTGGTTAAGAGCTGTATCTGGTTTGGATCCAGCTGAGAAACTTATGTCCAATTTGCAATGTCTGCTCTAGAGTTTTAGATGTATAAAATAGCAAGGTGTAGATGTATAAACTGCAGGATTTTTTTTCTTTGACGCCGGGAAATGCTGTGAGGCATCCCGCGGGGGGACTCCCTATCCGGGTATGAGGGACTCGCTGCGCCCGATAGCTGGTAAGTGGTCGCAGCTCTACCCACTAAAACCCGGCGAGTGCCACCAATGCCGCCTTTGGTGAATTTTTTCAATGTATGCTTTACGCCGCGCGTCCGTCTCTATAGGTACCTATAGCATAATAAAAACAGAGTTTGACCATGCACGAAATTTCCGATCCAATTTTATTTCTTTATAAGGTTAAGGATTACTTACTGAGCATAAAATTTACAATCTAAAAACAAGGAGCTTCAAGCGCCATCTTGAAATAAAGTTTTTGTCCGATATCTCGGAAATTATGCATTTTAGGGCAAATGCTATAAATACCAGTATTGTAGAGAATAAAATTTCAAACAAAATAAAATCACATCGGTGTAGCTATCTTCGAGTAATCGGCGGGGGAGGGGGGGGGAGATAGATGCATTCTATTAATTTATCCAATCCAGTTTACAGGATTTTATTTTCAAACAAAAAAAAGCACATCGGTCTAGCTATCTTCGAGTAATTGGGGAACATACATAAAAAAGATTCCGACGAATTGAGAACGTCCTTTTTGAAGTCGGTTAAAAATGGCGTATCATCACTAAATTCTCTGAAACACACGTGATATTGTATCGTACACGTGAATGAAGTTTCCCGCCAATACGGATACAACGTTAATTACGTTTCTCGTGAAATATATTAATAGCGGTTTCTGGATAAACTAGAATTTGCCGGAATTGCGTTGTCTGTATCTTCCTGTTTGGTTCTTCCGAGAAATAACTTTGGTGTAATTCGAAAGACTTACAAAAGGCACAATATGGACTTTTTATATCATAGGAGGACAAACGAGCAGTCGAAGCTTTAGACTACCGACGCCCATACTCCTTTTTCTTTTTTTTTCCCCACGCGGGTATGTGGGACTCGCTGCGCCCGACAGCTGGTAAGTGGACGCAGCTCTACTCACTAAAACCCGGCGAGTGCCACCAGTGCCGCCTTGGTGAGGTATCCCGGATCTGTCAAGCTAACAGGGCACCTCGACGGCTAGTCAGTCCCGCAACCTCCCGAGAGGGGTTGTCCCGCACCACAGAACAACCCCTCCCAACGTCGGGACAGTACAATGGGGTGAGGTTCCCATCCCCCCCCTTGCCCCCTGCTCGTTTGTCCCCTCTTCTTATAAGAGGGGTACAAAGAGCCCCCTCGGCTCAAATAGCTTCGCCCAAGGTGCTGGGCTCACCCTAGGCTACTGAGCCCCACTGCCACGTCAAGGCCTGAACCATGATGGGGACGCCCATACCCCTGCACAACCAGAGATTATGCAGATGCGTTGCCCTCCTTTTCCCTATCCCTACCAATTTGCCACCGAAAACTCGCAAGCCACACGAAACGCGACAGCATTGCTGTCACTTGACCTCGGTGTTATGTGAGCGAGAGGTACCACCCCGGTCGTGCCGGCCCAATTCGGCAGCAAAGCAGCATGGCAGCAAATGCACCTCTTACTAAACTGAGTACTGAGTTTATTTTATGTTCAGTGACGAGAATTAACATCCTTGGGAAATCCTTTATGGGTGTAGCCAGGATCTTTGGATAAATCCTGACCCTATGTGTGACTTGCACCATTGCGAGCGCCTTTAGCCACTTTTGAGGGTCCCGGATCTGCAGGCAACAGGATCATCTCAGCGACATGATAACATCATCTGGGGTAAGCACACAAAACTTTGTTACCATCCGTTACATGATATAATTACAAAGATTTTTCACCTTTATTTCATGCTCGTGAGCAACGCATTCGCAAACAATACCATAATATAGAGCTTAGCGAAATAAAAGTGAAACATTTAGTTAATCCCGTGTTAACACATAAATATTGTAATTCCCTATAAATTAAATGATATAAGATTGACTGGCCTGTTGGTCTAGTGGTTAGTGACCCTGACTGCTAAACCAGAAGGTCGTGGGTTCGATCCCCACCCAGGACAAATATTTGTGTGATGAACATGATCATTTGTTCTGTGTCTGGGTGTAATTTATCTATAATATGTATGTATTTAGAAATATATAAGTAACTAGTTGCACCGACAGACGTTGTCCTGTACATTTTTTTTGTGAATCTAAAGTCTAAACCATCCTCGAATCCCCTAGAACTCACACAAAAAAATTGATCAAAATCGGTCCAGCCGTCTAGGAGGAGTTCAGTGACATACACACACACACAAGAAATATATATATAAAGATATATCAGTTGTATGGTTACCACAAGAACAGGCTCTGCCTAGTTTGGGATCAGATGGCCGTGTGTGAGTTGTCCCAACATATTAATATTATATAATGCCATTTTATAACACTATATATATTTCTTGTGTCCGTGTGTTAGTTATTGAACTCATAAACGGCTGGACCAATCTTGATGTTTTTGTGTTCTTCAAGTCACTTCAAGTGGATTCGAGAAAAGATTAGATTCACAATTCGTTCCACCACCATATATTTTATACAGGACAATTAAATTTGACATTACCGGTAGGAGGGAACCACCATCTTGCTTGTTTCTCCCGTGAAACAGCTTTACTGTGTTTCGGAGAGAAGGGCAAGACAGGCAGTGTAATTACTGGCACCGAGACTTAACATCTTATGTCTCAGGATAGGCAACACATTAACGAGTTGCCTGGGCTCGTTCCAGGTAAACTAGTTTATGTTCATGGGCGACGTCGACCACTTACCATCAGGTGGCACGTTTGCCAATTTGCTTATTCAACTAACATAAAAAAAATGACAATAGTAACTGGTCGTAGTAAAGTCAGGTCTTCAGTACTTATTGGTTGTGAAGCAGAAATAAACTTCAATACGAAATATTAAATAGTTGATCTGTCCATCTGTCGGGGCTCTATATACCATAAATAGGAAGCCACATTTTTTTTCTTTTCCGCTGAGAAATGCTCTTAGGCATCCCACGGGGGGGGATGTCCTAGGTAGGTATGTGGGACTCGCTGTGCCCGAAAGATAGTAAGGTGGACGCAGTTCTACCCACTAAAGCCCGATGAGTGCCACCAATGCCGCCTTTGGAGAGGTGCCCCGGATCTATTGAGCAACAGGGCACCTCGATGGCTAGTCGGTCCATCAAGGGACCGACGTCACATCCACAGAGGGATTTTCCTGCACCACAGAACAACCCCTCCCAGCGTCGAGACAGTGCGATGGGGTGAGGTTCCCATCCTCGTCATCGTCACCTTCTACTCTTTTGTCCCTTCTTCTTATAAGAGGGGTACAACGAGCAACTCCCTCGGCTCAATTAGCTTCGCCCAAGGTGCTGGGCTCACCCTAGGCTACTGAGCCCCGCAGCCACGACAAGATTTGGTGGGGAAGCCACATTATCAGCGACTAAAGTGCGAAGCCGGGATGGACTGGTAGTTATATTACTAGCTGTTGCCAGCAGCTTCATCCGCGTTAACTTAGAATACCAGCCGTATACGGATTGATGATGATTATTTTTATAACCTTAGTTACTCCTTATAACATCAGCCATCTGCCAGTAAAAATCCCGTCAAAATCGACCTAATTGTCAGAGATTAGTCGGAATAAACAGACTGACATACATGCAGACGAAAATTTTAAAATTTGATTTTTTTCAAATCAAATCAAATCAAATTTTTTTTTATTCAAAATAGTACTAATACAGTATCTTTTTGAACGTCAATTGAATCTACCACCGGTTCCAAGGTAAGCCCACTGAGAAGAACCGGCGAAACAAACTCAGTGGAACTAATCTTTTCAAATAATATATATTAATAACAATTTTAACATCTTATCTTGAAATGCCCGGGAGGAACGCCTTATTCCCAGGGTGTGGTATCTTCCATGAAATCTTTTACTTTATAATATGCTTTACCACACAAACGTTCTTTAACAACTTTTTTGAATTTTTTTATGGAGAGCTTTTGAACGTTTTCTGGGATCCTATTGTAAAAGCGTATACAGTTGCCTTTAAAAGAATTGCTTACTTTCGAAAGTCTAATCATTGGTGCATGTAACCTGTGTCTATTACGTGTATTCCTACTATGAATATCACTTTTCTTACAAAATTCATTTATGTTTTTACGGACATACAGTAAATTTTCTAAGATGTATTGAGAGGTGACAGTCAGAATTCCTATTTCTTTAAATTTTTCTCTCAAAGAAGAATAGGGAGGCAACTTGTAAATTGCACGAATAGCCCGCTTCTGCAGCACAAAAATGTTGTTTATGTCGGCTGCATTTCCCCATAAAAGTATGCCATAAGACATAATGCTATGAAAGTAGCTAAAATATACTATTCGCGCTGTATCTACATCAGTAAACTGTCTTATTTTTCTCACTGCATATGCTGCTGAACTGAGTCTATTCGCCAATTTAGCTATGTGGGGACCCCACTGCAGCTTAAGATCTAGAGTTATTCCTAGGAAAACTGTGGAGTCCACCAATTCCAAGTTTTCACTGTCTAAGAGTACATTTGTTTGCAGTTGCTTAACATTTGGCAAGGAAAATTTTATGCATTTAGTTTTTTTACTATTTAAATGCAAGTTATTAACGCTAAACCAATGTACCATTCTCGAAAGTGTGTTGTTTACCTCGTCATAATTAGTTTCTTGTCGTTTGATTTTAAAAATAAGTGAAGTATCATCAGCAAACAACACTACCTTTTGACTATCTTTAACTAGGTAAGGTAAATCGTTTACATAAATTAGAAAAAGAAATGGACCTAGAATGGACCCCTGTGGGACCCCCATCTCTATTTTAGTCCCGGATGATCTTTTACCATTTATCTAGACCTTTTGAGTCCTGTTTTTAAGATAGTTTTTTATGTAAGTAATGAAAAGTTGTTAATTAGTTATATTACAAACAGACACTTCAATTTTATTTATTTGTATTTACATAAATCTGTAAAAAGTATTTGTATTGTATTGTGTTGTAACAAAAATGGCAGCTTCATATAGCTAATGCGTGTACTCAAATGCATGTTAACTGTAGCAGTTTGTTTCTGAGCCAGACAGTCTGTAGCGAAGTGTGAGCCCTAACACAATTGTCGGAGAAACTTCTTATTTGAGTTACTCTAGCGGGAAAATGGCGGTGACCCCAAGATATGAGATACAGCGATATTGTTAAAAGTCACAGCAATAAGTGAGCAACGATTGGCTTGTGTGTATGGGCTCCCCACCATGGGTCAGGCCTTGACGTGGCGGTGGGGCTCAGTAACCTAGGGTGAGCCCAGCACCTTGGGCGAAGCTAATTGAGCCGAGGGGGCTTTTTGTACCCCTCTTAAGAAGAGGGGGGCAAAGGAGCCGGGGGCGACGTTGGATGGGGTTGTTCTGTGGTGCAGGACAACCCCTCTGTGGAGGTGGCGTCCCACATACCCGCGTGGGGAGACCCCCTCCCCCGTGGGATGCCTCAGAGCATTTCCCGGCGTTAAAGAAAAAAAAAAGTGTGTATGTGCTCGGACTCTTGACTGAGAGGCGAGAGGTCCGGGTTCGATCCTGACCCCCCCTGTGATACCTAGAAATGGGGTTTTCTAAAATTTCTATGTGCATCTGAACATGTGATCATCGCTTGCTCACCGGTGGAGGAAACATCGTGAGGAAACCTGCATGCCTGATGAAATTAAAAATATTTGAAGGTGTGTGTAGTTCACCAACTATTGGGCCAGCGCATCGGTAAACTATGGCCAACACCCTCCTCGCGTGATTTCGAGGAGGAGACCCGAGCCCAGTAGTGGGACATAAAAGGGTTGATATTATTAGTATTTGTTATTTATAAGCACAATAAAGTATGTTTCTTCTTCTAATAGTCTTACTAACAACCTAAAACACAAATAAATAGTGTCTATGAGACTAATAATTAAGCACAGTCACAATAATATAATAAAACATTACTATACAGTCAAACCTTATATTTTTTTATAACAAAGGAGGGCAAACGAACAGTCGAAGCTTTAGACTACCGACGGCCATACACATCCTCACCAGAGAAAGAGAGCTGCATAAAGCTGTGTTGTCCTCTTTTTCCCTATAAATGGACCGCACGAAACGCGATATAGCTGTCACTTGACGCCGGGGTTATATTAGCGAGAGGTACCCCCGGTCGTGCCGGCTCAATTTGGCTGCATGACACCAAAATGATACTACCTCTTACACTTTTGCTGTCGTAAAGAATTAGAATATTTAATAATAAAATATAAAAAAACTAATATTTACATTTGAGACATTTTTCCAATTATGAAAATTTCTTGTTACAGTTACAGCCCGGCGCGACTATGGGCCGTCGTACCAGCCAGTCTTTATTTTAACAATATTTGCGTTCGATTTTTTTGGCGTTGAATACTAAGACGTTCCAAATTCAAAAAGTGCGCCACAATTAGCTTAAAAAGATTAAAGAGGATTAAAAACTCATTACTGCCCGCTAAAAGTTTTTTATAAAAAACACCACCTTTGGGTGCACTTTAACGTGAATCAAGTCCTCCTTTTCGAATAGATGGAATGAAAAACAAATAAGCTTCATGCCATGGCCTTAGAATTATTTTACTACCAAAGTATTTATTCGATGTATCAAATTAATAAGTTTATTATTAGATCAGCTGCTCGCTTATCCCTTGTACCACACAAGCTGGAGAGAAGGCTGTCATGACAAGAAGACTCCGTAGTCTCGCTTTTATTTTGTCGGGATTGCCTCTGAATGCATTCCGTTACATAGTGTAGTGTCATTCTTAGGTTTTTTACATAAGAACCTAGCGTAAGGATTTTTTCTTTTTGTTATTTATAGCTTTAAATTTAGACATGTTGAAAATGTTACTTTTAATACAGGTATATCTGTAACGGGTAGCGCCATGCTGCTTTGCAGCCGAACTGGGCCGGCACGACCGAGGTGGTCTCTCGCTCACATAACACCGGCGTCAAGTGACAGCTATGTCGCGTTTCGTGCAGTTTGTGAGTTTCCGGTAGCCCATGGGGGGGCAAAAGGAGGGCGATAACTGCATAACTTTTGGTTGTGCGGATGTCTATGGACCTCGGTAGTCAACCATAAGGCTCCGACTGCTTGCCTCTTTGTGGGCGAATAATATTTTTTCTATTTAAATGTCTGCCCCGACTGGACTATAGATATTAGTGGGCGAATAATATTTTTCTATTTAAATGTCTGCCCCGACTGGACTATAGATATTAGTGGGCGAATAATATTTTTTCTATTTAAATGTCTGCCCCGACTGGACTATAGATATTAGTGGGCGAATAATATTTTTTCTATTTAAATGTCTGCCCCGACTGGACTATAGATATTAGTGGGCGAATAATATTTTTTCTATTAAAACAAGATGGTGGCGAACCCTTTACCGGGATTAGTTAGAAAATCGAGATTTATACTTCCAACCCCCCCGACGTTTAAAAAAATAAAATCGCTCCCCGGAATTTTTTCTATTTTAATGTCTGCCCCGACTGGACTATAGATATTAGTGGGCGAATAATATTTTTTTCTATTTAAATGTCTGCCCCGACTGGACTATAGATATTAGTGGGCGAATAATATATTTTTTATTATTATACGGCTTATACAATGAATTTGTAGTTCGTTTATTATGTTTTTGAGGCCCAAGTGGATATGAAGATGACATTCATATAATATTTAAAAAAATTAGATTCTCAATAAAAAATTTCAAAACGTATGCGAGTGGCAAGTGATCAGCCGTCTAGGCGTTTATTGAAGGGGGTCAAATGTTCAGCAATGGACGGATAGAGGCTGATGATGATGATTATTTATCCGTGGGATGGAAGCGCTGTGCCGCACTCCCGGCTGCATGGGTACCACCATCTTGCTTGTTTCTCCCGTGAAACAGCTTTGCTGTGTTTCGGAGAGAAGGGCAAGACAGGCAGTGTAATTACTGGCACCGAGACTTAACATCTTATGTCTCAGGATAGACAACACATAGATGAGTTGCCCGGGCTCGTTCCAGGTATACTAGTTTATGTTCATGGGCGACGTCGACCACTTACCATCAGGTGACACGTTTGCCAGTTTGCCTATCCAACTAACATAAAAAAGATGAAATGTTAATTACTTATTATACATATACAAGAATTTCATGGTCACGATACGGGATCGGCCGTCTTGGCGTTCATTAGAGAGGACTTGGACACGGGAAAGGGCTGATAGTGATGATTATGACACAAAAAATATTCTTTGATATTATCATGATATTACACATAAGTACTTACATTTGCTATTAAATATAATTTGACGACCTGTGGCTCAATTGTTAGCGCGTTGGCGCTCAAGCCGGAGGTGGCAGGTTCGAATTGCGCCAGGGAATAAAAAGTTGTCTGTGTTCCTGGGTCATACATGTGTATTATATAAAAAAAATGTTAAACATATGTATAGAATAAAAGTATTAAATGTATTTCCGTTGTCCGGTACCCGTAACACAAGTTCTTCGAGAACTTATCACGGGACGAGATTGACGTGGTGTAAAAGCGTCCATAGATATTATAAAAAAAATACTCTTCAGTCTCTTACCTAATTGTAAAAAAATTGAGATTGTTAATAAAAATGTTCCAAACAGTCACGTTCGAATGCGTGTTGCAAGTGATCGGCCGTCTTGGCGTTTATTGAGAGAGGGCAAAAATATTCTTTTTTTTTCTCTTTATTTAAAGGGACTTTTATCCTACACAAGTATGTCAGTCCCATTTAAGCTAAATTAAACAATGGCATCACAACTTAACTTACCTATTCAATATAACTTAAAATACGGATATAATTATTGAATTATTTTAGATTTTATTAAAATGTATAAGTATCACGAACGTTTACCGGTGGCAGGGAAGCGCTGTGCCGCGCTCCCGGCTGCATGGGTACCACCATCTTGCTTGTTTCTCCCGTGAAACAGCTTTGCAGTGTTTCGGAGAGAAGGGCAAGACAGGCAGTGTAATTACTGGCACCGAGACTTAACATCTTATGTCTCAGGATAGGCAACACATAGATGAGTTGCCTGGGCTCGTTCCAGGTAAACTAGTTTATGTTCATGGGCGACCTCGACCACTTACCATCAGGTGGCACGTTTGCCAGTTTACCTATCCAACTAACATAAAAAAAACGTTCAATATAAGTACTAAGCGCCCGCAATACCTACACGATACAAATCATGAAGCATTTTAGCATGATCAGATCTAGGATTAGCTAAAATAGACTGGAATATTCCAGTGTCAAACTTGATGTACCTTAATCCCCACCAGGCCTTGTCGTGGCGGTGGGGCTCAGTAGCCTGGGGCCCATATACCCCATAGTGGGTGAACCCAGCACCTTGAGCGGAGCAAATAGAATCGAGGGAGCTGCTCTTTGTATCCCTCTTATAAGTGCAGGGGGGATAAGGGGCGAGGATGGGAACCTCACCCCATTTCACTGTCCCGACGTTGGTAGGTGTTCTGTGGTGCGGGACGACCCCTCTGTGGAGGTGGTGTCGGTCCCTTGAGGGACTGACTAGCCGTCGAAGTGCCCTGTTTGCTCAATAAATCGGGGGCACCTCACCAAAGGCGGTATTGGTGGCACTCGCCGGGTTTTAATGGGTAGAGAGAGAAACCTTTCGGGCGCAGCGAGTCCCACATACCCGCCTGGGGAGTCCCCCCTCACCAGCGGGATGCCTCAGAGCATTTCCCGCCGTAAAGGAAAAAGAAATGTACCTATGCATATTTACATTTGCTATTAAATATCGAGCGTGGCATACAACGAAGTATGATAGAACACATTTCAAGCTACAAAGTTAAGTTTGTACATTCAAATACAAATTTCTAAGCTAGATTTTCTATTTAGAATTCAGATGACACTGTGGCACAGACCTTGACATGCACTAAGCTTGTGTCATTATGCATGCATGCATGAATATGCATGTCATCGTTACTGAATAGGTTGATGCTTTACAGTGTAAGGTCTTCAGCAGATAGTAATGAAATTCTAAAAATAACTCCAGGTTCTTAGTCTGTTCGAGTGGTCAGGCGGTTACCACAGGTTAATGTCCCCACCATGGTTCAAGTCTTGTCACGGTGGTGGGGCTCAGTAGCCTAACCCAAGACCTTGGGCGAAGCTTATTGAGCCGAGGTAGGTGCTCTTTGAACCCCTGTTATAAAAAGAGGGGACAAAAGAGCAGGGGTACAAGGGCGAGGATGGGAACCTCACCCCATTGTACTGTCCCGACGTTGGGAGGGGGTGTTCTTGGGTGCGGGATAACCCCTCTGTGGAGGTGGCGTCGAGTGGCGTCTTGAGGGACTGACTAGCCGTCGGGCACCTCACCAAAGGTGGCATTGGTGGCATTCGCCGGGTTTTAGTGGGTAGAGCTGCGTCCACCTTATCATTTTTCCTGTTATTGAATAATGCATACCCTCCGTATTTCATTAATTTTGACCACTTTCAAATGCCAAGACTTAGCCGGCTTTTTTTTATGAACCATAAAGCCGAGCAACGCCACGGGCAACACATATAGTCCATTTATGAGATCAGACATCTCTCATCTCTACATCTCAAATATGGGTCCCTAAAAGCTTTTTGACAGGCTGTTACATGGGATGTGTCTTAAGGAAAAACTCGTATGTCTTCGTAATTTTTTTGTCACCACGAGTATAAATATATGTTCTAATGTTCACACAAATATCACTTATAATTCTTACGTATTTTATCGCATGACCTTGATTCTAAACCCTTTTTTTTAACGCTGGGAAATGCTCTGAGGCATCCCGCGGGGGTCTTCCCTAGCGGGTATGTGGGACTCGCTGCGCCCGAAAGATGGTAAATGAACGCAGGTCTACCCACTAAAACCTGGCGAGTGCCACCACTTGGTGAGGTGCCCCGGATCTGTTAAGCTAACAGGGCACCTCGACGGCTAGTCAGTCCCGCAAGGGACCGACGCCACCTCCACAGAGGGGTTGTCCCGCACCACAGAACCACCCCTCCCAACGTCGGGACAATACAATGGGTTGAGGCTTCCATCCTCGCTCCTTGTCCCTCTGCTCTTTTGTCCCCTCTTCTTATAAGAAAGGTACAAAGAGCAGCTCCCTCGGTTTAATTTGCTTCGCCCAAGGTGCTGGATTCACCTTAGGCTACTGAGCCTCACCGCCACGACAAGACTTGACACGACCATGGTGGGGTGACGTTAAACTCTGAAGTACCATAAACATGTAAAAATTTAATAAGCGCCTGGTTAAAGAAGGCATAGCATAGAGGAAATTAAAGCTAATGTTAAATAACATGCAATTTACTTCACATAATACTGGCTGTATCTAAATCTAGGCATAACTAGCAGTGGTTTGACAGCACATTTGACAATAGTGAAATTTGTGTGATATGTAACAAATTGGAAATGTTTGAATATAATTAATGCCCAAATGATCAAGTTGGAAATTATATAGTGAGTATGGAAGCTACTTTATCAATATCAGATCCGTTTCCTCCAAGTCTAATGGATATCTAAGGCGTATTTCAACCCCGATCTCCCGCTACTCGCAACTATCTGAGGTAGCCTTCTTAGGGGAGACATTATTATTATTAACCTTCTTCCGTCCACTTTGGACACAGTTTTCAATAATACAGATAGATATCCCTTATAAAATATATTATATCCCTTATATCATAAGATTATGAAAATTCCACAGAAATACATATCAAAATATATTTATTTCGTAGGTACATAAAAAGTATGTGTAGTAAAAATATGCATAATTTAGCTGTTTTGCTTTATTTTTTTAAAACTAGAGGAAATTTCTAATTTTATTTAATGCTTTAAATAACAAAGTTAATTCTCGTAAACAAACAACGCAAACTCTTAACTAAAGCCTCATTTTCTTAATTAGGCCCGTCTAGACTATCTAGTTCCTAACTGACCTTCCGAAGGTCATTTATTAAGACTGGCTCTCATGCTTAAGATTGAAACATTGAAACGTTAAAATACGTTTCTCCCTCACAAACTGCCTCAGTGTAATATTAAATACATATTAAATCTTTTACGCTAACATGATTATCTATATTATAAAGCTGAAGAGTTAGTTCGTTTGAACGCACTAATCTCAGGAACTAGGTACTGGTCCGATTTGAAAAATTCTTTAAATGTTAGATAGCCCATTTATCGAGGAAGGCTATAAGCTATATAACATCACGCTGTGACTAACAGTAGTTAAGTTGAGTAAGTTAACGCGGGCGAAGCTGCGGGCAACAGCTAGTTTTCAATATTAAAACAGCTTAAAACGGGATTTCGTGAATGAGTGAGAAGTAAAAGTGCAAAACATAGTTTATATTGCCCTTTATAATATTTTAATCTATTACATTTGTACGTATTTAAAATTCCTTTTACAAATATTTTTCAAAGTATATAAATGTTACATGGATGAGAATCATTTAACTATTCCTAAAAATAAACTTTTCTTTAAAATCTAAACAAGCTGTTTTTAGTTTTCAACACATACAAAATATGAATGAATGTGAAAATGTTACCTAGTTTATTGAGAACTCTGAAATTATAAACCACGAAGGTTCAAAAACGTTATTGCTTGCAGAAGAGGCGAAGAAGAAGATGGTTAAACAGAATTTGAACAAGGAAAGTTATGAAAGTATAATATACAAGAACTCGAAACACACTTTCCGAACACGATCCAAAACATGTTCGAGTTTATCCAAAATATATTCGCAGAGTGTCATCTTGAGCTTGAAGAAAAATCACCCAAAAAACCACTACTACGAATGCAAAGGAAAATTAAAGCGGGATTTGAGCATTGCTACCGATATATGTATATTACGAAACTATTGCAAAAATAATAGGGACAGATTGAGCAATAAAGCTAAAACAACCAAATCAAATGGAACTGATATGGATTCCACCAGTGAGTTCTTTAAAAATGACTGCAGCTACAGTTACAATGATGACACGCAGGATACACGATATAAAAATAATATTAATATAAAATCCTTGATAGTACTAAATCTTAAAAGCTTATTGAATGATTGGATTCGAAAATATTTACTAAACAATAATGTAACAAAGAAGAAAATTGAAAATGTATTAGATTCAATTTTACATCAGTTAGATTTAAAATCTAGTACAACATCATCGTGCACCTTTGCTGTAGATATAAAAGTATTTGATGAAAATCTAGATGGAGCACAAACAGCGGAGCATATAAGGTCCATGACATCATTCTTCACAGTACCATTGAGCGGAAAGCAACTTAAAATTATATCCACTTTAAGTATTCCAAAACTATTTTACAAGACAAATAAGTGCCAAAATAAACACTGTAAGAAGCTATTGCAAAAAGTTACCAATAATGATACCTTAAATAAGTCAAGCATGAATTTATTGGAAATATCTACAGAGACTCTGACAAAACGATGTGCAACATTTCATCAAAATGAATTTGTAACGTGTGGAGATGAAATTATCAGCACAGTTTCACCAGAAGCATCGCATTATAGAAATCAAGAACACCAAAGAAACGGACAAATACATCCGCAATTCGAAAACATAGGCCCTAAATATCCTAGCATTTATGAAAATGTATATGCTGATGGAGTACATGAATCCAATATAAAAAATAAGATTAATGAATTGAGCGTGCAGCAACTAAATAGTGTCTTAGGGGAAACAAGAATTGAATATAAAACTCGCATGAAGATTAATAAACTAAAAAACAAAAGAAGCAAAATTAAACGAAAAAAAAGTGCACAGACAAGATTCAAAAAATATTTTACATGGCCCTATAAAAAACCTAAAAAGGAAATGCTAAAAAAGGAAAGCCTACAGAAACATTTTAATAATTTATTCAAATATATTTCACAGATTGAACAATTAAGTAACATTGAGTTGAATATTTCTATAAATATTCTACCTTTAGGTAACAGTTTAGACAAACCAAAAATAAATATAGTACCTAAGCATGAAATGGATGTTCATAAAATAGAAGAAGAACCTGAACCATATTTTGATGCCATTAAAAATAGGGATAATAAATCACAGCCATTATTAAATTTTACGACTGAGACAAACATGTTGAATATAACTCCAAATATTATAACACTACTCGAATGTACAGGAAGTAAAGAAAAACAGTTGATAAGTGAAGAAACATTTACGAATACTTGCGAGAATTATATTAACTACATTAATAAAGAATGTGCAACTAATGGCCCACAAATAGCACAAGAAATAAATGAAATTAAAGAAATTGTGAGAAACTTAGCTAAAACTGCCGAAAAATTTCTTACTGAACACCCCATTATAACTTCGGAAAACGGTCGTAATGCAGAAATTGTTCATACAAAGGAAGAATCTCTTAAGGTTACTGCAGAAAAACAAGTAAAAACTGAATCGGTGGAAGAAATTAAAAAAGAACAACTGACCGAACAGTTACAAAAAAGTAAATTATTATCTGGAATTAAATTGAAGAAATCACCAAAAAAGAGCACTAGAGAACTGTATCCACAACTGTTTAGAAAAAGCACATCTTATAGGTTAATTAAAAGCGAGACTATACTTAGAGTTACTGACATGACATCCGCAGGCAACATTGACCGTATTGAGAATGTTACAGATGAGGCAAATAAATGCTCTTCACCAAAGTGCCAATCCATATTTCAGACCAAAGTTCCGGCTAATGGAAAATTAATGGTATTTTACTGTGAAGATTCTAACAAACCTGATTTGTTAATCCCCCACAATATTTCGTATCCATGTGACGTGAATCCATCAAAATGTTTTTGTATCAACTTGAAACCTTCATTGAATCAAAGTGAAAGAAGTGTTGGTGTATACAAAGAGCTAAAATGTAATGATACAGTCAACTGCAAAAATAGCTCTAGTCGATCTGTTTACATAGATGTAGACAATAGTAATGATGGTAAAAAGGATGTAATAAAAAAACAACGCCATTTCTTCATAGTTTCTTGGAAGAAATGTCTTTTTTGCATATTCGTTTTGTTTCCAATTTTCATACTTTTGATCATTTTGTGTGTAAACTTTAACGGTAAAGTATTTAAAAAACTATTCAATTTGAATAAACTTTCAATGCTAATTTCGAAACTGCAATCATCAGAAGTAAAGAAATTACCAAATAACACAGTAAGCCTAGCAGATCTAGGATTTTAATTGGAGTGTAAAAATACTATTAGTAATAAAATTTTATATAATTCCTTGTTATTATTTTAACAATATTAAAAAATGGTATTGCCTATCAACGTATATGGTATATACAGGGTTACCTCGTAAGACCTAGATCCTTTATGGGGTTATAGTTTAGATCATTTCTGACTGATTTGACTATGAAACACCCTATCCTAAATCCAATGGTTTTCAAGATAATCAAAATTAAGTATTTTTCATAAAAAGTCCGTTTTTTGCCTTTTGTTGTATCTCTTTTTTGTAATCTGAGCCGCTGGTATATTTGTTAATACGTTTTATTTTAGAAGATGAATTGCTCTATCCATTTCAATAAAAAAAAAATACAGTTGCAGAATAAAATGAGTCGTGAAAGATGGAGAATAGTGAAAAATCAAACAAAAAAACCTAAGATGTGTTTTTCTTTAAGGGATACTTTAAAAAAAACCTATGGAAGTCTATTTGCAGATGAGCTTAAAAACATCTCCATTTTGTCAGCTATCCAAAAAAGTATAATATTATAGGGTAACATCAAAACCTCACAAAAAAACTTAGGTAAAAGGCCCCCAGTCCGGTCTTTTGTTAAGTGTCCTTGTTTGAAATGGGATAGGTGCGAGCGAGATGTCATACGTTTTGTGTATGACAGGAAAAAAGATAGTTTGAGTTAGAGAAGAAGCAAGAAAAAAGATAGTTTGAGTTACTTTGGATGACCAAACAAAAGATTTTAAATGTTTTGCTTAGTCTGCTCATGCGATTCGTCCGTGGTAGATGCGATTCTTGCTCTGTGCTCTCTCTGTTTTTTTCGACTCGGTTTGTATTTCTGGACTGATCCTGTTTCTTCTTCGTCACTACCTGTGCTTGCTTTGTGGACTTGGTTTTGTGCTTCTAATTTGGAACTGTTGAAAATGGCGACCTATACGAACGAGGAATATGCTGACATGTTATTGTGTTACGGATATTGCGATGGTGTATCATCAAGAGCTCGTGCCGAATACACACGACGGTATCCCAACCGCCGCGCCCCAGATGTCAGTGTGTTTGATGGAGTTTACCGACGAGTTAGAGAGACTGGTTCAGTTTCAAGACGACGGTCTGACCTGGTTCGTCCACGTGTAAATGATGACGACGAACAAGAGAACGATATTACTATATCGTTATGTTGTTCGTCGTACAACGATTTAGATCGGATCCAACTACAACAACGAATGTTGTTGCCCGAGATCTTGGATGCTCGCAGTGGAAAGTGTGGTTCACCGTCCATACAGCTGGTTTATACCCATGCCATTACACACCGGTACAAGTTATCGAAGAAGGCGATCCTGTTGATCCTGCGAGGAGGTTGGATTTCTGCAGATTTATGCTGCATGCAGATTTAGAAGACCCGAATTTTTTCAAACACATTTTGTGGACTGATTCCAAATTTGACAAAGATGGTATTACAAATTACCACAATGCTCATTATTGAGCCTCAAAGGCAGACGGAAATCCAAAAAAGAACTGGAGAAGACTTTGGTGTATGACGACCCCAATCTCATAACGAGTGTAGAAGTTTTTCGCCAAAAAATTATTGATGCAGCCGATAAAATTCGAACTACACTAACAACTGGAGTCGTTAAAAGTGATTTAAGAAAAAGAATGAAACAGAGGCGGACATGAACTGTAAAAACAATTAATAAATATTCACTATTTACGTGGTTTTGTTTCATTTTTTAGAACTAACTAATAATTTTATTACAATGCCCGGGGATGCTATCATCTAAGTTTTTTGTAATGAAAACAGTTTTTACCCTATAATGTTATACCTTTTTGGATAGCTGACAAAATGGAGATGTTTTTAAGCTCATCTGCAAATAGACTTCCATAGATTTTTTTTTAAGTATCCCTTAAAGAAAAACACATCTTAGGTTTTTTTTTGTTTGATATTTCACTATTCTCCATCTTTCACGACTCATTTTATTCTGCAACTGTATTTTTTTAAATTGAAATGGATAGAGCAATTCATCTTCTAAAATAAAACGTATTAACAAATATACCAGCGGCTCAGATTACAAAAAAGAGATACAACAAAAGGCAAAAAACGGACTTTTTATGAAAAATACTTAAAATTAGATTATCTTGAAAACCATTGGATTTAGGATAGGGTGTTTCATAGTCAAATCAGTCAGAAATGATCTAAACTATAACCCCATAAAGGATCTAGGTCGACTTACGAGGTAACCCTGTATACAGATTGGTCGGTACCGTCCTCACCCACTGAAAGTTTTATAAGTAGATGTATTCGTTGTGAATGGTTAAAATAATTTTGTTTATTTTTAGAACCCTTTTTTTTTTCTTTTCGCAGGGAAATGCTTTTTACGCATGTAGCCAGGATCTCGGGTAGATCCTGACCCTATGTGGGACTCGCACCTGGGAGTGCCCTACCCGTAAACTAAAACCACTGCGAGCGCCTTCAGCCGCTTTAATTTGAGGGTCCCGGATAGGCATTCGACAGGATCACCTCAGCGACAGGCTGGCCCCGGCGAAGGCCAGGCGAAGGGGGGCTGCCCGGCTGCTTGGGCAGTCCCCGCGACGTCGTGTCATACTGGGCCCAGGTTCCCATCCTAAACCCGACACGAGCACAGGGGTGCTACTGGAGGCGCATTAAGTAGCGCCTCCTGCGCACCCCCGTTCGTCGCCCACGGGGGGAGGCCTCGTCGGCGGCCTCCTCTCTCACCCGCTCGTCGGCCTCCTTCTGGGACATTACTGCCTCGCAGAAGGAAACCATCGCCGTCCAGGACTCGTCGTCACCGAGCATCGCGATGAAAACACCCGGCAGAGACAAGTCCCCTCCGATGACTGATGTCAGATCATGACGCAGCGCCGCCCATCTCGGGCACACCTCGAGGGTGTGCTGGGCCGAGTCCACCGCCGCGCCACAATCGTGACACACTGTCAACGGCTCCCTGCGGGCCGTCCGGCACAGGTACTCAGCAAAGCAACTATGCCCGGTGAGCACCTGTGTCAGACGGAAGGTAAGGGGTTTGCGCTTACGGCGCATCCACCGCTCAAGGACCGGACGCAGAGCAACCGTTAGGCTTTTGCCGTACGGCTGTTGCGCCAGGTCCTCCCCCCACCTTCGCATTAACGCTTCTTGCCCTAGTCGGTGAACCCGAAGGATCCCGTCTAGCGTAAGGCTCTCGCCAAGAGACCTCCTATCCGAGACATAGAAGTACGTCTCGGCAAGAACTTATAACTATATTATTATACTCCTTATAACTTCGTCCCCGGGCATACACGAGGGTGTCATCCGCGTAGCATATGACACCCATCCCGGAGAGGAGGCGGCCTCGCAGGACCCAGTCGTATCCGATGTCCCACAGGATCGGACCCAAAACCGATCCCTGTGGGACACCGGAGCCGACTCGCCGCCACTCAATGGACCCCAACCGATTCTCGTAGACTACCCTATACCGCTCCCCGGCCCACAGGGCCGGGTAGCGGCTTGGCCGGCAGTGGCCAGAACCGACTGCCGCCCGGTTTGGAACCGATTTGTTCACCCAGAGATTGCACCCCAGGCTTAAGCCCCACCGCCGCGTCAAGGCCCGGATCCGATGGTGGGGTTTTTTAGAACCCTGTAGGGTTTAGATGTATCTAATAAATTTCCTGTGCCTTATATCTTAAAGCAAGGTTATTCTGTCAGGTTGAAAATTGACATGATAATTTTTCTATTGTTATTTTTTAAAACAGTAATCAAGCAAAGGTTTGCAATTACGCGCTAATGCCCACAATACACGTTGCAGACAGGCTGGCACATGAGAGCTAAAAAAAGTTAAGATTGGGTTGCCTGCCTTCTTAATTGAGATTAATTAAGGTAGGAAAATATGGAAGTTAAGGATAGGGCAATAGTTATGACCTAGTATAAGAAAACGGACTCTTAACGACGTCTGATGCAAGACACACTACACTATTTTACGAAAGTTTCAAGAAGGTCAAGAAATAATGTCGGCTCCATGTCTTGATCCAGATACTTCCATTCCATTACTCGTATTCTCGTATTTGAACAAATTTTAAGACATATTTATAACATTTACTTGCAGGGATACAAAGGCAGAAAAAATATCGCAAAGTAATGGAATTCTGCGAAAATGACGAATATGGAAAGCAAGTCATTTGAATATTTAAATTTGACGGAACTAAATTCTACCCAACAAAGCACAGATCTATCTTGTGGTTCTAGTTTTGCAAGCGCTAAAAGTAATTTTCAAAATAAAGATACAGTATCGAATGAAATACCGAGAAGAGTTGTACGAAATTTGAAAAAGAAAAGGAAACATCGTGCAACTGTCGTTATATCAAAATTAAACAGACATAAATATTATGCAAAAGAAAATTTCAGTAAACAATCACAACTTCAAAGGTTAAAGAAACATATACAAAGAGGAACCAATTCAGAGAAAAGATCTTCGATTGTAAAAATTCCATCTATCGCGAAATCACCAAGCCAAGATACATTAAGAGGCTCCAAACATAATTCAATTGTTTTGTTAAATTTAACAAGTACTACTTCAGAAATAAAAATGGCAAATAAAAACGAAAATGAGAGAGAAATCACTGATATTGCTACATTAGATGGTTATTCAAATTCAACAAATGCTACAGAAATAACTAGTGATAATCCCCATCAAAACGATCTTACTATATTAGATGATTCTCCAAATTTAAGTAATACTCATAATGAAATAACAAAGTCTAAAGATAATCCATACCAAAGAGATGTCACTAGCATAGCAAGAGTGCATGTTAATAACGCTTCAATTTTGAACTATACCTCAAAGCATATAACTTCGAGTATAGATATCTTTTCTCATAAAAGAAGTTTGACGAGTATTCCAAGCATGTTAATGAAACCTAACAGCAGTTTTTCAAGCTACGAAAGCAGTGATACTTTAAAACCTAGTGAAGATACTTTAGTCATTAAAGATTCTTTAGATCAATATAATAAAAGCTCTGACACTGAAGATACGATTAATGCACCTAATAGAGTTTTTAACCAAACTAATTATTTAACTACTAATTACCCACAAATGAAAAAAATAGTTCTAAATAACATTCCGTGTTGCAGTAGTAACGATATTAATCATGGTGACGATAAAAATAATGTTATAATAACAGACGAAAATAACCTATTTCTGCTAAATAATGGTAAACAAGTTATTAAGGAAAAAAATAATATACTTAAGAAAGCATTTGATATAAGAGATATTGGGAAACTGAAGAAAATTCCGTTTCCAAATCAAGAAACTATCAAGGATATTATTATGGAGGCCGAAAAATCACACAAAATGACATGTGCTGATGAGTTTAGATGCTTTGCACCATTCACAGAGCTTTGGGATAAGATGACGGTATTTTTCGATGTAACACTAAAAAGGATGGAAGATTCACTGACCGACAAAATATTGTATGAAATGAAAAAAACTTGCGAAGTTATTGAAAAATACGCTCAAGAACAATCTGAAGCACGGATAAATTTTATGAAATCAAAAATAAAACTCGATGAAATGAATAACCAAATGGAGGATGCAAGTAAATATGGTTTAAACGAATTTATTCAATGTAATATACTAAAAAAACAATACATTGATGAACTAACTTTGAAGTTGAACATGGAAGATGAAATCAATCAACTAGCCAGTACTTCTTTTAACACGAAACGAAAGCTGAACGCCAATGTTATCAATCAGAATTTTGAAGTGAAACCGTTCGAACCTGAAATTTCAAATGATATCGAAGCAATGTTGACTTTTGATGAATCCAAAATTAAAGACAAGATTGATGGGAAATTTGATGCAAGATTCAGGTGGTTGTACGATAAACCTTTGAGATTTGTTAGAGCGAACGCGTTTGTCATAAGCGGAGTCCCTGTGTTTTTTCTTACACTTATTATAATTTATGGTTTCATTTTGATGCTAGTAAAAGTTTTGAGTTTTTAGATTTTGGTTATTCAGTGTATTATTTGTATCTGGCCTTGTAGATATAGTAATTGTTGGAAAGCGACGATCTGGTATAGGCTTGGTTTGATATCTGGTCAACTTTGATACGGGCATTTCTCAAAACTAAGATTTCATTTTTTTTTTCTTACCATGCATCTGATCACTCACTTATGAAAACATTGTTAGGAAACCTGCATGATATGACTAAAAAGTCTTTGAAAGTGTATGAAGTTCACTGTTTTGAATTTGGCTGGCGTACAGGTAGCCTACTTCGTCGTTTTCCTCTGAGGAGTCCCTTGCTACCATAGCTATGCTATCCCAGGATGTATGGACTTATGTTTCATAATCTTCCTCATCATTATCAACCATTTCATGCTGCCCATGCTGTAAATGGCACCTCCGTGCAGTAGCCATACTGATTGGATCAGTATCGCAGTAGTCTTGGAGTTCGAAATAAGCCTTTTTTTTTCTTCTTTAACGCCGGGAAATGCACAGAGGCATCCCGCGGAGGAGTGGGTCTCCCCACGCGGGTATGTGGGACTCGCTGCGTCCGACAGCTGGTAAGTGGACGCAGCTCTACCCACTAAAACCCGGCGAGTGTCACGAATGCCGCCTTTGGTGAGGTGCCCGGATCTAGTAAACAAACAGGGCACCTCGACGGCTAGTCAGTCCCACAAGGGACCGACGCCACCTCCACAGAGAGGTTGTCCCGCACCACAGAACAACCCCTCCTAACGTCAGGACAGTACAATGGGGTAAGTTCCCATCCTCACCCCTTGCCCCCTGCTCTTATGTCCCCTCTTCTTATAAGAGGGGTACAAAGAGCCCCTTTGGCCCAATTATCTTCGCCCAAGGTGCTGGGCTCACCCTAGGTTACTGAGCCCCACCGCCACGACAAGGCCTGAACCATGGTAGGGTTCGAAATAAGCCTATGTTATGCTTAGCAAGCATCATCATCATCATAATCATTATCATCATAATCATTATGAACATCATTGTCGTCATCATCATCATCGTCAGCCTACTATATCCTCTATCCATCCACTGCTAAGCATAGGCCTCCCTCAATGAACACCGACGTATACTTCGTCTTCCTAAACGCTTATATTTAAATAATTAATATTGTTTCGGGTGCATACCGCGTTTATAGGTTTATTGCTTAGCTACAATGAATATAAATATTTATGTAAAATAATAAAATAAATAAATATAAATAGAGAACAATAAAACAATAAAAACAAATTTCCATTCAAAATAGTATATTTAAAGGCAATAAATAGAATTGTAATATCACAGAAACATCGACGGCATATAAAATATTGCATAAAATAAATAATCATAAATAAGGATAAATAAAAATTGAGATAAAAATAAACTAATAGTTCAATATAACACGACAGTAATAAATTGTATTTATAAATAAATGTAATATAGTACATAATAATATACCTACATAGAAATGATATAAGAACATAAGATATGTATGTGAATGCTATAAATTTTTATCAATATATACTAATAATATTTGAAAAAATATTATAATATTAATAATAAATAATAATAGAATATTTAACTTATAAAGCACATTTATCAGTTTGCTCAATACATTTTATATTAAAAAACAATATTTCAGTGTCTTTATAATAAATATCAATAGTAGAAATATACCGAGTGATATTTTCTAAAGCCATTCTTTTGTACTTTAATATGTTAAAATATGGTTTTATTTGTTTTAATAATTAAAAATTTATATTATTTAATAGTATCATCGACTATTATATTATTATTCAGCCAAATTAACGAATTCGAAGCTGAGAGAGAAATTTCTTAAAAATATGTTTACAATATAAATCTTAGTTTTAAAATAAGGCACTGAAAGATTATTTACGTTGGGATTTATAAAATATGAGCGTTATTCGCTGGTAGTAGATTCCTTCGTCTATTGTTGGTTAGCGAGTACTAGATGGCCGGATTTGTCCAGGGTGAAAATCGGCCTTACCCGACGACTCCTGTGGAAGAGATGAAAAATTATGTCTAATGGAATCGATGAGGCAATAATCTCTTTTGTCAAACGGTATGAAGTTAGCCGAAAATTTTACTTAACATACTTTCAGTGTAAGGTTTTGTTGATGCGGCCTTTGCGACCCTATTTTGATGCGGTTGCTGGGTTAGGTCATAGATCATAAGTATTAGGTCTTGATCTGACTAAGTAAGAGTAAGGTCATAGGTTAGGTTAGGCTTTAAATTTCCCCACCATGGTTCAGGCCTTGTCGTGGCGGTGGGGCTCAGTAGCCTAGGGTGAGTCGGCACCTTGGGCGAAGCTAATTGAGCCGAGGGGGCTCTTTGTACCCCTCTTATAAGAAGAGGGGACAAAAGAGCAGGGGAGTCGGTCCCTTGTGGGAATGACTAGCCGTCGAGGTGCCCTGTTAGCTTAACAGATCCGGGGCACTTCACCAAGGCGGCACTGGTGACACTCGCCGGGTTTTAGTGGGTAGAGCTGCGTCCACTTACCATCTTTCGGGCGCAGCGAGTCCCACATACCCGCCTGGGAAGACCCACTCCCCAGGAGGGTTGCCTCAGAGCTTTTTCCGGCGTAAAAGAAAAAAAAAGGCTTTAAAATTTGGTCAGGATTACGTTACACCCAGGTACATCGTTGATACGATGGTCTAGTCTTGACTTGAGCAAGAGGTCCGGGATCAATACTGACCCCTGTGGTGCCTTGAAATGTGCACCTGAACATGACCTGACCATCGCTTGCTCACCGGTGAAGGCAAACATCGTGAAACCTGCTTGTCTGATGAGATTAAAAATTGAAGATGTGTGAAGTTCTCCAACCCGCATTGGGCCAGCGCAGGCCCAACACCCTCCTCGCCTGATTTCGAGGAGGAGACCCGTGCCAGTGGGACATATAAGGGTTTGATATTATTATTATATTATTGTATAGAAATAAATGTGTTTTAAATATTTCAGACTAGCTGTTGGACGCAGCTTCGCCCGCGTCAATTTACTTAACGTCTATTAGTCACAACGTGATGTTGTATATAGCCTTCCTCGATAAATGGGCTATCTAACACTGAAAGTCCAGGAAGAATTTTTCTAATCGGACCAGTAGTTCCTGAGATTAGCGCGTTCAAACAAACTCTTCAGCTTTATAATAATAGTATAGATTGGCGCGTGATAAAGCGCTTCCCCTCACATATAGTGGGGATATAAAAACCTTTAATCCTCCCTCTATACATGGTATATACGCGATTTCCGCAGTGCAGTTTCGTTCATTTCACATTAAACTCTCGTGAATTTCTTATCAGATGCATTTTAAGTTTGCTCCATATAAAACTGTTTATTCGGCTAATGTTAGTTTCTTAGAATAAACTAATGACGTAAGTTATGGTTTTTAACACGCTAATTTGTTTCTGTATGTATTTTTTTTTTCAAAATGTGGAAGGATGTGCTAGTGCCACATTCTCGTCTGCAAGTACCGTCAAACAGCGTTATGTGCTCGATTTTATAGAGTTGTCTACAAATGCCTTCACAGACATCGAGCATATAACGAAGAACGGTAACGTTCCGTGTTTTATATAAAAACAAATTCCGTCAAAGGAGACGGTCCAAAATTGTATGGGACGTTGGTCTACTTTTGTACATGTAATGAGATGAAGGAAAGAAAATATTGAAACAGTTTTGATTTGTTCATATCCATGAATTCATCTCAATTTCAGTGGAAGAATAATTTAATGTTTCCAAGATTTGCAACACTACGTGTATAAAACAATGGCGTATGGCGTATACTCTTTGGCGTTATCTGTCAAATGTAAGGAATTATACGGAATTATGTCATTGATCCATAGGCATCTGTCATCATTTGGTTTGTCATTTGTCAGAAATGACATTTAGTAAGTAATTATCATCCGTCTGAAAGGCGCCATCTTTATTAAGAATTGCCAACAAGTTACAAAACTTGAAATATATTTTTATTTTTTTGTATGTTAATTAGTTTCTTATATTAATTTATTTTATTTTTAATGAAATCTATGTATTTTTTCTCTATTTATGGTATACTGTACAAGACCAGACCAGAAATGGACCGTCTCCTTTATGCTGCGACGCTGCGCCGGGTCTGCACTTGGCTGATGGGATTAATTTTTCTCCGTCAATTGTGGACCGATTTTGAAACTTCTTTTTTAGTCACTAGTTACCTCAACTTGGCATTTCTTCTTCCTGAAGCCACTGCTGTAGCCTCCGCGATGGCTGGACCATCTTCAGTAACTGCCTGAAAATAATCGACCTTATATTAATCTTCAGATTACAGAACCTCGCAGGCATTATCTTTTTTTTAAATATTTAGCTTCAGTAACCCATAAGGCCTATACTCCACTTTCAAAAAAAGGCGTTAGTTCACCATGCAATAGCCCAAATTTTCCCTCTAACATCTCAACGACGACGACACGAATTCTCTTAATAGACGAGGCACCCGAAAATAATTCCCACGCTCGCTCCGCCCATTTCACATAGTTTTGATGAGGCTCAACTTCCGTGCGCAAAAAAGAGATGAAAAACAGTGGCGCTAATGAACACAAAGGCGTATAAGTAAATAACATGATTTTTCCCAATTCGCTAGATAAGTAGCATTACTATCGTTTATGAAAATTTTGAAGTATGAACACAATTATAGATCCGGAATAATTAACAAAAAATAAACAAAATTTGGAATGTAAATCTTTCGGCGAAATTTTTATCAATCGTGTTTTCCTACACCAGTTCGTTAGAATATGTATGTATGATGAAAAATAACGCAATAAAATTTCATTCACGTAGTTAACTAACTTTGATTAATAACGAAAGGTACACTGCCAAAAATTCGAATGAAGCTGACAAGGCGCGAGGGAATTTTGGTAAAATATTTAGATTTTACAAGGATTTCACTATTTCTACGCATTTTAGCCACGCAATTGTTACAAACCACTGGCGACACCAGCCGGATGTAACGCTGCCTACCTATCTAAATATATATATTATAATAATAAATAATGTTGAATAATAATTAAAGTATAACACTAATAAATCTTAATGTGCATAATTAATATAATAATAATAATAATATATATATTATTAATATAATATATTTATATATATACTATAATTAATAATGTATTTACAGTAGTTGTTTATAATGTTATGGCGGAAATTATAGTAATTGTAGTTATTCTATTGTCTGTATCAATGTAGTATAAAAAGGCGCCAATAGCGCACTTAGAGGTATTCTACTAGTATACTTTGTGAAGGGCGTTACTCTGCTCAAATATATTGTAATGGAGAAGAATCAATTGTTTTAATCAGACATTCCTCCGGCGAGCCAAATACAAGTCACTATCTCCCATAGTAATCACTTCATTTACGGCTCTATTCAAACGGATATCAACGCCTCATTATGGGCGGTTACGCATTGCATTCAATCCCAATTTGTGAAAACTCTGACAATGAAAACGGTTCTAGACTAGTGTAAGCTACCATACAAATTGTTCTACAGCTTCGGAATTTATTTTTACGGACGGAGTGGGTAACCACCCTAAGTACGCTGTTTGCGTAATATCCGCCTTTAACATACCTCCTGTTCTGCTTCGGTCGTGGTCCTGTACCTTGGGGTAGCCTGGGCCCTGGGGTCTGACGGTACACCGTATTGAGCAACTACACGGGGCTGGGTCCTGAAGAGAATTAATATATCTTGTTATATTTTATGACAGACTTACGTGAGTAATTGCAATCTTACACACAAAGCGGGACTTTAATTGAGGAAAACTGGAAGACATTTGCTGCGGTATTTTAAACTCCAAGGGAGTTATCTCGTAGGTATCTCTCGGTTTCTAAGGTTGTATCATAGCGTTGGTTACCGCTGTCGATCCTGACTACACAGGAAAAGCAGTGGGAAATAATCGTGGAACTACGACTTAATATGATGAACATGGACTAATAACATTATTATTTATTTATTTATTAAGTTGTCGAGACGGGCTGCCCTTCTTTTCGAAATATTGGGAAGCTATTCATTAGTCAGAGATAAGCATGGTGTACAGAGCATGGCAAATGTGAAAATTACGAAACTGGTCAGTGATTTGTCACTGATGTGATATAAATTCAACCAACCAGTGATCTATATGTACGTCCTATGGGACAATCATACATCAATGGCCATCAACCGGCCAATCAGAGTGCGGAGCCGGCCAAGCGTCGCAGCACAAAGGCGGAATTGGTTTTCATACAAAATACATAGCATTACCGCTCTATTTCGGTTATATGCTCGACGTTAAAATATAAACCCATGATCATAGTTAAAAACGCATCCCTCCCACATTGACATTTAATTATCAAAATGTAAGGTTGCCATTTCAAGTAATTTCCACGACCAAATGCTTACGTAACACCTGATCAGTTATTCTACGCATCTACACATTAAAATTCATACAATACCACTGACCTTGTCCCGAATGTTGTAGCCACTGCTGTTGCCCTGGTACCTTCGTCCTGGTCTTCGTTTTCCTTCTCCTGGTCTTCTATCCCGTTACCTTGCTGATTGATGTCCAGACCACTTTGTAAACTACCTTGGGGCTGGTTAGGGTCATATTGTTGTTGTTGTTGGTAGAATAGATTGAGATCCTGGTTTTGAAAGTTGATCGGTTGGGCGATGATCAGTCCGTTTGATGGTTGGTATTGTTGGACTTGTTGGTATGATGGTTGTGGTTGTTGGCTCGTTTCAATTTCTTCGACGTCTTTCGGCTGGGACGGTTGGTACTGGTTGACGGGTACTTGGTTTTGTGTTTGGAAAGCAATTTGTGGTTGATACTGCCCTGTAATTTGAGGTTGCATTGGCTGATATTGACCAGCTATTTGTGGTTGCACAGGTTGATACTGACCAGCTATTTGTGGTTGTATAGGTTGATACTGACCAGTTATTTGTGGCTGGACCGGTTGATATTGACCCATTATTTGGGGTTGGACTGGTTGATATTGACCCGGTTGTAGAGGTTGATATTGAGGTTGTATAGCTTCATAATCAGGTTGTACGGGTTGGTACTGGCCCGGTTGAACTGGTTGATACTGAGGCTGTATTTGGGGCTGAATCGGTTGATATTGTGGTTGTATTTGAGGTTGTGAAGGTTGGTATTGATTTATTGGCTGGTATTGACCAACAGGTATTTGTTCTTGTTGGACAACAATTGGGTTTCGGGCAAAGTTTTGAGCTTGGAGAGGTTGTTGCTGTAATAACTCCCGTTGAGCCAGAACTGATGGTAAAGCTGACAAATGGGCTGGTCCGTCGAATCCTTGTGATTCCGGTGCTGCTTGGACTTGCTGGTAGATGATTGGAGCTCCGTTCTGAAGTTGTCCAAACTGCTGCAAAGGTACGAACTGTCCTTGGAACTTCAATTGTGATAGAGGGTTCAAGAACAATTCTGCAGGGTATTCTTGAATGTTTTGTTTCGTTATTTCCACAGACACTTTCTCTTGTTGGGTTTTTGGGTTTCTGTCGTCTTCTAGAGTTCCACCTTCATTAAGATCTATGGGTTCTGTTGTAGTTTCATCCTGCGGGTTTCTAGCGGTGGGTTTGGCTGTTGTTGTTGTAGTCTGACCGAATTGTCTAGGTGGCTGGAATCTTGGCTGATTGGCAGCTTGTCTTGCAACTGCTGCTTCATACTCTCTCTGCCTCGCGAACTGTCTTGCTATTTCCAACTGTTGTTGGTACTGAAAGAGAAGATTTTATTAATTGGCAAGCTCAGTGTTTTATTTATTATTTAAACCACGTCAGTCTTGGCGCACTTGTGCCTGTCATGGTTATACGTGTATAACCATCGACTGTTTCTATCTACTATGGTCATGGGCCTCGTTCTTAAAACGATAAACGGTATCTGTACAGATACCGTTATATTGCAGAAGTATAAAAATAATTAAAATATCTTCACCTATACATATTTAAGACTTACCTGTGCTTGTTGCAAGCTTGGGTTCAATCTAGAGATATCAACATTAACGCTCGGTCCAGAATACTGCTGTCCATTGATGGGTGACAATTGGAATATGGGTTGCTGCTCCGCAGTGGGCAAGCCTTGGACTGACACATCCACATTATCGTTGAAGTTGTTGGGGTTTCGTGGATCAACTGGTGGCAGGTATTCCGACTTTTGTGGGGACTAGAAAAAGAATTCGTTAAATAGAATTTCACTGTACTTTAATTTTTAAGATCTCAACGCTTGACGAAATTTATAACCAACAGATTCCATCCATCCTGCATTAGGAGTGATGTTAGATTCTACGTTATGGGCCCAACTAATAGAAAAGTATCTTATTTCAAATACTAGTCTCTCGCCGTGGTTTTAGCGCCCCAGAAAGAAATATTAACTTTATTTTTATTCAATGATTGTGGATTTTCGAATGCAGAAAGTTTTTCGAATTCGACTTGTTATCGAGAGCACAACAAAGCCAGTTATCGAGAAGTTATAACTTTTAAACACAAACTCTTGAGAGTATCTAATGTTATAAAGGCGAAAGTTTGTAAGTTTGGATGTCTGTTCATCTTTCATGACAAAACGACTGAACTGATTTGGCTGAAAGTTGAAATGGTGATGGCTTATACCTTGGATTAGGACATAGGCTGTAAAAATAATCATCATCTATCCTGATACGGTTGTAATTAACGCAGGCGAATTTTAACGCAGAAACATGTTAGTACAATGAAAGTTAAACTTTTTCTCGCGCATTAGGGGTAATTTTTTACGAATGAAACGTCACGAAAATGTGCAACGTTTTTGTCCACGAAGAGGACTCTCTCCCTCTTCTTTTTGATTGAGACCGATTGAGAGGGCGTGATCGTGAATCACATAGCCGTGAAGTGAGAGTAGGGAGCAAGCGAGTGAGAAAAATCAAGAGAGAGAGTGAGATAGAGCGAACGCAAGTCCCGCAAATTTAAAGCGTTAAAATTAGTTTGCCAAATAAGTTTCACTTCTGACATATTGTGTATTTTGTACGCACGTACGCACTTTTTTAATTATACTTTAGTTTTACTTTATATAAGTAAAATTACCTGCGACTGTGCCCTAGCTGGCAGTTCAAATGCAGGTCCACTTGGTCTCCATCCGCTGGCAGGGTATGGTGCTTCAAGCACCACACCACTCACCAGCAACGATACAACAATCAGTAATTCCTGTGAAACGGTGGTACCGTAAAAACATTTATGGTAAAAAAAAAACTTGTGTAACAAAAAATTAAAATAATTCTAAATAAAACACAGTTATAAAAAAAACCCCTAACAAAAGTTTTGTAACGTTAAAAAAACATTTTCCTTGGCAATTCGTAGGGGATTCCCCAAACTGTAGATTTAATGTTGACCGAGATTTTTGTGAAGTTTGTCTTTTTTGTTGATATGTCAAGTATTCAACGATCATCATTGATGGCATCACGGAAGGCATGATCATGGAAGAAGACATTAAGCATGAGGGTCTGAGGATCCTCTTTAATTAGACACGGAGGTTTTCCATCACTCTAGACACCAATAATCTTTGGCATGTTGGTTTAATAACCGTGATAAAACCAGTTTCAAGTAGTTTCGGGATTTGGAGTTCATTTTTTTTTTTGTTCATTACGCTAAATTTTAAATATGAAAAAAACAAAAACTTTTTTCGATTGTAATTTTTATCTTAAAATCATTTTAATCGATTTTAAAACGTGTTTTATAATATAACATTTTTTATTAGACGAGAAACAAACGCCGAAAACACAACACAACATGTACACACCTTCATATTCGTCCACTTTCGCTGGTCGATGCGCCCGCGCAGCTTTATATAGACGCGCCCGACGATTGTAATTCCGTACGCCTCCCGACCTTAATGTGGATCCTTCAAACGCCTTGTTTGACACGTTTTGAGATCAATTTGGAATCGGAATAAGGTTTTTTGGGACGTGAAATAGTAAACATCCTTATATTACTAATTATTTATTCATTATATGATTTTAAGTTAACAAGACATTCGTAGATTATGTCTAAATATCGAGCTACGCGAAATAAAAGTGAAAAACATGGCAAATGTCACGTGTTAAATAATTTTATTTATTCATTCATTGATATTAAGTACTTCTGAATGTGTATTAATAAATTCAGCATCTGATATGTATGCATTCACCACCCACAACTTAGTTATTAAAAAACTTAAAAATAATATTGCATAAGTAAATAAAAAAAAATTTTATTAATTTTATGATATGATTATTTATTTGACGATCTCTGTGGCTCAATGGTAAGCACGTTGGCGCTCAAGCTGGAGGTTGCGGGTTCGAATCCCGCCCGGGAACAAAAAAAAAATCTGTGTTCCTAGGTCATGGATGTGTATTATATAATAAAAAATCTTAAATATATGTATAGTATAAAAGTATTAAATATATTTCCGTTGTCCGGTACCCGTAACACAAGTTCTTCGAGAACTTACCACGGGACCAAATTGAAAAGCGTCCATAGATATTATTATTATTATTAAAGATATTAATTCTTAAACTTAGACATTATTATTTATTTATTTATCTAATAAGTATAACCACATCCATGTATATTACTTTTAATACATATATATTAAAAGTTATTATGAGTCAAACTGTTTGTAATAATACAGAAAACAATTCACATTATAATTTTGTTATACAAGTAATAAAAAATATTTAACAACAGGAAAAATTGTATGAAAATAATTAATACAATATTCAGTAAATACATTCTCATAATTATTGACGTACTTATTTTTTCTTTAACGCTGGAAAATGCTCTGAGGCATCCCGCCGGGAAGTGGGTCTCCCCACGCGGGTATGTGGGACTCGCTGCGCCGGAAAGCTGGTAAGTGGACGCAGCTCTACCCACTAAAACCTATTGAGTGCCACCAATGCCGCTTTTGGTGAGGTGTCCCGGATCTGTTGAGCAAACAGGGCACCTCAGCGGCTAGTCAGCCCCTCAGGGGACCGACGCCACCTCCACAGAGTGGTTGTCCCTCTCAACGTCGGGACAGTACAATGGGATGAGGTTCCCGTTCTCGCCCCTTGCCCCCTGCTATTTTGTCCCCTCATCTTATAAGAGGGTGTGGGAGTATAGGTGTGAAGCCGCAAAGGGAGATCTCTGACCGAGCGAGATGGTATGGAGCCGAGGGGGCTCTTTGTACAAGGGGTACAAAGAGCCCCCTCGGCTCAATTAGCTTCGCCCAAGGTGCTGGGTTCACCTTAGGCTACTGAGCTCCAACGCCTCGTCAAGGCTAGAACCGTAGTGGGGATCTCTTCACTAAGATGAGCTATTTCCACGTAAGAGATGTGCACGAATTGTCCATGATGCAGGGGGATGGATGCGAGAAATAACTAACCCTCAGTACAGTAAGGAACTTGTATAATATAATGGTTTATTTATGGTAGTTGGATAGGCAAACTGGCAAACGTGCCACCTGATGGTAAGTGGTCGACGTCGCCCATGAACATAAACTAGTTTACCTGGGACGAGCCCAGGCAACTCATTTATGTGTTGCCTATTCTGAGACATAAGATGTTAAGTCTCGGTGCCAGTAATTACACTGCCTGTCTTGCCCTTCTCTCCGAAACACAGCAAAGCTGTTTCACCTGAGAAACAAGCAAGTACGTGTATTGTTGAATATTGTTAAATAGATCTCCTGTATTTTAAAGTTTCTTCATCATCAACATTATCATCATGTCCACTGCTGGAGATGGCCTGCATGAACGCCAAGACGGCCATCGATCGATTGATATTACGGTAAGATATTATTCACGTAAGATTACGGTATTTAAACACACATTGTTATAGTGGCATGTGTCGAGGTAAATAGTCGGTATTGACTGGTACGAGGTTCGAATCTGTAATGCCGGCCTTCGCGGGTGCGTCAGTCATATGTCTCGTTGGACTTGCCAATGGCTTTTACTTTTTAACACGCTTTAACTATGCCCTCTTTAACCTGTCTGCTACCCGGGGCTAGGATTACAGGGCCCCGACGACAAAATCTATTTTGACATATGTGGGCCTAATTTTTGGACTAGAGAAAAGTAAATCTAATAATTAGGGCACTTCTAATCAGCAATTAAAAACAAAAAAATGTTTGATTTTATCTGTTAAATTAATACATCTATACTAATATTATAAAGCTGAAGAGTTTGTTTGTTTGTTTGAACGCGCTAATCTCTTGAATTACGGGTCCGATTTAAAAAATTCATTCAGTGTTAGATAGCCCATTTATCGAGGAAGGCTATAGGCTATATAACATCACGCTATGACTTATAGGAGTTGAGTAACGCGGGCGAAGCTGCAGGCAACAGCTAGTTATAAATAATTACCTAAATTAATAATTAATACATGAAGCGAACTCCTTTGTACCCTTTTTAGAGGATTGCGCAAATGGAGGAATTTGAAAATACATTAAATTAATTAAATAAAATGTTGCACACACTACGATACCCACACATTCAAAGTTGAATCATAACGACAATGTCAAACAATAGATGACATATGACGCTTATTTTTAATTAACCGGCTTCAAAAAGGAGGAGGTTCTCAATTCGTCGGAATCATTTTTTTTACAAGGAAATTTTGAAGCACTAGTTTTTAGGTACTGACAAACTGCATTTAAAGTCTTTGAGGTGGGAAATTATTATATGTTGTTTAAAGTTGAATGATTTTTTTAAGATCGAATTTCGATCGCTTGCTAACGACTAGACGTTAGCAAGTAAAATTATCACTCAACCATAATTTGATAGAAATAATTGGGCCCCATTGTTCGAAGGGCCCTGGGAACCTGCCCCTAATGCCTAATAGAAAAGACGGCCCTGCACTTTAGTCAGCTTCGCCTGTATTTTTACTTGGGTGGGCAAACGTGCCACATGATGATAAGTGTCGTTAAACATAAACTAGTTGTGACCTAGGATTCGCCCAAACAACTCCAATGCCTATGAGACCATCCATAAATCACGTCACACGTTAAGGAGGAGGGGGACTACAAAGTGTGACAGTGTGTGACAAGGAGTAGGTGGGGACCTAGCTTTTGACACGTCACATTTCCACATCGAAAAAGTTATTAAAACACGATCTACAAACGATTAAAGAAAAAGAAATTAAAAACTATTTTCAATAATATGTAAAAATCGCAAAATATGTGACGTCACACAAGAGAGGGGGGTCTCACAAATGTGACCAACTGTGACAAGGGGGAAAGATCGAAATATCTTGAAATTCGTGTGACGTAATTTATGAATATAATATATGAATCCTGAGATGTATAGCCTGACCCACAGATATTTGAATTGTTCTTAATATTTCCATGGCCTGACCAGAAATATTTAAGCCCTGCGTGGTGTCGCCACTGTATCTTTTTACGTCAGCACATAGTATCGTCCATATAGAAATTAGTTCCGAAATTTTCCGCAATATGGCGAGGGTTTTTATTTTTCTGGTCAGAAATTCGAAATTCGTGTGACGTAATTTATGAATATAATATATGAATCCTGAGATGTATAGCCTGACCCACAGATATTTGAATTGTTCTTAATATTTCTATGGCCTGACCAGAAATATTTAAGCCCTGCGTGGTGTCGCCACTGTATCTTTTTACGTCAGCACATAGTATCGTCCATATAGAAATTAGTTCCGAAATCTTCCGCAATATGGCGAGGGTTTTTATTTTTCTGGTCAGACTATAAATCTCGGTGCCAGTAATAACACTGCTTATCCCATAGATATATAATATACTGTACAATACTATATTACACGTCTGTGGCTTGTCCTGCCCTTCTCAACAAATGCAGGATGGTGGTACTCTAGTTGCTAACAGACAGCGCGTTACAAGCGCTTCAATCAGACCCATAAATATACGTATTTCATACTAGCTGTTGCCCGCAGCTTCATCCGCGTTAACTTATAGTTACAGGCGTATACAGATTGATGATGATTATAGCCTAAGTCACTCCTTTTAACATCAGCTATCTCTCAGTGAAAGTCCCGTCAAAATCAGCCCAGCTATTTCAGAGATTAGCCGAAACAAACAGATCGACAGATAGAGAGACAGACAGACAGAAAAAAAAAGCAAAAAATGTTAATTGTAAAGATGTTATATGTACCGTGTGTATATCCATATATGCATTTAGTAAAAAGTAGTTATTTTAATATTACAAACAGACACTCCAATTTTATTTATCTGTATATATTTGAACTTCAAATGTGTCTCGACAGACGGACCAAATCTTATCCATTTCCTTATCTTTATTACAACGAATTACAAATATTTACAAATAATTGACGGAAAAACTGACTTATCAATGTTTGTATGACCCTTGATGAACTGACTTGTAACAAACAGTTTACTATCAGCTTTCGCAGTTACAACATCTGTCTAATGTTTATTACTCGTGTGAATTGTGGATTGAGATGTTTCTTATAAGGTAAGATGGCTTTTTAAACTGTAACATTGAAATACCCGACTAAGTGAAATTTTTTGACATATAATTTGCAGCAAAAAATCGGCCATTTTGTTTATTTATAGTTTTAATGTAGCTAATCTGACTTAAGCTATAATCTATCAAATCGTTAAGGCTTAATATTTGGTCTTCTGATTCTCGGTTAATTAGTAAAAAAAATTACGATCACACCACGGTAACCTTGGTAAATTTGTAAAAACTTGACGTGTTACGGGTACTAGAAAGGAGAAACTAAAACACAGCAAATTTACACGGAACGAAAAAGCAAGATACCGGTCATCTTCTACGTTCTTGTGGGTACAAGAAAAAATCACCTCCCCGTAGAAGATTCTGCGTACTTAAACTAATCACAAAAACAGACAAAACAAAAAAAAAAAAAAAATTGTGTTAACCACTCAGTTTTCTTATGTAATAAGGAGGCAACCGAGCAGTCGGAGCCTTATGAGTTATGGTGACTACCGACGCCCATAGACATCCTCAAACCAAGAGGTATGCAGATGCGTTTCCTCCTTTTGTTAATGTTCGTTTGTCATTGTTGATTTTAAAAGGCATGTTTTCGATCTGTAGGTCGCGACCTCCAGGGGGTCTCGAAGTCCTACTCGGGGGGTCGCCCGCTAACGGTAGAGGGAAAGAAAGAAGGTTCTGCATAACAGTAAAAACAATTACAGAAAAAAAGATGGCCTTGTTTATTTTTAAAAAATATCATGTTATCTTTCAATAATTCTAACTTTTTGACTGTCTGGTCCAAGTCGCCAGAAATTTTGAACCTGTAAAGGCAGACATGGCGAACCAGTGGCACGCGTGCCCTTATTGGCACGCGACTCAATATTTTGGGCACGCCACTATGAAGTATTAGGTAGAGACTTAGTAGATGCGCTTTTACCGGTGGAAGGGAACCGCTGTGCCGCGCTCCCGGCTGCATGAGTACCACCATCTTGCTTGTTTCTCCCGTGAAACAGCTTTGCTGTGTTTCGGAGAGAAGGGCAAGATAGGCAGTGTAATTACTGGCACCGAGACTTAACATCTTATGTCTCAGGATAGGCAACACATAAATGAGTTGCCTGGGCTCGTTTCAGGTAAACTAGTTTATGTTCATGGGCGACGTCGACCACTTACCATCAGGTGGCACGTTTGCCAGTTTGCCTATCCAAATAACATTTAAAAAAACTTACATTCATATGGCACATCTGTCTGTTTGCCTATTCAGAAACATTTAAATTTTTTTAAAGACAAACGACTATGTATGTGCACCGCATTTTTTCAATGCAGCCAAGTTGGGCCGACACGAACTGGTACCTCTCGTTCACATAACACCGGCGTAAAATGACAGCTAAACTGTCGCGTTTCGTGCGCGTTGTGAGTGTCCGGTGGCCCATTGAGGGGGATACAGAAAAGGAGGGCAACGCATCGGCATAATATCTGGTTAATGTACGGATGTGTATGGGCATCGATATTCGCCAAAAGGCTGCAGCTGCTCGTTTGCCCTCCTATGATATAAAGAATGAATGCCAGTGATTTGATAAAATTGCGGTACGCATAACTAAATTGTTCGAACAAATAAGTACAATGGTTGTAACCTGAGACCCACTCTCCATTAATAAATACCAAAACGCATTATATCTACTTTTTCAGGTTCACAATACTCTGTTTACTGGCAACATTGTCCTCAAGCATATCGAGACACACAACCTGCCATGCCTGCTTCAACAGGATATGCTACAGTCGTGACACGATCTTGAAGGCTTCCAAATTCTCCGGACAGCTGGCCATCGATAGAACCTCCAACATCGTCTACTTCCACTACCAGAAGCATACAGGAGACTTCACAGGAGCCTTCGACTTAGACAAAACTAGGTTTCAGGTGATACCGAATCTAGGATTCACCTTCGCCAAAGCTGTTGATCAACGAACAAGAGATCTATATGTTTCTGGTGTGACTGGTATATACAAGTATAATCCTATAAAGAATTCTACCGAGTTATACGGTTTGAAAGACAAAACTATCTGGCAAATGCAACACACATACAGACTTTATTACAACGAATTCAAACATAAAGGCATCTATACATATATAAATAAAAAACCAACTTTAATAACAGGAACAAATTTTGAAATAGACGATTTTGTTATAGACAAAAACAACGACACATATTTTATGAGCGATTATACGATATATATGTTAAAATATGGCGCCAAAAATGCTGATGTATTCGAAAATGAAATCTACTCTATGACCACAGACAAAAATGGAGAAGTGTATTTTAGCCAACCGTACACTAGAGGCATATACAAAATAGATTATAGAACCGGAAAGTTGGTAGAAGTGGGGGCTTTCAGAGGGACAGTTGTAAAATTTGTTTTCGACAGTGACAATCATATTATCTATTACGATGACAGTGACAGAATATATTATCTGTCGCCTACATCTAATAGATGTACAGTCAACAGAAAAGGTATCGGCAAAAGAAATAAGATGTTCTTCGCGCTATTAAATAACAGAGAAATGAAAAGAGCAAAAGATATTAAGGATACGGATAATTTGAAGAATATGCATATAAGTAAACATGACAAATAAAATAGTAAAGAATAATACAAATGAGAATTTTAAAAAACCACAATGGTATTGGTTAGAATTGCAGATTGCAATAATCGTACGTGGTCCAACCCAACGGTTGGTTCGACTAAATGAGAGGAGGTATTCGAGGATCGTCTTGACGTTTAGTTAGTCCGTAGGGGAGATAATTTATTAAGAAAAACAATATTCAGTGACAATCACTAGTAAAATGTTAATTCATTTAAAAATGTAAGTACAAACTTTGTACTACAAACAATAAAAACACATAACCGCCATGACAGCAAAATTTAGAAAATATTAGATATCTATGGTATAACTTTGGCATTTAAAATTTAAATAAAATTCTTAAATCGTTAACACTTGGCTATTTTTAATATTTATTTAATTTAGAGTTTAATAATTAAGTATGATTCATAAATGTATTAATTTTCAAAATTGCTTTGACATTCTGTTTTTCAAGAAATATTAATTGTCACTGGCAATATGCCTCAAATTGCTTTTTGACAAAAAAAAAGAAAACGTCATAAAGCCTCATGTCTTTGAATTCCCGCCTAATTTTTACTTTATTAAAGTGAAACTTTTATTACATCGTCTCAAACTTTTTCGTCTGTGTGTTGCATGACGCGTGACAGTCGGCCGCCAAGTTTTCCTAGTATAAAATTAAGATTGATAAAGCGATTTTTATACCCTTAATGGAATATTATTCCAAAAATTTTTAATTAAATGTCTATAATGTGAAAAAAAGTTTCACTTTTACCGTTATAAAACCACACAACCCTTTTTTATTGTTTGTTTGTTGGCGTAAATAACATAGTATTTATTAAAATAAATTTTCTTTATGTACTTAAAATTCTTTTTATTTCTTTAATAAACTCCTACTTATGTTTATTTATACTATGTGTATTATATTATGTGTTATCAGAACACAACTTAGAGATTTTTTTGTCAACTTTTATAGGATTCTAATTAGGACTTAGGTAGGTACTATAAAGTACAGACCACTCTATAGTCTATATCAGACCATGAACAATGTTTCGCTTATTATAAAACAATAATTATGTACTTACTTAATGTTGTTACTTGTTTAAATATATATCAACTAGCAGCGACCCCGGTTTCACCCGCTTACTTCCCATTCCCATGAGAGCACAGGGATAAATTATAGCCTATATGCTATTCTGATATATAAGCTATGTTATTATAAAGTTTCATTAAAATCCGTTCATTAATTTTTGCGTGAAAGAGCAACAAATAAACATAATTACAAACTTTCTCGTTTATAATCTTAGATACTCTTAGATATAATATAAGTAGTATATATTCCGTCGTATATTATTCTTAATCTTTTTTGTTTCTCTTCCCAAAAGGGTTACAAAACTGAATACTGAGCAAACGAAGTTTCGTTTGCCGATTAATAGATGGCTCTTTATTTCATTAACCAAATAATCGTCGTTTCCAATTTAATGTAAAATTTGCGCCTGTTGTAATAAAACCAGCAAATGCTTATGGTTGTGTTTCTTTCATCTGAGACATTCAAAGACCATTTAAAAGTTATTTCTAGTAGTTTTAGTATATGTAGTGCTAGTAATAAGATAGGAAGAGGCCATAATTCCTTTTATTTTATAGCATAGGAGGGCAAGCAAGCAGTCGAAGCCTTTTGGCGACTATCGACGCCCATAGACTTCCGCACAACCAGAGGTTATGCAGATACGTTGCCCTCCTTTTCTCTATCCCCCAATGGGTCACCGGAAACTCACAAACCGCACGAAAAGCGACAGCATAGCTGTCACTTGACAGGTACCACCCCGATCGTGCCGCCACAATTTAGATGCAAAGCAGCATTAAGAAGAGGTAGTGCCTATCTTAATGGCTTTCAAATTAAAACATTAATTAACTCAATATAAAAATACTTTTTATTACAAAAAATATAACATACATTCCTTAATCTTAAGCATAATATGAATATTTTATAACACAATATATAATATACAATATTTATAACTTAAAATAAACCGGGATATTGACTATATATTCTGTCGAGACTGATGGTCTCTTGAACAAGAGTTAAGACAACAGGGTAATGCCAAAATAGCTTCGCAAAATAAAGTACATGGTAAATATCTAGTTTTATATAGTTTTAATAGGGAAGATGACCAGCTTTATAATTTAATGTTCCTAAATTATTAGTGCTTCCGTAATAATTTAATGGTCCTAAATTATAAAGCTAGTACATAACTTACTTAGGATTATGCCTTTAGGATTATTATTTAGGGCATTATACAAGGTTGATAAAAGCGAGAGGCATTAAATTAAACCACGTATACTATGTACCATTTTCAGGCTACACACCAAACCTTAGACCAATAGAATCAATAGTTTAGTCACAGGATATTTTTAAAGTTTTAAAGGCGCTCCGGTTTGTTCGACCCGGTGAGACGCAACGTGCTGTGCGACGTTGCCTTTTAGATTCGAAGGACATTTTACAAAGGTTTACAAAGAGTTTTTACGTTTTATTTTGACTATTCACGTATTTAAGTTCTTTGAAAAAAAAATTTTTATTGCTCTTAAACAATTTTTTTATAGTTTCGGATTAATCGTAAGCATGTGTAGTATATGTAGTTTAATTTAATGCCCCTGGTTTTTATCAACCTTGTATAATAGGGGTGGGGAGAGTCTTTGTTTTGCTAATTTATGATGACATGGGGGATGGGGCAGTCTATATAGTGATTACGTCAGCAGTAGTTATTTATTTTGTACACATGGCAACACACACATTATATAATTGTAAGAAATCTGCTTACCTATGTAATATTTGAACGACCCCTTACCCATATTTCATATATTTATCAATTACCCAGTGTTCAAATATATTCGATTTGGATGGCAGATATGAAAGATCGCTCGCTGTACTCCGATTAAAAATTATATAAAAATATAAAATGGAGTAAAACATTCGGCTGGAAATTAAAATAGTGAACAAGTTATTTATTTGGGAAAGAAACAGTTAAAAAATCTTAAAACACGTACAAATACAGAGATAATTATTTAGAGTATTATAAACTCTATTGTGCAGTTTCATAAATATTCCATATGATCGCATATTAGTACACGTATATTGTAATACATATAATTAATAAATATACATCATCAATAAATTTTATACTATATAAAATTAATAAACAATAAAAATTATACAAAAAAAACGTACAGCCAAAGAATTCCATATATTTCAGTAAAAACCAACATTATTATAGTTATTTAATAAATTAATTTAGTCATATTTATTTTTAGTTAAAATATTTATGTATTCATTACGTCAAAATACACAAACAAACTCATATAGCACAAGAGTTAAAACCATAGAAAACATTCATACTGAATTTTAACGCCCTGTCATAAATATAATTATAACACAGACAGTTTTCTTCGCTTGCACCTTCTTTCCTTCCAGATATTTTTGAAAATCCTGGAATACTGAGCTAAAGGCTTAAGGCTTCGCTTCTATCTGAAAAATTAAATTTTTAGATACTAAAATACCTTGTGAAGTGGTGGAAGTTCGTGTAGAGTTCGCCAAATAATAAAAATATTATAATAAATTTGACAATAATAATTCACAGTGCCAACACTGATATAGCATAAAACATAATAAATTTAACATTGGCAAAATCAATTGAGATCACAGATGAAATACATACACACTATTAATTATTATTGTGTGCTTTGAGAAGCAACTGAACAGTATAGAGATACTGCAACAATAAAAAAAAATAATGCGTACAAAGTACACATGTCAGAAGTGAAACTTATTTGGCAAACTAATTTTTAAATCTCGTTTATATTTATACTAATCTAAAGCTTACAATTCTGAGACTTGCGATGCAACGTTCGCTCTATCTCACTCTCTCTTTCTTGATCTTTCTCACTCGCTTGCTCCCTACTCTCACTCCATGGCTATGTGCTTCATGCTACGTTCGCTCTTTCTCACTCTCTCTCAATCGGTCTCAATCCTCTCTCCCACTTCTTGGACAAGAAAATTGCACATTTTCGTGACGTTTCATCCGTAAAAATATTACCCTCATGCGCGCAAAGAAGTTTCACTTCAAAAAACGAACGAACAGATTCTCATCATAGATGTACCCATAAAGACATGACATATTTAACAATGACAGAATGTTGCTAGTCGTACATTACATTCGGCGTCTTCCCGCGTCTTGTTCGCCATTGTCTCTGGTTTGTACTCGTTTTCCAGGCCAAAGAACTGTAAAGAGTTTGTTAAGGTAATTAGAAACATATAACTGGGGACGGGGGTTGCTTAGGTAGGAGTCTACCCTTTTTTCCTTCTTTTTGTCGGGAAATGCCTTTAGGCATACCCCGGAGGGGAGGGGGGACTCCCCAGGCGGGTATGTGATACTCGCTGCGCCCGAAAGATGGAAAGGTGATCGCAGCTCTACCCACTAAACCCGGCGAGTGCCACCAATGTCGCCTTTGGCGAGGTGCCCCGAATCTGTTAAGCAAACAGGGCACCTCGACGGCTAGTTAGTCCTTCAAGGGACCGACGCCACCTCCACAGGGGGGTTGTTCCGCATCACAAAACAACCCCTCCCAACGTCGGGACAGTGCAATGGGGTGAGATTCCCATCCTCACCCCTTATTCCCTCCTACGCCTTTGTCCCTCTTCTTATAAGAGGCGTACAAAGAGCAGCCCCCTCCGTTCACTTGGCGTCGCCCAAGGCGCTGGGTTCACCTTAGGCTACTGGTACTGAGCCACACCGCCACGACAAGGCTTGATCGTGGTGGGGACAAGGAATAGACCCTGACGCAAAAATGACCAGAACATCTTTACCCAACCCATTTAGATGCTTAAGGCCACATCAGGCACATAAGACTAAGTTAAACCACTGTTCACCCATAAACATATTGAGCTCACATGGGGCTAGCCATTATAGTGGAAGACCCAGGCATCAAACATGCCATGGTTGATGACATGATGATGATGATGATGATCGTAAGAGGTAGTGCCATGCTGTTTTACAGCCGAACTGGGCCGGCACGACCGGGGTGGTACCTCTCGCTCACATAAAACCGGCGTCTAGTGACAGCTTTGGTGTCGCGTTTCGTGCGGTTTGTGAATTTCCAGTGGCCCATGGGGTGGGATAGGAAAAAGGAGGGCAATACATCTGCATAACTTTTGGTTATGCGGATGTCTATGGCCGTCAGTAGTCACCATAAGACTCCGACTGCTCGGTTGCCTCCTTGTGACATAAAAAAAGGGCATTCGAGTTTTTAGCAGTGCACCAGTGCCAGTGTGGCAAGGTGTTTCGATATTCTAAGAAAAGTAAGTGAATGAAATTTTAGTATGTTGTTTTTCATCATGTATTCTTACGAACCGAGATAGGAAAATACGATTAGTAAAAATTTCCCCGATAGATATAAATTCTAAAGTAGTGTCCATTTTGTTTTTATTTTTTGCTAATTAGTCTGGATCTATAATTGTGTTCATACTTCAAAATTTTCAGAAACGAAAGTGATGCTACTTATCAAGCGAATTGGGAAAAAGCATTTTTTTTTTCGGAAGGACTAGACTTTTCGGCCTGATGGCCTTTAAGCTCAATCGGTATAGTAAGTGAGCAGATGGCTATAGAAATATTCCAAAGGGGGACGGACACCCTGAAGTTAGCTATAGTCAACATTATTTTATATAACAATTTTCACATAGTGACAGTATAGACGTCAGAAGAAGATATAGTTTTTAACTACACAATAAGCAAAAAGGTTACAGTGTAATGAAATTGTATTATGTATTATTTTCGGGTCATAATTGATGAGTTTTCTGGTTTGGGTTGGCCATCATACAAGATATGGGGCCCTTCTGAGTTTCGTTCTATCCGAAACAGTAACAGTTTTTGGTAGAAATAAGATAGTGGTATTTACGAAAAAGGGCAATCTACGTTTATCTACCACATAAAGTTAGTGAGAGATAAGATAAAAACCACAGATATTTGAAATAAGTTTAAAATATTTCTATGAAAAACCTAACAGATATTTTCTCTTTGAAAGTCATATGTAAGTAATCACTGCCAAGTTTAGTCCAATAGTTGAAATGAATTAGAAAATAAATTAAATAAGTGCCCAAAATCAACAAACTAAATAAATTTGTAGTCTGGATTATATCGCGGTTTATTAAGAGTACCTGGATGACCTGGATTTTTTTTTTTTTTAAATAAAATGACATTTTCTAAAAATGATTCCTAGCTAGATCGATTTATCGCCCCCGAAACACCTAGTATACAAAATTTCATGAAAATCGTTGGAGCCGATTCCGAGATTCCAATTATATATATATATATATATATATACAAGAATTGCTCATTTAAACATATAAGATTTTAACATGGCCGACGTGTCTTGATACTTCACAGCAATTACCATGGTCACGGGAAAACTAAAACATCTATAGATTCCGTAACAGTTGTTTCATTATATTTGACTTAAACCCATTTAAACATTAGAAAACTAAACACAACACAAATTACCTTCAAAATTTCCAAATTTGACATATGATCACCGGGTCCCGACTGAACAAAATGGCTGACGTTCTTCCCGCCATTTTGAACCAAAAGCGCGCCACCGGTTTGCACCCAGTCACCTTTTAAATCGCCACCTAAACCTATTTATAGAAATAAAAACACGCATTACAAAAAAAATGTTTATAACGGATTACAAAAAATAAGTTATTGAAGAAAAAGATTTATTGGTGAAATATTTTTTCATTTTGAAAAAAAAAAAAAATTGTAGACTTGAGTTTGAAGACTTGTTAGATTTTGAAGACGTGACAAGAGTTTGAAGAATCTCACTAAAAACATCAGAATAACTAGAATAACTAGAAGAACTACTTATAAAGGATCATCGAGCATACAACCGGAATAGAGCGGTCATGTTAAATGTGTTTTGTATGAAAACAAATACCGCCGTGCTGCTACGCTGCGCCGGTTCTGCACTCTGATTGGCCGACTGGCCATTGATGATGATTGGCCGATGGGACGATGATATAGATCACTGGTTGGTTAAATTTCTATTACGTCAGTGACACATCACTGACCAGTTTCGAAACATTATGACTCACGTTACCGCTCTATTCCGACTATATACTCGATGTACCCATGACAACACAATAATCGTTAAAAATTGTTTTATTACACCAATAAAAAGAGCCACCATCGCAGAACTATGAAATGATTTTGCACAAATATTTATAGGTAGTTTTTATTGGAAAACATTGAGATGATATCTGCATATCTGATAATTTAGAAATAAAATTATAGAGTTCCCTAGCTTGATTTTGAAGCTAACATGCCTTTAAGAGTCGAGAGTCAGCACATAGGTTAAACTCTCGCTAAATTTCGAGGAGATATTCAACATGTCTTATCTACTACCTACCCATGCTCTGCCCCTTGGAGATGGCCTTCCTTGACTGCTTCCAGAACAGCGAGGTAATGATGGTGACCACGTTGAACCTCTTGAAGCCCAGCTTCTGGTAAGTGGAAAGGCTCTCCACGCAGTAGAGATCTAAAAAAGAAAAAAACCCAAAAAATCCTAAGATGTGTGTAAGTATATTGTTGGGGGAAGTCAGATCTTACAGACTTGAAAAAAAAGAGCCTTGCTCTTGTCGGTGGAGTAATCACCAATCCTTCTTTCTCTCAGCCAAAATTTTGAAGGATGAATTGAGGGAAAGAGAGGAAGAGGTAGATGAAGAAGAACTAAGGGCAGATCAAGGAGAAGGTACAGCTCGTATCGTATCAGGAGAAGATATTGGCAGAGAGAAGGAAAAAACATTATCACGCGTAACTCATGGGCATCAACGGTTCTAGGAGAGAAGAATAAGCAGACAAAGATATAAAGAGATCATAGGATGGAATGTCTCCTCGAAATCAAGCGAGGAGGGTGTGGGCCGAATTCACCGATGCGCTGGCCCAATGGTTGGTGAGCATCACACACCTTCAAAGACTTTTAATCTCATCAGGCATGTGTTTCCTCACGATAGCGATGGTCTCATTTTTTCAGGTCCTCGTAGAAATTTAGAAAAATCAAGGCACCACAGGGCCAAAACGGCTGAACTGATTTGGCTGAAAGTTGAAATGGTGATAGCTTATACCTTGGATTAGGACATAGGCTATAAAAATAATCGTCATCAATCCGGATATGGTTGTAAAACTACGTTAACGCAGGCGAAGCTGCGGGCACCGGCTATTTTTTAATATCATTTTAAAAATAGATCTATCTATGAGGGAGGCCTATGTGCAGCAGTGGACGGATAGAAGCTGATGATGATGATGATCTCATCTAGTACCTACCTATAACAGGTCTTACGAACTCACCAGGGTGTTAACATGCTGTGACTGTTCATTAATATTTATGATATACATTAGAATATAATTTGTAGACGTTTATTATTATTTATTCTCAACGTTTCATGGTAAATTGCATTATCACATTATTATTGTATAATAGTGAAGAAATTAATTATAATACTAAAATCAAAATGTGTACATAATATAATATTATATCCAATTTTATTTTATTTTTTTTATGTTAATTGGATAGGCAAACCGGCAAACGTGCCACTTGATGGTAAGTGGTCGACGTCGCCCATGAACATAAACCAGTTTACCTGGAACGAGCCCAGGCAACTCATTTATGTGTTACTTATCCTGAGACATAAAATGTTAAGTCTCGGTGCCAGTAATTACACTGCCTGTCTTGCCCTTCTCTCCGAAACACAGCAAAGCTGTTTCACGGGAGAAACAAGCAAGATGGTGGTACCCATGCAGCCGGGAGTGCGGCACAGCGCTTCCCTTCCACCGGCAATTATACGGGAGCACTGATAAAATCCGCAGAAGTTATTTCATTAACAAGTGAAACGCGTAAACATTATAATTTATAATATAACTTCTTTATAATTTATAACTATAAAATATATCGGACGAAGTGTTGATCGGCCATCAACCAGGTGGGAAGACGATCTCCGCGCAGTGGTCGTATTGGATGCGAGTGACGAGGGATCGGCCGTCTTGGAGTTCATTGAAAGACTATGTTCAGCAGTGGACGGATAAAGGCTGTTGATGATGATGATACCGGTCTCTTTTCGGGCCGGAAAACTTTTTTGTTTGGCGGGATCCGAACCCGCTACCTCCGGCTTGAGCGCCAACGCGCTATACCATTGTTCCACAGATATAATGAAGCTACGGAGCTGTGAAGGCAGAAGCTAGTAACTTTATAATGACAGGCTATGCAAGTTATTGTTGCATAACGCTTACAATAAAATTAAATGCGCAGTTAAAATCGTAACCACATAACTATGCACATCGTACGCATCAAGTCACATACACACATACACAAACATATGTTGGGGCAACTCACACACAAACATCTGATCCCAAACTAGGCACAGCCTGTTCTTATGGCAACCAGACAACTGATATATACTTATATATTTCTAAATACATACATATTATAGATAAACGACACCCAGACATAGAACAAATGATCATGCTCAATACACAAACATTTGTCCTGGGTGGGGATCGAACCAACGACCTTCTGGTTTAGCAGTCAGGGTCACTAACCACTAGACCAACAGGCCAGTCAAATATGCACATCTATGATAAAAAACACAACGTTAACCTACGGTCTAACCTAGTCATCGTTAGCTCGTAAGAAATTATGTTGTGCTGATTGAATTATACATTTTTTTACACACGTGATACTGGTACTACACTGGACAATATCAATGAACGTCAAGATGGCTGATTCCCCGACACACCCAACTAGGACGCAGGTCTACCCACTAAAACCCGTCGAGAGCCACCAATGCCGCCTTTGGTGAGGTGCCCCGGATCTAGAAACAAACAGGGCACCTGTTCTTTAGTCCCCTCTTCTTATAAGAGGGATACAAAGAGCTCCCTCGGCTCAATTGGCTTCGCCCAAGGTGCTGGGCTCACCCTAGGCTACTGAGCCCCACCGCCACGTCAAGGCCTGAACCATGGTGGGGACGTGTGAGCCTTAGAATCACCCATCCTCACCCCTTGCCCCCTGCTCTTCTGTCCCCTCTTCTTATTAGAGGATGTACCGTATATACTTTCATCTTCATTACTGTTAATTTGAAGTTAAAAACGGACACTTCAATTTTATTTATCAGTATAAATGTATAGATAATGTATAGGATCTACTTCATCATTATCATCATCATCCTCTATCCACAGCTGAACATAGGCCTCCCTCAATGAACGCCAAGACGACCGATTGCCACTCGTATCCAACACGGACCGGACACTGCACGGATCGCCTACTCACCTATCTACTTACCTCCATCGAAATAATTCCCTTTGATAAACTCCTCTGAACCTTCCGCCTCCACGCCCACTCCTATCAGCTTCACGTCGTGCTTCTGCAGGACTGGATATATCTCGCCCAACTGGAAATCAAAAGCACTACAGTACAAGCCAGTACATGCCATATACAAGGTTGATAAAAGCGGGAGGCATTAAATTAAACCACATATACTACACATGCTTACGGTTAATACGAAACTATTAAAAACACTTTATGAGCGAAATTAAAAAAAAATTCAAAGAACTTAAATACGAGAATAGCTAAAGTAAAGCGTAAACATCCTTTGTAAAATGTCCACTGACCTTCGAATCTAAAAGGCAACGTCGCACAGCAAGTTACGTCGGCGCGGCACAGGGTGCGTCTCACCGGGTCGAGCAAAGCGGAGCGGCTTTAAAACTTTAAAAATATCCTGTGACTAAACTATTGATTCTATTGGTCTAATTTTTGGTGTGTAGCCTGAAAATGGTACATAGTATATGTGGTTTAATTTAATGCCTCTCGCTTTTTTAACTAGACTTTGTTGTCTGGTACAGGTGTAAAGAAAATCAATATGGTTCTTTCTAGTTGAAACAAACACAAGGAAACACGGGACCCAGTATTACAAAAATAGCACTAAACTCACAATAAAGCCTATTGAATATTTATTTTTCAATTATCTCCATAAATGACGAAGTTATGATACTTTTCCCGTTCGCTTTAAAACTTCTCGTCGCGTGACCTCTGACGTCACAAGTCTCGTCCACGGACCGCGACTCGCTCGCTCGAGTCGAACTACCACCTTACCTATACCGTTGACCCGGTGAGACTTGTGACGTCACAGCAAATGCTCCGCGCGTTCGTTTTGTCATTTTTCAAGTTATTATAATAATTCTTTCACCATATATATTATAATTTCTTAGTCTTACAATTTATATAAGAATTGAATGTTGTTAATTGTATTGTTGTAACAATAGAAACTTTTAAATGACAAGTGAGAGTTAAAAATCATCGGCAAAATTTGTTGCAGACTATCTTTACGACATCAGAAAAACATGCAGATATCTTTTTCATTTTTATGAGGTGGCAAAAAAATCCTACAAGATTGCCGCCCAAAAAACCGGCCTAAAAACACTGCCAATAATAAGCCTTACTTTCTATGATACATGTGGCGGACCAATCAGCGCCACAGTACTGAATCGCGCTATCGAAGTTCCACAGGTCAGCGGTATATATACAACAGCTGAAACGAGAGTAAGTGGGTTTCGGCCTGGCCGAGCATAGCATCTCGCTCGGTCGGAGATCTCCCTTTGTGGCTTCCCACCTACAATCCCACATACATAAGAAAAATGCCAGGCGTGCCACATGCTGGTAAGTGGACAGCCTAGCCCATGAACAAACCTAGTTTACCTGGAACTAGCCCAGGCAACTCATTCATGTGTTGCCTGTCCTGAGATGTAAGAAGGTCTCGTGGTCGGAAATCGTAAAGTACCTACAGTAGTCCTATTCTATCAACGACTCGAAATAGAAATAGAAGTCAAATTTTTAAATCGATTTCGAGTTGTGAACAAGCACAGAGGGTTTGGAAGAAATATTTAGTAATAAAAAGTGTACCTCTTTAGCCCACAGTCGACATAGCATGCAGCCCCATCGTCGGAAGAATATGATGGCAACATTCTGATCCTTCCAGAAGCTACTCAACTCCACCGTCTGGAAAAAACGATATTTGAGTATTATTATAATACTGTGTGGTCACTGCTTCGACAGCGGTATTCCGATTGCTAATTTTCGCCGAGTGATATAGTTTATTAAGCTATACTATGTCCCTCAGTGATAACGAAATAGAGCGACGTATACAGACAGGGTTATTTGTAAAACATTAGAGACCTCGCAGGGCTATCTAGCCAACATCATAAACACAATATTTTTTCTCCGAGGTTGTTTTCATAGACAAATAAATAGATACTAATTTAATTCTCCGCTTAAAGCACAGCTAAAATGTTACTAACTCTCGCGCATTACAGGAAAATCGCGAGGTTGGGGGCGGAGGGCACTAATGCGAAACATAGACCTACAAATGTATCGACATCGCAATGAAATCTCGAAGATTTTTTTTTAATATTGAGTTACATATTGTTTTATAATGTTTACGCGAATTTCACTCATCATAATGAAACAATTTTTACGGATTTTATCGCGGTTTATTAAGATTTTTACAAGCCAGACGTTTGGGATACCTTACACCATATTAAAATTCGAATAATTTTCCTAATATTGAGTTGTGTCAAAAGTATATAACATACAACAAGCAAAGTATACAACAATAATTATAATTTACGTGAGTTGGATAGAATGACGAACCACGCGATGGCAAGGTGTCAACGTCGCCTGAATATAAATGTGATATAAACGAGTTAACTCAGGCAACACATTTATGTGTTGCCTATCCTGAGACATAAGATGTTAAGTCTCGGTGCCAGTAATTACACTGCCTGTCTTGTCCTTCTCTCCGAAACACAGCAAAGCTGTTTCACGGGAAAAACAATCAAGATGGTGGTACCCATGCAGCCGGGAGCGCGGCATATCGCTTCGCTCGCACCGGTAAATCGTTCCTTTTGTATTATTTTATCGCCGTTTTATAATTTACATTAAATTGTAGAATGTGTACGTTGTTATATGTATTTAATTGTTTGTTCATGCAGTTTAATTGTGTGAAAGATATTATTATTATTATATTCTAGAAAACCGGTCTGTGGTTCCACCATCTTATATATAATCTGTTTATGTTGTGTTCCTCAAAATAACAAAATGGAACCTTATTTTGTCTGTCTGTATTACAAACCAAAATCTACAGGGCCGACTTTCCCACTGGGCACTCTGGGCACGTGCCCAGGGCCCCAAGATCCATGGGGCCCCATAATTTCTATCAGAATATGATTAAGTGATATTACAAAAATAATTGCTGTTTAGAATACCTAGTACTGCCCTTATTACTAGGTTTATTCTTCTCTAGTACAAAAATCGGGCTCACAGATCTTAAAGTTGTTGTTTTCGTCGGGGCCCCAACAATTTTTACGGATTTTATCGCGGTTTATTAGATTTTTACATTTTAACCGACTTCAAAAAAGGTGGAGGTTTCTCAATTCGACCGTATATAATATTTTGCAACTTGAAAATGAGAGGTATATAAACCCCCCCCCCACCACCACCACCACCACCATCACCATCACCAAAGTTCAAACCTTGTCATCGCGGTGGGGCTCAGGCTTATGGTGAACCCAGCAGTTTGGGCGAAGCAAATTGAACCGAGAGAACTGCACTTTATATCCCTCTTATAGGGGACAAAAGAGCAGGAGGGGATAAGGGACGAGGATGGGAACCTCACCCCATTGCACTGTCCTGACCTATGTCCTGTACAATGGGGTGAGGTTCCCGTCCTCACCCTTGCCCCCTGCTCTTTTGTACCCCACAAAGAGCCCCCTCGGCTCAATTAGCTTCGCCCAAGGTGCTAGGCTCACTCTAGGCTACTGAGCCCCACGGCCACGACAAGGCCTGATCCATGGTGGGGATAATTAGATTGCCTGTATTGCTGTTTATTGTAATTGACATAATTAGGTATAATTGGTAGCAATAGTTGTTTATCACGTACAGAAAGACAAGCTGGACTTAAGACTCTGACATTTCTATGAGATTTTTTTTTACCGCTCGAAGTTTTTACCTCGTTTGTTATGTGCATATTTAAAAGCGGATTATTTCATCCTTTTCTCTGGCTAGTTTTTTTTTTATAGCAGGGCAAACGAGCCGTCGAGGTAATAGTAATGCTGCTTGCAGGCGAATTGGGCTGGCATGACTGGGTGTGATGACTCCGGTGTTATATGAGCTGCGAGAGGTACTACACCTCTCGCAGCTCATATAACACCGGAGTAAAGTGATAGCTATGCTGTCACGTTTCGTGCGGTGCGTGAGTTTCCGATGGCTCATTGGGGTGATAGAGAAAAGGAGGGCAACGCATCTACATAATTTCTGGATGTGCGGATGTGTATGCTATTAAAAAACCTTTCACTCCCTGCGGTCATCCCGAGCTATGACCGTCGTGAGAACATATGGTAGGTGTTCCTCTCCTTCCGCGACTCCACACCCCCCCCCCCCACCACCACCACCACCACCATCACCATCACCAAAGTTCAAACCTTGTCATCGCGGTGGGGCTCAGGCTTATGGTGAACCCAGCAGTTTGGGCGAAGCAAATTGAACCGAGAGAACTGCACTTTATATCCCTCTTATAGGGGACAAAAGAGCAGGAGGGGATAAGGGACGAGGATGGGAACCTCACCCCATTGCACTGTCCTGACCTATGTCCTGTACAATGGGGTGAGGTTCCCGTCCTCACCCTTGCCCCCTGCTCTTTTGTACCCCACAAAGAGCCCCCTCGGCTCAATTAGCTTCGCCCAAGGTGCTAGGCTCACTCTAGGCTACTGAGCCCCACGGCCACGACAAGGCCTGATCCATGGTGGGGATAATTAGATTGCCTGTATTGCTGTTTATTGTAATTGACATAATTAGGTATAATTGGTAGCAATAGTTGTTTATCACGTACAGAAAGACAAGCTGGACTTAAGACTCTGACATTACTATGAGATTTTTTTTACCGCTCGAAGTTTTTACCTCGTTTGTTATGTGCATATTTAAAAGCGGATTATTTCATCCTTTTCTCTGGCTAGTTTTTTTTTTATAGCAGGGCAAACGAGCCGTCGTGGTAATAGTAATGCTGCTTGCAGGCGAATTGGGCTGGCATGACTGGGTGTGATGACTCCGGTGTTATATGAGCTGCGAGAGGTACTACACCTCTCGCAGCTCATATAACACCGGAGTAAAGTGATAGCTATGCTGTCACGTTTCGTGCGGTGCGTGAGTTTCCGATGGCTCATTGGGGTGATAGAGAAAAGGAGGGCAACGCATCTACATAATTTCTGGATGTGCGGATGTGTATGCTATTAAAAAACCTTTCACTCCCTGCGGTCATCCCGAGCTATGACCGTCGTGAGAACATATGGTAGGTGTTCCTCTCCTTCCGCGACTCCACACCCCCCCCCCCTATCTCCAGAGGAGAGTGCCAGATGGCACGTCGCCGTCGAGACCCCGTGGATGTCCACAGCTCCCGCTCACACTGGGCTGACGACTTGTAAAACACCGCTGGGGCTTAGTGGGTAGAGTCTGCGTCCACCTTACCATCTTCTCGGGCTAAAGAGTCCCACATAATCCTCAGGTCCGGTGGTATGTATAAGGGAATTCACTAGCGAGAACCAAAAAGGCAACTCATCTATGTGTTGCCCATCCTGAGACATAAGATGTTAAGTATAGGTGCCCGTAATTACACTGCCTATCTTGCCCTTCTCTCCGAAACACAGCAAAGCTGTTTCACGGGAGAAACAAGCAAGATGGTGGTACCCATGCAGGCGGGAGCGCGGCACAGCGCTTCCCTCCCACCGGTAATGTATCATACGTATCTAATAAATAAGTTGTAATATTTTATATGTACACTAGCTGTTGCCCGCAGCTTCGCCCGCGTTTATTTTTAAAATTTGAGGGGTTGACCACCCTTATCACTTAGGGGTATGAAAAATAGATAGTAGCCGATTCTCAGACCTACTGAATACGCATATAAAATTTGGTAAAAATCGGTGAAGCCGTTTCGGAGGAGTACGGTAACAACTAACATTGTGACATGGAAATTTTATATATAAGAAGACAAGATAAAGAATAAATAAATAAATAAAATGCGAGGTAGTCAGTTCGAATCCCGCTAACAATTGCACTTATAAACAACGTGTTCCAGAATTGTAAATATAATTAATTCAGATGAATAACTAGCGGTTCAACAAGTAAAAGCCGTGTTTCGGTAGACGAAGGGTTGGGAAGAAGATCTCCTAACAGTAGCCGTGTTCTCGGACTCGTAGTCCGTGTTGGATGCGAGTGGCGAGGAATCGGTCGTCTTGGCGTTCATTGAAGGAGGTCTATGTTCTTCAGTGGACGGATGGAGGCTGAAGAAGATGATGATGATGAACTAGCGGTTTTCTGCGGCTTTACCAGCATAAAATAAAATCGACTTAATTTTTTGCATTAAAATTGATTAAAATACTTTTTCTCAAAATTATGTAGCTCAATAATTGCGCTTTCACAGGCAAAATAATATGCGTCTGGTAGTTCTGGTGATTGACGAGAACAAACAAACAAACAAACTCATCAACATTTTCCATAAGTGTAGAATATATTAACTAGTACAATACTTATACAGCAGGATTTCTTTTTACAAGGCCTTAGCATACAGGATCTTAGAACACAACACCGGCTAAGCGAACTCACGCGAAAAACGCTTTCACTTGCAAAATAATTTAATTAATGAAAAAATCATAGATATAGCTTACCTCGCCTGTCGTGAGATTTTTTACTTTATCTGACCCGAACGCTGAAATATCTGACATTTTATATTTTGTTTTTATTTCTCTGAATACACAGCTAGGTAATGGCAACTAAGAACTGTATGTAATCATTACAGTAGAGTACAGACTTCAAACTGTTACCTAACTAACGTTGCCAATCTCACAGTGTAATTTCCCTTATTTTATGCACGTGGCACGTTTGCCAGTTTGCTTATCCAACTAACATAAAAAAGACTACCGACGGCCACATACATCCGTACTACCAGAGATTATGCAGATGTGTTGCCCTCCTTTTCCCTATCCCCCAATAGGCCAACGGAAACTCACAAACCGCACGAAACACGACAACATAGCTGTCACTTGACGCCGGTGTAATGAGCGGGAGGTACCACACCGGTCGAGCCGGCCCAACTCGGCTGTTTAGCAGCATAGCACTACCTCTTACTTGTGTTTTTCCCCACAAATGTGTACTCAGTAGTAGATGAAATGCTTGGAGTATTGGTAAAACTATTCCTATGTCTCAGCACAAACGGGCCACCGACCACAGCCACTAGTGTCCAGCGACAGCAACTTTTTCATATATTTTGCTTAGACACGCCGCACACGTTTAGCCTGCAGCGACCGCTGGCCACCAGTGGCTGTGCTCAATGGCCCGTTTGCGCCGAGCCTATTTCTTTCAAACAGCTATATTGTGTTAATATAAAAAACCGAAAACCATAACCAGCGCCGAGACAGGTCTTGGTAGGTTAGGATGACAAGTTGCCCTAATTATTAAGGGCTAGCTCCGAAATAAACTTACTTTCATAGATGACGTAGACCATGTCTAAAAGACTCAGATAACAGAAGAGAAGATATTAAATCGACGACCTCTGTGATTCAGTGGTTAGCAAGTTGGCGCTCAAGCCGGAGGTAGCGGGTTCGATGTCAATGAAAATCTATGTTCCTGGGTCATGGGTGTTTATTAAATATGTGTATTATATAAAAAAAATCTTAAATATGTGTATAGTATAAAAAAGCACGTTGGCGCTCAAGCCGGAGGTTGCGGGTTCGAATCCCGCCCGGGAACAAAAAAAATCTGTGTTCCTAGGTCATGGATATGTATTATATAATAAAAAATCTTAAATATATGTATAGTATAAAAGTATTAAATATATTTCCGTTGTCTGGTACCCGTAAAACAAGTTCTTCAAGAACTTACTCGGGACCAGATTGACGTGGTGTGAAAGCGTCCATAGACATTATTATTAAAAATAGTAATTTAAAGTAAATCCCTACTTATCTATGTTCCCCACACAACTCCAGTTCCCAAATAAAATACTATCGAGATAAAGTTTCCCTTAGTTTGGGGAATTTTCCACTAATTGGCAACCCTTTTACCACGCCAGTAAACACGCATGCGCAGTAGGTAACATAATATGCGTTCTACTGTCATGGGATTTAAACCGATAGAAAAATATTCAATATCTAATCTGTATATTGATTAATCTATATAATTTGATTTACTTATTATTATTATTATTATGTATTATCAAGGGATATTAAGATAACTTTACAGACGTCTCAAACTCTTTACTGCAATTATTTGTTCGTGAACTTTATATGAATTTTATCAATTGCAATCAATCTAATCTATTTTATAATCATATTACCAAATGAGATTACCGGTGGGAGGGAAGCGCTGTGCCGCGCTCCCGACTGCATGGGTACAACCATCTTGCTTGTTTCTCCCGTCAAACAGTTTCGGAGAGAAGGGCAAGACAGGCAGTGTAATTACTGGCACCGAGACTTAACATCTTATGTCTCAGGATAGGCAACACATAGATGAATTGCCTGCATGGGCTATTTCTAGGTAAACTAGGTTCATGGGCGACGTCGCCCACAAATTTTAAATTACCGGCTTAATGCAGACATTTGAAAACCTCATTGGCCTATCAGCCGCCTCTCGGCAGTCGTATGACAAGGGCGTCGAGTATAAAATCTGATATAGTAGTAATGTTAGACATAAAATTTTGAAACTGGTCAGTGATTTGTCAATGACGTTATACCAATTCAACCAACCAGTTATCTAGCTGTATGTACGTCCCATCGGCCAATCATCCACCAATGGCCACCAGTCGGCCAATCAGAACACAGAACCGGTGCAGCGTCGCAGCACAAATTTGACAAAATTTATTTTCATACAAAGCCCATAACATTACCATAAGGACTACATACGAATCTCATATTTATTTTGGGGTGTGAGCACAGCAGGGGCGTAGCTACCGCCGTATGTGCCGTATCAATTATACGGGGCCCCGGGACCACGGGGGCCCCCGACGTGCATAAGCAAAAATATAAAAAACCTGATACTATGGTCATAGAGGCAGAAACTTTAGAAATCATCATCAACTATAAATGATTTAATAAATCCGTTTACTGAAAAAAGGCAAGGTGAGAGTATATTTAATTTGAATTGTTTGTAAAAAATGTGGGAAAAGGGACAGATAGATTTTGAATTATGATAATTAAATATTTCTTTAAATTTTATGCAAACATTTTTTTCTTTAGTGAGAAATCTTTACCCTTCATAAGGGCCCCAAAGAATTTTTTATACGGGGCCCCGCCATGGCAGGCTCCGCCACTGGAGCACAGCAAGCTGTCATATGATGATCATAGTAAACCTGTAAACAACTTTTTTTGTTTTGCTCGGGAAATGCTCCAATCTTCAGACGGGTATGTGGGACTCGCTGCGCCCGAAAAATGATAAGGTGGACGGATCTCTACCCACTAAAACCCGGCGAGCGCCACCAATGCCGCCTTTGGTGAGACACCTCGCCCCTTGTCACCCCTGCTCTTTTGTCCCCTCTTCTTAAATTAGGGTACAAAGATCAGCTCCCTCGGCTAAATTGGTTTTGCCCAAGGTGCTGGGTTTACCTTAGGCTACTGAGCTCCACTGCCACGACAAGGCTTGATCCATGGTGGGGTAACCTGTAAAAATAAATATGAGTCCAATAAGGGGTCATCCACAAATAACGTCACACGTTAAGGGAAGGGAGGGTGTCAACGAAGTGTGACATTGTGTGACAAGGTCTTGTTCACGAGTCTCGTAAACAAGACGTTCATAGAATTGATAATGTCGAAATATCGAGCTCCGCGAAATAAAAGTGAAAAACATTAAACATGGTAAATATCCCGTTTAAAAAAAAGCAACAAGGACAGGTAAGGGCCCCCCTTACCAAGAAAAAAATCATGAAATTCATGGACGTAATTTATGGATGGCCTCTAAGGCAAAGTCGCGAGAAACCGCTAATCACTGCAGGTTGCTAGTAAAATTTAATATTCAAAGAATGACATAGGCAATTAGGAAACTGAGGCACATAGCCCTAGTTTGTTTATGAACAGGCCTAACATAATAATACACGCAATACGCCTCAGTAATACGCTACATTTATTTCTGACGCCTTCAATACATTCATAGCAATTTCACATAGATGTGTTTGTTTTTCTGTTTTATCACACTAACTGGAAAACGGTAAACCACCCATTGTAAAAACTATTAAGAAGAAAAACCAAAAGTATCTGTTTTTGTGAATTGTGTTAGTATTTACTCAAGTCTTGTATTAGTTAAACGGCTCTCAAAAAAATACATCATTACTTTTTTAGTGTTACATTTGTACATACATAATTATTATAATATACATTTATCGCTTTATACGCTATCAGACTGTACTTACATGTAGTTTTTAAACATATTTAAATTTGTAAAATCTAAAAATAATATCTAATAAGTATCTAATAAAAGAAATACAGGAAATTCTTTATGTTCTACAATATATGAAAATAAAAAAATGCCAAAATACTTTTTTAATATTTGTCAATGGGATTTACACTATAAATAATTAATATTAATTATCGTGTAAATAAAGCTGTTCACAAACATATTCATTGATCATAATATTATAGTATTGGTCAATTATTATTTATTAGTGAAAACGTTGTACTTATTGTAAAAAATATCGATAATAAACCGCGATTATTCATCAACAAAAACTTCAAATAGATAGATTAATGTTGCCAAAATGTTGTGTTTTGTACAATATTTATAGCTTAAAAAATAAACTGTTATTTATTAATAAACACATCATGAGTAATAAGCTTGGGAGCATGTAAGTGGAAAAGGATATGAGTATATTTATTGAAACGTAGGGACTGGTTAAAATGTTCACAAAATATTTGCTGCTAATGCTGTTTTCTAATTACAAAAAAAGTGGAGCACATGAAAAGCATGAGCATTTAATAGATTTTATGTTGCTCTGACGTACATATATGTAGTTTTTTTTATATGTAATAAAAATCCTTAGAAACTGTATATTTTTCTTAAACTAAGAAATAAAGAAAGAAAAATATTTTATGGTTCACAACAACAATCAAAACTAAATGACAAAATAGTGAAACTATTTTGTCACTGCTCTGTGGCCATAGAGCAATTTTAATACATGCTTCTTGCATTTATTTAACTGTTATCTGTGCAACTCACTAATCACTTTCAAGTTCATTAGAAACAAATTAGCGTTAAATTTGACACATTTAGTCATTTAATTGTGTGACACAACCATCGCGTGCTTACCGGTTTGAGTCTAATTCGTGAAAATATCACAAAAGGTAAGTCCATTGAAATATAACAATGTATAAAACCCATACCTATAATGTGCAGTTGTAAGACGTAGTTGTAAGACGCTCATCATTCATATTATGTGACCTTGTTTTTTATAATTTTTCATTGATTTTTTATTACTTGAAACTATTAAACATTGTTCGGCACTTGTTACTTATTCCTTAAAGTACGTTTTCTCTTGTTTTGTTTTTGTTTTACCACAAATGACGCGATCAGTATGTATTTCATACTTTTTATTAGTTGTGACTTCGTTTGACGTTCTTGTTAGGTTAATGATTTCCAAGAATGAAACGTATTTCAAAATATAGTATTGTACGATACACGTTAAACTTCTTCTAGTTAGAACCTTCAATGCAGACTTACATGTAACTTAATAAAAGCGTGGGAAAAACGTAATTCTTGGAATAACTTAAATATCTAAAATTAACAATTTACTAGAACTGTTTTTGTGACTAAATGATGAATGAATGAATACTCTATTGCGAATATCAATAACAGGATTCAATTCGAATATTTGTAACGAAATTCAGTCATAAGTCTTAGAACCTGTTGCTACACAATCTTTAGGTAAAGGAACTATAAATCGAAAAAATCAGCCTGTATTCATGCACCTGGAGCCGTTTTCAATGTATACGCTGACAATAATCTGGTATTTGCATCTAAACTGGCCACATCTTCAATACATATTGTATATATTGTAACAACTCTCAGCAGCAATGTCTGATTAAAACAATTGAATCTTCTCGTCAGAGTAATATCCTTCACAGATTATACTAGTAAAATGCATAACAAGATCGCCATTGGCTCTCTTTATACCAAATAAGTGTGGCCATCATATTGTAAATCCTTTATTGATTATTAGAATTATTAATCACGTATATTTAGATTTATTAATGTTATACTTTAATTATTAATCAATATTATCTTCATGAATGGCACATACTTTTGGTGCCACCGGAAGTGTATAATTCCAATTATTACTTTAATTGATGCATTTAGAAAGGTAAAGGGCGTCAAAACCGGCTGGAGCTGCCAGTGGTTAATAACACAAACTTTTTTTTTTCTTTTACGCGGGGAAATGCTCTAAGGCATCCCGCAGTGGAGTGGGACTCGCATGCCAATCGAGTCATGAAACTTTTACGTAACACTATCTTCACCTGATTAGGGGGAAAAACCCTGACGCAGAGTATATGCAACCATTAACTGGCAATCATAAAATGATATCGAAAGTGTGAGAGACTGATAGAGTGTGGTTGTAAGACCAATTCATTAATAATCAATAGCCAACAGTTGAAATATTTGGGTGACTGCTGACATAAGGAGAAAATATTTTTATAAGTCTCCAAATTTAACTATATTCTATATTAATAGTTGATGCAAAAAATTTGGTACTTAAACAGCAGCAAAATGTACTCTTGCATTTTAACACTTAATGTGAGTGATCACAAAGGAAAATGCTAACTACTTAAACTTACTTACACCACCACTACGCTACTGCTTGGGCACCGCGCGTGGCCCGCCTCCCTCTACAGAGGGAGGGATGAGGGCCGGCCCTCATGATGATAGGTCAAATTCAACCGTAAAAGATTCGTCAACCGTATCGGATTTGACTAGTCCAAATCCTGCTCTCCCGAGCAGCGCGCGCGACCGCGATGAACCGCGCCCCCTGCGGGGCGCGGAGGGGGGCGTCCCCCTTTCGAATATTTCTTAAGTGAGCCATCTGTTCACTTACGGTACCGATTGAGCTTAAAGGCCATCAGGCCAAAAAGTCGCCCTTTCGAAAAAAAACAAAACTACTTAATAGTTCCTACCCTATTTATATATTTTATGATGAACTCAATTGAATGTCTTTAAACAATAATTAGTAAATCTATACAGATAAATAAAATTGGAGTGTCTGTTTGTAATATTAAAATAACCGCTTTTTATTGAATACTGAATAATGGATGTATAGACGATACCAATACCAGGTAGATAGCTGATATTATAAGGAGTAACTTAGGCTATAAAAATAATCATCATCAATCCGCGTTCGACTGTAAATCTAAGTTAACGCGGGTTTTCAATATAACACTATGACTTTAAAGGTACATAGCCAGGTCAAGTTGGTGGTAGCGATCCATTGCCCGGGTATTATTAGCACCCCCTCAAAGATCTCTGTACAGTGGCCAGTCCATGTTAGATGAGAGTGATGAGAGATTGGTTGTCTTGACATTCTTTGACGGAGGCCTATGTTCAGCAGTGGACGGATAGGGGCTGATGATGATGATGACTAAATATTACTCTTAAATAACAATGTATACTGTTGGACTATATTGTAATAAAATAGAAATGTATGGAATAACAATTATATTATTATATATGTATGTATGGAAACATTGTTATTGCTAATTAACCAGGAAATCAAATGTAACTGTAGTACCACTGATCAGATTTTATTAAAACTTTGCTAGTTGGTAGATTTTCCGAAAGACTTTAATCAGTTTCATCAGTCATAATTGTAAGTTCAAGACCAATTTTAAATATTGCCTCTTTAGCAGTGGCAATAAATTGTTACTTGTGGCTTTCGATTCATATAATTCGTACAATCAATGAACTTCTATTCCATAATAAATGATAGTCCAGAATAAAATTGTATGAGTGTTAATGAGGCATTTTTTTATTAACTGTACCGTAGGGTATTACATTATAAAATTGTATGAGTGTTAATGAGGCATTTTTTTTATTAACTGTACCGTAGGGTATTACATTATAAAATTCATTAAAAAAAACTATGCCCCCTTCAATGCACAATTCTTTTAGGGAAATAAGCACAAATTTATCGGTGGGAGGAAAGCGCTGTGGCGCGCTCCCGGCTGCATGGGTACCACCATCTTGCTTGTTTCTCCCGTGAAACAGCTTTGCTGTGTTTCAGAGAGAAGGGCAAGACAGGCAGTGTAATTACTGGCACCGAGACTTAACATCTTGTGTCTCAGGATAGGCAACACTTAAATGAGTTGCCTGGGCTCGTTCCAGGTAAACTAGTTTATGTTCATGGGCGACGTCGACCACTTACCATCAGGTGGTACGTTTGCCAGTTTGCCTATCCAACTAACATAAAAAAAAGAAAAATGAAGTGTTAATATTATTTAAAAATAAATTAAGGATAACAAGTAAAACCTTATTGTTAGTCACGAACGGACAATAAAAACGAAAACAAAAGCTTAAGTCACTCATTAGCTTACATAATATATAATTTTACTGTGTCATCATTTATGTTTTTACTTATTATGAACGTATTTTTTTGTACGATTTGTGATATTATATACTAGTTTATATTTTTATTTCGCGGAGCTGGATATTACGGAATTGTATGAATTGTTCACGAGAATTTAATTATGAATATGTAAAGCGAAGACATGGCAAATAAATAGATTTCGAGCGTTAACTTTTTATTTTATTTGATTTTGATTTGATTTGATTTGAATTTAAAACCTTATATTTGTTAGTCTGACTAAATCAGGAATGTTAGTGTATTTTTTGGCACGCTTAGTAGAACGGCTTAATGAATTTTATCTAGAGAAGTGTCGAATGAAATAACTTTTAAGAACTTATAATGTTGCAAATAGTTGCAATCTTGGGAAGATACGATGCCGCGGTGAAATTTTTAAAACGTGTTTTTTTTATGTTAGTTGGATAGGCAAACTGGCAAACGTGCCGTGGTCGACGTCGCCCATGTACATAAACTAGTATAACTGGGACGAGCCCAGGCAACTTATCTATGTGTTGCCTATCCTGAGACATAAGATGTTAAGTCTCAGTGCCAGTAATTACACTGCCTGTCTTGCCCTTCTCTCCGAAACACAGTAAAGCTGTTTGACGAGAGAAACAAACAAAAAGCAAGCGTTTCATTAAATCAAAAATTAACTTAAAAATGAGAAAACAATGTGTTGTTAGATTCGTCTTAATGATGAGGGTTTAAGAATTATAAAAAAATGGCGGAATATTTGCGCGGAATTATGTGTCGTGAATACCAAAACACCAAAACGATATCCAACTCGGATCCAACTTTAAAGATCGTAAAAATATACATATTATACTATATTAAATAATATAAAGTGTATCTTATCGGACATCAAATGGGTCTACTACCGGTTCCAAAGCTAGTCGACTGAGAATAACAGGCGAAATAAACTCAGTGAAACTAATCTTTTCAATATTTAAATCAATTAAACGATTATAAACATGGGCAAAGCCACAGGCAACAGCTAGTGTGTAAGAGACGCCGTACTGGCGGCACAATATCTCCATCCGACAGGAAAGAGGAAAACTTGGAACTATTTTCCGCTATGGGGTGGGAAAACCCCTTACATCATTGGGACGACACCTTCACCACATTATCACAATCTAATTGGAATACTACGAAAGAAAGTCTTTCTCTAAATTAAATTGCTATATTTGGCTACCAAATCATCATCAACCTCTATCTGTCCACTGCTGAACATCGGCCTCCCTCAATGAACGCCAAGATGGCCGATCCCTTGCCACTCGCATCCAACACGGACCGGCCACCGCACGGAGATCGTCTTCCCACCTGGTCAATGGCCGACCAACACTCCGTCTACCTATACGTGGCCTCCACTCTTGAACCTTATTGCCCCATCGGCCATCCGTTCTCCTGGGTGTGTGACCAGCCCACTGCCTCTTCAACGAGCTTAATCTTCGCGTGATATCGGTAAATTCAGTTCTCTGGCGCATGTCTTCGTTTCGGATCCTATCTGTCAAAGAAACCCCCAGCATAGCACGCTCCATAGCACGCAATAGCACGCTCAATAGCACGCTCCATAGCACGCTCAATAGCACGCTCCATAGCACGCTCAATAGCACGCTCCATAGCACGCTCCATAGTACGTTGAGCTACGGCAAACTTACGGACCAGTCGTTTTAGAGGCCACGCTTCAGCCCCTTAGGTCATCACGGGGAGAACGCATTGGTCGAAGACTTTGAAGACGTGAGAATATGGCTAAGCTTCCTGAATGCTGCCCATCCCAATTGAATCCTCCTATCGGCTTCCCTCTCCAAGTTATATCTGCCCAAGATAGACATCTCTTGCATGACTTCGAGAGTTGTGCCATCAACCTTAACCGGCCTAGGGAGAACGTGTTCATCAAACATGAATTTCGTCTTGTCTAAGTTCATTCTAAGGCTCGCACGTCCCCACCATGGTTTAGGCCTTGACGTGGCGGTGGGGCTCAGTAGCCTAGAGTGAGCCCAGCACCTTGGGCGAAGCCAATTGAGCCGAGGGAGCTATAAGAGGGAGTATCCCTCTTATAAGAAGAGGGGACTAAAGAGCAGGGGGCAAGGGGTGAGGATGGGAACCTCACCCCATTGTACTGTCCCGACGTTGGGAGGGGTTGTTCTGTGGTGCGGGACAACCCCTCTGTGGAGGTGGCGTCGGTCCCTTGCGGGACTGACTAGCCGTCGAGGTGCCCTGTTAGCTTAACAGATCCGGGGCACCTCACCAAGGCGGCTCTGGTGGCACTCGCCGGGTTTTAGTGGGTAGAGCTGCGTCCATTTACCATATTTCGGGCGCAGCGAGTCCCACGTCGGGAGGAGGCTATCAAGTGGTAAAATATTTTTATAAATCCGATGAGATTCTGGAGATGAGCACGTTCAAACACACAAACTTCATTATAATAGTATGTAATAAAACGTTTTTCTTAACAATCATATACGTGCACGTGCGAAGTGGTTGTAACAAACACATTTTGTATGGTAATTGTTTTATTTCTAGGTATTGAAATTAATATTCCATTGTAATAAATTTAATCTAGTTTTTCCTGGTATGTATGACGAAGTAAATATATATAAAAATGACTTGTAATTTTATAATGAGGCTATTTATAACGTATCAATGTTAATGGATTAATGTATATAATTGACTAGCTTGTGCCCTCAGCCTCGCCCGCGTTAACCTAGATTTACAGCCGTATACGGATTGATGATGATTATTTTTATAGCCTAAGTTACTCCCTATAACATCAGCTATCTGCCAGTGAAAGTCCCATCAAAATCGGCCCAGCCGTTTCAAAGATTAGCCGGAACAAACAGACGGACAAAAATTGAAAATAAATGCTATTTTGGTATATTTACCGTGTATACATCCATATGCATTTAGTAAATAGCGGTTATTTTAATATTACAAACAGACACTCCAATTTTATATTATTATTATTATCATTTATCAACCCTTATATGTCCTACTGCTGGGCACGGGTCTCCTCGAAATCAGGCAAGGAGGGTATTTTTTATAGAAGAGGGGGCAAACTGACAGTCGGTTCATACGACACACACACATAGAGACATCCGCTGACACCCGCCACGCCAGAGGGTCAGCAGGTGCGTTGCCGGCCTTTCAAGGTCCCTAAGAAGAAGAGATTCGGAAACACCGTAAGTGGCAGCAGGGTGGGTCATAGTTAACCGATACTGGCCCAATGCGGGTTGGTGAACTTCACACACCTTCAAAGACTTTTAATCTCATCAGGCATGCAGATTTCATGTTCATGTGCACATCGAAATTTAGAAAAACGCATTTCTATGCATCTCAGGGGGGTTAAGATGGAATCCGGATCTCACGGCTCTCACTAAGAGGCCGAGCCCATACTATCCACTGAAAGAGGACGGTGACGTCCCCTCCTCCTACAGGTGTATTAGGTTACCCTATACGCTCATTGTGGTTTGAGATTGACTCGGGTTGATGATGTTATAATGACAAGGAAACAAGCTGTGACACAAGTTTAAAAACCAGTTAGTCGAAGTAGCTAGGGGCTAGGGCTATCACATAAGATTTATTTTGGCGAAAACTTAACACCTCTATTATGCAAATTTCGCAAAGTCTGTGTGTTTAATATTTACGGTTTTTTTATGTTATTTGGATAGGCAAACTGGCAAACGTGCCACCTGATGGCAAGTGGTCGACGTCGCCCATGAACATAAACTAGTTTACCTGGAACTAGCCCAGACAACTCATCTATGTGTTGCCTATGCTGAGACATAAAATGTTAAGTCTCGGTGCCAGTAATTACACTGCGATGCAAATCTACAAATGCGAAACTGAAACGTATTTTCGATTTGGATTTACCAGTTTTCAGATTGCGACAATTGAATTTGATAATGTAGTAAATTATCATACGTAAAAACTACCGTAAAAACCATTTACTTATATAAAAATTCAGAAGGAAAGCAGACGTGGTTTTGTATTAAAATTAATGTTCTTTAAGTGTTGATATAATTGACTTCCAATAATCTCTTATTCAGTCTCTCATAGCACATGTAGTATGAATAAATAGCTCAAATGAAACACTGAAACAATCAAAATAATAAAAACATTTTACAAAAAATTAAAACCGACTTCAAAAATACTAAACTAAAAAGTAATAAAATAACAGTTTCTTTAATGTTTGTGCTTACAACATATAATCAATTTAATCTTCTACTAATGTACAAACTTTGCGTTTACCACGTCATTATAGTTACTTTTGGAGTCGGTGTCAGCCAAGGTAGGTAGGTAGGTAATGTACAGCAACAAATACGACACCGACTCCAAAAGTAACTATAATGACGTGGTAAACGCAAAGTTTGTACATTAGTAGAAGATTAAATTGATTATATGTTGTAAGCACAAACATTAAAGAAACTGTTATTTTATTACTTTTTAGTTTAGTATTTTTGAAGTCGGTTTTAATTTTTTGTAAAATGTTTTTATTTCTTAGTTTTTAGTGATTCCGAAATTCGTCGTCTTGGCGTTCATTGAAGGAGGCATGTTCAGCAGTGGATGGATATAGGATGATGATGATGATGATGATGGTGATGGTGATGATGATGATGATTACGATGACCGCGACATACTATGGTGTGCTACCAAAGCATCCTATACAATTGTTACATCGACACGTAATAAAAAAATCATATCATCAAGGTAAACAAAACCAACCAAATAGGCATTATTGGGAATAACTAAAAAACGGCTGGTCAGATCTTAATAAAATTAATATGGGACCAAATTGGAAACACCAGCTTTCAAACAAAAAAATAACCATCGAAATCCATTCACAAACGGCGGAGATATCGTGTCACATACATACAAAAAAAAAAAAAAAAAAAAAAAACATACAGACGAATTGAGAACCTCCTTTTTTTTTTGAAGTCGGTTAAAAAGAGACAGCCCCGGCTTTCGTGTCCCGAGTGAGTGTAAGGCAGCTCGGGCTCGCTACCGCTCCTCTCATCCCGCAAACCCCGCACAATTGCTCTGTCTACACGCGTCCGTGGGCCGACTGTAGTTTTAAAGGAATTTATAATTGATAAAATAAAACGTGTTACATGACAGTGTCGCCCGATTCGCCGTCACGGCATTCGGGTTTATTTTACTGCCATCGAGTACCAATGAGAGTAGATTCCAGTGATCGTGACGTGAAGCTGCTCACGTCACGATCACTGGAATCTACTCTCAGTGCGTCACCGACTGACCGGGACGGTACTTCGGATAAAATAAAATAAACTTCTCATCAAAAACAGTTTACTGACAACCCTAGCCCATATACAAAACCGGTATTTAATAACTCAATGTTCGTCATGTTATATGATGTTGATGACAACTGCAACGGATCAGATGCCCACGCGGTGGTTTTTAGTTTTTACCATATTGGGTGTGACGTCATCGCTGATGACGCTCGGCAGAGAAAAGTCCCCTCCGATGACCGATGTCAGACTGGGACGCAGTGCCGCCCATTTCGGGCATTCCTCGAGGGTGAGGTTTAGCAATGACATATATAACAATAAACCTCCTCGAAATTAGGCGAGGAGGCTTGAATAATCGAATCCACGCTACGCCTCGCGGCACACTCATATAGTTTGCATTGAAAATCAACGGTATCAATATTTCACAATATTATGTTACTGAGCCGTTCCTCGCTTCGATGACTTCAATGTCGTGACGCTAGTGACTTGATCATCAAGGCCGGTCAGCGTCAATATTAACACCGTGTCTCGTGAACAAGACAATCGTTGATAGTGTCGAAATATCTAGGCTACTGAGCCCCCCCCCCACCATGGTTCAGGCATTGACGTGGCGGTGGGGCTTAGTAGCCTAGGGCGAAGCAAATTGAGCTGAGGGGGCTCTTTGTACCCCTCTTATAAGAAGAGGGGACTAAAGAGCACGGGGCAAGGGGCGATGACGGTAACCTCACCCCATTGCACTGTTCCAACGTTGGGAGAGGTTGTACTGTGGTGCGGCACAACTCCTCTGTGGAGGTGGCGTCGATCCCTTGTGGGACTGACTAGCCGCCGAGGTGCCCTATTTGCTGTTTTAGTGGGTAGAGCTGCGTCCACTTACCAGCTTTCGGGCGCACCAAGTCCCACATACCAGCGTGGGGAGACCCACTCCCCCGCGGGATGCCTCAAAGCATTTCTCGGCATTAAAGAAAAAAAGTATTGAAACGGTGAAAAAAATTAAATTAAGAGTAGTTTTTGAGTTAAAAAGTAACCAACAAACAAATTTTTCTCTACTTTCTATGATAAAAGTAGTATGTCCTAGTCCATATCGAAGCGGACAGTGAAACCCGTATCAAAATCCGTCGAGTAGTTTATAAAATATCGATGCACAGACAGACCAACACAGCTACTTTAATTTATACTATGCTATGATATGTCACATACATCTTCTTTGTCCTAGCCATTTCCCATTATTTGGGGTCGGCTCTCCTCGTTCTGCGGCGCCAGGACAGTCTGTCCTGGGTTGGCGAATTGTTTGGGCAAGCTCGTAAGTCCTTGGCTACTGTGGACGACCAGTTGGCCAGTGGGCGTCTTTTCTTATTATTTGGCGTCTCATGACATGACCGACCCATCGTAGGTCTCTGAGTTTTTCTGCTATAGGCGCGACCTTTAAATTTCCTGTGATGTGCTCGTTTCGCACTTTATCGAGTCGGGTCTCCTGCTGCCCGTCTTTTTTTATGTTAGTTGGATAGGCAAACTAGCAAACGTGCCACCTGATGGTAAGTGGTCGACGTTGCCCATGAACATAAACTAGTTTACCTGGAACGAGCCCAGGCAACTCATCTATGTGTTGCCTATCCTGAGACATAAGATGTTAAGTCTCGGTGCCAGTAATTACACTGCCTGTCTTGCCCTTCTCTCCGAAACACTGCAAAGCTGTTTCACGGGAGAAACAAGCAAGATGGTGGTACCCATGCAGCCGGGAGCGCGGCACAGCGCTTCCCTCCCAACGGTAAACCGTTTTAGCATCTTCATCTCCTTTACTTGGATTTTCTGTACGTAGGTTTTCTTGAAATTCAAGATTTGTCACATACATGTGAAAAATATTATCTACGGTAGGTACTTATAGTAATAACTGTTTTTATATAGAATATTACATAGCCACAACTGGAACACATTATCTTTACCACAAATAGACTTATCTGTGCGGGCAAATAAAAATACGATAAACTGATATCGGCGGTGAAACGAAATAAATACCACCTTTACTATTATAAAATGATTTGAGTTGGGAATCTTGGATACTATATTTAATAATTCAACCGAAAAAGAATCGTCGACCGTAACGGATTTGACTAGTCTAATTCCTACTCTCCCGAGCAGCGCGCGCGAAGACCGGGGAGGCGATCCCTTTCGAATAATTCTTAGGTCAGCCATCTGTTCATCTACTGTTTCGGTTGAGCTTAAAGGCCATTAGGCCGAAAAGTCTAGCTAGCCCTACCGGAAAAAAAAATCTTCGATACTACGCATTTCATAAAAAAAAACCTACCCAAACAAGCGTGAGTCTGAGGGTTGCTAAAAACGAGGTTGCTTTAGTAAGAGGTAGTGATAGCATTCGAATGGGGCTGGCACGACCGGGGTACCTCTGGCTCACATAACACCGGCGTCAAGTGACAGCATACGCATTTCGTGTGGTTAGTGAGTTTCCGGTGACCCATTGGGGGAAAAGGGAGGGCAACGCATCTGCATAAGTTTTAGTTGTGCGGATGTATATGGGCGTCGGTAGTCACCATAAGGTTCCGTCTGCTCGGTTGCCTCCTTAAAAAATAAAAAAAGAGTTTTTTTGTGATATAACAAAAAAATACCTTTTCAGATTTCGTCCTTTCGTCTTTTTTCTTTTTTTATGTTGTGAGACCTAGATTCCTTCCAAATTTCATGATTCTATGACAGTGGGAAGTACCCTATAGGTTTCGATTTGACAGACAGACGGCCAACAGAGTGATCCTATAAGGGCTTCGAGCATATATCCGGGTAGAGTAGTAATGTGAGCAAAACAAAACAAAATTCCGAAACTGGTCAGTGATTTGTTACTGACGTAATAGAAATTCAACCAACCAGTGATCTGCATGTACGTCCCATCGGCCAATCATGCAACAATGGCTATCAGTCGGCCAAGCGTCGCAGCACAAAGTCGTAATTTATTTTCATACAAAACACATGAAATTACCGCTCTATTCCCGTTATATGCTTGATGTTTATGGGATTAGATCCGTTTGGTCATTTTGAGGAACAGAAGACTAAAAACGTTCGACAGATGAGAAGCATCTATGTTAATATTGTTCATGTATGTAATTCATTAAAATACAACACATGACACCACCACCATGCTGTTTGCCCCAGAAAATGTTCAAAACCTCCCAATAAAAAAAATTCAAAAAGGTAATAAAGACCGTTTGTAAGATAAGATACCAGACCTTGAGAATAGGGCGTTCTTCCCAGGCATTTCGGGATAAGAACACGTAAAATTTGTTATAAAATATTTGAAAAGATTAGTAACACAAACTTAGTGGAAAGTTTGTTTCGCCGGTTCTTCTCAGTGGGCTGGCCTTGGAACCGGTGGTAGACTCAATTGACGTTCAAAAAGATACTCTGTTGGTGCTATTTTGAATTTAAAAAAAATGATTTTGATTTTGCCGTCACGGCATTCGTGTCGAGGCGCACCGATCATGTTTCACATATAACATAAATTGGCTACCACCAACTTAGCATGTTAATTTCTGTTGCAGTTGTAAAATGGCCATCCACATCAAGGACTCCGAGGATCTGAAGACGAGGCTGTCGGAGGCTGGCGACAAGCTGGTGGTGATCGACTTCATGGCGACCTGGTGCGGGCCCTGCAAGATGATCGGCCCCAAGCTAGAGGAGCTGGCCGCTGAGCACGCCGACTCCTTGGTCGTGCTCAAGGTAAATTACTTCCCCTCTCTCTCTCTCTTTCCTTTCTCTCCTCTCCCCCTTTCTCTCTACGCTAAATAATCTCCCCAAGTCGTGCTCAAAGTAACGCAAGCCCTCTAAATATCTCTCACACCTTCTCCCCTATGACTTTCAGATTAAGGTAATTTGTGAGCTTAAGGTAACGCACTGTTCTTCTGTCTCTTATAACTCTCAAATCATTATTATCAGCTTTTTTCCTGCCGCGCACGCCTATTCCTTGGTTATGCTTAATTTAACTAAGGTGTTTAAAAGTGAATCAAGTTACTCCGAAGAATGGCTTATACACCCTCCTCGATTTCGAGACCTGTACTTGATAATACGATTGTTGCTATCATAGTAAAGGTGTCTAGACGTAAGCATATCAGTCCACTGATAACACGTGTAACGAATAATTGTTGATGAAACGAGGAGCTGCCAATTATTAGCATTTGTCTATAATAATAATATGTTGGGACTCACACACAGCCATCTGATCCCAAACTAGGCAGAGCCTGTAATATGGCAACGAGACAACTGATACATACTTATATATTTCTAAATACATACATATTATAGATAAATTACACCCAGACACAGAACAAATGATCATGTTCATCCCACAAACATTGTCCTGGATGGGGATCGAATCTACGACCTTCTGGTTTAGCAGTCAGGGCCACTAACCACTAGAACAACAGGCCAGCAGTAATCTGGCTGTGGCAACGAATCCAGTAACTTAGATGTAAATTATCACGGAATAATGATGGTTAATTTTGTAGTCTTATGTAAAGATACCATCGAGCATATAACCGGAATATAGCGGTAACTAGGACTGGCCAACCAACCCTGACTGCTAAACCAGAAGGTCCTGGGTTCGAGCCCCACCCAGGACAAATGTTTGTGTGATGAACATGATCATTTTTTCTGTGTCTGGGTGTAATTATCTATAATAATATGTATGTATTTAGAAATATATAAGTATGTGTCAGTTGTCTGGTTACCATAAGAACAGGCTCTGCCTAGTTTTGTATCAGATGGCCTTTTTTTTTTTTAACGTCGGGAAATGCTCTGAGGCATCCCGCGGGGGAGTGGGTCTCCCCACGCGGGTATGTGGGACTCGCTGCGCCCGACAGCTGGTAAATGGACGCAGCTCTACCCACTAAAACCCGGCGAGTGCCACCAATGCCGCCTTTGGTGAGGTGCCCCGGATCTAGTAAACAAACGGCACCTCGACGGTTAGTCAGTCCCGCAAGGGACCGACGCCACCTCCACAGAGGGGTTGTCCCGCACCACAGAACAACCCCTCCCAACGTCGGGACAGTACAATGGGGTGAGGTTCCCATCCTCCCCCCTTGCCCCCTGCTCTTTTGGGACTCTTCTTATAAGAGGGGTACAAAGAGCCCCCTCGTCTCAATTAGCTTCGCCCAAGGTGCTGGGCTCACCCTAGGCTACTGAGCCCCACCACCACGTCAAGGCCTGAACCATGGTGGGGTATCAGATGGCCCTGTGTGAGTTGTCCCAACATATTATTATATTATTATTATCTATTCAGGTGGACGTTGACGAGTGCGAGGACATCGCCACGGAGTACAACATCAACGCGATGCCCACCTTCGTGTTCATGAAGAGCTCCAAGAAACTGGACGAGTTCTCCGGCGCCAACGTGGACAAACTCAAGAACGCCATCCTCAAACTGAAGTAGGCGGGCTGCTGCGGCGTGCGCGTAACATAGCGCCATCTAGCGGTGGCTTTCATAGTACCCACTTTTGCAATGACCGTTCATTGTTTATTTAAGGCTGAAAATTAGCTGGTGGGGGAATTAAATGTCTTAATGTTTTTTATTAGTGCAATAATGTCTGAACTCGTCCAAAATCGTAAATTGAAGGACTGTGTAAAACAGCGAATGTGTAAAGTTTTGTACGGTCTTGAGTACATGTATTCCAGCGTGCACATCAAAACCACACTACGTCAGACCCTGTTTTGGATCCATTTTATAACCGGTCAACCACGCTAGCCTGCTGTTTTAAGGAGTCATTGGCACTAATTAATTGTTGCTAACCTAAAAGTGACCCCCTTGCCATAACCAAAAGAGGAAGTAAACATTTCATAAAGATATATACAAAAAACCTCAGAATGTGAAACATCTATGTTAATATTGGAATACGTTATCTATAAAATGACATATATCACACCGTTTGGCCGCAAACAAATAATGAACGGTCTACGAGTTAACGCCATCTAGCGGGAGAGGTTTTTTTATAACTACCCACACTTGCATAACGAGCTGAGCTCTGAAGTACAAATTTTGTTTCAAAAATGTATTATCCATTATGTGGTTTCGAGGCCTATTTTATATTTTTGTAAACCACAAAGTGTCTTAACGTAAGCTTCGCACAACGCAGCACGCCTTTATTCCAGTGAATGCATTAATATATGTTACAAAGTATCGTTACTACAATAAATATCTTATAGTATTATAACGTTTTATTTACAAATATTAACTAACAATCACACCACGTTAACCTAGCCCCGTGATGAGATCGTATCAAAGGCTCATTTGGTAACCGACGTCGATCCTGGCTACACAGGAGTCGCGTTGAGAACGAGTGGTGGGCCTGTCGGCGAAAAATTGAGTCTAACTTCTGTCCGTCAAGTTATTCCCGCCTGTAGTAAGGAATACTAAGTATGATAGTTTCCGTAGCTGGCTTGGGTTTAAGTGAGAGCTGAAAATCAATAGTTTCTACGTTTATTGAACGGGGCCTTCGTAGCGTATCATCACTACATAGTATAAAACAAAGTCGCTTTATCTGTCCCTATGTCCCTTTGTACGCTTAAATCTTTAAAACTACGCAACGGATTTTTATTAGATAGTGATTCGAGAGGAAGGTTTATATGTATAATGACATCCATTAAATAGTGGAGAAATACTGTTATTTTTGAGGTTTCTAATGTGATTTCGTAAATAAACACATTTTTTGCACTTACATTGCAAACGCTGGATGAACACTAACAGATAGATCAAAATTATGTACTACATTATTGTACACCTTAGAAATATCTACAAAAAAGTCCGCGATAGCATATGTGTATCTCTTAAGGATAACATACTATATCCATTTTAAATCACTTCATATTATAAAATAAAGTCCTACGCCCGTCCATAGATAAATAATCATCATCAATCCGTGTACGGCTGTACATCTAAGTTAACGCGGGCGAAGCTGCGGGCAACAGCTAGTATAATAATATTTTTATTATCAACCAAGGACAATAGGTATCAGTATTTTTCAGTCTGGTTCGCGGTTTCCCGAAATCCTACTGGGGGTTCGGCATCAAAAGGTAGAAAGAAAGAAATAGGGTTCTGTATGCATTACAAAGAAAACACAATAACAGTGAAAAGATGGTCTAGTTTTATATATCATGTAGTCTTTCAATAATTCAAACTTTTTGGCTGGTGCTATGGTTTTTGTAAGCAACGATGGCCTAGTAGGTATGAACTGGGCCTCTTGAGTGAGAGTCCGGGTTCGATCCTGACCCCTCTGTGATGTCTAGAAATGGGTTTTTCAAAATTTTTCCGTGCACCTTAACATGATATCATGGCTTGCTCATCGGTGAAGAAACATCGTGAGGAAACCTGCAGCCTGAGATTAAGTCTTTGAAGGTGTGTGAAGTTCACCAACCCGCATTGTGCCAGCGCATCGGTGAACTATGGCCAAAAACCCTCCTCGCCTGAATTCGAGGAGGATACCCGAAATATTAAAACACTGGTCCTTAATGTGAACCAAATAAAACCACCGTTAAAGTAATAAAAACGTTTTATTTATACAATCCTTATAACCTAATTAGTTTAACAGTTCTTGTCTGATATATTAGCGTTACATTATCACTAAATCTAACGGGCTTCAAACTTTTAATATTGGCGTTATCCAGTGATCGGCAAGTCAGTGCCGTATTCAATTTGAATCGATTCCCGAATCGGTCTACGAGGGAATGTTTTTTTTTTTGTCATAAGGCAAAAAGGCAACCGAGCAGTCGGAGCCTTATGGTGACTACCGACGCCCATTGACATGCATAACACAAATGTGTTGCCCTCCTTTTACCTATCCACCCTATGGGCCACCGGAAACTCACAAACCGCACGAAACGCGACATAGCTGTCACTTGACGCCGGTGTTATGTGAGCGAGAGGTACCACCCCGGTCGTGCTGGTCCAATTCGGCTGTAAAGCAGCATGGCACTACCTCTTACTAATAAACTTAATCTTTTATTAAATAAAGTATAGCAGTATATTTATCATGTTGGAATATCAGACACAAATTAGCGAGTCAAAGTTAATAAAACGAAACAATCGAGCTGTTTATGTATTTATATTATTTACAGACATTCAAACAGCAAATCTATATTTTAGCGGTTTTTATCTGGGGGTGTCTATGTATAGATAGGTACTAGGCCCAGCACGGTTTAAGGTCATTCAAAATGCAATAGAAATCGAATCAGAAATGATGAGACCCGAAGGAGAACCGGTCACTGACATAGTCCAAAGAATTATAAAAAAGTGGGATAGCCGATGGGGCGTAAAGCCCTATTTATGTAATCCTACTAATATTATAAACGCGAAAGTTTGTTACTCTTTCACACAAAAACTACTGAATGGCTGTTAATGAATCTTTACAATAACATACCTTATACATCAGAATAACATATAGGCTATAATTTATCCCCGTACTGCCACGGGAATGGGAAGTACGCGGGTAAAATCGCGGGGCGCTGCTAGTTTCCTAATATTAGAAAATTGAAGTTTTAATTCAACTCAATAAGTCGTTTATAAAAATGAAATAATTTCTATACATCGACTTACTATTTAGTATTTTTCTATAAAAAATACTGAATGACACATTAAAAAAACATAGCGTCCACAGGTGGCATGACAGAGCATTGAATTAGTCTCAAGGGGGTACTCCTTCCTTGTACCCCCTTTTTATCTTATTGGACCAAGGGGGTCTCGTTCTTCCATATTTCTTTCAAGCAGTCAAAGGTAGATGTTAATATGTCAGTTTCTAAGAAGATAATATTTAAACATACAAATATCCAAAAATATCTGGTTCACTATCGGAACTGGGAGATTTTATTTACAATCTTGGGATAGACATTCTCAATACCTAGCCTACCTAGTCTTCAAGCAATAACCTAATACCATCGAGCCTTTAACTGGATAGAGTAGTAATGCGAGACATAACATTCCGAAACTGGTCAGTGATTTGTCACTGACGTATTAGCAATTCAACCAACCAGTGATCTGTATGTACGTCCCATCGGCCAATCATCCATCATTGGCCATCAGTTGGCCAGAGCGCAGAACCGACGCAGCGTCGTAGCATGACGGGATTTGTTCTCATACAAAACAACATTACCGCTCTATTCCAGTTCTATGCTCGATGCCCAGGATACAATTATTGCTTACTATACCAATCACTGAACAGAATCACCAAACACGGATCAACAGATTGTCTTAACCGGAAGACACCCCTCAAGCATTGAAAATTAAATAAACTTTCTGGGACATAATTCAAGTTATATGGTGGGAGGGACATGTTGTGTCTCGTATGGGGCACCACCTTCCTGTTTATTTCATACTTACACACAGGAACGTTGATTACTGGCACCGGGTACCATCTTCTGAGTATAGGCAGCTCACCTGGCATACAGCTTACCATACTTATTTATGGGTGACGTTAACATACCATCAGCTCGTCTACCAGTTGCCTATCTAATAAACCACAACCTGCCTTTTTAAGGGCTCTTTACTTTTCCCTGAATCACTCTTCAATTTGTAGGAGCCCCCTTAATTTGAAGGGGGTCCTCCTCATTTGCAGGGTCCTCCTCAATTTGTTTCGGCCCCGGTTTGCCCCCAGATCCTGTCTCTTACTCTAGTCTAAATTACTATTACAACTATATAAGGCGCTACGTAGATGAACTGAAAACTTCCTAAGCATCTGAAACAAAAAAACTCAAGTTACACACAATTTAAAACATTCACTCAGCGGGAGTCGACTTTGCATCCAGTAACCTAAGCCTCTGACCACTTGCCACTACATTTCTCCCAGCTTCAGAGGTAAATATCCTCCTCGAGTCGCATTCATCGCCATTGAGGGTCGTGACCCCCCATCTACATCACTTTCTCTTATAATCACTGTCTAATATACGGGATGCGTCTCCTCTTGGTACCCCTGGGAGAGATGGTCTGTACCGCACTCCAGTCTACTATCCCGGATAGATCTCGATTATGTTCATAGGCAAAGCTACCAGTTTGCCTATACATCTGACATAAAAAATGCCTACGGGACCTTAATTATTCATTTTAGTTTAATTTCTCCCAACTTCAGGGGTTAACATGTGGCAACACTGCGTAGGTTGTCTATCGGCCTGGCTTACACCAAATACTGCCTAGTATACGGATGAGCTTCAGGGGTAAACATATTTGAACACTACTGAGGACGCAATACTCATAGCAAAGTTTGAGACAAAATTTAGGCAACCATCGACACGCTAAGAAGATAGATGGTAAAATATTCTTGAAAAGGTGGTATCACTGCCTACGTCTCCTATATATGGTGATCTTCAAGGGATATATATTTGGATGTCGACTCTCCCCAGTACCCGCTTGGTAATACTAAAATAGTACCGATTAGCATACTAAGTAATCTTAAGTAATAAATATATGGATGGCAACACTGCCATGTACATAATATTACCATGTGATTGTAGTCATTTAGCGTATACTCGTGAAGTGGGTAAGACACCGGGGACTATACAGGATGTGTACCTTCTCAGTCGCGGCGCTTCTTGCTGGGCGGCTCGTGGTCGCGCCGCTTGCCGCCCTTGTCGGCACGCTTCGCCTCGCTCAAGAACCGGTCCAGACCGAACGGGTCGAACTCCGGCTCGGCCGCGCGTCCGCGGGACTGGAACGAATAATATTATTGGTGAGTGGTCGAGCGATATCGCCCGAGCGCTGCAACGGGTAGCGGGAGGGGGCCGCAGCACGGTCAACCACCGTTCGGGACGTTATCTACCTCTCATTGATCTTATAATAATGTATCCTGTACGGTGCAATATACCAGTGAGTGGTGCAATATACCAGTGTCTTCAAGAAAACGGACGATGAAAGATTGGCAAGAGGTGTGACGCCTCTGAATACGAAAAAAACGCACAATAACGAGACGAACATCACGAAACGTTCTCTCGTTTCGTTTCGAGGAGAGCTTGTCAATATGACGTATACATATGACGTCATATGACGACATATGACGTATACAATATGACGTCACTAATAAAAAAGAAGCGTGCAACAACGCTAGTGGCAAACATCGCAAGGAAAAAAATGTATTCTAAAATTCAAGTCTTTCAGGTAGAAAAGCATTTTCAGGACAGAGTATAAATAAAAGTTTTATTGACACTCTTTTGGTATAGAACCTTAAAAGAGAGTAAGTGTGGGGTAAGTAAGATTAAGTATAGAAAGAGTGAACATAGAGTTAGTGAGAGTAGTGTCATTCTGCATTACACCCGATTTGGGCTGGCACGACCGGGGTGGTACCTCTCGCTCACATAACACCGGCGTCAAGTGACCGCTGTGCTGTCGCGTTTCGTGCGGTTTGTGAGTTACCGGTGGCCCATTGGGGGGGATAGGAAAAGAAGGACGGCGCATCTTCGTGGCCTTGGTTGTGCGGATGAGTATGGGCGTCGGCGACATGAGGCTCCGACTGCTCGTCTGCCCCCTGATGACATAAAAAAAAAGGATAGACTAAGCAAGAGTAAGTAGAGAGTAAATGATCAGTGTACTCACGGGCTCTTCTCTGGGCGCGTCCCGCTCAAACTGCACAGGGCCAGCTCTGGTGTTTGAACTGCTGGTGCCAGCGAACTCCTTGTCCGCAACAAAGCTGGAAACCCCACCATATACCATAAATACTAATGTAATGACTGAAAATTTGATGTGGCAGACCAATCGGCGCCACAATTCTAAATCGCGCTATCGAAGTTTCACAGTTTGTTGCTACATATACAACAGCTGATATAAGAACAAGTGGGCTTCGGCCTGATCGAGCATACCATCTCACCCAGTTGGAGATCTCCCTTTGTGATTTTCACCTATGTCCCACAAACATATACCTCGGTCTCCCTGAGATTATTATTATCATTATTTAAGGGTGGGGACACCAGCGAGGCCAGACGGGCGATCAGTCCTCATCAGCGGGACCATTTCACCCAATTCCCCAGCTCGCCTCTGGGATTAGATGCGGGGACGGGTAACCAATTGCCCCTCCGGTGTCACCCCCTCAAACCTACGTGTTGATCTACAGAAACTACTTAGCTGACTTATAGTTAAATATGCTAAATCTTCCTTCTTCAGCTCGTCCGCTCCAAACAGCTCCCATCTTGCGTATGCAAATGCGGGGCATTCCGTCATGAAGTGCAGACTGGTTTCCTCTTTCTCTTTGCACTTAGGACATAGAGGGTCCTCTGTTAGCTTCATTATTGACAGGTGTCTGTTGAGTGGGCAGTGTCCCGTCAATATTCCTACAACTGTTCTAATGTTGTTCCTATTTAGTTTGAGCAACTCTTTAGTCTTCTTGCTGTCAAGCGTCGAGATGAAGAATTTCGACTGTCTGCAGCTCTTCATGTCATTCCATCTCTGGTTTGTTTCTTTGTTTATTCTCAAGGTTATAACATTTTTTGTTATCCTGTGTGCTATTAAAAAAGATATTAAATTAATTATATTAATTAGCAATTATCCCGCGAAAAACGCAGTCTTTACAGCAAATGTGTGAGTGCACGCATATGCTGTTTGTGTCAACAAAGACAAAATAGACTGCAAATATTTATCTGGTGTTTACAAATTAAAATGCTCACAGTGTAACGGCTTGTACGTAGGCCAAACTGGGCGCAATTTCGAAACTAGATATAAAGAACATATCTCAGCGTTTAGGAACGATCAGCCCCAAAAATCCCATTTCGCAAAACACCTACTAGAGACAGGACATAACGTTAGTAGCGGCCATACGTTTCAGGTTTTACATAAATGCGACAAGGGATTTCGACTAAGTGTGTTGGAACAACTCGAAATAATAAAAAATAAAAATAATAAATCGATTGCATTGTTGAATGACCAAACCGATTTAACGAATTCTCCCATAATACGGTTATTCGGTGGGGGTAGTGGGGGAACCAGCTAATATAAGGCGGGTGTTTGGGCCTGCAAGTCACTTAACGATCACTAATCGTAGAGTCTACATCCTGAGGATGCCTCGGTGTCGGGGCGAAACGTACGTAGATTGTTTGGTGGTGGTCTTTTACTGTGGTTGTGGTGCATGTGGGGTGGTGGTGCATGCGAGTGTACGCATATGCAGTGTGGGAAAGGAGGGCGGTGCTATATGCATGCATATGCGTGCACTCACACATTTGCTGTAAAGACTGCGTTTTTCGCGGGATAATTGCTAATTAATATAATTAATTTAATATCTTATATAATGGATTTCCGCAAGGTAACGCCTGATTCTATTAACTATCCTGTGTGCTATTGGCAGTCTCGGTTCAGGGCCTACGAACGTCTCATCGGCACCATCTCTCGCCAATCTATCTGCTTCTTCATTGCCCGCATTTCCCTCATGTCCAGGTACCCAGGCAACTACTATCTCAGTCTGGTCTGCTAGATCTTGCAGGGTGTTTTTGCATTCTTTGACCAGTGCTGAGATTGTCTCCCTGTTACTGAGGGCCTTCAGTGCCGCTTGACTGTCACTGTATATGACTGCCTTCTCAATCCTATGTGCGTTAATGATGTTTTGTTTAATCATGTTGGCACATTCTCGTATTGCGAATATCCCCGCTTGGAATACGCTGGAGAATCTGCCTAGATTAAACGATGCTTTCATTTCAGTTGGATGGCTGATATATACGCCAGCCCCTGACAGCTTTGTCGATTCCTTCCTGGATCCATCTGTGTAGCCGACCACCGTTGTTGTATTTCTTGTCGAAGATTCTCTCCTTCTTTATCAAATCATTGTTTGATATAATCATGGATAGATTTCCTTCGTACTGTTTTGCTATCTCGGCGTGACCTTTGTCATAGTGCCCTCCCTTCCATAATTTATTGCTCTTGAGCTTGAACCATTGTTCAGTCGCTTTCTTCTTGATCGTGAGATCAACTGGGTTGAGGCCGAGTATCATCTCTAGAGCCGCCGTTGGTGTTGTTTTCATGGCACTCGATATCATGATGCTGGCTAGTCTCTGTACTTTTGTAAGTTCTTTCCTGTTCGTTCCTAATTGTGCCTTGTGCCACCACACTAAGGCTCCATGTAGAATTCTTGGTAGTACAATGCCCTTTTAGATCCAATGAACCACATTTGGTTTCATGCCCCAGGTTCTTCCTACCGCTCTCCTGCATTGCACAAGGGCACATTTGGATTTTGTGCAGATCTCTTTAACGTGGGCTTTGTAGTTTAGATTTCTATCTAGGATTACCCCCAGATATTTTATTTCATTAACTACCTCTAGATTTACGTTATCGATTCTCAGTGGAATCATACTGTCAATCTTTCTCTTGTTTGTGGATAACACTAGCTTGGTTTTTCCTGGGTTTAGGTTTAGCCCTTTATCCCTGCACCATCGTAGCGCTGTGTCGATTCCTCGCTTCATGATGTCTCTGGTCACGCTCAGTACTTTACCTGTGACCAGAATTAGACCATCGTCTGAGTACGCCTGTATGTAAATGTGCATGGCGTTTATCTTTGATACTAATTCGTCTATGAGAATGCACCATAGGAGCGGAGACAGGCATCCTCCTTGCGGAAATCCTCTTCTTGCTCGAATGGTGCATGTTGTTCCCGCTAAGTCAGCCTGTATCGAGCGTTGTTTTAACATATTTGTTATCCATCCCTTTATCTGTCCATATATCCCCTCTCTGTTAAGTGCTTCCATGATGGATTGAGGGGTGGCCTTGTCGAAGGCTCCCTCTACATCAAAGAAGCAGCCAAGGGCATATTCTTTGTTCCCTATAGCTCTTTCAATTCTTATTACCGCATTGTGTAACGCCGTGTCAATGGATTTTCCTTCCATGTAGGCGTGTTGGTTGGCGTGTAACGGCATTGAACTCTTTTCTATCCCTGCTCTCATGTGTCTATCTAGTATCTTCTCGAGTGTCTTCAATACAAACGAAGAAAGGCTTATACATCTGAAGGATTTCGCCTCGTGATATGTGACCTTCCCTGGCTTAGGTATGAAGACGGCTTTGACTCTTCTCCAGCTACTGGGGATGTAGTTTGTTGCTAAACTACTCCGGTACCTAGGTAACACTGAAAATGATTAGAAAATGAAAAACGGCTTAATGTAGAAAGTTGCCAATACTTTTATTGTTTTTCGAAGTAATCTCCGTTTCTTTCTACACATCGTCGCATTCGATGGAACCACTGAGAAAAGCAGTGGGCCCATTCTTCCTTAGGAGTCTCTTCTATGGCATTTTCGTACGCTTTCACCGCATCTTCAGGGCTCGTAAAGCGAATACCTCGAATTTTATCTTTAGTTCTTGGGAATAAATGAAAGTCGCAGGACGCCAGGTCAGGACTGTAAGGCGGATGACTCATTATCTCGACACCTGCCATAGTCAAATATTCAACAGTCCGTTTTGCGGAGTGCGCTGAAGCATTGTCGTGGTAAAGGAGGATCCTGCCTCGAGGGCGCTGCTGTCGAATTTTTTCCAAGACAACAGACTAACAGCGATTGACATACCAGTCTGCAGTAACTGTCCTTCCATCTTCTAGCACAACTGTCGCGAACTGACCTTTCCGACCAAAGAATGAGGCAATCATCTTTTTTCCTTGACTTCTTCCTTTCTTTACCTTAGTTGGCCGATCCTCGAAAGGAAACACCCACTGAGCTAATTGTCTTTTGGTTTCGGGTTCGTAGCAATATATCCAGCTTTCATTACCTGTGAGCATTCAAATACAGCATTTGAGTTACCGCCATTGAACTTATCTAACATTTGGCGACACCAGTCCATGCGGAGGCGTTTCTGGTCGTCGGTTAAAGTATGGGGAATCCATCTGGTACAAAGCTTCCTGACGCCTAAATGTTCGTGTAATATTTTTTGAACTTGACTCATACCAATGCCTAGGCTTGCCCGTATCTGCTGATAGGTCACTCTCTTATCTTCCTCTATCATGCGTCGCACAGCACTGATGTTATCTTCAGTAGTCGCTGTTAAAGGACGTCCCTCACGCGGATCATCACTGAGATTGCTACGTCCACGCTTAAACTCGTTAAACCAATTGTAAATAGTGGCACGAGATGGGGCTTCATTAAAAAATGCATATCGCAGCCTATCATAGCTTTGTTGTTGAGTGTGAACGAAACCACAACGAAAGTGAATCATTGACCGAAAATTTTCTCGCGTTATGTTCATTTTCACGTGTAACAAGAGTTTTAGATTTGCCGCCAATTCACAAAAACAAATGACAAATGAATGCAATATACTACATTAGGTTACCAAAGAGTTCTAAAATTGAAATTCAAAAAAAGTTTTCATTTTCAATGTTTCTAACTGGCCAGTTCTAAACATTTTCAGTGTTACCCACGTATATGGTGAGGAGGTCATCTTTGATGTACCTAAGGGCAACTTGTAGCATCTTGTAAAAGACGCCGTCGGTCCCGCCGCTTTATACGGTAGGAATGATGAAATGCTCCATGTTAATGCTTCTTCGGTGATAATCAGTTCCGCTTCTGCTTTCGCTTCTGCTAGATTATCGCCGGATGTGACAACCATATCTTCTTCTGAATAGCTTGTGCTATCCGGGAAGTGTATGGCCATCATTTATGCAAGTATTTCTTTGGGTTCCACTACTAGGGTATCACCTTTTCTTAGGCTTCCTAATTTGCAGGTTTTGTCTTTTGCTAGCGTTTTTACCAGCCTGGCCGCTTCTGGCTGTTTAGTGACGCTTTCGCAGTATGTACTCCACCCGTTTCTGTTTTCTTTGCGGCTCTGGTACTTAAAATTGTTCCTTTCTTCTCTGTATTTTCTCCAGCTTTCGTCGTCGTCCCGGTTCAAGGCGACTCTGAGTGCCCTTCTGGTCCTTTTCCTTGCTTTGTTCAGGGATTTGTTCCACCAGGGTTGTCCCTTCCCCGGTATAATCTCTTTCTGTGGGCAGGCCTTGAGGTAGGCATCGTTAAGAGCTTTCTCAAGCCTACATGCTTCTTGTTCTATTTCTTCCTTTTCTCCTAATTCTCTTTTACCAGGAATCCACTCAACTCACTCAGCGCTAGATCGAACGTTTCCCAGTTTGTTTTCCTATTATTTCAAAATTTTACTACTTCCAGCTGGCAGTTCAGATGGAATGTTATTCTGCGGTGATCTGAGAAAGCATAAGAGGTGTCAACCTTCCAATCTTTCAACAGATGGGAGGCATCGCTTGACATTAATGTTATATCAAGAACGTCTTTCCTTGTTCTAGTTACGAACGTGGGTGTGTTGCCTACATTCATTATTTCTAGGTCCGTTGCTAAGAATATATTCAAGTAATAAATCTCCCTTCTTGTTGCAATCCGTGCTGCCCCACACCTTGTGGTGGGAGTTGGCATCACAGCTCGCAACAATCGGGATACCCATACCTCTATATTTCGACATTATCTCTTCTATGAGTTGTCCTGGTGGTTTGCTGAGATCATATCAAAGAGTCTGGTAGGAAGAAGAGGTAAACCTGGCTCATAACTACTCACCGCCTGGTGTTGGCAAGCGACTCGAGGTCCCCGTAGCTGTCTTGGTCGCGGGGGCGTGCGGGCCGGTAGATGTGCGCGCCCACCGCGTCCTGGTTGCGCCAGGGCTTGTCGTACACAGTGTATGCCTCGTCGTCGCCGTACCCTGGAACGTAGAAATTTGTTATTAGGATTTCAAAGGTTTCTAAAACTTTGTTAATTTCTTTATATATAGTTGTCCTGTCCGTCAGATTATTACAACTAAATACATCCACTGCTGGATATGTCTCGTCTTCCTGAACGTGACCTCGTCTCCAAAACTCTTTTACCCCACTGGAGGCTATCATTTATATAAATAGTTTTACCAGACTAAGGGAGGTTGTTTATATGAATGTAGTGTTATATTTTTAAATTTTTATTAAAGTAATTTGACCACAAAACTTCGGGACTTCTTCCAACTTCGGGACCACTTGTACATCTTAGACAAGTCACGGAGATCATTGTTCCATCTTGTTGAAGTTTTATTTTTATTTTTTATTATAGTTTCAAATAAGAGTATACGCTATTCTTAAAGTCCATTATTTTACTATAATATTTTCGACTCTACAAATTCTTCAGAACTTCCCTTCGTAAGCTACTACAGGTATATCCAGTCAGTACTCACCGCTGTCCATCCCTTTGCTGTTATTGAAGAGACGCTGGTCGAACAGGCCCTCGGCTCCCTGTGTGCCCTTGGAGGGCAGGCCCAGCGCGATCTGCTCCGAGATGTCCCGCTCGCGGTCCTTCGCCAGCTTCGACCTGGAAATGGGTTGGTCCAAAATCAAAATATGGCAGATTATCTTTTATCAGACCGATCTTGGTGCGAAGTCTGGTCTCAGGTGAAGAACAAACAAGCATCTAGTGGTAGGCGGGAAGATTTTTTCATTGGAAAATGGGAGTCTGAAAGAATGCTGACATTAAAGAGCTGGTATCCGTGGCCAATATAATTGGTGAGAGTAAGGCAGCTCCATTTCACTGGCTCGGCCACATAGAGACGATGGGAGAAGATCGTGATAAAAAAAATGTGTCTGCCACCAGGGGTGTCCGAGTGTACAGTTGAAGTCGAAAAGCTTCCAGCATTTTCCAAAAAAAATCCGGCTTCAAGAGCATTCGCTTAGCGATAAGCTGCCCAGGACAGTTAAGAGTGGCGGAATCTTGTGACGAAGGCCACACTGCACTTTGGGGCGACGGGCCAACGAAGTAAATCAGTGATTACTGATAGGACGTTACTACCTTGTTTCCGGTGCACTTTCTTGACATGAATAAGACCTTGTCCCCATGACAGGCGTTTAACGCTCGTTTTGATGACGCGCGTTAAGGTTACACAAGTCGCTCATCTTTCCATACAAACGCAGAACAGTAATTACTACAATGTTTGACGTTGACCATCAAAAACTAAGGATAATATAAATTGATATCGTCGTTATCTATGTGTGTATGTACCCAAAATCGTAAAAAAAATATACATTTAAAAAATACAAGCTTCTAAACTTTCGTATTTCAAGACTGATTTTAGCCCAATTTTGGGCGTAAATAAATAGTTTAACGAGTACGAAAGCTCAAAAATAAAGCCCGTACAGATATAGTTTAGTTATTCAAAAGATAAAATAAATTTATTTTGAAAAGATACACTTATTAGTTTTTCTATAATAACTGTTTTGCTAAAAGGACATTTTAGGAATGAATTATTGTGCATTTCATTCTAGCACACATGTTCGCGCACTATGTCAGGTGAGATAGCAATCATTTTGTTGGAGTTCGCGCCATCGACTAGTTCAACCTTAACAACTAGATGCATTTTATTGAAGGCGTTCACATGCTAACGCGCGTTAGTAGTATGTAATTGCAAGCGCGCATTATCAAAACGCGCGTTAAACGCTTGTCATGGGAAAAAGCCCTTAGGAATCAAAAGGATGTGTTGTAGGATGCTACTAGATTGTTTTGACGTGACAACGTCTTATATTCGATGGAGCCGGCTACAGAACGAAAAAACATGACGCATGCGGCGTTACCGCGCTCTGAGGCGTTCCATTTTCTTATGACGTTGTCACGTTCAACTATCGTCAGAAAACCGGTTTTATTCAGTATACTATCTTTATAGGGTTGTAGTAATATAGGTATATATAAGTGTTTCTAGGGATAATATTACCTATGTAAAGTACGAATACCATGCTTCTGAGGCGCCCTATCTTTCAAGTCTATAGATAGGAGTAATCAAAATGACTCTTGTTTGAATTATTTAGAATTTCCCCACCATGGTTCAGGCCTTGACCTGGTGGTGGGGCTCAGTAGCCTAAGGTGTGTCCAGCACCTTAGGCGAAGCTAATTGAGCCGAGGGGGCTCTTTGTACTCCTCTTATAAGAAGAGGGGACAAAAGAGTACGGGGCAAGGGGTGAGGACGGCAGTGTTTGTTCTGTGGTGCGGGACCCCTCTGTGGAGGTGGGGTCGGTACCCTGAGGGACTCTACAGATTCGGGGTACCTCACCAAAGGCGGCATTATTGACACTCGCCGGGTTTTAGTGAGTAGAGCCGCGTCCACTTACCAGCTCTCGGGCGCAGCGAGTCCCACATACCCGCCTGGGGAGAACCACTCCCCCGCGGGATGGCTCAGAGCGTCCCGGCGTTAAAAAAGTATTTAGAATTTGGATAGCAACGCAGCAGTCGCGGGTTCGAATCCCGCCATGTGCAAATAATTTGTATGACGAATATAGATGTCTGCCCCGGATCCCTGTCTCCTTCTCGCACTACCTGCTGCGCTCGGACAGTGGCGTGGCACATGTGGCAACCACGACCGACCGTCGCGTCATTATTAACTTAGCACGGGGTCGGGTTAATGTGGTTATTGTGGTATGATTGTTGGAATATAAAAAAATATCTAATATATAAAATTCTCGTGTCACGGTGTACGTAATTGAACTCCTCCGAAACGGCTCGACCGATTCTCATGATGTGTGCATATTGGGTAGGTCTGAGAATCAGTCAACATCTAATTTTTTTTATTCTTTTTTGTTAAGGGTGGTCCACCCCTCAAATTTTGAAAGTAAACGCGGGATAAGCTGCGGGCAACAGCTAGTATAATAACAATAATTTATTGCTCAATAAACATTAACACTATAATAATATATCCCTGGTCCCCACACTAGGCTTCCCTGTGTGTGGGCAACCAGTCTCCTCCGAATGTGCATTATTGTATAGTAAATAGGACAGTTACCTCTTGTCCGGGGCGGCGCGCGCGATGTTCCTGTCTCTCTGCCGCTCGCGGTGCCGCTCCTGCCTCAGCCGGTCCCTCTCGGCCGCGTCGCCCTCCACCTCCACCTCACCCAGCCCGGGGCCCTCCTCCTCCGGACCTCTGATACCTGGGGCACTTTAATGTTAGTCGGACATGCAAACTGACAGACATAACACTTCCGGTAAATATCACCAATGAACATAAACGAGTGTACATGGAACTAGCCCAGCCAGCCAGCTAGATCAGCTGATCCAAGGCCGTGGGGAAAAATAAACTAGGGCCACAAATAAACTATTTAAAATCATCTGTTCCATATTCGTTGTGTTCTGAATTCAACGTACTCCAGCTTCGTCGTAAAACAGATATAATTAAAACGATCGATCGAACGAACGAACGAACGATCTCCACGATATAATTAAAAACCAAATACAATTTTTCACTAGTTTCATTTATGGTTTTTGAGTCAGTGTCCGAGGGTCTCTCTGCCCCTCCCCCCCCCCCTTCACTCCTCTCCGAGACACAGCAAAGCTGTTTGACGGGAGAAAGCGCATCATCACACATCACAACAGTGTTTCTTAATAATTTTGCATGAACCACTTTTAAAATTGAAATCATCTAATTAATTAGCCTTCATCCACCCACTCCTAGACATAGTCTTTCAGTGTACGGCAAGACGGACAATTTCATTCACCAGGACCTTATCATTCCCGAAATATATATTGATGAAATCATACCAGCCCGATGGTCCCTGGCTCTCTGCGCCAGCATTCGTAGATGCTCCTCTTTTTTCTCCTTCTCTCTCTGTGCCAGCCGCCTCTCCAACTGGGCCCGAGCCTCCACCGCTTCCCTGGCCTTCCGGTCCGCGATGTAGAGTGCCTCGGCCAGCTTGGAGAAGTTCTCGTTGATGTGCAGCTGCTGCAGACCCCGCCCGTCGGCCGCGAGCCGCTTGTCCAAGGGTATCGTGTAACCTGGGGAGAGTTATCAGACATGCAGACAGCTTCTATGACTCCAACAGACATACAGACAAAAGTCAACAGTGTGGACGCCACACTGTTGACTTTTGACATGATTCAACTCCCAGAAGTACTGTGTAACCCGAGGAAAATTATCAGACATATGGACACAGAGTAGACAACCTCTGTAGCTCAATGGTTAGCACGTTGGCACTCAAGCCAGAGGTAGCTGGATCGAATCCCGCCAGGGAACAAAAAAACAACCTGTGTTCCTGTAGGAGGAACTTTTAATGAATGGGCGACTGTAGGAATTTATAAAAGTAGACAAAGATTGTACGAGCTCTATAATGAAAAGGCTTACAATACTAGCGAATCACATAAAAACTTTTTGAAATCATACTCAAAAATATTTAAAAAAGTATGTACAGCAGCTAAAGCTTTAAATATTAAAAATAAAATTGCAAGATGTAATAATAAAATCAAAATGACGTGGAAGGTAATTAACGACGAAACTGGAAGGAGTAAAAGTTGTAATACAATACATTCATTGTGTATTGACAATAAAATTATCAATACTGACAGGGAGGTTGAAAATATTTTTGAGAATTTTTTTGCCAATATTCCAGTTACGACAACTAAAAACCTCATATCGTCTCCTACTGTCGCTGAATCCTTACTCAAAAATTGTGTGAAAGAAAATAATATTCTTTTTAAATTTCATTCCATCTGCTCCAAAGATGTTATAGGTGCTTTCAAACTTATTAATGTCAAAAATACTACAGACTTGTGGGGCATGTCGGTTAAAACGATTAAATATATTATAGAAATAATTGCACCTATCTTAGCGGTAATTTTCAATGATTGTATTGAATGTGGTGTATTTCCTGATTAAATGAAGCATAGTAAAATTCTACCACTTTTTAAATCTGGTGTCACATCTGACCCCTCAAACTTTAGACCGATTTCAGTACTCCCAACACTTAGTAAAATTTTTGAAAAGATCATTCTTAATCAAATTTTAGTTTTTTTTAACAAGCATCATTTGCTCCATAGTCAGCAGTATGGATTTACTAAAGGGCGATCTACAACTGATGCTGGAGTTCACCTACTGAAACATATTTATACAGCCTGGGATGAATCGCGGGATGCCTTAGGTGTATTTTGTGATTTGTCCAAGGCTTTTGATTGTGTTCAACACGCAACATTGATCAGGAAATTACATCACTATGGTATCAGGGGCACAGAACTTAAACTATTAGCATCTTACCTAAATATCAGAACACAAAAGGTAATTGTAAATAATAAAAGTTCCCCTGGTACCAACATAAAAATGGGGGTGCCTCAAGGTTCCATTCTGGGTCCGTTTCTCTTCCTCGTTTACATAAATGACCTACCTTTTCTCATGAAGGATAAGCATGAAATAGTATTGTTTGCCGATGATACTTCTTTAATATTTAAAATTAAGCGACAACAAATGATTTCTGACGAAGTAAACAATGCTCTTTCAAAGATGGTACATTGGTTTAGTGTCAATAATTTGTTACTTAACTGCAATAAAACTAAATTGATTAGATTTACACTACTTAAGCAAGTACAAACCAATGTAACATTAAGTGGGGAGATAATGGACTTGGTGAATTCAACTACCTTTCTTGGCAATACCTTAGATGCCAATCTCCAATGGGCGCCCCATATAGCTACCTTATCGAGTAGACTCAGTTCTGCAGTTTTTGCGATTAGAAAAATCAGGTCAATTACGGATGTTAATACGGCTAGACTAGTATATTATGCGTATTTCCACAGTCTTATGTCCTACGGCATTTTGCTTTGGGGACATGCCGCTGATGTCAATACAATTTTCATACTGCAGAAGCGGGCTATACGGACTATCTACTGTCTGGGTCCCAGAATATCATTAAGAGAGAAATTTAAAGAAATAGACATTTTGACTGTAGCATCTCAATACATTTTTGTAAACGTGATGTATGTTCGCAAAAATATAAATGAATTTTTAAAAAAATACGATAATCACAATAAAAACTAACATAAACTTGTTGTGCCATATTTTAGGCTACATAAGGTCAGTAATTCTTTTATGGGTCAATGTATACGTTTCTACAATAGGATCCCAGAAAACGTTCAAAATCTATTGATAAATAAATTTAAAAAAACTGTTAAAGAACGTTTGTGTGGTAAAGGATACTACAAAATAAAAGAATTTATTGAAGATACCACACCTTGGGAATAAGGCGTTTCCTACATGGCTTCTATGTATAATTATATCATATTATGTACCTATATTGTATAATATTGAAAAGATTAGTTTCACTGAGTTTGTTTCGCCGGTTCTTCTCAGTGGACTAGTTTTGGAACCGGTAGTAGAGTCATTTGACGTTCAATAAGCTACTTTGACGTACAACATTGAATATTTTTTTTATTTTTTTTTCATTTATAATGAATGTGTATTAAATATGTGTATAATATAATAAAAGTCTTAAATACATGTATAGTATAAAAGTATTAAATATATTTCCGTTGTCTGGTACCCGTAACACAAGTTCTTCGAGAACTTACCACAGGACCAAGTTGACGTGGTGTAAAAGCGTCCATAGATATTATTATTTATAAAGTGGTACTTCTATTAATACTCTAGGGGTATTGTGTAACCTGAAGAGAATTATATGTGGTAGTCGTTACCCTTGGCGTTCTTCCAGTGACTGACGCAGGGCGGCACCTTCCAGTCCCGCTGCTGACGGACAGACACGCGGCGGGGCGGGGAGTGTAGCACAGGGGCGGGCGGAGAGGGCGCCGCACGCGGGATCTTGCGATTAATCTGGAACCGCGGGGGCTCCATTGGGTCCGACTGGGCCTCCACCATCCTGGAAGAGGGAGACGGGTGATGTTTGACATTTAAGTAAAAGAGATGGATAGATGATATATTATATAGATCGAGGGAGAAGGATAGATGATATATTATATAGATAGAGGGAGATGGATATATGATATATTATACAATTAGAAGAAGATAGATGGCCTCAAATGTTAGAGTATTTGGGGTTAGAGAGAGACAGATTAGAATTTTAAATTTGAAACAATAAAGTTTAATAATAGATAGACCAGACTAGACAGAGAATAAATAAGCTATAAGCATTCATGATGAATGCTTATAGCTTATTTATTTATTTTAGCAACTTTACCAAACAACGTTAAAAAGTGATCTCCATAATAATTCTTCCACAATTATTGGGCTAAGATATACACAAAGAATTCTTTAAATCTGACTGGTAGAATTAGATTAGTGTGTTCAATTAAACTAATTCACCATGATAATATTATTATATAGATAAACTTACCTAATGACTCTCTGCTTTGCTCCTGAATTGAATGCACCGCCTTGCTGGGCTGGAGTATATCTGATGTACTGTGCTGGAGCCTGCGATAAACGTGCACTATCAACGCGACAAATAGTAACGGGGTCTCACACGTTTTATGACTGTGGATGGGCAAATGGGCAAACGAGCCTGTGACCTGTGGTCATATAAATGTCTACCTTTGAACAGCCCAGCACATAGTATATATACAATGGCTCAAGTCTTGACGTGGCGGTGGGGCTCAGTAGCCTAAGGTGAGCCCAGCACCTTGTGCGAATCGAATTGAACCGAGGGGTAAAACGAGCAGGGGGACAAGGGGCGAGGATGGGAATCTCACCCTTTTGTACTGTCCCGACGATTGGAGGTGTTATTCTGTGGCGTGGTCCCTCGAGGGACTGACTAGCCGTCGAGGTGTCCTGTTTGCTTAACAGATTCAGGCCGCCTCACCAAAGGCGGCATTGGTGGCACTCGCCGGGTTTTAGTGGGTAGAGCTGCGTCTACTTACCAGCTTTCGGGTGCAGCGAGTCCCCGCCTGGGGAGACCCACTCCCTCGCGGTATGCCTCAGAGCATTTCTCATATAGCCTGTACGGTAGGTACATTAAAATACCACAGCTGAGACAAATGATGGTAAGTCTCGATGCCAGTAATTACACTACCTGTTCTTGCCTCTTTACTATTTGTTTCGTTTGTTCAGAAACACAGCAAGTCGTCCAAGAAAGAAATAAGCAGGATAGTCATACTCAGGCAGACTAGCACGGCACAATGCCTCCCACAGTTGAAAAATGACAAAGGCTCGTGTTTTTTATAGCTAATATAAACAAACAGTAGACAAGCCAATGAATAATGTTGCCATGAATATAAGTTAATCTGGAACTAGCCTAGCTTTATGATTTGGTTCATATAAGTAGCCTTTATTATATATAGACAGATTCAAGTGTTTTTTGCCTACCCTGAGAAAATAGGTTACGGTGACAAAGATAAAAGCGTCATCAAAGTAAGTCAGTAGTATTTTTTTTAATAATATGTTGAGGCCATCACATACGGCCATCCGATCAACTAGACAGACCCTGTTCTTATGGCAACCAGACAACTGATACATGCTTCTATATTTCTAAACACGTACATATTATAGATATAATGTTTACACCCAGACACAGAACAAATGATCATGTTCATCACACAAACATTTGTCCTGGGTGGGGATCGAACCCACAACCTTCTGGTTTAGAAGTCAGGGTCACTAACCACTAGACCAACAGGACAGTCGCCATTTATATAAATGCTTGGTCTTATAGATATATAACAGAAATCAACTAACAGCTTTAGGTGCAGCTTTAACGGGCATTGCAGCCGAGATCTTCGCATTTGTGAGTTTCTCTAGAGCAAGCTTGGTCTTCTCTGTTATATCTTGTATGTCTTCTTCAGACGGTTTTTGTAATGTGGCGTCATCTTCTGCCAAGACCTCTGCTGGCAAAAGGTCTGTCAATTTTGTGTAAATTATCTGAAACAAATGTAACATACTAATGATAAGGTATTAAGTATCTATTTTCAGGTAATTCTAACTAATATATAAATGGTATTACAAATTTTTGAAGTGAAACTTCTGTAGGTGCATTGAGGGTAAACAAAAATCATGAAAATTGTGTCATCATCAGGACATGGTGTACTGTATGACTTTTACTTCTTCATAGTGATTATACAAAGGAGCATAGCACACCTACCTTGTCAGGAAATGTGCAGAATATTATCTCTTAACATAATATGTTAAGAGAGAGACATAAGACACAAATTGAAAATATAAAATTTAAACAATCTATGTGAACTCAATGAGCAATCCCAGAGGAAGTGATTTTTATTAAGAAATTTCAAATTTTTTGTATCATATTAAAATCTAATATCATAATTCTAAGTTATAAGTTTTCACTTCTATCGAAACTCCCGATAACTGTCTGTTTGTATTTTAACTGAATCATTATTTATCCTACTACATCAAACAAGAAACATAAAGATGTTTGTTTCAAAATCTTAAAGTTCAATTCAAGATAATATAATATTTCACAAAGCAATAGATTTACATTTTTCGGACTGACCTTTGACCACAACAGTACAGTTGTGAAATAAAACACATAGCACATCAAAAAACAAAATGAAACCTACTTTATCAGCGCTGTGCCCTTGTCTCGCTATGGCAGAATATTTCACTCGTCCCGACTCATCCAGCTGAACTGCCAGGGCATTGGAGGTGCTCTCCTTACCCCTCGCTCCCATACCCAACGGGTATTGCGCCACATGGATCTCGGGGAACGCTCCTCCATCTTAAACAATATGCACCATTGTTATCATCATCATATCATGTCATGTTCAACAACAGTCTACTGCAAGCAATCTCAATTTGTAAACAAAAGAACGAATTTCTTAGAAAGTTCGGTATGTAATGTACACAGCTGTGCAGCTTTTAAAAAATTTGGCAAAATCACTTTTTATTACTTATTTGTTGTCTTTATAGAGAGTGGGTGTAATGCTATATAAAGTGTATCATTGTATGGAAGACAAGCAAAACCAACCAAAGCCAAGTGATTTCGACGCTTTAGGGTTGTTAGGGTTTGTCGTTAAATTGGGTGATGTTACATGGAGTTCACACTGTATATGTAATTTCTAGATATAAATATGAAACGATTTGGTCTAAACTTCAAGCAATTCACTGACATAAATCCCACTTCTTTCTTTTTGGTAGTTAGATGTCTGTTGCCCTTGAACAGAAATGAGTTCAACCTGGTCTAGAAGTTAGAACAGGCAAAAAATTCATGCTTAGTATAAAGCTTTAAATTACTGAGAAGGCAATAAAAATAATTACTACACTGTTATGGTAAGGTATATAGTATTTTGTTTACCTCCAAAATCCTCTTCTGTCCGTGGTACCCATCCTTTTCTTTGACCATAAGGCGGAACACTCGTTTGTGAGACCACAAGGGCGCTTCCTATCCGATGCGCTTTCCGTTCGTCATCTCGATCCCATACCTGCTGTACAGGAGCTGGTAATAGACTGAAAAAAGCATTAACAGTTAACACATGCATTTTTATGATATTCAATTATCTTATTACCTATCCCAATAATTTATCTCGTAATATAAAAGATTTATTAATGGAAAAAAGTATACATTAAAATTTTTAATAATAAATACGGTATAACGAATTTAAACAATTTATACCAACTATCACTCAAAGAATCACTTTTCTTGATAGTTAGAAATGTGATTTCGTTTCTAAACAATACATTAGTTATTTAAGCAGAGTGCTATACTTGAGATCTTTTAACAAGCACGTCATAGAGAAATAATTGACGCTGAATACATTTATTCAAATAATTATGATTGTTTTCGGTAAAATACGTAAATATGTGAATAAAATAATCACAAACGCACCTCGACAAGGACGCCATTTTACGATTGGCTTGACAGTTCACGAATCACACTTCACAGACTTCACAGTTCTTCTTCTTCTTCGTTTATTTATGGCATACAATCGCCTTTTACGACATTCTGCCAGTGTTAAGTTTAAAGAAAACGCACTTAAAATTTTGAATTATTTTGTGAATTCTCAGTTGACGATTTGTACAAATAATTGTGAATTATGTCAGTTTTCACTTTTGAGTTTTGATTTTGGACACTAACTTAGGGATGTTCGATATTCATCAATGGTTACTAAACATCGACACTTAGCGCCAACCCGACGCCAGGAGGACGTGTGGTCGCAGACTGCACGGTTGGCGGGGGGCAACCCCACCTTTTATACACCCACTTTTATAAAGCAAAAGTGAGCCAAATGGGCTCACACTAATCCGATGTAGTATTAGGGCTTTCGGGCCGTTAGCATAGATCCTTCCGAAAAAAAAGAAAAAAAAAACGACACTTAGCGGGAAGACGGAATGGCGGGAAGCATCGGGACGCGCGGTTGTGTTTTTTTGGTTTCCCGTTAATTAATTGTTATTTTGTGTTTTTTCCATTCAGAGTGGTTTTCTATAGTGTTTGTTTTAAAAACTTGATCTTTATATATTGTGATTGGTTGGCGAATCTTATGGAGTACCGTTCTGGAGTGGTTTTCGTAGTAGGGCTGTTCTGGCGGTTTTCTATAGTGTTTGTTTTAAAAACTTAATCTGTGTAATATATAATGTGATTGTTTGGCGAATATTGTGGTGGACTGCCTTGTGTGGATGGAATGGGGAATGATAGTTGATTGATGGGGACTAGAGGGGCGGAGCCGCGCTCCTTGGGGTTTCCCGCCATTTCTCCGTATTACAGACCGAATAATTGTATTTTGTATGGCTAATAGCCTAGTAGCTAATGCCTTTAAATGAAAATAATAAATATATATTAGCGGGAAGACATCGATGTTTTGACTACGATATCATCAACACATTGATGTTAGTTGAAGTTGAAGAGATAAAAATAATATAAACGTCAATATATTTTTTAGGGCCATCTAGAGAGCATTGGATCATTGGATGTTAGATCTTTATTTAACATTAAATGACGCTGAGTTATTTCTTTACATTTTATAAGGGACTAAAAAAAATTTTTCACGAAATTTTATTTTTAAGAAGACTGAGGGCTAAGGTTTGGTTTCAACAATGTTAAACAAAAAAATGATGAATACTTTCATGCTTCATAATATTATGGTTTACAAAAAATTTTTGATTATTTTATTAAGTACATGCAATTTTGTTTGTACACAATTATTTCCTACTGTAAATTAATTATTTTTTGTAAGTTCTATAGCACTAATGACGCTAATTTTTAAATAAAACGTAAGCTCTGTAATGTGTTGTTTAATTTACTAAATATGACATACATAATGAAGTATGATTGGTAATTCAGAGTATAACTTATAGGTAGAATCTTATCATTGGATCTGCAATCTTATCTTAGGGAGTACTCTATAATCCGAAAAATTCGATAGTCCAACACTGCCCTGCAAAATGTTTGTCGGATTACATCGGGTCCACTGTATTACTTATTCTTTGTGTTATTTTCGATTAGAGTAAACAAAATTATAAAGTTTCGGTGTTATTATTTACTAGAATATATATGGGCCGAGCCCATACCCCAACCATACACTCTAGGCCATCGTCGGTCACTATACTTTAGAAATATATTTATACTTTAGAATTGATGCTAACAGTGCAGTGATGTCAACATCGATGTTTTTAGAGTATCGATCATCTCTTTATCTAATTTAACTTTGTGAGATCTCAATTCTCATTTAAAAGGAATGCAACTTCTACATTTATGTACCTAGTCCATTAAAATTTAATAGAAAGCAAATCAATACATTTAAAATTTACTATTTTATAGTCTATAGATTATATAGAAGTTGTAATAAAACAAAATTCAATCCATTATAAAATTATAAAGAATTACCTTATTCTTAATAATATGTTTAAAATTATATATTTAATTATGTGAATAATATTTTAAATCGTAAAAATACAATTGAAATCAAAAATTATATTTATCATTTGACAAGTTTTTAAGAAATGCTTTTACAAATAATGTGTGAAAAGAGGTGGAACATATGTCAGATTCGTATAAATATGAAGTAGGTTGCGAACGTCTCCCTTTTCTAACCTCAAAAATGCGCGAAGAAGTATCACAGTGGAATGGCGAAGTGATCGTATTTTAATCTAAAAACCTTGTTATAGTGATCCAAAGTTAATGATGCCCTCAAAGAAAAGAAAGTACAATGCTAGGTTTCCAGCTGTAAGTTCAACGTCTCTCGAATCTGTCGATACTACGAGAAAATAAGTTGTTTTTGTCAATAATTTTTCTGTGATTGGTGATATCATAATATTGTTTGCTTGTAGGGGCGAATCAAGAAAATAATGCAACAAGATGAAGAAGTTGGAAAAGTAGCACAGGCAGTACCGATTATTATCTATATCCTTTTTAATAAACATTTGACTATATTTAATATTACAATTTTTTTATGCTATAACATCACTATAAACTCTTTATTTCTTTAAAACTCAGTGTGTACAAGAATCAATAAATTAATAATAAGAATGGTAATCAATATTATCATTAAAATTATGATCACACAACTATACCATTGAATAGTTTTTAATTCAATGTAGAATATGTTACAAATAAGCTGTAACAGTTAGTGATTATAGTTAATAATTTAAAATCAATTTTTTCTTAGTAATAAATTTAAAACAAAAATTAACACATTTGACTTTTTGCAATTATGTAAGGAATGTAATGTATGTTTATTGCTTGCTATAAACCAATGGTTTTGTATGTTTGTTAGTCTTTGTCTTTATAGTATTGTTATTAAAATTTAATAATGTTCATCTTAGAATTATTAAACTGATATCACTCAATCAACAATAGTATTTCAAACATACAAAATGTTAAAGGATTAGTTTATTATTAGAAATACAAAATACCAGAGGTTTTAGACACCTGTGTGCAACTTGTTTTTGAAGGGAAAATTTCAAGATTTTGTAGGGTATAAATGTGGCTGAGCCGACACTCGGAGGTGAAAGGCTCGATCGGCTAAACTCGTGACTTACCATTGTGCCCAAGCTAGATAGATACAGTCTCTGCGTAACTTCACAATAATTGAAACATCACTGCTGTCTATACTTTAAAGTACAACCAATTGCGCGATTTAATTACGTGACATCTATTCACATAATTAGAAACCAGAAAAAAATTGAAAAAGTTTGAAACCATTTTTAAGAAATTCATTGATATAATTAATCTTGTTTTCAATTCTGTCGGCAGTCCCTATGACTGGTTAGATTAGGTTGTTTGTTTTATCCTTATGGTTGTATTATTCGCCCTGCGTGGGCGCTAGAAAGGGCGGACCTCGTGGCAACCTTTCACTTCCTGCGGTCATCCGCGCGATGACCGGCAGTGAGAGTGCATGGGAGGCGGTCCTCTCCTTCTGCGAAGTCGTGATGCCGCAGAAGGAGGAGGCGGAGCGGGTGAGGGAGCACACTGGCGCCCCTTCTCGCAGGAGAGCGCGGCGGCGACAGGCGGTCGCACCGCCGTGAGGGACCTGTGCGTGGCCGATCGGGGGATCTGCCGCGCGCGCGTAAGTTCCGTGCTATAAGGCACCCTTATGTGTTCAGGGTGTCTTAAGCGGAGAAGGGGGGGACGCTACACCCCTCCCCCCACTTTCAGGGAAGAGTGCCGGATGGCACAACGTTGTGGCCGGTGCGGATGTCCACAGCTCTCGCGCCGGGTCACCCAGACGATGAGGAGAACACCGCTGGGGTTTAGTGGGTAGAGTCTGCGTCCACCTTACCATCTTATCGGGCGCACAGAGTCCCACATAACCGCCGGGCCCCCCCGGACCCGGTAGTATGCCTAAACGCATTCCCCAGCGAGACCAAAAAAAAAAAAATGGTTGTATTATTTATTCATAGCATAACATGAGGTTGTACATATTTTCTATGGTTTTCCCATGGTACACTATATTGAACTTATTAGTCATATTGTCCAAAACCGCAATACTCATAATTTTTGTTCTTAAGCTAAAATATTCTACTGACGAAAGTCACATCGCTCATGTTTGTCATATTTTAACTTTATTTTGGTATCTTCACACTGGTATCATTGATTATAATTCCTAATTTTTTTTTTGATGTGTACAATAACGAAGTTTTTTTCTAATGTTATTAATTTTTTATATGTTAATACTGATTATTTCTTAACTCATAATTTTTATCACAACACCTCGTACACTGGAGCTTTTCGTGGAATCTCTCCTGGGCAAGGCGATGCAAGTGACGTTACAAAGGAACGCCAAAACGCTCAGTCCGTCACATGTCAAACAATGTATCCTGGCTGAGAATCGGTTTGACTTCCTTAAAGATTTGGTGAGTTATCTCTCTTATTGGATATCTGTTAACTGGATCTGCTCTCGTGGATAATTGTCGATGTAACATAAGAATGTGAACAGTTTTACGGAACTATACATTACGGGATTAGGCCTAGACAAATGCTCTATAGTCTATACTGAGACGCAAGAAATCATTTGTTGTTTTTGTGGATAGGTAAACTGGTTTGTCACCTGATGCTGGCCAATGGTCACCCATGCAATAAATATGCGGCACTAGTCCAAGGATCTCATTTATATGTATCAGCGAAGTGAGAAGGTAGGTCACAGTGCCAGTAATTACACTGCTTTTTCCCGCACCATCCACATCCACACACAAATGCCTTTATAAATTTAGTAAATTTGGTACTAATTTAATGTCATTGTTTTATCTATAATACTGTACTAATAATGTTCCATAGTATAATATGTTTGTTAATACTCCAATCACTGGAGCTATTGGTCAGATTTGAAAATCTTTTTGCATTTACCTGAGTATTAAAGATATATAGCCTCCTATAATAGTCCTCTATTTCAAAGAAATTGTATCATTTTTTTATGTATCATCAATATATTATGATAAAACACGCCCCATGTTACTTGATAACTATATATTTTTATAAATAACTTAGTAGTTAATGATTTTATCCATTACAAAAGAACATATAAATACAAATATTTTTTCTATATAATTATTTGTATTTAGGTCCGGTCCCTTAACTTTAGGAGATATCATACACCACACCATGGTTTAGGCCTTGACGTGGCGGTGGGGCTCAGTAGCCTAGGGTGAGCCCAACACCTTGGGCGAAGTTAATTGAGCCGAGGGGGCTCCTTGTACCCCTCTTATAAGAAGAGGGGACAAGGGGCGAGGACGGGAACCTCACCCCATTGTACTATCCCGACATTGGCAGGGGTTGTTCTGTGGTGCGGGACAACCACTCTGTGGAGGTGGCGTCGGTCCCCTGAGGGGCTGACTAGCCGTCCAGGTGCCCTGTTTGCTTATTAGATCCGGGGCACCTCACCAAAGACGGGATTGGTGGCACTCGCCGAGTTTTAGTGGGTAGAGCTGCGTCCACTTACCAGCTTTCGGGCGCAGCGAGTTCCACATACCCGCCAGGGGAAACCCACTCCCCGCGGGATGCCTCAGAGCACAGAGCATTTCCCGGAGTTAAAGACAAAAAAAAAGGAGATATCATACAGTATATTCTCATCATCAGATCAATGGTTAGCTATCTGTTAGTGGCCCGTTATGTGTCCTGTCCATCAATCATATAGTAATCTGAGCCTAAAATCGGCGAAACTAATCAGTGATTTGTCACTAACGTAATAGCAATTCAACCAACCAGTGATCTGTATGTACGTCATCGGCCAATCAGAGCTCAGAACCAGCTCGGCTTCGCAGCACAAATTGGTCGTAATTTGTTTTCATACAAAACATAATAACATTATTGCTCTATTCTGGTTATATGCTTGATGCTTCACAGAACAGTGCTTCCTATTCTAATCCCAAACTATTTTATTTCTCCAATTGGACTAAATTGTACAGTGCAATATATTAAAATTCATTAATGAGCTCAGCTGAGATAAAAAATATGGCACAAATGTTGTTACATGCTGCTTTTGTTATAATTATATTATCAACACTCAATGTATCATTTAGTACAGGATGGATGTGGGTATATCCGTAAAAACTTTATCCGGGAAAGGCCACGTTGGCGGCCTCCTTTCACCCGCTCATCGGCCTTCTTCTGGGACATTATTGCCCTGCAGAAGGAGACCATCACCGTCCAGGACTCGTCGTCACCGAGCATGATGACGCTCGGCAGAGACAAGTTCCCTCAGATGACTAATGTCAGACTGTGACGCAGCGCCGCCCATCTCGGGCACACCTCAGGGTCAGGGGTGCGTTGGGCTGAGTCCACCACCGCACCACAATGGCGACATACTGTCACCGGCTCCCCGTGAGCCGTCCGGCACAGGTACTCACCAAAGAAACCATGCTGCTCGCACCAGGGATGAGCCCCATATACTTGATATTGTGGGCTTAACCTGACCCTCCTCTCCATGTGTTGCCTATCTTGAGACATGAGATGTTAAGTCTCAGTGCCAGTAATTACACTGCCTGTATTGCCCTTCTCTCCAAAACACAGCAAAGATGTTTCACGGGAGAAACAAGCAAGATGGTGGTACCCATGCAGCCGGAAACGCGGCACAGCGCGTCGCTCCCACTGGTAATCTTTAACTTATATTTCGCTGATTTAAACTCGATTTTTCGGATTTTTTTTCGGCAACAGTCACGTGAGGAAGGTACCTGAGACCTTACTCACGTGACTCTCACGCATTCGTATACTGAAATATGTAGCTCTGCGAAAGAAAAGTGAGAAAAAGCAAATATCGCGCATAGTTTTGAATAATTTTAATACTTTTGTAAGAGGTAGTGCCATGCTGCTTTGCATCTGAATTGGGCTGGCACGACCGGGGTACCGAGAGGTACCAACCTCTCGCTCACATAATACCGGCGTCAAGTGACAGCTATGCTGTCGCGATTCGTGCGGTTTGCGAGTTTCCGGTGGCCCATTGGGTGTGGATAGGGAAAAGGAGGGCAACGTATCTGAATAATCTCTGGTTGTGCGGTTGTGTATGGGTGTCGATAGTCGCTAAAGACTTCGACTGCTCGTTTGCCCTCCTATGCTATAAAAAACCGGCCAAGTGCTAGTCGGACTTGCCCACGAAGGGTTCCGTACCATTACATAATATACAACATTAGACATTTTAACAAAAAATATGGTTTATTTTGAAAAAATGTTTTTTTTATACCTATGTGAATTGATTGAATGAAAGGTAAATTGCGGTTTACGATTTATGACGGATTAAAAAAAAACTACTTACTAGATCTCGTTCAAACCAATTTTCGGTGGAAGTTTGCATGGTAATGTACATCATAATATATTTATTAGTTTTATCATTCTTTTATTTTAGAAGTTACAGGGGGGGGGGGGACCGCTTTGGAAGTGTCTCTCGCGCAAACTATACAGTTTAGAAAAAGACGGTATTAGAAACCTCAATATCATTTTTGAAGACCTATCCATAGATACCCCACACGTAAGGGTTTGATGAAAAAAAAATTGAGTTTCAGTTCTAAGTATGAGGACCCCCAAAATTTATTGTTTTTTTTCTATTTTAGTCTAAAAATCTTAATGTGGTTCACAGTATACATCTACTTACCAAGTTTCATCAGTATAGATCTTATAGTTTCGGAAAAAAGTGGCTGTGACATACGGACGGACAGACAGACAGACATGACGAATCTATAAGGGTTCCGTTATTGCCATTTGGCTACGGACCCCTGAAAAAACTGTATATGATCACGTTTTAAAATCTTACGTATTTTCAAGCTATAGGTCCTATTTATCTTATTTTTAGTTATCTGGCGGAGATTTGAGACTTATAAGATAAATACGGATACAGATAAGGATTATTTGATTTATACAATTTTTGCTCTCACCTTATCTATAAATATTGGCAGTTCATACTTCGTATTACTTTTATTGACTTCCACAAAAAGGAGGTTCTCGTTCGATCGGTCAGGTTCGATTGCAATTTTTTACCATGAATCAGCTCTCGAATTAGGAACAGTATAGGCACTGATACTATTTAAGGTCCTCCATATGTGGCAGCGTGAGTGGGAGATATGACTTGTGTATCGCTCCCGTCAGCATGGGTGCCACCATCCTGTTTATTTCTTCCATAAAACAGCTTCGCTGTAATTCGGGAAGAAGGGCAGGGCAGGCAATGTAATACCTGGATAGGGAGAACGATGTTGTCCCGCTCCGGAGACGACGGACGGAGGTTCGGCGGAGGCGATACGAACGTCTCTTTCGACCTTCATGATTTGGGACCAGGGTCAGGATGGGAACTTCACTCCATTGCGCAATCCCGGCGACGTTGGGGGTAATTCTAGGATTTCGGAGTTGTCCCCCCTGAGTGAAGCAGTCCGGTCCTGGTTGACATGCCAGTCGCCGAAGTGCACTGTTTCTGATAGATCCCGGGCACCTCACTATAGGCGCCAGATCCCACCCAGGACTGGCGGTAAGCCTAAATGCAACACACATAGTAAGAGGTAGTGTGCAGCCGAATTGGGCCGGCATGACCGGGGTGGTACCCTCGCTCACCAAAACACCCGCGTCAAGTGACAGCTATGCTGTCGCATTTCGTGCGTTTTGTGAGTTTCCGGTGGCCCATTGGGGAGGGATAGGGAAAAGGAGGGCAACGCATCTGCCGGTGGGAGTCCCACTCTTCCCAGTTGCTCCCAGTTGCATGGGTACCACCATCTTGCTTGATTCTCCCGTAAAACAGCTTTGCTGTGTTTCGGAGAGAAGGGCAAGACAGGCAGTGTAATTACTGGCACCGAGACTTTCTATGTCTCAGGATAGGCAACACATAGATGAGTTGCCTGGGCTCGTTCCAGATATACTAGTTTATGTTCATGGGCGACATCGACCACTTACCATCGGGTGGCAAGTTTGCCGGTTTGCCTATCCAAATAACATTAAAAAAACTGCATACCTTTTGGTCGTGTGGATTTCTATGGGCGTCGGTAGTCACCATAAGGCTCTGAATGCTCGGTTGCCTCCTTATGACATAAAAAAAAACTCATCCGCATAGTTATGTGGTTTCCGTGGACGCTCCTCTTGGCTCAACTCCTCGGAAGTTCCTGATCTGGTCCGAAGTTGTGAGCCAATTATGGCCTCGATTGTCACTACGTCAACTGCTTGGAATGGGATACTGTCATTTTTGCACCCTATCCATGGAGGCGAATTTGCATCTCGCTGGGTGGTCCAGACGTCGGAGATTCCGTTACCGAGGTGGTGAGATGGCTTGCCATGGGTTTTTTATTCCATACTGCGGTACCGGCAAGTCCCAGCCCTGGAATTATACCTTGTTTCTGCATGCAACATGCAACATTTTTCGAGACTGGAGTGGACTAAGTGTAGGAACTTTGGACAAGGAGTTTGTTAGCCAAAGTCTCGCACTGGGGGTGACTTCATGGCTTCCATTATTAAGAAAAGAGCATACTCACAGTTGAAAGGCCGGTACCGCAACTGCTTATCCTGTGGTATAGCGGACGCCTATGGATGTCCTTGATCACTTACCATAAGGAGAGCTGACAGCCCGTTTGCCCTTTCCTTCATAAATGAATAAATAAACCATCAAGTGACTAGTTAATTTCATTTCAAATAAAAACTAATGCTAATTATCCAGGCCTTTTTTTAGAAAAAAACGCACCTCGTTTTTTTAAATTGTGTTCTACGTTTTGTTATCTATGATTTTCCGTATTTCAGGTTAAGAATATACCAGATGTAACAGCAGGCGAGGAGAGAGAGGTACTGAGTGGAGAAAGTTCACCAAATTCATCTAGGTAAGACATATAACACAAATAACGTTAAGTATCTCTTACGACAAGTAGCATCAAGGCTGCGGTCAGGACACTATCTATCGGCAAAGTTTGCTTTTCTTATGAAAAAGGCTGCTTCACCCTACTGTGAAGTGTGCAATAAAATTGAGGATGTGCAGCATTTGCTGATGGATTGTGTTAGGAACCAAAATGGAAGAGAATCACTGATTAGAGAATTTCGTTTTTCGAAGGTATTCAACCTTTGATGTAGGTCTAATACAGAGCATTCTAGCTGAGCCAAAAACTGAACTAGCAAAAGAGATGTGTAGTTTGGTACATTATAAATAACTAGCTGTTGCCCGCAGCTTCGCCCGCGTTTACTTTCTCAACTTAATTACTGTTAGTCACAGCGTGATGTTATATAGCCAAATCGGACCAGTAGTTCCTGAGATTAGCGCGTTCAAACAAATAAACTCTTCAGCTTTATAATATTAGTATAGATATTATGGCTAATTTGTGATTCTCTTGATGAATGTTTCTTATTTATTATAATTTATACTTATATAAGTAGGTATATTTAGTTGTTAATGTATCAAGGCACAATGAATATACTTTTCTTTAATTTCATTTTTTTTTTTGAATTGTCATTAAAGATAAAAATTATCTTTTACGTCAACACACTAGCTGTGTAACGGTTGTCTATGGATGTCACTGATCACTCGGGCCAACAGATAGTCGTTTGCCCCCACTTGTAAAAAAAATGCATGACATCTTTATAACCTACCATTAGCTCAACGGCTGGACCGATTTAGACAAAATGTGTTACACTTAGCAAAGTTTTCTGTCTCAACTTCAACCGAGCTTTACTCTGATATTGGCAAATCCTTAAGGGGCCCATAGTAAAAGAAGAAGACAAATGTGTATTTTTAGGATGTCGCTAAATGGATTGAAAATACAATTGCAACCGGTAGATGGCGTCGTGATTACATTTTCATGAATGGATTTGCTGAACAATTTGATTTGACATTCGCCATACTGAAATGTCTTTATGAAAAAATAATTCGTTTTTAATTCATACTCCCTTAACAAAACGCCAATGTTAAGACACAACGTCTGCTGTTTGTTAGTATTAGTATTCCACGTTGCCAATGTGCGACTCTTACCGCTAATCTAGATATCTTTAGAACTTTGCCATGATTCAGTCTATTTTGAAACTCAAAAAAATATTTTCTTTCAGATTTTCAGACAATTCAGCACCTAGAAAAATAGTGAGAGAAGATTCGAATAGCTCTAGCAGTTCAGATGTGAGAGTACAACAGGTGATACCGGCTTTGAGAGAGAAGGTGATCCAAAGAATGTCGGAGCAACCAAAACTCGACCTAGTCTCAACAAACCCTGACCTAGCGATAGATTTGACCGTAAAGAACGAAGTGAAACCAATAGTCACAGCCAATTTCTACCAGGAAACCCTTGTGGATGAGGTACAGCATAAGGGTGTGATAAAAGTGAATCCCATATACAGCCCCCAGCCCTCTACGTCTAGTTACGCAAATTTGACTCCCGTGGAGCCTGTACATAAGGAAGTACCAAAGTTAGACCGCCCGATGGTGTTTTTAGATGTAAGGCCGCAAACACCTCGAACCCCCGTAACGCCCATTTTAAATATAGACTTTTCGAAAAATTTCGCGCGACCAGAGATAAAAGTCCTGGACCCGGTCGCCAGTATGGTCACCGTACAAAAGGAGAAGAAGGTCCATAGACAAAACTCAAAGACGAAGGAGGTGAAGAAGATAGATATAAAACCTTTTTCGACGGTCGATTTGGATCATTTGAACGCGGGCAATTTACAAATAGATGAGGACTATGATACCTGAATATTATGTTTGTAATTTTTGTTGTGCTATGTTTTATAAGTCAAGTCCAGTCAGAATGTTAGTAACTACACTTATTACCTAATTTGTGATTTAAAAGACTATTTTAACGAGGTTTGATTGCGAATATTTATTCAATGTATTTAAATGAGTTACAAGCCATCGATACTTTAAAATATTGGTATCTTGTTTTAATGTCTCGATTTCTGTGTTTCCAAGAAATAATGTAGAAATCTCTATGTGTATGGAAGTTTGTTTCGGTGTTGCCAGAAAAAAATATTAGCATAATACTACTTAGATACAAGTGGCACAGAATGATTCGTAGTTTTTAAAGAGGCTTTTTAGTAGGAGATTAGAGTTGGTGTGTAGTGTGTCATGATTTAGAAATTAAAAACCTAAGGTTTGTAGGCAATGTATAAAATAAAGAAGTCTAAAATTAGGTAAAAAGTTGTAGGTTTTGGGTGTAATTGTAGTAATTTGATATATTTGATAGACTGGACGACTGGAGTCCTAATTCCTTTGTGTAAATATTTTATACCTACATTTTCCTTAGATCGTTTTTTTTTTCTTCGGAAGGATCTATGCTAACTGCCCAAAGGCCCTAATGCTTCGTCGGATTAGTGTGAGCCCTTTTGGCTCACTATTGGTTTGTTAAAGTGGGGGGTTGCACCCCTCGTTTTTTTAAAGTCCATCTATTTACTAAAATGGAGGGAATTGGATAGTCAGTGTTTTTTTTTCAACACAGACATCGAGCATATAACCGGAATAGAGTGGTAATGTTTTGTTTTGTATGAAAACAAATTTCGCCAAACTTGTGCTGCGACGCTGTGCCGGTTAAGCACTCTGATTGGCCGACTGATGACCACTGTTGAATTATTGTCCGATGGGACGTACACAGAGATCACTAGTTGATGGAATTGATATTAAGTCAGTGACAAATCACTGACCAGTTTCGGAATTTTATGGCTGACATTTCTACTCTGTCCGGTTATATGCTTGATGGTTATTTTTAATATGCTAATATGTGTATGTCTAAAGTAAGATGGGTCATCTTGGCGTTCATTGGCTGTCGTCAGTTCTGACTCGAATCTGAGGGAGACATTGAAAAATTAAAATCGACTTCAAAAAATAAAATACATACTTAACTAAAAAGTAGTAAAATAATCGAGTTTCTTTAATTTTTGTGTCTACAACTAATAATCATCTTGTACTTCTGCTAATGTACAATTTTGGCGTTTACCACGCCATTAATGTTACTTTTGGAGTCGGTTACTTTTGAGTTGCTGGAGTACTTTGGAGTTGGTTACTTGCCAAATAGTCCCATGATAAGGATGGTTTCCTTGGCTGACTTGACTATTTGGCAAGTATACCCTTTCAAACAAAAATAAAAATTTTGAAAATCGGTCTACAATTGACGGAGAAAGCGGTGTACATACATAAAAAAATACCGATCGAATTGAGAACCTCCTCCTTTTTGTTGAAGTTGGTTAAAAACTCATTGCAGTCTCAGTTTTTCACGTGACTGAAATTAATGAGGACACCTGATGTAGAGTTCAAATTTCTAAATTTTACAAACTACTTCTTTTGATAGACTTCAGCGATTGAAAGTTGTATTAATTAATAAAAATGACAAAAACATAGACAACACCCAAGCACAAAATAAATATGAACAGAAGGTAATCTACATACAACGTACGCTCGAGCAACGCGTACAGACACCGTTCACGGACACGATATCGCGGAACATTAGGAACAGTGCGAGGCGCGATTGAGACACGCGTCTGTGAACATTTTTTTGCAAGAATGGAGGGAAAAAAAGAACTTATTATAATTGCTTAGTGGACGGTTGTTTCAATTCAATCCACTAGCTTACTATAAAATATGTATGTACTATGTACATAAGAATGAGAATTTATTATACTTTAAAATATAATAATCGATCATTTCACCAATGTCGAAATCGTCGCTTGAAGATTTTTTTCGTGACAAATTTCTAATTTATATGATTTTAAGTTAACATGGTCATTTTCATTACTAAAATTATTAACGGGATATTTACCATTTTTTTTTTCACTTTTATTTCGCGGAGCTCGATATTTCGACATTATCCACGAACGTCTTGTTCACGAGACTGAAGTATGCGGGTAGATGTTGACGGCATTAGAGGTAACCGTACCGGACTACCTCCATTCTCGTACGTTTTTTTTATGTTAGTTGGATAGGCAAACTGGCAAACGTGCCACCCGATGGTAAGTGGTCGACGTCGCCCATGAACATAAACTAGTTTACGTGAAACGAGCCCAGGCAACTCATTTTATGTGTTGCCTATCCTGAGACATAGATGTTAAGTCTCGGTGCCAGTAATTACAGTTTGCTGCGTGAACACTGGTCACTACTATTGTCTCTTTCACCCGTACCCCTAATTTGTAATTTGAAAATATCATTGAACTTGACATATTTTAGTGATTATTGGTTTGTATTTCTGTTCTTCCTGTTATTGCTGTAAACGTTATAGGATGTAATAAGCATAATATATCAATAATAAAATATACTAATAATATATACCTACATATACGAGTGCGGAGTGTCACTACCACAATATTTTTTGCACATAAACCAAAGTTAACAACCCTAGCGCGACCGCCGAGTGTAGGTATAAAACGTGAAGTACATACACGAAATTGTCTTCTGTTCAAATCTATTTTGTGTCCCGAGCCTTTTCTCATTGTAAAGAAAATAGTACGTAAGATCTTCCAAAATCCAGACTATCAAAAGTGTATGAACTGATTATGCAAATATTTTAAATTATTGATTGTATTAAGTTTTTTTTTTTTTTGCTCATTCATGGTACTGATAAGGCTTGCTCATTTTGCTATCAAGACTGAATAAAACATCAATATCGATGATAGTAAAACAATAATTATTGTTATTCCATGGATATCAAAATTGGAACATGTATAAGTCACATAGAAATTACCTTAGCTGGTAACATTTGTCTCTACTCCATGAAAAAATCGAAGTATGTTTATGGTTATAAAATAATTGTTTTGATTTTGTTTGTCATCCTTAGCAGAGAATCACAACATAGTCATTTTTTTATTCGGGCAAATGTCTAAGAATGCCCATAGACAAGGTTTTTTTTTATTTAGCACTAACGGAGCAAACCTCTTCTTTTGTGGGGCACTAACTATTTCGACGCGAAATAGAAACTGAGTTTTTGTTGATTGTGTATAGAGAATACATTTGAATATATACCAATAGGCATGTACAGTTAGTTTAGACATTTAGGTAAAATCGTTGGGTTAAATGTGTACTACTCATTCGGGTAAATGTAAAATTAATGGTTTAAACTTTAGAGCGACTATATTTAATAAGTTAGTAGTCGTTCTAATTCGACTGTAATTATAGGTTTGAAGTAAATTTATTCCGTCAGAGTGTTGCAACTGTTTTATTTATATAAAATCTTGATCATCAATTTTTACCCATAATTTGTTTGCAACAGATTAGTGTATTGGCCTTTTTTCTGTATTAAGAAGTTTTTTATATGACTGAATATGAGAAAGCCCAAAACAAACATCATTTATTTTTGTCGACTCTGAAACTTGAAAAACCTGTTAGGTAGGCAGTCGACATAGAAAAAATACCATTGTTTTAATGACGCTAACTATACAAATTAAAATGTTAAATCCGTTAAATGATTAAATACGTCATTTTAAAAACTGTAGTTTGTGTAAAATATCTTTAGAATGAGAACGTAACTTTTGACATTTAGTTGTGAATAATTTTTACAAAGGCTTTGTTAATAAATTTCTTTTGAGCTAATAACTACAAATACCATCCACATCTTTGCCTGGTATATTACTTATTTACTATTTGGCAAATAGTATGGTTATCCCTCTTTTTTTTAAATTACATATTTGGCCCAATATTTTGAAATAAATGCTTGGCTGTTTAGGATTATTGTTGTAATATGGTTTATATTATTAGTTATTTTTTATTTTCATGACCAGTATGTTTTGTGATTGAGGATTTGCATGTAGTATAAGTTACAAGAAGATAATGTTTAATAAAAATATTTTTTATGCGTTTGCTTTTTTTTCCTCAACAATCTTTTTACCGCAGTTACAGCTTGGCAAAAAAGAGTATGACGTGGTGACAGGTGCGACTAAATATTTTACTAAATGGAAACCTATGATGTTGACAATACTTGGCCGATAAATACTAGATTTTGAGTAAATTTAAGTGTTTCACATTAACTATTAACGATTTGATTAAATTATCTTACTGATTTTCCATATTATGATGAGACCTAAGTGAAAGTGGCGCCCTCATTTTTTCCATACTCTTTTTTGCCTAGCTGTACCTATCAGTTAAACTTTAACCTAACCTACTTGTAAATTCTTCTCATCTAGCTTTTGTAACACAGTCAAACTATAAGCGATCATATTATATAATTGTTATCATATTATTTGAATGTTTAAAAAAATGAAACCAAACTTATCATGTACAAAAATATTTTTTTATTCTTGTTAAATTAAATTAACAACTAACCAATTAACAATAAAATTTAGTAACTAAGCTATTTCACATTTTATATTTAAAAGTAGCCAAACATACAGGTGTTGTAAATTTCGTTTATTAAAGCTATATGCAGTATTTTGTGAGCTAAAGTTAGCCTCAAGTCTATGGCAACAGAAACGATATGAAGTTACGACAGTGGGGCGTCGCAAGTCCAGTATTCAAAAGTTAGCCGTCAATAACATTAACGCTGTAAGATGAAATAAAATACGAGCGCACGCACCCAAAGGAGTCAGAGCGGCGGCGAAGTGCGGGCATCACGACATTACAGCGTCACGGCATTTACCACCAAGACGCGCCTATAGATGTTTCACATCAATAAACATTTTGATGATTAAGATTAACAGTTTGCAAAAGATATAAGCTTTTTTAATATTAGCTACATACATGAAAAAACCTATTCAAATTTCAGTTAAATTAGGCAATTTGAAACTAGAAATTAGGCTAATGTATTAAGACCTTCACCTAAACTACTTTCAAAAATATCCACAAGATATATCGCTTCTGAAGTTATGTTTATTCAGCTACTTTCAAATACAAAAAATAATTTTATTCCGATATTAGTAAATCAATAAAACTGGCAAGATTTTTTTATTTCAAAACACGAATATTACACACAATTTACTGTCACACTGTATACACTTCTTGTTCAGTTTAAACACATTCAGAGATTCCAAGCTACAATACGCTACAACTATATGAACAATGAACGTTACAATTTACATATCCAGTCTGTCGTGATATTAAAACTAGGAGAAAAACTACACTTTTAAGTCGCGTTTCCACTAGGCAACATTTGGCGCGCGACATATTGCACAGCATGTTGAAAATTCGCGCGGAGCTTTTCAATTCGATAAAATTATAACCACTGCAGCTGAAATCAACACTAGGTCCTCTGGCGACATGTTGCTACGACTCACATAGTATAGTAGTAGATGCGTAGACAGACAACGTTGTTAAACAAAAGTTCCGCGCTAACTTTATACATGTTGTGGAGCATATCGCGCGGTAAATGTTGCCTAGTGGAAACGCGGCTTAAAACATCATTAATTGGTAAACTCTTGGTTATTATAAATCAATTGGCTGCTTTTACCAAACTTCAAGCATGAATTTTAAATCGGATCGGACCTTTCAAGGTCCTCATATTCGACAAGTTGGGACCCGACTTGAACCAATTGACCAATTAAAGCCCATTGATGGACGATTGGCCAATGGGACGTAAATACAGACCACTGGTTGGTTGAATTTCTATTACGTCAGCGACAAATCACTGACCAGTTTCGGAATTTTATGGCTCACATTTCTACTCTTTATATGCTCGATGCGCACGAACTTAGCCTTAGTTGGGCCAAAACAGGCAAATATGCCAGGCCTCTATACTATCGTGTTTGCCTAAATTCGTCCAACTTGGACGAATATGAAGAGGGGCTTTACAGCAACTACGGTCATGGTAAACTGATATTAGGATATCTGACAGTCAGTCCTTCCGACGATATTTGCTCTAAAATATCCGAAACGTCGGGTGTGGAAGTCTGTAAAATGAAGTTTTATTATAAGCCGAATATTACTTGGTTATGCCAACAGAACACTATGATTTGTTGGAAAAATGCCGAGCAATGATTTCAATTTTACAAAAAGCTTTCAATTAATTTACGAACACATTTCAAATGTAATAAATGTTTACTTAAAATATAACTTTTGTCTGAAACGAATATGTAATCAAATATAAATTGATTTTAAAATACATTTTTTTTTTGACACCATTAATTACATTCCATTGTGTGCTTTATAAAAAAAACATTTATTACATAAGAAACATTACCATTGACGAATTCACCAAAAACAGGTGTAATATATAAATTAGAATATTGTATTAATACTGATTACAGTTACATATTAAATGGTAATTGATGGCAATATTTACACTGTAGCATTGAACATAATTTAGTAAAAAAATATTATTTTAAACCCGCATTACATATGCACTACAAACTAAATATGATACAACCAATGTGTAAATAAATTAAAATTATAATTACTTATGCTATTTGTGAATTGCTTAATATAGTTAACGAATTTATGAAACATTATATTACAAATGTTTATGTACGTAAAGCACCTCCCTTTAAAACATAGTCATAAGGCACAACAATATCAAAAACAATATTACACAATGCTATTAAGATGTTAACATTTTTTAAATTTTGTATGCCAAAACCTGAAAAAAATCTTATGCTGGAAATAGAAAAATATTTTTTTAAGGTTTTGACTTGAGCTAGATTTAGTTTAATAGTTATCAAATAAATAAACACAAATTCTGACTGAAATAATTTTGACATAAAAAAACTCGAAATATGGAATCAAAATTCTTTTTTGCATTGTGAAATATTGTCATACTACAGGAAGACTTAATTGTATAAAAATATCTACTAAATATTATTACAAATATTACATAAATCTTTTAATATACATACATAATTCAATTTTAATTAGCTAATCTTATTTAAATTTGGAATGTTCATATTGGCAGTCTTCATTCGGATGTAGACAGTAAAAAAATAGAAAGGACTGTTCATTTTACTGTTATTATGATTCAATATCTACAGACAGTCCTTTTACTTCCTTAGTTTTAATTTCTTTGAGAAGTTTGCAGTATTTTGTGGAATTTAATTCTAATCATGTGTACTGCATCTTATCACATTAAAATCTAGACTTAACTACAAGTGTTTTGCTAGTTTTATTGTCGTTTCTCTGTATTTAAAAGTTAAAAAAAAAACTTGTCGGTTACTATGTAGAATTAAAGAGTACGTAAACACTTCGTTTTTAAAGAATAAAATAATATGTAAACCAAACTGCTTGATTTCACCTAGACATTTATACTAATTCATATTTTAAGATAAAATATCAAGTGAATGTGTTTTTAAGAAAGAATAAAAATTAATACCTTGTTTAATTTAAAAATACATATTAACGTATAGAACAGAAAATTTGATCAGATGCATAAAATAAATAAACACGACACTAAGTACACTGTACAAATATAATAAATTCATCCTATTTTATTATCTAACACAAATTTAAGAATTATTAAAAGGAATTATTTTCAGCTAAACTCATTGCCTTCATATAAGCTTTCGCAGACCTCAAGTAGCCTGAGAACAGGACTGATATTGTACGGAAATAGTGACTTCGAAACCAGTCGGCTTATTTGCAAACGTAAGCGTATTAAAACTCGCATAGTGTCATCTAGGCCTCTCGTGCCCCCAGAGTCAATATGTTGACACGTCTCTAGAAACTTTGGCCAATTCCTCCGTACATATTTTAAAAATCGTAGTAAATATAACAGGAAACATGTTTCGTTGCTAACCAAATAGTCTAGCAGTACATCACTATCATGCGACACAACTTTAAGAAATTCCACAAATGACATTATAGGATTCAACATGGGTATCAAGTCAGGATACATAGAATTCCTGTAAACAATACCCACGGTAATATCTAAGGTACACACCATAGACTCTATTAAATAATCATCTTGCTCACTAAATAAATGTATCAACATTTTTGTGAAGGGAGTTTCCGGATGAAATTCTAAACGATTTCTAATAAAAGCATCCAACTTTTTTAATACATCTCTAATAGATCTCTCAACAATTTGCATATCCTGGATTGCATTATAGTCTGACGAGTCTATTGAGCTATCTGAAGAATCACACCTCATCTCCTTGACGGTAACTGCTACTGATTTTAGTACTAATAGAGACATTCTTTGTAACATAGTTTTATCTACTTCATTTTTAGAATGGGTTTCCTCATTATCATCTCCATAGCTCTGATCCACCAGCTGTATTGAAGTAGACAACGGTACTACCTCTGACCCTAATGAGAAATTAGTTATTACAGTACATTCATTCCCTAAAAATCCAAATCCACTTCTATTGCTCTGTACTCTAACATCACTGAGTAGCCTAAAATCTTTAACATATCTGACAATAGAATGTGCTAAACAACAAATCTCTTCTGGCAAAATATCTTGCAGAGCCAATGTGGAACCATAGCATAAAACTTCATTAAATAAACTCAGCAAATGACTATATATTAAACTAGGCAAATTAGTATTTCTTAGTAAATCAACAAAGCTCTGTAAATCGGCATAAAATGGTTTCGTGTCGATTATAGAGAGATTCGCCTTAACACTTATTATGTTCTCCCATAATGAGAAGAATGTTAGAATACAATTTTCAGCATTCGATAAATTCAGGTACATCAGAAGTAGCAACTTCATATTCTTCACTAATACAGGCCAGTGATGCTCCAACGTTTTGATTGTTAAACATTTTATATGTGACGTATCAAATGACTCTGAATCTGTTAATACAACTGTGACACAACCATTTACATTAACTCTCTCTATTCTCGGTGGAGGCTCTGGGGAAACAGATTCATCGCCGATTGCTTGTGGGGAATTTAACTTGAGTATCGGCTCATTTAGTCTAAAAGGTTTTTCCTGAGAAGTATCCCCAGTAGATGTAGACAGAGAGCCTTGAGTTTGTAAATTAGAAAATGTCCTATTAAGGTTTGTATCATTATTACAACTAGATGGCATTTGATAATTAGCACTTGTACTATTACTAGAACTCCTAAACGGGTTATCTTCCTGGACTATGCCTGTTGTATTTCCACGACTTTCATCGAGTGGATGTTGTTCAACATCTTTCCACTCCACTATCCTCTTAATGATATCGAGGCTAAAGTTAATTTTTTGTACTGTAATTCTATTGATACGGTCAAATAAATAGACATTTTCAGTGATTTGTTGCAGCCAGTTCTCATCAACTGTATCTTTTGATACTATTAAAAAACTAGCTAATACTCTAGATGCTACAAAAGTTAAGAACTTACTTTTATGCTCTGACAATTCCACGACCTCTGTAATCCAATCATGCCTGTTTCGTACAAACATATCACATGTATACATCAATTTTGAACATATTGTACCATTGTTGTTTTGCTTTAGATATACATCGAACATAAGCTGCATAGTTGAGAGGTAGGTGAGTGAGCATGTCAGAGGCCATGCTCCAATATTCAATCTCCTATCAAACAGTTCAGATATAGCATTATTATTTAAACCACATAAACACTGTCCGACCAAAGCATTTTGTACTATATTCAGTTCTGCAAGTAATTTATCGTCAACTGAAGACCAATTTAAGGTACTATTTGAGCATGAGGGTATTATATTCGTGCTGCTGTCATTGGAAAGCCTCAATATAGCGGAACAATCCACCGCATCCTCGCTTACAGTACCACTGTCAGGTGATTCTCCATTTCTCAAAGTGTAATCACCAGAGGCATCTGTTGTTGGAATTTCTGCATCATATATGTCCGTGAGTAAATCGTCCGCGGATTTATCGCTCCCGTCATCGATGTCCGGTCCATCTATTCTCTGTTTCTTCTTAACAGGTTGGTCTGAAGCCATACCTTCATCGGTCTTTTGACAATTTAATTGTCCCCGTAAAACCATGTACCCGCGTGTATGAACGTCACTAATCAATGCAGGGCTGAACTATTTGAGGCGCAATAAGATTTATGGGCACAGCAAAATATCTGAAAACAAGAGAGCGATGCGTGACCTTTTCTGCTACTTAGTTACGCGAACCACAAAGCTTGTCATTATGTTGTTTTTAGATTGATATAAATAGTTAAAATAACTATACTTTGAAAAATATCATATTGTGATATAATTTCTGGTTATCTTGAACAACAAGTAACGATTATAAAGACTTTCCAAAATATTTTGATGGCACACATACCATTGGTGAATGAACGAGGTTGTTTCTGGTCGTAATTTCAACGTTGGTATCCATAAATTTGACAAAATTATACACATCAACTTAAATATTCACAATAGTACACAGATTTCAGTGATATTTTATCAACAATTGCGTATTTTTACAATCACAACTTTTTCTTTATAACATCGACTCCATTACGTACATGACGCTCTATCAATTGAAGTACTCTTTACCGAGGAATGTACATATTATTTTTATGATAAAATTCACAAAATAAAAGAAATTATTATTTTGTGCCTTTAAAATAAAGTTTTTTGTTTATTCATAGGGTTAAATACCATAATTATTGATTTAAAATAAATTAAATCAGTTAATGATATATGAAATGTTAGGCATGTCCGGTTCCAGGCTCGGCGAGGACGTTGCCAGTCAGACGACTTCTGAATTTAGCAATTCCAATGATACATTGTAACTTTAGCATGTCGTTGTAAATAAACTTGTTTATTTTTACTAAGTCCAAAATAGTTACTTTCTTTTTTATGTTATAGATAGTTTTTTATGTTAGTAGTTGTTTCAAGAAAAAAATTCAGTGGGGTGCCGGGTGACTGAAACATTGTCGGCGCAGGCCGACTAAAGGCAATGACGATAGTGTAGAGAAGACAGACAGACTAACCTAACCTAACCGATATGGTGCTATAATACCACACACTACTCGACTAAATTAAGTGAAGCGGGAAGCGCGACATATTTATTGTTATGTATAATACATAACAATAAATATGTCGCGCTTCCCGCTCAAACACCGAGAGACCCAAACGTTTGGCAATATACGGTGTCAATCGAAACCAAGGAATAATTTGCATAATATTTAGACTGTATTGTTATGAAAATAGTATTTATATTTTTTGACACTACGTGCGCCATAAAGTGATGTAATATAACAGCTTGGCAAAAAAGAGTATGACGTGGTGACTAGTGGTGTGCAAATAAACTATTTTATGATAACGTGCTATGGACTATAAACTATATTTTTCTAGCGCGCTATTTTATAGACTATATTATAACGTGTAATCGTAAGACTAGAATTACGTAACTCGCGTGAGCCGGCCAGGATAGCGCACGACACATCTAGCGCGAGCGCGCGCTCGACGCTGACTGACGTATAAACTATAAATTATAACGTCTAGCGTCTACGATCTAGCACGTTGGCGTAGTTCGAATGTTATAAAATTATAACTACGGCCTACGCTAGCCGCCTCGCTACATACCTAATGTAGCGAGGCGCTACGTTATAGCGCCGAATAGGAATTTGTATAGCGTACGCTATACGTTGAGTATGAATAGCGCGCTACGTTATAGCGCTATGCGTTATATTAACCACCACTAGTGGTGACAGGTAGAACTAAATATTTTACTAAATGAAAACCTATGATGATGTTGACAATACTTGGCCGACAAATACTAGATTTTGAGTAAAGCTTAGTGTTTCACATTTATTATTAACGATTTGATTAAATTATCTTACTGATTTTCCATATTACGATGAGACCTAAGTAAAAGTGGCACCCTCATTTTTCCATACTCTTTTTTGCTAAGCTGTAACATTACTTACTTACTGAGTAATAGCTGTCAGATGTAGGGTTGACACTTGTCACGTGACGTAGGAAGCGAGACCAACCTTGTAAGTTGTAACATTCTAACATATTTTGCTTTATATTGGCGAAATCAAAAAGGTCCACCATTATAAAAGAAATTGTATTGAATTTTGTTTTATACTAATTATTACTTTTAGGCTTAAATGTCTCGGCCTAAATCGGCCATTGGGTTGGTACATCAAATGATTAAGGAATGATGGTCCGTCATGACTCATGATTGCGTGCACATCCACAAAATCGCTCATAGCTCGGTACGTTGTCTTGAATACAATGTAGGCATATTTCTGTTAATCTACAAAAGACGGTTGCGTGGACGAATGAAGAGAATTTTAGGTTATAAAACACCTAGCTGGTGTCCAGAGCTTTGCCTGCGTTAATTTAGATTTAGATAAAATTATTTTTATAGCATATGTCCTACTACAAGGGATAAGCTATTACATTTCAACTTTCAGCGAAATCAGTTCAGCCGTTTTGCCGTGACAGATCAATAAATATCCAAACTTACAAATTTTCGCCTTTATAATATTAAGCATAGTAAGATACCAAATATATATAGATAAAGGGGAAAGCTGACAGGAGGGTTCAACTTGTATGGGCTGCATTCAGGAAGTTTAGCCATATTCGCACGTTGTCTACTGCAGAGTTTGAAGAAGAAAGTCTTCAACCTATGCGTTCTCTCCGTGATAACCTTCAGGGCTGATACGTGGTCTTTAAATTTACGACTGGTCCAAAAGTTTGCCGTAGCTCAACGTACAATGGAGAGTGCTATGCTAAGTACCATACTGGGCTGGGACATCAGCCAGAGAAATAAAGTTACCGATATCACGCGAAGATTATGCTCGTTGAAGTGGCAGTGGGCTGGTTCCACACTCAGGAGAATGGATGGCCGATGGGTCAATAAGATTCAAGAGTGGAATACGCATTTGTGTAGACGAAGTGTTTGTAATCGGAATTGCTCGATTTTTGGATTTCCAGGGTTCCGTATATATATAAAATTGGACACTCTAACAAAATAAAAAGTGTGTGTGTACTAGCGTACACTCGTAAGAAGTGAAACTTCTTTATGACGTTATTTTTCAAATCACGCGTGGTAGGGATAAGAAAAAGATGGCGCGTAACGAAAGAATGTGACGCGTAACGAAAAAATGTTACACTAATTTTTTTTCCAACCCCGATAAATAAGTTTCACTTCAAAAATCGTGTTTGTTATGTGACGCCCCCTTCTTAAATATTTATTTTAATTTAATTATTGGAGTTCATATATCACAATATATTATGTGAATATTTCAAGCGTGTATCTGTTGATAAATCTTGGTGACGGACAGACAGACAGACAGATGGGTAATAAGTGGAGAAAATAAGCACAGTAATAAAATATGATTATAGATGGAGTTGAATGCGAGTAAGAGACCGGCCGTCTTGGGTTTAATTATGGGATACCTATATTCAGCATGGTATATTGATGATGATGGAATAAATAATAATAAAACGATATACGTCATATTATAACGATAGACAGTAAATGAACGAATGCCGGATCATGGCAGCGATAATGGATGACCATTTAATGCCCATAATGTAGCAGTTGCCCGATAATGATGGCGTTCATTTGGGCTGGATTTAGTGCTACACAAACGTCCCCCACGGACCATCCGCATGGACCCCCGTATACGAAGCATAGTCGGATGACCGTTTAGTGCTCCACGGACCAATGTGGTACGACTCTGACAGGTATAGTCGCGTCCTGATGTTCGGAGCACAGAGGCACTCGACGCTTCGCGGGCCCTGTTTTACGATAGCTCTGGATGATTGATGGTCCATCGTATAGACCGTCCGTGTACCAGTAAATCCAGTCATAATTGAAAATCCATCATGCTCCATTGTGAAGAGGAACCTTAATGTAAAACAGGATATTAAATCTTTTCCTAAAATTACTACATTTAAATATTAGGTTATACACGATACAGTATACAGGAATTTAAAAAAATATGTCTAAAATTTAATTTACCTTAGAAACTCAAAACAAACCGAATATTTCCATAAAATTAGCTGTGATATTAGTTATTCCATTTTCGATGGATTGAACATTACATTTTATTTAATAAATATCGTGTCTTTTAAATTTAGATATTTAGAGGGTATATAATAATAATGTATGACAAAGTTTCGTCAAAATATTCAACTGATTTGTTTTGTGATTAGTATCTAATATCTGAAAAAAGACAAAAAATATATATTCACCGTTAAGCTTATATCCTTTACAATTTTGTATTTTATTTGTAGAAAAATTTAGGAATAACATTTTCTTTATTTTACAAAATTACATGAAATACATATCTTTCGTATTACTTTTTAATAATTTTAAATTTTTATGCCTTTATATACCTACTGGCTTGAGGCTACAGGCCACTACATGGCAACACTTAGATGTCTCCCCGGCCCCCGCTCCCCTTGAGGTACCCCCGTCCCCCAAGGAAAATGTCTGCTCAGAAACTTCGAAAATAATGTCCCTCTATAAAAAAATACACTTACAAACATTAGATTAAAGTTAGACAAACATCCTAGTGCATATTTAAAAGGTAAAATTAAGGTAAGCGCCAAGACTTTCAGTAATAAGCTGCTAAGTGTTTTTGCATAACAATCGATAGAATAAATTTAGGTTAAGATCTTTCAGCTATTGAATCTAAAATCTTGTAGTTGTTTCTAAAATAAACTATTCATTGATCTGTTATTTTTTTAATAACTACAATTACGAGTGCATTTTTTTTGTTTATTTATAGGCACGATGCGGAAACGTATCTATAATGTCATCGGCTTTCAAATTTTTTTTTGTGTATAAAACGCTAGCTGTCTTATTAAAGTTTCAATCTGAGCATTGCGAAAGCACTCTAGTATAGACTGACACTCACAACCTTGTAATGAATGAATAGAAAGCATTTAACGCTATACAATTATTAGACAATAGTGAAAATCGTATTTTCATTTCCTATTACCAACAATTGATAGATAGTGATAGTATTATTATTGAGCTTCGGTAACTGATATTATACAAGAAAATATAGCTCTTTATTTATAAAATTATAAATTGTACTATTTTGGTCTCCCAAAAAGTAAGTCACCACCCACACACTACATCATCTAAAGCCATATGAATATTGTCACTTCTGAAAATATTAATGTAGGTATGTAATCATAAATAATTGTAATTTTATTTACAGATATTTTTGAAAATGGAACACCGATTCTGGACAGTGCAAACAAAGTGTATTTAGTGTTTTTAAGTGTTTTTATTTATATAATAATGTGCAAGTGTTAAGGGAAATGATCCCTTGTCTATATTTGCTCTGATCGGGTGTGATATACATCAAAATGTCTGATGAAGAAGATTCATCGCCAGACTGGGCTTTGGCCCCTACAAATAATGTACCAGGTAATTAATTTTCTATGTTAATAGATATACATATTTATTACAAAAGAAGTAGTGAGCAGTCCATGAGACATAATTTTTTAAGGGTTAAGGGGGTAAAAATACATCCCTTGAAAACAATATAGACAAAGAAAATTTTGGATATACTGTAAAGTACATATTTGAAAGGCTAGGCATAAAAATAATATAATCTTATGTTATTCTATTTTTAAACATAAAATGTCCTCTTGAGTAATAAAATAAAATCTGAATTGCACTCTTAAATAACACCAAGTTTATTTTAAATTCATGTAATAATCAAAAAATAATTCATTATCAATAACTGTTTACTAAGCAATATTTGTATAGGCCCTGTCAAAAATATTGCACATATTCTTTAATATTTAAATAATAATAATTATGTTATTTAATCTATAAAAAAGTCTTTTATTTCACAAAAATGGAACCTAGGTACTTAAATCAATTTATTACCACCGAAACTCCCACACTCCTCACAAAATAGTTCGAGCCGTTTCCAAGATTCAGATTATAGATACAAGAAATGCTTGTTTAAAGATAAATATATATTGAAACTAAATAGGAACATAAAAGAGAAAAACCAATAGACATATTTAGCATTTAGTGAGAAAATGAGATAGAGTAGAGACATAAAAACAATGTATGAATATTTTTTTTAACAGGATATTCACTTTTTTTACCACTCTTATTTTGCGGAGCTTGATATTTTAATATTGTCTCATTCACGCGACTGTATGTAAAATAATCTATACAGCAAAATATCACTTCATTTGGTTGAGGATAATGTACCAACATAAAATACCAATTTTATTAAACTTAATGCAAGAGCATTGAGCCAAACATTGCAAGGTAAATAAAAGCTTGTCATATTACAGTTTATCAACTGTATAATTATATTATTTATAGTGCATTTATTTCATTGCATAATCTAAATTAGACATTTGACTTGTACATGTAAATTTTATTATGCTTAAATTCTATAGACCGTATATAGGTCAAAATCATAATTCACAGTTGGTTAATTAGGGTTTCTAATTGGCCTTGGGATGAGTTAATTAGCAAATTAAGTACAAACAGAAAACACTTATCAATTAACGTTCATACGATGACTCATAAGCAGCGGTCATATTGTTTGTTTTATGGTTGTGGATATCCTTTTAGATGTATTGTTATGGGCATGTTTCCTGTGTTTGTGGCTATATATACAATATTTATAGATTTAGTAACCGTTGCAATATACTGAGTGACGTTAGTTGTATACACAACTGGCAGAAGTGCCACCTGATGCTCAGCATTGCTCATTATTTTTTCCCCTTTCTTTCTACAATCTGTCACTCCACAGCAGGACATTGAGCAGAATGTTGGACAACTGTAGGGTTGTATTTAGGTATGCAGCCTGTGTCACATCCTAATTCAAATTATGTATGCTAATTTCATAGCACATCTTGTGGGATCCTTAGAGTCGCCGAGTGGGTATCTCATCCATAAGTGGTTTGGCTAAGATGTTCGGGTGGTTCAATATTCTTGACTTGTAGGTTTTGGTGTTAAGAATTATTTTCTCTCTAACTGTAGGAATTTTTAAATCATTGTGCAGTTGTTGATTTGTGATAAACCATGGGGCATCAGTAATTATGCGTAGCATTTTGTTTTGAAAGCATTGGATGATTTCAATGTTAGAGTGTGAGGCAGTTCCCCATAACTGTATACCATAGGCCCGAATTGGTTTGAGGGTAGCTTTATAAAGTAGTAGTTTGTTTTCCATAACTGCGATTTTCTACCAATTAGCCAATAGTTTTCTTAGCTGTAGGCCGAGTTGTTTTCTCTTGGTCAAGATGTGTTTCTTCCAGGTCAGATGTTTGTCAAGGTGCAGGCCGAGATACCTAAAGTTTACAACATCATCCAGCTTGACTGTCGGACAGTGTTCTCTTCTCAGTGTGAATGTCATGTTGACCAACTTGGTTTCATTTGCCTTAGTACGCCACTTTTGCAACCAAATGGCTATGTTGTCTAGGCCCTCCTGTAAAAGTTTACATGTCACTTCTGGGTGGTTGTGGGTGGCTAGAATAGCTGTATCATCAGCAATTGCTTGCAAAAGCATTGCTCATGAACATAAACAAGTTTACCTGGTACTAGCACAATTCATTTATGTGTTGTCTATCCTGAGATATAAGATAAGAGTCTGTGCCAGTAATTAGTGGCCTGCGCAGCCCTTTTCTTTGCCAAAGTTGTTGAAGAGAAGAAATAATCAGGATAGTGATACACAGTGACGCACAGCTCACCCCTCCCACTGGAAAAGCCACCTGTGGCACTCAGTGATAACATACAGTAGGAACTTGATTATCCAACCCTCAGTTGCGATATTACAAACTACCATTTACCAGTGGGAGGGATGCACTGTGCCTGCTGCATGGGTACCACCATGCTTATTTCTCCTCTGAAACAGCTTTGCTGTGTTTGGGAGAGAAGGACAGGGCAGGCAGTGTAATTACTGGCACCAAAACTTAACATCTTATGTCTCAGGATAGACAACACATAAATAAGTTGCTTGGGCTCGTTCCAGGTAAACTAGTTTATGTTCATGGGCGATATTGACCACTTACCATCAGGTGGCACGTCTGCCAGTTTGCCTGTCCAACGGACTTAAAAAAAATACATACCAACTCCAATCAATTTCATCAACAATTAAATACCTACACGTTCATACATCATGATGAAGTTAGGCCCTGGAAACAGCTCTCAAGTGGTTTGAAAAACAAACAGAGTGATTTTTTTTCTTTAACGCCGGGAAATGCTCGGAGGCATTCCGCGGGGAAGTAGGTCTCGCGGGTATGTGGGACTCGCTGCGTCCGATTAAGCTGGTAAGAGGACGCAGCTCTACCCACTAAAACCCGGCGAGTGCCACCAATGCCGCCTTTGGTGAGGTGCCTCAGATCTAATGAGCAAACAGGGTACCTCGACGGCTAGTCAGCCCCTGAGGGGACCGACGCCACCTCCACAGAGGGGTTGTCCCTTGTTGGAGCGGTCTAAACAGTCTTCTCGTGACCATGGTTGCTGTTAAGTATCCCAAAACATCGGTAATGTAAAAATCTTAATTAACCGCGATAGAATCCGTAAAAAGTTGTTACACTATAAAAAGAGTTTTTTGTTAATTTTGGGGCGGGCGAAACTGCGGAGAACTAACAGTTATTTAAATTCAGCGAATGTTATTCGTCTCCGCCCATATTTTCCCGTAACACAATATGGAACACGAACTTAAAAATAGGTCAAGTTAGCACTCATTTGAAGAAAGATTTTTAAAAAACAAGCAAAGCTTAAGAGCGTGTTCCCACGACGACTGGATAAAAGCGAGCCGTGAATCGGCCAATAACACTGCCTCCACTGATGCGGTGTGAAGATTTAGCACTGTGTTTGGCTAATTCACGGTCCGTTCCGTCAGTAGAAATGCACCTTAAGGGGTATTATTGAAGTGAAACTTCTTTGCGCGCATGTCCGTAAAAAAATACTCTTTTTTTTACGGACGTCACGAAAATGTGCAACGTTTTTGTCCAAGAAGAGGGAGAAAGAGCTTAAGACCGATTGGGAGAGAGTGAGAAAGGGCGAACGTAGCATGAAGCACATAGCCATGGAGTAAGAGTAGGGAGCAAGCGAGTGAAAAGGATCGCGAGAGAGAGTGAGTAGAGCGAACGTCGCATCGCAAGTCTCGGAAATTTAAAGCTTTAGATTAGTATAAATATAAACGAGATTTAAAAATTAGTTTGCCAAATAAGTTTCACTTCTGACATGTGTACTTGTCATAAAAAAGTGCGTGCGTACAGCACGCACTTTTTTATTTTTTATCTGAAAACAAGCATTTTAGCGGTGGTTCCGAGACATATTTTATCGAAATCGGTTCAGCGGTTTCAAGGTCGTCTGCTCTTTTGTTATTGTTCTGGTTATTTTTAATATATTATATGCTACTTGTTTCCTATTATATAGCGGTTACGCACTGCATCCGATCCGTCAAAATACGTTATGAAGTAGCCGTACGTAGAAAGTACATGAAATAAAAATGATATTTAAACTTTTCATGCTGTCTTGACATTTGTAGATCTACTTATGTGCAAACAACATACACTAGCTTCTATACATGTAGGTAACTATTACCCCTTTGTCTTTCAGTTCTAGGCATAAAGCGTCTCAAGCAGATCGAGACTATGTTCACCTCCCGGCGTCTCCAGGGGCCGCGGTCGCACGGGCTCAGCGTGGAGACGCTGGTGGACCTGTTGCTGGTGCTGTACGACGAGTGCTGCAACAGTAGCCTGCGGCGGGAGAAGGCGGTGGCGGACTTCATACAATATGGTAAGATTGTGTCTGTAGATCATGCATACGATACGATGAGATTGTGTTATGTGTAGATCTAACATACGATATGGTGAGATTGCGTAGACCAGATTCAATAATCTGGTCTACGCAATCTCACCACCCTTTTATTCTCTCTATAGAGAATCTAATATGTTGTACACAGAGTTTTTTAATGTTAGAAAATCAGTAATTTCTAAACCCAAAGTTGACGTCAGAGATGATCGACTTCATACAATACGGTGTGTGTATTGAGAGACGCAGTATAAAGTGGCGTAATTACACCAACTGAGGTTCGTCACAAAATTATCATAAGTGACCGCACATAGAAGCTATAGACTGTAGCTATTACAACACCTTTTTTTTATAGCCTATTGGATCCCACTGCTGGGCAAAGTCCTCCCCTGCTTTGCTCCACCTATCACGGTCCTGTGCCAACTCCGACCACGTCTTATTATAGGCGTCCAGATCGTTTTCGGGGTCTGCCTCGACGTCTTTGCCCGTCCTGAGACATCCAATGCGTGACGATCCGTGCCCATCGGTCTGTGTGCATCCGACACACATGGCCAGCCCAATTCCACTTTAGCCTGGCGGTTTTTTCTCCCACATCAGCAATGCCAGGTCTGGAGCGCAGTTCCGTATTTCTAATGTGATCGATTAGTTTTACTCCCAGAATCCTGCGCTCCATAGCTCGCTGACATACCTGGAGTTTGGACTTCTGATTATCTGTCAGAGACCATGTCTGTGCGCCATAAGTTAGGATGGGCAGGATGCACATGTCGACGAGCTTGCGTGTAAGTGATAGGGGAAGATCTCCCTTCATAAAGTGCTTCATGGACCTATCATATATATTCTAAATTTGAAAAGGGTATACAGAAGTATAAGAAGTCCATCCTCGAATCCCCTTGAACTCACACAAAAAAATTCATCAAAATCGGTCCAGCCGTCTAGGAGGAGTTCAGTGACATACACACGCACACAAGAAATATATATATATATATATATAAGATTTGTATTTAGCCCGGGCATTCATTTGGGGGTCCATCATGCCACCGTACTTCTGACGATTAAAAATGAATTTTAAGAAATCTCATACGTGTTACAAATATATTGATGTATGTCTTAGAATCAACAAAATGTCAAACTAACAACCAAACTTTTAATATTTATTTTATAATAAGCGTTGATACAGTGTGAATTGGGGTCGAATTTCGATCCCTCTAAGTTTTTTCACGTTATCGTCGTGGGGTCAATACGGATCCCTCCCGGTAGTGCGCGCCAGTGCACTGCGACAGGTGGTGGTGAAACGTCGGGCTGATGATGATGATGATTCGTAATACCTGTAAGGGCCTGCGCAGACGAGTTACTTCCCCCTTCGTCCCATTTGACAATCATGTAAAAAATGTCCCTCGAGTTAACTTGTCACCGACTCAACCATACGGTGTGCAGTCATTTGTTGCCCGGACATTGAGTGAAGCGTACGTCTCGTTACGTTAGTTCTATTTTTCAGTCCAGTCTCGTGTCCTCGTTAATTTGCGGGACTTTTTGTACGGGGTACTTTTGGCCCTTCGTGTGATTTATCTATACTATATAGTCTATACAGATAAATAAAATTGGAGTGTCTGTTTGTAATATTAAAATAACCGCTTTTTACTAAATGCATATGGATGTATACACGGTACATATATCAAAATGGCCTTTTTTACAATTTTTGTCTGTCTGTCTGTTTGTTCCGGCTAATCTCTGAAACGACTTGGCCGATTTTGATGGGACTTTCACTGGCAGATAGCTGATGTTATAGGGAGTAACTTAGGCTATAAAAATAATCATCATCAATCCGCGTACGGCTGTAAATCTATGATAACGCGGGCGAAGCTGCGGGCAACAGCTAGTTCGATATAATTTAGTAATACAAAAAAGTACCTCGTCTGTGCAGGCCCTAATCGTCAATAAACAATTTTCGATATGGCATTGGGGCGAAACGTCGATTTGATACCTTGGACTGATATGGACTGACCATGATGAGTAATAGCATAAGATGACGGCGGATTGATGATTAGTTCAAATCCATATAACGTTTTTCAACAAATTTGTTCTGACCCAGAGGTTGGCTGATTCGAATCCCGACAAGTGCAGATCGTTTTTAATATTATGTTTATAGCTTCATTCACTTCGTAACGTCGTAGTAAATTAAACTGTACAATATATCTTATAAATATAAATTAATATAAAAACTGTTTGAAAAACATGTTTTTATTAAAATGCGCTAAAAATAATAAAATAAACATTTACTAACAACTTATGACGTCATTACACAACTTATATGATATAAAAGCTTGTCACGAGATTTAAGGACTCGTAATTACTTAGTTTCTTAATTTTAAGTTAGTAAGAGGTAGCGCCATGTTGCTATGCAGCCCCCGCCATGGTTCAGGCCTTGTCGTGGTGGTGGGGCTCAGTAACCTAGGGTGAGCGGTGCACCTTGGGCGAAGCCAATTGGGCCGAGGAGGCTCTTTGTCCCCTCTTATAAGAAGAGGGGACAGAAGAGCAGGGGGCAAGGGGTGAGGATGGGAACCAAACGCCATTGTACTGTCCCGATGTTGGGAGGGGTTGTTCTGTGGTGTGGGACAACCCCTCCGTGGAGGTGACTAGCCGTCGAGGTGCCCTGTTTATTTTCTAGATCTGGGGCACCTCACCAAAGGCGGTATTGGTGTTACTCGCCGGGTTTTAGTGGGTAGAGCTGCGTCCATTTACTAGCTGTCGGGCGCAGCGAGTCGCACATACGCGCGTGGGGAGACCCACTCCCCCGCGGGATGCCTCAGAGCATTTCCCGGCGTTAAAAAAAAAATGTTGCTATGCAGCCGACCTGGGTCGGAACGACCGGGGTGGTACCTCTCACTCACATAACACCGGCGTCAAGTAACAGCTATGCTGTCGCGTTTCGTGCTGTTTGTGAGTTTCCGGTAGCCCATTGGGGGGATAGGGAAAAGGAGGGCAACACATCTGCATAATCTCTGGTTGTACAGATGTGTATGGGCGTCGGTAGTCTAAAGCTTCGACTGCCCGTCTATGCAATAAAAAAAAGTAAAATCAATCGGATCAAGTAATTTTTACCTGTTTATCTATACAGGTAAATTTGTGCAGCTGCTGTGCTTGGAGAGAAGGGCAGGACAGGCAGTGCAATTACTGACACATATTTAATATCTTATGGTGAACACAGGGCGACGCTGACTAGCCATCTGCTCATTTGCCTATTTCACTTTCATTTAAAAAAAATAGCCGGTCTGTAAATTTGATTTACGGATGATTGTTTAACATGACAACGTCTTTTTGCGGTATCATTGCCCAAAAAATAGTGCCAGCTCTCCTACTATAACGGGACAATGACGCGTCATTTCGTGCATGCAGCCGGTGTCGATTTATTAGACATTGTCACGTCAAACACTCTGCTATCCTGTTTCCAGTGAAACCAGTGGCCACAGCCCTGAAGCGGCTCCGTCTCTCCCGTGACGACTTTGAGTTGGTGAAGGTGATCGGTCGCGGCGCCTTCGGTGAGGTGTGCGTGGTGCGAGCCTCGTTCATGCAGGTATGCCTTCGTCAGGGTCAGAGGAATGTCAACGACAGTCTACTGCTTTTAAACGGGATGCGATATAAAGTAGAAATTTGGTGGAGATCTTTATTTCATAATTTTTAGTCCAAAGATAATATTATACATGGATAAATTAAAAAGTATCAAAGTAAATTTAATGGTGTATTAAGTCAATATAAATGCACAGTCAGATTTTTAAAATATTAGTTTCTGGCAATATTCCTTTAGAAATTTGCATATTTAATTGAAATTATATGGTCACACTAGTAAAGTACTACAAATATCTAAAGAGAATCACTCTATGAACTTAACTCTGAGTTTGTTTAACTGCCACTCGAGTCAGCTGTATTATTCAAAATTCAAAATGAAAATTCACAAACGAGCGCTTAAAGGGTTAAAGAAAAATAATATATATGTGATCTTTACTGATACATATATATTTTTTAATGAATTAAATATAGAAGTGTATATTCCAGGGCGGTGATAACGGCGTGAACGCGGCGAGCGGCGCGGGCTCCACCGGCGACCGCGTGTACGCTATGAAAATACTCAACAAGTGGGAGATGCTGAAGGTGAGGTTACGCACAGAGAACCACTGTCTCTATCACACACTAGGTTAGTAGGTAGCATGTGATAGAGGTAATGAGATGCACAAGGTATTTTTGTGAGAAAATTCATGCATATTAAAAAAGTACATGTGATTTTGGTCAGGGAGGAGGTATGAAAATCTTGTGGCGGACCAATTAGCGCCACATTTCTGAATCGCGCTATTGAAGTTTCACAGCTCGGCGCTATACATACAACAGCTGAAATGATAGCAAGTGGCCGAGCATATCATCTCGCTCGGTCGGAGATCTCCCTTTGGGGCTACTACCTATATCCCACAACCTCACTACATGTCACTAGGGGGGCAGGTTTAAAAAAGTTGTTGTGGCCCGGTGCGGACGTCCACAGCTCTCGCGCCGGGTCACCTAGACGACGAGGAGAACACCGCTGGGGTTTAGTGGGTAGAGTCTGCGTCCAACTTACCATCTTCTCGGGCGCAGGGCGTCCCACATAACTCCCAGGCCTCCCCGGACCCGGTGGTATGCCTCAACGCATTCCCCAGCGAAACCAAAAAAAAAAAGCTTTAAAAAAGTTACCAAAAAAACCTCGCTTGATTAATGGACTTGACCCTTGCCTAGTAAGACCTAGACCTAACCCATGACGTGTTTCCAGCGGGCGGACACGGCGTGCTTCCAGGAGGAGAGGGATGTGCTTGTGTTTGGCGACCGGCGGTGGATCACCAACCTGCACTATGCCTTCCAGGATGAACACAACCTGGTGAGTAGTCCGTGACATAATTTTCTTGGTACGTAACCCTAAAGTTTTCTAAGGAATTTTTACTGGGTGAATTGTTCGCCCCCGTCTGCTTGGGTTACCAATACAGTAGCACAAATACGGACGGTACAGAATATACCGTAGCCTATAGATAGGCGGCGACGCACATTATGGACATGTCTAGACTAGTCTATACTTTAGTCTATATTCTTGTACACAGTCTAGTCTATAGTCTCGTCTACAGTCTATAGTCTCGTCTACAGTCTATATTCTTGTACACAGTCTAGTCTATAGTCTCGTCTACAGTCTATATTCTTGTACACAGTCTAGTCTATAGTCTCGTCTACAGTCTATATTCTTGTACACAGTCTAGTCTATAGTCTCGTCTACAGTCTATTTTCTTGTACACAGTCTAGTCTATAGTCTCGTCTACAGTCTATATTCTTGTACACAGTCTAGTCTATAGTCTCGTCTACAGTCTATTTTCTTGTACACAGTCTAGTCTATAGTCTCGTCTACAGTCTACTTTATGGAACCTTTAGTATAGGAGTACCTTTCCTTATGGAACCCCATATCAAATGATTACAAATCAACACTGAAATTTATATAAAAACATTTATTAAAGAAATCTATACTAATATTATAAAGCTGAAGTGGTATTATTTAACGGCTGATAATAAATAATGTTGGCAGAATCCTGATTACTATTCTAAGGAACCCACTTATAGGAGTTGAGTAACGCGGGCGAAGCTGCAGGCTACAGCTAGTATGTAATATAATTGAAACACATTATTCTTACATAATATATAAGTAGTTTTTCTAATCATATATTTTGCTCTATTTCATATTTATAACCGTGGTATTATTTCGCGATATCAAAGTTCCACAGCTCGTCGCTATACATACAACGGCTGAATTGATAGTCTTGTCACGATATGTGGCAGACCAATCTGCGCCACAATACTGAATCGCGCTATCAAAGTTCCACCTCGCTCGGTCGTAGATCTCTCTTTGTGGCTTCCCACCTATCCCCACAGATACAATCTCGTCTATAATCTATTCTGTAGTCTATCCTATATTCTTTGTATACAGTTTCGCCCACAATCTAGTCTATAGTTTTGTAATTACAAAGACTATTTAGTCTACCCTATAATCTTGTCTATAGTTTGGTCTATGGTCCAGTCTATAGTCTATACCGTATGATGATGTAGTGACGATGGTGTTCCAGTACCTGGTAATGGACTACTACTGTGGCGGGGACCTGCTGACGCTGCTCTCCAAGTTCGAGGACCGTCTGCCCGAGGACATGGCGCGCTTCTACATCGCTGAGATGGTGCTTGCCGTACACAGCGTGCACGAGCTCAGATACGTGCATAGGTATGTACTGATATACAAATAAACGAATATCACACAACAATCACACCACGTTAACCTCACGGGTACTAGGAAGGGTACACCTAATGTGTAAATAAGAAATATGTGACGTAGATAATAATAAGTATAAAAATTATACTTATTATTATAAACATGTTCGTTATAGATTTTTATGAATTATTCACATCTGCTTGGTGTCTCTTGGTTGTCAATTAATGTAATATATCCTTTTATACATTATTTATTCATTATGGCTGAGGGACTGATGTCCTCTGAGTATTAGGAACATCTAACTAATGCCAATTCAGACCAGCTTCGTGGTACTGCCTTCTCTCGACGCATTTGACCCCATTATGTTAAATATACATCCCTACTTTTAAATGATCAAAGAATTTTTAGGTACCTACATCAAAATTAAACATTACATATCTAATAAAAATAAATATATAAGCCAATTAAAATATTTGCCAATTAAGCCAATTTTAATGTGCAATTATCATATTTTATTGTGAATTACGTTACTTATTTGAATGCTTATGACAGTTTGTATTATTTTCTTTAACTCCATAATAATTCTATCGTGAGAAATACACCTGACTTGAGTGGCAGTTCAACGACCCCAGAGCTATGTGACTTTGGGTTCATTGACTCTATGTGTTTGTAGTATTTTGCCATTGTGACCATATAATTTCAATGCGTATTTTCAAAGGCTCACAACTTTGTCAAAAACAAATATTTAAAAAATCTGATTGCGCATTTATAATGCTATATATTTACTTAATGTACCATTTTTTATATTTATAATTCAACGGTATACATTCTCAGGGACATAAAGCCGGACAACGTGTTGTTGGACGCGAGCGGGCACATCCGTCTGGCAGACTTCGGCTCCTGTCTCCGGCTCGGGGAGGACGGCAAGGTGAAATATATATATATATATATTTTATGTTAAAATTTCTTACCGGTGGGGGGATGCGCTGTGCCACGATTCCGCCTCCTTGAGTACCAACGAAAAGAATGGCAAGAGGGGCAGTGTAATTACTGGCACCAAATCTCAGGATAAGCAAAGCGTGATGTGAGTTATCTGGGTCTGCTGGCCTCTTGACACTCGATCCTATTGAAGTTTATGATTGGGATCGAGAACTTGTCAATCGCTACACTAGCGCACGATTTGACTCGATCACAGTGGAAGTTTATGTAACTGATTGAAATTGGTATTTCTCAATCTCCTACATTTTTCGCATTCTTGACAATGTTTTGACGTTGAACTGTGTAAATTCGTCATTCGATCCTAAACTCGATTTCGATGTCGATACCTCAACGTTTACCGATTGACAAGTTGTCGATTCCAATCCTAAGTTTCAATAGGATCGAGTTTCAAGAGTAAGCCAGCAGTTCTGGGTGAACTAATTTATGTCCATGGTGACATTAACCACTTACCATGATGTAGTTATTTTCCCTTGCAACTAACATTAAAATTAATTAACTATCACCTTGCCTCGGAGCAGGGAAAGTATTGTACGTTAATTGTCCTTGTATTAATAAATTTATTTTTGGACTCTTATTATAAAAAGGTGTACCATAATTTTGAAAAAAAAAAAACAACTAGCTAAGTAGGTTTCATGAATAAAAAGCAGCCTTTATGTTACTATATAAAAGCTGCTTTTTTAGTTTTACTAAGACTCCATCCGTCACCAGGTTTTATCTCATGAACCTTGATAGTTAGTTGAATTTTTAACAGAATGTATTTCTGTTACCGCTATAACAACAAATAGGTACCCTTCGTGCGCGAGTAGGACTCGTAGGTTTTATATTTGAAAAGTCAACCATTATAACGACAACGAACCTGCAAATCCTGTGCTTTCTATGGATGCTGTTGATCTCTATTCTAGTTGAACTGTGTGACCCTGTGTTCCCTCTTCCATATAGAAAGAAAATACTACAATGAATGTTCAAATTGTTGCAGGTCCAGAGTAACGTAGCCGTTGGAACACCGGACTATATATCACCGGAAATACTACGGGTCAGTATACAAACCATTAGGTGCATGTAGTACCATAATTATTTGTGAGCGAATATGGTCTAGGGCTTGGCCTCTTGAGTGAGAGGTCCGGGTTCGATCGTGACCCTCCGATTGTGCATCGAAATGGGTTTTTCTAAATTTCTTCATGCACCTGAAAACATGAGACCATCGCTTTCTTACCGGTGAAGGAAACATAGTGAAATCTGCATGCCTGAAATGATTAAAAGTCTTTGAAGGTGTGTGAAGTTCACCACAGCGCATCGGTCAACTATGGCCCAACACCCTGTTCACTTGAATTTACGGAAGACACCTATGGCCCAGCAGTGTGACTTAATGGTTGATATTATTTCACATTATTATAGTTAAGTATATGGCGTTAGTTGTTTTCTTTTTATTTAATATAATTTTGTTGAACAGGCAATGGAAGATGGTCAAGGGCGATACGGGCCGGAGTGCGACTGGTGGTCGCTCGGTAAGTAATAGGAATATTTATTTAGAGTTTGGAAAAGGTAGTGCCATGCTGCTATTCAGTCGAATTGGTCCAGCACGACCGGAGTGACCTCTCGCTCACATAATACGGGTGTCAAGTGACAGCTATGTCGCGTTTCGTGCGGTTTATGAGTTTCTGGTGGCGTCCTTGGTCACTATAAGGCTCCGTGTGCTCGGTTGCCGGTATGCAAGATCAACGTGATGATTAGTGGTCAACTTCAGCCACTAACAAAAACTGCATTCAGAACTAATCCTTATTGCATCGGGCTCATATAACTTATACGCAAGACGACAGGACTCTTTTCTCTCCCTCCCCAATCTACTAAGCGGTATTAAAGATGGTATGTCTCGGTGCGGTCATCGGAACAAGATAAGCGGCATTAAAATAAACAAGAATGTTGTATCCTTAGAGTATTATAATATATAGAGTGCGTCACGCCGCTTCCTTGTGCCGATCGTAAGCAGATGCGTTATAGATATTTATCTATAGTGAAGCGCTGTGAGAGTGACCTTCCATGCGTAATGCATTAAAAAATAAACTATATTTTAAATTAGGACATTCATCATCACCATCAGCCTCTATCCATTCACTGCTGAACATAAGCATCCCTCAATAAACGCCAAGACATAAAATATGTTATGGCTTCTTTATGGCTTCTTTTATTTTGCTTCCGGGAATAATTCTTACAAATTGGCACTTCACATTTTAACATAAGGACACATATATATCGCTCGCAGACCTAAAGTGACGCGGGTTGTTTTGACACTGAATGTTTCCAAGACAATGATCTATGTTCATTCCCGTGCTTACAGTTCATACTTAGTGACGCTCTATATAATATGTATTAGAGTATACAGGTTGTACCTGTATAATTTTAAATTAGTATCATAAGCAATATCTATACACGTTATAATAATGTCCCCAGGCGTGTGCATGTACGAGATGTTGTTCGGCGAGACGCCGTTCTACGCCGAGTCGCTGGTGGAGACGTACGGCAAGATCATGAACCACGCGCGCTCCTTCGCCTGCCCGCCGCCCGACGACCTCGCCACGCAGGTGCGTACCAAACGTAACCTCTACACGTACACGCAGGTACGTAAACGCAGGTGCGTACTCGTACACGCAGGTACGTAAACGAAGTGCGTACCCGTACACGCCGATGCGTACACGTACTGCGTGCGAGACCTTCAAGCCGAGTCGCTGGGAATACGGATCACGCACCCGGTGCACGTAAACGCACAGGTAGAGCCTACATATTACGTACAAAAGGACGTAAAGTGCGTAACGCTATTGCGTGGCCAGTAGAAATACATAGTGTGGTCCTTTTGATTTTTATTATCATTATCAAACAATAAGACAGATATTATATAACATTCTGTAATGATGTCTAAAGGTTTTTTTATGTTGAATTTAAACATGAACAATTTGTATGTATTTCAGATATCTGAAGAAGCGAAGGACCTCATCCGGAGATTGATCTGCTCACCCGAGAACAGACTGGGCAGAAATGGGCTTCAAGATTTTAAGGTATCGTTAGATAGTGTTTATAACGGAATGTAATTACCGGCACAAAGACATGCCAAGCAACGCATGGAATATATGCGCTGGACTGGAACTCTCGTTAGGTTGGTCTTAATTGTGACTGTGATCATCATCATCATATTTGGGTGAAATGGTCCCGTTAATGAGGACTGATCACCCGTCTGGCCTTGCTGGTGTCCCCACCCCTTAAATAATAATAATAATAATAATCATCATCATATCCGTCCACTGCTTTTCATAGGCCTCCCTCAAATATCGCCAAGACGATCGATCCCTTGCCACTCGCATCTAACACGGACAGGCCACTATACGGAGATCGTCTTCCCACCTGGTTAATGACCTACCAACACTTCCTCTACCTCAACGTAGGCCATTCTTGAACCTTATTGGCCCATCGGCCATACATATCATTGTGTGACAGTGATAGGTATAAAAACCCGTGACAAACAAAGTCTGCCTCGTACGCTGAGGGTTGCGAAAAACTTCATTTATGTAATGTACTTTTGATAACCGTGACTAAAGCTTTTCATTTTTTTCCTTCACATAATATTTTGCTGTGAGACCTAGCTTCTTACCAATTTTCCTGATCCTATTTTGGTTTTGGTTTGACAGACAGATGGACGGACAACAAAGTTGTTTTGGGTTTGGTTTTATTCGTAACCCTCAGCGTGGTCTATCTAGCATTTCTGTTTTTTTATTTGTCAATGCAACGTTTTTCCGTTCCAGAGTCACCCGTGGTTCTCGGGGCTGGAGTGGGAGGCCGTGCGCGAGATGCAGGCGCCCTTCGTGCCGGACGTGGCCAGCCCCACAGACACCTCCAACTTCGACGTCGACGACACAGACATACGGTACGTCTGATACTCATTTAGTGTTTAATGCTGGAGAGCAGTGGGACAAGATAGCATTAAGAAGTCTGGCCTTCGCCGAGGCCAGCCTTCGCTGAGGTGATCCTGTTGCCTGCAGATCCGGGACCCCCAAAAAGCAGCAGAAGGCGCTTGCAGTGGTTTAAGTTTAGGGGAGGGTACTCCCAGGTGCAAGTCCCACATAGGGTCAGGATTTGTTCAAAGATCATGGCTACATCCATAAAGGATTTCCCTGCGATATCAAAAAAAGATACACTAAGTACCACCAGTATTTAGATGTGAAATGAGAAATGCTATCTGTTGGGGTTAATTTTGATAGCATTGAGATGATCAGATAGGACTGGATAGTATTGAAGACGAAATAGGACCAAAAAGGATACTCATTCCATCTGCGATTAGGTAGCATTGGGACATATAGCCGGAATAGAGCGGAAATATTATGTGCTTTGTATGAAAACAAATTCCGACAAATTTGTGCTGCGACGCTACGCCGGTTCTGCGCTCTGATTGGCCGACTGATTGGCAAAGTTAGATGATTGGCCGATAGGGACGTAAATATAGATCACTGGTTGGTTTAATTGATATTACGTCAGTGACAAATCTCTGAACTGTTTCGGAATTTTATGGCTCACATTACATCACTATCCGGTTATATGGTCGATGCATTGAAATAAGCATCAGTTACAAGTACCAACTGGGTTCAGGCAGTATTTGAGAGCAAGTCTTGACGTTCATTGAAGGAGACCTATTTTCAGCAGTGGACGTATAAAGGCTGATGATAATGATGATGATGATATGAAAGGTGATGTAACTGTCTGTCCGTTCATGGCAGGTTGTGTTTGTGGGTTTATTCAGACCATGGGGATCTTTGGGGGGACTAACCCTTCTGCGAAAAAATTACAAGTTTATAACTGAACGCGATCGAACCACTCACTAGCACAACAATAACTGTGTAAAACATTGATTAAACACAGAGTGATTAAATCCTATGTGGTATCTCAAGGAGCAATTTGAGATGCTGATCCAGTCATAGAAGCAATCGCAGAATTATTAATAAAAAATTTTGGTTGTATTTGAATAAATATATATTTTTCCAATCAGCGGGGGTTTTTTCTCAAAATACTACCATTTTAGGGGAATTTCGGGGGAGATTTGGGGAAAATCACAGATCATCATCTGGCAACACTAATGATTACGTCCGGCAGGTTGTCGGAGGCGGTGCCGCCCCCGCGCGCGTCCCCGGCGTTCTCGGGGCTGCATCTGCCGTTCGTGGGTTTCACGTTCACGGGCGGCTCGCGGCTCAGCGACCTGGGCGCGCCCGCGCCGCTCAGCCCCGCTAAGAACGCCACCGCGCAGGTGATACAATTTTTTTATGTCATAAAAGGGCAACGAGCAGTCGAAGACGTTTGGCGACTACCAACGCCCATACACATCCGCACAACCAAATAATATGCAGATGCGTTGCCCTCTCACGCACGAAACGCTACAGCATAGCTGTCACTTGACGCCGGTGTTATTAGAGCGAGAGGTACCACCCCGGTCGTGCCCGCCCAATTTGGCTGCAAAGCAGCATGGCACTACCTCATACAAAACACATATACACACATATATACTACACATACGTACATTATAATTTGATAATGATGATTATTTTTATAGTCTTAAGTTATTCCTTATAACATTAGCTATCTGCCAGTGAAAGTCCCGTCAAAATCGGGCCAGCTGTTTAGAGTTTAGCCGGAACAAACAGACAAAAATTGTAAAAAAAATTGTTTTGGTGTGTACCGTGTATACATCTCTATATGCATTCAATAAAAAACGATTATTTTAATATTACAAACAGATAGAATTTTGATAGGACATTCACTGGCAGATAACTGATGTTATAGGGAATAACTTATGATATAAAAATAATCATCATCAATCCGGGTACGGCTGTAAATCTAAGTTAACGCGGGTGAAGCTGTGGCCAACAGCTAGTATGTAAATAATAATAATAAAAGCCTTTATTTCAGACACTAGATACAGATTAAATAATATACTTTTTTTTACATCTTAGTTTACTTATTTATTAGATTGCCAATTTTTGGCAAAGACCTTCTCCATAGAAAAAGAACCTTGTACGATCCCCTGTTAAGCTTGTCCATCTTTTTTTATTTTTATTTTTTATGTTAGTTGGATAGGCACACTGGCAAACGGACCACCTGATGGTAAGTGGTCGACGTCGCCCATGAACATAAACTAGTATACCTGGAACGAGCCCAGGCAACTCATCTATGTGTTGCCTGTCCTGAGACATAAGATGTGAAGTCTCGGTGCCAGTAATTACACTGCCTGTCTTGCCCTTCTCTCCGAAACACAGCAAAGCTGTTTCACGGGAGAAATAACCAAGATGGTGGTACCCGGCAGCCGGCAGCCGGGAGCGCGGCACAACGCTTCCCTCCCACTCAATTATGAATATAGTATTTATTAATTAGTTATGTGTATAAGATTGTTTCTTATTTTGTTAGGCGCCGTCGAACGCGAGCGACCGGGCCGCTCTTAAGGCTTTGGAGAGGGAGAATGCTCTACTGGCACAAACTATAGCTGAGTTGCGGGCTACCGGCGCACCGCCAACCGGTGAGTATGAACTATGTACAAGATCACCCTGAATGTTGTCGAGGAGGGTAGAAGACGATAGAACGTAGTGTAAGGAAAGATGAGGCCAACCCGACGCCAGGAGGCCGTGATGGAAAAAAAAGATGAGGCATGCAGAAGGTTTGAGTGCTGATATGTTTATTTAAATACATACATTAACTTATATAGTATTAGGGCACTATAGTAGTGAAGTTAATATATAGTCACAGAACTGAGACATGTGATGCCTTTCCTCGAAAATAGTCGAGGAGGATATTAGGTTTTTTTTAATACTCTGCTGACCATTGGTCCGCACCATTGTTAGATTGGTTTTGATGATGATTGATTGTTACTTCTGTTGCTTTGCAAAATTGGAGTTCGTTAGGAGGTTAGTTGGTGATGATCGATTGATTAGCTTAAGAGGAGCCGCTGGGGTGGAAAAGCGAGAGAGGATGTTACCACCGGTCCAAACCCTAGCCCTTTCCTGAGAAGAACCGGCAAGAAACTCAGTGGGCAGCGTCCCTATACTTGACACTTATAGATGGTAAAGTGTTTGCACGGTGTTTAGTGGTCACGCGCGCTCAAATTATTTTCTTCCTCTTATTTTGTCACCGTTATTAGTATGTTAGTTGTGTCACGGGGTGTGGATGCTAGTGATTCACTCCACGCACTCATAGTTGGTCAGTGTTAGTTCGGAGGATATTAGGTAAGGTCTACTTACTTATACTGTTGAAGTATAATGATTGACTATATATTGATATCTATCATCCCACTGCCGGGCGTTGGTCTTGAAATTAGTGGAGGACATTCGTTTAGGTATTTATGGGTGCCAAGTTGTATTTACAAAAACTAATAACTGCTGTGCATAAAAGTTGCCTCGAAATTAGTCAAGGTGAAATATGTCTTATAATTTAGCACTACACACACCATCCAGTCCAAGCATATCAGTCATCCGACTGTTGGGCATGGATCCTTTCGAAATTTGATGAAGACGGTTTTGTCAATTAAAATATTTTTTTCTATTTAAAATAGTACGAACAAAGTATCTTTTATACAGTGGTAAGCGCGTTGGCACTCAAGCCGGAGCTTGCGGGTTCGAATCCCGTCAGGGAACAAAAATATTTTCTGTGTTCCTGGGTCATGGATGTGTATTAAATATGTGTATTATATAATAAAAATCTTAAATATATGTATAGTATAAAAAGTATTAAAAATATTTCCGTTGTCTGGTACCCGTAACACAAGTTCTTCGAGAACTTACCACGAGACTAAATTGATGTGGTGGGAAAGCGTCCATAGATATTATTATTATTATACCCGGTTCCAAGGCGATTCTACTGAGAAGAACCGGCGAAACTGACTCAAATGTTCTGTAACTTAACTTAACTGTAACTTTTTCTTTTCCTGTATATTTCCAGATGACATGACACAACTGAAGGATGAGATAGCTATATTGAAGAAGAGGAATGTGGAACTGGAGGCTCAGGTGCGTGTGGACAACACCACTGGCAACCTGGTGAGTGAGACTTGGGAACCCAAGATTTGAACTCTATCCTGTCTGTCTCTGTCTGTGACACTTAGAGGAAGTCTGTGAGACTTGGAGGAAGTCTGTGAGACTTGCAGGAAGTCTGTGAGACTTGGAGGAAGTCTGTGAGACTTGGAGGAAGTCTGTGATACTTGAAGAAGTCTGTGAGACTTGAAAAAGTTTGTTGAGACTTGGAGGAAGTATGTGAGACTTAGAGAAATTACTTAAATTTGGGCCAGGTTATTAAACTTATGTCCAATAATGACCTAACTCCTGATATGTCTATAACAATTGTTCAACAGGAGGGCCAGGATGTATCGGTGCGTCTGCGGGAGCTGGAGGTGATGGTGGAAACGCTCAACTTGGAGAAGGAGGAGCTGGTCAAGGAGAAGACGGACTCCCTGGAGAAACTCCGGCTGCAGGTGTGTTTGTATCAAACCTATTATAGATTGGCTATGACGGGATCAAAAAGTTATTGTAATCAATCATCTACAACGATGGACACGCTGTTTGCCGTCACGGCATGCGAGTCGATTTCAATGCCAAGCGAAAATAAATGTTTCTCATTTTTTTTTTTCATTGAATGTTCATGTGTATTTTCTCATTGAGTTATATATCTAATCAACTCAAACCTTATAACAAATATAAGCTACAATTGTTTAGATTTTACGCTATGGGCCCACAGGCCGATAACTTGTATGCTAATGGTATCGTCTCTTTCTATAATGGTACGTTAGAGCGAGACAGACAGATTGCATTGCCAAACTATAGTAAAATAGATTAATGAATTTTATCCCGTCCTAATAGGTGTTCTAATTATGCCTTTCCATGTTTAAAATTCAAATGCTTTTGTCAGTGTTAACAAGTTAATAGAAACGATACGCGTGTACTTATCAAAGATATTTAATTTTTAGGTTTTTGCTTTATTTGACAGATGTTTCCATATAATTCGTGCATATGCGTGCACCATCGAGCATATAACCGGAATAGAGTGGTAATGTTTTGTATGAAAACGAATTCCGACAAAATTGTGCTGCGACGCTGCGTTCTGATTGGCCGACTGATGGCCATGTTGGATGATTAGCTGATGGGACGTCTATACAGATCACTGGTTGGTTGATTTGCTATTACGTCAGTGACAAATCACTGACCTGTTTCGGAATGTTATGGCTCACATTACAACTCTATCCGGATATATGCTCGATGGTGTGCACTCACACATTTGCTGTAAAGGCTGTGTTCGTGGAATTATTGCTAACTAATATATAATTTAATATGTCACTCCTTAAGGGTTTGCTTGTGTGTGTCTAACCTGCTAACCTTGTTTGTCAGGACAAAGAGCTTAAAGACGCGTTGTCCCAACGAAAGCTCGCTATGACCGAGTACAACGAGGTCACCGACAAGCTTTCAGAGCTGAGGCAGCAGAAACAGAAGCTTTCGCGACAGGTTCGTATACGCTTAGCTGGAGCGCTTTTTGATATGATTTAGATGGTACAGTCAATACCGCCCAAGAACATGTATGCTATATACGCTTGGCTGATTAGCTTGATTTTTGATTGACTAGTTCTGTCCTCCTTTTCAAAATAAAGCCTGATGGTCAAGTTTGGGTATGAATGTGTTCTCCCAGAAGATATAACTCTTGGTCCAGACGTCACAGTCATGCCTCTAGAATAGGCAATCCTAAGACTTTTCAGCCAGGCTTTGCGCAGAAGACATCAAGACAACATTTAGAGTAGGTGGCATGTGTGGAAATTAATTTGAGAATAATTTTAAATTTTGGTGTTTAAAATTAACCAAACTTCATCCAAATCGGTTGACATGTTTGTGAACTGTGCCACAGTCGAACACACTTAGTCAACTTATAACACTTGTTATGTTGCATGGGATGAAAATATTTACCTTTTACTGAACCATCGTGACTGTTCCCAAGAACCTTCTTGGAAACTCTAACCTGTTGGTATCTTTCAGGTGCGTGACAAAGAAGAAGAACTTGAAGTGGCCATGCAGAAGATAGACGCTCTAAGACAGGACATCCGCCGAGCTGACAAGGGTCGGCGGGAGACCGAGGCCCGACTCGACACAGCACTGGCTGAGGCCGCCAAGGTATGGTGACTTGATGGACTGACTACTAGATGGAGGTGGCCGGACATGAGGTGGTATCTGAACTGACAAAGTATGGACACCGTGCTTGGTTAAAGAATCATCTGGATAGGGATCTTCCGCATTTGCATCGGACTTGGACGTTCTCCTGCTCAAAAACCATACCAACATCTAGTTTAAGTATTTAACCAAAAATTGATGTGATGATTTAACCATAAAAGTGATGGACACAATTTGTAAACTAAAATCTTAATACGAACAAATGTCGTAGCATTAATTGTAAAAATTAGAACGAAAATTAGAAGAAAGAGTTTGTTTGTTTGTTTGAACGCGCTAATCTCAGGAACTACTGGTTCGATTTGAAAAATTCTTTCAGTGTTAGATAGCCAGTTCATCGAGGAAGGCTATAGGCTAAATAACATTATGCTGCATGTACAGCACACTGATAGTAGTTCAGTTGAGTTACGAGTTGTTAACGCGGGCGAAGCTGCATGTAACTGCTAGTTAAAGATACTGGAGGGAGCTCCTGTAGTTTAATCATTTAAAAAAAACATGTTTTTGCTATTTAGGAACGTAAGCTGCGTGAGGATTCTCTACGTCTGCAGCGTGCAGAGAGCGGCTCGTCCGTGGTCAGCTCTGTGCCCGACGTCGTCAAACTGCAGCAGGATATAGAGGCGCTGGAGGTAAAAATTTGAGAGACAGAGACAGATATAGGTACTAGCATTCTTAGATCCATCTAATAACTTACCCCCACCTAGATGAGTTAGGGACATACATAGGTCCCATCCTTAGACCCATATAATACCCCATCCCCACCTAGATGAGTTTGGGACAGACATAGGTCCCATCCTTAGACCCATCTAATACCCCATCCCCACCTAGATGAGTTAGGGACAGACATAGGTCCCATCCTTAGACCCATCTAATACCCCATTCCCACCTAGATGAGTTAGGGACAGACATAGGTCCCATCCTTCGACCCGTCTATCTATAAAAATAAGAATAAACGGTGTGAAATATGCACCCTTCTACTACTTCCATAGTAGAATTTGTAATGCTTATGATAAAGAATATCCGGCTCGTAGGACCAACAATTGTAAGGGTATTTGTGTAACAATTGTAACCTTACATTTGGGTGACAGTTGGAGTTTTAAGTGATAAACAACACAACCTTCTGTGATGAGTAATTTATTATAACTGTTTTTAAACGTACAATAGGCATTAAAAGTGCTGACGCTCACCGCTGCTCCTTTAAAGTATACATATAAAACAAACCCCTACAGTTGCCTGTACAGAATTTGAAAGGACAAAGACAAGAACATAATATAGATTCATTATTTTATCCCGTGAAGGATGTTCGCTATAAGATTAATGAAATGGTACGTAATGTATGAGGGTATACGATTCATGAAATGAACACCTTGAATGAGTTTCGTGGGCTAATTCCAGGTAAATTATGTTCTGACCACTTAACAGTTGGCACGTCTGCCAGTTTGCCTATCCAAGTAACATAAAAAATAGATCATATCAAAAATTCATCCACCAATACTGACTATGCGTATCGTATTCAGGCGCAGTACTCTGAGTCGCTGGCGCAGGCGCAAGCGCGGCATGCGGCTGAGCTGTCCGCGCTGCGTGACCAGCTGCACGATGGGGATGCGCTGCGGGCGCATCTCGCGCGGGAGGTGAGTGGAAGTAGTGTAGATGGGAGTGGTTTAGACAGGTGGGAGTAGTGTAGATGATAGAAGTGTAAACAGATGAGAGTGGTGTAACAGATGAGAATGGTGTAGGCAGACGAGTGTGGTGTAGACAGAACAAGTGTGGTGTAGAAGGCGAGTGTGGTGTAAACAGATGAGAGTGGTGTCGACAGACGAGCGTGGTGTAGGTAGGTAGATGAGAGAAGTGTTTGTTCATATTAATTTTATTCATGTTATTTAATATATAAATATCCTTGTGCAGCTGCAGACGTCTAAAGAGAAGCTGGAGAGTCGGCGCGTGGAACAAATGAACGACAGCGAGGACAGACAGATGCTCATCAACGAGAACAGAAAGCTCGCCAAGGATCTGGATGCTGTGAGGATCTTTAATATATTGATTTGTTGTTAAGTGTAATCCAATAGTAGTGGCTGTCCAAGTTGAATGTTACTAGCTAAAATCTCGGGCCTAAGGGGGGCGGGGGGATGTCATTTGTATGGGAACCGCCTTATTTATTCATAAGAAACAGCTTGACTGTGTTTCAGAAAGGCAGGACAAGCAGTGTTACTGGTGTGTCCATGAACGGTGATTAGATACGCATTACAAAAACATTGATTGTCTTTTCTATTAGATGGCTGAGAACGGGCGACGGTGGCAGACCGAGCGACGACAGTTGGAGCTTGAACTAGAGGAACTGCGGGCGAAGCGGGACACCATACAACACTGGGAGACACAGGTACAGCAATGATCATGGGCGACGTTGACCACTGACCTTCAAGTGGCATGTCTGCTAGTCACACAACAAAAAAGTTAGCTGGACGCGCGACAGATGTGAATCATCTATATTCAGACATTTTGGTCAATTTTACTGCAAAGTCGAGCCAATAGAGGGTTAACCATAAAATACATAAGTTCTATGTTTTATTCAGATAGCGGATATCATACGATGGGTCGCTGATGAGAAGGAGGCTCGAGGTTATCTTCAGGCGCTGGCCACCAAGATGACGGAGGAACTGGACTATCTTAAACACGGTTTGTACAGATAATAATGTCTTCACAATATTTTGGACTCAGTTTCGGTTTATACCGAATATATGAATATATGATGGGCATTATGAGGGCCCAATGCAGATACATAAGCTTTACATACTTTCAAAGACTTATGTAGGTTTCCTCACGATGTCTTTTTTCACCGGTAAGCAATCGACCTACCATGCTCTGGGGAATTTAAGAGAACCCATTTTTTACGTCCAATTCTACTTTTATCACTGTTCTTTGACAAATCTTTGTGTTTTGTTGTCTAATGTATTTAGTCCGAATGTAATATAGAGACTACAAAAATTATTTAATTATAATAATTGGTTTATCCGGCTCGAAGGACCAAATTTTTTTTTCAACTATTCGTGATTTTAGCGAGTGGTTCCCGAGGAGGCGGTCCATCGTCGCCTCCTACCGCTGGCGCCGGCACGGGCGGCTGGCGCAACCGCCGCTCGCAGAAGTTGGACAAGATGGAGATCCTCACGCTGCAGTCGTCGTTGCACTCGGAGATACAGGCCAAGCAGGCGGTCGGAGAGGAGCTGAGTCGCACTCGCGCGGAGCTGCTGGCCAGTCAGAGGTGAGGAGTGGGGCTTTGTTACCAGGGGGGGGCGTTACCGTTGAAAGGATGGGTATAGAAGGTCTTTCAGTATAAGTGGAGTCTAAACGGAGACCAAAGCTAGAGGCAAATTGGATTGGGATTTGAATTTGATATGGACTTATAGAAATCAGCCCAAGATAATTTTCTTAGGTACCATTTAAAGGAATATTAGGTGTAAAGAGGCCAAGGTCAAAAACCTTTTGATATGTATCAATGGGCTATGAAAATTAAAGAAGTGAAAAGTCTACACCGTCTTGCAATGTTAAACTTACAGCAACCATGGTCACGGGAGTACCTCTCGTGACCATGGTGGCTGTAAAGTGACATGTGGCTTGGGCATGTAAAAATCTTAATAAAACGCGATAAAATTCGTAAGTTGTTTCATTATAACGAGGGAAATTCGCGTAAATTTACCGGTGGGAGGGTAGCGCTGTGCCGCGCTCCCGGCTGCATGGGTACCACCATCTTGCTTGTTTCTCCTGTGAAACGGCTTTGAGTTTCGGAGAGAAGGGTAAGACAGTCAGTGTAATTACTGGCACCGAGACAACATCTTATGTCTCAGGATAGGCAACACATAAATGAGTTGTCTGGGCTCGTTCCAGGTAAACTAGGTTATGTTCATGGGCGACGTCGACCACTTACCATCAGGTGGTACGTTTACCAGTTTGCCTATCCAACTAAGATAAAAAAAATATATTTAAAAGTCAATATATATTTATGTATTTAATTTAAGCGTTGTTCCGAATAATGTTTCGGGACAAGATGTCTCGGGAGATGAGAGTGATCTCGTCTCAGACGAGTATGGTCTATCAGACGTGGAGATATCCTTACAGCGGCTAATGAGATCGCGGTAAAAAAAAATTTTAATGCTTGGAATTTGAAGTTGTTATAATGATTTTTGTCAAAGTGACTTGAAAATCATTTAAAATGATAATCTGGAGTGGAGTGTTCTGAAATCATAAATCTCATTCTTCTTTACTCCATCTCATTGTGTAATAAAGGAAAGGATATAGAAAATGTTTATTTCGTCATCATTGTAGGTGATCGCACATTTGTCGGTGGTAGACAAATGTTTGTCTCTTTCGTCAACAAACAGTTGTGCGTGCAATTTGCACCTTACCTATACTAGTATACCACGCACGGATACATATGCCGCCAGTTGCGTACCGGACGCACTAATGCGGGTACGTACATTTGCGTATGGTACGCGCAGCTTATGGATCGAGCGTCCCGACCAATGTGCGACCTACAAAACATTTTTTGCGCACTTTTTTTTTAATGATCACTTGTCACTCTAATGATGCATGCATTTCATGCAATGGTTTGATTTTGTAAATATCTGTATTTTTATAAAACGTTTTATCGTATATTTTTTGTAATATTTATTTTTAAACTTTGAATATTTCAAAATTCTAATATTCATTCAAATGTAATATATGTATATGTAACGGGTTCTTTTTGTAAAACACCAATAACTACGCAGGACTATATAGATAACATGATTATATAAAGACGATAGTTCTGCGACTAAGAACTACAATTGAAAACGGAAGATATCAAACAAAAAGCATAATTAAAAACTTTTTTGTAAATCTAATATTTTTTTAAGACACTTTGCTTCTTTATGACATAAATGTTCTAGCTATAGCTATATTTTAATCTTTCTATGATCTATTTAATATTTTATAAATCTAAAGCTGGTCGTTAGAAGTAAGGAATTCGAGAGCGTCGAAAAACTAATATTTATTACATAAAATACAAAATAATAAATGTGAATTTAATGTGTATGTTACAAATAAACAAATTAATTATTTTTGTTAAAAATACTTGGGAAAATGGTTTGTATATTCTTTTACGCATCTATAAAGGTACAGAACTTGTTTTACTTACACGATTGCACTAGGTACAGGTTACTCAAAACTCGCTTAGTCAAAAACAGATTTGTGACATGAACATCTTTCAGGGAACTGGTGGAAACTCGTCAGCGGTTGGACACGCTGGCTCACGACATGAAACGGAAGGAGCAACACATCAGGGACATGCAGGCGCAGCTCGAGCAGCCCCGCCACGCCGCGCCCTCGTGTGAGTATACACGCACACGCGCATGTACACGCACACACGTATACATACGAGCACGCACACGCACACACGTACGCAAATTTTATCATGGTCAATTTTGAGTCGTATGCTATTAAGTCTTGATGGATATTTTTAAAAAAATACGTCGCGATAATATATTATATTCAAAATATCAAGAGCATAAAATACAGTTTTACATTTTATGTTCATTATTAGATTAGTTCGCGTTTACAATACCGCGGTTATAACTAGACTGCTCTATACATTAATGCTGATACAAAATACAACAAAGTGTGTCCCTACAGTCAATATGATTCATTATCATATGTGATCAATACAATATATGCACGCACGCACACTCACACGTGTACCTACACGCAAGTGCGTGAACAAAAGTGCTCATAAATGTATTTAAATGGATGATATTCCAATGATCACAGTCAAAAAAAGGTTTATTATCATCATATCGTCATCAATACAATATATCGTCCCCGTAGAGCGAAAAGTCACTAACTAACACTTTTCAAGTTTGGAGATACGAGGGTTTAAAGCTTTAAAAAATTTAAAAAAATATAACTTGTTTCTGTTACTTGATACTTTCAATTTAAGCCTTACATGTTATAGATATTTTACTTAGGCGTGAGAAATGATCACAATAACTAAAATAATTCAATTGTTATAATGAAACACTTTTTTACGGATTTTATCGCGGTTTATTAAGATTTTTACAAGCGTATGACACCTCAGTCCTCCCGTGACCATGGTTGCTGTAAAGTATCCGAAACGTCGGGCTTGTAAAAATCTTAATAAACCGCGATAAAATCCGTAAAAAAGTGTTTCATTATAATGAGTGAAATTCGCGTAAACATTAGAAAACAATATAATTCAATTGGTTTAAGAGTTTTAGGCAAAAAACCTAGTTAGTTAGTTTTAGCCCGTAAATTCGAAACCAGCCTTGTTACTTAATTATTTCTTGAAACGAAGTTAAGTACTTTTTGATAATTGCTAGGTACATTGACAGAAGTTAAGTATTTTTGACATGATCAAAATAATATATATTTTTAACAACTTTATGTAAATAATAACTTTAATGCATTTTTTACTCACCAAATAATCAAGTTTGAATGAAATAAAAGATAATGTTGCATTTTAACATACCTAGTTTACTATAAAATCAATACACGCAAGTAAAATATAAAGAAACAGAAAGGTATTTATAATTATTATAAAATATAATATAATTTTTAAACTTCTTCGTACTCTTCTGTTACGTCTGGCTGAAACACCCTATCAATTACTTCTTTGTTGGTTGCCAGGCCTTCGTACCACCCCACCATTGTTCAGGCCTTGACGTGGCGGTGGGGCTCAGTAGGGTGCTGGGGTCACCCTAGGCGAAGCTAGAAGAGGGGACAAAAGAGCAGGGGGCAAGGGGCGAGGATGGGAACCTCACCTCATTGTACTGTCCCGACATTGGGAGGGGTTCGTCTGTGGTGCGGAACAACCCCTCTATGGAGGTGGCGTCGGTCCCTTGCGGGACTGACTAGCCGTCGAGGTGTCCTGTTTGTTTATTAGATCCGGGGCACCTCACCAAAGGCGGCATTGGTGGCACTCGCCGGGTTTTAGTGGGTAGAGCTGCGTCCACTTACCAGCTTTCTGGCGCAGCGAGTCCCACATACTCGCGTGGGGAGACCCACTCCCCCGCGGGATGCCTCAGAGCATTTTCCGGCGTTAAAGAAAAAAAATGGCCTTCGTGCCACGACTAATACCGACTATTTCGCTTCCGAAATTGGAATAACAAAATCTTTTAACTTTGCTTTTTGTGTTCTTGCCTCGTTCCTTCCACATTTGACTGTATGGGCCGTCATCGGAACTTCATAATACCTGGGGCATTCTTTTCAAACCTAAGGCTCTTAAATTTCAACCAACAACCAACCAACAAGGCATAGCCATGTCACTGGAAACGGCCGTTATGTCATCAGGTGCTACAGTAATAGTTGACGAGACTGCTTTCTCGTTGGAATTGTCAGCTCTTTTATGGGACTTCTTGATATTGGATTTTCATTATCATCATAATCACTATTATCACTTGAAAGAATCGTGACGGTCCTTCTTTTTTTTCGGTTTATAAAAATTATGACAGGAACTTTCAAATGATTCTACGCCACTTATATTATAATATGGGCTTTTAGGTGTTCGCTTAGTTTTGGGAGCGCTTCCTGCAAATTAAATTGGCATTAGATATCAGTTCAGGAGTCATATAACATAAAAAATAGATGCAATTTAAGCTGTCAAACCAAAGCTGTTGCAGATGAAAAAAAGATGAATTGGTTGGGATGTTTGTTCGCATAAAACTGAAAATGAAATTTTGTTTAATTGGCCCCCTTATGCCTCGCGCGGTTTGAACTACCGTGAAGTATGCTAGACTGTAGTAGTTTTATATTAGTTGGATAGGCAAACTGGCAAACGTACCACCTGATGTTAAGTGGTCAACGTCGCCCATGAACATAAACTGGTATACCTGGAACGAGTCCAGGCAACTCATTTATGTGTTGCCTATCCTGAGACATAAGATGTTAAGTCTCGGTGCCAGTAATTACACTGCCTGTCTTGCCCTTCTCTCCGAAACACAGCGAAGCTGTTTCACGGGAGAAACAAGCAAGATGGTGGTACCCATGCAGCCGGGAGCGCGGCACAGCGCTTCCCTCCCACTGGTGTACATTCAATTAGTAGTAATAAGTACAATGAAACTAGAAGCAAGCTTACTGATAGCACCCAAAAACACACAATGTTAATACGAAACATTCTCCATAGGTAAAGTTAAATATCGCTGTAGTGAGAAGAGTAAGTGAACAACACGCTAGGATACTCCTTTTTGTTCTTAGGGGGATAAGAGCTACCGTGGGTTGTCCTAGCATGTCACTGATCTTGTATTAACTGTCCGTTTGGCGCGTACGCGCAGCGACGATTTTAACAATAACGCTTGATGACGCAATGACGCAATAATTGAATTTTTTTTTATAGTACCTCGGGTAGGTACTATAAAAAAAATTCAATACTCAAGACACTTACCATTGCATCAACTTCTTTCTTCTTTCTCCTTAATAAATAACAAATCCATTATCACTTTGGCACGATGCATCGTTCATCAAAAAACTAAACACCGGTGATAATAGTAAACAACTCATTAACTCACGCGCAAAAATCACCTTAATCGCATCCTCTCAAGTAAAAGTTGTTGTAAAAGTCATCAATGGCTTTTATTTAAATCCTAAACTGAAGTTTGGGGATCATTTTTGGATGGAAAAACTAATCAAAAGATTTTGATTACTTCTAGTTAACGCCTTAAGTACAAACTAAAAAACTATACAAGTCACTTAGTTACACTTAGTACTTTTCACCCTCATATTTTTAACAAACTGTTAATTCATAAAATACCTAAAAGCTTTTGGTGACTTTTTAAATTCATTTGGCCCTAACTATTGATCACAATGTCTTAGGAAAAAATTAACTAACGTATTTTAGGTATATTCAAAAATAAGTTTGCAGTGCATTAAGAAAGTCGTATATTGATAAAGCAAGTTAGTTACTTTTTCCTTTATAACTTTAGGTTAGAGTGGTCAGTTATCAAGTTTTAACACATTTTATCTTTTAAATTATGAATCCTATTCTTATGGGAATAAGATAGAAAGATAGAGAAAAAAAAATGCTGTTCTGATGGCATTCTTAACTCAATTTCGACAAAAGTGTTAGTTAGTGACTTTTCGCTCTACGGGGACGATATGCACGCTCACGTACATGCATACGTATACGTAGAGTCATATGCACACGTACGCAAATTGATGGTACTCGAATGACCATAGTCAAAGGTTCATTATCGTAGTTAATATAATATATGCACGCACACGCACAATTAAACGCACATAAATACGTGCAGACTTTTTGTATTGACCTCAGATAGACGCAGAGGCCACTTGTAGCTTTATCTGGCTATGGGCGAGCCGGAAGGCTCGAGCCCGGCTTAAGTATGTTTGTAGATCCTTATCAAAGGCGGACAAACAATCCACCTAGTAATAATTCAGTTTTTTTTACTACTGACCGTTAGTGTTCCTGACAACGAAGCTAGCAGGATATGACAAGAAGTATGATGGTAGAGGCAGACATTGTTTTTTTTTAATATGTTAGTTGGATAGGCAAATTGGCAAATGTGCCACCTGATGGTAAGTGGTCGACGTCGCCCATGAACATAAACTAGTTTACCTGGAACGAGCCCAGGCAATTCATTTGTGTTGCCTATCCTGAGACATAAGATGTTAAGTCTCGGTGCCGGTAATTAAACACAGCAAAGCTGTTTCACGGGAGAAACAAGCAAGATTATTTTTTTAATAGCTCTGAACTATAGGGATTTGGTTATCTTTACATGAAAAACATATGACCATATTTACACATTACAAAGATTTAAATAAACATTAATAGTAATTTTAAAATATGTATTCAAAAATGCTTCATTTAACAATTTTAATGCCGACTAATTAATATTGGGATAACTATTTATATATTATTATTTAATTATGACATGTATGTATGTGGCACTTTATACGTATATAATGTTTATTTAGTGCACCTTTTCTTTTTGTTTTCGTTACATGTTACCGCACTATCCCATCCAATACATACAACTTTAAACCGTGACGCCACGGAACCACCCAATGTCAAAAATGGAAATTGGAATCCACAAAGTCCAACGTCGTCCGCGACGAAAAAAACGAAAATAACTTGTCTATTCCTCTATGGACTGTATGAAATTGAAACTGTGATTCGGTATACGCTGTGCTATTGTGATTCAAAAAAAATTGGGGCCATCTTGCATTTAATTATTGTATCTGTGGAATTATCGCGTTTGACGCGTTTTGTTATTGCGTTATGCTGTTACTTTGTATGACAGTTCGTGCGTGGTGGAGGCCGTACCTGCCGTTGGTTTTGGGAGTGACATCTTGTATATGGGGTGTTGCCATACTCGTGTACCATCAAATGTATGGCTGAAGATCTTAAAGCATACAGCCAATATTGTATTTTTAATATACAGCTTATATGATCTAATATACTACCTATTTTAGATCAATTTTTAAACGACTTCGAAAAGGAGGAGGTTATTTTAATATGTATTCAATAACGTGCCTTTTTAAAAAAATGATTTTATCCGTTTTTTAATCTGTTCATGACAGGTTTTTTTATTATAAAAAAAGAATTCTAGTCTCTATGTACTTGTCTAGTCCCAATTTATACCAAAGATATTATTTTTATCCCTCGCCACTCGAACTAGTCATTTTTTATGTTTTTTGTGAACTCGAAAATTATTTAATTTTATATTTTATTTTCTCGAAATTATTGAAAATGCAACAGCATAACGCATGTTAAGTTAAGTTTAGAATGGTGTTAGAATCTCAGTGCATTTGAAATAATTTATTTAAGCATTTCTTTTATTGTTTTAAGTTATAAACCGTCATCTTTAATTCGTAAACCTGACGATCTCTTGTATTCGTTTATTGATTGGTGCATTAATAAACGTACACAATGCGACAAAGCAAGTGATTTCAATGTTGCTAGCGAGAACATTTTTTAAACGCGCTTTTTAAACCCGTAGCTTTAGTCTAGATTTTCATCAGATTTATGACATTTGATTTTATAAACGGTTTTTTGACTTTGTGAAAGTAAAATGTCACAGACTAAATAAAATCGTAGCACGGCTACTCGTAAAATGAGAGTAGTTCGTGTCTACAATGTTGTGTTGAAAAGTTTTTTAGGACAATAAAATTATTATACACAGACTTGCAAATTATACGAGTTAGGTTTGCGTGTTAAAATGATTTTTTATTTTAGTGGCATTTTTAAATATGGTAACACATGTGTAGGGTGACCAGAAATTATTTGCCATGTATAGGCAATGTTAAATAAAATATTGGTTACCCTTTTTTAACCGGTTTTATTTATGTTCATTTTGTTTGTGTTTCTTATTTATTACTGTGCATTTAGTTGTTTTAAGCATAAATGTAAATTGTGCCAAGTCACTTGTGTACAGTACAGATGTATTATATTTACTGATATTAAAGTTTGTTCAATTGTTGAATTATTTTTTGTTATTTTTATTGTTTTGTGTTGTACGAATGATTTTTTAGATGATTTTTGCTTGGATTTTTAATTAGAAGTTTATAGAATATAGACTTCATACATATTAACTTTATCTATTTTGGTTAATGCCACTCCAGGCAGGTTCGAATCCGGCTAGGGTGATTTGTATCAAATATTAATTTGACATCTAGTTCATAAAATTGTGTTACAAGTTTTGAACTTACCACGGCGCAGGACTTTTAAGTTTTTTTTTTTTACTTTTTCTATATTTAAATATATTTACCTATTCGAATATAGAATAGAAAATGAAAAATCTTATTTTAAGACATGTTTTTACATAGTTTAGACAAACATATTATTCTTATTGTATCGAAATAATATGTAAGTTTTTTATCACAATTTAATAAATTTTAGACATTTCTACGGATTATATCATGGCTTATTGAAGATTTTAACATTTCGTTTCGGATACTTTACAACATTGATTATGTGGATTTATGGGGGTTATGGACCACGATAGGTACATCAAAAAGTTTGATTATGGGCCGTCTTGGCGTTTATCAAAAGGGCATGTCCAGGAGCCGCAAAAAGATAAGCGGGCTTTCTCTTGACACTGGATCCTATTTGAAATTTATAATTGAGATCGAGAACTTGTCTATCGGTACTCTTGTATCCCAATTAGTTATATAAAATCCCACTGTAATCGAGTCAAATCGTGCGCTAGTGTAGCGTACTAGAGTACCGATTGATAAGTTCTCGATCCTAATCCTACATTTCAAATCGAATCGAGTGACAAAAGTAAGCCCGCTGATCAGATCGTTATTTAGATCTGCCCTTTTTATTATATATAGTATCGTTTTTACGTAGTTTTGTCCATAGAGAAATTAGTTCCTAAATGTTCCGCAATATGGCGAGGGTTTTTATTTTTCTGGCCAGGCTATAAATAGATTTCATGTTTGTAATCAATTGTAAATGTGTAAGTTATGTGCAAGCAGCTAGACAAGGATCGGCCAAGTCGTACTGGAGCAAGGAGGACAATGGTTGGTACATTGTACGTGTAGTGTAGACGTGTATGTGTGAGTGTCGGTTGTTTAATATACTACAATCAGGCCATATATACCCACAAGGATACCCATACGAAAGTACAAAAAAGTTTTTAATGTTGGGACAAAAGGTAAATAAAATGAGATTTTTTTTACAAAAAACGATTGAAAAATCCCCGAAAAAACGACAAAAATGACAATAAAGCAGATGTTTTAGTAATATATGAGGCGTAGGCCAGCACTATGTACACTATATGTTTTTTTACGTCACCAGGGGGCATGTAAATATATATATATATATATATATATATATATAATACTATTCTTTATTTAATTTCACTTCGTTTCAATGTACATAATCAACTTATTCGAGGAGAGCAACACACCGTAAAGTAAAAGATGGCGGATCAGATCAGAATTATGCAAAGAATGTCATTTTGACAGTGACACTTGATTGACGTTTATCGTAATATATGCGATAAGAAAAATAACATAAATTCTTTAAATCGGGGTTTGATAAAATAAGACTACGTACAGGATATTTTACTTATGAATAAAACATCATGTTGGGGTTAACTTTTATCGTAAACAACTAAAACTGTCAAATATGTCAAACGTCATGTCATAAAAACTGTCATGGCCGACGTAAAAATAGGGTTATCATTTGAAAAAACTTTTCCAATAATTATTTTACCTTTTTCAAAATTTTTTTTGTATTTTTGTAAAATTCCCATCGTTTTTCCTATTTACCTATGTGGTGTACATAGGCCCAAAATCAAACATCTCTTTTATTTAAATAAAAAAATCTTAGCGTGAATGTCTTATTCCTTCTAAAACCGTAAAAGTTATATTTTATAAGAGCCTTTACAACACGTTTCTTGACAATTGAAAATAATAAAAAAAGATGTTTTTTATTTTTCGTGTGATCCTATTGTACAAATTAGCAAAATTATTAAACAACCGTCACCTGTGGAGGTTTTTAATGTATTTACCCGTCTTTGTGCTGCGTTTTAGACTTAGTTACGATCGTTTCTTTGTAAATACAAGCAAGTGTAAAGTACTACGGATTGTGTACAGCAGGGACGTTGGTACCATGACCCAGATAATTTAGAAACGATTTTCTTTAAGCTTCGCTTTTGCTTGAGCTTTATGTGGCGTTTTGAATGCGATCGTTTTTTCGTCCATTCATGACGTCATTTCACGCGACCTGTTTTTTCTTAACACTTGTTTGTATGCCCCTATGACTAATCTGTAAATCCCTAGTGTTAAACCCTTGGATAACGTTCATACAACAGAACGATTGGGATAACGATCGCCTTAGGAGACGGACCCAAATTCATCAAAGCCAAATAATTCCAACATCAGCACCACCTGTACATTTTCACCTGTTTATTTCCAAAAAACGTGACTAACCATCTAAAGTATTTTATATTAATTATACCCATAAAAATAAATTTGTCTTTTTGACCCTTTAAAATATTATATTACTTATATACATATTTATAATTTTCGCTTTCTCCATGTTATTTGTTATTTGCGTTTTTTCCTTTTTTAGAATTTGATTTTATCCTTCGTTTTTGAAGAGAAATTGAAATCTTAGTATGTATGTCTAATCTAATCCTTTTGACTAATTTCGACACATCCAGCGAAGGGCAAATATCTAAAACTGTGCAAAAAATTCCCAAAGATTTTGAATTTCAGCGAAATTACGATGACGCTGAAATTCAATACATTGACAATTTATACGTTGCTTATGTTGTGTGAGCGTTGTATGGGAGCGGTTTTAGTTTGTACAGTTAAACCTGTGCATGTCTCATGTGAAGTCGGGTGTTCTAATGTGTTTTTACTAAAATGTGTAAGGTTTTGGTTGGGTTGGGATTGCTTGTCTGTTTGTCACGTTAATATGACGTTTTTCTTATAGTTCTGGACAGACCGCCATCTCAGATGAGCTACTTGGATCAGTTTCTGAAGGACGCGCCGTCTGAGAGGCATTACGACAACGTGGCGTCGATAAACAACGAGCAGAAGGTATGTTAATAACCAAATCACATTGTAAATAATTTTCATCATATTCGATCACATATACATACATAGTGGTACGATTACGACATTAAACAGGATCACATCGACTCAATTAAAATACTTTGTAATAATTCAATCGGGTGTTACATAAAAAAAAAACATGTGTGCAATTCACACGTGGTAGAAGTGAAGCCTTCAAAAATCACGAACATTAGAAACGCTGTACAACGCTTCCTATCTCATTTTCTCCGACGTTAAATCTTATGAATTTATGTCTGTCTCTTTTACTGTCGCTCTTTCGTTTCATCGACTTTCAAATCACAAATATGCTAAAGAAGTTTTTACTTCAAAAACGAAATTTTCTACGAAAGAAACTACATAATTCTAAAAAGAATGTTAACGAAACAGAACAGCCTTCAATCGTCCACCAGCTCCGCCGCAAAGAAAATATGTCAAATTGGAAATGTTCTAGGTGAATCATCATCATCATCATCATCATCAGCCTCTATCCGTACACTGCTGAACATAGGCCTCCCTCAATGAACGCCAAGATGGCCGATCCCTTGCCACTCGCATCCAACACGGACCGGCCACCGCACGGAGATCGTCTTCCCACCTGGTCAATGGCCGACCAACACTTCGTCTACCTAAACGTGGCCTCCACTCTAGAACCTTATTGCCCCATCGGCCATCCGTTCTTCTGAGTGTGTGACCAGCCCACTGCCACTTCAACGAGCTGATTCTTTGCGTGATATCGGTTACCTTAGTTCTCTGACGGATGTCTTCCTTCCGAATCCTATCTGTCAAAGAAACACCCAGCATAGCACGCTCCATAGCACGTTGAGCTACGGCAAACTTGCGGACCAGTCCTATATTTAGAGGCCACGCTTCAGCCCCGTAGGTCATCACGGGGAGAACGCATTGGTCGAAGACTTTCGTCTTCAAACTCTGCGGTATAGACGACGTGAGAATATGGCTAAGCTTCCTGAATGCTGCCCATCCCAATTGAATCCTCCTATCGGTTTCTCTCTCGAAGTTATGTCGACCTAGCTGCAAAGTGTGCCCAAGATAGACATACTCTTGCACGACTTCGAGAGTTATGCCATCAACGTTAACCGGCCTAGGGAGAACGTGTTCGTTGAACATGACTTTCGTCTTGTCCAAGTTCATCCTAAGACCCACACGTCGGGAAGATTCATTTAGACTGTGCAGCATGTTCTAGGTGAATGACCTATAATAATATGCTGGGACAACTCACACACGGCCATCTGATCCCAAACTAAGCGGAGCCTGTTCTTGTGGTAACCAGACTACTGATACATTACTTACATATTTCTAAATACATACATATTATAGATAAACTACACCCAGACACAGAAAAATGATCATGCTCATCACACAAACATTTGTCATGGGTGGGGATCGAGCCCACGACCTTCTGGTTTAGCAGTCAGGGTCACTAACCACTAGACCAACAGGCCAACCGAAATTTGCGAAATCTTAATGTATTTACAGCATGTGTTAAAATTATGAAAGTGATAATAATTCACTGCGGCTATACCGTTCAATGTATTTTGATGAAAGTTGGTGCACGAACTATTATCCTGATACCAAATATGTGGTTAAAATTAATGTCGTTATGTCGTCACTACTTTGTATACCAAATACAGGCTCATAAACGCGGTTTCGCCCGCCTCAAAACTAAAAAAAGTTGGCCTCAACCGCGCCCGGGAGATGAGAAACACCTATGATAACTGGAATAGAGCGGTAATGTTATGTGTTTTGTATGGAAATAAATTCGCTTTTATTTTATAATTAAAGAGCCGGTTCTGCGCTCTGATTGGCCGACTGATGACATACAGATTACTGGTTGGATGATTTGATATTACGTCAATGACTAATCACTGACCAGTTTCGGAATTTTATGGTTCACATTACTACTCTATCCGGTTATATGCTCGATTCCTATTGTGGATGGTTGCAGGCTACTTATTTTAGTGAAAAGTTTTTTATTTTTCATTTTTGGGCAATAAAAAATTTCTAACAGTTGGTGTTTGTATTTGTGATCGAAATATATAATGTTATATTAATTTGAGTGTTGTAGCTGTAGACAAAACCACAAAATATGCTTTATTTGTGTCATCGCTTCTCACAATTTCATTGGTATTCACGAATCACAAAAAAATAGTAAGAATAATTAATAAAAATTAAATGTTTATTTTATAATTGTCACGATATATCCAAAGCGAGGACCTATTCCGCGCCTATTGTCACTAACCAACAGTGTCGTCTACATACTTACAAGAAACTAAACTAAACTTCCGATTTCTATTAAATTAAATAAGTTGAGTGTCCTAGGGTAGTTTTAAAAATATCCTTGCGTGGCAGACATTATCGCCAAAAAATCTAAGTCTTCAGCCAATAAATCCGAAAAAAGTCATAATTCAAAAAGTTTATACGTGATATACAATTTTTCACTTTAGTTATAATTGTATTGCTCATAGATTTATAATACTGTATATTAGCAATGCAAGAAAAATATAGTACGCAAGAGAGAGATAGATATACCGTCTCCCCGCCATGGTTCAGGCCTTGTCGTGGCGGTGGGGCTCAGTAACCTAGGGTGAGCCCAGCACCTTGGGCGAAGCCAATTGAGCCGAGGGGCTCTTTGGACCCCTCTTATAAGAAGAGGGGACAAAAGAGCAGGGGGCAAGGGGTGAGGATGGGAACCTAACCCCATTGTACTGTCCCGACGTAGGGAGGGGTCCCTTCCGGGGCTGACTAGCCGTCGAGGTGCCCTGTAGCTTAACAGATCCGGGGCACCTTACCAAGGCGGCACTGGTGGCACTCGCCGGGTTTTAGTGGGTAGAGCTGCGTCCATTTAACATCTTTCGGGTGCAGCGAGTCCCACATACCCACCTGGGGAGACCCACTCCCCAGGCGGGATGCCTCAGAGCATTTCCCGGCGTAAAAGAAAAAAAAAAAGATATACTGTCTCATGTCTTACATTGTCTACGTTAGACGTAAAGGAACGTATTTTAACCCGTTTTTACATTGCTAATCTATAAGTATACTGGATCTTATAAAAAATAGTTTATATATGTATGTATGTAATAACACTATTATAGATGTATTTTAAATGCTTTCGTTTTGTGTTGCATTTTAGTTATTTATGTGTAACGCTTATCCGTACAGATGTCGCCGTATTACCGATATAGGAATGCTCAGCATTGTTGCAATGCAAAGGTATTTTTAACACGTTTTTTTATATTTTTTTCCATATATTTTGTTACTTTGTGGACTGTAGTTAGTCGATGTACAGTTTTAGTATTTTTTTTAGTATGAGCACTGAAGTAGAATTGTTGAGTGCAGATGATGTATAAGCAGCTTTTTTTAAATTTTATATTAACACAATTTTACCTGTGATAACAATTTCATTACTAAGATATAACTTCATGACATGTTTAACTAAAGCTTATATAACAACTAATAGTTCTATAATAAAAATCTTATGTGCAATTGTTGTTTGGAAATTAATCAATAAATTTAAAATAAACAAAATGTTTAATAATCTTAAATTAATGTCAATTTTTTTATTTTTAAAATATACAGTTGTGCGCGGACGAGCGTCTTTTTGTTTTAATAGTTCTTAATTTGATTTTCTAGAAAATATAATATTTTCTTCCTTTTCGAAATTCATGTAATATAAGATTTTAAATTTACTTATTTTCTCTATCAAAATAATATATAACAGGATATTCACCACGTAATTTTTTTTCAGTGAAGTTCAATGTTTCGGCATTATCTACGAACGTCTTGTTCACTTGATTGCATCAAATAATCTTTTCAAATGATACAATATTAGTCGCTCGTCCGCGCAGACCAATAGCATATTCGGAGACCAATGGCCTATTCATTATCATCTGTCTCCAGCTGATGTACGGATCTCAGCAGTCGACGGTGCTGAGCGGGTCTGCCGAGTCTCAGGATGAGATGGACCAGAGGGGAGCGTCGCCCGTCTCATGCAAAAGCTCGCCGAGTGAAATGTCCACTGTGAGTAGAGCATGTTTTATTAAATTCTTGCTTCTGTAATTTTGTATGGTAAACTTTTCTCTATTTCCTCTCGTGGTTAAAAAAAATGTAAAAATATACTGTACGATGCAATAATCGGCTCGAAGGACCACAATGTACAGTGTTCAGACTGTACAGGAATGTAACACTTAGATAGTAACTATATAGTTTAATAAGTATTAAGTAAACTATACGCGATCCGCACTGTTTCGACGATATAGTTAACTGATAGGGTTAGAGTAAGAGCAAGTGACTTGTCTGGTTGAAGTACGACGTGAACTACTTGAGAGCATGCGACCTCTTTGGTAGAGGAACCGACGTGAACTAACATGTTAAATGATTTAGACAATTAATTATTTTGCACACACTGTGCAATTAATTATTTTGCACACATTGTACAATTAATTATTTTGCACACACTGTACAATTAATTATTGTGCGCAAGCAGCAATGTACGGTTATTGCATCTTACATAAACACTATAAAGACATCTAGATAATGAAACATCGTAGTTTTTAAACAACGAGCACACAAGAAGTAGAGAATGTTAAATTTTATTTTTTATTGAGTTATCTGATTGAAGATAAATCGAGAAAATATGGTTGGTCTCTTCTTCCTAACATTGTGAATTAGATTTAAAATTCATTAAATATGTTTTTAACGATGCCCTCACAAACTACAACAAGTATAACAGGAGATATGTAGTATGAAAAACCTCTAATAAACTGTACAAATGATGTAAAGATCTTATTAAAATAGCTCTTTTAATTAGTAATTGCGAAATTATTATTCGGCGACAATAACTCACGGCAGTGATCCTCCGCCCGATTATGACCACCTTGGTCTCCTTGGTGATAGTTCTTCTTCTTCTTCATACACCGCGGCAGTACAGTGACGTTTGCCCACAGTACTCCATGCAGGACCCGACCCTGGGGCCCGCCGTGCCCGGGAAGCAGAAGGTGCACCAGTTCCTAGTGAGGACGTTCAGTAGCCCCACCAAGTGCAACCACTGTACCTCGCTGATGGTAAGTAGTAACCACTAAGTGTTTTTATGTTAGTTGTATCCAGACAAGCTGAGTGTTCTGAGGAATTGTTCGGACTAATACCTACAGAATTCCACCACCGGACATCGCGTAAAAATTCCAAATTTCACCCTCACCATCTCGATGTCCGGAAATCCACAACAACTCGATTTTCACGGCATTTCCTGCCTCGCACGACAAATATATGTCTCTGTGTGTCTCCTGTTTGTGTCGAATAAATCTTCCTTTCTTTCTTTCTTTATTCTTTCTTCTTTCATTGACACACTGATCGAGCCGAAATAATACATACTTAGAGCCCATGTACCAATATTTGAAAATCCTTAACGAATGACGTCACGCTATCGCAGATCGGTCTGACGCGGCAGGGCGTGGTCTGCGAGACGTGCGGGCTGGCGGTGCACACGCGGTGTTGCGCGCGCGTGCCGCCGCGCTGCCCGCTGCCGCCCGAGCGCTCGCGCCGCCCGCTCGGCATCGACCCGGCGCGCGGCCAGGGGACGGCCTACGAGGGCTACGTCAAGGTAACTGTCAAAAAATAGAACTAATAGTGGAATTGAGTGGCAGGCGAACATAAGACCAAGCATACCGCCAAGAAGGTTATTTATTTATTTATAATAAGGATAACCAATGGTATACAATATAAGTTATAAGTTAACAGTCATCACGCCTAGTTATTAGTTTATAAAACAAGAGTTTTTAAGAGCACTGACACTGACATCAAGTAAGTCGAACAGACAAGCAGGAAGCTCAATCCATAGGCAATTCATACGTCAAGATACTTAGAGATATAGTCATAGCTGAATCTGGGGATGTCATAGCATGTTTAACATCATCATCACCAGACAACAGATGGTAAACGTTCCGCTAAGTAAGGTTAAACTGTATTAGAGAAAATAAACCAACGGGCAACAGGAAGGCAGTATAGATCGTTCTCGGGGCGAACCCTGGTCACAAGAACCCGCCATGACGCGAGATATTTGACATGTGTGATAAGTGCTGATGTCTCTTCTGTAATGGGCTTATGTTGTTTATTTATATACGTTCGATATATACAGGTACCGAAACCGGGTGGTGTGAAGAAAGGCTGGATGCGACAGTTTGTCGTGGTGTGTGATTTCAAGTTGTTCCTGTATGATATATCTCAAGATAGGTAAGTTGGCCATATTAAAATAAATCTATTTATGAGGCTATTATTCTCCAGCTAACTTTTCTTTTACATATTTGAATGCAGATTTTTTGTAATCCGGTTTGAAGGACCAATAGATATTCAACTTATGTTTTGGTGGCTAATTTCGTATTATTAAAACATTTTTTTAAATATTTCAGATTCGCCTGATCAGGGACTTCTAACTTCAAGGCCACTAGACCTTAGCGATTATTCAAAAACATTGTAATTTCCAGGAACGCGTTACCGTCCGTGTGCGTTAGTCAAGTGTTGGACATGCGCGATCCCGACTTCAGCGTGAGCTCCGTCAAGGACTCAGACGTGATACACGCCAGCAAGCGGGACATACCTTGTATATTTAGGGTAAGTATCGACTCACAGCGCTAGTGGGGATTGGGGACGTTTGTACCATATACATAGATACACCATTGAGGTCATAACCCACTCAACTAATCGATGTAAGGTACTCGGTGCCAATAATTACTCTTCCTGTTCTGTCCTACCCAGCAAAACTGTTTTACGGGAGAATTAAGTGGGATGGTGGTGCCGAGGTACGTATCCCACCTACCGGTGTAATATGTATAAGGATATGTTTCATCATATTAAGTCAGATTTACAATCATATGTTGTATCATTTTCGTCATATTGTCTGCGTTACATTTACAAAACATTTCTGTCATATTACTACAGTTTACATTAAATGTGCGTACAGATATCTACATCCCAACTGGAGGGCGGCAAGCGGTACCACACGCTCATGCTGGCCGAGTCCGAGTCGGAAAAGACCAAGTGGGTGGTCGCGCTCAGCGAGCTACACAGGATACTGAAGCGGAACAACCTGCCCGACAAACAGGTGCGTTATATACTAGCTGTTTCCTGTGGTTTCACCCACCCTATAATTGGAAATATCCGAAATTACTGGCCTCGATAATTGGGTAATCGAACGCAAAAAATAATTTTTCAAATTAGACTGGTAGTTTCGGTTATAATAGTGTGTTCAAACAATGGCAGGTTGACCACTGTCTGCTCGGAACGGGCTGATAGTAAATAATGACGGCTTATGATAATAATTAATTCAAGTCTATTTTTACTGGTATCCGACTCGAAGGACCAAGATGATCTTTGAGATATAAAATTTTAGTTTCACTTTTTAAAATCCGATTGCTTAACTTTATATATGCCTATAAATACTATTAAACAATCAGTTTAAAAGTATTTATAGGCTAGCTGATAGATTTAAATCGAGTTTAATATAAGTCGAAAAAATCCATAGATCATTTTTTAAGAAAAGTAAGAATAATTGAAAGCTTAGAACTAAAGTTACATTTACCGACTTAAACGCTTAACGCATTTCGTAAATAAAAATCAAGCTCAGCTAAATTATATTCAGAAACTGTTCGAAAAAAATAACGACACATGACAAGGGAGGAGGGGAGTCTAGTGAGAATAATCACGTGTATTTATTTTGGGGAAGTGAGGTTAAATTGTTGCTAAAAATTAAATGTGATTAATGGATGGCCTCTTATTATATTAGTATAGATTAAAGTGTGAGTTTGTGTGTGCAGGTGTACACGGCGGTGGGCGTGGCAGAAGCGGGCGCGGCAGGCGTGCGCGGGGCGGCGTGCGCGTGCGTGGTGGAGCGAGCGCGCGTCGTGCTGGGCGGGGACTTTGGTCTGGCGCTACTCGACCTAGAGCGCGCCGAGCTGGTGCCGCGCCGAGCGCACGCGCCCGTGCACCGCCTGCGGTACGTTCCGCACGAGCAGCTGCTGGGTGAGTACCGACGTAGGAGCTGTAGTGAGGTGTTGGAGGCGTGTCGTCCGAGTATCGTAGTAGTAGGAGGTGAGGGTGGGATAAGGATTTGAGTAGAGTCGGTGGGTGGGTGGTACCACAGTAGAAAGTGATGAGGTGGGGGACGTACGGTGGAAACGAGCACGTGTACTGTGGGAGGTGGAGGGCGGTGATGCGGTAGAAGTAGGGGGCGGGTTGCACCGCTGTAGTAGAAAGTGTCAGGGGGTCTAAGTATCGTGCCACAAGAGTTGCTGCTGGTGAGTACCGCGGCAGATTAGCCAGTTGCCAAGATAAGTGGTAAGCGTTGCCCATAACTAATTTACGTGTGTAGACGTAAGACGATGAGTCTTAGTCGGTAATTTGGTGGGAGGGAAGCGCTGTGCCGCGCTCCCGGCTGCATGGGTACCACCATCTTGCTTGTTTCTCCCGTGAAACAGCTTTGCTGTGTTTCGGAGAGAAGGGCAAGACAGGCAGTGTAATTACTGGCATCGAGACTTAACATCTTATGTCTCAGGATAGGCAACACATAGTTGAGTTGCCTGGGCTCGTTCCAGGTAAACTAGTTTATGTTCATGGGCGACGTCGACCTCTTACCATCAGGTGGCACGTTTGCCACATAAAAAAAAAAACGTCGGTAATGACACGGCCTGTCCTGCCCTTTTCAAAACACATTAAAGCTGTTTGTTAGAAATAAGCAGGATGGTGGTATCCAGACGGGAGTGTGGCGCAGCGCTCCCCCGCCGAATACCTCATCATCAATATACTGTCACCAGTGGTGATCGCGGGTCGCGGGCGTCACGTGAAGCTGGTGCCGATGCGCGCGCTGGAGCACCCCGAGGCGGAGTGCGTCAAGGTGTCCGAGGTGAAGGGCGCCGTGGACGTGGCCGTGGGCGAGCTGCACGCTGCCGCGCACGGGTTCGCCGTCGTCTGCAAGCGGCAGGTGAGAAACCTCAGAAAGGAGTCCCTCAAAACACGCGAAGAACCTCCGTGAAATCACGCGAGGAGCCTTTTTATAACATGCCCGGAGACATTCCTTGAAAACACAAGAGATGCGCGGGTAGTAGAGTAGAGGGTATTAGAAGACCCTAGAAAACATACGAGGAGCGTATTAGATGTATGAGTTATGTTGAGGATAAACGATCATAGTACGTTTCATTATTGAATAGCTAGAGACGTATTATTATTAGATATGCAGGATGATGTTTTCTCAACGTATGATGAGCCTATTAAGTTCTTCCCACCTTTATTTCTGTGTCGTCAGCCGGCCTAGCATGCGCGCCACGACAAAGTTGTGTCTACCTTTTTCTCGTCTTGTCTCTTTGTCTACATTAGCTAACATGCGTTTTTAATATACAACGACGAGATAAAGTTCTTTATACTTGGATACAAAAAAACAAATAAAACCGGGTGCCTATTTTTGTATATCGTGGCGTTTCTCTACTATAATATATAATTTCGGTATAAGAAGACTGTTCCCGTAGTAGCAACATTCATATTATCCTAACGGGTAATTGAGAAAATACTCGATGTAGACATTATTTCTCTATCTCGTCAAGAGGTATCTCGTTGTATGCATTCTAGCCCAGCAAGTCTTGACTTTGTCACTGAACTACGTTAACGTAATTGTTCTTTGATCAGAACACGTGGGTGGTGCTGGTGTACGAGATCACGCGCACGGCGGCGCGGCGCACGCGCGTGGCCGAGCTGCGCGCCGCCGCGCCCGTGCTCAGCGTGCAGCTGACGCGCGGCCGCCTGCTGCTGGGCTACCGGGGACACCTCGTCGCGCACTCGCTGCGCACTGACATCGACCGCCCCGCCCTCTGTGAGTACCCGCCCCCACGGACCGCTGTAGGGACAAGCAAATAGAAGAATATCCAATAGCAGGAGAGTTACTAGCAGGTGAATAGGAAAGTAGTCGCTACCAGAAAAGTCACCACTAACAGCAAGGAGCTGTTAATGAAAAGAGAATTTCAAAGTTCAATGTTAAAATAATAAACCGTTAAATTATCATATTTAATAATAATAATAAAGTACAAAAAAATATTCTTTTTCACAAGTAATACATTTTGTGGGCAAAGGGAAAGTCTCAGCTTGTGCTGTCACGAACCACCTCGTGCAGCGCTGTTTTTTATTTGCGATATTACTGTCTATTACACTATTTTACATTATTTATCTATTTACGTGTGTGTAAAACTAAGTGTGTTAAAATATTGTGTGTGTCTGTCTAGCGCTGGTGCACCCCGAGAACCAGGTGAGCGTGTTCCTGTCGCATTCGGGGGCGCGGCCGCTGTGCGCGCGTGAGCTGGGGGGCGGGGCTACAGGCGGGGCCGGCGAATGGGTGCTGGTGTTCAGCGCGCTCGCACTGTACGTGGACCGCTCTGGCCTGCGTGCACGCGACCACGAGCTGATGTACACCGCGCACCCTACGTACCACGGTATTGTACTGGACTGGCAATGTATTATAGTGTTAGAGCGAGATAGATAGACGCTATCGGCCCGCGGGCCTATAATGTAAGACGTATACAAAAAACAACGAGCTAATATGAAAAAAGCGCACCCTAAGTACCACGGTATTTTACTATAGATTGGCAATGTATCATAGTGTTAGAGGGAGATGTCTAGCTATTTCGCTGTGTTAGAGCGAGATAGATAGACGTTATTGGCCCGCGGCCCCACAACGTTAGGTGTTTACAAAACGATAATATATTTAGAGGATATTTTAAGGGTACTAAACTGACACTGACCTCGTCTGGTGGCCTATCCAACTGACATAAAAAAAAGGCTGGTGAGAATAAGATATAAAGAATAAGAAGAAGTTAAGTAGTATTCTTAAACATATTTCCACACTAAAGACAACTTTCTTAATTTTTATGAACATGACCTTTTTGTCACAGCGATCAACGACACGCACCTTCTGATATTCACGCCGTCGCACATCGACGTGTACGACCTCGAGACTGCCGACTGGGTGCAGACCATCAACCTGCGTGAGTACACAATACACATGTACACACGCACACACACATATACAGATTGTAACTACGCACTAGTAGTGGACACTACACACTGTCGATAATGATGACAAATATACTGTTCACAATCTATACAGATAAATAAAATTGGAGCGTCCATTTGTAATATTAAAATAATCACTTTTTACTAAATGCATAATATTATGGATGTATACACGGTACATATACCAAAATAGCATTTTGTACAATTTTTGTCTGTCTGTCTGTTCCGGCTAATCTCTAAAACGGCTCGGCCGATTTTGACAGGACTTTCACTGACAGATAGCTGAGAAATAACTTAGACCATAAAAATTCTCATCATCAATCCGTATACGGCAGTAAATCTCAATTATCGTGGGCGAAGATGCGGGCAACAACTAGTACACAATATTAACATGTAATGTTGCAGCGAACGCGCGGCCGCTGGACGAGGGCGGGTGGTTGGTGAGCGTAGGCGGCAGCGGCGGAGGGTTCCCGTTCGGGGACAGTGCGCCCGCACTCGTGTACCTGCGCCCGCTGCACCACCGTCAGTATACCACCTAAGGCCCCTATTTTATTGACGTGGGGGAAAATCTAAAAGACCCGCTGACTCTTAAAGGTCTTCCCCTTAAGAGTCCATCCATAAATTTTTAAATAATTATGAATTACAATGTTGAAATAGATTTTAATGTAATAAATTTTATGGATTTTATCGTGGTTTATTAAAGTTTTGACACGTCCGACTTGCATGGGAGGACATAGACGTTTTGTATGTCGAGTGTCCAGTGGCGGCTTTTATAACACGGATTGTAGAACACTTATTTACTAACTTTTGTTCACACAGCCGGCCCGCTAAACGTAGAGGCGACGTACGGCTCCAACAAGCGACGGTTCTCCGTGCGGGAGCACTCGCACCAGGCTATTGAGGCGCACAACAGGCTGTGAGTCATCTGTACTGATGTAATATGCAGGTTATATATTATATAGGCTGGATGTTGGAGGTAATCTCTGAAATTACTCGTCCGATTTCAAAATCCTTTCACGGGTATGATTTTTATAATAACCTTTTCGAAATGCTGAAATTGTAAATAAAATATAACTTAAACCAATAAAGTTTTATTTATATTAACGCAACACGTGATTATTGAGTGACATAGGTTATAAAATAATCTCCATCAATCCGGTTACGGGTGAAGCTGCTAGCAGAATTAGGAGTGTCTGCGTGTATTGAACTACTTTTTATGATAGGCAAACGGACAGACGCGACACCCGATGGTAAGTGGTCAGTGTCGCCTGTGATAAACGAGTTGACCTGAGACTAGCGCTTGGCTTTCTTGAGACATAAGATGTTAAGTCTCTGTGCCAGTAATTATACTGCCTGTCCTTCGCTGTCCGAAACAGCAGGATGGTCAAACTGAAGATATCTGGAGCTGATTGTTTTAATTGCCGGCTTCACCATCACTCCAGGTCCGAGCGGCGCTCGTGCCTCATCTCCGCGCCTACCAACTTCGCGCATGTGTCTCACATGGGGCCCGGCGACGGTATCCGCTCCCAGAGGCTGCTCGACCTGCCCACCACCGTCGAGACCGCCGACGAGGATCACCACCAGGTACCATTACGTGACGTGTAACGTAATTTACAGATCGATGGTGTGACATCGATCTGTAAAACAATCAAAATATATGACGTCTCACAAATGTGACCTTTTTTTATGTCACAAGGAGGCAACCGAGCAGTTGGAGCCTTATGGTGACAACCGACGCCCATAGACATCCGCACAACCAAAAGTTATCCATATGCGTTGCCCTCCTTTTCCCTATCCCCACCCAATGGGCCACCGGAAACTCACAAACTGCACGAAACGTGACGTCATAGCTGTCACTTGACGCCTGTGCTATGTGAGCGAGAGGTACCACCCCGGTTGTGCCGGCCCAATTCGGCTGCAAAGGAGCATGGCACTATCTCTTACAGTATGTAATTATTATAAATGTTTTAGTTAATATGAATGTCGTTGCAGGTGTTCGGCAGTCGCGACAGCAGCAAACGGACGTCGCCGCTCACCATCGCCCATCCCACCGGCTCCTACAACGGTATGTACTTTACTAGCAACGCCCTGTGGTTTCACCCGCGTACTTCCCGTTCCCGTAGGAGTACGGGGATAAATTATAGCCTATATGTTATTCTGATGTATAAGCTATGTTATTGTAAAGTTTAATTAAAATCTATTCAGTAGTTTTTGTGTGAAAGAGTAACAAACATCCACACATTGTTATAAACTTTCGCGTTTATAATATTAGTAGGATATACGACGTCCACCTCGCAACTACATGGGACTAAATCCGTGCAGAATTGTATTAAATACACAAATGTTATAATGTATAAACTAGATTTTAGACGTCATGTTTTTAAGCCTAAGAATTTAAAAAATGTACATTACCCACTCAATACTCCCCATGTTGCGGACAAGAAATCGTTTATTAGCTAGTAGATTCATATGAACATGTAAATATTTTGTTAATTTAGTCCTATGAGAATCTAATTAGAGATATCAATCAGACCCTTATCCGGGGTCTACATATAACTTTCGTAAGAGCGAGATAGATGTATATCAAAGCTATGCCAAAGAGGGGGACAGTACTGTGTTATGTGTAAACGAGATATAAGTATAAGGAAAGCTATGCTCCCGGGGGAGATGGCGATATACATTTTCGTGAATGAAAAGCGCGATAGCTTTTGCCAGGATCTAGAATGGGATAGACATGGCCCAAATTTGTATATAAACGAAGCTCGCAGAGCTTTAATTGTATCACTACTTCGACAGCTTACAATAAGACATAATATTGTCATGAAGAAAGAATAAATGTTGTAAAGGAGACAGTCGTATTATTTCCGTTTAATACCCGGTTGTCCCGTTCAAGTGGTCCTTCTTTGCCAACAACCGGTTGTCCCGATCACATGTAAACGGTGGTATTTTATAGACATTAGTGACCCTATCGGGCACGAAATTAACAAGTCGAGAGGAGGTGCGTCTAGATATTTTATTATTTAATGAAGATTGTGTAATATGTATTTATAAATATTATGTATCATTGATTAAAGTTTATCCTTGAAACATCCTCACATACCGTAATAACATTTCGTTATACAGATAATGTACATTTTTTTAACAATCACCCTTCAATACATTTGTTTGTCCGCACAGGGTCGTGGCGGGGGCGTGGCCGCGACACACTGCCGGACGCGCCTTCGCCGCCGCATCGTGCGCTCGACAGGTGACAACTTGTGTCTTACATACGTAGTCTGTATTTAAATACAAAGTTGATGTCTACTAATGACAGTTACATGAGGCTTTGTATGGGGGGGGGGTAATTAATGGGGGGGGGGATTGAGTTGATCTCTCTCAAACAACACTTGTGAACATATAATTTCAATGCATATTTTAAAAGGCTCGTAACATTGTCACAAGCTAATATTTTTGAAGTTATACTTCTTTTGGCGCGTTTGGGAAAAATGATGAGAGTACATTTTTACGATGCCGCGCACACCGTCACAAAAAACCGACACCATGAAGTATAGCTTTTAAGTACACAATAAGCAAAAAGGTTACAGTGTAATGAAATTGTACTATGTATTTTTCTTTAAGGAGTATAATTTCTAACGCGTGTACATAGTACACACACTTTTTTAAATCGGATTGCACATTTATAATAGTATACATTGACTTAGTATACCATAAAACTGTGTGATAATTATAATTGACCGGTGTATAACGTGGCAGGTCCATCGGCGGCGGGTCGCAGGGCAGCGGCTCCCTGCTGGAGCGGTCCATCACGCCGCTCAGTCTGGGCAGCATGAGCTCGCTTCACGACGTACTTAAGGTGACACGGACGTTACGTAGCAGAATCCACGACGCTTCCGTCGTCAGCTGAATATGCTCTGACATCTATCGTTATCATCGAACATGTAACCGGATAGAGTTATATTAGCCATAAAATTACGAAACCGGTCACTGATTTGTCACTGACGTAACAGCAATTCAACCAATCAGTGGTCTGTATGTACGTCTCATCGGCCAATCATCCATTCATGACCATCAGTCGGCCAATCAGAGCGCAGAACCGGCGCAGCGTCGCAGCACAAATTTGTCGTAATTAGTTTTCATACAAAGCACATAACATTACCGCTCTATTCCGGTTATATGATCGATGGTCGTTAACAGGGGAATCCTCGTTCGCTTCTGTCTTAATTCGAAAACGTTCTCGAAGCTCCAAAGTGAAACTTTTATTACATCGTCTCAAACTTTTTCGTCTGTGTGTTGCATGTCGCGTGACGGTCGGCCGCCAATTTTTCCAAGTATGAAATTAAGATTGATAAAGCGATTTTTATACCCTTAATGGAATATTATTCCAAACATTTTTAGTTAAATGTCTATTAATGTGAAAAAAAGTTTCGCTTTTACCGTGGTTTCATAATTTTGATTTTGCAAGAAAATTCTATTTACTGACCGGGCATTGCTTACTAACCTACATAATCTGGCTGGTGTAGTGTTTGCGAGCGTCAGAGATCAATAGTTTCGAAGATTACCCTCTACATCCAAACTCACATATTAACTACATTAGTACAGTTTTAAATATGTTAATAGGTCGGGACGGATATGGGAGAAGGCCTACACTCGGAGGACAGCAGTTGTGGCGCTTCGCCCCCGCACCCCGCCGACCCATGATGGTGAGTAACCACCACTTATTGTTAAACTTGGTCTCATTATATTAATCTACTAACACGCCGCGCCCCCGCTGCATGGGTACCACCATCTTGCTTGTATCTCCCGTGAAACCGCTTTGCTGTGTTTCGGAGAGAAGGGCAAGACAGGCAGTGTAATTACTGGCACCGAGACAACCTTGTAGCGGGATCCAAAAATGAGGGGATAATCTTTCGATATGTTTGACTTTTATATTTTAATTACAATATATTGTAATTTAATTTAGATAATATAATTTGACCTATTGAGGCGCCTTCATAGAGTATACATATTATATAGAGCGCGCGTCACTAAGTATGAACTGCAAGCACGGGTATGAACGTAGACCATTGTCTTGGAAACGTTCAATCCGTGTCAAAACAACACGCGTCACATTAGGTCTGCGAGCGATGTATATTTGTTATGTTAAAATGTGAAGTGCCAATTTGTAATATTTATTCCCGGAAAATAAAAGAAGCAATGACATTTATGACTTAGCGTGCATTGAGGGGTGCCGATGTTCAGCAGTGGATGGATAGAGGCTGATGATGATAACGATGATGTTGACGATGATGATGAATGTCCTAATTTCAAATATCGATATTTTTTATGCATTACGCATGGAAGGTCACTCTCACAGCGCTTTACTATAGATAAATATCTATAACGCATCTGATTACGATCGGCACAAGAAGCGGCGTGACACTCGCACTCTATATCAATACATCGTTATGCAGATTGCCGCTTTTGTTCTTCTTCTTATTATTATTATTTTCTTTATGTTAATCTTATTTTTACTATTATTGTATTCATGTGGGTAGGTACCTAATATGTTTATTATTGTTTTTTTTTAATTGCTTTAAATGTTCATGGTTTATAATTTAGTTTAGTGTATAATTCAGGTTTACTTGATAGATAGTCTCGTAATTGGTACCATATACAAAGTTATTATTGTAAGTTGTTTCTTTATAATTTTGTTTTTATTTTTTATTAATTTTTTGTCTGTCATTATTTATCTGTATACCGATGTGTGAATGTGAGTGTGAATAAAAACTTATTATTATTATTATTATTATATATTATGTATACTCTAAGGGCGCCTCATCTCGGATTTGACTAGTACAAATCCTGCTCTCCCGAGCAGCGTGCGCGATGAACCGCGCCCCCTGCGGGGCGTGGAGGGGGGCGTCTCCTTTACGAATATTTCTTAAGTGAGCCATCTGCTTACTTACTGTATCGATTGAGCTTAAAGGCCATCAGGCCGAAAAGTCCAGCCCTTCCAAAAAAAGGGCGCCTCATACAGAGGCAATATGGAGTGCACGCTTTGAGCGTCATAATAGGGATAGCTAACGATGGTACTTTTTGTCAACTTCCAGAATGCACCAGGACGCAACTTGGAAGGTGGACTTGTCGAGATTGTACGCGTGCTTCTGTTGACCGCTCGGTCCGCCGGGTGTTCTGTATATCACCAACAGCCAATGATTTTAATGTCACATTATCATGAAAAGGTATTCGAGTCATCAGCCAACCCAATGTAGTCAGTGAGACGGTTCGCAGTCTTCATTAGCCAATACAAGGCATGAAGGTATTTTATCATCAGTATATGAGAAGGCATTCGTCGAATCAATCATTCAAGGCAAGTCATGTAAATAAGAAACGGAACGGTTTGATTGTTGATATAAAAGCGTAAAACAGACACAGAACTAAGATTGATTCGATAGGCTGATAGTTTTTTGTATTCACAAGATACGTAAGATCTCCATCTTACGTATCTTCAGTGTGTTTAATTATGTTGGATGAAAATAGGAGAAGAGTAATCGTGATTGGCGTCGTCCAAGAACTTAAACTAGTTAATTTATCGATTAGCCCAGGTAACCAGCTGAAAAGGTGATTGACGAAATAAGCAGGCAGTGTTATTTCCCCTGGGGTGAAAGTGTGCGTTTTCCACTTGCAACACTAATGTGCATTATGCGGCACAATGCTTAATGTTGATGTTCGAATTACAGCAACGCTATGAACAATCGAGCACTAGTAGTACTAGTAGTACTTTCGTGTGGTGCGGTAGAAAATTAACAAGTAATTATTGTTAATTGTTGAAAAAAAATTTAAGCTTTTGTCTCGTCGTATAACACATACAGACTATTAAAAATAAATTTAGGTTTACATTGACTATTTTATATTCTAAAAGAAAATCACGTTTTTTCGCGATTTTTTTTTCATAACTGAACTTAGCGAACTCTGCTGGTGCACTTAAAACTGTCCATTCCAATTAAGCATTAGCACAATCCGGCAGTGTGGGCAGAGTCACATTATACTCTGTAATTGGAAAACACGCACTGTTATTACATAAAGGATAAAAATATTTACCAAAGGTAAATAAATCTTTTGGAGACGTCTTCGAATAAAGAAAGTTTTTTTGAGTGTTACTCTATTGGTGAGCTTATGACTTCTACAATGATAGATAAGTCTATTGTATAAAAGTGTACTAAGTGACTTTTGCCTTAGGTCACTGGATCAATATGTTCTGACGATAACGGTATTTTGCTACAATACTCAAAGATGGCTGTATGATATACAAAACATTTCTCAAGTGTTTGATTTCAACTTATGCATTTGTTGTTTAAAAATAGATAGTAAATCAATTCTTCCATAGTTCCAGATCACAGTTTTACGTATAAAAAGATTGTAATCAATTTAATACTTACCCTAATTAACTGTTTTAAAGAACAAAATGCGCCATATTCAATAATACATAAATAACTTAATTAGTTTTAAAGATGAAATAAATGTCTTCGAACAAAAATGTGAGTTAAAACAGTTTTAAATAAATAAAAATCTTTTTATAAATGAAACTTGTATACTACATGATTAATTTATATAATTCGGTTCCTACATATATTTAGCCAAGAGATGACTACGTGTACACAAAATAACATAGACCAAGTAACATTCATATCCGGCTCGAAGGACCATCTAAAAATCTTTAGTTAATATATTTCGAAAAAAAAAACATTTTTAAAATAGAAAATATTTTTTTGGGAGCTACGATTTACTAACGATTATATGCTTAATAATTTTCATGTAGTCATCTCTCCACTCGTGTTAAATGCGACACCAATGGGACAGTAACCTTCCAATCGAGATAATAATAGTTAGGTGGAACCCGATGTGGCTTGTAGGTCAATTAGAGTGCGTAAAGGGGTTTGTTCGTACCTTTCACTATGATAGGGACTTTAAAAAAGGATAAGGTGAGATAAGTTGGAGTAAGTGAAAGAAAAGCATATTCTCTTTGAAAGTATTTATTTTATATGCCTACTATATAAGGTAAATGCTATTGTTTAGACTGCTTCCAAATATATACGTAGTTTTAATGTTTCTGCGTGTGATTAGTACAAAAATTAACTCCTATGGAATTATTATTATGTATTTAAGATTTTCTTTTTTGTATTTTTTTACATTTTTATTTTTACTTATTTATCGATGAAATATTTTCGACCAAGGTACGGACACACCCTCTAGTTTGTAAATGGAAAATTTTATTAAAGTTTTTTAATGATATTGAAGCAATTTTTTTCGCTATAATCATTATTATATTGCACGCTATATTAAGGTACAGTACAGTTGGAGGATCGAAATTTAGAGCAAAATAATTTTTTTTGAGCATAATATTGCTGTGACTGTACGTTTAAGTGTATAAACTGCACTTTAATATAAGCACTTGGGGCTGTTTTAAGGTCGTTCATTGAGGAAATTATCTTTTATTTTAGATAATTAGACGTGGGGAGGCATTTTTCTAAAAAAAAAACTCGTATATATCCAATGGACGACCACTAGGCGTGTATATAGACATCACTGCCAACGTTAGTTTTCGAGTTAGCGCATCCCTTATGAGAATTTTGACCAATTTTCGTGTAAAATTGATTTCAATCATGATTATAGATAAAAAAACGTCTTCCCAATGACGAATAAATGCTTTTTGAGCATATTTGTAATGAAATTCGAAATTTATACATGTATACCCCCAAAAGGAGGTTAAGTATTATCCCACAATGATTTTGTAAATTGTATTTAGGTTAAGTTAATTTTAAAAATCTAGTCTTGATTTTTTTTGTGTTTTAATTTAAGTTAGTGAAATGAGATTTTAGTATATAATTTTTGTATCTTTGTAATGTCTTGTTTCATCCAAAGATGTGTATCAGTTGTAAGCTTATTGGAAAGAACTGATTTCTTATTATAATTGGTATATTATATAAATGTTTGTGAACGCAGGAAATAACATTATGTAGACGAAAAAATAGTGAGAATGAGTTAATGAACATTTTATGAAGTCGGTTTTTTTACTGGAAATTTTTACTTTACATGAATAATACACACAATAATAATTTATTTTTACAAAAATATAAAATTCTTATATAAATTGTAAGGTAAAGAAATTATAATATTATGTCGAAAAATGACGAAACCAATAACTTTTACTCAATCCCGAACCCGCGCGAAGCATTTGCTCTGTGACGTCACAAGTCTCGCTGGGTCAACGGTGTGGGTAAGGTCCGTGGGCGAGACTTGTGACGTCAGAGGCCAGGCACCGAGAAGTTTTAAAGCGGACGGGAAAAGTATCATAACTTAGTCATTTATGGAGATAATTGAATAAAAAAAATCAATGGGCTTTATTATGAGATTTAGAGCTATTTTTATAACATAAATTAAAAAAAAAATGGAAACTTCCTTATTTCCAGATCGAACCCATCCTTTTTTATTACTGAGAAATATACCCACCTTTGTATATTAAGTAATTGTAACTGTTTATTCTTCAACCTATTTAGTACTTTGTTTGTTACTTGGTATATAGGTATATAAATATATTTTAATATACATAATTTACCAAAGGTATTATTTATGTTGTCTTCCGTCCCATTTTTTAAATGGGACGGAAAACGACAACGGACAAACAAAGACAACCCACGACCCGTAAGTCTGTCTGTTGCATCGTAACTCTCAAGCGGGTGAACCGATTCGTATGTATTTTAAATCAGATTTTCTAGTGTTTCTCGTGTTACATCAAAATCGATTCAGCCGTTTTCATTTGTTTAAAGTGTTTTTTAGTAAAAAATATTCCGTAATGTTATTTCTTGTGTCACACGATTTAATTATAATCTAAAAATCCCATTTAGTGTAGGATTCGAAGAGTTGTTATTGTTACGGCGTTCCATAGCCATACGTGCACTGCAACTGTTATTCCGCGGGTATGCTTGACGTTATCATCACTAGCGCTTAGGGGCCGTCCATAAATTACGTCACACTAGGGAGGGGCGGGTCTCATAAATATGACGATCTGTGACTAGGACGAGGGAGGGGTCCAAATATCATGAAATTAGTGACGTAATTTATAGCTGGCCCCTTATATGTGGAACTGCATGTATATCTGATACTTACCTTCAAGAAATGATCAACAAAGGCTGCACCTGCTAATCTTATGGTGTAGTATTTGTCGGTGACCACAAAAAATTACTTCAAGTCGGGATTCAAACCCGCGACCGTCAGTTGCAGTGCTCGTACATTTTATAATCCATCGTATACTGTAGGTAGCAGTATGGAATTGCCTATGGAGATACCCAAGTATTAACCGCGTATCCGTCTGTATGGATTTTTGTTCCTGCCCCTCGGTGTTGTCAGAGTGTTTTGGATGTGATACATCTAAGGTGTCAGTAAAATCGACTCGAATGCCATGACGGCATGACATCTATTTTATTCAGTTTTTCGTTATATATATTTTTATAAATTATGAACATGTAATCAAAATCAATAAGTATTTGTATACATTTTACATGTAAACTAGTATATATTTATTGACATGGCTCTTTTTGCTAGGAAACACGTTAAAATAATATAATCCCGTTTTAAACTTTTAATATTAAAGTGTATACAATTTAATATATTGAAAATTATAACGTTTTTAAGATAAAGATTGTAACAAATGCATTCGAAATCCATTTCATCAGCTGCTATAATAGCTTAGCTAAAAATGTACATTGGCAGAAAGTTTTCTAATGTTTGCGCGAATTTCACTCATTATAATGAAACAATTTTTACGGATTTTATCGCGGTTTATTAAGATTTTTACAAGCCCGACGTTTCGGATACTTTACAGCAACCATGGTCACGGGAGGACTGAGGTGACAGATGTCCTAATGTTACAAAGTTATTCGAAACTACCCTATGATACATCATTATTTTAATAAGTCCTCTCTACGCAGAAAGTGCTAACTGCATCTTTAATCTGTGGCATATTATGCTTGGTTTTTGATTTAATTATTTTAATAATGGGATCCCAAGCAGGTGGTAAGAGCCAGCCATCTTCTCTATTGAAATTTGGATGTTTTTTAATTTCAATAGCCTCGCGGATCATCCTTGGTTGGAATCGGTGTTCTTTTGCGAGTATCTGTGGTTTATCAAATCTAATATAATGGCGAGCTTTGTCTAGACTATGTTCACAGATTGCAGACTTAGTGTACGAAACGTCGGGCTTGTAAAAATCTTAATAAACCGCGATAAAATCCGTAAAAATTGTTTCATTATAATTGGCAGAAAGTTGCTTAGAATAAGAAGCTGAATCTTCGCCCGCTATCTATGTATTATGTGTATGGGTTTTTTGTCTCTATAATATTAGTGACGACACCGCGGGGCCACGTGTAGTGATGTTGAAAACGTTTTATTTGAACGAATGGAATATAGATATGTTAACGAGAATTGTATCGGCTTGATGGCCTTAACGTGGGGCGATACCCGGGTAGGGCGGGTGACACCCGGGTAGATGGGGTGACACCCGGGTAGATGGGGTGACACCCGGGTAGATGGGGTGACACCCGGGTAAATGGGGTGACACCCGGGTAGGTCGGTTAACATCCAGACATTTGCCTGGGTGACATCTGGATATTTGCCCAGGTCTTACCTGGATATTTTCTCGGGTGACTCCTAGATTAACCGGTTGGGTGACACTAGGTTAGACCAGCCGCAAATCGAATAGGTCGTTCGGGTATTATCTAGATCGTTTCGGTTACCGGGTCCGGATGCCACCCCGGTCTCTACTTGCGTAACACCCGGCCCGGTTCATGTGCCCGGGTGTCACCCGCCCAGTATTTCCGATGGGCGACAGTTTGGTTCAAACTACAACTACTAGGCTAGACTTATTTAACCCGCTGATATTTTATGTAAACTAAATTATTACAATTGAAATTATCTCAATACTTACATGTAAATAAATAAACAAATTTCAATATTAATGCGTTTTATTGTGTTTTTGACGCGATAACGTCTTATTCGGTGAACGCCGGCTGCACGAAAGTGTCACGTTTCGTCTGAGCCGATCGTGCAAGCGAGAGCGCTGAACAATCGATAGAGAGGCACGATCGGCCTAAGCGTTCGACTTGTTTATGACGTTATCACGTAAAATTATCATTTGTACATATTTACAGGTTTATTTTTATTTTTGGTAACCTGGACCCTTATGTCCTCAAGGCAACCTCGAAATCTATCGCAGGGGGTTTTGATTCATAGAGCATCTATGCACTGGCCCAACGCGACCACACCCTCTGTTAATCTTCACAAGTTTCCTTCGTCAAAGGCTGATTTTCTTTATTACAGGTTAGGAGAAAAGTTATGACACACATTGGGCGAAGCTAATTGAACCTAGGGGGCTCTTTGTATCCCTCTTATAAGAAGAGGGGACAAAAGAGCAGGGGGCAAGGGGCGAGGATGGGAACCTTACCCCATTGTACGGTCCCGACGTTGGGAGGGGTTGTTCTGTGGTGCGGGACAACCCCTCTGTGGAGGTGGCGTCGGTCCCTTGCAGGACTGACTAGCCGTCGAGGTGCCCTGTTAGCTTACCAGATCCGGGGCACCTCACCAAGGGCGGTGGCACTCGCCGGGTTTTAGTGGGTAGAGCACTTACCATCTATCGGGGGATTCCCACATACCCGCCTGGGGAAACCCACTCCCCAGGCGGGATGCCTCAGAGCATTTCCCGGCGTTTAAGGAAAAAAAAACTTCTAAAGAACAGCTATGAAAGATATTTATGATCTTATTTATTAACAAACTTCACATCTATTTTCAAATTTTTGCGCGAATGACATTAATTATAATGAAATAACTTTTAACAAAAGTATCTAAAACGTCGGTAATTTTAATTAATAAACCGCGATAAAATCTGTGAATGTTGTTTAATTATAACAGCTTTACACCTCCCAATAGCCAATTGTTACGCACCACAGAACAACCCTCTTAACGTTGGGACAGTGCAATGGGGTGAGGTTCCCACCCTAATATCTATGGACGCGACCACGTCAATCTGGTCCCGTGGAAGTTCTCGAAGAACTTGTGTTACGGGTACCAGACAACGGAAATATATTTAATACTTTTATACTATACATATATTTAAGATTCTAATTATATAATACACATCCATGACCCAGGAACACAGAAAATATTATTGTTCCCTGGCGGGATTCGAACCCGCAACCTCCGGTTTGTGCGCCAACACGCTTTCCACTGAGCTACTACAGAGGTCGCAATCTCACACCATCGTCATCCTCGCCCCCTTTCCCCCTCTGCTCTTTTTTCTCTCTTTTATAAGAGGGGTACAAAGAGCAGCTCCCTCGGCTCAATTTGCTTTGGCCAAGGTACTGGGTTCACCTTAGACTACTGAGCTCCACCGCCACGACAAGGATTTAACCATAGTGGGGTTGTTTGACACCACACTTAATCAGGATCGAATCTAGACCTTTTCGAGGCCGAGCCCATCAGGACCATAGTTGCCGTTTTCCTTTGTATTCAACAGATACTTTTTTATCTTAGATTGCGTAATTTTTTGAGCCGAGTCGCGGAATTTACGCTTCATTCGGTTTCATACTCACTCAAGTCCTGTTTGTGCCACTCGGCGACGCAAACTCACTGTGCGCATTAGTATGAAACCGAATTCAGACTCATTTTACGCGGCTCGCAGCTCAAAAAATTACGCTCGTTTGGCCTCACCCTTAATATTATTTTAGCAAAGAAATGAATATGAGTAAATAAAAGACTGTCCATTTATAAATACTTTAATAAGCAAATCACTAGTCCGTTAGTTCAAGTCACTTCACAAGGCATCTCGTCCTCACAAACATAACAAACTCCTAACACAACTGTCGCATTCGTACAATCCTACTAAATGTGAAAGCTTGTTTGTTGCTTAATGTACAAAAACCACATTATAGTTTGGTACGCATTCTTTCCAAAAAATCATTTAACAAACAAAACGCGGATAGAGACGATAAAAATTAGCTAGATACTGAATGAACAGAAATAAGCCAATATTTTAAACTTATATTCGACTACCCACATTGTTAACGCAACAACTTCACCCAATCGATATTAATTCGAATTACGTAATAGGCGTAGATTTAGTACACTTTTAGATTGGCAAAGTATATAACGAGACACAAATTCATTTATAGGTAATGTCATATTTTTGAATTACTTTTCCTTGAGAACTTACATCTAGTTAAAGGTATTTGAGGTGTTCGTTATAAAGCGGATAAAATCTAATATTTATAAATAATCATATAACCAATTTTTATGTTTACGCGAATTTTACTCGTTAAAATGAAACAACTATACGTATTTTATCGCGCTTTATTAAGATTTTTACAATCCCGACGTTTCGGATACTTTACAGCAACCATGGTCACGGGAGGACTGAGATGTCATATATCCTAATGTTACAAAGTTATTCGAAACTACCCTATGATACATCAATATTTTGGTTAGTCCTATCTACGCAGAAAGTGCTAACTGTATCTTTAATCTGTGACATATTATGCTTGTATTTTGATTTGATAATATTAATAATGGGATCCCAAGCACCACATATTAAAATTATTATTTTACCAGACAACCGTTATTTATATTGAAAAAATATTTTCATAGCTTACAATTGTAAACCGAGCCAAATTATATTCTATTGTCACTGAATAAGAACAATAATCCTTTAAATGTCCAGGACATCTCACCTATTCGTATGACCGACTCCGTAGCTTAACCTGATGGATCGATCCGTGGGGCTGTTATTGCTTAGCCACGAGTAAAAAATATTAGGCATTTTAAAAGTAGCGTATCGATATAACGTTGTATTGCCTTTGCGAACACCTCTAATATCAATCAGCAAATTTAGACCTTAGTATTTCGAAAAATTGATCTATTTTTTTATCTCTAACGTTATGTACCAATAAGTCTCATCTATCTCGCTCTAAAGTAAGTGTCTCGCTCACACTGCCAATCCAATATACACCAAATCTATGAGTTAAAGTACAAAATTGAACATATTACGTATATTTTAAACGATTAAAATACTGCGCTTATTTTTTAAGCATCGAATTTAGTGAAAAAAACATACAATATCTTATATGACTTGTATACAAAGCAAAATTATTCATCTTTATGTAAATAATAAATCTTTATGTTCACGCGAATTTTTAATTATATAAAGATTTTTTTACGACTATTATCGCAATATTTTATATATTTTTGATACTTTACAGCAGCGATGGTTATTTATTCTTAACACTTTTCTAACCTGCAGTTAATATTCACCAAATTCGATATTTTCACACCAAAATTAAATTTTGATTAAAAGGCTTTTTACGACCTAGAGGCCCAACGAAAAAAGCTAGAACATTTTGTAAACTTAAGCCTACGATCAAATCTAAAACTTTCAAACACAATAATCAACCCGTCAACGAGATTTTTTTCAATGTAATACATAAGTACTCGAGGAATGTCGAACTACGATAAATAAAATTAATACTTGTGAAATCTTATATTAGTTTAAACTATATTTTGGTGCGTAAAAAAACATCATAATTAAAAAAGAGATGTTTAAAATTACAACTATGTTACGTACAAACTTCTGATGTGACTGTAAATGCAATCTTGAGCCGAGTTAAAGTTTTGTATATAATATGTATTTTAAATGTGTTTAACCTAAAATGAAAGCTTAAATAAAATACATATAAGGGGCCATCTATAAATTACTTCTCACAATTTTAATGATATCTGGACCCCTCCCCCGTCCTTGTCACAGATGGTCACATTTATGAGACCTGCCCCTGCCTAGTGTGACGTCATATATATTGCAATTTTTACATAAATAAATTGATTAATTAAAACAGCTGTCCCGACATTAGTTTTATTTTGGTTTAAATTGTTTTTTAATTTCGTTTTTTTATTAGTTCACAGAAGTCTTGTGACGTCACAAAAGCCCTCTCCCAGCCCTTGTCACATAATGTCACACTTCGTCGATCCCCCCTCACCCTTAACGTGTGACGTAATTTATGGACGGCCCCTAATAATAGATTCCAATATTTTTAAATACAAGTCCTATATCTTGCTAGTCACAGCCCTTCAGTCGGGCAATTTATTAATAAATTTAGGCTTTTTTTGTTTAATTTAAAAAAAATGTAATTAAAAAGTATTATAATTAATCATTTATTTTTTACGTAATAAAGTCATATGAATGTTACAATCAATATTATTTTTGGAGACAATGCATGTTTATAAAAAATTAATATCACCGTGTAATTTTATTTTGTACTGAGTATTTTTACTTTGATATAAATCTGTGACAAATTATAAGATATAATCTGAAGCACTCTATCTATATCAAATTGGATAAGGCTTAAAAAGCCTTATCCAATATTTTTTTTAAGGTTTTCCGGACAAATTAAATGTGTTTTTAAGTTTTGTTTTTTAAATAAATTAATCTAACAATTTTCATTGCATCAATCGTAACAAAATACTTTTTTTTTGGCTTTCCAGCCTTTACACCATCGTTATTCTAGGCAAGAACAAAATGGATATCAAATGAATTTACATTATATTAAATCTATATCAAATTTTAATACATAACAATGTTTTAATATGTAAAATATTTAAATTTTATTATTAATTATTATATTACATAATATTAGTGGCTTGACCAAATCATGGGCCATTTCTGACAAAGCCAATACGACTACCTCTGGTTATTATCGAATCAAAAACAGTAATCTTCAAGCAACAAAGAACATAACCGTATATATCTCTAATCACCACAGAATTAGTTTCAATTACATCAAAGTATTCTACCGTTGGGGTTCTTATACAAGTTTTCATCTTTATATACAAACACTTCGTGTTGTTTGTCAACGTCAACTTTTATTTATGGCAACCGAGTCACTTTGAGGTTAACGACCATTACTGCCAATGAGTCCTGAAAACAGCAGTCTGGCGTGGTTGACCGGTTTTGAAAATGCGTCCAAAACACCAGAGCATAGTGTGGTTTTGATGTTTGTCCATTTTCAATGTAATGCAATGTGCAGTTCGGTCCATCTCAGTCATACTTAGGATATTTTTGGACACAACGCTGTTGTCTGGACCACCGAAGCCACTGTCAGTTTCTATGTACAATCTATGGTTTTCATTTTCTGTTATTGACCCAATGTGTATGGGCAATATATAAACATTATACTGATAAAGGATTTTTTGAACCTTAAAACTCATACACTGAAACTTAATTATTATAGTATAGATGAAAACTTGTACAAAGAGTTCTGCGGTAACAAATAACCTCGAATACCTGACTGTATGATAGTAAACGGTATATTAGTAGTACCAAGCGGTATCTATTCATCCTTCCGGGGCCTGCGTTTGCGCACCTCGCTCTTTTCAGCTTTGGGTTGGTCTCCGCTGGCTTCCTCTTTCTCTTTATCCTCGTCGGTCGTCTGGAAATGGAAAGTAGTATTTTATTAGTACACACAGTAGTTGGTCCTTAAACGAAAGTACTAAAACTGTTTAAGGTTGAACTAGTCGACGGCGTGAACTCGAATAAAATGATTGCTATCTCATCTGACGTAGTGCGCGAACATGCGTGCTAGAATGAAATGCACAATGATTCATTCCGAAAATGTCCTTTTAGCAAAATAGTTATTATAAAAAAAACTAATAAGTGTATATTTTCAAAATAAATTTATTTTATCTTTTGAATAACTAAACTATATCTGTACGGGTTTTATTTTTGAGCTTCCGTGCTCGGTATACTATTTATTTACGCCCAAAGTTGGGCTAAAATCAGTGTTGAAATACGAAAGTTTAGAAGCTTGTATTTTTTAAATGTATAATTTTTTTACGGTTTTGGGTACATACACACAGATAACGACGAGATCAATTTATATTATCCTTAGTTTTTCATGGTCAACGTCAAACATTGTAGTAATTACTGTTCTGCGTTTGTATGGAAAGATGAGCGACTTGTGTAACCTTAAGACGGGATATTTACCAAATTGGGTTTTTATTTTCTGGTCAGGCTATAACATATTTAAATTAACAGCTCCAAGTATGACCAGATAGTGAAATTAAAATCCCCTAGCTTTTTACCTTGTGCAATAAAACAATTGAAGTTTTGTTAACATACAAAACTCTTCCTGTTCGCCTTATATACATTTACATGTGTTGTTCAATTTCTGTAGGACTTTAATATGCTAAGCTGTACAAAACTATTACTTAAAATCACTGCCAACTAACCAAACTATGCTCGGTTCCAAGATAGTACTAAGCGCTGTCACTTCAACTTGTTTGATTGGGGCCTACACGACAAATTTCTATTTTAAATATCTCTACATTATTTTCTAGAATAAGCATTTTTCAGTACCAACAGACTATTTACTCATTAAATAGACATTTTGTCCCGGACAGACGCAACAGGCAGTATAATTACCACTGAATCCACGGCCCCAGGGTACTTGGTATCAGCGGGCTTACTTTTGACACTCGATCCTTTGAACTGTGTAAATTCGTCATTCGATCCCAAAATCGCTAACTCTATACGTTAACGTCAAAATATTGTCAAGAGTGCGAAAAATGTGCGAGATTGAGAAATACCAATAGCAATTAGTTTCATAAAATTCCACTGTGATCGAGTCAATCGTGCGCTAGTGTAGCGTACAAAAGTACCGATTGACAAGTTCTCGATCCCAATTCTCAAATAGGATCGAGTGTCAAAAGTAAGCCCGCTGTATGGGTTTGAACTCAGAGCTAGTTCCGGGTAAACTAGCTCTGTTCATTAATGATAAGTCACGGGTGTCTCTCTATCTAGTTCACCCGGCACTATCTGTATGATGGGTGAACTCTCTACGTTCACGGGTGACCCGTTATCATTAGGTACTCACATCGCTCTGGGAGTGCTTCTCAACGTCGCTGTCGTGTTCCGCATCATCCACTATGTCGTCGTTTATCAGCTCCTGTAAGATGTTACATTACAAAGTTATAGACACTAAACTAACTGCATGAGTACCACCATCTTGATTATTTCTCCCGTCAAATAGCTTTGCTGTTTCAGAGAGAAGGACAGGACAACAGTGTAATTACTGGCACCGAGATTTAACATCTATTGTCTCAGATAGGCGACACGTGAATGAGTTGTCTGTAGTTCGAGAGTTATGCGAGTCCGTAGATATTATTATTATGTTTAATGCCATTTCAAATTGGTGGTAAGTTAGATGCCGTTACATACCTCGTCATCCGACTTCTCGACGCCCATCAGCCGCGCCTCCTCCCTGCTGATGGCTACACGCTGGCGCGGCGGGTACAGGAGGTCCACCGCGCACACCAGCGCCAGCCCCAGCAGCGCGCCCACCGCGATGGTGGCGAGCGCGAACAGCAGGTACGAACCCCACGTGGGCAGACCGTATGTCTCCATCAGGCTGTTGTGGACGCTCTGTGGGTGCAAGAAGTTGGTTGATAAGTATAACTAAAAGAATAAGTTGGTTGATAAGTCTAACTAAAAGAATAAGTTGGTTGATAGGTGTAACTAAAAAAATATCTTGGTTGATAGGTGTAACTAAAAGAATAAGTTGGTTGATAGGTGTAACTAAAAGAATATCTTGGTTGATAGGTGTAACTAAAAGAATATCTTGGTTGATAGGTGTAACTAAAAGAATAACTTGGTTGATAGGTGTAACTAAAAGAATAAGTTGGTTGATAGGTGTAACTAAAAGAATATGTTGGTTGATAGGTGTAACTAAAAGAATAACTTGGTTGATAGGTGTAACTAAAAGAATAACTTGGTTGATAGGTGTAACTAAAAGAATAAGTTGGTTGTTAGGTCCAATAAGAATATATTGGCTAGTAGGTATAGAAGCTCTGCCCCTACTTTTTAAATTAATGATAAGCCGATTGTGCAGGACAACTTGTATATTGTATACTTGTATACTTTGGCCTGACTTCATACAAATCACGGTAGTATTTTTTGTCGTAGCCATCCACTGCACCAGTAAACCGTCTCCCTCTGTACAATCCGGGACTGAACACCTTGAGAATATTTGCTTTGGAGGATTAATAAAATATTTCAATGTATAAAGTTTATTGAGACACCACTATTTATTGCTTATAATTAAATGAGTAACGCGCTATGTGTATGATGCTTATTCGCGAACTGACTCTATTGCTTTTATGTACAACACTTGACAAAGGAATTGATGAGTTTACATTTTACTTGAATGTGAATGTACGGGGACCGTACATGCTCCCAGGGAGCAAAGATGGAAAACAGACTCCTAGACAAGTTGTGCTGAGATGAATTGTTAATGATAAGATGATACAAAGATGATAAACAATAAATGATAGCTTAATATTTATGTTAGTATGGTGCAATGATTTTTTATTTTTATTCTTAAACTTAATTAACTATCATCTGTTCTGACGCGAACAGATTGAAGAACTGGGGATGTTCCTCGGTCTATATTTATTTTTGGTAAGTGAATAATAGGCCGCACTGCACTATTACACTGCTCAACACTAGAACCTAATTTGTCACTAAACACAACACTAGGCTCAGATAATTGTACATTACACTGATTTGCTTCCTGGTTACTAGAAGGTTCGCGGTTGTTAGCTGGGGCAGTAGCTGCTAAGCGCTGCTGCACTCTCCGCACCACATAAATAGTCCGAGTATGGCTAAGATACCGACAACAACGTAAATAGCCACATAGTGGTGTATATCATGATAAGAAACAGTTTCAATCAGTGGTGGAACCTGATGCATTATCTCGATTTGTTTCTGTATATCCTCTAATTGCTTTTGATGAACACCTTCACTTGACGTGTTCAAGATCTGCGTTTCATTGAACTTTATGTTTAAAACATTATTGATAGGAGCTATATCGATAGATAGTATATTCGGTTTGCTATATAATTCGCTAGTTTCTTGTCTGTGAGAGAATATAATAATAAATTCTTTACTTTTAATTATGCAACCATGGCTTACTACAATCTGCCTGCGCCGTTCAATCGTTCATTGTTATGTACTCATCACACAGTATTTTGATAGTACAAACATCACAGCAAAAATAAAAATAGTTGTTAAGCTTATGTAATTCTACCCATTTATTTACGCATTGAGTTTTAATTGGGTTACAATTCCCTTTCATAGTACATATGCTTTCATCGTCCTTAATATGATATATGGGTTGTTTCAGATTACATAGCATTATCTCCATGTTAAAATGTAAACAAGAGCGTACGTCGGTCTCTGTTAATACTATATAGGAATCCTTTTTTAGGTTTATAGCGGCTTAATCTGTAGTTGGCTGTATCATAATCATGTAACCATCAGATTTTCTAGGTATTGAAATAATTTTAAAAACTTCATACGGATCTCTGCTTATTAATGGTATTTTTATTTCAAATATCATGTACTCCTTTGATATTGTTCCGTGAATGCTTAATAATTTATAAATGTTTGACAAGTCAGCAGTATCGATAGGAAGCGATAGGTCACTCGGTAGTTTTCTAGATATTGTATTCAGTTCATCTCGCAGCTGGTTCGGTGTCAATAGATGCGGGTCAAATTTCCCGTTGTAAATATTACTAATAGTATCTTGAATGTTCTTTAAATGTGATAAAATATTTATTGAAATTAACGCAGTCATAGTAAAGTCGTTACTGGTAGAGACGTTTTGTATTTCATTTTGAACGATATTTAATTTTTTTTCGAGTTTGTTGATTTTCTGATTCACCTCTTTGTATTGTTTCCGCATAACCGTTTCAATTCGTTTCAGAAAATTAAACTCTGCCTCAACTACAGATGTTTGATTTTTCCATAACTCCGCCAAATGTCTTTGATTAGCTCGCACAAGCTCAATATCTTGTTTATATTTTTCTGCAAACTGATTATCTAAAATCCCAAATAAACTATTTGCCACATAACCGACTCCGTTAATAAGACCGCGTTTTCGTCGCGCGTGCGTATTAAAATGTTGGTTCAGTATAATATCATTGTAATAGTTAAGTTCAGTTTCTCCGTAATGTAACTGTAATAAAAGTCCACTGCAATGTGAAAACTCTTTTATCTTGAGACAAATATTGTCCAGATATTCTAAAGATTTAAAAAATGCTCGTGATCCTTCCCAATAGGGAGAAAGATCGTAATAGACTACTAATTTCCAGTTTTCTCTTATTAAAATAATGTTTACAACAAACATTTTATCATAATAAAAGCTGTGATTAGTTGGTAATATTGTAACATTATACTTGCTTTCAGTGAACGTGAACAATGTCATAAAAAATAATAAAATAGCTGATACCGTTGTCGCTTAAACAGTATTTTTTCCTTCCACTTGGCTTATTTCGGTCTATATAAGTTTTTGGGTGTTCGTTTAATAGATTTTTATCGCTGTTTTTCTCTTCTTCGGTTTGTTGATGGTTGTCTGGATGCACTGGTAAAATGGAAAATTTAACTATAGGCCGTTTTAGTAGACCATTTTTAGTTTTTAGAGTGACAACTCGGATGTAGCCATCGCTCCCAGGGTGAAGCTCTATAACTCTCCCCAGAGCCCATTTTCCCGCTGGTAGATTAGCGTCATGTATGACAAACATATCATTGATTTTTATATTTGCTTGTGGGTTTCTCCATTTGCTACGAGAATTTAACTGTGCCAGATATTCGCCTTGCCACCGTTTCCATATGTCTTTAAAGATCTTCTGCGTCAGAAGAGCTTCTGCCACCTGGTCCTTAGATCACATTCAGTTTCATATATGGTCAAGTTAGGTCCACCCGTTAGAAAGTGAGCAGGTGTTAAAAAGTTTAAATCCTCCGGATCCTCTGTTAACGGACAAAGTGGTCTCGAATTAAGTATTGCTTCAAGCGCCAACAACGTGCTGAACTCCTCGAATGTCAACCGCTGATCACCAATCACTCGTTTCATATGATGCTTCAGGCTTTTAACTGCCGCCTCCCATAAGCCACCTGCTGAAGGCCACGAGGGGGCCATGTTAAAATGCCATTGGATGCCCATTTCAGTGAGTTGAGTCATAAACTCACTATCGTTCTCGATCAATTCTTTAAACTGCTGCTGTAGGATTCGGTTCCCCTTTATAAAATTAGTACCTTGATCACTGTATAAATGGCTCGGTACTCCTTTCCTGGCTACCATTCGTTTAAATGCTGCTAAAAATCCAGAAGAAGATAAATCAGAAACCAGCTCTAAGTGTACGGCCTTTGTCGCCATACAAACAAATAATGCTACGTAACCCTTTGTTGTCTTAATTCCTCGTCCTTTATTAGCTTTTAAGAAAACATGACCAGTATAATCAATTCCAGTATGAAAGAAAGGACGAGAAGGATTGCTTCGGCTTGATGGTAATTCTCCCATAATTTGGTAAGTTTTTGTTGGTTCTTGTTTTTTACAGATAACACACATACGTAATTGCTTTTTTATTGTGCGATTACCACCTATTATCCAGTATTTTCGCCGAATAAAAGCTGCTGTGATTCGTGCTCCTCCGTGAAAGGTAAGTTTGTGCGCTTGCCAGATAAGTAGCTCTGCTAGCCGACTATTCTTCGGTATAATTATTGGATTTTTCATGTCTGGGGGTATATTCGCGTGCTTTAATCTCCCCCCCCCCACTCTAAGAATACCCTCATCATCATAATAAGGATGAAGATTTAATATTTTGCTTCTAGATGGTAAGTTTTTATTTTGCTTTAAATAATTTATTTCATCCTCATATGTTTTGCTTTGTACTTGCTTTACGATTATCGTGTGCGCTTGACTTAATTCTTTAACTTGAGACAAAAATTGTTGTTTTGTACGAGATCTGCTTAAAAAACGCTTTATCCATGTTAACACACGAATTACTCGAGAAAAAGAACTAAATTTGTTGAGTAAATTGCTGACAATAGACACGTCATCATCTTTTTGTTTTGTTAATACATTCACTTGATTAATTTTCTTTTGCTGCTCATTAGTTGTATAAATTTGTGAAACACTCTCTTTTTCTGAGCTAAATTTCATTAAGAAGGGAGGGAGGTCCTTGCCACCACAAAGAATTGTCCTTTAACTGAGAAGGCATTATTCCTCTGCTCGCTGAATCGGCAGGATTTTCGCTCGATTTTACATAACGCCAACTTGATGCTGGCATAACTTCTAGTATATGTCTTATTCTATTAGCTACAAATATTTTATAACGCCCTGGATCGCTTTGTAGCCATGCTAAAACCACCTTAGAATCGCTCCATCCGTTAATTTCCAATATGTGATGATTTAAACTATTTTTCACTTTCATCATTAACTTAGAAAGTAAATGAGCGGCGCATAATTCTAATTGTGGAATTGTAAATGTTTTGTTGTATGGTACAAGTTTTGATTTAGCTGCTATCATTGTTATCAGTCCGCTTTGTTTCAAACATGAATAAATAACACACGCGTAAGCGTTTTGCGATGCATCGCAGAAGCCGTGTAATTGTATGACATCATGATCATTGCACCCTATCCACCGGGGCATTTCAAAACTGTTTATGTTATTTACGTCCGCTTTTAACTTGTACCAGTCGTCAATTAGCTCGTGAGACATGACGTCATCCCATTGTATGTTTAAAGGGCATATCTTTTGAAATAATATTTTCAATTTAGTTGATATAGGAGTCAACCAACCCAAAGGGTCAAATAGTTTAGATATTTCAGAAAGAATCTCTCTTTTTGTTAATTTATTTGTCATCGTATTAAGATTAAAATTGATAATAAATTTATCTGACTTAGGACATCAGCCTGAGCCTAAAATTTTTGATGTATTTTCCGCTTTAAAATTAAATAATTCTTGTCGGTCGCTACTGCTAATATTTTGTAAAGGTTTAGGCTCGTTACTTGACCGTTTTCTTAAATTAAAACCTCCTGATGATAACAAGAGTCGAAGCTGTTGTATTATTTTTTGTCCTTGCTCAAGGTCGTTGCAGCCATGCACTAAGTCATCCATGAAGAATGAGTCCTCCACAATGGGTGCAGCTTCTGGATAATTATGCCGTTCATCAGCCGCTAGGCGTTTAAGGGTCATCATCGCAATAAAAGGTGCCGCCTTTGTTCCGTATGTTACAGTAGTGAGTTGATAATATTTAAGGGGAAGCTCTTCACTATATCTCCACACTACTTTTTGATATCTTTGTTGTTCTTCTGCCAATTTTATTTGGCGATACATCTTTTCTATATCTGCCGTATATCCGTATTTATATTGTCTCCACTTTAATGCAAGTAATTGCAGATCTTGTTGGAGGTTCGGCCCTTTATACATTAAGTCGTTTAAGCTAAGGCCTGATGAGGTTTTAATAGAAGCGTTAAAAACTGCTCTATATTTCGTTGTTGTACTGTCTTCCCGTTGAACGCAATGATGAGGTAGGAATACTTCTGGATTTATGTTTTGATCTGCTAGTTTCATATGTTCTAATTGTTCATATTCATTGCAAAATTGTTTATATTCCTTTGCTAATGTTGGCTGCCTTTTAAATTTCTTTTCTAAGCTTTTAAACTGACTAATGGCTATTTGTTTTGAAGATCCAAGCTTTGTATCAATGTCTTCCATTAACGGAAGTTTGACCTCGTACCGGCCATTCACTCCTCTTTTTGTTGTCCTGTTGTAATAATCCATAAGTTCTTGATTTTTCTCCGACGTATCATTTCCTTGCTCGCTAATATCCTCTACTTCCCAAAATTGCTTAATATCTTCTATATTATTAATTACAACGTTACATTGATATGTTTTTATACTTCCACTTAACAGCCATCCTAAATGTGTTTGCTGAGCGATCGGCTGCATTAAAGTTTCACCTTTCATTATTCCACCCATCATTATCATTGAATATACTTCAGCCCCAAGTAATAAATCAATCGGGCTACTATTATAAAATTCAGGATCGGCGAGGTTTATATAGAAAACATATGCGACCAATTCGGCTTCGTAAATGATTTACTGGGCAAATTTTTAATTAAGTTATTCATGATAAGTACCTCCGCGTTAAATGTAAAATTGTTGTACAATGAAGAGCATATAATATTCAACATACCCTTACAATTATTTTCACTATGACCAACCCCAAACACGACTCCGCTAAATTTTTCTCGCCTTAAACCTAATCTTTGCGCTGCGTTTTCGTTTATTAATGAGATTTGGGAGCCCTGATCGATAAGCGCTCTCAAAATTTGTTGACAACCATTGACATCGGTAACCTTGATTTTGGCTGTTGCTAATAAGATTTCAGACATGTTCTCTCGTGATAGACGCGAAGATATATTCACGGTTCCGCTTTGACAAGTAGAGCTAGGATTAAAAGTATGTGTTCGGTTATTAAAGTTAGTTGGTGAATGCTTCGCCTTAATAAAGGCATCATGTAACAATGTATTATGATTTGATCCACATACACGGCATCTTTTTGTTGATATACATTTATTTCCATTATGATCAAATAAGCAATTCTGGCATACATGTAAATTACGAAGTGTTTTTAATTTTGCTTCATTTGGCATTTCGATAAAATTATAACAATTGTATAAGGAATGGTTGTTTTTGCATAGTGGGCATTTAGTTGCGGTGATATTCATATTGTAATACTTCTTTGGTATTTGTTGTGAAATATTATGTTTATGCGAGTTATTGTAAGAATCGTAAGACCTTTTATTGTAAGAATATAGTTGCTGACTCTTTGAGTTATGTTGCATAAGTTGCGTATCTTGTTTCCTACGTGACGATTCCAGCGCGGTAAATTTGGTTTCTAAATAAGTTAAAAATTCTGATAAGACTGGCAGGTCTCTAGGCCTTTTCACGGATTCGATATATTCTCCATAGGTTACGGAGTCCAATTTTTGTGTTAATAGATGGACAAGTATAGGATCCCACGTGCTAATATCGACCCCCAAGTTCTTAATCGCATTAAGACATTCGGTCGTGACGTCATGCATTTTCTTAATTAATGATAATGATTGTTGCTGTATGTTGGGAAGACTTAACAAGATATTCATATGTGACGCAAATATAAGTTTTTTATTGTCAAAACGGCGATTTAGGATGTCCCAGCATACCATGTAGTTGTCTGAACTAATATGCAGATGATGAATTAATCGTTCGGCTTCTCCCCTTACTTTTCCTTTTAAAAATTGCATCTTTTGAGCGTTAGAAAGTGATCGGTTGTTATGTATAGCTTCTTCAAATAAATCTTTAAAAGAAATCCACTGGTTGTAGTTCCCATAAAATTCAGGTATGTCCAGCTGAGGAGTCGTTTTCTCCTTATGAGACGTTGACCACAACTTTACATTGATAGCTTTTTTTAATCCTAAATAATCTCTATCCTTGAATATTGGAGCTCATAGTCTTTATCTTCTTCTTGCAGTTCACTATCAATGTCCCAGTGGAGGGCATCAATAGTGGACCATCTGGTCTGTAAAGACGTCAAGGCGTCGTCGAACTCCCACTTATCGTTCAAATTGCTGACGTCTATGTTAGCCACAGCTCAATTAAAGGCTTTGAAATTCGCTACTTGTTTTCTTATCATTTCATCAAGTTTGCTCGGTGACCCAATAGACTTTACTTGACCCGTTCTCTCGATAGACCTAGGCTGAGCGGTGGCGGTTGGCCTATCTGATGCTGGCTCTTCCATCTCGCTTGGCGATGATGTGCCTGGCCCTTGAAGTTCTAGATACTGCTGATTAATTAATGTTTTTGTTGTTTTATATAAATTATATGTTTGCTCATACTCTGAATTCTGAAAGTAAATATGAGTTCTACTACCTTCAGTACTCATACGGTCATGATTATATTGATACTCAGCCCAATATTGCTCTAAGTTGGCTAATCGCCGCTTAAAATAATCGATTGTTTTACGCTCTTTGCTATCTTTCTTGATGTTTATTCCCATTTTTTCTATACATTCATAAATTTGTTGTTGAGAAGCATATACATCCTCCATCTTGATATGATTCAGTTGCTGCTAAAATGTTATAAAAATCAGAATGATCTTACTTGTTTCCTGCTGTGATAGTGGTGTCTGTGAGCTGATTAGCTCACTGCTGATGCTGTCTGCTTGCTCGTTCGCTGCTGATCCTGCTGGTGTTAGCCAAACTCGTGTTGGCTTGCTGCTGATGATGCTATGATGTTGCTGATAATGATGAAAAGTGAGCCGCTAGCACACTGTCGACTGTTCTCGAAATTCACTCACACTGATTCACCACAGTTGCTGATAAAATGCTCGAAGGACCACTTAAGATGTACAATCCGGGACTGAACACCTTGAGAATATTTGCTTTGGAGGATTAATAAAATATTTCAATGTATAAAGTTTATTGAGACACCACTATTTATTGCTTATAATTAAATGAGTAACGCGCTATGTGTATGATGCTTATTCGCGAACTGACTCTATTGCTTTTATGTACAACACTTGACAAAGGAATTGATGAGTTTACATTTTACTTGAATGTGAATGTACGGGGACCGTACACCCTCCTACTAATAAAGTGCTTCGTTCCTACTGGTAAAGCTTCACTACTTCTACTGGTGCGCATCACTCATGTAAAATTACTCCCTACAACTAATAAAACAGCCTACTAAAACTACACTAGTAAAACTCCTCCCTTCCATTGGTAAAATTCCTCCCTCCCACTGGTAAAATTCCTTCCTCCGGCTACATACCCTTAGCGCCTGGCTGAGCTTGAAGAACTGTGCCACTAGCCCCATCTGCAACGAGTGAGGCGCCTTCCACCCGGGAACCGCCTCCCCCTGCCGCCAGCGTGCTCGCTCCACGTACTCGAGCATCGAACCCGCGTCCCTCGGACCCTTGTACTGACGAAACTCGCTGTCCTTCACACTGGGGTACAATGGTGGATATTTTTATTATTAAACTCTAAAGGTGTAAAGAATTACATGGGAACATTGGATAATATCTATACTAATATTATAAAGCTGAAGAGTTTGTTTGTTTGTTTGAACGCGTTAATCTCAGGAACTACTGGTCCGATTTGAAAAATTCTTTCAGTGTTAGATAGCCCATTTATAGAGGAAGGCTATAGGCTATATAACACCACGCCGCGCTGTGAATAACAGTAGTTAAGTTGAGTTAGTTAACGCGGCCGAAGCTGCGGGCAACAGCTAGTAATAGATAAATACATTTTGAATGGTCGTCACACCTGTGTACTCCCTTAACATATATTGATTTGGTAACTTAGTTAGTTTTTATTTATTTATTCCAGATTTAATTTATTTTAATAGTTTTATTTTTTTGTAAGAGGTAGTGCCATGCTGCATTGCAGCCGAATTGGGCCAGCTCGACCGGGGTGGTACCTCTCGCTCATATAACGACGGCTTCAAGTGACAGCTATGCTGTCGCGTTTTGTGTGTTTCCGGTGGCCCATTGGGGGGGAAGGGGAAGAGGAGGGTGGCGCATCTGCGTGGCCTTGGTTGTGCGGTTGTGTATGGGCGTCGGCGCCGTGAGGCTCCGACTGCTCGTTTGCCCCCTAATAACATAAAAAAAGGTATAATAAGTTGTGTTCATTCAAAACTTTTTTTATATATGAGCTCTCATTAACGTCCTTGGATTGGCCCACAAGTCTTCCTCCAAAACAGGCGAGGAAAGTATTAATATGAGACTTAAGAGCATAATATACCAGGCCTGAAGACATTGTAATCAGACATGTTTCCTTACAATTTATGCTCATTAAAAATTATATATTTTTTTTAAATATTGATGAAGAAAATCATAGAAAAGGTACAGGTATCGTATAAGGTGAAGGGATTGGCAGAGATAAGGATTGGCGATTTATACCGACAAGAGGCTCCTAAATAAAGAGCGAGGCTCGGTATCAGCTCTCCTGTACTTACTGGAATATAGTAGGCAGCGCGGTGACCATGAACCTTCCACTCAACCCTGGGGACTTGGTGACGTCCACGGCTGCTGTCCTAACCGGCAGGTTCTTGGCTGTGGCGCGAGCAGATAGCTCCTTCCAAGCTGGAGACAGCGCGTTGCATGCGGGACACCATGGTGCATAGCTAGAAGGCAGTTTAGGTTAGTAAGAGGTAATGCCATTGCTGCTTAGCATTCTAATTGGGCCGGCACGACGGGGTGGTACCTCTCGCTCACATAATACCGGCGTAGTTTCGTGCAGTCTGTGAGTTTCCGTTGGCCCATGGAGGGGGGGGGGGGAATAAGGAAAAGGAGTGCATCTGCATAACCTCTGGTTGTGTGGGTGTGTATGGCCGTCGGTAATCACTGCAAATCACTGGACGCTACACGTAGCTAAACGACAGGAATCAATTTGACTTTTTTATATTAGTTTGTTAGAATAACTGGTGGGCGAGCCACATGATAATACTCCCCGACCCTTCCACCAGTAAAAAGTCTTTCGGCTTCGACTGAGATGAGCTGATTCTATATGCTTCTTATAAGTGACGTGACCTCTTATGAGTGAAGTGACGTAATAATTCCCGACGCAAAAATGTAATACGAGTTTGACGTGTGTATTTGTAATATATATAATATATAAAATAATCCTGCGTTCGCCCATACAGATATTAGTTCCGAAATTTACCCAATATGGCGAGGGTTTTTATTTTTCTGGTCAGATATTCCCCTCAAAACGGATCTACTAATTTTGATTCCACTCAAAATTAGAATATAATACAGTATTCATTATTTTTAAAATAATACCATTAAAAAGCGTCACAATGAAGCACATTTTATAAAGACATGCCCTACGTTTCGGATCCTTTATAGGTTCACGTAACCCTTTCACAGATTTTATCGTGGTTTACTAAGACTTACATTCCCGGCGTTTCGGATACTTTAATGGGGTCACGGAAGGGCACATGTGATTGAGAAATCGAGTGTATCACAATGGACCTGACAAACGTTTTTTACTTTACATGCCAAATAAATCTATTGGCTCCCTCGGCTGAATTAGCTTCGCCCAAGGTGCTTGTCTCACCCTAGGCTACTGAGCCCTGCCGCCAGGTCAAGGCCTGAACCGTGGTGGGGTTATAATAATAAATGCATAGTGCCTCATAGGTTTGTCGAAATTTGTTGAAAACCCTGTTGTAAAAAAACTTAAAATTGCTAAACAGACAACTTCCTCAAGTATGTATTGCACCTGGGTGATTCTTAAAAAGGGAGGATAAAACGTGTCCAGTCCCAATACTTTTTCGTAATAAAACCATAATTAATAGCAACAACGTTTTAAGGTACTTTAATTACCGGTTAAACTATTTACATACAAAAAAATAATATTAAACAAAGTTTAATTTCAAATTTAACTCAAACGTCATTATCTCGCATGTCCTACAAGGCTGCGCGTGGATATTTCGTCTGATAAAAAAATCAAAGAATCCTGAACGTCTTATTTTTATATGCCAAATCGTTCTCAAATGATCAAAGTTTCTAATTACCGAACATTATATACATTCGTTCATTTTAATTTAGAAAATCAATACACTTAAAGTTTGTCATAAAATAAAAATCATTATACGCAACAAGGATTGTTACAAATAATTCTCTATGTTTATTACAATGAACTATGAGTTTAACACCGCAGTACGCTCCCCGCACACTTCCTTAGTCGAGCTGCACGCTTTGAAAGGAGTGGACGTATCGTGTTTGTCAACCAGGTAAGTTTAAATTTCGTTCTTACAAAATTGTTATCAAAGAAGTCATTATACGTTTGCTGTCTATTGTTGCAAATAATTGTCACATTTATCATATTGTAGGATACTTTTAAGGATCGAAAGTGAACTTATTCATATCAATGTATTTTAAAGCAGAATTTATTCGGTTTCGTCAAGTTACAACTTGTTTTCTCGAATTCGTCATTTTCACCAACATCATTAGCTTCAAAATGTGTGTTGCGTATAATGACAAATAGAGAATATAATGATTTGTTCTGTTTCCAATAAAGACATTTGTTGACGATAATGATTTTGTACTTATAATATGTACACTTACATTGTAAGTTGTTATAAAGTAAACGTACGCAAAATCTCAGAAACACCCATTTTTGAGTAAGTAAAATGATTCGGTAGTATAACTTAATTTCAGTTTCATATTGTCAAAGAGATTGTTTGTTTGCCGATAATTTGTAAATATTTGAGACTTGCAATATGTATAGGTTTTGTGTACTTTTAGAAACAATTTATGTAGAGTTTAATATATATTGCAAATGTATTTTATATATTTTTTTACGATGGATTTTGTTTTAAGGTATATATTCAAAATGCCACCAAAGAACGTAAAGACAATAGAAGAACGCCGTCGAGCACAACAACGACTGTGTAAAAAGAGAAAATATTTAGAAATAAAAAATGATCCGGAGTTATTAGCCGTAGAACAAGAGAAAAGACGCAATAAGTATAAGAAAAGAAAAGAAGAGGGTAAAGTCAAAGCTATAAAGGAACAAACTCCTCGCACTCAGCGTGAGCAGAGAAAGAAATGGAAGGAAAATTCCAAGAGGCACTAAAATTTTAATTAGCTATATTTGAAATTGTATATTTAGATAGATAATAATTGTTTTTTTTTATTTTAAATAGGTACAGACAAATGAAAAAGCAAGAAACAACACCTATATTTGAGCCAGTTGTAATAGAAGCTAAACAAGAGGAGATAGATAAGACAGACCGGTGGGAGGGAAGCGCTGTGCCGCGCTCCCGGCTGCATGGGTACCACCATCTTGCTTGTTTCTCCCGTGAAACAGCTTTGCTGTGTTTCGGAGAGAAGGGCAAGACAGGCAGTGTAATTACTGGCACCGAGACTTAACATCTTATGTCTCAGGATAGGCAACACATAGATGAGTTGCCTGGGCTCGTTCCAGGTAAACTAGTTTATGTTCATGGGCGACGTCGACCACTTACCATCAGGTGGCACGTTTGCCAGTTTGCTTATCCAAGTAACATAAAAAAAAAAAAAAAAAAAAAAAACAGAGGTCCAGACCAAGACAGAGAGGTTACGTGATCCATTGCATCAATTTTCTCGGACTGCTATGAAATCGGCGGTAAGAAGGATACGCGGTAAGATAGAGTACAAGAAAAGGCATGTGTTGCTAAATACTATTAAGAAATATAAAAAAAACAATTGAAGCCCAAAGAAAAACAATACAAAGATTATATAATAAAATTAAAGTGCAAGAAAATAAGAACCAACATACTAGTCAAACAAATATCTGTAAGTTCGTAAAACAAAGTTTTGGTACAATACCTCGTCACAAATCATACGTAGAAAAAGTTCATAAATTTTATAACGATGATGCTAATAGTACTATAAGTGCTAGTAAAAAAGAGTTTGTGACGAAAAATAAAGTTAAGATGCAAAAACGGTATCTGAATGCTCCACTTAAGATACTGTATCAAAAATTTACATCTCAAATTGATATAAAAATAAGTTACTCGACCTTTTGTAAGCTACGGCCCTTTTGGACAGTTTTCCCAAAACCTACTAATACTAATACACTTGTCTCTGTTCACGGCATCTTAATATGGAGTTATTTATACAAGGCTTGCATAGAGCTTGTGTAGTAATTGCTCAGAAGTTCTTACAGTTACTACACAAGCTCTATGCAAGCCTTGTATAAATAACTCCATATTAAGATGCCGTGAACAGAGACAAGTGTATTAGTATTAGTAGGTTTTGGGAAAACTGTCCAAAAGGGCCGTAGCTTACAAAAGGTCGAGTAACTTATTTTTATATCAATTTGAGATGAAAATTTTTGATACAGTATCTTAAGTGGAGCATTCAGATACCGTTTTTGCATCTTAACTTTATTTTTCGTCACAAACTCTTTTTTACTAGCACTTATAGTACTATTAGCATCATCGTTATAAAATTTATGAACTTTTTCTACGTATGATTTGTGACGAGGTATTGTACCAAAACTTTGTTTTACGAACTTACAGATATTTGTTTGACTAGTATGTTGGTTCTTATTTTCTTGCACTTTAATTTTATTATATAATCTTTGTATTGTTTTTCTTTGGGCTTCAATTGTTTTTTTTATATTTCTTAATAGTATTTAGCAACACATGCCTTTTCTTGTACTCTATCTTACCGCGTATCCTTCTTACCGCCGATTTCATAGCAGTCCGAGAAAATTGATGCAATGGATCACGTAACCTCTCTGTCTTGGTCTGGACCTCTGTTTTTTTTTTTTTTTTTTTTTTTTTATGTTACTTGGATAAGCAAACTGGCAAACGTGCCACCTGATGGTAAGTGGTCGACGTCGCCCATGAACATAAACTAGTTTACCTGGAACGAGCCCAGGCAACTCATCTATGTGTTGCCTATCCTGAGACATAAGATGTTAAGTCTCGGTGCCAGTAATTACACTGCCTGTCTTGCCCTTCTCTCCGAAACACAGCAAAGCTGTTTCACGGGAGAAACAAGCAAGATGGTGGTACCCATGCAGCCGGGAGCGCGGCACAGCGCTTCCCTCCCACCGGACTGTCTTATCTATCTCCTCTTGTTTAGCTTCTATTACAACTGGCTCAAATATAGGTGTTGTTTCTTGCTTTTTCATTTGTCTGTACCTATTTAAAATAAAAAAAAAACAATTATTATCTATCTAAATATACAATTTCAAATATAGCTAATTAAAATTTTAGTGTCTCTTGGAATTTTCCTTCCATTTCTTTCTCTGCTCACGCTGAGTGCGAGGAGTTTGTTCCTTTATAGCTTTGACTTTACCCTCTTCTTTTCTTTTCTTATACTTATTGCGTCTTTTCTCTTGTTCTACGGCTAATAACTCCGGATCATTTTTTATTTCTAAATATTTTCTCTTTTTACACAGTCGTTGTTGTGCTCGACGGCGTTCTTCTATTGTCTTTACGTTCTTTGGTGACATTTTGAATATATACCTTAAAACAAAATCCATCGTAAAAAAATATATAAAATACATTTGCAATATATATTAAACTCTACATAAATTGTTTCTAAAAGTACACAAAACCTATACATATTGCAAGTCTCAAATATTTACAAATTATCGGCAAACAAACAATCTCTTTGACAATATGAAACTGAAATTAAGTTATACTACCGAATCATTTTACTTACTCAAAAATGGGTGTTTCTGAGATTTTGCGTACGTTTACTTTATAACAACTTACAATGTAAGTGTACATGTTATAAGTACAAAATCATTATCGTCAACAAATGTCTTTATTGGAAACAGAACAAATCATTATATTCTCTATTTGTCATTATACGCAACACACATTTTGAAGCTAATGATGTTGGTGAAAATGACGAATTCGAGAAAACAAGTTGTAACTTGACGAAACCGAATAAATTCTGCTTTAAAATACATTGATATGAATAAGTTCACTTTCGATCCTTAAAAGTATCCTACAATATGATAAATGTGACAATTATTTGCAACAATAGACAGCAAACGTATAATGACTTCTTTGATAACAATTTGGTAAGAACGAAATTTAAACTTACCTGGTTGACAAACACGATACGTCCACTCCTTTCAAAGCGTGCAGCTCGACTAAGGAAGTGTGCGGGGAGCGTACTGCGGTGTTAAACTCATAGTTCATTGTAATAAACATAGAGAATTATTTGTAACAATCCTTGTTGCGTATAATGATTTTTATTTTATGACAAACTTTAAGTGTATTGATTTTCTATATTAAAATGAACGAATGTATATAATGTTCGGTAATTAGAAACTTTGATCATTTGAGAACGATTTGGCATATAAAAATAAGACGTTCAGGATTCTTTGATTTTTTTATCAGACGAAATATCCACGCGCAGCCTTGTAGGACATGCGAGATAATTACGTTTGAGTTAAATTTGAAATTAAACTTTGTTTAATATTATTTTTTTGTATGTAAATAGTTTTACCGGTAATTAAAGTACCTTAAAACGTTGTTGCTATTAATTATGGTTTTATTACGAAAAAGTATTGGGACTGGACACGTTTTATCCTCCCTTTTTAAGAATCACCCAGGTGCAATACATACTTGAGGAAGGTGTCTGTTTAGCAATTTTAAGTTTTTTTACAACAGGGTTTTCAACAAATTTCGACAAACCTATGAGGCACTATGCATTTATTATTATAACCCCACCACGGTTCAGGCCTTGACCTGGCGGCGGGGCTCAGTAGCCTAGGGTGAGACAAGCACCTTGGGCGAAGCTAATTCAGCCGAGGGAGCCAATAGATTTATTTGGCATGTAAAGTAAAAAACGTTTGTCAGGTCCATTGTGATACACTCGATTTCTCAATCACATGTGCCCTTCCGTGACCCCATTAAAGTATCCGAAACGCCGGGAATGTAAGTCTTAGTAAACCACGATAAAATCTGTGAAAGGGTTACGTGAACCTATAAAGGATCCGAAACGTAGGGCATGTCTTTATAAAATGTGCTTCATTGTGACGCTTTTTAATGGTATTATTTTAAAAATAATGAATACTGTATTATATTCTAATTTTGAGTGGAATCAAAATTAGTAGATCCGTTTTGAGGGGAATATCTGACCAGAAAAATAAAAACCCTCGCCATATTGGGTAAATTTCGGAACTAATATCTGTATGGGCGAACGCAGGATTATTTTATATATTATATATATTACAAATACACACGTCAAACTCGTATTACATTTTTGCGTCGGGAATTATTACGTCACTTCACTCATAAGAGGTCACGTCACTTATAAGAAGCATATAGAATCAGCTCAGAAATCAGAAAAATAAAGTTAAGATGCAAAAACGGTATCTGAATGCTCCACTTAAGATACTGTATCAAAAATTTACATCTCAAATTGATATAAAAATAAGTTACTCGACCTTTTGTAAGCTACGGCCCTTTTGGACAGTTTTCCCAAAACCTACTAATACTAATACACTTGTCTCTGTTCACGGCATCTTAATATGGAGTTATTTATACAAGGCTTGCATAGAGCTTGTGTAGTAACTGTAAGAACTTCTGAGCAATTACTATCAAAACTTTGTTGTGACTCAAGGAATTTAGCTTGTTTAAATAGAAGTTGTAATACTTGTTCGTCAAATCATCTCGAATATTTAAATGTTTCCGATCATTCCGATGTATCATTTTACGAATGGCGAAAAACAATCAAAGAAATTACTTTGAAAAATGGAACTAAGAAAAAACAACAGTTAACTGAAAAAATAAAGACTACAATTAGTATTAGAACAGCAATAACTAAATTTGAAGCAGATGTTATAGCATTTTTGAATCATGTTCACAAAATTAATTTCCAACGTGATGGCATTAAAACTCTTAAAAACAATCTATCGGTTCAGGAAGCATGTCTACACGTCGATTTTTCAGAAAATTATTCTTTAAAATTTGCCGAAGAAGTCCAGGCTTTCCATTTCGGCGGCAGCCGCCAACAAGTGTCTTTACACACTTCTGTGGCGTACACTCACAATTTTACTTACGGTGTTGTTATTCCGATTTCTTTTTGTACAGTTAGCGATTGCTTGCGGCATGATGCACCAGCTATTTGGGCACACTTGGTCCCCCTAATTCAGCACGTTGTTGAAGTTAATCCTTTCATTGAAACTCTACATTTCTTATCTGATTCGCCGTCTTCACAATACCGAAATAAGTATATGTTTTTTATAATAACACAATTTTGCCAAGACTTTCATCAAATTAGGAAAATAACATGGAACTACTCTGAAGCGGGACACGGAAAGGGTGCACCTGATGGGGTAGGAGCAGTTCTTAAAAGGACGGCTGACCGTATGAGTCTTTTTGGTAAAGATGTTGGCACTTACGATCAATTTTGTGATACATTAATGCAAAATGTTGATAATGTTACTATCAAGAACGTGGATCAACAAGAAATAACAACTAAAGAAAGATTCTCTAAAGTTCTTAGACAGCTCAGCTGTTTTGATTGTAATGCCGATAAGAAATGTATCCATGGATATGATTTAGGATGTGTACCAAATTATAGCCATGGAAACATTGAAAACGTTGATCCTAACTATGTTGCTCTACTGTCTAAATCAGCAAATAGAAACCAAGGTAACCGTATGCAAAATCCAAATAAACAAATAGTTGTCCTTTCTGATATTAAAATAGGAGAAACCAATTCTTTTTATATTGGTGATTATGTAGAACCCAGACCCTCAACTTCAAAATTTTAATTTAAGTACTATTTTTAATCAATATGTTCTATTATTAACGTGATGATTATCTCATATTTGTCTCGATTGATTGGTTGAACGTGATTATTGGTAATGCTACAAGTTGATCAAGTTCCTTATTTTATAAGTTAGTGAGAAGAAAACCATTGAAATTAGAAGAATAAGTAGGTATTTTAGTGTTTGTTGTATTTTAATTAAAAAAAATATAGTTTATTTAATCATCAAAAAATTATATTATTTTATATGTTATATCTGTGATTTTATAATTAAAAAATGTTGTTGATTCTTAAAAAAGTTGATTTATTTCATTCTTTTTGTAACTTTAAACATTATAATTAACACAAAATCATTATTCGTGTCAGTCGTCATTTTTCCTCACCATAAAATCATTAACTTCTACACGTAGTCATTATCTTCCACAGTGTCTTTTTTTTAATTTGATTTATCTTCGAAATCATTAACTTCTCAATGGTGCCTCTCATATCAATGTCAATTATATTAATCAAGAAATCATTCTGGCATAAAATAATTGTTGTGCCAAAAGGTTTAATTTTTTTCGATAAAATCGTAAAAAAATATATTCCGGACTAAGATTCACCCACCTACTTCACATTCCATTGAAGAAATATATTGAGGATTTCATTCCTCGAGTTCAAGGTATTGTGATTGACCCCTTAAAACATGTGGCAAGAGATAAAAATAAGAGAAGTACCACAGAAGATATTTTATAAACGAAACACAAAAAATCGGCTAATTTACAAAACAAAGTTTATCATAAAAGTACTGAGACCGATATAATATTTTTTTTGACATCTGTGGAAAATTTAAAAAACAAAATCCGCTTGAAAATAAACCATCGACTTTGAAGGAATGTTTGATACCATTTCTTTAAAATACAAGCACACTATAAGTAATAAATAATAATAAAACGAAGACCATCGAAACAAAATGAAACGACATGCGCGTAATTCAGTACTAGTATTAACGCACCGTCGCACCGGACGGTGCGTTGATCCTAGGACAACGGGGGTGTGACGTCATAGCATGAGGGCGCGTAATCTCGAAATTTCAAAAAAAGGGCTGAAACTTCTCGTCGTTATAACTTCGGAAATACTGCATGTATTGAAGTGAAATAAAAACTAATGTAATGTACAAGCTCCTATTTTAGGTGTATTTGATAATAATATTTTGACACTTTTGTGTTCTCCATTGAAGATAAAAACAAAGAATAGATACCAGTAGGTAATAAAATACTTCAAAATGATGATGATGATTTTAGATCATCTCGAAGCTATTCTAAAGATGTGGGTGGAAGTGGGTGACCTAAACAAGGTATGGTGTTTACTTTACTCCCACAACTATTGCAAAATGCAATACACGATAATGATGATGATATAATGAACATAATTGTAACACAAGGTGTTTAAACATGAGATCATTGCGATACATGTGAATTTATGAAGGACAAAGCAAGGATGTTGTGAATAATTTAAAATATTGAATAACAAATTAAATTGAAAATATCCTAGTCTTTAAAAGAATTACAATAAGAACTCGGCTTAACTGTTTATATTAATAATAATAATGTTTAATTAAATTTTGATTCAGTATAAAATAATTTTAACAATAGTAACACAATTAATTTTGCACTTGTATCAAGTGTGACTCTAATTTATTTAAACTTTATACCAGTAATTGACTATGTCTATTCTTTGTTATTTTTTAAATGTATCAGCATCAAGCATGTAAGATTTGTTTTTCTTTTACGCAGGGAAATGCTTTGAGGCATTCTGCGGGGGAATGGCTCTCCCCAAGCGGGTATGTGGGACTTGCTGCGCCCGAAAGCTGGTAAGTGGACGCAGTTCTACCCACTAAAACCCGGCGAGTGCCACCAATGCCGCCTTTGGTGAGGTGCCCTGGATCTGTTGAGCAAACAGAGCACCAATCAGTCCCTCAAGGGACCGATGCCACCTCCACAGAGGGGTTGTCCCGCACCACATAACAACCCCTCTCAACATCGGGACAGTACAATGGGATGAGGTTCCCATCTTCGCCCCTTGTCCCCCTGCTCTTTGGTCCCCTTTCCTTATAAGAGGAGCACAAAGAGCAGCCCTCTTGGCTCCGTTTGCTTCGCCCAAGGTTCTGGGTTCACCTTGGGCTACTGAGCCCCACCGCCACAACAAGGCTTAAACCATGGTGGGGAGCATGTAAGATCATAATTTATATGAACCTGTAAGAAATTACTCTTGCGTACATAAATATTGACGCAACATAAGACCATCTATAACTTTTTTGGATTAATGCCAATGTAAGTATTAAGTAATAAAAATTATACTACCTCGCAATGTTAGTAGTCACAACACTTTTTATGTAGCTATAGAGCATGCCATGTACATAGAGATTAGAGTACATAAATTTTTTTTGTGTAATCTATTTTCGAATTATCGATGATCTTAATAAAAAAATAATTCTACGGATAATAAATAATGAATACTTACGTTTTGTTAATAAAGGATTATATTATTATATATCGTTAATATTACCAGTGAGAGTGTTCTCAAAAATATTAAATATGGTACAAACGTAAATATGAATAACGTAAATGAAACTGGTTAGTACATATATGTAAACAGATGTAATTTAATTATGATGAATCCTAGCTCCTACAATAGACAAGTATGCGTCATCCAAAACGGTTCTGTAGACCCTAACAACCTTGAAGGAGTTCATTGAACTTTTACCAAGAAATAGCACAAAGAAAACAATAAACTTTTAAACTGATATATTTTTTTATAAATAGGCATACTAAAGATATTCAGGGTTCGACGAAAATATATTTTCATCGTAAAATTTTGACACGTTTTTGCCGATATACCGGTGATAATTTTACTTACAATTCGACCATCCATTCGCCATCGAGGATTTTTGTCCAGCTATCTTCGTCTAATTCAATATTCGCACTAGCTAATTTTGTCCAACAACATAAAAATATTGATATAGAAAATAAGAAATTGAACACTTGCGGGAACTTGGTAACGCGCGCCATGTCTGATTTTTGTTTACGGTGTTGCTAGACAACAGAACTTGTCTGAACGATGTTACTACATAAAAATTATATATAAAAATTGAAATAATATTGAGTTATGAGTTTAATAAAATTTTATTTATTTACTTAATTATATTTCATTATAGCTCAAAGTAAGAAATAATATAGTAAATTACTACTAACAGTATTCATTACCTGCCGTAGTGATATAGTTGTACGATAAAAGATGGCGCTTTTTAAACAGTTGTATCCTCATTGCCTAGATGTCACTAGACCGTACAAATTATTTTTACTTAAAACTTTACGGTACTCACGCAATGGTATAAGGGGCAAAGATAAATTAGGGGTTTTCAAAATTTTTATAGGGACTGGGTATACTTGAATTGAAATTAAAACACATTGATTGTTTACAACTATATTATCATATTATCTTTTTTTGAAAGCTTACTCTTTGGCATTATGCATGGAATACCAAATCATATAGGTATATGACCATCTTACGAAGCCGAGGTGGTCATTTAAATGATGTGTTGATACGAGAGGTTCAATTATTTTCCATCACTTTTTGACATAAAGGCACCTCTTTCTTACTGTTATCACAGTGTAAATACATATTGCTTATAGGTACTGTGCTGTTATAGCATGTCACGTTACTCTTCAGGTCTTCGAAACTTCTTAACTTTTTGGCATAGTGACTTCAAATAATTCCACAAAGAATAATCAAGAGATGTTAAATAAAATCTTGGAGGTCATACCTTTCCCCGAATCTTGAGCTCAGGAACGCGTTGAATTTTTCTTTCAATAAATTGACTGTTTCTCTGGCGGTATGATAGGTGGCGCTGTCTTGTCGAAACCAGATGTTTGTAAGATCCATTTCTTCCAATTTAGACCAAAGCAAATTTCGAATCATGTGCTAGTAATTGCTACCATTCGCAGTTACGGCAACACCGATCTCATTCTAAAAAAATAAAGACCTATTATGCCCCTAGCGGCTAGCCCAAAATGTGTATAACACACAGACTCTTTCAGAACGCTACGGTCTTTCATTAATCTTGGGGTTTTTCTTGGCTCAAATTCGGGCATTTTGGTTGTTTACGAAGCCTTGAGTCAAAAATGAGCTTCACCGCTAAAGATTATTTCCTGCGAAAAATTTAGGGTCGTTCTGAATTTGCTGTAAAGGCCAATTAACGAAAATTCAAGGCTGGGAATGGTCAGTAACCTTTAGTTTTTGTGTAAGATGAAGTTTGTAGGGTGTAGAACCCCCCACCATGGTTCAGGCCTTGTCGTGGCGGTGGGGCTCAGTAACCTAGGGTGAGCGGTGCACCTTGGGAGAAGCTAATTGGGCTGAGGGGACTCTTTGTACCCCTCTTATAAGAAGAGGGGACAGAAGAGCAGGGGGCAAGGGGTGAGGATGAGAACCTCACCCCATTGTACTGTCCCGATGTTGGGAGGGGTTGTTCTGTGGTGCGGGACAACCCCTCTGTGGAGGTGGCGTCGGTCCCTTCCAGGACTGACTAGCCGTTGAGGTGCCCTGTTTGTTTTCTAGATCCGGGGCACCTCACCAAAGGTGGCATTGGTGGCACTCGCCGGGTTTTAGTGGGTAGAGCTGCGTCCATTTACCAGCTGTCGGGCGCAGCGAGTCCCGCATACCCGCGTGGGGAGACCCACTCACCCGCGGGATGACTGAGAGCATTTCCCGGCGTTAAAGAGAAAAAAAAAGGGGTGTAGAACCAAATCTTTTCGCAAAATTCGCCAAGTTGAAGTTTTAGACAGGCCGACTTGTTGGGAATATCGTGGAATTGACAAATTCGGGGTTTCTCTCACAGTTTCAGCTACCAATTCGATATGCTCGGTGTTTCGTACATTTCGACCACAGAACATCTTTTACTGTTCTGTGATTTCGACGATGAGTCAAAGGAGAAGGTCATCGAGCTTTTTTTTTAATGTTAGTTGGATAGGCAAACTGGCAAACGTACCACCTGATGGTAAGTGGTCGACGTCGCCCATGAACATAAACTAGTATACCTGCAACGAGCCCAGGCAACTCATCTATGTGTTGCCTATCCTGAGACATAAGATGTTAAGTCTCGGTGCCAGTAATTACACTGCCTGTCTTGTTCTTCTCTCCGAAACACAGCAAAGCTGTTTCACGGGAGAAACAAGCAAGATGGTGGTACCCATGCAGCCGGGAGCGCGGCACAGCGCTTCCCTCCCACCGGTAACTGTATTGTGGTTAATAAGATAATCTATACAAAAAAAAAGTCGGTTTACTGACGATAGTTGAACGAGAAGACGTGATAAGAAAATGGAACGCCTCACAGCGAGGTAACGCCGCATGCGTCATGTTTTTTCGTTCTTGCAGTCGGCTCCATCGAATTATAAGACGTTGTCACATCAAAAAACCGACCGAATTGATAACCTCCTCCTTTTTGTTGAAGTCGGTTAAAAAGGTAAAACGTTTGTTTACGCGTCTACTACAAGTATGATTTTGTATGTTGGCGTGTGAAACCGTACGAAACAGCTACCTCTTTTCATTAATCTGATCATTATGAATCTTTTTCCGTATACTGCACATTTGGTCTTTCCGTGGCAGTGGGCTGGTCACACTCTGGAAAACGGATGGCCGATGTGTCAATAAGGTTCAAAAGTGGAGGCCGCGTTTAGACGAAGTTGCTCGGCCACGTGGGAAGACGATCTCCGTGCAGTGGCCGGTCCGTGTTGGATGCAACAAGGAATCGGCCGTCTTGGCGTTCTTTGAAGAAGGTCTATGTTCATGTGGCTGATGATGATGATGATAGTGGACAAAGGCCTGTCGCCATGAATGCCAAGTCTGCCTGCGGGTTGGTCCTCCCTTTTTTTTTCTTTAACGCCGGGAAATGCTCTGCGGCATCCCGCGGGGGAGTGGGTCTCCCCACGCGGGTATGTGGGACTCGCTGGGCCCGAAAGGTGGTTAGTGGACTCAGCTCTACCCACTAAAACCCGGCGAGTGCCACCAATGCCGCCTTTGGTGAGGTGCCCCGGATCTAATAAACAAACAGGGCACCTCGACGGCTAGTCAGCCCCCCAAGGGACCGACGCCACTTCCACAGAGGGGTTGTCCCGCACCACAGAACAACCCCTCTCAACGTCGGGACAGTACAATGGGGTGAGGCTCCCATCCTTGCCCCTTGCCCCTTGCCCCCTGCTCTTTTGTCCCCTCTTCCTATAAGAGGGGTACTAAGAGCCCCCTCAGATAATTATCTTCGCCCAAGGTGCTGGGCTCACCCTAGGTTACTGAGCCCCACCGCCACGTCAAGGCCTGAACTATGGTGGGGACCCGAATCATTCCTGGACCGGCCACACGGAGTCCCATCTAGTGGTAGTCAACCATCCGTCTTCTCGAAAGTGGCCACCACTCCAGAATATAAACAGTTGTTTCGATAAGATGGGTCAGTAGGTATAGATACAATTACTTTCCTTTCCCCGAGGCCAGCCTGTCGCTGAGGTGCTCCTGTTGCCTGCAGCCCCTCAAAAAGCGGCTGAAGGCGCTCGCAGTGGTTTTAGTTTGGGTATACACAGTCCAAGTGAGTCCCAATTAGGTTCAGGCAAGATGAATAAAGCATTTTCCCGCGCAAAAAAAGGATACAGATATTTTACAATGGATGTTGAAAAAAAAAAAATCTTTATTTCATAATCTTCAACTTACAATCGAAAACGTCTCAATTAATCATCATCTTCCGCTGCCTCCTAGAAGTATTATTTCAACATAAGAAGTACCTACACAAACCATCGAGCATAAAACCGGAATAGAGTGGTAATGTTTTGTTATTTGTATGAAAACGAATTCCGCCTTTGTGCTGCGATGCTGCGCCGGTTCTGCAATCTGGACTCTGATTGGCCGATGGGACGTACACACAGATCAGTGGTTGGTTGAACTGCTATTACGTCAGTGACAAATCACTGACCAGTTTCGGAATTGTATAGCTCACATTACTACTATCTCCGGTTGTGCCATAGAAATATTAAGAACAGGGTTGTGCCGATGACACAAACGTATTCAAATCAAATCAATTTTTTTATTCAAAATAGTACCAATATGGTATCTTTTTGAACTTCAATTGAGTCTACCACCGGTTCCAAGGCAAGCCCACTGAGAAGAACCGGCGAAACACACTCAGTGGAACTAATCTTACTTTGTACTTAATATGTAAGTTTCTGAAATAATCATTTTTATTTATTTTTATTTATAATATTTTTTTTATTTATACTAATCTTTTCAAATATTTTATAACAAATTTTAGATATTATCCTGAAATGCCAGGGAGGAACGCCCTAATCGCAAGGTGTGGTATGTTCTATAAAATCTTTTACTTTATATTACTTTTTTACTATTTACCACTTAAACGCTCTTTAATAACTTTTTTGAGTTTTTTAATTGTAGCTTTTGAACGTTTTCTGGGATCCTATTGTAAAAGCGTATACAGTTTGCCTTTAAAATAATTGCTTAGGTACTTTTGTGAGTCTAAACACTGGTACATCTAGCCTGTGCCTATTCCGTATATCCCTACTGGATGTCACTTTCTTACAGAATTATTTTGTACACAAGGGGATGTCGAAACCAGATTTAAAATGGATATAACAAGAGAGACATGGTCATTTTCACTATTGTGAGAGTACAAATAAGGTACAAATACGAGGCTTGATATTATTTATGTAATATGCCAAAATCTGATTCTTGAACACGGCATTCTATAGAAAATGATGATATATCTAAAACTAAATAAGTAAATAAATAAAAGTTACGAACATATTATAATATGTTCGTTACTTTTTCGAACCTCCTCCTTTTCGAAGTCGTTTAAAAAAGAAAACCAGTAACAAGGACTGCCGATAGAAGTGAAAACAAAACAATTAAATTCAAATACCTATAATATAAGCTGTAATAGACAACCTATACAATTTAAGCGGCGCACAAAATGGCCGCATGACATTGACATTTCAGTGTGTTTGACGATTGGTTAGGCAAACAAATATTGAATAATCTTTTGTATATAAATAAAACGTCATACAAATATCCCGTTTTAAAGAGTTTTAATTTAAGAAATACAAGACGTAGACGTAGTAGACGAATATAACGTATATTGTTATTATTTCAAGTTTCCTTTTTTTTTTGGATGGATCTATGCTAACGGTTCGAAGGCCCTAATGCTACATCGGATTAGTGTGAGCCCATTTGGCTCACTTTTGGTTTATAAAAGTGGGGGGTTGCCCCCCTCCAACCGTGCAGTCTGCGACCACACGGCCTCCTGGCGTCGGGTTTGAGTTTCAAATATTCTGTGGTCATTGACTCATGTTAAAAACTTTATTTGTTCGTAATTAAATAACAAATTAAATTACCGTAACATATAGTTGGTGCACTCGTAGGGCTTCGCCCTGGCTTCGTCTACTATCGACCGCCGGTTCGAGTTTTGTCTATTACCCTTAATTCAATTAACTATTTTACATAGCTAGAGTTTGCCATGTGTTGTCTTTTTATGTTGTTATAGCGTATCCTGGCAGTCGTGGCGGTGGGACTCAGTAACCTAAGGTAAGCCCAGCACCTTGGACGAAGCAAATTGAGCCAAGAGGGCTCTTTATGCCCCTTTTATAAGAAGAGGGGACAAAGGGCTAGGATGGGAACCTCACCCCATTGTACCAACGTTGAGAGGGGTTGTTATGTGGAGGTGGCGTTGGTCCCTTGAGGGATGACTAGCCATCGAGGTGTCCTGTTTGCTCAATAGATCCGGGGCACCTCACCAAAGGCGGCATTGGTGGCCCTCTCCGGGTTTTAGTGTAGGCGGGTATGTAGAGTCCCACATACCCGCCTGGGGAGACCCACTCCCCCGCGGGATGCCTCAGAGCATTTCAAGCGTATCCTTACCGATACGCTTTTGTACGCCGGGAAATGCCCTTGACGAATTTAGGAACATCTATACAGATAAATAAAATTGGAGTGTCTGTTTGTAATATTAAATAACTGCTTTTTATTGAATGCATATATAGATGTATACACGGTACCTACATACACCAAAATAGTCTTTTTTACAATTTTTGTCTGTCTGTCTGTCTGTTTGTTCCGGCTAATCTCTGAAACGGATGGGCCGATTTTGACGGGATTTTCATTGGAAGATGGCTGATGTTATAGGGAGTGACTTGCTATAATAATAATCATCATCAATCCGGGTACGGCTGTAAATCAAAGTTAACGCGGGCGAAGCTGCGGGCAACAGCTAGGTGCATATAAATTAACTCGTTTATGTTAGACTTTAGAGGGTGACGGCGACCATATTTTTTTTATGTTAGTTGGGTAGGTAAACTGGCAGACGTGCCACTTGTGGTCGACGTCGCCCATGAACATAAACTTCTCCTGGAACTAGCCCAGGCAACTCATCTATGTGTTGCCTATCCTGAGACATAAGATGTTAAGTCTCGGTGCCAGTAATTACACTGTCTGTCTTGCCCTTCTCTCCGAAACACAGCAAAGTTGTTTCACGGGAGAAACAAGCAAGATGGTGGTACCCATGCAGCCGGGAGCGCGGCACAGCGGATCCCTGTCACCAAAAAGGTGGCTTGACCATTTGCATATCCATGTTAGCATTACCCAAAAAATCATAAGCCAGGTGTGAATGACGACCTCTGTGGCTCAATGGTTAGCGCGTTGGCGCTCAAGCCGGAGGTAGCGGGTTCGAATCCTGCCAGAGGAAAAAAGTTTTCTGTGTTCCTGAGTCATGGATATGTATTAAATATGTATATTATATAATAAGAATCTTAAATATATGTATAGTATAAAAGTGTTAAATATATTTCCGTTGTCTGGTACCCGTAACACAAGTTCTTCCAGAACTTACCACGGGATCAGACTGACGTGGTGTAAAAGCGTCCATAGATATTATTATTGTTAGAATGAGAAACAAAGACTTTAGTACGATATTACGGATAGCCGAAACCAGTTGTTTTATGATAGACTAGCTGTTGTGAAAGTCCCGTCAAAATCGGCCCAGCCGTTGCCGAGATTAGCCGGAACAAACAGACAGACAGACAAAAATTGTAAAAAATGCTATTTTGTTATATATACCGTGTATACATCCCTATGCATTTAGTAAAAAGCGGTTATTTTAATATTACAAACAGACACTCCAATTTTATTTATCTGTATAGAAGATAGGTAAATCGGCGAGCCACCAGTAAGTCGTCAGTCTCGCTGGCACTAATTACATGTACACTTCCGAAACTCAGCAAACAAGTATAATACGCAGGATGGTGGTACCTACCCATGTACGGGGCCGTGACAAGGATATCCCTCCTAACAGTTTTATTCTATCCCGATCAGAGTAATTTCCATAAGGATATGTATATCTACTTTTTGCATCTATTAAAAAAAATGACTAAATAACAATTATTGTAATAAAAAATTGGTTGTCTGTAAAGTTGGTTTACGGACCATTGTTTAACGTGCCAACATTATAACAAAGCGTAACGGGACAATGAGCGTTACGAGACATTTTCGTGCATACAGCCGGCGTTCAACGATTTACTAGACGTTGTCACGTCAATAATAAAAGTTTTAAATCCTTTTGGTAATGAAAATAACCATGTCAATTTAAAAATCTTACATATACGATTGTCTTTACATTTACTATCAATCAATTTTCATTGTTTTTGACCCCGTCGGGTGTTATAAGTTAAGTGTATATATGTGGTTCCGTAGCTCTTAACCGGATTAACTGATTTAGATGCAGTTTATTTTATTTTTTAAGCATTTTCTAGCGGAGGTTCACGTTACACGTTTTATCAAAATTGGTTCAACCTATTTAAAGTCATCTGTTCTTTTGATAGTAATGCTTTAAGGCTTTTTTAAGTATAACCTTTTAGTTATTCTTTATTAAAGTGAAACTTTTATTACATCGTCTCAAACTTTTTCGTCTGTGTGTTGCATGTCGCGTGACGGTCGGCCGCCAAGTTTTCCAAGTATAAAATTAAGATTGATAAAGCGATTTTTATACCCTTATTGGAATATTATTCCAAAAATTTTTAGTTAAATGTCTATAATATGAAAAAAGTTTCACTTTTACCGTGGTTTAATTTTAAGTTGAAATCAATTTAAAAAATACCTTTTTAAAAAGCATTTTACAAAAAATTAAAACCGACTTCAAAAATACTAAACTAAAAAGTAATAAAATAACAGTTTCTTTAATGTTTGTGCTTACAACTTATAATCAATTTAATCTTCTACTAATGTACAAACTTTGCGTTTACCACGTCATTATAGTTACTTTTGGAGTCGGTGTCAGCCAAGGTAGGTAGGTAGGTAATGTACAGCAACAAATACGACACCGACTCCAAAAGTAACTATAATGACGTGGTAAACGCAAAGTTTAAATTAAATAACCTATTTGATGTCAATTGGAATATTCTATAAAAAAATATACAATGTACATTTATGATGACGCATTAACCGAATTTGTTTTGGAATTAAATTTAAGATATCGATCAAATCCCGCCATGACAGTTGTCAAATATCAAAATATTTTACGCGCGCTTTTTTGTGTCATCCTACCTTGTCTATGGTGAGGGTTGGTACATTTTTCCTTAATGGATTATTTTTTCTATAGTATAAATCAAAATAAATAATTGTAGAAAATGTTTCTTATTTAATATTTTTGGCTCTACATGGTAGGTAAGACCCGACACTCGAACCCTCTTCCCTATCCTTCGTGAATTTTAAGAATGTGAATTATTTGTAACCGTATTATCCATATACCATTGTGAATGATAGACCAGTACTTACAACGTAAAGATTAAAAAAATACCTAGGTTACAATATAATACAATATAATGTAGTAAAATACCTACTCGAGTTACATAATGCTATGCTAAAATATTTATAAAGATTTCTATAATGTAAGAAAACGTATGACACCTCAGTCCTCCCGTGACCATGGTTGCTGTAAAGTATCCGAAACGTCGGGCTTGTAAAAATCTTAATAAACCGCGATAAAATCCGTAAAAAAGTGTTTCATTATAATAAGAAAACTTAAAATTAAAAGAGATCTAGGGTACGACGATGGACAATTATATGCTATGGTAATAAAAACACAAAGAAATATAATTTAATAAATTTTATAATTATTCAACTAAAATTATAAGAATATACCTATTATAGCCAACCCTATCCTGCTCTACTTTCAAATCATATTTCGAACGCGCCGCCGTGTCTATGCTGGACGTTTATTTTTTTAATTCGTATCCCCGATAGGCAGCCAGTAGTTTATTTTTACAAGAATAATAGCATTGTTTGTGGACAAGATTGTCTATGTCTCGATCAATGTTTAGGAATTTGGGGGCAAGTGATGTTTTTGCGTGACGTGGCGTTTTGATGTCTATGGGCTCCACGTACGGATATCAGATCTATTTTGTCATGTACCTACATGCTTTTTTATCCCAACTTATGTAAGAAATATGAATGGTTTGTTTGTGTTTCTTTCGTGGTAGAACTATACAACGGAAATAAAAGATATTTTGTTAAAAAAAAATTATTCCCTCGGAAGAAGTAAAAGAAAAGTTTTATAGACACAATGTGTTTTCTGTTATAATAAACGCCTCTATGTTTTTATATAAAAAAATATGCAATTGAACCCTTATGTAACAGTAAATAAAGTATTATTTTTTTCATTTGATATCGCTATTGAAGAAAATTATAGATTATTTTTCTTATGTTGTGTAAGTGAAACCGTTTAAATTAAAATTGGAGGGAGGTGAACACCCTTGCATGGGTGGTCCCGGCCTTATCTTCAACGGACTCGCTCTGCTGTGGTCCTGTCAAACTGTATGTGACTTAGATATTACGATCCACCATATTAAGGTTTGCAAGTCACATTCGTTTCCATCAAAGGAACTCATAGCAAGGGTCGCCGTTGTCGGATACGACCAGGAGGACATCATCATCATCATCCACCAGACTCACGGAGGTATATTCTAAGTTCGCTTGCAAGTTGCAGCTTTTTTTTAATTCTAATTTTTAAGAGAATAAAAAAAAACTTCAACTTGAAAGCGAACTTAGCTAGATATTGCATTGTAATTTAAATAAAATATGGTATATACTATATATCTACCGGTGGGAGGGATGCGCTGTGCCGCGCTCCCGACTGCATGGCTACCACCACCTAGCTTGTTTCTCCGTCAAACAGCTTTGTTCTGTTTCGGAGAGAAGGGCAAGACAGGCAGTGTAATTACTGAAAGACTTAACATGTTCCTGGTAAACTAGGTAGAGTTCATGGGCGACGTCGACCACTTACCATCAGGTGGCACGTCTGCCAGTTTGTCTAAGTAACATAAAAATATATATTATATATTACTTTCGGATAGCGTTGTACTGGTTGTAAACATTATCAAGATCGGATCAGTCTCTGAATTTATCAATGACGAACAAGCAAATTCCTTTTTTTAATATTAGTAGTAGTTTAACATAGGATCGGGCGTCTTGACGTTCATTGAAAAAACGCCTCCATTAGTGAAACAGATATAATTTCCTTTTTATGTTTGTACCATATTGTGATGACAGAATAATCGCATGGAATTCAACAAAGAGATGATCTCTGAGTTAAAAAAAAACATCTTTTTAATCACATGACTCGTCATTATTGGATTATTATATCATAATTTTGCCTGTTGAGAAGTCTGATATTTTGCCAAAACGGCCATGACTGACAGCTGTCAGTGATATGCTGGTCCCACGTAAGAACTTGAACTTCACAACGCTAATCTCATGAGCAGAGTCTTCAGACTCTTTGACTTTGGGAATTGGGAATTCCTCTGGGAGTCCATTTATAAAAGAAGAAGAAGTCATGTATTGAATTTTTCACGTTATTTGGTTAACCAAACAGCAGAACCATATTATATATGAACATAAATAAAACTATGTATAAGCAAGTACATGTATACTACCTATAGGTGAGTGTGTAAATATAAATTTTACATAACTCTGAAAAGTGTCTACTTGTAGAGCTAAAATAGTTATATAGAAATAGATTTTCATATTGTTCGTATATAGGTACATACTTACCAACTAGCATATTATGCTTATTAAGTCGCTCTACTGCATCGGAATTTTATTAAGAAATAAGAACCAATGGATTTCAGTACCCTATCCATACCATACCCCATCCATACTCTGTACTAGAATATAAATGGGCCATAGAGTAAAAGAGCAAATCTATTACTAACATAAAAAGGAAATATAAAAAATGAGATAAATATCGATTTGTCATTACAATTTGTATTCATTACTAATGCAAAAGTTTCACTTTCTATCGATCAGCGTCGTAATCTTTTTTGGCGGACAAAAAAATGAAAACCAAAATGGCGACTACATTATAGTTTTGACTGATATGTACATAAAATGTGTAAATTAAGATATTTATTATGCTAATAGTTCTAATCCCCAAAACGGGTTCACAATAATGAAATTTCAATCAGGATTTTTGTTGAAAAACCACACGTTAAGCCACACTGTCATCCAAAGCCAAACTCAGAAATGTCAAAATCGAATAGGAATTTGACACGAGTGTCAAATGTTCTTTTTTAATTTTCGGCCAGGCTGTCAAATTAGACGCGTTCGATATTTAACACTTTGACACTGGCAGCTAATCCGGACAACAATTATTTTTGTTTTTTTATCTGTAGCGCTAAGAAATAATCCTTTTAAAATGTCTCCTCGGGTCGTAAATCGGTAATAGGAAACCTGGTACGTTATAAAAATACTGGCTGTTAACCGCGGCTTCGCCTACGTTAAATTCGATTTAAATAATAATAATAATAATAAATCATTTATTCTCAGGCACTATATGGCCCATAGATATATACCTTACACACTAACATACATATATTATATTACACAAGGGTTAGTATACAACCTTAAAATTATGTTAGTAAACTTCCTAGCGCTACGTCTTCGTGCGTTCCGGTGGTACTGTTCCGCGGAAGCGACGGAACACCATATCCTGAGGCCAGAAGTCTTCTCGTAAAACTTCCTGCAGGTAGTAGGTCGGTATTCGCACCACAAACGCCTTGAAATTGACGTTGCGGCGCGACTCCAGCTCCTGCACCCTCGGACAGTATTGAAACTTCCGGCGCACGTATTCCGCGATGTTCTCCGCCTTTGTGGTGTAATGAAGGCGGGAGATATACACCGGCGTATTCGGCTTGGCGGCACGCACGAGCAGATTGGGCTCCAGTGGGGCTTTGCCGCAGCGATTCTGGACGGTTCTGGATTTAAAGTCCTATTCGACATAATATTAAGACATTTTGAGCAAAGGGAAATAATAATAATAATAATAATAGACGGTTATAATAGTATATTCTTTACCGACACAAAAAGTATATTTGTATTTTTCCAAAAGTATACCACTTTCATGGAAATTCGCATAGTCGCTACGGTATTCGTTTAGTCTAACAAACAGACCTATGGACAATCTTATTTATAATAAACGTAGAAGTATGTTATGTTTATAGATAATTAAGTGTTTTATATCAGGTGCACCGTGCAAATGATGAGCTTATGATGAGCAGTTCAAAATTTAAAGTACTGGCGAATTCATTTGGGAGCCATGACCAAAGAAGAAAAAGAACTTTAAAGTAATAACTTCATTATTATGATTTTTTTGGCAAAACCAAAGGCTGAAGATGGCCAATGACCTAGTTCAAAGACGAGAACAGTCGAAGCTAGGCTTTTGTCCACGAAGGATACAGACGTTGTCTGATAATATGAATCGGATGTAACGAGCTCAGGGTACTGAAATTCGACAGTTCTAAAGTCTAAACCAACAAAACTACCCCTGAAAAGTAGGTATGGTACCTAGTTTAGTAGATTTAAATAACTACGATAATAACTTCATACAGCTATTACAGCATATATACAAGGTAATATATGTGTGAGCGAGACCTCTTTACCACAAAGACAATATTTCGATAAAAAAAGTAAAATTCGAATACGTCGTCGATTGAAAATAAACCTACCTGTTTTGGACCTGTCCATCAATATCAGACCACAAAGACTAATAAAAAGTTTAATAAGGTCTCCGAGGGGCATATCCCACGCAACGGGGACAACGGAAAATAATTGATAGAAAAAAATTATAATCCATATCCCTGGAGGATTACACGACAAACGCATCTCGATTCTCGACCACCGAGACGCTGCATGTTTAAAAAATATCGGCTGCATACCGAAAATTACACTCGTAAAAAATCAAATTCAAAAAAGCGTTCCATTTTACAATTTCGAATAAGCGTTCTATTTGACTAATTCAAAAAAGCGTTCTATTTGACAGATTCAAAAGGTGTGATTTGAGCAAGTGCAGCCACCTGTCTAGCGTGTGAATGATCTATATTTATCGTCGATCAATGATTTGGCGGAAATTACAATGACGCCATTTTCATTTTTGACACGGGTGGACTACGCAAACGAGATGGAATCAAACATTTTTGTGAAATATACGAGGCACCCAATTTACTTGCATTCACGTCACACGATTGAGGAAGATAAGGATTCTATTGTGCGAGTTAAATTTTGGGCAACACATTTTTGATACCTATTCACATTCAACCAAAAATAATAATAAAAATACTCATACAAAAATATTTAAAATATCCTATCCTATACATATCCTTTTTTTATCGTAGGGAAATCCTTATGGATGCAGCCAGGATCTTTGGATAGATCCTGACCCAATGTGGGACTCGCACCTGGGAGTGCCCTACCCAAACTAAAACCACTCCGAGCGCCTTCAGCCGCTTATTTAGGGTCTCGGATATGCAGGCAACAGACAGGAACACCTCAGCGACAGGCGGGCCGCGGCGAAGGCCAGAATACTACTCGTAAGAGGGGACTGCCAGACCACTACAAAGAAGTCCCCACGACGTCGTGCCATACTGGACCCAAGTTCCCATCCTCAACCCGACACGAGCACAGGGGTGTTACTGGAGGCGCATCCTACGCACCCCCATTCGTCGCCCGCGGCCTCCTTCTGGGACATTACTGCCTCGCAGAAGGAAACCATCGCCGACAATATACATTTTTTTAGGAATCTTGTAGATACCGTAATAGCGTTTTCAAACAAATAGGTACCTACTTCAGCTGTAAACCGACTTTTCAGACAACAGATCTTTTTTTATATTCGTATACTCCTTACTTATGTAGAAAGGAGTAAGGACTCGCTTTATTTCATCCACGACGTTGCTTGTTAGTTGTCATGTATATGTACCAGAACGAAGCCTTCTAATTACCTTAGGGCTAAGGCAAATAAACATTGAGAATACCCTTGACTTTTTTCTTTTTTTAATACCTCATTTTTAAAACCTCTGTAAACGTCCAATATGTTGCTTATCCTAAGCTCGATCTCGGTACTAGTAATTACACCACCTGTCTTTCTTAAGGCAGCAAAGCTGCTTCCATGTACATAGTCAGCGACATCCATGAACATGTGAATTCACCTGGGGGCAGGCACTATTGTAAGAGGCAGTGCCATGCTGCTTCGCAACCGAATTGGGCCGGCCGCAGCATGACCGGGATAGTACCACTCGCTCACATAACACCGGCGTCTAGTGACAGCTATGTTGTCGTGTTTCGTACGGTTTGTGAGTTTCTGGTGGTTCATTGGGGGGGGGATAGGGAAAAGGAGGGCAACGCATCTGCGTAACTTTTGGTTGTGCGGATGTCTATGGGCGTCGGTAGTCACCTTTAGGCTCCGACTGCTCGGTGGCCTCCAAAAAAAGGCACTGCCGCTCCCTGCAGTCATCCGAGCGATGACCGTCAGCGAGAGCGCATAGCAGGCGGTCCTCTCCTTCTGCGAGGTGGAGCGGGAGAGGGAGCCCACTTGCTCCTCTTCCTCGTCCAGGCACGCTTATGTGTTCTGGGCGTCTTAAGCAGAGTAGTACGTTCCCCCCTGCCTCTGGATAGAGGAGAGTACCTTCAGACACACTGTCCGCGTCGCCGCACCGGTGCAAACGACCCTGTTCCCGCACCGGGCCAGCACGAAGAGGAGAACACCGTCAGGTTTTAGTGGATAGAGCTGCGCCCCTCTTCCTATCTTTCAGGCACAGCGAGTCCCACATACCCGTCTGGGGAGTCCCCCCTCCCATTAACATACCATAGCATTTCTCAGCGGAAAAAAGGACTAACCCAAGAATCTCATTCATGTGTTGCTTATCCTGAGACGTAAGATGTTAAGGTTACACAAGTCGCTCATCTTTCCATACAAACGCAGAACAGTAATTACTACAATGTTTAACGCTGACCATCAAAAACTAAGGATAATATAAATTGATCTCGTCGTTATCTATGTCTGTATGTACCCAAAATCGTAAAAAAAACATACATTTAGAAAATACAAGCTTCTAAACTTTCGTATTTCAACACTTCTTTTAGCCCAACTTTGGGCGAAAATAAATAGTATACCGAGCACGAAAGCTCAAAAATAAAGCCCGTACAGATATACTTAGTTTAGTTATTCAAAATATAAAATAAATTTATTTTTAAAAGACACACATTAGTTTTTCTATAATAACTGTTTTGCTAAAAGGACATTTTCAGAATGAATCATTGTGCATTTCATTCTAGCACACATGTTCGCGCACTATGTCAGGTGAGATAGTAATCATTTTGTTAGAGTTCGCGCCGTCGACTAGTTCAACCTTCAGTCTCGGTGCCAATAATTACACTGCCTTTTTTTTTTCTTTTACGCCGGGAAATGCTCTGAGAGTCTCCCCAGGCGGGTATGTAGGACTCACTGCGACCGAAAGATGGTAAGTGGACGCAGCTCTACCCACTAAAACCCGGCGAGTGTCACCAGTGACGCCTTGGTGAGGTGCCCCGGATCTGTTAAGCTAACAGGGCAACTCGACGGCTAGTCAGTCCGGCAAGGGACCGACGCCACCTCCACAAAGGGGTTGTCCCGCACCACAGAACAACCTCTCCCAACGTCGGGACAGTACAATCGGGTGAGGTTCCCATCCTCCCACTTTCCCCCTGCTCTTTTGTCCCCTCTTCTTATAAGAGGGGTACAAAGAGCCCCCTCGGCTCAATTAGCTTCGCCCAAGGTGCTAGGATCACCCTAGGCTACTGAGCCCCACCGCCACGTTAAGGCCTGAATCATGGTAGGGAGTAATTGTCCTGTTCGACGCCTACCAGTACGTGATAAAATATTTAGAGGTCATCCCGGTCAGACCTTTATCCTCCAATGCAATAAATCTCTATTAAGAATAAGGCGTGTTTGCGTAAACTGCGAATGTAGTTTGTGGTTCCGTTTTGTTATAAGGTTATAGTTTTAGGGAATACAATCTTGATGGTATTTGTTTGTCACAAGGAGGGGAGTGCAGGGGGTGTTCCGTGGTGCGAGACAACCCCTCTGTGGAGGTGGCGTCGGTGCCTTGAGTGACTAACTAGCCGTCGAGGTGCCTTGTTTGCTCAACAGATCCGGGGCACATCACCAAAGGCGGCATTGTCGGCACTTGCCGGGTTTTAGTGGTTAGAGCTGTGTCCACCTTATCACCTTTCGGGCGGCGCGAGTGCCACATACCCGCCTGGGGAGACCCACTAATCCCGCGGGATGCCTCAGAGCATTTTCCGCCGTAAAAGAAGAAAAAAAAGGTTTTATGACAGTAATTATAGTTGCTAAAAAATTGAAGATCGAACTCGTATCGACGGGGTTAAATAGGGAATGGAAAGTATCAAATTTAGATAGACATAAACAGTTTTTTTTATAAATACAAAAGAAGATATTTTAGGAAGAAAGAACGCCCACTCGGTAATACCTTCGTTTTGTTCACGTTTTTCTCCAAGAATATAGAAGTTAAGTAAAACCTAAAACGAATATCAAAGAAACCCTTTTCCAATTTTGACAATCAACAATACTTTTTTTGTTCTAATTAAACACTATCATCATCGCTTCCATTTTTAAGTTTTGACAACCATCGTCCATCTCTAAGAACGTGGGAATCTTGTCTATGCTCGGACGTTCCATTTTTATAATTTGGCGCGCAACAATGCAACGGAACTGCGTTTGTCATCTTTTTTGTGTATGCACAGGTGTTTTTGTCAAACATATTTGTTTGTACATTTACAATTTGGACATAATATTTCTTAATTTACTCTTCACGGTCGGTGACGTATTTTTTGTGTACCTACGTTGTAAGGTTAGTTTGTTTATTTACGGTATTGCCATCAACGAAGTCTTTTTAATTATGTTCTCTGCTTAACCTAGGTCCTTACTAGTACATTGGTCGTAATTGTGACCTAGGAATATCTAACACAGTTGTCTGAATAGTATTATATATCTGTTTAGTATTAGGTAAATTAGTAGAAACGATCATAAAGACACAGATTTTAAACCAACACCCAATCCTTGTATATATCCTATTTCATAACTTTTATTCCATACTTAACTCTTTTACTTAATCCTTTACAATTAAAAGAGAGGCGCTCTAACTAAGTATAAAAATACTAGAAGGTTTAAAAAACAGGGCGGCCTATTTTCAGCAGTGCAGGATGATGATAATGATGATGAAAAACAAAGGCTTCCAGACCGTCTGACTATTGGCATACTAACATGTTTTTCGTTACTACTCTGTTGGGTCGTTTATAAAATTAACTCGTATTCAACAACACATGATACTTGGCTAATGATTATAAAGTAGAGGCTTCTTATAAAAACTTATAAAAGCGTTACTTTAAAAGTACGTTTCTTATTTATATTTATTTTACCCAATAAACGTATTAATGAAATACAAATAGATAGCCTCACGTTACATACAAAAAAGAATTACAAGACACGAGTATGAACGTTAAATCCTTGGTCATATTACATTTAAAAAAGTAGCTATCACAAGCGAGAGTTCTAATTTTAAAATCCACGCCGCGTTGGCGGTGAAATAACCATAAACAATATTTTTTTTCTTTTTTTCTCTCCGCCTGAGGCTGTCCCGCCTTTGTCCCAGTATCCTGCCCTTTTTAAGGTAGAAATTTATTATGTATACTTTTAGTCGTGACCAGTAGCCGTTTTTAATTGTGAATTATGGGGGTTAGATTTTTTTATTCGTTTCCCGGGCCGGAAGGTCACTTTTGTGTTTTTATAGATTTGGATTATATATAATTTATTTGAGAATCTGTAATTCTATTAGGCATGGCCGTATTTAGGAATTAATCAAATGGAACATTTTATTAGTGAAATAATAAAACGGATACGTTTCCTTTTACGTTATGATGAGATTTTACTTATTTACCTGCTATTAAATATATGTAATTATGTGTTGGCGTTCATTGAGGGAGGCCTATGTTCAGCAGTGGACGGATACAGGCTGATGATGATGATGATGATATAATTATGTTCATAGGTACTTTAGTATTGTTACGAATATATATAATTTAAAATTTCCTGCTTACACAGGAGGAAATTTTAATTATAAAATCTTGTTTATAATAAATAATCGACGGCCGGCTGATCGAGTGGTCAGGCTGCTGGACACTTTACGTAGCGGTCGCGGGTTCGAATCCCGCCAAGTGTTAATTTGTATGATGCATGATGTCTGTACCGGATCATGGACGTGTTTAAATGTATTTATATAAATTTCTTAAATTTGTTTCCGTTCTTTTCTGTAACACAAGTTCTTACGAACTTACCACGGGGCCAGGTTAACGTGATGTAATTGTTGAATAATATTTATTTATTTATCTAGCTTATTTATAATACGTGTAGGCTACAAATCTTTTATTTATTGTTTTCATATATTCTATTGTGAATTCTAACGGACACGTCGTATCTAATTATTATTTAAATTTAATTAAGCAATCATTAATTCACGTTAAATAGGTAGCATGTAAGAAGATAAAACGGGCTACCAATACAGTAGTATCATGCTTCGGATTACAAGCACCCCGCTGACCTTAACAAACAACAAAGGAATTTTCGAATTCGAATCATAGACAAATTTTTTTCTACCTCAAGGGTTACAGTCTATACATCCCAATTAAACAGTATTTTATGAACACCTGGTAAGGATTAAAAAAGCGAAAGACGCTAAGGATTCCCGACAAAAATTATAATTTGCAATGGAGCGTGTTACTTAATCCATCCTTTTTTATTGCAAAAAGTATATTTTAAGCGAATGGCTTTATGTTGAGATGCCTTTGCCGTATTTTGTGAATTTATAGCTTGTCAGTTATAAATATGTTTGTAAAGCTGTGATGGCGTTCGTTGTAAGGTGACGTTGCTACAGAGGCGCGAAAATGGATATTTTTGTTAGCAAACAAGAAGTCTTAATTTAATCAAAAAAACTTCATAAGAATTTGCTTTTTTGTAAATCGCAAGTTAAGAAACCATTTGTTTCTGTCCTTTCGACATTATCATTTTATAGTGTTTCTAGTTCATTTTAAATGTTAATTGATGACAACTGGGCAGTTTCGCCCGTGAATATATACCTACGAGTCCAACTGCGACCAACCCGGGCAATATCAGCAGGGCCGTCTTTCCCACTGGGCACTCTGGGCACGTGCCCAGGGCCCCACGATCCATAGCGCCCCATTTAATTTCTATCAGAATATGATTGAGTGATATTACAAAAATGATTGCTGATTAGAATACCTAGTACCTTATTACTTGGTTTATTCTTCTCTAATCCAAAAATCAGGCTCACAATCAATCTTAAAATTGTTATTTTCGTCGGGGCATTATCCTACTGCCCAGGGCCTCCAACGGGTTAAAGAGGCATAGGCAATATGTGTAGCCTATCCCGAGACGACTCAAGTCTCAGTGCCATTTATGCACTGCCTGTCCTGCCCTTTTCGAAACAGCAAAGCTGTTTGACGGTTTAAATAAACAAGATGGTTATACTCATGCAGACGGGCACGCGGCACGGAGCATCACTCGCGGCTCTCACCGGTAAATTGTTGTAACACGATGGCTACTTTCGTTTACATATTGTTGTACATGTTAGCATATTTAACTATTCAAGCTGTTCAAAGACCCCAACCCAGGCTAAAGCTTGGCATGTGCTAATGTATGTAAATATGAGATGCTTCATGCTATTCTATGGATTTGTGTTCTTCTGTAGAAAGACTACCAACATATAAGCGGGGTGGAATAGGAAGAGTCCTAGAGACTAGGTAACACTCGAATAGTTCCCGGGGAGAATTAGCAGAGAGCTACTATAACTACGTCCTACTAAAACATAATATGGTTGAATCATCCTGACACATGGAAAGTCAGTCAATGATAGTCTTGTTAAAGGGCAACCATTTCCTAATTTGTCCCTAAAATGGCCAACAGTTACTCTTATTTCATCATTATTATTATTATCAACTTTGTACCATCCACTGCTGGATCCAGGCCATATCATCTATGTAAAAAATATATTTAAAAGGCCGGCAAAGAACCTGCTAATGATGAAGCGGGTGTATATGGATGTCACTTATCTCTCTCTTTCTCTTCTATATAAAAAAATATATTTTGGGAGTACGAAAACCTAAGAATACATCTCGCTATCGTATTTCGTTTGATGTGTTCTCATCTGATATGAAATATATTATGAATATTTAATACAAATGAAACAGCTATTGTTTTCTTTATAAAGGGTACCACAGACAAAACATTCGATTATAGAGTGCATGTCCATAGACAATCGGGTGGCGTGGCGCGCGCGTGGCGGGAAGTGGCGCGCAAATTGAGTGCTCCAATTACGGTGTCCGATTCCATTGTCTATGGCGTGTTCTAATTATAAATTGAGAATTACAAATATTAAATTAGGAACATTTTTAAAACACTGAGTTATATCACTCAGTGTTTTAAAAATGTTCCTAATTTAATATTTGTAATTCTCAATTTATAAAACTCAGTGTTTTAAAAATGTTCCTAATTTAATATTTGTAATTCTCAATTTATAATTAGAATTAGGCTTCATGATTTCTGTATGATGATTATTAAGCTTTGATATTTACAAAATTTGTATTTTATAGCGTCTACTGTGAATGTCAATGTCGAATGAAATTCTTGTGTTTGTATGAGCAATTAAAAAAAAATAGTTACCCCTAGGTTTTGCCTTGTTCCGTCGACTTTATTTTATTTTTATTTCTTTGGCAAACTTCAATTAGTTTTTAACAATATAAGATAGAATAAAATATAAAGGCCAATTACAAGTTTTCACTAGTAAAATGTTCATGCAATACAACTATTTAGAATTTTAGTTACTATTTATCCATCATCATCAGTTTTTTTATTATTATTTGTATCTTATTTTTTGACAATAGTACGTACTTAGTTTGTATTAAGCATATTACGAGTTCTCTTCAAAAATGCTTTTATTTATTTATTTTATTTATTCTTTATGTACATAAAAATTAAAAAAGATATTATAACTTATATAATAGAGACGTATGATACATGGGTGTGCTTATCTCTTTAAGAGATCTCTACCAGCAAACCATAGAGAGTGCGTGAAGAGAAGCCTAGTTTCTCTGAAAAGCTCTGCTTTTTACACCTAATAGTATAAGTAAGAATATATTTTTTTAATGACGCCAAACGTGACCCTGTTCTCCAATCTAGTGCAGGTACTCTATTTAAAATTTCATATTCCAAAAAAATGGATAATGATCATAATGGTAAAATTATATTGCTACAAATAGAATTAAAATTAAGAACAAAACATTTAAATATCGAACACGCTGTATTTCCACTTGCAATCTCCCGCTTGCTTATTTGCAGTGGGCACGTGACCCAAAATGGCGTCGTTCGAAAATCGAATAAATCAAGAGGATTGGCGGCTAATCGCTGGCCTCAGGCGGAAACGTTCGGAAACGCGCTTGTCTTCGAGCGTAAACAAATACGGGGTAATTGATAGTTAATACTTAATATTCAATTGCCACCCTTCTATTATTTTGCACTGAAATGTACGGAAAGTGGATTTTACAGATACAAAAATTTATTTATAAAACTACTTACTGTACGGGTACACATAACAACAATCATGCAATGCGTCATCGAATTAAAACATAACTTTACAAAAATAATCAAGTGCAGTAAGCTGTCTATGATTTTTTTTTAAAGCATAAGAAGGCAAACGAGCAGACGAAGGTTTAGACTACTGATTTCACACACATCTGCACAACCAGAGATTATGCAGATGTGTTGCCCTCCTTTTCCCTATCCCCCAATGGGCCACCGCAAACTCACAAACCGCACGAAACGCGACAGCATAGCTGTCACTTGACGCCGGTGCTATGTGAGTGAAAGGTCACCACCTCAATCGTGCCAGCTCAAGTCGGCTGCATAGCAGCATGGCACTACCTCTTATATGGTGACTTGTCTATACTTAAATGTCTTAATATCTCGAAAAATCGCTGAAATTAAAGTAGAAAAGGTAAACTAGCAATCTACAAGCTCACTTAAGGGTAAAATAACCTAATAACTCGCTTGACATATCTATCCAACAAAAACATAACATATTATGATAAAGCCTTGCACTTATTAATAGCAAATCAGTTCATAAAAGATCTCATGTAGACAAAACCGCGGCCTTAATGTACGCACAAAGTTCGTATTTCGCTTACACCAACAAATTTCTATAAAAGAGACGGCAAATTGAAAAGTCGAGTCCCTTAATCGAATATTCCATTCGCTCAATGGCAGCCCACATCAAAGTAATTCGATAAATCGTTCTGAAATTATCGAACAAGCAGAATTGGCACCTCCCTACACGAAAACCTCGTTTAATAATTTGTATTAAAGTAATGCTGGCAACTTGGAAATTCGTTTTTTTTTTTAATAGAATTCCATAATGAATCGGTTAGAGTAATTCTGGCCACTTTCTTTTAAATTCTTTTATAAGTTTGATTCAATGGTTTTTATACATGTTTTCTTTGGAATGGATTTTTACAGAAAGTTTTTTGACTTATTATGGCTTACAGGAGTTATTATGGTAAAATAGGTACTAACTTTAAAACTACTCTAAGTAGTAAGTACTAAGTACTACTGTAAATTTTAATACCAGCTAGTAATGAGAAAATAAGACCCAAGATATTTGATTTGTTCTAGGCCTAACCTAGGTAATCTAAAAAACCTAAAAACTAATCTAAAAAAATATACTTTTTATTATTTTTTATATATTGGTCTTACAGTTTTTAAAAGGTTAAATTTCGGTAAAAGCGGAGAATACGACTATTAAACTATTTAACCCTTTACCATATTTTGTACTCCCTAAAAGTAGGGTACCTATACACGTTAACAAAGCAAAGTCGTGAATGATGATCAACAATTCAACAAAAAAGTGGATTCACAGATAGACCATAGACACGTAATTACAGAAACCAATGTGACGTCATTTCCGCTTCTACAATTCAACCAGATGCGAGTTGCAAGTGGAAATCTGTCGAAACATTACTTCACCATTACCCTCCTATCAAATTTCCCTCAACTCAGATGTATAAAGAAAATGAATAAATCCCTACCATAGACAATAGCGGTATTAGGCATAGACTAGGGGGCTACGCGTCAACTCTATTATTTATGGATTCTTTAACATGTAAGGACCATTGTATGAGGGTGTACATTTGGGTTGGGTTTACGAGGGGATACAGGTTCAATCTTAATACGTAATAATTGAAAATGTAACATGATATTGGGCCCTTGGGATTTTTGTTTTATTTTGGTAAAAAAGATACGTTTTGTCTATTAATGGACTGATACATTGTGCTTTGCGGTTAAGGAATATATTTTTAAAGTTAGGTAAAATAGATGACCAAATAGACGAGCTACGAAGTGGTCAACGTCGCCCATAAGCACGAATGAGTTTACTCGGAACTGATTTTTATTGTGCCTCGGCAACTCATTCGTATGTAACCTTCCTTGAAACGAATATATTATTATGTATTAATGTCACTCGCTTATCACTACTTGACTTTCTTTTAGTAACAGAAAACAAGTAAGCAAGGGAAATAAGCAGGTTGATGGTACTTATGCAACAACCAAGGTAGAATTTTTAGGTTACGGGGTTCTAAACTAACTTGTTTGGTAGTGTTTGAGAATTGACTTATTATAGGCCATCTCAACATGTCTTATCTAGGGCAAGCCTAAATATGTCTACTTTATAGCTCACTCTCTTATTTAAAGAGCAAATATAGCTTACAATATAGTTATCCGGTTTGAAGGACCATTTTGGCTATCAAAGGCTTTTATGATAGAAGGTAATATAAGCACATAATAGAATAATATAAAAAGGAAGTTAAGATCAAAAAGCCCGATGTAAATTCGTCCATAATGCAATTTTTGTTAAACCTAGCGCCAAATCGAATGGAACGCTCAAGTGAACTCAACGAGAGTCCTTTAACAATTTGCGAAACTCAATTCAACTGTCTTTGCCGTTAAAAAAGTTATAATGCCCCAAATAGGGGATTTACCTTTCAACACGGTTTGAATTCGAAACGTTTTTTTTTATTATTTTCGAACACTGGATACGTTCGATTTAAGTTATATTCGCGCTTACCACTGCATAACAGAAAAATATAAATAAGCAATTTATTTTTCTTAAAATCTATCAAAATCTCGACCGAAAGTTTTAGCGGGATCCACGACCTCTTTGTGTATAGTCAAATGTAGGCACATTTGACTATACTAGATATCAAATAAAAAAGTATCTAATAGCAATACAAAAAAGTGTAACGATAAAATATTTCCAAAACGAGATTCTTAACAGACAAAAAGGCGGGAGTGCACTTTAGAATTTTTAATAAAGCCACAACATTTGTTTGTAGTGAACCCGAAGTGGCCGCCTGCTGGCGGGGTTATTAAATACGCCATGATACGTTTGCACTTCGCGCCCATTCTGTAATGACACTTGGGGTTTGACAAGTAGTTTTCTGGTGGCGCTTTTTGGGCAAAGGACAAATGCTGTGCTGCCTATGAATTTTTAAAAGTTTTATTACATTTTTTCATTAGATCCTGTCCCCTTTAATAAAAATGAGGACTATATTTACCTATCTGTCCACTGCTGGGTATGGGTTTAATAAAAACCAAGAAGAATTTTTCTTTATATATTATATTATGCAACATTAGGTTCACCGCTGCAGAGTTTATAAGATACTTGCTGTTGCCCGCAGCTTCGCCCGCGTTAACTTAGATGTACAGCCGTACACGGATTGATGATGATTATTTATCTATTTTTGTAAATAGCTTTTACATTACCGCTTTAAGATTGCCAATTTTTAAAGTAGTAAAAAAATAGGTAGTATGTTATATTTAACATAATATAGACATATTATGCCATCGCGGACTTTTTTTCAGTAGGCATGTTTAGGATACACAATTCTACCATATTACATTGATACAATAATAATTATTATCCTAACTTTCACATCACGGAGCGCCCGGCTCGCGCGGCTCGGTCGAAATCACGGTGTGGCATTATTTTGATTTTGCTATATCTTCTAAGATATGCATTTCATTTGCAAGGTGTAAACGGGAAAAACATACTTCATGAAATGCTCAAGCTAACTAACATATTTAAAATGATAAGGATTAATACCACATTCGTGTAAATAGCTTTCCAACTACCGTTTTATATTTGCCCATTTTTTAAGTATTAAAATGGATATAGTATGTTATCGTTAAGAGATACACATATGCCATCACGGACTTTTTTGTAGATCTTTCTAAGGTGTACAATAATGTAGTACATAATTTTGATCTATCTGTTAGTGTTCATCCAGCGTTTGCAATGTAAGTGCAAAAAATGTGTTTATTTACGACATCACATTAGAAACCTCAAAAATAACAGTATTTCTCCACTATTTAATGGATGTTATTATACATATAAACCTTCCTCTTGAATCACTCTATCTATTAAAAAAACCGCATCAAAATCCGTTGCGTAGTTTTAAAGATTTAAGCATACAAAGGGACATAGGGACAGAGAAAGCGACTTTGTTTTATACTATGTAGTGATAGTGATGATTGATAAGAGTTCTTCATTGATTACTGAATAACACAAAACTATTATTTTTCTTTACACTTTTCAACTTTAATATAGATACTTAGTTTCTTAAAAAAATAAGCAAACCTCGAGGCCTATTAAATGTAATGACGTAATTCATGACTCGCTAAGTGACCAAAAGAAGCCATGATTGTGTCAGCCAAGGTGACATGTGTTTTTCTTCAGTTGTTTAGTTTTTTAGTGAGGACTTGGAATGCCAGCCAAAGGCCCAATCCGAAACCGAAGGCAAATGATCAGCTTTCTAGACATGCATTAAAAGAAACCTTTATCGAGGAGATACGGCAGAAAGTTCTGAGTTGTACTGGACTGGAACTCGGGGTGTGGATATTCACATCAGCAGCTTAACTAATAAGAAATGAGTGGTACTGAAAAGATTGGTTAGCTGCTTTTTGTACACCTCTTATTAGAAGAGGGGATAAAAGAGTAGGAGGAGGACAAGGGGCGAGGATGGGAACATCACCCCGTTGTACTGTCTTGAGGTTGTTCTGTGGTGCGGGACAACAGCTTTGTGAAGGTGGCGTTGGTCCCTTGAGGGACTGACTAGCCGTCGAGGTGCCCATTGGTAGCATTCGCCGGGTTTTAGTGGGTAGAGCTGCGTCCACCTTACCATCTTTCGGGCGCAGCGAGTCTTACACACCCACTTGGGGTGTCCAAAATCCCCCGCGGGATGCCTCAGAGCATTTCCCGGCGTAAAAGAAAAAAAAAACTATTCTTTACGTGGTAGTAGCATAAAAGACTTCAGTCTGACTCAGAGGGGTCATATAAATACTATTTTAGACGATTTCGAATTTAAACGTTATTAAGAACCATTAAACTATATCACTAACGTAGTACCTAATTGCAACTCACTGTTAAGAACAAGCCTGCTAAAACTGCTGTCTCTCAAACTTATAACAGCGAATTGCCCGAGCAATAACTTAGAAAATGTATAAAATAGAATCTCAGTAAATTTACTTTTCAGATAAAACAACTTTTATGAAAGAACTGGCCGGCGATAAAAAAATTCAAATTAACCGAACGCTTCTACCTTTCCCTTTTCAAATATCGAATAGAATTTTTCAATTAAAACTTTCTATATAATATGGCGTCTATTTTGAATGTGTACCTAACATTTAATATATTTTATGTTTGTATTGCACCTTAAATTTGTATAGGTACGGTCTACATCTACACTCAGAAAATAATGTTGAAGTCTGAAGAGTTTGTTTGTTTGTTTTGACGTGCTAATCTTAGGAACAAGTTATATTTTTTATAGTCCGAATCTCAAGAAACAATTTTTTATGAAGTTTGTTCTTAGTAGAGCTACTTCCTCTGGTTATTGTAATGAATATTTTTACATTCCCGGTATTTGATACTATTACAACGACCATATTCACAGAAGAACTGAAGTTTCAGACATCCTAATATTTAAAAAGGCATCACAATAAAACTGGTTGCTAATACTAATAAATTCCCGCCAACTTTTAAACACCGAACACACTTAATTGAATTTTTTTATGTTTGAATATGGCGTCTAACGTTATTTTGCGTAAGATATATTTACGTTTATGTTTGTATGTGTGTTTGTATGTGTATGTAGTATATAGGGGACAGTGAGAGTGGCGGTCTACGCTGTTGTAATATGTATCGAGAGGCTTATTCTACAACTCTCCATTCGTTTTGGATAATGTTTGTTTGTGAATGTCTATTGAACATATTATGTTTAGCTGTTATTTGCATGATGTGATTATATTTCTTTGCCTTTCATAAAAAAATTATAGTTTTTGCGTGACCAAACATAATTTAGCATTTAAAACAGCTAGAAAGGATAGCCGATGGGCCAGTAAGTTTATGGAATCTGGGAAGACGATTGGTTGCTTCATCAAGATCGATTCATTTTCATAATATATTAGGTATATACAACCAGGCCGAGATTGTCAAGGTTGGATTTAAGTTGGCCTGATGTCGATGATGATTATATGAAAGGAAAGCTAAGTTACGTAAACTTTTTGTATATATAACTGTTTGTATTTTCTTAACAGATGTACATATTATGTATTCATAAAACACCTAGCAATAGGCGGAAACTTTGTTAACGCGACTTTATTTTACAGATCTATAAGGTCTGATAATGATTCTTTTAATATCTATGTCACTTGATAATGAAGTATTCTAGTAAACGATTTCTGTAATTTGGATGAGCAGTTTCGCAGGTCTCCTAAATGTAGGAGAGGAGAGGTAAGTTGGATTGCCAACTTTACATTCCCTCTTTTAACACAAACACTACTTACTTCTAATTCGTGTAAATTAATGTAAGTATCATTATTAATTAATCCATCTGTTCTTTTCTAATGTTGACGCGAATTTCACTCATTACAATGAAACAAATTTTATGGAATTTTAATCGCGGTTCGTTTAAACCAGGCCGATTTTCGAGTTACTAAAACCAAGAAGAATTATTAATCTGACAGCAATCTTAATGCAAGGTAAAGCTTTATATTATGGCCATTCAACGTCCTTACCGTCATATTTTTTTGTAATATAACAACATTTCATGAGACTAAATTCATTAAAAAAAATATTAATTCAAAATGTAGTAGAATATACCAGCGCGCGTAGCAGCCGGCCGGGGGACGAAGCGAAGAGTGCGAGCGGTAGATAAGCGGCTTAACTCCGCATCCGAGCGAGACAACGCTTCCCACAACGCACACACGACAGACGGAGACAACCATACATCTGTGTCCACACCTGCAACCATTGCTGCGTATCACAAGCGACGTGACCTCATGGCAGAACGTCTTAAGCGCGCGCTTTTTTTATACAATTCCAACCGTGCGCCTAAGGATGAGGTCTGATTTCGGGATGGCTGTATCGAGCTGTTACACAAACAGTGTTGCCATGTTGAAATAAAAATACATTTTCCAGGAATATCTACAGCGCAAGTGAAGTTTGCTCAGCTATAGTTATGTACGGCACAATTTACCCTGATCTAAGCAGCTAATTTAAAGAGACCTCCGGTAAGATTTCTTTTATAAAATATCTTATTTCTTTGTTAAAGTGTGTTAGTATTTTATAACATTCATCCTCAATTTACGTATCTCTAATGTTTACGAAAATTTCTCATAATTAAACAATGATTTATGGATTTTATCGAGAACTAGCTGTTGCCCGCAGCTTCGCCCGCGTTAATTTAGATTTACAGCCGTATACGGATTGATGATGATTATTTTTATAGCCTAAGTTACTCCTTCAAACATCAGCTATCTGCCAGTGAAAGTCCCGTCAAAATCGGCCCAACCTTTTCCGAGATTAGCCGGAACAAACAGACAGACAGAAATTGTAAAAAATGCTATTTTGGTATATGTACCGTGTATCACTGGTAGATAACTGATGATATAAGGAGTAACTTAGGCTACAGAAATAATCACCATCAATCCGGGTACGGCTGTCAATGTAATTTTTAGTGAAATCAATACTGTTGATTGTACGCTGGTGCAGTGGTTAGGCGACTATACAAAAAGATGTTAAAGTTGTAATTCAGAAGCAGACAATTTGTATGATGCATCCTACTTCCTAGTAAAACAAAACGCCCCATCATGGTTCAGGCCTTGTCGTGGCGGTGGGGCTCAGTAGCTAATTGGGCCGAGGGGGCTCTTTGTACCCCTCTTATAAGAAGAGGGGACAGAAGAGCAGGGGGCAAGGGGTGAGGATGGTAACCTCACCCCATTGTATTGTCCCGACGTTGGGAGGGGTTGTTCTGTGGTGCGGGACAACCCCTCTGTGGAGGTGGCGTCGGTCTCTTGCGGGACTGACTAGCCGTCGAGGTGCCCTGTTTGTTTACTAGATCCGGGGCACCTCACCAAAGGCGGCATTGGTGGCACTCGCCGGGTTTTAGTGGGTATAGCTGCGTCCACTTACCAGCTGTCGGGCGCAACGAGTCCCTCATACCCGCGTGGGGAGACCCACTCCCAGGCGGGATGCCTCAGAGCATTTCCCGGCGTTAAAGAAAAAAAAAAAAAAGTATCCGCAAAACGCAATACAAGTTTCTACACAACTACTGAACTAGTGATGAGATTACCTTTCAACATGGAACAAATTATAATAGACGAAATAGTAGGTACCTAGGTACCTTTTTCTTCTTTAACGCCGGGAAATGCTCTGAGACATCCCGCGAGGGAGTGGGTCTCCCAGGCCGGTATGTGAGGCTCGCTGCGCCCGAAAAATAGTAAGGTGGACGTAGCCCGGCGAGTGAGGCCTTTGGTGAGGTGCGCCGAATCTGTTGAGCAAACAGGGCACCTCAACGGCTAGTCAGACAAACCCTCCACAGAGGGGTTGTCCCGCACCCTCCCAACGTTGGGACAGTACAATGGGGTGAAGTTCCCATCCTCGCCCCTAGTCCACCTGCTCTTAGGTATGTCTCCTCCTCTTATAAGAGGGGTACAAAGAGTAGCTCTCTCGGCTCAATTTGCTTCGCCCAAGGTGCTGTTCACCTAAAGCTACTGAGCCCCACCGCCACGACAAGGCTTGAACCATGGTCGGGAGACAGAGCAGTACCTATGTACTAACTGCTCGAGCTAGTTAGTTAAGGTAAGTTTAGGTAAGTAATATTACATGTACTGAAATCGGAGATCTTTGTGTAAGTTATCTATGCCCTTAAGTTTTTCGCAGCGGGATTTGCAATAAAAGGGTAAGACAGTGGAACTACATTCATCGATATCTCTCATGATATGGAAGGTTCCACTTCCCCCCATCGAGCAGATAACTGAAATAGAGCGGTAATATTATTTTTTGTATGAAAACAAATTACGACCAATTTGTGCGAGGACGGGAACCTCACCCCATTGTACTGTCCCGACGTTGGGAGGGGTTGTTCTTTGGTGCGGGAGGTCTCTGTGGAGGTGCCCTGTTTGCTCATTATCCGGGCCACCTCACCAAAGGCGGCATTGGTGGCACTCGCCGGGTTTTAGTGGGTAGAGCTGCGTCCACTTACCATCTTTCGGGCGCAGCGAGTCCCACATACCCGGGATGCCTCAGAGCATTTCCCGGCGTAAAAAAAAAAACTTTTTACTGTTAACTTGTTTATGTTCATGGGCGACGTTGACCACTCACAAGTGGCTCTGATCGTTTGCCTATCCATCTAACATAAAAGTCTGCATTAGATGGACCGCTGCAGAACTTTCTTCATTGGACATGGAACCAGTCCAGGGTTGGTCTCGCCAGCCTATCTCAACAAACTCGCTAGCAACTGGCAACACCAGTTTTTCGTTCATAGAAATAAATTTGGTCAGGACCTTTCGGGACACGATTTTAAAAACGGGACCCTATTAGATTCTAAGAATTCGCTTGTCTGTCACCAGGCTGTATCTCAAGAACCGCGATAGCGGTGAAATTATCATAAATGATGTACTTATTATATACAAAATAAAATAAATTATTTAAGGGGGGCTTCCTTCCACAAATGCGTTTTTTGTTAAAGTGTCTATACTTATATAATGTTCTATACTTATATAATGATACGGAACCCTTCGTGCGCCAGGCCGACTCGCACTTACCGGTTTTTGTTGGAACTTTCATAACTACTTATATTGATAAAACTGAGTTTGTTTGAGAGCGCTAGTCTCTGAAACTACTGTATTAGTGTTTTTGCATTTGATATTTCAATTGAGAATTATCAATACAGATAAATAAAATTGGAGTGTCTGTTTGTAATCTATACTAATATTATAAAGCTGAAGAGTTTGTTTGTTTGTTTGAACGCGCTAATCTCAGGTACTACTGGTCCGATTTGAAAAATTATTTCAGTGTTAGACAGCTTATTTATCGAGGAAGGCTATAGGCTATAAAACATCACGCTGTGACTTATAGGAGTTGAATAACGCGGGCGAAGCTGCAGGCAACAGCTAGTATTAAAATAAGTGGATTCTTGTTTAATAGTCTTTAATAGGTTAGAATGTAGATTCACAATACAGTCCACTAAAAAGGTTTGTCTAGGACGTCTGTCGACACATACCGATATAGATAGCAACATTATTATTTATTAGGTTATATATAGATATTATATTGTTAAAGAGGCTGACAAGACCTAATTTTCGCCCGTAAATCCGACTTTACAGGCAACCATTTTTTTAAGAAAAACTATTTGTTTTAGCACATAAAAAAATATATGTTAATATATTGATCATATTTCAAAGACCGTGGACGTACTCGATACATAATTGGACGAAATCGGCTTGATAGAAAATAATTGCAACTATTGGTCCTAAAATCATCATTAAACGGCTCTATCTCTTTATTTTTTTGACGCATAATAATAATAATAATATCTATGGACGCTTTCACACCACGTCAATCTAGTCTCGTGGTAAGTTCTCGAGGAACTTGTGTTACGGGTACCAGGGAACGGAAATATATTTAATACTTTTATACTATACATATATTTAAGATTTTTTTTTTATATAATACACATATTTAATACACATCCATGACCCAGGAACACAGAAAATATTTTTGTTCCCTGGCGGGATTCGAACCCGCAACCTCCGGGCTTGAGCGCCAACGCGCTTACCACTGAGCCACAGAGGTCGCCATGCATTGCATGGCTCTGCAATTAAAAATATGAAGTCACCATATTCATATCTAAACCGCGAACGAGTCATATTTCACAAATAATCCACACATTTTTTATTTTCATATTTATTCATTATTATCTTCTAAGACCCCAGGTATATAGTAATCTCGTTTATTTGCGTGCGAACTTCACTTGTATGAAACAACTTTATATTTTGTCAGTATTAAGATTCTTATACATCGAATACTTAGCGTTCATGGTCCGACCGGCGAGGACCGAGAAAAAGATTTAAGTGACTCCAACACGACTCTGGGGTGTCCTCTTCAGATATTCAGGGTCCGTTTGGGAGCTACATATTAGAAAGGACCTACTATTGGAAGCTCTAGAGCTTCTAGAGCTAGTATCGGGTGAACGATTTTACTCATTGACATTGGCCACGCTCACTTCTGCAAGTTGGTATGTCAACAAAAAAAATATTTACCTATTTCTTGTATCTTAATAAAGGAGGTGGGTTCATACTATCGAGCATATAACCGGAATAGAGCGGTGATGTTATGTATGAAAACTAATTGCACCAGAGTGCTACAACGCTGCGCCGGTTCTTCGCTCTGATTGGCCGGCTGATGACCATTGATGGATGATTGGCCGGTGGGACGTACATACAAATCACTGACCAGTTTCGTAATTTTATGGTTCACATTACTACTCTATCCGGTTATATGCTCGATGGTTGATATGAATCATTTTTCGCCCATAACACACTCGAAAAAAAAAATTCGATTTATGAATATTTTACTTGGCATAGTTAAAGATAATATTTTTTTGTTTTCTGTATTTAACCTAGTAAGTACCTAATAGAGTACCTAGTAAGTAGTAATAGAAAAAAATATTAAGAGGTAGTGCCATGCTGCATTGCAGCCGAATTGGCCGGGCTGAATTGGGTGGTGCCTCTCGCTCACATAACACCGGCGTCAAGTGACAGCTATGCTGTCGCGTTTCGTGCGATTTGTTAGTTTCCGGTGGCTCATTGGGGGGTTAGGGGAAAGGAGGATAACGCATCTGCATAACTTTTGATTGTACAGATATCTATGGGGGTCGGTAGTGACCATAAGGCTCCGAATGCTCAGTTGCCTCCTTATGACATAAAAAAACAATTTGTCAATAAAGAGTTTTTTGCCTTTTTCAAGTGTGTGGGCGAAAAATGGTTCTTATCAACCCACCTCCTTTTTTTTCCAAATTGTAATGAAAATACTTTTTACGAGTTTTATCGTGGTTTAGGTCAGGGGACTGTCGTGTCAGACGTGCAAATGTTACAAAGTTATTCAATGTATTTAAGATTCATCAAAATTGAAGTATCCGATTGTTATTTCAAATTAACTTTTTCCTCAATGCATATGAAAGTACTCACAAAAAAATATATTTTATTTTTCTCTGTCTGTTTGTTCCGCCTAATCTCTGAAACGGCTGGACCGATTTAGACGGGACTTTTACTGATAGCTGATGTTTTAAGGAGGAACTTAGGCTTCTTTGATTTAAAAAATAGGATTCCGCAAAAACAAAATTAAAACCAATGAAATGATGTGAATCTGAGATAACGCGGGCGTAGCTGCAGGCAGCAGGCAGGCAGGCAGTAATATAATAAGACGCCTCGATGCAGAAAGAACAAAACAGTAAGTTTCATGTCTCAAAAATGGAATTGTCTTGCTCGGTTGCCAGCCGTGCCAAGTTCCAATCTGATAGTAAATAAAAACTAACCTTTGTCAAAAACTATATCTTGGCTAAGTCTGTATAATCTATATCTACAAATAAATAAAATTGAGGTGTCTGTTCGTATTTTTAAATTAACAGCTTTTCACTAAATCTATATCAAAGTATGCTATTTATATCACAAAACAATTGCATTTTTTTGTGTCTGTTTGATCCGGATAATCTCTGAAACGACGAGACCGATTTTGGGCATGACGGGACTTTCACTGGCAGATAGATTATATAGTAAGGAGTAGGTAACTTAGGCTATAAATTAAAAATAATAGGCTGCAAGTTATCCCTGTACTCCCACGGGAATGGGAAGTACGCGGATGAAATCGCGGGGTGCTGCTAGTGTGAAATATCTGTGCGCCTTGGCAGTTTGACTCGAATGGCGCGACGGCAAACGGCATTATGCTACTATTTCTTTATTTCATTTTTATTCTTCTTTATTTTTCCTTAGATTTTTATTATACATGATTATTGTAAGATGCCATGCTGCTTTTGCAGCAGAATTGGGCCGACACGACGCGTGGTACGCGCTCACGTAACACCGGCGTCAAGTGACATCTGTGCTGTCGCGTGTTTTACGGTTTGTGAGTTTCCTGTGGCCCGTTGGGGGGATAGGGAAAAGGAGGGCAACGCATCTGTACAACTTTTGGTTGTGCGGATGTCTAGGGTAAAACCGGGATAGACCGGGATAGATGCCTCATATCCTAAAAACCCAACTTCCCGAACTCGTGAATAAAAATCAATCACATAAGCAGGAGCCCCAGTCACCACGTACCTAAGTTACCCACGGACAACCCACGAAAAGGAACGCATTTAGCTCGTGTGTGTAATTATATCCGCGGCGAAATTCACGAACACGTCAAAGATTTAAAGGTTATTATTTTGCGTTGTATAACTTTATAATTAGTAATAAATTTCGTGATATTTTTTATTACGTCAATATATTGGTCCATTGAGTCTGCGTCTAAGTGTAAATATATGCTATTTTGTTTATAATTTATTTTAAAAATACGTGGGCATCTATCCATATCACAAAGGATAGTTGCCCTGATTTTTCGAGGTATAGGTGCCCTTGGGACATCTATCCCTACAAACGTACATATACGCAGTAATGTATATTTTCAAAAGATTTTCAGTGCCTGTATGTATAGATGTAATTTGTATTTGGATTTATATATATTAATGATTCTAGTAGAACTGTGCCACAAACACAAATTAAAACTGAGTTACACAAGAAAAAAAGACTGGAATATGCAGATAATTAAGAAAGAAAAGACAAATAAAGAACAAGACAACATAAATATTTCTTTTGGTAAAGATGACGGTGACAACAAAGCTGATTTTTGTGATAAAGAAAATTATATTTATTGTATTTAAAACTATACCCAGACAGAACATCAATAAAAGACAAACTACTTGCAGATCAAGCAGCAAAGATTAAGACCACCTATTACTGTAAAATTAAATAAAGGAAAACTAAAGGCTTGCCCGTAAAGAAAACTAACAGAGAAACTAATGATAACAATTAAAAGATTAAAAGAAACACAATGTTTTTCATTATTATGACCCATGTTTTTTGGAGACAATTGCTGTTTTTTTGAGTAGTAATGTGAGCCATAACATTCTGAAACTGGTCAGTGATTGGTCACTGACGTAATAGCAATTCAACCAACGCGTGTTCTGTATGTACGTCCAATCATCCATCAATGGCCATCAGTCGTCTAATCAGAGCGCAGAACCGGGGCGGCGCAGCGTAACAGCACAAATTTGGCGGAATTTATTTTCATACAAAACACATAAAATTACCGCTCTATTTCGGTTATACGCTCGATGAGATCTACCTAGCATTTGGTTTGGGTTTTCGTTTACACGGTATAATGGGCATCTATCCTGCACTGCAGGCATCTATCCTTCTCGGTATTTTCATGGTGGGGCAACTATCCATATAGGAAGGCATCTATCCTCAAAAAACATGTCCCACGAAAAGCTAATTTCTGCAAAATCTGTATATGATATGTAAAAAGATAATAATTGTAAATCAAGATAAAGGATTGAACTAGCTATATTAATAAATATTATTCGTATAAAATTAATATTTTTAAAATTATGAGGCAAATTCAAAAAGTGGGGCATCTATCCCGGTTTTACCCTATGGGCGCCTTATGGCATAAAAAAACATGAAATGACATAATAGACATTTTACCTCAGTCGGGCGTCCCGAAACGTCCATTTTCTTTCCTCTAGCGGCTAGCCTATATACGACAATCCTACCTACGTCCTACGTCCACTGCTGAACATAGGTCTGTTAAATGAACGCCAAGACGATCTCTTGCCCCTTATCACGAGCCGGTTACTGCACGGAGATCGTCTTCCCATCCGTTTTATGGCCAAGCAACACTTCGTCTACCGAAACGGTTACTTACTCTGTTTACAATATCTTCAACAATCATGCTTTCACCCTGAAACAGCTTTGTTGTGTTTCGGAGAGACAGGCTTTTTTTTTCTTTAACGCCGAGAAATGCTCTGAGGCATCCCGCGGGGAGTGGGTCTCCCCACGCGAGTATGTGGGACTCGCTGCGCCCGACAGCTGGTAAATGGACGCAGCTCTACCCACTAAAACCCGGCGAGTGCCACCAATGCCGCCTTTGGTGAGGTGCCCCGGATCTAGAAACGAAACAGGGCACCTCGACGGCTAGTCAGTCCCGCAAGAGACCGAAGCCACCTCCACAGAGGGGTTGTCCCGCACCACAGAACAACCCCTCCCAACGTCGGGACAGTACAATGGGGTGAGGTTCCCATCCCTGCCCCTTGCCCCCTGCTCTTTTGTCCCCTCTTCTTATAAGAGTTCAAAGAACCCCCTCGGCCCAATTAGCTTCGCCCAAGGTACACCGCTCACCCTAGGTTACTGAGCCCCACCGCCACGACAAGGCTTGAACCATGGTGGAACGTGGGGCGGAGAGACAGGCTGTGCAACTGGCACCGCGACTTAATATCTTTCTTTCGAGATAGGCAATGAAAGAGTTGTGTAAGCTGTTAAAAACGTATGTCCATGTGCGACGATGACCAGGTAGTTCGCCTTTAGTTTGTTGTTTGCCTACCCAACTAATATAAAAGTGACTAGGCCCACCACTCGTTCCCACAACTGCTACTCCTGTATAGCCAGGCTCGACAGTGGTAACCACTAAATGACCCTTTGATACGATCTCAGGGAGCCCGAGGAATACGTTAAAACTGCCTTGCGACCCGCAACGAATTTAATCAGAAGAATTCAGGAGGAGTAGGAAAATTTCCAGTTTCCATATAAAAGTGACTATTACTAGTCGCGACAAGTCTATTCTAATCCCCGTCCTAAATACCGGTAACTGATAGTTCGCCGACAGAAGCCGCACATCGTCACCCGACGCCGTCATCCGACACCCTCGAGGGGCGAGTGATAGTCGAACGCTTTCGTTAAAACTTTTCGCTGAGTGTTGAAATCTTCGATTGTACGCTCGGGTCAATTTTGCGGGTTTATTCTTAATGGAGTGAATTCTTCATTTTGCACTTGCATCCACACGGACCGGTTACTGCACGGAGATCGTCTTCCCACCTGGTTAATAGCCGACCAACCAAATCAACCAATCCAAATTGAAACGAAAGAGAATGGACAAACACACATATTTTTCTAAACGAACGATTATGTTTTATCCATTCCAATACCAGTTTTTTCTTTTGATAGAGAGACCGTCTTTTTAAATTTGATAAATGAATTATTGAAGGTTATTTAGGAAAGTTTTTCCAATGGGGCGAGCAAAACTGCGTGAAAAAACTAAGATAAGAAATCTAATTTCAATGCGTACTTTTCATTAAAGTTGGATAGGCTAATGTGCCACATATTTTGTTCCGTAGTCATTTGCACATATTATCTACATTCTACACCATCCGGATCTTAAATATAAGGTTGTGTAATCTATATGTATTAATATTTCTTGAGCTAACACCGGTTGGTAAGTAATTGTGACCCTATGGTCTATAGGAACTCTAAGATGCGGAGAAGATGGAGAAGAAGAAGATGAAGAAGTGGTGGATGCATAATTTCTCGCGTTTGTAATGTTGCTGCATAGGTTATTACGTCATAAGGAGGCAATCGAGCAGTCGGAGCCTTAGAATAGAATAACATTTATTTTGGTAAAATATTACACTGTTACACACTTACCTTATGGTGTCTACCGACATAGACATCCACACAACCAAGTCATGTAGACGCTTAGCCCTCCTTTTTTATATAAGAGGGGGCAAACGGACAGTCGGTTCACCTGATGATAAGTGATAGCGACATCCACTGATACCCGCTACACCAGACGGTTAGCACCTGCTATTTACTACATACAAAAGACTACATACTACACAGAAAAGGGCATACTCCCATTTGAAAGGCCTTTTAAATGGGAGTATGCCCTTTTCTTGAAGGTCCCTAAGTCGTAACGGTTCGGAAATACCGTAGGTGGCAGCTAATTCCATATATTCGTCGTGCGAGGCAGAAAATGCCGTAAAAATAGAGTTGTTGTGGATTTACGAACAACTCCTTTTCCCTATCTCCTTAATGCGCCACCGGAAACTCATCAACCGCACGAAACGGCCCAGCATAGCTCTCACTTGACGCCGATGTTATGTGAGCGAGAGGTACCAACCACCCTTGTCGTGCCTGTCCAATTCGGCTGCAAAGCAGCTTTATATGTTATATTATGCTTTTTAGCTTATGGAATATATCCAGCTTTTTGCTTATATCTTTCGTTTTGCTTTCTAGTAGTGAATTTTATTTTAATGATGGGGATGTTTAAGTACCGTATACTGTTTTTTTATCTGTTCACTACAAACCTATTAAGTGGTTTGAACCTTTTTTTAGAAATGTTAGAAATTTATGAATAAAATAAAATTAATTTTAAATGCATATATTCGGATTTATTATTAATCAATTAATAATACAACTTAACTAAAAAAAATACACTGACTGATCATCAAACGGTACAATTCATATTCTAACTTAGCTATGTCGAAGCATAATACTATAAATTACAAATTTATTACAACGCCATCTACAATAAAAATTATGTTTCCATAAAATATATTTCATCTGAAGAATTTGGATTTGTATTTTGTTGGTCGTGAGTTTTTAATGAACGAGCTTGCATCCCATGCTATAAAAGAAGATATATTTTTCAATTGAAAATAATGATTAAGAAACGTTGATGACGTTAAAATGGTATTTATATGTAAAACACTAGTGATGAAGATAATATAAAGCATAGGCCATAGAACTGTGCCTTGTGGTATACCAAATTTTTCTATACGAAAATTATAATGAACTTTAAGTAGTTCATAATTATTGTTCATATAAGTGAATTAGAATGCGTAAAGATTTCTAGAGAATTCACGAGAATCGTCAATTAAAAACTCACTAGCGAAAATAGTTTTCTTGAAGGAAAATAAAACTTTTATCTTTAACTTAATAAGGATATTATGCCAGTGATAGCGAACGTTAATGGCGAATGCGTGATATCAAATTCATTGTTTAAATCAAATATATTATCTTATATACATTTTTCAGTCATTTGAACGGCTTTAGGAAACTAAAACTTCGCTATCACTTAGGGCGTACTGAGGCTTTCATAGTCAAAATGGCTGAATTACACCCCCTAGATTCTAGTAGGTACAGTATTAATTATAATAACTTATTTTATCCTAACTGTACAAATTAACTTTAAATCGATATATTTTACAGTCGTTTCTATTTCATAAATTAATGCTGGTTACCTCCATCGCTTGCATTTTAATCAACTAGGAATTTTCTAGAATTTATTCTCCATTAACTGTCAAACTATTGCAATTTCAGCCAAAGACAGAGTTCTGCCCATATTTACACCCAAACCTTAAAATACGTTTGATGGCAAAGCAACCAACAATACAATATTTTACTAATGCACACACATTTACAAATTCATTTAAAAAATAAACCTTAATACGTCTTATGTACAAATCAACCAACTCTTAATGTAAATAAGTGATATGATTCAAGGAATGTAAGAATAAAGCTAAGTTAGGCCAATAGACTAGCATCCAGGCTTGAGAAAAAAGTAGGCCCTTTTTCGTTGATTTTAAGCTTCGATTTCATTGTGTTTTAATCTTTTAAGCAGATAGGCTTTTAATCACAAAATAATTAATAATTTAAAGTATTGGTTGCCTGAATAACCAAAGTCGATTTTTGTAGACGTTTAAACATACATTGATAAACTTTCGTCCGAACATAATTGATATGTGATTACGCATCTAGCTGCATATATTGCAATAATAATTAAGATGAATTAGAAATATTATCAGATTGCAATTAAAACGTTACAGTACGCGCCAATAAACTGGTTCGGAGTAAAGTTAGTTTGGCAGATTTGATGCGCATTGCGATAGAAAAGCGACGCCACTCATAACTAAATTCAGACCGGTCCAGTCATATTGTTCGTATTGTAATATGTCCGTTTGAGTTTCAAATTTGGACTGAATTCATCTTAATTTTCATTGAAATATAAAATAAATGTGATACGAAATGAACAAAAATCGATCAATATGCAGTTTAACACACTATTTTCATGCAATGAAAACTTAGAGCCAATGAAAAGCCTAAGTATAAGAACGTCTAAGTTTTCATTGCACACTAGATAACCTAACGACTAGACTACACCATATTGATTCCGTACTTCTCAGGGGCGAAGTAGCTATTACCTGTATTGGAAAAGTTCGTTATCTGCGACGCTTGCAGCATGCTTAAGTGGGGTGGGTTTTGGGCCTGGTTCTCAGGGGATTCCTGGCCTGAGGTGAGGATGTTGTGGTGTGAAGGCCATGCGGCTGGGGGCGATGCGTTGCTGAAAGACACTTGGTTGTACAGTTGGTTGCCGTTGGCGGTTAGGTTGTGGGTGTGGCCGCCGTGTGACTGGTTCACCGATGATCCGTTGAAGTATTCCATCTGCAAAATAAGCATTGGTAAATACTATTGTTCTATCACATATAGCGATGATTTTCTAGTGGGCATGGACTCGGCCTCTTCAGTGAGAGGGTCGGGTTCGATCCTGACCCTTGTAGCCACCATAAAATGTGTTTTTTCTAAATTTCTAAGTACACGTGAACATCAGATCATCGCTTGGACCGATGAAGGAAAACATCGTGGGGAAACCTGCATGCCTGATGAGATTAAAAGTCTTTGAAGGTGTGTGAAGTTCACCAACCATTGGGTCAAGGGCATCGGTGAACTATGGCCCAAAACCCTCCTCGCCCGAATTCGTGGAGGATTATTATATTATTTATGATTACCTAGAATGGATGTTTCTTTTTTCAGTGTGAGCCACATTAATTCATACGATGTTAACGTACTTTTTATATTTAATACATACTGTAATTTATGGTATCTTCATGAAATGATAATCTCCCAAAAACAAGAAACGAAAGAGCAATTACAGGCTATTGTGTTAAAAAATGCTAAACGACAAATATAATAGGGTTTTACTTAACTCTAATTTAAAGGCTAACACATGATAATAATTTTAACAATTCGTTATCACCTGTCATTGAGCATGGGATTCTCATGATTAGATCTCTATCTATACATAGATAGAGATCATTTGTAATGCCATAACTAAACAATTTTGCGATAACAGATGAGAATTTGGCAGTATCCAACTCAACTCTGTACCTATTTTGTCATCGTCACAATCTCCATGTCTAATTTGCAGTCACCAACATCCTGATGACCAATTAGTTTGTACTTTAAATACAAATATAAGAATGGATTTAAGTGAGGCTTTCGACATATATAATCACAAGAAGTCCATGAATCTTGAAGCAGACATTCAAATTATGACGTAAAAATATAATAATCTGATGGATATTTTACCTGGCTAGGATAGTAAGGTGAATTGTAAGCAGCCTGCCCATATCCTTGGTGGTGGTGCGAGCTGGAGTAACTCCGTATGTAGTCCGTGGTGCCAGGCCAGTGGAAGGTGTTGTAGCTGTCCGGGTGGTACACGTTCCCGGGACCATTCAGGTTCTGGGGGGTGATTGGAGGCGAGGGAGTCGTCATGATTGAGGAGTTCGATCCCAACGGAGTGAGGTTACCAGTCAAACGGGAGCTGTACTGATCCTTGACGATGTTGCTACCGAACGACTTCTCCGAGTAGTCTACTTTACTTGAATAGTCCAGCCGTTTTGGACTGTTATAGAGCTCCTGCTTTGGCGCTACTCCATAGTTATGGACGTTGGACATGGAACTTGGAGAAGGATCCTTCCTGAGAGTGTCGTTTGTGTAATGATGGCTTATAGACAGGTTTTTGTTTAGGTTGGAAGATTCGTATGTTGATCCAGCTGTCTCCTTCTTACAGATAACATTGATGGGTGGACTGACGGATGTTGCGGGGGTGGGGAGGACCGGAGATGATGTCGTGATGCTGGATGTATGTTGGGAAGTCGAATTGGTGCTAGTCAATGGCTTTGATGTTGATATTTTCGAACTACTTTTGATAGTATTGCTCGATGATATTGTTTTCGAGTTGGATGATTTGCTTGATATTTGCGTGTTTGTCTGTTGCTGCAACTGCTGTCTGCATTTTGCTCTTCGGTTTTTAAACCAGACCTGGGGGAGAGGAGGATTATTAATGTTGCTATTTACTACTTTTTAACCAACTTCTAAAAAAAGAGATTCTCAATTTGGATGTTTGTATGTTTTTTTAATAATCAAAGGAGATAATTAATAAATTTTACGAGACGCAAGATTCGTGTCATTAATCATACTATTTTTAATTCCTGAATAACACTGCATGGCGAAAGAAGTAACAACGATGAAACATACTTCAAAAAAAGCACCGATCAGTGAAAAGATATATTTACTACTAAATTTAGGTAAGGACTATCTTTTAAATTGCTTCTGGGCCTGTACATTTTTACACTACACACATTATTTAAATTTTGAGCATAGAATTATACTCAATTCAATAATAATCTAGGAATACCCATGTATTACATAAGCAACTAGTTTAATGTGTTTGAATATATTGAAATCTTATTGCACCAGATCTTTTAACACGAGTCATATAAAGCCTCTTTAGGAGGATAAGTATGGAAGTGGTTTAAAGAAGCGTTGTAAATATATCAAGTTATGTCGTAAATGTTTATAGCTATCATAAACTGACCTACGGGTGTTCAGACCATTTAACACTAGTAACCAGTATAGGATTTTAAATTGATTATTTTCATTGCTAAAACTAAAGTGTCGTAAACAACACGGTGTCGAAATATCAAGCACCGCGAAATAGAACTGAAAAACATGGTAAATTTCCCGTTTTAAATAGTTAAATAACCTTAGGTAGTAGTAGCTATAGCTTCACATATAGTAGTTTCGGATTGATGCCATTATCCTTAACTTTGTTAAGGATAATGGCATAATGGCAATAAACCTAATGAGGAAATTGGCTCGATTTGATTTGGAAGACTGGGTTTGAGTATTTTTTTTTAAGTTAGTCGGATAGGCAAACCACGCGATGACATAAGTTGTCTATGATGATTCGTGGAGTAGTCTCATTGCAAGTAATTACACTGCCTGTTGTTTCCGGGGACACAGCAAAGCTTACACTGTAGAAATATACAGGACTAGCTGTTGCCCGCAGCTTCGCCCGCGTTAACTTAGATTTATAGCCGTACCCGGATTGATGATGATTATTTTTATAGCCTAAGTTACTTCTTATAATATCCACTATCTGCCAGTGAAAGTCCTATCAAAATCAGTGATTAGCCGGAATAAACAGACAGACAGAAAAATTGTAAAAATTGTACCGTGTTAAAATTCATAATACATATGGATTTTTTTTATCTTAGTTGGATAGGCAAACTGGCAAACGTGCCACCTGATGGTAAGTGGTCGACGTCGCCCATGAACATAAACTAGTTTACCTGGAACGAGCCCAGGCAACTCATTTATGTGTTGTCTATCCTGAGACATAAGATGTTGTCTCGGTGCCAGTAATTACACTGCCTGTCTTGCCCTTCTCTCCGAAACACAGCAAAGCTGTTTCACCGGAGAAACAAGCAAGATGGTAGTACCCATGCAGCCGGGAGCGCGGGACAGCGCTTCCCTCCCACCGGTAAATTTTCACCGCATTTAATAAAAAGCGGTTATTTTATTTATCTCTATAGATAATGTACACTCGGGAACAATATAGCACATTCCTCCGGTTCAGTTCTAACAGAGGAAATATAAAATCGAGCAGATATTTTTATATTCATCCATGTTTTTATTTGACCGAATCTATTTATGTAATCGAATAATATTCGATGTGTAATCTATTGGTGCGCCCTGGTGAAACCGCCGTGACGGCAAACCGCATGAAATTTTATTCTTTTTATCGATAATGACATAGTTTCGCATCTGCGTCGCCATCTTTGATTTGCCTACTAACTATTGTACAAAATAACCAAAACGTCACGTTTTATTGTATTGTAAAGGATTCCTGCCTCCGTGAGGGTGAAGCTTGGACGAGGATTAGCCCCCAACCCCCCGAATTAAGTTTTGTGAAAAAGAGCAATAATGTAACAGATGCATAATGGGCATGCCAAATTATTGTGTTATTAATTACTTCACGGGTCATGGGTTTCAATCGATATATTTAAAGCATATAATTCTGTGCGTGACTTACTAAGACGGCTGGACAGATTTTGACGAAATTTTGTGTTTTGTTAGTGAACAAAACACAAAATTTCGTCAAAATCGGACGACCGGGGTGGTCTCAGACAAACAAAAACAGACAGTGGTCTGTCTGATCCGCTTGTATGTATTTAAAATTTTTGCATACGAGGGCATAGCATAGCATAGCACGAAAATGAGGGCAACGCATTTGCATAACTTTGGTTTGTGCGAATGTCTATGGGCGTCGGAAGTCACCATAAGTGTCCAATTGCTCGGTTGCCTCCTTGTGACAAAAAAAACTCGTGTGGTCTCTCTCGTTTGTGATCGCACTCCTCCGAAAAGGCTTGATCGTTTTTTTATAATAAACGGCAGGCATGTGAACAGGACGCAAAGTATATTTTATACCACTAGGGTGACAATTTTTCTTCATCATCATCAGCCTCTACTATCCATCCATAGCACATAGGCCTCCTTCAAATAACGCCAAGACGACCGATCCGACCACCGAGATCTAACCACCTTTTTTTTTTTCTTTAACGCCGGGAAATGCTCTGAGGTATCCCGCGGGGGAGTGGGTCTCCCCACGCGGGTATGTGGAATCGCTGCGCCCGACAGCTGGTAATTGGACGCAGCTCTACCCACTAAAACCCAGCGAGTGCCACCAATGCCGCCTTTGGTGAGGTGCCCCGGATCTAGAAAACAAACAGGGCACCTCGACGGCAATCAGTCCCGCAAGGGACCGACGCCACCTCCACAGAGGGGTTGTCCCGCACCACAGAACAACCCCTCCCAACGTCGGGACAGTACAATGGGGTGAGGTTCCCATCCTCACCCCTTGCCCTCTGCTCTTCTGTCCCCTCTTCTTAAAAGAGGGGTACAAAAAGCCCCCTCGGCCCAATTATCTTCGACCAAGGTGCACCGCTCACCCTAGGTTACTGAGCCCCACCGCCACGACAAGGCCTGAACCATGGTGGGGAGATGTTAGATCTCCCCACCTGGTTAATGACCGACCGACACTTCGTCTACCTAAACGTGGCCTCCACTCTAGATCTGTATTGGCCCATCGGCCATCCGTTCTCCTGAGTGTGCGACCGGTCCACTGTCACTACAACGTGCTTATTCTTCGCGTGTTATCGGTAACAATTAGTACAATTCCCTGGCGGATGTCATCGTTTCGAATGTGCCAAAGAAATACCCAGCATAGCAATTTTTTACCAACCAAAATATTCACTTTAAATCTATACTAATATTATAAAGCTGAAGAGTTTGTTTGTTTGATCGCGCTAATCTCAGAAACTCTGGTCCGATTTGAAATATTCTTTCAGTGTTAGATTGCCCATTTATCGAGGAAGGTTATAGGCTATATAACATCACGCTGTGACATATAGGAGTTGAGTAATTCAGGCGAAGCTGCAGGCAACAGCTAGTGAGTCAGCTACATGCCAGTTTTATTATGAATGTTGTTGCCCGCAGCTTCGCCCGCGTTAATTTAGATTTACAGCCGTACACGGATTGATGATGATTATTTTTATAGCCTAAGTTACTCCCTATAACATCAGCTATCTTCCAGTGAAAGTCCCATCAAAATCGGCCCAGCCGTTTCAGAGATTAGCCGGAACAAACAGACAGACAAAAATTGTGAAAAAAATGCTATTTTGGTATATGTACGGTGTATACATATGCATTTAGTAGAATGCGGTTATTTTAATATTACAAACCGACACTCCAATTTTATTTATCTGTATAGATTATTAAAGAGAAGTGGAAAAGTTTAATTTGATCTGTTTATTTGTAAGTACACACAAGAGTCTAGGTAACATTAAACAAATAAAAAAAAATGGATTCGAATTTGCGACCTCCACGTTCACTCGACCTGTTCCTTATCAGATCTGTTTAAAACAGGATATACGGTTTCTTTCCACTTATTTTTTCGTGAATAAGACGTAGGTAAACAATGCCGGAAAGGCAAAATTTAAAATCAAATAACATAAGAAAACACATATGACCCTTTTATGACCCCATGGATTTGAACCCGGGATCTCTTCACCAGCTGTTGCTAATTAGGGAACCAATTATATTGATAACACTTATCAAGATCTCATCATAGGGGGGATCCCCTTGATGGTTGAGAAAACCGGTCCAATTAGTGGTGCAGCTATGGATTTGGAAAAGATTTATCGTACTAACATTATAGACGCGACATTTTGTAAGAATAATAATAATAATATCTATGGACGCTTTCACACCAAGTCAATCTGTTCCCGAAGAACTTGTGTTACGGGTACCAGACAACGGAAATATATTTAATACTTTTATACTATACATATATTTAAGATTTTTATATAACATCCATGACCCAGGAACACAGAAAATATTGTTGTTCCCTGGCGGGATTCGAACCCGCAACCTCCGGCTTGAGCAACAACGCGCTTACCACTGAGCCACGGAAGAATGTATGGATGTATATGTATTTTTTTTATCGCAGGGTAATCCGTATGGATGCAGCCAGGATCTTCGAGTAGATCCTGACCTAATGTGGGAATCGCACCTTTTTTCTTTAACTCCGGGAAATGCTGAGGCATCCCGCCTGGGGAGTGGCGGGTATGTGGGACTCGCTGCGCCCGAAAGCTGGTAAGTGGACGCAGCTCTACCCACTAAAACCCGGCCCGTGCCACCAATGCCGCCTTTGGTGAGGTGCCCCGGGCACTATGAGCATACAGGGCACCTCGACGGCTAGTCAGTCCCTCAGGGGACACCACAGAGGGGTTGTCCCGCACCACAGAACAACCCCTCCCAACGTCGGGACAGTACAATGGGGAGAGGATTCCGTACTCACCCCTTGCCCCCTGCTCTTCTGTCCCCTCTTCTTATAAGAGGGGTACAATGAGCCCCCTCGGCTCAATTAGCTTCGCCGAAGGTGCTGGGCTCACCCTAGGCTACTTAGCCTCACCGCCACGTCAAGGCCTGAACCATGGTGGGGTGGGAATCGTACCTGGGAGTGCCCACTCTAACTAAAACCACTGCGAGCGCCTCCAGCCGCTTTTTGATGGTCCCGGATATGCAGGCAACAGACAGGATCACCTCAGCGACAGGCTGGTCCCGGCGAAGGCCAGACTACTCGTAATGGGGGGACTGCCCGGCCGCTAGCTACTAAGCGGTCCCTGCTGTCGTACCATACAGACCCAGGTTCCCATCCTGAGCCTGACACGAACACTGGGGAGTTACTGGAGCGCCTCCTACACACCCCCGTTCGTCACCCGCGATGGATATGTAAAATAATGAAACAATTTTTAACAGAACTTTTCGCGGTTCATTAAGTTTTTTACAAGACCGACGTTTCGGATACTTTACAGTATCCATGGTCACGCGAGTGCACGGGAGTCCTTCCCCGGAAATTAGCGTAAACATTAAAAAAAATCTATTTCAAAAATGTTTTTTTTTTTATGTCACAAGGAGGCAACCGAGCAGTTGGGGCCATACAGTGACTACCGACGCCCATAGACATCCGCACAACTAAAAGTTATGCAAATGCGTTACCTTCCTTTTTCCCTATCCCCATGGTAATCTATATCCCAATGGACCACTGGAAACTCACAAACCGCACGAAACGCGACAGCATAGCTGTCACTTGACGCCGGTGTTATGTGAGCGAGAGGTACCGGCCCAATTCAGCTGCAAAGCAGCATAGCACTACCTCTTGAAATTATTACCCAATCACATTAAGAAATAATGGGGCCCCATGAATCGCGGGGCCTGGGCAACTGCTTAGAGTGCGCAATGGGATAGACGGACGTGGTCGTATGTTTGAATACCACGAAATGCATAAGTGATGTCCTATTACTACCTGTTTCCCTTGAGTCTAGTAGAGGTTTTAGGACATAATTGGCCTTTCTTATAACTTTGTAGTTAAGGTAGTGTCATGCTGCAATGCAACCGAATTGGGCCGGCTCGACCGGGGTACCTCTCGCTCACATAATACCACGTAAAGTGATAGCTATGCTGTCGCGTTTTCGGAAAAGGAGGGCAACGTTTCTGCATAACTTCTGGTTGTGCGGATGTGTATGGGCCTCGACCACTTAGGACATAAAAAGTCATAGTTTTCAGTCTTCTTCCGTCCACTGGATATAGGACTCTTTAAATGAACGTCAAGACCGATCGCGAACACGCATACAAGGACCGGCCACTACACGTGACTGTACAGAGATCGTTCTCCTGTCACGAAGTTTAAAATAAAAAATAAAAATATATCATCATCATCAGTGTCCATCGTCCACTGCTGAACATAAGAAAAAGCTTAGATATAAAAAATAAGAAAATATACCTCAAAATGCGACAAGCTTATCTTTTTTTAATTTATCAGGGTCTGGATACAAGCCCTTTGCCAGAAAAGCCCTCTTCAGTGTGGCCAAGCTAAAAAACATTAACTATTCCATTTTTATTAAGCTTAAAGTGTCAAACTCTAAACAATGGAGATTAAATGATTCGAAATTTGATTGGATTCGTCGAGAGTTTGAGCGAATCAGAGGCCACCGACGCGTATTGGCGGGAAAGTTTTTTTTTTAACAATCTGGGTGGTTATGGAATTACGTTATCTTGGATTTTGCCGCACAGGTTATATTCAGATTATGTAAATTACCATTAACGTAAACATTAAATTAAAAGCATTTCGGATTATTGACTTTATCTATCGATAGGATGTAATTAAAATGTCTGTTTAAAACGCGTGCGGTCAATGCATACAGGGGATCATGATCCTGCTTATTTCTTAAGCATCTAGACTTAAATTTAGATCCAAACCAAGGTTCAAGCCTTGTCGTGGCGGTGGGGCTCAGTAGCTTAAGGTGAACCCAGCACCTTGGGCGTAGCAAATTGTACCGAGAAAGCTGCTCTTATAAGAAGGGGGCCAAAAGAGCAGGGGCCAAAAGGCAGGGGGGATAGGGGGGAGGATGGGTCCCGACGTTAGAAGGGGTTGTTCTGTGGTGCGGGACGACCCCTCTGTGGATGTGGAGTCGGTCCCTTGAGGGGACTGACTAGCCGTCGAGGTGCCCTGTTTGATCAACAGATCCGGGGCACCTCACCAAAGGCTGCATTTTTGGCACTCGCCGGGTTTTAGTGGGTTGAGCTGCGTCCACCTTGCCATCTTTCGGGCGCAGCCAGTCCCACATACCCGCCTGGGGAGGCCCCATTCCCCAGCGGGATGCCTCAGAGCATTTACCGGCGTAAAAGGAAAAAAAGACAGATTTAGATCACAAGGCTCGTCAAATGAACATTGAAACTACTTTCGCACCACTAACGGCATCTGAAACATATTGGCGCATCTAAAGTCGACTCAAATGCCGTGAATTCAAATAACATGACGCTTTTCTCAATACGATATATTAATGGAGGTGGGATGGGCTGTGCCTTGCACCCGTTTGCATAGGTACCACGACACGGCTATGTATCTGAAAGAAGGTCAGGTCCCATACCATCTTACATGTCAGGAATCAGGATACATTTCATTGAGTTGAGTTAGGCCCAGGTGAAAATGTCAATGGACGTTGACCTTCCCATCGTGTAAAGATATTTTTACTTTAGGTAAATGTAAGATCAAGGAAAGAAAGAAAAAGATAGACCGAGAAGAAATTATATAGAACAGATTAAGAAGAAGGTACAGGCTTTATCGTATCAAAAGGAAGGTATTGGCAGAGAGAAGGAAGGATTGGTGATTACTCCACCGAAAAGAGTAAATGAAGAAAGAGAGGTAAAATGCCTTACCTGGACCCTGGATTCTGGGAGGTTTATCTTCAAAGCCACCTCCTCCCTCATGAAGATGTCCGGGTACCTGGTCTTCCCGAACAACGCTTCCAGCACGTCCAGCTGTGCCCTGGTGAACGTGGTCCGCTCACGACGCTGCTTCCGAGGGTTTACACCTGCAAGCAAGGAATAATAGTACTAAGCAGATAATCAATTAAGACTCAGTAAAATAAACAATAAAAAAAAATACAAGGGAAAAAATCCTTTTTTGTATGAGCGTCGATAGTCGCCAAAGGGCTTCGACTACTCGTTTGACCTCCTATGCTATAAAAAACAGACTGCCAAAAATAATATTGATTTATACTAATAAAAAAGGATAAAGTCTGATGATGATGGTGATGATAATATTAAAAAACACGGAAAAAAATAAAAGGAAAGCGTAGTGCTGGTAGACTACTAGGTGGACCAAAACCTGGTAAAGGTCGCAGGTATCCGCTGGATGCGGGCGGCGCACCGGGCGTTGGGGAGATCCTTGCGGGACACCTACGGGCTACGTCCAGTGGACTTGTTTTAACGAATGAGATACTAATAAAGAGGTTGGTTCGGTTGTATGCAGGAGGTAATCTTCGAATCTTCTCATACGTTTTTTCCCCGTATAATGCTAATCTTATCTCGAGCATATAACCGGAATAGAGCGGTAGGTAATATTTGTATCAAAACAAATTCCGACAAATCTGTGCTGTGACGCTGCGCCGGTTCTCGCTTTGATTGGCCGACTGATGGCTATTGACGGATGATTGGCCGACGGCACATACATAAAAATCACTGATTGGTTGAATTGACATTACGTCAGTGATAAATCACTGACCAGTTTCGGAATTTAATGGCTCACATTACTCTATCCTGTTATGCTCGATGTGACATAGACCATGATAATCGTCTCTCCGATCTCTCTAACCGAAGCTGCGGGCAAGAGTTTGTTAATTTAATGCAGTGAAGTCCGTTATACGTTAAAAGTATTTACAATAGTAAATTGTTGAAATCAATAAATTCTTCGATATGATAATAATATCATCACTTATTTAAATTAATTTTCATCAAGCCGCCCCCGCATTAACTGTGTTATGTATTAAATAGTGTTGTGTGTCGATATCGATAGTGAGATTTATCGATGAATTTTTATTATGATATATTGATATCGATGATGCGATTTATTGATAAATTGTATGTATATTAGACAGTATAAAGTTTGTGCCACGAGTGCATCTCTTGTCATCGTACTATTTCAACAACGCAACAATTTTCGGAAAGAAAGAACAGGATACACGATAACCAAATGTAAAATTTCTATATAATATTGAAAACTGTTTGTTTCGCCGGTTCTTCCCAGTGGACTGCTACCAAAATGCGTGGTTCTATTTTGAACAAAAAACGAATTTGAATTCAGACAAAGTAACTACATACTCTATCTAAGCGATAGGGATAAATGTCTTTTCAAGAATTATCAATGATACAGTTACATTTATTCTTGTATAGAAAATAGGAGCTAACCTAGTTTAATATGGTCTTTCATTGCAATTTAGTACTCTATTCAAGTGGAAGCCGTGACTTGCTCGATTGCAAACCACCATTTATTAATGACTATGGTATTTAATAGTAATTATCGTTTTTAGCCGAGGTAGAGCGATTGTATTTAAAGAGTGGCTATTTCAGATTTAAAAACTTATAAAATATAAATTATACTTTTGATTCACAAGTGACTATGCAATCGTCTCCAGCTTCGATTGGGGACGGAAAATGAAAAATATTTTTTCCTACTCTGCCTGCCCTTCTAGATATATGGCAGAAAAAAATTATATTCGCTTTCAAGATAGAATTTCATATTGGTAGCCATCCTACAAGTTTTTTATACGGTTAAACCAATTGTCAGAGAAGTCAAGAAGTTAAGTGACACTTTAAACAAACGAATTCGTCAGCTAGCGTTTATAAAAATAGAATAGATATGAAGCGTTTCCCACTTGTCTAGAGGGGCTGGCATTTTTATGATTAAATTATTTGCGGCACGGTAATTTTAACGTATCCCTCGGTCTCCCTGAGACCGTTTTAAAGGGTAATTTGGTTACCGCTGTCGATCCTGGCTGCATTGAAATAGCTGTGGGCAAGAGTGGGCCTAGACCATCTTAAAATGGTGACTATGTAAGTGTAGAGAATAAGAAGAGAAGAAGAGAATATAAAAATGTTTTTAAACTTGTGAACCGCGAGTTAATTTTTTTAAACCAAAATAACAAATATTTATACATGAGTAGTCGACGTTAGACAAATTAGTCATAACCTTATATTACTTACACCAAATATATATGAATAAACATGTTTTGATTATATAATATTAATAAACATAGATATTATCTACTTACTTATAACTATCGATATAACTAATTCACATCACTAAAACCAGTTTCGTTAAATAAATCATAAGGTCAAACGCATTAGTTAATGATTTGTTATCCAATAAAAATATTAATTTATTTCCCACATAATTATGTTTAATTTTTATTAAATCGGTAGTTTTATTATTAAAATTGGTAGCAAATTGGTAGCTTTTAGTAGCTTTAATGGCAACATTTAATTAAAAATCGTAAAAGTAATTCCCGTAGGATTGAATTTTGTTTTATTATAGGCCAGCAGACGTCGATGTCATGAACATTTGATGTTTGTGGGTAGATCATCTTGTTGTTCATGAAATACCTGTTAGAACTACCATATTTTCCGTATTCTGTTTTTTAGTAATTTCAAACTTGTCTTCTGAAGCCCTTTGCAAAATTTTGAAAGTCATTCTCGCTACACCAGTACCTAGTTTGAGGTTTAGAATATGCCAAAGTAATTTAAGCAAGAAAAAACAAGGACATAGTGTATCTATCTCTCTCTAATTTCAAACATTCTTTTGTAAAGGACGATAAAGATGCCATAGACACAAATACTACTCGTAATCCATAGATTAAAAATGGGGTAATCAGTCAAGACCGAATTAACAAGATGTTTAGTGTTGTTACAAGAGAAAATTTAATGATAAATGGCCTGTCAGCCTCAATGGTGGAATGTTAGAAGGTCTTTACAACATGTTTCCTTTGTAACGCGATGGTCGAAATTTGTTTTATACTTTAGAGCCATTACTTATGTAGACGAAGAAATATCAATCAAAAATGTCTTCTTAAGTTCTTAAACACTTGAATTTCAAACGATTAAAAAGTAAAAGCCGAAGAAATTTGGAAAGAGGGAGCTTAAAAGAAATATAAGGCGCCGCAACTGCGTGGGTACGACCAACCAAATTTCCCCATAGAACATCGAAAAGTAAAAAAAAGAAAAAAAAAGTATGCTAACTAACGAAGTGTTGGCCGACCATTAACCAGGTGGGAAGATGATCTCCGTGCAGTGGCCGGTCCGTGTTGGATTCGACTGATGCGTTGCGATAGTTTTAGCATTCATTGAGGGAGGCCTATATTCAGCAGTGGACGGATAGGGACGGATAGGGGTTCATCATCATCATAAGATGATGATGAACTAACTAGTGAACCAACAGGCTCGGGTAACAGTTTTAACCTATTCTGGCAGATCTACGGAAATTTGAGCGTAACGCTTTCCAGGATCCATTCCAAAAGGAAGGCAACGCAACCAGAGGTTATGCAGATTTCCATGAGCGTCGGCAGTCACCATAAGGCTGCGACTGCTCGTTTGCTTTCTTTTGCCATAAAAAAAATGTAAGATCTATTTGGGAGTATTAAGGAGACATCTTCTAAGAGACAGGCAATCATGAAAGAGAATGTTTTACCGAATTGTCATCAGAACTGAAGACGTAAATGTCATCATACTTAGTAAGAAGGTATATATATTTTTTTTTTTTTTTTTTTTTTTTTTTTTTTTTTTTTAAATGCAGCGGAAATTTGCAGACCAAACCATAACTAGGACCGGGGTGAGTTTTAAACCTAGCCGTGAGTGGGGTTCGCACTTGGAGATGCGTTACCCACTAAAACCGCTGCAAGTGCCCTCAGCCGCCTTTTATGAGAGTCCCGGATCATGCAGGCAACGCAGGACCCTCGGCGACAGGCTGGCCCCGGCGAAAAGGCCAGACTCCTCCTCTAAAGGGGGACTGCTCGGCTGTTCGTTTGATTCGATACTTTTAGCAGTCCCCGACGACGTCGTGCCTATCTGGACCCAGGTTAACCCCAGCCTCGGCCCGACACGAGCACAGGGGCGTTACTGGAGGCGCATTAAGTAGCGCCTCCTACGCACCCCTGTTCGTCGCCTGCGGTGGGAGGCCTCGTCGGCGGCCTCCTCTCTCACCCGCTCATCGGCCTCCTTCTGGGACATTACTGCCTCACAGAAGGAGACCATCGCCGTCCAGGACTCATCATTGCGGAGCATCGCGGTGATGATGCTCGGCAAAGACAAGTCCCCTCCGATAACTGACGTCAGATCGTGACGCAGCGCCGCCCATCTCGGGCACACCTCTAGAGTGTGCTGGGCCGAGTCCACCGCCGCGCCACAATCGTGACATACAGTTGCCGGCTCCCTTTGGGCCGTCCGGCACAGGTACTCACCGAAGCAGCCATGCCCGGTGAGCACCTGTGTCAGACGGAAGGTGAGGGGTTTGCGTTTACGACGCATCCACCGCTCTAGGACCGGACGCAGGGCAACCGTTAGGCGTTTGCCATACGGCTCCCACGCCAGGTCCTCTCCCCACCTCAGCATTAACGCCTCTTGCCCTAGTCGGCGGACCCGCAGGATCCCGTCCAGCGTCAGGCTCTCGCCGAGAGACCTCCTATCCGAGACATAGGAGTGCACCTCAGCAAGAACTTCCGCCACAAGTTCCCACGGGGGGTCGCCGGCTAAGGAAGGTATATATCTTCAAGCTAATTATTTGGGTAAAAAAATTCAGGTACCTACTATTTTCGTGTCAGTGAGATTATCTGTGAAATTAATGAGATTTTACTACTTTTATGCCGCAATTTCTATAGTTAAAGTTGATAATTGAATTGGCGAAATTTACGCCAATTTATTATCGCACTTTATATTTAAACATTGTGTGAAATTAATAGTTTTTCATGCCTTCGTAATTTGAATAATGCATCAACAAAAATCATTATAAAAACTCGAAATAGGGGAGCGTAGTTATTACACTTTTCAATCGCTGACGGATTATAAAATAATGCAACATATCCGAATCGGGCCGGCCCCCTAGCCAAACAAACATTCATACGAATCTGTCACATTACCCATAGAAAAGTGAAAATAAATAGACGTACATCTGTCTCTCTCATCCCCACACAATGGGCTGTGTAAGAGCGGGACAGATGTATTTCCATTGTGTGTCTAACAATGGGGACTCAACGCTAATCTCTCTGACAGTTTTTTTTTAGATGTTATCTTCACGGCTGATTTCTGATATGGCTACTGGCTTGTTTATGCTCGCTTGTCTATGGTTCCTAATGGTTTATTCTTGTACGTATCTGGTTACTTAAGATGGTTAGATAGTTTTTGAAATGTGGTAGTTTATAAAAAGCATGTTTTTTGTATTTAAATATTATTTTAGTTTATAATTGGCTTTTTCATTTCAGACGATTGTTTTTGAGTGAAGTAAGGTTCGAATTTCGAAAGAATTTTGGGTTATGATTAAATGTAAGACTAGTGAATACAGGTTATTAAAAGGCCTATGTTTTATCGAATGTATCATAAGCAAATAATAATGATACTTTGGGCGATGGTTTTTTTTACGTTAAATGATATAAGGAATATAACGATGATATAAGTTAATGCGAACATATTTTCTACCCGGGATTTAATTTTTTACCAGATAAAAAGTATACTATCTAATATAACATTTTTTTAATTTTTTTATATATATATTTATGGACGCTTTCACACCACGTCAATCTGTTCCCGTGGTAAGTTCTCGAAGAACTTGTGTTACGGGTACCAGACAACGGAAATATATTTAATACTTTTATACTATACATATATTTAAGATTTTAGTTATATAATACACATATTTAATACACATCCATGACCCAGGAACTCAGAAAATATTTTTGTTCCCTGGCGGGATTCGAACCCGCAACCTCCGGCTTGAGCGCCAACGCGCTTACCACTGAGCCACAGAGGTCGTCAAATTTAATTTAGCATAAGCTTTTTACGCTTGTTCGACTATCTTAAATTTGTACTTAGACTATATATTTGTAATAACAGAGGGTATTCTGTGAAAGTTGCGGTTTCTATATTCAAAAGATGTAGCATGTACAGGTAGCTCAGTAGCATGAGTTAGGACCGACCGGCGGACTTTTAAGTAAATCTGTTACAAGTCAGTTTCCTAAAAGTGTTTTTACTTTGACTATTTTGGTAATTGCTAATTTTGATCACTAATAAATAATTAACTTTCAGTTTGGGTACAAATGCTGTTAGTGAATTAAGATCTATAAGGTTAAAAAGACAGATTTTTTTTTCAAAATAATTGAGCCTTTGATTAGTTGCTCACGACTTATTCGATTTTGATGCAGGTTTAAGGATTTATGGTCTAGGTAACATAGGATACGTTATAACTTCAAAAAGAGAAGATCATATTCGTAGGTTTTAACTTTCAATCAAGACTAATATATGTTTCAAATGTCGATGCAAAGATCACCCTTACAAACTAAACGAAGTATATCATTATATTACACAAATTAGTCGGGCACGTGGCATCGCCACAACCGGCTTATTATTTTCCCGTTTTTCACGGCATTTGAACCCCATGGGGCAGATGTGCACAGACAACAAAACCCTATTCCACAACCCGTAGTTCCCGTTTTCGAACGGACAAGATGGCGGAACGTCAACTGTCAATTTGACAGCATGAAAGGGCGGGTAACGCGTTCGGATTTTAAATCTTCGTTCCTCATTAGCTGTTTGAATAGTTAATGGTGCAGATTGTAATCAATTAAACAAATTTTGGATTTGTTGTACTTTTCGTAGCGTTTGAACTTTTGAATCCGTATTGGCAATTATTTTTTATTAGATTCTGTGTATGATAGTATCTGATGTTCAACTATAATTGGACTTAAAAAAAAGAAAGAATATGTAAGAATGCTTGAATCTCCTGAAATAATTGAATTATTGAGGATGGTTATAGACTATTTATCTATACTAATATTATAAAGCTGAAGAGTTTGTTTGTTTGTTTGAACGCACTAATCTCAGGAACTATTGGTCCGATTTGAAAAATTCTTTCAGTGTTAGACAGCCCATTTATCGAGGAAGACTATAGGCTATATAACATCACGCTGTGATATATACGAGTTGAGTAACGCGGTAACAGCTAGTTGAAGATAAAAGTTTATTTTTAAATTATGTCGGGTGAAGTACTAATTAATACCTAATATTTAATTAGAAATTTATTTAGCTGTAATAAAATTGTTAACACCGACTACTATCTCTGTTCTCCACATACTTAGCCAGCCTGTAGGAGATTTGATTCATTGAACGGCTTGTCTGTACTATTAAAAACTACCCAATTACCATCTTCATAGCATACCGTCATTTCCGCAATCATAATGTCGTTTGATCAATTAAAAAATAATATTATTTGTTAGCATGACTCGTCGTTTTCGGTATATTCAAGCCTTTGGGCCTCATCCGGTCATTTTAAGGTCCAAAGCCCAAAACGAACGAGAAAGATCTCATATGGCAACTGTTCAAAACTGGTCGTCATTAATTAGAACATTCGCCTATTGAAACTGTTTTAAGCAGTATACTTATTTACCATTTTCATTTAGAAGTCAATTTTGGTATTAGCACGTAATTTGTAATAATTATATAGTTTTAAATGATAGAAAACAAACATGTTAAAATGAATACAATAGATAGACTATTTAAGGACGTTGGTCCATCGAGCCGGATGTCATTACTGACTGATATTTTTTTTTTATGATAGTAGGATAGGCAAGGGCAAACGAGCCACATGATGGTAAGTGGTTAGCGTCGCCCATGAACATAAACAAGTTAAATAGCCCAGTCAATTCATGTGTTGCCTATCATTACACATAAGATGTTAAGTCTCGGTGCCAGTAATTACACTGCCTGTCATGCCCTTCTCTCCGAAACACAGCAAAGCTGTTTCATGTTTTCAGTTTCAAAATGACAGCCGGGGGCCGGGTTTAGATTTAGTTGAGCCTTCCTCAAAACTTTGCGTTTTCGAACGTATAAATGTAACGTTGTGGGTGTTAAAAATTACAGAGACCCAAGGAAAAGGTTGTATATAACTGGCGTATAACGTGAATGTATACTAGATGTGGCGACGATGGTCTAGTGGGTATGGGCTCGGCCTCTTGAGTGAGAGCCTAAAGGTCCTGGTTCGATCCTGACCTGATATGATGCCTAGAAATGGGTTTTTCTAAATTTCTACGTGCATCTGAACATGAGATCATCGCTTGCTCACCGGTGAAGGAAACATCTTGAGGAAACCTGCATGCCCCATGAGATTAAAAGTCTTTAAAGGTGTGTAAAGTTCACCAATCCGCATTGGGCCAGCGCATCGGTGAACTATGGCCCAAAACCCTCCTCGCCTGATTTGGATGAGGAGACCCGTGCCCAGCAGTGGGACATCTATGGGTTGATATTATTACATTATATAATATATACCGAATGGATTTTTGAGATGGGTCAGTATGGGCAGGTACCTTAACCGATATAGTTACAGGAAAACGTTCCTAGGATACCATCCATAACTTTTTAAGATATTCTGAAATGTACGGCCAGCAAAAAAAATGCTAAAAAAAATATCTATCGATCCTACCTATCCCTATACGATAGGGATCAAAAGACTATGGGTCCATTTAAGGTGTCGGTACTAGAAATGACAGATAGCAGTTCAGAATATTTTAAAAGTTATGGACGGTATCCTAGGAACGTTTTTCTGTAACTATAAAGGTTAAGGTACCTGCCCTTACTGACCCATCTCAAAAAATCGAACCTGTATACTAGATGTGTTACAGAAGATTTAAGATATTGCATAATATACAACCGAAAAGAAGTTTACATTCTAAATATCTCTAAAGACAGATTTTACGGAATGTAAAAATGTGTGTTTTCTAATATCTTTTCTGTTATTTGCGATTTAAGTACTCGTAACTTACGAACCATACTCAAAACCTAAGTATACGTAGATAAAACTGTACCTGTAGTCGTTTATTTAAAAAAAGTACATATAAGTAAACGTGTAAATAACCTGGTACCCTCCCAAAATGTTGCCAAACTACATAACACAATTACCCAGCTATATTTCAAAACGGGGTTGCCAGCATAAATCATGTTAACACATAAATTCTGGCAACCCCCGCAAGTGACAGATTATCGGCGGGAAAATTACAGGGAAACGCGCTTTATGTCGTCGTGTTAGGGTTTAATGGCGGATCCGTGTTGGTTGGGGGGCTAACCGAATTGTTGGTAATTTATTAAATAAATTTACGGGTGCTAATGTGATATGTATTTTTGGGGTGTGATTTTATTGTGCCTTGTAGATTGGGTGTACTTATGACTTACTACTGATTGAATTATGTTACACAGCTGTAAATGACGATGATGGGCATAAAATTTCGAAAGTTGTCAGGGATTTGTCACTGAAGTAATAGCAATTCAACCAACCAGTGATCTGTGTGTACGTCCCATCGGTCTACCATACATCAATGGCCATCAGTAGTACTATTAAGTACAACAATTTTAAAAGATATTGAAAGAAGTGAGAAGAATTAGGATAGAGGATAGAGAATTAGGATAGGATAGAAATAGGATTATCCGACCGTGCAACACGAACATTTGTCTCTGTATTTTTATTTCCGTTTATCGGTAAAATTGTTAAAATTTAACATGGAAAGTGGATTTGGTAAATTATCGAAGGAAGTAGCAGCGTTGGCACTAAAAATTGCAGCACAATCGGCAATTATTGAAGCTCAAAATAAAAAATAAATAAATTGTGGTTCTCCCACCGACCCTTCTTCATGAATAGTCAACAATCATTAAAAATAAAATATTTTGCATTTCTGACGCATCACTCTTAAAATGTATCTTACGTGTATAAAATCGATCATTAATATTTTTAATCTGTTGGATTTGTTATCTGGATACGAGGGAGATGGAGATAGGTTGTCTCTCTCGGGGATTAACTTATCGTGGAATCCAGTGGAGTGGTGCTAGAGATATGGGGTAAACCTTGTCTTGTTTTATTACCCAATAATGTTAGTTTTCTTACGTTTTTTTATTGTTAGTTAGATATATAATGGCTTTTTGTGTAACATATAAGCTTCTTCCATAGCATAGATTTTTATTTACCAAACTATTTTGCCATTGGTTAGTACATCATAGACATTATTAACACCCCACCACGGTTCAAGCCTTGTCGTGGCGGTGGGGCTCAGTAGCCTAGGGTGAGCCCAGCACCTTGGGCGAAGCTAATTGAGCCAAGGGGGCTCTTTGTACTCCTCTTATAAGAAGAGGGGACAAAAGATCAGGGGGCAAGGGGTGAGGATGGGAACCTCACCCCATTATACTGTCCCGACGTTGGGAGGGGTTGTTCTGTGGAGGTGGCGTCGGTCCCTTGCGGGACTGACTAGCCGTCGAGGTGCCCTGTTAGCTTAAAAGATCCGGGGCACCTCACCAAGGCGGCATTGGTGGCACTCGCCGGGTTTTAGTGGGTAGAGCTGCGTCCATTTACCATCTTTCGGGCGAAGCGAGTCCCACATACCCACCTGGGGAGACCCACTCCCCCGCGGGATGCCTCAGAGCATTTCCCGGCGTAAAAGAAAAAAAAAATAGTGTTTTGTTGTTATCATCATCATATACCCTTCTTACAAAGCATTCACTGGTTTGCGCAAAATTTATTATTGTGTTATGATAATGAAATTAAATTGAGTGAGGTCTATATTCAACAGTGGACGGATAGGGGCTGATGATGATGATGAATGTAATGTGAAAAGTAGTTTTAGAAATACGAGAGTGAGACGCTTTCACCAAGTCGAGGGATAGGCTAACTGGCTAACAAAACCATATCAGTCCGGAGAATGTAATAAGGCGGGAGCAGCGAGCAACGGGTTTTAAAATATTTGAAACGCCATTTATGGAACTGATTTTATACTGGCAATGTAACAAAATTTATTCCATTTTTAAAATCAAAATGTCGAACAGATAAAAAATGACACTGGCAAAAACAAAAAAGTAAAAGCCCAATGTCATAAAAGAAAAAATCGCCAACATTAAATACATTCCATTTTTAAAGTCATCCAACTTTTTTAAGCCGAATTATTAGTGGCCATAAAGTATAAACATAGTCACGCGTCACACACGCGCCAGCCATTTATCTGTTTGCACAGCAATTCACACTTGGCCGTTTTACATATTGTTTATATAGTATAAGTTATATTTGTTTATTATTAGAATTAAATTGTTACAGGATTATGTGGTGTTTATAATATAAATGTTAGAATTTGTTTGTCTTTTTGTACCTTTCCACGTCCAACGCCATTGCTGATCAGAATCCGATCCGAATGAAAACCTCCGATTCAGTCAGATTTTATAAAATTTTGATTAAAATTGGTAATAAATTCTATTGCTGGTTTAAATTAATAATATATATATAAATAAAAATAAATTCTATTGGTAATAAAGTCCTATGCTATAAAAAAAATGTTATGCGAATGCAATGACACATGCCGATATGCAATTCCATTTCATCATTATAAACGTCCTTTTTTTCTCTATTATCAGTTCTTTTCGATTTTAACATATCCGAAAATTATCAGGACCCTTTTTTTCAAACTCGTGAAAAAAATGCACTCAATTTCTTTCAAACTCAATAAACATCATAATAACTTACGCATACTTTTTTTCAAGCTCGTGAAAACGACGAATTTGCACACAATTTCTTTTAAACTGAAAACTGGAGGACTGACCATTCCAGTGTCTTTAAAGGTGTGTGAAATTCACCACCCCGCATTGGGCCAGCGCATCGGTGAACTATGACCCAGCACCCTCCTCGCCTGATTTCGAGGAGGAGACACCGAGCCCAATGGGTCGTTCTAGAATCGACATTCCTTTTTATGCTTTTTGCGCATGTCGTCAGGATCTTCAGGTAGATCCTGATCCTGTGCAAACCCAAACTAAAAAAACTGCGAGCGCCTTCAGCGGCTTTTTGAGGATCCCGGATATGCAGGCAACAGGATCACCTCAGCGACAGGCTGACCCGGGCGAAAGGCCTGACTCTAAGAGGGGGCTGCCCGGCCGCCACTAAACACTCCCCGCGACGTCGAGCCATACTGTGCCCAGGTTCCCTACCTGAACCTGACACGAGCTGCGTTGCGCTGAGCGTGGCTGGGCCTTATTCCTAGCGAAAATCGACAGTCCTCCCGTGACCATGGTTGCTGTTTTTTTATACAAGAGGGGAAAAACGGACAGTCGATTTACCTGGTAAGTGCTCCATAGGCATATCACCAGAGGATCAGCAGGTACGTTGCCTTCCCTTAAATGAGTATGCTTTTTTCTTGAAGGTGATTAAGTCGTATAGGTTTGGAAATGCCGTAGGTTGTGCAGTAGGAGTGTTCCGAAATGTCGGGAATGTAATAAAAAAGTGCGGGCGTACAAAGTACACATGTCAGAAGTGAAACTTATTTGGCAAACTAATTTTTAAATCTCGTTAGTATTTATACTAATCTAAAGCTCTAAATTTGCGATGTGACGTTCACTCTATCTCACTCTCTCTCTCGATCTTCCTCACTCGCTTGCTCCCTACTCTCACTGGGCTCTCAAGCCATGGGCTTTGCGCTTCATGCTACTTTCGCCTTTTCTCACTCTCTCTCAATCGGTCTCAATCACTCTCTCCCTCTTCTTGGACAAAAACGTTACGTTTTTGTCCAAGTCGTAAAATTTTTACCCTCATGCGCGTAAAGAAGTTTCACTTCAAAAACAGTTTAATTATAATCTAGAATCGCTAGAAACCTAGGTGTCAAGTTGTATCACACGATATGCCTATTGCCTGTGTTCAAACTGGCGAGAGATTTCACGCCACGCATGGAATAACTGCATATATCAATTTGCATTGCGACTAGCTCTTGATACGGCTTTGTCTGTAACTTCAAACTAATATAATATGAGCATCTTGTCTTTATATCAATACTAACTGTTTCCCGCAGTTTCTCCCGCGTTTGTTTAGATTTACAGCCGTACGCGGTCTGATGATGATTATTTTTTAGCCTAAGTTACTCCTTATAACATCAGTTATCTGCCAGTGAAAGTCCCATCAAAATCGGCCCAGCCGTTTCAGAGATTAGGCGGAACAAACAGACAGACATACGGACAGACAGACTGACAAAAATTGTAAAAAAGGCTATTTTGGTATATGTACCGTGTATACATCCATACGTATTTAGTAAAAACGGTTATTTTCTTACAAACAGACACTCCAATTTTATTTATCTGTATAGATTATAGCATTAATTCTTGAAAAATTTTAGGTTAGGTAAAATATATAAAATTGTATTTTAGATAAAAGCAATATTACTTGACGTGACGTCATAAATCGACGAACGACGGCTGCACGTACGATAAAGTGTGAAGCTACGCCGCGAAGATACTTCTATCTTGCTCATTCTAGCCCAAAACCATGTTAAGTTGGGAAAGAGAAAAAGACTCTTGTTTCTCAAAATAGACAACGCATAGGCAAGTTTTTTTAAAATGTTAGTTGGATAGGCAAACTGGCAAACGTGCCACCTGATGGTAAGTGGTCGACGTCGCCCATGAACATAAACTAGTTTACCTGGAACGAGCCCAGGCAACTCAATTATGTGTTGCCTATCCTGAGACATAAGATGTTAAGTCTCGGTGCCAGTAATTATATGCCTGTCTTGCCCTTCTCTCCGAAACACAGCAAAGCTGTTTCACGGGAGAAACAAGCAAGTTATCCAGTAAAAAAAACATATAGACGAATTGAGAACCTCCTCTTTTTTGAAGTCGGTTAAAAACTATATTATGTTCATACTTTATATTTATTATCTAATATGTCATCTCTCTTAAGAAAGAAGATAAAAAATAGGTGCTTTGCTATTATAATAAAAATATTTTTACGACTTATCATAGTTAAGTGGCCGGTCCGTGTTGGATGCGAGTGGCGAGGGGATCGTCTTGGCGTTCATTGAAGGGGGCCTATGATCAGCAGTGGACGGAGGCTGATGATAATGATGATGAAGTTTTTACATGTCCGACGTTTGGCTACTACAGCAACCTGCACTGGACTAAATTGTGACGAAATCTTTAAAAAGTGTTTCAATATAACAGACAAAGTTATCAAAGTGTAGGAGAAAAATGGTCATCAATTGTGTTTACCATTCACCACCAGGCTTGAGGAGAAGAATAATCGAGATTGCTTCTTTTGCATTTTAAAATCTCGAAAAATCTAGAACCTTTAGGGATTAATTGAGATTTTTACAAGCCGTTAAGACCTCGGACACATCAGTCTTTATTTTTACGGCGGGAAATGCTCTGAGGCATCCCGCGGGGGAGTGGTTCTCCCCAGGCGGGTATGTGGGACTCGCTGCGCCCGATAGCTGGTAAATGGACGCAGCTCTACCCACTAAAAACCTTCGAGTGCCACCAATGCCGCCTTTGGTGAGGTGCCCCGGATCTATTGAGCTAACAGGGCACCTCGACGGCTATTCAGTCCCTCAATGGATCGACGCCACCTCCACAGAGAGGTTGTCCCGCACCACAGAACAACCCCTACCCAACGTCGGGACAGTACAATGGGGTGAGGTTCCCATCCTCGCCCCTTGTTCCTTCTTCTTATAAGAGGGTTACAAAGAGCAGCTCCCTCGGTTCATTTGGCTTCGCCCAAGGTGCTGGGTTCACCTTAGGCTACTGAACCCCACCCCTACGAAAAGGTAATAACCATGGTAGGGCACCTCAGGCCTCCAGTGACCATGGTTGCTGTAAAGTATCCCAATCCCAACAAGTGAAATTCGCGTAAACATTAGAAAACCACATCTAGAAGTTCTAGAACCTCTCTGCTCTTTTACTATATTATTTTTTAAATCATTAAAAATCCAGAAGCTACTCATGATGACGAACAAACAAACCATCAGCACTTAGTGTAAGACAAACAACCATACAATGTGTTGACTCAACAATTAACCCTCAGTGGGGTATGACCTGAGGGTAAAAAAAACATTCGCTAAAAAGTGTCAGGGGAGTAACGTGGGTGTTAAACTTGTGTTTTTGATTTTTTTTTAATCTCAAGTTAGTTCTTCCGAATTCTCTTTTTAAAAGTTTTCCATTTGTAAAATATCGCGAGAAAAGCAAATGAACAGAGAATCTGTGTTTCAAAAACTATTTGACATTTATGTTTTTCACTTGTTTTGCATTTCAAAAACTATTTGACATTTTCAATTTTATTTCGCGCTCGACATTTCGGAATTATCCACAAATGTCTTGTTCGCAAAAGTGAAAAACATGGTATATATTATAATAATCACGTTTTAAGAGAAAATAACCATGTTAACAAAAATCTGTAAGATTCTTATAAAACTGAAATATAAATCTTCTTTAGGCGCGGTACGCATATTTTTAGATGAGAGAAAATCTCTGGACTCGCGACACCGTATGAGACGCTATTTGACGTTTATATGACGTTTGATTTATTTTTATATAAGAATATTTAAATTTGTTTACATATCCAATCGTCAAACACTGAAATGTCAATGTCATGCGGCCATTTTGTGCGCTGTTTAATATTGTTGTCATAATCTATTACAGCCTGTATTATAAGTATTTGAATTTAATTGTTTTGTTTTCATTTCTATCGGCAGTCCCTGAGACTGGTTGGGTTAGTTTTTTTACTATATATCCCAACTATTAAGGAAGGATCTATGGTTACTAATTTTGGATACTATTTTTATTTCGATTTCAGAAACAGGTGAACCCGCAGAGGTAATGAGATACAAATATGAGGGTTTGTAAAATGTTGCGTTGCGCTCCCATCCGCATATACCACCATTGTACATTTTCTTTCTTTCTTTCTTTCTCGTCTTTCTTTTTACCTATCCAAATAACATGAATCACAGATATTATATTTATACAAATAATTGTGTCCGGATTCGAACCTGCGACCGAAGGCAGTTTGAAGTGATGCATGGGATAATGTATGTTTATCCTCCCACCCCCAAGGGCCTGTGAAAGTTAACACCCGTTTGTTTGTGCAAGCACCTCGTAATGGGGTGCACCCCCGAACCAATGAGATTGTTAGAATTTCATTACGGCATGATAATTTGATGTGACTGGGCTTGCGTTGAACAAGCGAGCTCTTAAAAACGCAACTTAAAATACTTAGTTCTTCTCAGTGGGTCCTTGGAACCGGTGGTAGACTCAATTGTTTTTTTTTTAAATATTTTGTTGGTACATACTATTTTGTTTTTTGTTGAGTCTACTTTTGGACGGAGCGTAGTAATATGAGCCATAAAAATACGAAACTGGTCAGTGATATGTAACTGATGGTCAGTGATATATCACTGATGTAACAGCAATTCAACCAGTGATATGTATGAATGTCCCATCGGCCAATCATCCATCAATGGCCAGCAGTCGGCCAATCAGAGCGCAGAATTAGCGCAGCGTCGCAGCACAAATTTGTGGTAATTAGTTTTCATATAAAACACATACATTATGTGACATTACTCTATTCCGGTTTTATGCTCGATGCGGGCGGGCATTTAATGAATATGAAAGAAGAGAAACGAAAGTTGTATTGGATGGAACCGTCGGTCGTCTTGGCGTTCATTGAGGGAGGCCTATGTTCAGCAGTGGATAGAGCCTGATGATGATAACGATCCAAAACATTGGAAATGTAATCTTTAACCGCTATCCGTGTAAACTTGTATCATTAAAGGCCAAGAATTTTGAAATAAAAAAAACATATTTAAACGAATTGAGAACCTCCTCTTTTTTTGAAGTCGGTTAAAAATAGGTACTTGAATAGGTCTGGCGTGAAGGCGCGTACATCTTGTTGAAACACAAAATTATATTTACGACTGTTTCAAGTAGGGCAGAAAAACACGCCCAGATCGGCTACGGGGTTAGGGCTTCGAGGACCTGTGCTTTTATAAACTACGTCTTCATATAATAAGGCCTCCGCCTTGTAGACGGTGAAGTAAACTACGACCTTCCTCGCCTAATTTCGAGGTAGTTGGGTATGTGCTGCTACAAATTTTATCAATTCGTAATACGATTTGAAATTCGAACGAGTCTTGTGAACGGCCAAACTATGAACTTCCTCGCCTTATTTCGAGATAGCATATGTACTTAAAAAAATTGTCAATTCAATATCATTGAATGAAACCGTCTCATAGAGGGCGGCCTTACTCGCCTTATTTCGAGGAAAATCCGAGCATGCGTATGCCTTTACGTCGGTTGTATGAAGTGATGTGTTTCAAAAGTCTTGCGAACGGAAAAAGTTTGACCGGGATTCAAACCCGCGATTCGAAGTAACTTTATGCAAATAGTAATTCCATTCAGAGTTGTCACGTGTATATTTTCGCACGCATTTGTTTTGATTGTTAAATGTATCTGTGGTTGTCAAAGGAGGGTTGAAATGGGTTTGGAAAATTTATTTACACTAGAAGCCATTCTTTTTAGGGTTCCTTAAAACAATAAAACGAAACCCTTATACGGTCACTCCGATGTCCGTCTGTCTGGCAAACAAAAGCTAGGTACTAGGGCCCATTGACATAGAATCATGAAAGGACCCCACCATGGTTCAGGCCTTGACGTGGCGGTGGGGCTCAGTAGCCCAGGGTGAGCCCAGTACCTTGGGCGAAGCCAATTGAGTCGAGGGGGCTCTTTGTACCCCTCGTATAAGAAAAGGGGACAAAAGAGCAAGGGGCAAGGGGTGAGGATGGGGACCTCACCCCATTGTACAATGGGTGTTCTGTGGTGCGGGATAATCCCTCTGGAGGTGGCGTCGGTCCCTTGCGGGACTGACTAGCCGTCGAGGTGCCCTGTTAGTTTAACAGATCCGGGGCACCTCACCAAGGCGGCACTGGTGGCACTCGCCGCGTTTTAGTGGGTAGAGCTGCGTCCACCTTACCATCTTTCGGGCGCAGCGAGTCCCACATACCCACCTGGGGAGACCCACTTCCCAGGCGGGATGCCTCAGCATTTCCCGGCGTAAAAGGAAAAAAAAGAATCATGAAAGGAAGCTAGGAGTAACATAAAGGAAAAAATCTAAAAATCGTTAATTTGTTGTTAATTACATACAAACACATCAACAGGATTTGAATTGGTTTCGAACCCGCGATACTTCACAAATAAGTTTTTCATACTAATTAATAATAAAATCAACGCTTTTTCCCGGGCACGGGCCTCCTCGAAATCAGGCGAGTAGGGTGATGGGCCATATTCACGGATGCGCTGGTCCAATCCGTGTTGGTGAACTTCACACACCTTCAAAGACTAATCAGGCATGTTTCCTAATGATGTTTCCTTCATTGAACAAGCGGTGTTCTCATGTTCAGGTGTACGGAAAAATGTAGAAAAACTTATTTCATGGCACCTGTCAGGATCGAACCCGGACCTCTCACACAAGAGAGTCTATCTACCAGGAACTAGATCATCGACGCTCACAATTATATCTAGCTTTCTAGTTTTAACTTCTATTATAGTAGGCGGACATACTTTATGATCTGAAATGATAAGAACGGGATCGTAAATCTAAGTTTCGAAACCACTAACTAATGAACTTGCTCGAATGTAACTGATGAACTAGCTCGAATGTAACTAATGAACTAGCTCGAATGTAACTAGTGAACTAGCTTGAATGTAACGAATGAACTAGCTCAAATGTAACTAAGGAACTAGATCGAATGTAACTAAGGAATTAGCTCGAATGTAATTAATGAACTAGCTCGAATGTAACTAATGAACTAGCTCGAATGTAGCTAAGGAATTAGCTCGAATGTAATTAATGAACTAGCTCGAATGTAACTAATGAACTAGCTCGAATGTAGCTAAGGAATTAGCTCGAATGTAATTAATGAACTAGCTCGAATGTAACTGATGAACTAGCTCGAATGTAACTAATGAACTAGCTCGAATGTAACTAGTGAACTAGCTTGAATGTAACGAATGAACTAGCTCAAATGTAACTAAGGAACTAGATCGAATGTAACTAAGGAATTAGCTCGAATGTAATTAATGAACTAGCTCGAATGTAACTAATGAACTAGCTCGAATGTAGCTAAGGAATTAGCTCGAATGTAATTAATGAACTAGCTCGAATGTAACTAATGAACTAGCTCGAATGTAACTAATGAACTAGATCGAATGTTACTAAGAAACTCGCTCGAATGTAACTAATGAACTAGCTCGAATGTAACTAATGAACTAGATCAAATGTAACGAAAGAACTAGCTCGAATGCTGCTTCAGTAGGCCTTTAATAGAATTCGAAGCTGTTAATTCACTGCTGGTGGTCTACTCGAAATTAGGCGAGGAGTATACATAATTTAGTAATGCGGAGAATTTACACCCTCAAAATAATCTCACCAGGTTTCCTTCTGTCATGTCTTCCTTCACATGCAACTTGTCTAAATTATTATTTCGCTATCAAAATTGCCGACGTCTGGGACAGTATTAAAAATAATTTTCCCGACAAAACTTTTTTCTATCATAATTAATGTGTTCAATCTTTATCGTAGCAAATTGTCTTCTACCGAATGACATAAGATAAAAGTTGACAAGAGACAAGAGCATTGCATTAAGTTAAAAAAAACATGGCCGACCAAGATGGCGGCACGTCAAAGGGCGCCGGTAGCCGAGGAATTCATAAATGATAAATAATATTATTTATGTATAATTATATAGAGATGTTATTAAATATGCCACTTTATCTTAAGTAGTATTGCGATTTTATTAATCTTTAAAGGTATTGACGGCTACTGTAACGGTCAGGTGATTGGGTAAATAGTGGGTACGAATCCCGACAAAGAGAAAAGGTGAGATGTCTTAGGTTTAATATGTATTTGTTCACCACACGCGCGTATCATGGAACTATGGATTTCTGGATGGATTCCAAATTCATGGGGCCTCCATAACTTGATTTATATGCCAGTTTACTAACAAAAAAAGCGAATTCTTACTATAGTCATTTAATAAATTAGATACTGTATAATACACCTATTACAGGGTACGACATAGGTTAATTTTACAATGTTTATTATATTAAGTACATATTTCACAAGTGGCCGTTGGTGATAAATTTTAGAATTTTAACAGCTCTATGTACTTACAATGTACTGTAATATTGAATAATACACTACTTTATTACATTTTAGTCGTTGAGCCTATGTAAGAGTTTAATAAAGACGTCGAATTAAAATTAAGGAGAGTTATTTTTTTATTATCACCCGTAACACTTTGAATATCAATTAAAGAACATTTTAATTACAATAACTCGATTAAATTTCGTTTTTTAAATTTACAGCGCGGTTACTTCTTTTTTTATTGTGGTCAGTCTTTTTATGATTTCTTGCGCACGCATATGCAGTGTATCAGGAACTAAGTGGACTACAGGGTTGAAGTTGACAAAGAACTTTTTACATACGTAAATGTAACATCATAATCATCAGCCTTCGTCTATCTAAACGTGGCCTCCACTCTTGAACCTTATTGGCCCATCGGCCATCCGATCTCCTGAGTGTGACCAGCTCACTGCCACTTGTTATAGATTTTCTTTACATTTCTTTCAAGGCATATAAGGTACAGGCAATACGTTAAATCTTAAGCTTATAAGTATTATTAATATCCATCTTGCTGGACATATCCTTTTTCAATAAACGCCAAGAAAAACCAGAAAAACAGATCTCATAATAGGTGAATGAGACTAGATGTATGAGATCTGTCTCCTTAAACGGGAATGGCGACCAAAGCTTTTATAATTATCTATTTTAATATCGCATTATGATATAATGTTTCACAAATTTCACTCATCGTAATGAAGCATTTTCGCGTCTTATTAAGATTTTCACATTCCATGAACTTTACTGTAAAATATACAAAACGTCGGGAATATAAATTAATAAACCGCGGTAAAATTCATTCAAAATTCATACTGTTGTAACAGCTCTCTATATTTACCATGAAGTGCAGTAACCTTTTGACGTCTGAGCGATCTCGCTACGAATTAAACTTATTATAACTTATATTTTAGTTTGCATAACCGATTTACTGTGGTTTTTTAATTAGGCCTACACCACTATAGGAAACAAGGTTATTGCAACTTATAGAACTATCATGATTATTTGATATCTTTGAAGACTACAGAGATTTTTCATTGTTTTACTTAGGAAACAAGGTTGTCGCCTCCATCATAATCTGCTTATTACACTGTAGCAGTTCCTGAGATAAACAATTTTCTGTTCAACGGCTTCGTTTATGACATTTCTTATCTCATTAACTCATTAGTGGTGTCCGCTAGACAGCGGGGCGCTTACACTTGGTGGGTTTCCTGAATCGATACGGGTTCTAAGATTTCTCGTCGCGAGGGTCTATTATCATGTTCTGGTTGTTTCTCAAAACGGAACCAGAACTGATCACTATTGTCCTTTAGTGGAAGCATCACGACATGACAGCGTCACGGCGGAGTCGATTTCAATGCTTGCACCTTTTTAATAAATGTGGGATATAGGTGAAAGCCCCATAGGGGGATCTCTGACCGAGCGAGATGGTATGCTCGGTCAGGCCGAGGCCCCACTTGTTATCATTTCAGGTGTTGTATGTATAGCGCCGAACTGTGACACTTCGATAGCGCGATTCAAATTGTGGTGCTAATTGATCCGCCACAAACAAGTTCAGGATATCGATTAAAGAACCCAAACTTATGGTGTAGCGTTACATGGTCGATAACCAGGTCAATGCCAACAGAAGGTTCTTCAATGGGGTATATTGATTAAGTTCTTATCCACAGTTTCGTCCCACAAGAGTATTTTTTATAAGAGGGCAAACGGAAAACCATATTGTTTTTTGGAACGCAAATTTCACATTATAATGTAACTATAGGACAGTTCTCCCGTGACCATGGTCGCTATAAAGTATCCGAAACGTCGAGATTGTAAAAATCTTAATAAACCGCGATAAAATCCGCAAAAATTGTTTCAAAACGGAACATCAGTACATCTGGTTGTAAGCCACCGACATCCGACACGGAGGGTTTACAGGTTGATAAGTTGTCCGGTGAGGACGTCCACAGCTCCCTCGTCTGGTCACCCTGACGATGAGAACATCGCTGGGGTTTAGTGGGTAGAGTATTGCGCCCACTTTACCATCTTTTCGGGCGCAGAGTCCCACATGATCCCCGGGCTCCCCCGGGCCCGGTGGTATGCATAAGAGCATTCCCTAGCGGGAACCAAAAAAAGAAAGGTTGCTTAGTCGTATCGGTTCAGAAATACGGTTGCAGCTGGTTCCAGGTATAAGGTAGTTGTTGAAATAAGAAAGTAGGACAGAAGGTTTTAAATGTTTCTTTCTTTATTAACTATGTTCACATAAAATTAGTTAGTTAGTTACACGGACGAAGTCGCGAGGAACAGCAAGTTTTTTTTTTCGGATGGATCTATGCTAACGGCCCTAAGGCCCTAATGCTACATCGGATTAGTGTGAGCACATTTGGCTTACTTTTGGTTTATAAAAGTGGGGGGTTGCCCCCCGTGCAGTCTGCGACCACACGGCCTCCTGGCGATTACATGCTAATGTGAAGTATCCTATCGGTTTTGATTTGACAGACAGTCGGACGAACTTTCCATTTAGACTAGTTTCGCTATTTCAATAGATAAAGATCCAACATTCTGATAGAGTCAAATTCATTTTCATCATTCATATTTCGAACATCAAAATTATACAAATTAAAATTATGTCCATAAATTATGTAGACCAATAAAAATTATTCGAAATTAGAAAAAAACCAGCTGCCTGGGTTACGCGGGGCGAGCGAGACAGAGATACACACGTTGTTCAAGTTAGAAAGAAATAGAGAAGCAGATTAAAAATAATTCCATAGACTCAATGGCATAGGATTAATTTTATTCCCGCGTTAAAATTGTATCAGTAATAAGGTGGTCGTTAATTTTGTTTATGGCTTAGCTTCGAGAATTCATAGAAATGTTTAATATTTACAATTTTAATGCGAAATATGGTTCAATTTCGGTTATAATATTTGTCGATTTTTTTTTAATATTTTTATTTGGCAATATATTTTGAACTCTATAGAATACTAGCTGTTGCCCGCAGCTTCGCCCGCGTTAACTTTTAAAATTTGAGGGGTGGACCACCCTTATCACTTAGGCGTATGAAAAATAGATAGTAGCCGATTCTCAGACCTACTGAATACGCATATAAAATTTGGTAAAAATCGGTAAAGCCGTTTCGGAGGAGTACGGTAACTAACATTGTGACATAGAAATTTTATATATTAGAGATAATACTTACGTGTGATCTGTTTTTTTAGATATTGTGATACTAAGAAGAAGCTGGTTACCAAAATTCAATTTCAAGAATGTTTTTTATTATTCTTAATTAAAAATATAATTATTTTAGTAACATTATGAATGTTATAGTTGGTCGTTGAAGTGGCAGTGAGCTGGTCACACACTCAGGAGAACAGATGGCTGATGGGCCAATAAGGTTCAAGAGCGGAGGCCGCGCATTGGTAGACGAAGTGTTGGTACCATTAACTAGGTGGGAACTGGGAAGAAGATCTACGTGTGGTGGCCGATTCGTGTTTGATGCGAGTGGCAAGAGATCTGCCATCTTGGCGTTCATTGAAGGAGGTCCTATGTTGAGCAGTGGACGGATAGGGGCTGATGATGATGATGAATGTTATGGACATATAGATTTGTATCCTCAAAATCTATTCAGTTTTATCGGGTAGCAATAAAAATTTAGACAATTAGTTAAAATAGTAGGTAAAATCTTTTTTTATTTTTTTTACAGATCAGGATAGATTTGAGATTTTAGCCAACTTAAAATAGTAATTTACAACAATACAAATACTGGCAACCACTTTAAATACCACCCACTTTTAAATATTTGTTTTATAACAATATATTCAGAAAAAGAACACGAAATTAAACAATAGAAAGGGATACTCAAAAGGGAGGTTCTCCGAAGAGCCCGGATTAGCTCCCCAGACGAGACCAGATGAAAGCTCAATGTGAACTACCGTTTTCGTTGGCTTTGATATTATGTATGACTCAATATCTATATCATATGGGTACCTGACCTTCGGTGGTATGAAATTTGAAAAAATCTACCCATGAAATCTATTTAAGGTTACACAAGTCGCTCATCTTTCCATACAAACGCAGAACAGTAATTACTACAATGTTTGACGTTGACCATGAAAAACTAAGAATAATATAAATTGATCTCGTCATTATCTATGTCTCTATGCCCCCAAAATCTTTAAAAAATATATACATTTAAAAAATACAAGCTTCTAAACTTTCTTATTTCAACACTGATTTTAGCTCAACTTTGGGCGAAAATAAATAGTATACAGAGCACGAAAGCTCAAAAATAAAGCCCGTACAGACATAGTTTAGTTATTAAAAAGTTGAAATAAATCTATTTTTAATAGATACACTTAATAGTTTTTCTATAACAACTGTTTTGCTAAAAGGACATTTTCGGAATGAATCATTGTGCATTTCATGCTAGCACACATGTTCGAGCATTATGTCAGGGGGTTCGCGCCGTCGACTTGTTCAACCTTAAAACTAGCTATTGCTGGTAGCTTCGCCCGCGTGATGTTTATTTTTGTGGCCTAAGTTACTCATTATAACATTAGCTATCTTCAGTGACAGTCCTATCAAAACTGTTCAAGAGACTATAAAATTAATAAGACTTGTTAATTCTGGTATTTTAGTAGATTCACGTTCGAGACACTATCAAATTGATAAGATTTGTTAATTCTGGTATTTTATGGTAGTTGCTGCATTGGACCGGCACGACCGGGGTGGTGGTACCTCTCGCTCACACAACACCGGCGTCAAGGGAGTTTCCGGTGGCCCATTGTGGAGGATAGGGAAAAGAGGGCAACGCATCATAATCTTTCGTTGTGTGTATGTACATGGGCGTCGATATTCGCCAAAAGGCTCCGACTGCTAGTTTGACCTCCTATGCTATAAAAAAACTTGGTTAAAACAAAACAAATATAATAAACGTACCTACTTTACATGTATTTTCTATTAATTAAGCTCTTGACCACGCTATAAGGATGTTTTAACGAATTTGCAAAGAGTTTATCTGCTATTAATAATTAAGTCTATATTTACCCCACTATTAATGAAAATAGGCAATTTATGCTTTCTTATCTTTAATGGCAACACTAAAAGTACCGAGCAGGTTTGGTATCTAGGTATTAACTTGAGCACTATATCCATCATAGCGTATTAATTAACTTTCGCTTATTATAATTGTCAATATGATTTGGATAAGTTGCTAAAGGTCATGTGTTCGAATCCAATAAGCGGCTTCGTTTGTATATAATAATAATATCTCTTTTTACACCACGTCAATCTGGTCCCGTGGTAAGTTCTCGAAGAACTTGTGTTACGGGTACCAGACAACGGAAATATATTTAATAATTTTATACTATACATATATTTAAGATTATTATTATATATTACCTACATATATTTAATACACATCCATGACCCAGGAACACAGAAAACTTTTTGTTCCCTGGCGGGATTCGAACCCGCTACCTCCGGCTTGAGCGCCATCGCGCTAACCACTGAGCCACAGAGGTCGTCAAATATGTTTGTTACTCTTACACGCAAAAACTACTGAATGAATATAGCTTATACATCGGAATTGTAAATAGGCTTATACATAAAGATTTTGTGTGAATTTTTTGAAAAATCTAAATCTGATACTGTGCAGACAAAGTCGCGGGCGTCAGCTAGTGATTATGTAATCATCCCGCGGGGGAGTGGGTCTCCCCACGCGGGTATGTGGGACTCTCTGCGCCCGACAGCTGGTAAATGGACGCAGCTCTACCCACTAAAACCCGGCGAGTGCCACCAATGCCGTCTTTGGTGAGGTGCCCCGGATCTGTTGAGCAAACAGGGCACCTCGACGGCTAGTCAGTCCCTCAGGGGACCGACGCCACCTCCACGGAGTGGTTGTCCCGCACTATAGAACAACCCCTCCCAACGTCGGGACAGTACAATGGGGTGAGGTTTCCGTCCTCGTCCCTTGCCGCCTGCTCTTTTATCCCCTCTTCTTATAGGGGTGGTACAAAGAGCCCCCTCGGCCCAATTAGCTTCGCCCAAGGTGCAGCGGCTCACCCTAGGCTACTGAGCCCCACCGCCACGTCAAGGCCTGAACCATGGTGGGGACATGGTTATAATCCTCGTTCCCAGTAACACTAGTCTAGTCTAAAGATTAGTTGTACTAACTCTAAACAAATGTTCTAGAACCTAAAAAAATACACTATAACAATAATGAACCGTAACGAGGAACTTGAAACTGAACCAATTATAACAACTAACAAGCAACTCCCACGTTTTGGGGAGAATCGTACTGGCAACCCCGGGGGGAATAAGCGGCTTATGAGGGAGGCTGTTTTGATTATTCCGAAGGATGTCGTCTTGGTAAATTATGCAGCAGATAGCGAAATTCAGTTTGTCAAGCTTTTATTATATTCAATTATTTTACGTCACGTTCTGTGTTGCCATTAAAAATGGGAAACGCGGATATTTGCGCGAAGTTTTCTGGGGATTCAATATAAAAAATTGTATTCAAAACTCTAATATGCCCAGCTCAAGGCTCCATAGAATTAGTAACTCCTTTACGGGTTATTGTATACGTTTTTATAATAAACTTCCGAATGATAAAATAGAGTTGTCAATTAATAAATTTAAAACTACCATAATACAGAAAATAATATCAAAATCCTATTATAATGTAAAGGATTATATAAATGACAAAAACGCTTGGAAATTAATTGCTCTAGATAGTGACTTTTGTGAAACAATGATCACAACTAAAAGAATGATAGGAACCCAGCAGAGTTTCTTGTGGGTATCTTCTCTGACATGGGCGCGTTGCGAACCCTCATTATAAATGCCGCTAAGACAATCGTAAGGGATCATTATAAAGATCCTATATGTGAAGTATAACAATAATATATTTATTGTTTTAAACTAAAGCGATCACTATTCATATTATATTGATATTATTACGGGGGCTTACCGCGTTTAAAGATTTATTGAGGTGATTGTCGCCATCTACTATCACGGACGTCAGTCTCTCCGTGATCACGGCGATTGAAATATTGCCGAAAATCGAAATATCGGGACCTCAATAACGCGGTAAGCACTCGAAACAATATTAATAATATATTTTCACTGTAAGAAGCGCTATTCGTGGCGCTCATTTAAATAAAAACCATTCTGCTGATGTTTCCACAAACATTACTGATGAAGAAGAGGCGATCTTAAACAGACTGGCGGAGAATCCAGCTTCTACCACTTTACTGATCCCTACTAAATATATACCATTGTCACTGTGTATGCTATCTTTCGTCAACTTGTTTAAATATTACAGAAGAGGCGGTCTTATTGAGTACAAGGCAGTTACGGGTAGCTCATCAAATTCTGAATAACCTTACTAATATTATAAAGGCGAAAGTTTGTAAGTTTGGATGTCTGTTCATCTTTCACGGCAAAAGGGCTGAACTGATTTGGCTGAAAGTTGAAATGGTGATGGTTTATACCTTGGATTAGGACAGAGGCTATAAAAATAATCATCATCATGCGAATACGGTTGGAAATGTAACTTAATGTATGCGAAGCTGTGGACACCAAATGTGTGTTTATATTTAAAACGCCATATTTACGATGGTGTTCACTTTTATTTGGGGGTGCTAAATATTTCGACATAGGCTACGTCTCTGGTCAATTGAGTCCACTTATTCACGAGAACCGAATAGGTTCGAGTCTCGTGAACAAGGCTCCTAAATAATACCAATGTTTTACAAAAGACAATATCTCGTCTTAAACAGTGCTTTTTTGATAACATAATAATAATATAATGCATAATATCAACCCTTATATGTCCAACTGCTGGGCACGGGTCTCCTCGAAATAAGGTGAGCAGGGTTTTGGACCATAGTTCACCGATGCGCTGGTCCAATGCGGGTTGGTAAATTTCACACACCTTCAAAGACTTTTAATCTCATCAGGCATACAGGTTTCCTTACGATGTTTCCTTCACCAGTGAGCAAGTGATGAGGGTGCAGGTAGCAATTTAGAAAAACCCATTTCTAGGCATCACAGGGGGGTGAGGTCAAGATCGAACCCGGACCTCTAGGCTCTCACTCAAGAGGCCGAGCCCATACCCACTAGGCCATCGTCGCTCACATCGATAACATAATATGCTTGTTGAAATTCTATAATATAAATAATGTTACAAACCTTGAGGGAACCCGACAGCTTCCAGTCCATGATGGGTAAGCCCAAATGGCCCTAACCCACTCAAAGGACCAGGGCCCATGCCCATGTGGTGCGCGCTGGAGTGGTGCGCGTACGGGTTCTGCGCCAGTGGTGACGGCTGCTTCAGGTAGTGGAAGTAGTGGTGCAGGGGGGTGGCGGAGTGGTGGGCCTGGGGCGCTGTGGGCGTGGTTGGGCTCGCTGACGAGTTGGTCAGGAGCGCCATCTTGGTTACCGAAATGTAGTCACCGTCGCTTTCGTTTGTGTGTGGACATTTTTGGCGGTATCAGTGTGCGCGCGTCCGGTTTTGAAGCATTTTTGAGCTGTAACAAAGATTTTTAATTTCAAATAAATATAAATATACAGATAAATAAAATTGGAATATCTGTTTGTAATATTAAAATAACCACTTTTTACTAAATGCATATGGATGTATCATCATCATCATCATCAGTCTCTATCCGTCCACTGCTGAACATACGCCTCCCTCAATAAACGCCAAGATGGCCGATTCCTGGATGTATACATGGTACATATACCAAAACAACCTTTTTCCATTTTTGTCTGTCCGTCTGTCTGTCGATCTGTTTGTTCCGGTTAATCTCTAAAACGACTGCGCCTATTTTGACGGGACTTTCACTGGCCGATAGCTGATGTTATAAGAAGTAACTTAAGCTATAAAAAAATCATCATCGACCTTATACGGCTGTAAATCTAAGATAACACGGGCGAAGCTGCAGCCAACAGCTCGTTTAAGCGATAAAATCCGATATGTGGTTAATGATGTACTTGTGTTGTAATAGCTGTTTCTATATGGAGAACTATTGTTAGCTTTATGTTTCTATGCTAATTGTGTACTTGTGAAAGTGCTTTAGCAGGTAAAGCCAGAGGTAGCGGGTTCGAATCCCGCCAGGGAACACAAATTTTTCAGTGTTCCTCGGTCATGGATGTGTATTAAATGTGTATTATATAATAAAAATCTTAAATATATGTATAGTATAAAAGTATTCAATATATTTCCGTTGTCTGGACACACACACCCGTAACACAAGTTCTTCGAGAACTTACCGCGGGAACAGATTGACGTGGTGTCAAAATTGTCCATAGATATTATTATTATTATTAAATTGAATAAATAAAACATTGTCTATACGGTCAAGTGTCTATGGGACGGTAAGTCGATCTGCAATTAGACGGGACTACGTTAGATACGTGTTGGATCATACGTGTTCGCGTTCTTTGAAAAAGTATTGGTTATCTGTAAAGTCGGTTTACGGACGATAGTTTTACGCGATAACGTCATAAAGAAACATTGATGACAAATTATCTTTTTTGCCGCTGTTTTGAAAAAAAACCAGTTAATTGAAGTGAACAAAATGAAATTAGACTGAAAATTATGGAGGAAATCAATTACATCTTATTAAATTGTAGAAATAAACACATAAACACAAAACACGTTTGTTATAAATAATGATTTCCAAGCTATCATTGGAACGGGATACTTTTTCGTGCGCGCTGCCGGTGTTCATCAATTTATAAGATCACATCAAAAGGTTGAAAAGAGCAGATAACTTACAGTTTAAATGTTTGTAAACCTTATTTTCAGTTTGTCTGCCATGTTCTGTATTTGATGTGATTTTTTTTAATCTTAATTAGTTGTTATATTATTTATATTCTACGTCACAACTCAATCAGATGAACAGATATATCGTTGAAAAGCTAGTACACTTAAATTTAATTACAAAATACCCAAGATTTCATAACAATGTCTACAAAAGACTCCAAAAGGTCGACGTCGGTTCAGTATAACATTAAACACGAATAAAAATATTCGTTTATATATCGATTTCTTATTAAGCAATTATATCTTTCAACGCGAGCTTTCACGGTGTGTGCGCAATTAAATAACATTCAATTGAATAAACGCCATTTCCAATTATAAACAACGTCAATCTTTTTTGTATTACCAACTATAATGGGTAATTTTCCACACCATTGCAACACTGCGAAGTCAAACGATGTTCGAATACGTTACGTTCAAATTTTTTTTTCAGGTACATGTTTACGTGCATTTTGTCACGTTTGGTTTTTTTTCGGGGTTTTTGCCAAATCGAGGGCTAGGATGACGTATTGTGCCAGTGATTTGGGTGTATCAATGTGATGACATGCGCATGAAAAAATTCTATACCAATATGTTTCGGAATATGCGCTTGTCAATGCTGTGTGTTTATTTTGCGATGTAACTTTATTCTTGAGATACTTTAATACAAATACACCTGAGAATTTTGTTACTTCCGAATTGATTTTGTTGGCGATTGTTATAATGAGATTGCAAAGGTAGTCCTAAGTTTCTCTCGGTACAGTAAGAGATCAGTTTTGGGACAAATCAAAGAGGCAATCTTCAGTAGTAGTTGTGTACCTATAGACGGTCGCTATTTTTTTATGTCATAAGAAGGCAACCGAGCAAAAGCAAATGCAGTCGGAGCCTTATGGTAACTACCGACGCCTATAGACATCCGCACGACCAAAAGTTATGCAGATGCGTTGCCCTCCTTTTCCCTATACCCCCAACGGGACACCGGAAACTCACAAACCACCATCCCGGTAGTGCCAGCCCAATTCGGCTGCAAAACATTATGGCACTGTACCCCTATACGTGTATCTTCGTATAACCCTACGAGAATCATATCTCCGAAGCGTTTCCACCTACTCACTTACTGTTCCGATTGAACTCTATCCCTTTCGGAAAAAAAGTATCACCGAAATCGAAACTTATAATTTTCATAAAAAAATCGAGAACCAAGAGACATAAGCTACTGTTATGCGATTATTAACACCAGAAAAAATAAGTTAATATGTATGGTTTAACTTTTTCTCAGTATACGCAGGCAGGTAATAATTACCTATAACTTGATAATTGACAGATAGGATTAACGAAGACATCAGCCAGAGAACTAAGGTTAGATATCACGCAAAGAATAAGCTCGTTAAAGTGGCAGTGGAATGGTCACACACTCAGAAGAACGGATGGCCGATGGGGCAATAAGGTTCAAGAGTGGAGGCCACGTTTAGGTAGACGGAGTGTTGGTCGGCCATTAACCAGGTGGGAAGACTATCTCCGTGCGGTGGCCATCCGTATTGGATGAGAGTGGCGAGGGATCGGTCGTCTTGGCGTTCATTGAGGCCGATGTTCAGCAGTGGACGGATAGATGCTGATTATATGATGATAATTGACTCAATATACATAGGTATACAATCAAGTGCGTTAAATCTACAAAACTATTCGACCAATTTCAAAATTGTTTATCAGTTTAATGGTACATTATCATTGAGGACCCTTCTTCAAAAATAATCATCCTCAGTTCTGATACGGCTGTAATCCAAGTTAACAAATTTGCAGACAGCAGATTATAAAATATAGGTTTAGAAAAAAGTCTTCAGTATCACAATTTGGTGTCCAGTTATTTATTTCTATAAAAGTTATTAAAGTAATATGTAAGTGAGGGTAATGATCTAGTCGGTATGGGCTCGGCCTCTTGAGTGCGAGGTCCGGGTTTGATCCTGACCCCTGTGGTGCCATGACATGGGTTTTTCTAATTTTCTCCATGCATCTGAACATGATACCATCGCCTGCGCATCGGTGAAGGAAACATCGCGAGTAAAACTGCATGCCTGATGAGATTAAAAGTCTTTAAAGGTGTGTGAAGTTCACCAACCCGCATCGGACCAGCGCATCGGTGAACTATGGCCCAACACCCTCCTCGCCTGATTTCGAGGAGGAGAGCCGTAGACCCGTGCCCAATAATTGGGACATATAGGTACGGATTGATATTATTATTATTATTAAAGTATTATCAGATTTAATTTGTTTTCGTTGTATGTTTTCGAATCAAATTCATTTATTAATTGTATTATGGAAAAAGTAGCTATAAATTTGTAAATTCCACTTCGCTAACTTTCACTATTTGTAGAACCGATGAATGAAACTTTAAAACTTAAAGTTAATCTTAATAATACCGAGACATTAGACAAAGGATTAACCATCTATTCAGACACATTTGCGACATTCTCAGAAACCACATTACTTTCCGCCACCTTCCTGTCAACAAAAGATTATCTCAGAAATTAGATAAAATCTTTACAACATCATCCAGATATACACTTTAGGCGTAGACGCTAAAGTTCAAAATTTTGCAACTCCTGCAAAGGATACCGGTTTTATCAGCAAAGGTGTTCAACAATTGGTTAGGAACGTGGTGGAGGGTTTTCGCGTCACTAAACATTCACAGGTATGGCGGCTTGCGCTTTGGGTTTTTTTACATTTTAAGAAAAACTACGCTTTAATGGAAGACGCGTAAAAGGTAAAATACATAATAAATATGCTGGTGAAGTATAAGTATAATATAACGCGTGAGAATGTTAAAAACTGAAAGGTAAAACGATATACTGATTTCGAAGCTTGGACTAAGTTATGGGTGAAAGCAAGTATTGACTTGAGCGTATTAAATATATATTGAGCCTAGTAGGTACGGGCTCAGCCTCTTGAGTGGGAGCCGAGAGGTCCGGGTTCGATCCTGACCCCGTGATGCCTAAAAATAAGTTTTTAAAATTTCTACGCGCACCTGAACATGAGACATCGCTTGCTCACCGGTGAATAAAACATCGTGAGGAAACCTGCATGCCTAATGAGATTAAAAAATTTGAAGGTATGTGAAGTTCATCAATCCGCATTGGATCAGTGCATCGGTAAACTATGGCCTAACACCCTCCTCGCCTGATTTCGAGGCGAAGACCCCCACCCAGCAATGAGATATATAAGGGTTGAATATTATATTATTATTATATGTAATATTATTTTTAAATGTATTTTTTTTATAAAAGCGTCATTTCGTATACATTTAAAGTAAATACATTAATTGTATTATTAAGTAGGTATTATAAGTACAAGACAGAAAGTATGAGTAAAATATTACAATAAAATAACCTTCAGATTTTTTTTTACAGTATATTAAAATTTCCATATTCCCAACGTCGTAATCTTGCGAGCGACATTTTTACAAACTTAGAAAATATAAATTAACTTGGTGCAAAATGATCTTATAAATACGAACATTATAAAGTATATGTCCTATACCTGAATATCATGAGCTCATATGTACCTACAAAACCATTACTTTTATAAACAAAATACATGTGGGGGCCGTACATAGAGCCCTGCGGTACACCAAGCTTTATGTGTAACCCACATGCTTGTACGTGGTATATTTTACACAAAAACTAATTTCGGGCGTGATAATTGTGCATAGGGGCCTGTATTGTGACAAATTTTTCGCATCGCATCACTCTATTAGCTGTACAAAGGATATTTTGTAGTTTTTGTCCCAAACATTTCGAAGAAGCATTTGTCGACCCCACAATGGCGGTACTTTGTGGGGTTTAGAATAGTTTTTCAATATTCACAAATAGAGTAATATCTTTTTCAGTCGCTTGTATTTTCACTTTTAATAATATTTTAATTTGTAATAACACATTATCAAAACTTAAAACGGGATACATATTTACCATGTTCTATAAATATTTCATATCTTGTTATTAATTTCATCAAATGTCTTGTTTTAAATGATTTTAAGAGTGAAAATAACCATTTTATTTTGTTACTAGTGGTTTTTGAAATAAAATTTAAAATATCAGAACCAACACATTAAAGAATTGCTATCTGTATTTCGTAGTCGTATTATAATAGGGTTTGCGAGTCAAATTCGTTTCCATCAAAGGAACTCATAGCAAGGGTCGCCGTTGTCGGATATGACCAGGAGCACATCATCATCATTATCATAGTAAAAATACTAATTTCTAATAAAGTATACATTTTAATCATTATCATCATTAGCTTTGATCCCTCCACTGCTGTACATTTTGGTGATTTTAGTAAATTGAAAGTAATAGCAATAGACAATTTTACTGCACATTACATTTATAATACAGAAGTTAAACGATTGACAGACCGACTTGGAATTTCTCTTCCAACAATGATTTCAGTCTAAGCAAGTGAAAGGCATGAGTTTTCTATTACCAGGAACTCTGAATTCAAAAAGAATGAGAACCAAGTACAATGGAACTGGAAAAATAACTTTACCGGTAGATGCCGCGCGTCCATATGCGGCGATACTACTATCCTGCTTATTTCTGTCAATCAGCTTTGCTGAATTCGGAAAGAAATATATATACTATCCCGTCCTGCCCGGATAATTACAGGAACAGAGAATTACCATCTTACGTAGGACAGACAAAGTGTGAATCAGCAGCCTGAGTTGAACCCTGGTCAAATCGTTTATTTTCATTGGGCAACTTAGAATCTGGTTACACGACTGCCAGTATGATTTCGATTGTTTGATAAAAACTGACATAAGAAAAAAAGAGGTAGGATTCGATTTTTGGAAAGAGATAACCTATTATCCGGCAATATACATCTGACATCTCTTTCTCGCGAAATATGAAGGGCTCGGGTACGTCTCAAGTGGGATAAAAAGAAAAACTCGGAAAATTTTATTCGCAGATCAGGTTCTGTACACGTTTTCATTTCACTGTCATTCGAATCATATTTGACCGTTTACATATTGTTTTTTTAAATACGCAAACAACATTTTACGAATATTTTCGCGGATTATTAAGATTTTTACATGACGTTTCGGATACTTTACAGCAACCATGGTCACGGGAGGACTGAGGTGTCAGACGTCCTAACGTAAGCTGTTTAATTATAGTTTATTTGTGTTAGTACAAGTGATTTCTCACAGTTTTCGTTTACCGATGACCCATGATGAAAAGGTCAAAAGCTAAATACATTTTCTGCTAAACACGTAACATTTTATCAACCTGTAGCCGTTTGACTGAAAAAATAGTGCCTTCCCAAGATTACAAGTAGACCCTATAAATTTTCTAATTTTCATGCTAATTTCACTCATGACACAACCTTCAAGGGTTTTATTCACGGTATATTAAGTTTTTGAAGCGAAAACTTCTTTAGGCGCGGTACGCATACCTATTTTTATACGAGATAAAATCTCTGGACTTGCGACACCGTTACACGAGACGCGATTTGACGTTTATATGACGTGGACTCGCGACACCATTACGAGACGCGATTTCACGTTTATATGTTTCACATTCTCGATGTTTCGAATACGTGAAATGGATCACAAGATGTGCTAACAAAATCATAATCATTATAACATAATATAGGCGTTGTTTCTGGACAAAGGCCTGTCCATGGTTTCAAGGTACAGTTATTTAAGATATATCTAACATATTTTGTTATTAAACAACATTACCACAAGCACTTATTAGAGAGTTAATAGAATCAGGTAAATAAACAGAGTTCTGTACAAATATTAACATAGATTTTTTGACGTGATAACGTTTTATACATCGATGAACAAGTGTCACGTTCTGAGCCGAGCGTGCAAGCGAAAACGTGAAGCTATAGAGAGGCATTTTCGGCGTAAGCGTTCGGTTTGTGACACATTGTAACATCAAGTAAAATTATACCGTAAACCGACTTTACAGACAAAGGGTTTTTCAGAATAAATATTTGTGTTTGAACATCATTATCTCGGTAACAGTAGTCAAGACTTGAAACAGTTTACGTCGCATCTTTAATGCACGCATGCGTGTTCTAGATAAAAATCGGTTGTCTGTAAAGTCGGTTTACTGACGATAGTTGAATGTGCCAACATCATAAGAAAATGGAACGCCTCGAGCCAGATAACGCCGCATGCGTCATGTTTTTTCGTTCGTGCAGCCGGCTCCATCGAATTATAAGACGTTTTCACGTCAAAAAATAACCTAGAATCTCATGTTTAAATCAGGTACCATCATGGGTAAAGAATATACACCGATACTGCATTTAAAATCCTAATGTGATTGTTAGTTAACATACATTTATTTCATCATCATCATCATCAACTATCTATCCTCAAATGAACATGGCCTTTCAATAAACGCCAAGACAGCCGATTCCACTCGTATTCAACTAGGCCCACGGAGATCTTTGTCTCATCAGGTTTCTTTTTTTTAATTTTTATAGAAGTGTGGTGAAAACATCCACAGACACCGGCTACATCATTAGCAGATGTGTTGTCAGCCTTTAAATAGTTGGTCGATCTTCCATCTTTCCGAACGGAGATACATCACTACATAGTATAAAACAAAGTCGCTTTCTCTGTCCCTATGTCCCTTTGTATGCTTAAAATTTTAAAACTACGCAACGGATTTTGATGCGGTTTTTTTTATTAGATAGAGTGATTCGAGAGGAAGGTTTATATGTATGTAACATCCATTAAATAGTGGAGAAATACTGTTATTTTTGAGGTTTCTTTCTTTTACACAAATGTGGTATTAATCCCTTATCATTTTAAATATGTTAGTTAGCTTGAGCATTTCATGAAGTATGCTTTTCCCGTTTACACCATGCAAATGAAATGCATATCTTAGAAGATCAAAATAATGCGACACCGTGATTTCGAGCCGCGCGAGCTGGGCGCTCCGTGATGCCGCGCCTCGCGTCCGAGCCGGGCCACGCATAATAATTATTATTGTATCAATGTATGGTAGAATTGTGTATCCTAAATATGCCTACTGAAAAGTCCGCGATGGCATAATATGTCTATATTATGTTAAATATAACATACTACCTATATCCATTTTAATACTTAAAAAATTGGCAATCTTAAAGCGGTAATGTAAAAGCTATTTACAAAAATACGGTATTAATCACTTCATATTATAAAATAAAGTCCTACGCCCGTCCATAGATAAATAATCATCATCAATCCGTGTACGGCTGTACATCTAAGTTAACGCGGGCGAAGCTGCGGGCAACAGCTAGTAGGATTATAAATTAACAAAGCTATTTTCAATTAAATTTAATAAAACGCGACATGTCTATTTGAGTCTCGTGAACAAGACATTCGTAGTCAATGCCGAAAGTACTCGGCAAGAAAAAGTTAAATATTCCGTTTTAATAGAGAAACTTTAAAATTCGAAGTCGCGGAGTGTTGCCAGTATTAAAATAAAATGCATATCTCTAATGTATATATATTAATATGGGCTCGCGCGGTGTTACACCATGATAAGATCTAACACATCGAAAGAACCACTCATTAAATATGTTATAATTGGTCTTTAATTAACAGTACCGTGGTTCTGTATATTTTAATGCACCTGAAACGGACGAGTCACATAAGTGGTCAACGTCGCCCATATTAATCTGAGAGTTGGGAGCCCAGGCTCATGCGTTTGTCTATGACATTGGAATCATAGTCAGCGCTGCATTACATCAAATGACGGAGCGGAACCGATGGCGACAGCTGACGGAACAAATGAAGAAGAGTCACGATCTTCAGCAATCAACGATCAAGAAGAATGACATTTGTATGTCTCGGTGCCAGTAATTACCTGTCCTACCCTTCTCTCTGAAGCAAGAAAGCTGTTTCACGAGAAATGCACAAATGCTTCTCGCATATTTAAAGGAATGCGAAATACGTTTGTTTTGGTACCGCAGTTACTATATTCGTACGTACACACACAATGATACACTCATTACACGCACTCAACACCGCCTTTGTGACGAAGACTTTGCTTCCGACCGTCGATCCCGTTTTCGACAGGGCCCTAAGGGCCTCCAAACACACTAAAACTTAAAAAAAATGACCCTCGTGGCCTCACCTATAGACAGATAGTTAAAGCAGACCTCAGTCTACCAGCTTTGATCATTTAAAAAAGAAGACGCGACCTGTCGATCCAGTAACTCTCCGTTATTTAATTCCCGTAACACACTAAAGCTGCTTGTTAGCTTGCTCAGCCTTTTTTCTTTAACGCCGGGAAATGCTCTGAGGCATTCCGCCTGGGGAGTGGGTCTCCCCAGGTGGGTAAGTGGGACTCGCTTCGCCTGAAAGCTGGTAAGTGGACGCAGTTCTACCCACTAAAACCCGGCGAGTGCCAATACCGCATTTGGTGAGGTTCCCATCCTCGCCCCATGATCTTTTGTCCCCTCTTCTTATAAGAAGGGTACAAGAGAGCCCCCTCGGCTCAGTTATCTTCGCCCAAGGTGCTGGGCTCACCCTAGGCTACAGAGCCCCACCGCCACGTCAAGGCCTGAACCATGGTGGGGAGCTTGCTCAGCCTGGTCATAACCACTCAGACATCCTACCGGGATAAAAAATCATGGACGAAGTATGTATCCATTCTTTGTAAATAATAATTGGTTCATTTATTTGGAAGGGTTTTATTCATGTGACCAAAGAACTTTAAAACATTAATGATGAAAGTTCTATAAATTTTAATAAGTTACCGTATATAGAATACACTAAAATAATTAACGTGAAAGTTATATATTTAATTAGTGTATTTTGATGGTCTTTCTCTAATGTACGTAATAATGTATTCTTCTTATTTTTGCCAAGCAATGTTCTGCAATTTTATTAATTTACTTTTTCGACTGTTCTTATTTCATAGCTTGTGAAAGACATTGGGGTGAACCGAAAATCATCGATCCTTCACAGTATAAACAACAATACACAAATCAAACACTGGCCGTTTATAAAAAAGCATTAAAAAGTATAATTTGAAAAAAGAACTCCCGATTTGTCACAGTGACATTTCTGTCAGTGCTGCCAACTGCGCAAACAGAGGGCGCGAAATGTTTGCTCGGCAATATGGCGGATGTTTGCCCAATTATTATTTATGATACAAAGTTATTGACACCTATTGTTAGGGTTTCTTAATGTGATCATTTGGGGGATGTTTTCGATGATTTACATCGCTCTGGGCACACCAAGATTATAAAGGTCGTCGGTTAAAATTTGGAGAGTGTATTGTGAATTTCTTAAATTTAGGGATTTAGCGATGCAATCCCTAGTACTCTTACTGTATTGTATCAATATCAATTCTTAAAACTTACAACGGCGCTGATTAATATGGTGTGAAAATTTCTCTGATTTCTAAATTAAACTCTCCTCTGATTTCTAGGGACTGCAACTTTGGAACGAAAAAGCTTCTTCTGTGTTAAATCACAATCATTATCAAGGTATCCCTTGACTTTTCATAGTACCCTTTGAATTCTCAATCACACTTGAACATGAATCTACGAAAATACCAGAATTACCTAAAATTTATGAATTTGATAGTCTCCTGAACATGAATCTACGAAAATACCAGAATTACCTAAAACTTATTAATTTGATAGTCTCCTGAACATGAATCTACGAAAATACCAGAATTACCGAAAACATATTAATTTGATAGTCTCCTGAACAAAAATCTACGAAAATACCAGAATTACCAAAATCTTTTTAATTTGATAGTCTCTTGAACATGAATCTACGAAAATACCAGAATTACCTAAAACTTATTAATTTGATAGTTTCCTGAACATGAATCTACGAAAATACCAGAATTACCTAAAACTTATTAATTTGATAGTCTCCTGAACATGAATCTACGAAAATACCAGGATTACCGAAAACATATTAATTTGATAGTCTCCTGAACAAAAATCTACGAAAATACCAGAATTACCAAAATCTTTATAATTTGATAGTCTCTTGAACATGAATCTACGAAAATACCAGAATTACCAAATCTTATTAATTTAATATCTATGGACGCTATTTACACCACGTCAATCTGTTTCCGTGGTAAGTTGTCGAAGAACTTGTGTTACGGATCCCAGACAACGGAAATATACGTATTATAAAAATATTCAATTATTCTGGAGGATTCTTTTTAATTAAGGTGGCCAAGACAGTTAGCATTCTAACATTTTCGCCGGGAGATGCTCTTAGGCATCCCGTTGTGGGGAGGGGGATTCCCCTGGCGGGTATGTGGGACTCGCTACGCCCGAAAGATGGTAAGCTGGACGCAGCTCTACCCACTAAAACCCGGCGGGGTTCTCCTCGTCATGCGGGAACTATGGTCGTCCGCACCAGCGACGGTGTGCCTAGAGGCACTCTCCTCTGGAGGCAGGGGGTGGCGTCCCTCCTCCTGCTCCACTTAAGGCACGCTGAACACATAAGGGTGCCTTATAGCCCGGACCTAAAGCGCGCGCGGTGGATCCCCCGATCCGCCGCGCACAGGTCCTCTCACGGCAGCACGACCTCCTGTCGCCGCCGCGATCTCCTGCGGGAAGAGGCGCCAGTGCGCTCCCTCTCCCGCTCCGCCTCCTCCTTCTGCGACATCACTACCTCGCAGAAGGAGAGTGCTGTAATAGACCTAACCTAACCTTGAAGGAAATAGGATGCTTATATTTGAAAGGCCCGCAATTCACCTGATAATCCTCTGGTGTATGGAGGTCACTGATTACTTACCACGAGGTGAACCGACTGTCCGTTTGTCTCCTTTTACAAAAAAATCTAACCTTTTAATAAATTTTCAACTTTCAAGAGCTTTGCTTTTGAAATAAAAAACGGCACCAGTTATTTCAAAATCAAAAGAAGGGTACATATACAATTCTATTATCAGCGATCTCACGCTCTCTGACCACTGTGAGCAACCATTAGGTATTCCCGAGGGATGTGGCCCGAGTTGTGAGGGTGAGCGGTTTCGGTTTGGGTAAACGTCTCCGATGGGCTAATAAGGTTCAAGAGTGGAGGCCACGTTTAGGTAGACGAAGAAGTATAAATTAAAGTCGCTTTTTATGTAGGTCTGTCTGTTCATCGATTTTCTAAACTACACAACGGATGTTGATGCGGTTTTCACTGTCCGCTTCGTTATAAACTAGAGCAGGTTCCAAGTATGATACATCAATATCACTAACTTTTATCCTGTCTATATATGATTGCTTGGTAGAACAAGCAGACAAACATTAAAACATGGCAGGTACAATTTTAAACAGATTTAATAGATAAACACATTTAGGTAATTTAATGTCCTATGTTATTCACTGTCTAAATGTCATCCAGGCTATCCATTTGCTAAATAAAACATGATTTTTCGGCAATATCAACGAATGGCTTGTTCACGAGTTTCGGTAATAACAAACTAAACGACGACCTCTGTGGCTCAGTGGTAAGCGCATTGGCGCTCAAGCCGGAGGTTGCGGGTTCGAATCCCGCCAGGGAACAAAAATATTTTCTGTGTTCCTGGGTCATGGATGTGTATTAAATATGTGTATTATATAATAAAAATCTTAAATATATGTATAGTATAAAAGTATTAAATATATTTCCGTTGTCTGGTACCCGTAACACAAGTTCTTCGAGAACTTAGCACGGGACCAGATTGACGTGGTGTGAAAGCGTCCATAGATATAAAAAAAAAAAAAAAAACTAGTGAGCCATCTATCTGTTCACTTAATGTACCGATATGGCGAAAAGTCTAGCGTTTCCGAAAAAAATTTTACTAAAACGCTGTTTTCCATGACTTGTCCAAAACATGTCGTAATGAGGATCGGGTTGCTCCTCCGGGAATTGCCCGGTAATTATTTTGTATTCGCCAGGATCATTGGGGAATCGGGATTTTATAAACATGGAACTATTTAGCTGGATGGTAATTTGATAGTAGCCATTAATGTTGAACTACTATGGGTGTTATAGACAAAATGACGGGCCTGATGCTGCGTAGTTAGTGTGATTTTTTTTATACGAGTCGTTGCCCGCAGCTTCGCCCGCTTTAACTTAGATTTACGCGGATTGATGATTATCATTTTTATAGCCTTAGTTACTCCCTAAAATACCAGCTATCTGCCAGTGAAAGTCCCATCAAAATCAGCCCAGCCGTTTCAGAGATTAGCCGGAACAAACAGACAGAAAATAGCCGTTTTTACAATTTTTGGTAAAAACGGCTATTTTGATATATGTACCGTGTATACATCCATACGTATTAAGTAAAAAGCGGTTATTTTAATATTACAAACAGACACTCCAATTTTATTTATCTGTATAGATGAATTGGCAAATATGTAGGTATATGTTTACGTGCACATAGAAATTAAGAAAAACCAATTTCAATGTATTACACGGGTCAGATTCGAACCCGGACCTCTCGCTCAACAGCCCGAGCCCATACCCACTAGGCGACGGTTGCTCACTGTTAAGAAAATAATAAATAATAATAAATAAAGAATAATTTCATATAATAATAATAAATAAAGAATAATTTCATATAATAATAATAAATAAAGAATAATTTGACATAATAATAATAAATAAAGAATAATTTCATATAATAATAATAAATAAAGAATAATTTTTCAGTGTAGGTACATATCCCTAGTTTATGCAGACGACCAACTAATTGCTTGACATTTTATTTGAAACTAGCTGTTGCCTGCAGCTTCGCCCGCGTTACAACTCCTATATATCATAGCGTGATGTTATATAGCTTATAGCCTTCCTCGATAAATGGGCTGTCTAACACTGAATTTTTTTTTTAAATCGGTCCAGTAAGTTCCAGAGATTAGCGCGTTCAAACAAACAAACTCTTCAGCTTTATAATATTAGTATAAATTATATTCAAATTTGTACTTTGTTTTTATTTGTATCAGTATGTTTCCTTTTATTGTAGAAGATATAAATAAGACAGATAAGAATATATAATGATATGATGAAGATAATGTGACATTTGCATACCATTACTATGGTTTATTGTACCTAGTTTGTTTAAAATATATAGGTTCAAGGTTGATAAAAGCGAGAGGCATTAAATTAAACCACGTATACTATGTACCATTTTCAGGCTACACACCAAAACTTAGACCAATAGAATCAATAGTTTAGTCACAGGATATTTTTAAAGTTTTAAAGCCACTCCTCTTTATTCAACCCGGTGAGACGCAACGTGCTGTGCGTCGCACTGCCTTTTAGATTCGAAGGTCAGTGGACATTTTACAAAGGATGTTTACGCTTTACTTTGGCTATTCTCGTATTTAAGTTCTTTGATTTTTTTTTTTTCTCATAAACTGTTTTTAATAGTTTCGTATTAACCGTAAGCATGTGTAGTATATGTGGTTTAATTTAATGCCTCTCCCTTTTATCAACCTTGTATTTTTTAACATTTTGTACCTACAATTGCAAATAAAAGAATTTGATTTGATTTGATGGCACTATGACCAGTATCTTTACCTGGACGCTTGGGACCACTCTCACATGCTCTCTCTCTCTCAGATGTATCATAAAAATGTCTTGTTTCGAACCCCCTCAATAACTCAGTTGTAGAATCTGTCCCTATATTATATTTAAAACTAATTACGCGGAGTGGAATCGAATCCCCGACCCATTATGGTTTCCTCCTTTCTTCAACACAATGAGCACGTGTTATATTGATATTAAAATATCATAATCACGCATCACTCATCCATATTTATACGGGCTTACTATATTTTTGTTACTTGGAGCAAAGAAAAATTGAGAAGAAAAGAAGAAACTAGGACAATGACCTTCACCATGGTTCAAGCCTTGTCGTGGTGGTGGGGCTCAGTAGCCTAAGGTGAACCCAACACCTTGGGCGAAGCAAATTGAGCCAAGGAAGCTGCTCTTTGTACCCCTCTTATAAGAAGAGTGGAAGTGGCAAAGGGAGAGTGGTAAGGTTCCCACCTTACCACATTGCACTGTCCAGACGTTGGGAGGGGTTATTCTTTGGTGCGGGAAGACACCTCTGTGGAGGTGATGTCGGTCCCCTGAGGGACTGACTAGCCGTCGAGGTGCCCTGTTTGCTCAATAGATCCGGGGCACGTAACAAAAGGCGGCACCGGTGGCGCTCGCCGGGTTTTAGTAGGTAGAGTTGCGTCCACGTTACCACCTAGCGGGCGCAGCGAGTCCTACATACCCGCCTGGAGAGTCCCTACTCCCCCGCGGGATGCGTCGGAGCATTTCCCGGCGTAAAAAAAAGGCATTCTTGACGTTCATTATAAAAAATGTCCAACAATACACGGAATGATGATAATGATGATGACTAAAAAATAGCCGGTCTGTAAAGTTGGTTTACGGACGGTAGTTTAACGTGTACCGTACAATGAGCGTTACGGGACATTTTCGAGCATGCAGCCGGTGTTCATCAATTTAGTAGACGTTGTCACGTCAAAAATATTAAACATATTATACTGCACCCGGACGTCCTCCCATAGAATCATACCCAAAAATATCTCAAGGCAACCAAAACTGTCATTACAATATTTTAGCAACACACAAAATATTTAGTCTTTGATTTGCTTTTTATGTGCATTTTCTAAAATCAAACAAGCCGTCCATTTTGGTTCAACGGAATTTTACCGCGGCGAGAAAATCGATATGTAGAGAGAGACGGCAGATGAGAGTGGGCGTGGTTTGCCCGCCCCGCAACCTTATTTGTAGTGTCACGTTAGATCTGTTATTTTTATTATGACAAATAAATTACTACAAGTGTCTAATAAATTTAATAATTTCTAATGTTTACGCGAATTTCACTCATAAAAAATCCGTAATGAGTGAAATTCGGAAAACAATATGGTATATCGCGTAAACATAAGATTTTATTTGGCAAACCATTTTTCCCGTTACGCGTGCAGTGACTGAAAAAACTTTTACTACAACAATTTCGTCAAGTTAGGCGGGCCTGTCCGAGCACTGAATTTAGTATGGAGCACGAAACGGCGTCGAGCGCTTTGGCAGCGAGTGAAACCACATATTTATTTAATTGAAGGGAGGGATTTATAAAAAAATAATTTATGACGACCGTTTTTAGTCACATTTTCTACAAGGTTTATTATGGTATAAGTTTTATTGTACATAACCTGATATTACTCACATAAAATTGGTTTTTTCATCTCAATTTTGACCCATCTTTGCAATTTTTTTTAATGCAGCAAAATATAAGTAATCGTGTATCGAACGACCGAAATATTGTGATGATGGACTGTTAAATAACATATTTTTTTGTCAAAACTTAAATCGGCTTAGTTTCTAAATAAAACAGAATTCAAAATGTCGTTTATCGGGAAAGCCTTAAAATAGTAAAACAATAAAATCCGTAAATGAATTTAGCGAAAACATTAGAAAACCATACGTTATTAATTATGTGTTATAATTTCAGTTTTATATAAAGGGAGGCAAACTAGCAGTAGGAGCCTTATGGTGACTACCGACGCCCATTGACATCCGCACAACCAGAAGTTATGCAGATGCGTTGCTCTCCTTTTCCCTGTAAAATGGGCCACCGAAACTCACAAACCGCAAGAAACGCGATAGCATAGCTATCACTTGACGCCGGTGTTATGTGAGCGAGAGGTACCACCCTGGTTGTGACAGAATAATTCGGCTAAGCTAGTAGACCAAGGTCTGTTGTTCATCTGTCTCCAGGTGAGGCCACGAGGCTCAAACCTGCCCGAGTTTTAGTGTGTTTAGAGGCCCTTAGTGGGCCTAAGGGTCTGGGCATCGATGTGAGCGTGAAGCTTCTAATTTCCTCCCTGTCAATCACGGGACCGACGGTAGGAAGCAAGGTCTTCGCCACCTACGGCAGTGTTGAATGCGTATAATGTACTGTTGTGTGTGTACTGTGTATGGCGGGATACTCTAGGTGAGAGAGGGTTCTAAATGAGACTTTATGTCTTAGGATAGGAAACGCATGAGTATTTTCCCGGGTTACGTACGTTTGCGAGGATCTGCTGATAGCAAATCCAAATATCCTATCCAAATATTAAAAAACTAGCTGGTGCTCGCGACTTCATCGAGACAATTTACACAAAATCTTTATAAATAATAGCTTATGAGTTATTCTGATGCATAAGCTATATTACTGTTAAGATTCACAGTACCCGTTCAGAAGTTTTTGTGCGAGAGTAACAAACATGCATACATACAAACTTTCGCGTTTCATCATGGTCCATTACTAAACATAGGCCTTCAATGAATGCCGAGACGGCATCACGAGCATTAAGGACGTCTACACGGATCTCGAACAATCTTGTTGGATCACTAGGCACGTATCCACCGTCCAATAAGAAATACTATCACGTATAACGAAGTTTAAAAAACCTCCGACGCAATCACAATAACGATGAAGAGGCTCATCTCTTCATTTGGCTATCCTTTTTTTCCTAAGGCATCCCGCGTGGGAGGGCGAGACTCCCCAGACGGGTGGGTATGTGGGACTTGCTGCGCCCGAAAGATTATCTTTAGATGGGTAGAGATGCGTCCACCTTGTGGTGGGCGCAGCTCTACCCACTAAAACCTTGCAAGTGCCATCAATGCAGCCTTTAGTGATGTGCCCCGGATCTGTTGAGCAACAGGGCACCTCGACGGCTAGTCAGTCCCCCAAGGGATCGACACCACCTCAACAGAGGGGTTGCGCACCACAGAACAACCCCTCCCACCGTCGGGACGGTGCAACGAGGTGAGGTTTCCATCCTCGCCCCTTGTCCCCCCTTCTTATAAGAGGGGTAGAAAGATCAGCCGCAGTTTCAATTGGCTTCGCCCTAGGTACAGGTTTCACTTTAGGCTACTGAGCCCCACCGCCACGACAAGGTTTGAATGGCCCCGTTTGGCTATCCTGGTATGAAACCATACATCATTACACACAAGTAAAAAATTTTTTAAATAAAAATTATAACCGACTTCAAAAAATAAAGTAACTAAAATGTTATAAAATAATCGCGTGTACAATCTTTGCGTTTACCACGTCATTATTGTTACTTTTGGAGTCGGTGTCAGCCAAGGTAGATAGGTAGGTACCTAGAGCAACAAATACGACAATGGTGACGTATTTGTTGCTGTAGGTATCTATTTAACTTAGCTGAAACCGACTCTAAAAGTAACAATAATGACGTGGTGAACGCAAAGATTGTACACGCGATTATTTTATAACATTTTAGTTACTTTATTTTTTGAAGTCGTCGTTTTGTAGTTATTCCTACAAATTTCGAAAGTTTCCCTCGATTTCTCTAGGATGCCATCATCAGATCCTGGTTTCCTTATCATGGGACCAAATGGCAAGTATACCCTTTCAAACAATAAAAGAATTTTGAAAATCGGTCCACAATTGACGCAGAAATCGGTGTAAATACATAAAAAAAAAATACCGGCCGAGTTGAGAACCTCCTCCTTTTTGTTGAAGTCGGTTAAAAACATAAATACCACCCACGCCGCACCTTTAGAACAGCAACTTTTGTCTGTATCACGTCCACCCTGACGTTTTGAAGCTCGCACGTAGAGGAAACGTATTCAATTTGGTACATTGCTGTTCATTCGATTCACACGTTTAAAAAAACCTCTAAAAATTCTTCAACGCATTGCAGAGTGCGCACCATGGTCTAGGCTTTTTTATATCATAGGAGGGCAAAAATTATGCGCCTCCCTCCTTTTCCCTATCCCCCCAATGGCCATCGGAAACTCACAAACCGCACGAAACGCGACAGCATAGCTATCACTTGACGCCGGTGTCATGTGAGCGAGAGGTACCACCCAGGTCGTGCCGGCCCAGTTCTGCTGCAAAGCATGGCACGACCTTTTTTTGGACGGCAGAAATACACAGATGTAGACCACACGAGCTCACGAGCGAGACGTTTTGTTTAGTTTATCTATCTATATTTAATCGGTGTATTGTTAATTAATATAAAAACAATGTGGTGTCGTGGTACACCAGAAAAGAACGAAGTTCCTGATAATAAAAATATTAATTTCAACTTCTATTCGAGGTATAAAGAAAATAATTATTCGGGTATACATTTTTTGATGTGTTGTTGTTTATGATATGATTTTTTTATCGATAATAATTAGCCGGTGGGAGGGAAGCGTTGTGCGCTCCCGGCTACATGGGTACCACCATCCTGCTTGTTTCTCCCGTGAAACAGCTTTGCTGTGCTTCGGAGAGAAGGGCAAGACAGGCAGTGTAATTACTGGCACCGAGACTTAACATCTTATGTCTCAGGATAGGCAACACATAAATGAGTTGCCTGGGCTCGTTCCAGGTGAACTAGTTTATGTTCATGGGCGATGTCCACCACTTACCATCAGGTGGCACGTTTGCCAGTTTGCCTATCCAACTAACAAAAAAAAATTGCATGGACCTATAGCCTCCATGCGTTTAACGTAGTAATAATTATCAGATATTTGCACTTTTGACCACCAGGTGGTGTAATTATCGAATGATATTATAACAATAGCAAACTACAAAAATAATAACAGTCATCACGTAGACTATATTATGTTTATAAATAAAATAAAATGTTTATTTCAGAAACTTACATATTACGTACAATAAAATGTATAATTACAATGCAATGTTTCTTAGGTATTTACAATATGTATACTGACTGCCTGAACTAGGAAATCCTGTGTTTCAGGCTAAAAGGGCTAGTGTACTCGCTTCACGAATCATATTTTATCATTTATATTAAACTATATATAACTTATAAGATAAAAGTATAAATAGGTAAAGTCTAATTTAACCTAACGAATTATCTGTCTCTTCGTACGACCTACTTTGTAGCGACAACTGGTTATTTTTTTTATTTTTATATAGAGAATCATATTTTATCATCATATCATAGGCATCATACATATTATATACATAAAAATCTTACGCTTTTTATTTTTAACGTTACGGACGTTTTTTTAACCGACTTCAACAAAAAGGAGGAGGTTCTCAATTCGATCGGTATTTTTTTTATGTATGTACACCGATTTCTCCGTCAATTGTGGACCGATTTCAAAATTCTTTTTTTGTTTAAAAGGGTATACGTGCCAAGTGGTCCCATGATAAGGAAATCAGGGTCTGATGATGGCACCCCAGAGAAATCGAGGGGAACTTTCGAAAATTGTAGGAGCGACTAGTGCGTTTATTATATTTTTTAGTAAGCATTTTAAAGCACCAAATTTAATGAAGGTGAATGGCTGACACCGACCCAAAAAGTAACAATAATGACGTGGTTACCGCAAAAATTGTACATTAGTAGAAGTACAACATGATTATTAGTTGTAGACACAAAAATTAAAGAAACGCGATTATTTTATTACTTTTTAGTTATTTTATTTTTTGAAGTCGGTTATAATTTTTTATGAAAAAATTTATTACCGGCTAGGGTACCCCCCGCAACGCATCATACCTAAGGAACGTTCGTTCCAAAAATACTTAAAAATATCATAAATAAAAAATCAATTTTTCATTTTTGGTGTGCTTCCAAAAATTTTTGTTTTCTCAGATCTGTGACCGCGGGCCTTTCCCGATAAACTTTTAATTCTGTTTTATTTAGAAACTAAGCCGATTTAAGTTTAAAAAAAAATATGTTATTTAACACTCCTTCATCATAATATTTCAGTCGTTCGATACATGATTACTTATATTTTACTGCATAAAAAAATATTGCAAAGATAGGTAAAAATTGAGATGAAAAACCCATAATATTTCAGTCGTTCGATACATGATTACTTATATTTTACTGCATAAAAAAATATTGCAAAGATAGGTCAAAATTGAGATGAAAAACCCATTTTATTTGAGTAATATCGGGTTCTGTATAATAAAACTTATACCATAATAAACCTCGTACAAAATGTCGTCGTTGTCGGTCGTCATAAATTATGTTTTTATAAATCCCTCCCTTCAATTAAATAAATATGTGTTTTCACTCGCTGCCAAAGCGCTCAACGCGGTTTCGAGCTCCATACTAAATTCAGTTCTCGGACAGCCTCGCCAAAACATAACACCGGTCTAGTGGGTATGGCTTCGGTCCCTTGAGAGGTCCGGGTTCGATCCTGACCCCTGTGATGCCTTGAAATCGGTTTTTCTAAATTTCTATACCGTATAAACGTATATACCGTAAATAAAAAAGGACCTCCAAAAAACTGAACCCAAATAAATAAAACAAAAACCGTATGTACATGATGCCATTGTCGTTTTAAAAAACATAAAAAGCATAGACAAGTTTTGACAAGCAGATGTTCTGTTACATAGGGTAGGGTAAGCAACAATGGCTCGCCGGGGGTTGATACGTTACGCCCTCTCGGTTACATAATAATAATTATTAGCTTTAAATGGAGTTTAATAGTTTTTGAATTGTAACGTAAGAAAGGGATGTGCCGTCTGATACTAAGATATTAAATTAATTATCTGTTATATTAATGTCTTCATATGAATCACCTATCTGAGGATAGGCAACACATGCCTTTTTTTCTTTAACGCCGGGAAATGCTCTGAGGCATCCCGCGGGGGAGTGGGTCTCCCCACGCGGGTATGTGGAACTCGCTCCGACCGACAGCTGGTAAATGGACGCAGCTCTACCCATTAAAACCCGGCGAGTGCCACCAATGCCGCCTTTGGTGAGGTGCCGCGGATCTAGAAAACAAACAGGGCACCTCGACGGCTAGTCAGTCCCGCAAGGGACCGACGCCACCTCCACAGAGGGGTTGTCCCGCACCACAGAACAACCCCTCCCAACGTCGGGACAGTACAATGGGGTGAGGTTCCCATCCTCACCCCTTGCCCCCTGCTCTTCTTATAAGAGGGGTACAAAGAGCCCCCTCGGCCCAATTAGCTTCGCCCAAGGTGCACCGCTCACCCTAGGATACTGAGCCCCACCGCCACGACAAGGCCTGAACCATGGTGCCCCCCCCCCCCCCCCTGTGATGCCTAGAAATGGGTTCTTCTAAATTTCTACGTGCACCTGAACATGAGACCAAACATGAAGATGATGGAAAATGAGAGGAAACATCGTCGAAAAGTCTAATAGTGTGTGAAGTTCACCAACCCGCATTGGGCCATCGGTGAACTACGGCCCAACATTCTCCACGCCTGATTTCGAGGAGACCCGTGCCTAGCAGCGGGACATATGAGGGTTGATGATGTTGCGGGCGAAGCTGCAACAGTTAGCATATAGCACGCATATGCATTACTCTGCATACATGATACACACTGCATATACGTCACACCAATACTTTCTCAACAAAGAAAGCTTAAACAACATTCTGAAGATGTTGGATAAGTCAAGATTAGATTTTCCATTACAACAAGAAAGGGTTTAAAGTGTAAATAGCTTGTTACAAAGTAGAAATAAAGATAAGATCTTAAAGATGTTCGTTGGATTCGAGTAGTGTGTGGTCTGCTCGACTATTTTCGATTTTGATACAGGATAGGCAATCTTCCCCACCATGGTTCAAGCAAGGTTCAAGCCTTGTCGTGGCGGAGCGGCTCAGTAGCCTAAGGTGAACCCAGCACCTTGGGCGATACAAATTGGACCAAGGGAGCTGCTCTTTGTACCCTCCTATAAGAGGGCATAAAAGAGCAGGGGGGCAAGAGACGAGGATGGCCATTGTACTGTCCCGATGTTGTGAGGGGTAGGGTTTTATAAGAATAGCGCGTCCCACATACCCGGGTGGGGAGCCGGGAGACCGACTCCCCCGCGGGATGCCTCAGAGCATTTCCCGTTAAAAAAAAAATGATAGGCAATCTAACAGATGATGGAATGGTGTCAACTAAGTACGCCAATGGACGTTCAGCCCGGTGGGAGGGATGCGTTACATATAGGTATCTTTTTTTTCGGAAGGACTAGACTTTTCGGCCTGATGGCCTTTAAGCTCAATCGGTACAGTAAGTGAACAAATGGCTCACTTAAGAAACATTCGGTAGGGGGACGCCCCCCTCTGAATTTAACCTATCATCATGAGGGCCGGTCCTCATCCCTCCCTCTGTAGAGGGAGCGGGCCACGCGCGGTGAGTAAGCAATCTAGCGGTAGCGTAGTGCTACTGCTGTTAGCGCGGTCTGGGTTTGTGTCTACTCGTATCGGATTTGGGTCTACTCGTATCGGATTTGACTTGCTACACATACCTACCGCGTATTTACCATACAGATTTGCTGTGTTGACTGTTGAACCCATCAAGCATATAACCGGAATAGAGCGGTAATAGTATGTTTCTTATGAAAACAAATTACGACAAATTTGTGCTGCGACGCTGCACCATCTGCGCTCTGATTGGCCGACCGTAATACAGATCACTGGTTGAATTGCTCTCGTCAGTGACAAATCACTGACCAGTTTCGGAATTTTATGGATCACATTACTCTATCCGTTTGCAGTATGGCAAGTCTCGGTGTCAGTAGCTACACTGTCTGTCCTGCCCTTTGAGAAGCACACACAAGTTGTTTGACGGAAGAAAAGTCAGGGTCGAATGGAATATGAGCCATCACTACAACAGAGGACAATAACAAAGAATTGCTATCAAGAGAAGTCACTTTTGTTATTAGCTTTAAGGGCGCGGCTCCACTGCGGCGCTCGGAGAGGCTACGCACGTGTCTCAAGTTTCGCTTTGCAAGAAAATGTAATGCTTATGTGATTGTTTCCATAGCACCGGATACATGTACCAGTGATTAGACTGACTAAAGTAAACAATTCTTTTAAAGGCAACTGCATACGCTTTTACAATAGGATCCCAGAATATGTGTACCTCCCAATAAAAAAAATCAAAAAAGTTATTAAAGATCGTTTGTGTGGTAAAGGATACTTACTATAAAGTAAAAGATTTTATAGAAGATACCACATCCTGGGAATAGGGCGTTTCAGGATAACAACATGTGAATTTTGTTATAAAATATTTGAAAATATTAGTTCCACTGAGTTTGTTTCGATTGATGTTTGATTTGATTTGCAACCCACGGAAACGCATTAATTGACAATACGTTGCAATTGACATTTTGGCCTAAGATCCCGATATAAAACGACCTTCACCAACGAGCTGGTTATTGGATGAAACTTATTTTATATTCAATTTAATATGTCAATAAATATATTGCATATGGGTTGTCTAAAAAATGTCAGTCCCGGATATGATTAATTAATAATTAAAAAAAAAATATATTTAACTTTTTTTAAAGGTATTGGTTAATAGACAAATTCCATACCAATCGAAAGTATAAACCCCATAGAATATGCACACGTTAGGTTGTCTTTCTTTTTCCCGTCACAACTCGGGTAGGCGGGTATAAGCAGGTAAATCGATACTAGTGACTTGCACCGGTCTGGTCACGAATTAAAATTATGAAAATAAAGATTTTACCATTACGATCACGGTAGTAGAAGTTTGTCTATAAATTTATTTTTGTTGTAATTTTTTTTAAACTATTAATTAATAATAATCCTGGACTGAATTTTTTAGGCAACCCATATGCAATATATTAATTATTAATATATTAAATTGAAGAAGAAACTCGGTGAAGGTCCTCTTTATATCGGTATCCTTAACTATTTTACCACACGCGCGTAGTCTCTGCGTATGCTGCAGTGGAGTCGCGCCTTTACACTGTTAAAGATAATCTATACTAATATTATAATAAGTATGTGAGTTTGAATGTAATTCTTTAAGCTAATTTAAAATCTTTACCAGTTACTACGGTATCACTGAGTGTAACGGGCGAGTCAGCGTAACTCGGCATACAATGAAACTGCTGACTCAGACCCAACAGATAAGAATACCCTAGCTATACCCCGTGGCTTGACTTATGTTCATAATGATAGTTTCATCATCATCATCAGCCTCTCCACTGCTGAACATAGGCCTGTTTTTATGTCACAAGCACAACTATGTGACTTAATATATGATGTTACGGTGACTACAAACGCCCATAGACATCCGCACAACCAAAAGTTATGCAAATGCTTTGCCCTCCTTTTCCCTATCCCCCAATGGGCCACCGGAAACTCACAAACCGCATGAAACACAACAGCATAACTGTCACATGACGCTGGTATTATGTGAACGAGAGGTACCACCCCGGACGTGCTGACCCAATTCGGCTGCAAACTACTTTCTAGCCGAATTGGGCCAGCACATGACGGCTTCTCTCAATGAACGCCAAGACGGCCCATCCCTTGCCACATCGAACACGGTCCGGCCACTGCACGGAGTTTTTCCCTGGTTAATGATAGTTTGTATAGACAATATTCTAAGATAAAAATGACGATTAAAATTTAACCGACCTAAAAAAAGTTATTAATTCGACACATATTATCTACTAGCTGTTGCCCGCAGCTTCGCCCTCGTTAACTTACTCAACTTAATTACTGTTAGTCACAGCGTGATGTTATATAGCCTATAGCCTTCCTCGATAAATGGACTGTCTAACACGGAAAGATTTTTTTAAATCGCACCAGTAGTTCCTGAGATTAGCGCGTTCAAACAAACAAACTCTTCAGCTTTATAATATTAGTATTAGTATAGATTTGGCGTGCAATATATAGCTGTTGCCCGCGACTTCGGCTGAGGTTAATAGATTTGCTGTGTTCGGATTTGATTATTTGTAGGTACAGCCACTCAGTGATAATGCGATATTATAGTTTTTGACGTGACAACGTCTGGAGCCGGCTGCAAGAACGAAAAAACATGACGCATGTGGCGTTACCTCGCTCTGAGGCGTTCCATTTTCTTATGACGTTGTCACGTTCAATTATCGTCAACGTAAACCGACTTTACAGACAACTGATTTTTTTCTATTACGCCGGGGAATACGGCGGGGGAGAGGGTCTCTCCAGCGGGTATGTGGGACTCGCTGCGCCCGAAAGCTGGTAAGGTGGACGTAGCTCTACCCACTAAAACCCGGCTAGTGCCACCAATGCCGCCTTTGGTGAAGTGCCCCGGATCTAATGAGCAAACAGGGTACCTCGACTGCTAGTCAGTCCCTCAAGGGACCGATGCCACCTCCACATAGGGGTTGTCCCGCACCACAGAACAACCCAACCCCTCCCAACGTCCGGACAGTGCAGTGGGGTGAGGTTCCCATCCCCGCCCCTTGTCCCACCTGTTCCTTTGTCCCCTCTTCTTATAAGAGGGGTAGGTACAAAGAGCAACTCAATCGGTTCAATTTGCTTGGCCCAAGGTGCTGGGTTCACCTTAGGCTACTGAGCCCAACCGCCACGACAAGGCCACAACCATATTATAGTAGATTTTTTAAATTTTGATTAGTTTTTTAAGATTACCTCTTACCTACACGAAAGTCACTAATTAACTCTTTATTCTCTGTCCCTTGTATATAGTTAAAATATTATATTTCACAGTAGAGAGACGTCCAAAATATCTTAATTGGCACAAAAGCGGCGCAAAATTACATTAAAATCGAACAGCGCAGGATTTCCTAAATATTACGTGATATTACGCTTCAACTGGACCAGAAAGAAGCTGGCTACTCACTAACTTCATCTAGGTATATACGAGTGAAGTTGGCAAGTTATACGATCCATGGCGTACCAACTTCACTCCGCCAAATTCCGTATACACGTGCAAAGCTACCGAATAGAAAACCCTAATTAGATAAAAAATCAATCAATTTTCTATATCGGCGATCGTGACACACTTTATCAACACCCTTATCAAAGTTAATTACTGATACGAAATTCAATTTCAAAAATGGAATAACATTTATAATTCGACTGTATTGCCAGATTATGAAATATAGATATATTTTTGATTGTCTGTATTTTTTTTTGGCTGAACAGAAATGGGCCAATGATATATTTTTTTTTGTCGTAAAGAGGTAACCGAGCAAATGGAGCCTTATGGTGACTACCGACGCCCATAGACATTCGTACACCCCGGTCGTGCCGGCCCAATTCGGCTGCAAAGAAGCATGGCACTACTTCTTGACAAAGACAATAGTTTAATCGTCACACACTCGGGATTCGGCCTCTCAAATGAACGCCACGACGGCTGTTTCCTTGCTACTGCCATCAAACCCATTGTCTGTATTGCTAAGCTGCTGGAAGCTGGAATACATTGATTTTTTGGATGAAAGTGATACTGATCATTAGCCTTGACATGGTCTCTCTAATGAACGCCAAGACGGCCCGTCTGTCGCTATCCAAGTCGGACCACATTAGCAATACGATGAGCGAGGTGATGATATAAAACAACATTGGGTAGGGAGGGAGGGAGCTGCTCTTTGTACAGCTTTGTAAAGAGCAGGAGGACAAGGTGCGAGAATGGGATCTTCACCCCATTGTACTGTCCCGACGTTGGGAGGGGTTGTTCTGTGGTGCGGGACAACCTCTCTATTTCGGTTGCTCGATGCTCCCACCAGTAAATATAAACTAGATTTCTTAGACGAAGCTTATCAGCCACTAAGCCTTTTTTACGCCGGGAAACGCTCTGAGGTATCCCGCGGGGGAGTGGGTCTCCCCAGGCGGGTATATGGGACTCGCTGCGCCCGAAAGGTGGTAAGGTGGACGTAGCTCTACCCACTAAAACCCGGCTAGTGCCACCAATGCCGCCTTTGGTGAAGTGCCCCGGGTCTAATGAGCAAACAGGGTACCTCGACTGCTAGTCAGTCCCTCAAGGGACCGACGCCACCTCCACAGAGAGATTGTCCCGCACCACAGAACAACCCCTCCCAACGTCGGGACAGTACAATGGGGTGAAGATCCCATTCTCGCACCTTGTCCTCCTGCTCTTTACAAAGCTGTACAAAGAGCAGCTTCCTCCGATCAATTAACTTCACCCATGGTGCTGGGCTCACTATCGCCTACTGAGCCCCACAGCCATGACAAGGCTTAAACCATGGTGGGCATCAGACAGTAAGCCTACGTTAAATTGACTCAGACAAAACCGCAGGTAGCCGTTAGTAAGTAATTACTGTATCAATCACAAGCGATAGTAGTTAGACGTTATTATCGATAACTGATAAGTGATTACATCGTCTCATGCGGTCCCAAGTTCAATCCCAGAAAAGTATATTGACGACTGTACATGGTGTCCCAAGTTCAATTCCAGGACTATTGAATATTAAGTCTATGATTTTTGGGACGGCGAATAGTAGACATCCAACAAGATGGGACGATCTTTGAGCCGGTCTTTGGATGCGAGGGATCGGTCATTACGTTCATTGAAGGTTCTGCCAACATGGAACATACAAAAAAACCGTCTAATCAAAACTAAACTCAAAACCGTAAACAAAATTCTGACTCATGTTAAAGATCTTTTTTTTAACTCTGATGATTTCTACATCACTAATTTTTTATGACAGATGGGCATTTACAGGCGTCCAGCAGTTGATGATAATGATGACGTACATAATATGTGTGTTTGTATATATGTTCCGACGTCATGAAATAGAACTTATTCGACTTTATGCGTATCGTTGAGGTTCTCAGATGACGTAGGCCTTTTTAGCGACATCAGAGATCTCAGTGATTTTCTTGCCAATAACGGGTGATTATGTTAAATGCAACTAGAATAGTACTTTTGCTTTGTTAAATAATTTTATTCGCGCACAAAAGATTACATCGTTATTTTCCGCTTGAGCTAACTGTTCACGATTACGTTAAATTAACTAATCTAGTTAGAATTTACATAAATTACAATAAAGTTTTCGAACCAAAATATAATCTTGCAAAATTACAATATTAATAACCATATTCAATAAAACAAAATTTAAAAAATTAACTTATTCAGTTAGGCTTAATGACCTAGTATCTAAATAAAAAAAAGATTTAAATCGCGCAATATTCGAAATACAATTTTTAGAACAATTCATTTTTTGTTTTTAATTTTCCTCCTTCTTGCGATTATTAAAAGTGATATTTAAAGGCGAAATTGCCAGGGGTTGAAATCGTAAATTACAAGGCGTGGCCCGGACACGCCCTAAAGGGGTGTTTGGGGTGGATATAAGGCTACGTTTTTTTGATTTAATTATGATACCAAAACTTATGATAAATTATGATTTAGTTACGATAAAAATGTTAGGTTCAGCTTGGCGGAAAACGTTCGTTGTTTTATCACTATAATTGGGTATGTTATAATTTTGACATAAGATAGGTATTGTATTGGAGTGCATTGCCAGTAAAATCAAATGCCGTAACGTGAAACGGCTTGACGGTGTCATTCCTTAGTTTTCTCCATCGGAAGAGATTTTTAATAATGATGAAATAATTAATTGATTAAATTAATTTAAAAAAAATATTAATTATTAACTGCCGTGCGTCCCATTTTCTTAGTTTTTTTTAAACCATTACGTAGGTTTATTTATTATTATTTTAATTTATTTATTTATTTATTTATTATAATTTACATTACGTAGGTTTATATATATTTATAGTATTTGTTATTTATGGATTTTTGTGTAGGTAGGTATGTATTTTGAATGTTTTAGATTATATACTGAACAATAAGTAGGTAATTTGACCGGTAGGAGCGCCTTCTGCCGCACGCGCTCGTGCAACCATTATGTTTTTTACAAGATTGCTCTGATCCGGATATAAATAGTGGAGTAATTACCTACTAGCACTGAGATCTATGAGTCTTAGGGTAGACACGGACAACGATCAAGTACCGGGTGAACTCGATTATGGGTGAATTGACTATGTTTATCGAGATCTACCTTGCGTTTTAGACTACGAATGGACAATTAGAGTTAGGGTTTGCTTATCGGTGACGTTGAGCATATTTATTTGGTGCCTTATCTCAACTAATACAAATCACGTAACTATCGTAGCCCGTATGCGAATAAATATCAATACGGGCGAGTTTGCAAATAGTTTGGCCTTGGCGCTAAAATTAATTAATTCATAGCCAAATAGAATTTAATTTCGTATTAAAAAAAAATCAAATTAAACATGTAACATCAAAATTCTAAACAGTCAACATAACATTTTTTTCTATATTTAGGTACTTTTAAATGGCCGGTGAGTGTTGTGCCTACTTTAAAGATCTATTATAATTATATTGTGTTATCGTTTTATTCAATTAGGTAGACGAAGTGTTGGTCAGCCATTAACCAGCTGGGAAGACGAACTCCGTGCGATGGCCGATCCGTGGTGGATGCGAGTGGCAAGGGATCGACCGTATTGGCGTTCACAGAAGGAGTTTTCAGCAGTGGACGGATAGAGGCTGATGATGGTTTTATTAACATAGGTAATCTATCTCAAGGATAACTCCTAGCTTATAATTTGCCGGTGGAAGGGATGCACTGTGCCGCGCTCCCGGCTTAACTCTCTCGAAACAGCTTTGCTGTGTTTCGGAGAGAAGGCAGGCAGTGTAATTACTGGCACCGAGACTTGACATCTTTTTTCTCAAGATGTAACAATAAGTTGCCTGGGCTAGTTCCAGGTAAACTATGTTATGTTCATAAGCGACGTCAATCACTTACCATCTCGTGGCACATCTGTTAGTTTGCCTATCTAACATATAAAAAACATAGAACATATAAATTTAAGCGTACCATAAGCGGTTTTGGTCTCGAAATGTGACACATATTTACCATAGCATTTAATTATATAATACAAGGTAGCTTTTACCTCCTTCCTACCTTTGCCGGATTTAAAAGATTTCTAAACGATGATTTTATAGTTTGTCACTCTGTGATAACCATGAAGTTAGGAAATAAGAGGAGATGCCCCTTTCTTTAAACTTACAGCTGTAAGTGAGTGACTGATCCGCCATCTTGAGTGCCCTTTTCATAGCAGTATTCTCTATATTGTTTGTGGTTTTGCTGTCAAAACCCTAGCAATGGTAGCCATGTTAAGTGCCCATTTGAGTTGTAGGTATACACCTTTTTTTCGTAGGTATGCTCAGTCCTTCTATATAATTATTATGTATATGGTGATAACTGATAACGTAGCATTATGGTGCTGCCACACTGCTGTTTAAAAATGTTGACAAACGTGAATAAACATTTTTAAACAAATCCTCGAACATTGCGGGAATGTAAGCTCACCATTAACATATTTGTAGCAAAAGTTGAATGATTAAGTGTTTTAGGATTTATGTTGTAGTTTTTATGGTTACGTTATTAATCAATAATCAGTATCAAAATGCGACATTTATATTTCTTGTATTCGCCATATTTTTATCAATTTTCATTCTTCACCTATTATTATGATAACGTATCTACATTGTGATAATTAAACAAAGGGTATTTGGTTAATTTAATAGTAAATAGTCGATAATAATAAGATTAAGTTTTGCTTATTATTATTTTTTTATTCAGAACTACCTAGTGTACATACTACCTACCCGCGGTTTTGACGACGCCTATCTATTTTTTTTAAATATTTTAGGTATGACAACGCCAATCTAAATCATGAAGGAAATGTTTTTAAACGCTAGTTTAAGTACCTATTATGCCAAGCGAGGCGTTATTTTCCTATTTTCATACTAGCTACAAATAAAATATAATAAACGCGAAAGTTAAAATATTTGGATTTTTCTGTTTGTGATGATGACCTTTACACAAAAACTACTGAATTAGTTTGAATGAAACTTAAGAATAATATAGCTTATAAGTACGTCAGAATAACAATAATTTAAAGATGTGTGAATATTGTCCAAAATCTGATCATGCGCAGACGAAGTCGCGGGCACCAGCTACTTTAGAAATATAACATGGCCAAATGATAACAAACAAAAGGCTAGTCACAGGAATTAACTGGAATCAGCTAACCCTAAATTAACAATATGGGGTGGGATCGCAAGAACATGCCATTCGATGATGATAATTTATAATTATTGAGAAAACGCTATGGAATATTAATATAGATTAGATCTAAGTTCGGCGAAAATGAGCTGATATTTTATAAATCCTTGTTTCCGACTGTAAATATATAAATTAGAAATTATTTATTATAGATCTTGAAAGAATATAGGTAATTGAAATCGTGTTTTAATATAAATTAAAACGTAGGTTAAATAAAGCAAGGATAGGATGGCATGGAAAAAATATAATTTTTGACGTTATTATTCATAAAATAACCTGATAAATTAATAATTAAGTTAATTATATATTTAATTAATACTAAATTTAGTAATTATAAAGCTCTCGAATAGGCCTATTTGTACCTATGTGCGTAGGTAACTCCTAAATGGAAAACATAGATATTTTCTGAACTTAAACTTTTTTTGCTAAAACTGTGCTTGTATAGGTAGAACCTAATTACTGTCTCCAGTAAGCTATTATGTAGATAAGTATAGTATATATTATTAGTTATTACATGAACAAGTAGGTACCTACCTACCTAGGTACAGTCTACACGTCCATTAACTAAAAAATAAAAAACATACTAGGTACCTACACATCTACCATACTGTTTTTTATTTTTTATTATTAGATAGAACTTTACCAAAACTTCGATTAGGCATAGGTTTATTTTTAATATTTCATCAATATAAAACGAATGAAAACGCATATAATTTTGTGTGATAAAGCAATGAACTTTACAAGTTTAATGGTATGTAGGTATATAATATTACATAACACTTTATACATGAAAAAAGCTTCATTTTAAATGTTCCAAGTTTGTATTTAGAATGTACCAAAAGGAATGACGACAGCCGTTCAAAAACTTCAATAATTTAATCATTTTAAACGGGTACACAACAAAAAATGTCACAGATTAATAATATTTACAACTTCATGTATGAATAATTATTACGCTTACCTTAATTCGTCAAAATCCAACTCCAGAATCGATAACACACTGGAAAAAACTTCACTTGACCAAAAAATATCTATAATTACGAAACACTACACGGCCACAAGACGTAGGTGACGTTCTTTAATTATCTTATCGTTATAAAAAACGCATTATAATCTATACAGAATTTCCACACGTCCTCGCAGTCAAATTTATAGTTTCATGTCAAAAAATTCGTTGTTGTTTAGGCCGTAAAATGAAAATAATGCACTGCGCGCGGCCCGCGTTCGATTTTCAAAATTGTTCTAGTGATGCGCCGTCCGACACTTGCGCGCTCGCGGCTACGGCCAGACTGCCGCGTATCGTTGCCCCGCTCCTCTTCCCCACCGTCAACACCCGCTCAATTTTCAGGTAAAAAATCGAAATAAAATAGATAACAAACATTTATTGTCTATTTATACACAGATTTTTCTACTGTTGCTGTGATCGTAGGTGGCTAGTCGTTATTTGTAATTTATGGTTCTTTGTTTTAGTCTGTGGTGGCGCTAACATTATAATTTATTACTATGTATATAATTTAAATAGTAGGCGTATTATATTATAGTAATAGTAGGAGTATTTAATGTAAATAGGTACATACCCAAAAAGGAGTTTTAGGCAGATGTACCTATGTAGGTCAGAAGATTAGATTATAATCGTGACCAGATTATATTCCTCACATAGGTACCTACGTACCTATTCACATAATATGTAGACCCGTTACTACGTTTAGGGACATGAAATAAATAGACCATTAGGTATTGTTGACTGTTCAGGCATTATATTTTTTTTTTTAATTTTATACCTATGCATATGTTGTCTTCTAAATCCTTTTTCTCTTACAGCTATAATTGTAAAAGCTTAGCAATCGATTTTCCAATTGATCTACGGTCTACCTAGTAATCATCATATTATTAACATCATATCTGACTTAAATGTGGTACCTACCAGGAAAGTTTAGCAAAAATCATCATGCCAAAAGGGCAATAATGCTTTTGTTAGTTGAACAGGTAAACCAGCAGAAGAACCAGTACGGGCAACGGGTATCCTGGATTCGGAACTAGCTCAGAAAAGTCTTGCTGCCAATGGTCTGCCCTGTCCTTCTTTCCTAAACACAGCAGCAGTTTCACGGATGGAAATATGGGAAAAGGTACTCATTTAGATAGGCACGTGGCGCATTCCTACCAGTTACCACCTAACCTTCCTTTCTAGTTTTATAGGTAGCAGATTCCTGAACTGTACCTAGATGTTTTGGCAAGTTGGTATCATTATGAGCTTTGTGTTCTAGTAAGAACAGAAGAATACTTTCAATAGTAGACAATCAGAGGGCGTGGCTCAATTAGATCTACACCCGTGCTAGGATATAAGTTTTTCTTTTAGCTATTTCAAGCTAGGTTAAAAAAAATCATTGAGTTCAAAAGACTTTACCTACATACATCATTTTTCATAATCTGTTGCAGTGTACTAAACCGAAGGACTAGAATTGAATAAAAAAAAATACTCTTAAAAAGTCTTCAGTTAAATGAATTTTGGATGAGGGATAAGCTTCAAAAATCATGAACGTTTCTATTGTTCCTAAGAATTACAAGTCAAGTAAGGAAAAACTTAACAATGTTTATAACTTTTCGGAATAACTCAAAAACAATACCTACCACCCACGAATGTCACAAAATCCATACATACATACTAAGAACATTAAATGACATTTAAATAAGGAAGCCATTCCATAGTCTATGAATAAAATGTGAAAAAAGAACAAAGACAGTAAGTAATTTTGTTTTATACCTATTTAGTGTTCGTTGTTTAAAACAATAACACGCCATAAAAACATTATTGGCTCCAAGGAACTTTAAATTTAGAATCATTATCTGTGTCGCCAGATTTTTTTGAATTTCAACGTGCCATAGAAATACCTATAGACAATAGTGGCACGTGGTGGCACGGACCACAGGAAATACAGGTAGGATAAGCTGTATACGGCCATTACAAATTATTTGATGTTTATTGTTATAATTATATGATATAAGGCGAGTTTCGTATATTGTAATAAAGATTTAGCGTGTAAGAATACTTAATACGTTGGGTGAGGTTTTGAAACAAAGGATGTTAGTACACTAGAAGGTAATGCTGGATTGGTGGTGTGTTTTAGGTTTTGCTCTTTGTTGCCTCTGAATTACTTACTATCTCTAGATTTTATGAAATAGGTGTCCTGAGTGACAGGGTTTAGCCTCTTCTATGTATCTTTGTCGACTTTTCCGTGTCAAAACATTATTATTATATTTTTTATCGAAAAATCGTGTCGCTGTTTTCGAAAAAAAATACGGTGTTGCTGTTTTCGAAAATATATTTTTATTCAAAACTCGATTTAAGTTATACCGAATACACATAATATATAAATCTACATTTATGAAACATTTACGATTTCATCGTTTAACATGATCCTATCTCAGATTCGAACCTACCACCATTTAACCAATAGAGGTCATTGATATAGTGAGAGGCTATCAGTAAAACCCGAATGTTTCATAAAACTGTGATATATCACCCAGTGCCTTCCTAATATAATTGATACGCCCATGATGTACAATTACTAGATTCACTTAATGCGCCGCGTAAGAGTAAGTCATGAAATTTTTTGTTATATTCAACTTTTTAAACCAAATCAAAGTTTATTTCAACATAACATTGAATTTAACATAGTTACAATAATCTCCATAATTTGAAACTAAAACCTACAAAGAAACTACTACTTATAATAGCCAAGAAGCTTATCACTTAGCGAGAAACAATTTTTTGCTTACGATGTTGAAACGACGTAGACGTGTCTGTCTGTGTATTAATCCTCGATAATTAGACAAAGAAACACCAATAAACGGTAGAGACAATGTTGAGGTAATTCCGAGTGGTTTTTGGGATGTAGGTAAAATAATTATTACATATTATATTTTGTAGTTTAATATATTACAGGTACTTTGTTTGTCGGTCAACTGTCATTTATAGTTTTATGATATTGTAATGATTTGTTTATTAATAATAATCTGTAGAATACATTAGAAAATTGGCTGAATAAACAATGAAATGTGAATGACATCGATGTGCTATAAAATGTGTTTTGTTAGTCAATTTCAAAAATTATTCGACTGGGGATTGTAAACTTTTTATTAAATTAAAGATTTTTATTATCACTATGTATGTATACTAATGCGAAAATAGGTAAGTATATATAAGTATATATACTTACCTACCTATTTTATGAAGATTTTTTTCACACATAATTTTCAAAAATAATTCATGCATAAAAATAACCAAAAATTTAAAAAATAACATGTCAAACCATCATGCTACTTTGTGGCAAATATCACATTCTAAAACGTCTTCAATCGTGTTAAAAAGAATAAGCGATTAGGTACGCATTTTTAAGAACTCGGGTTGGACGAAGCAGATTGTTACCATTCAAAGAAAGCTTAAACGTTTCTAGAAAACATCTCGATACCTCACAGATATACATACCTTTTTCGTTTTAATCCCGTTCATTAATAATTATTTCTCTAATACGTATGAATAACTAGTTTTTGTTATTGTAATACATTCCTGGGGTTTAAGGTGAATATTTTATTGAAAAATTGGCCAACAGCTTATTCGACGCTTTACATTTTATATAAAGAGTATTAATGCATATTTTTTAATTATTGTTGATAAGATACCGATGTACGTGTGAGTGAGAGATGTATTGTAGAACTTTATTTCTTTATTTTATTCTAGCTTGAGTATCCTTTCTTTTTTAGCGTAGGAGCATTTCATATTTATGCATTTCATATTTATTTCATACTAGCGGTCCGTCCCGGCTTCGCACGGGTAAACAATTTATAGCTACGTGCAGATAACGTGGCTTTCTATAAGTGAAATATTTTTTTTAATCGGTCCAGTAGTTTAGTTTCAAAGCCTATTCTGTGCAAAAAAAAACAAATCTTTCCTCTTCATATTATTAGTACAAGATCTTCACAAATTCCATTCATTGTTATAAAAAATATTAGATTAAAAAAAAATCTGATCGATTTTTATCCATTGCGGACCAGTTCTTAACCGACTACAAAAAGGTTACATGTTTATAATTTCCTGTTCTATGTTAAATGAAAGGAATATTTATAAATGTTATAAAACTTGACAAAAAAAAAAGATGAATCTATATTAACACGTCGGTGGGAAGCCATAAATTCGTAAGCGGCTACCGTGCGCCGCCATATTGGTATATCTCAAGAGAAATAACGTAACATAAAAATAACACCAAACCGACATACCACTTTCTACCAGCCTAAGCTATTTAAACATTCTTTATTATAATAAAAGATGGTACTTATATAATGATATTAGAAAAAAAAGTACAATTATATTATAATCTGGCCAATCTAAAAAGAAACTTATTTTACCCATCTATCCCAATGGCGTGTGTTAAAAGGTATTTCTTAGATTAAATAAATAAAATATATTGCTCAACAATTACACCACGTTAACCTAGCCTGTGGTGGTGTTGTGAGTACTTGGAACGACACGTCCGTGGCCCGGTGCTGACATCTATATTCATCATACAAATTATCTGCGCGATTCGAACCCGCGACCGCTGCGTGAAGTGAGAGGCTACTGGACCCCAGTAGCCTCTCAGTCGACCTGACGGCCGTCAATTGGTCAGAATATGAGTAACTAACAATATTTTATTTTTTATTAATAAAGAAGAATTAGAAAACTGTTAATACCTTACTCAACGCAGGCCTTTGTAATCCGAAGTTGAAATGTATTAATTTTTATGTAAGCTGAGACCAGATGTGCTATTTAATGGTTATTGGTCAGGTACGTTTTTTAACATAACACTGCTTCGCTTAGAAAAAGCAAAATCCGCAACATCCGCATTTCCATCAGTAAATTATCCACCAAATCCAACAAACACCACATAATATCAAAAAAAAATGTTAACTTCTTAATTAATCGTAAATTTATACTCTATGGATCGCAATTTTCCATTAGTTTTCTCTATGGTAATGACAAACTATTTATTACACCTTCGAATTACAAATTCGAAAAATCAAATTCGAACGCGTACGAACATTTTCAAATGTCATATTCTTGTCACCTATAACAACGTTACAAGTCAAATATAATATTTATATGATATCGGTTTCTATTTCGATAGAATTAGGTTGATATTTGATTGCGAGACATTCGGTTTGCGTCTTTTTAAAGTAATGACTGATGATGGTAAATGTCGTTGGTTTTGTCCAACTAATGAAGGATATGAAATATGGATATGCCCATGCCCCGTTATTCACATAAATTGTTGTGATAAATTACAAAAACTGGTAAATGCCATTGTGATTTTATTTTAGTTTTGCTCTAGTAAATGTTTGATTACTCAGCGTTATTAAACTTGGAAGATGAGACAACTTTTTACGGATTTTATCGCGGTAAGATTTTTAGACTATGTGAAGTCTAGACAAGTTACTTACAATTGTTATACTAGCTACACAAACACTACTCTTTCTTCCGTCTGTTTGAACTTTAATTGGTGGTGCCAGTAATAATGATGAGCAATATTTTTGAAGTAGAACTTTTTTTAGGCTCGACTAGAGGGTAGCTCAGATTTTTTACTGACGGAAGTAACGCTCTGCACTCAGTATTCTATATTCATTAATAGTAACTTGCATTGGTCGTCAGAATATGTCATATAGGTATTCCACGCTTCTTAACTGATAAGCTAACTCGTGGTCAAGATCATAATATTATATTAGACTATTTCAAATTTTTTCAAACGGATGAATCGGAAAACAAAACGGAAAAAAACAATGGTTTTGTAATACTTATACTCATAAACTTCAATCGCGCGTAAAGATTACATGCACACACTTTTTTTATATAGCTGTATGGGCAGTTAGCGAAATAAGCAGAATCTGCGCGCGCATCAAGCATAGCTATGAAGACGACCTAGAAATAATTTTCATGACAGAACTGACTATAAGTTTCTTTCACCGATAATCGCATTGACTTGCTCTATCATTTAGAGTGCTCTATCTTAATGTTATGATATGTTAGAATATAAGACAGACCTGTGATGTAATCAAGAGGGAATATCTTCCCTCTTGATTACATAACGGTATTAGAAGGATGAGTAGATCATCCATAGATACCTGAACATTACAGAATTATTATTTGACAAGTCAAGCCACATCCACACAAATCTCACAAAATATGGCGTCGGTACGACAAAGTGAGATATATTTTAAATGTTGTTTTTTATTTTTTTTATTTTTCAGTGCGCGGCGTTTTATAAATTTATGATATTTTGTCGGCTGTTTACCTTTGTACATTGGGTGTGCCGGGAGCTAGGGACCAGAGACAATTTCTATTTTTAAAGCGCTCCAGGCAAAGGTTTTGAACGTCATGCCACTTGGTCAGTGCAATATGAAAAATGCTCTTTTTCTGTTTAACTTCTAATTTTAGACAAAGTAATCTAGATTGATGGACGAAATTTATAAGTTTCTGGAAGTACTAATAATTATTAATAGTCGTTATGTAGCTAGCCGTTACCAATTTTTTAATCACCTCCTAAAAAAAATAGAAAATATACATAGATAGGTTGCAAATACCATGTTGATTTTTAGTTTTGGTCATGGGATGACTATCTAACCTTACCTTTTAAAGATGACATCAATGCGTGCATGAGTAAATTACGCCTATTCTGGCACCGAGACTTACCTTACGTTTCAAGAAATACTTACCTTTTTTATATAGAAGAGGGAGCAAACGGACAGGGCAGGGGGCAACGGTTCACCTGATGGTAAGTGATACCGACATGCACTGACACCCGCCACACCAGAGGGTTAGCAGGTTCGTTGCCGGCCTTTCGAATGGGAGTATGCTCTTTTTTGAAGGTCACTAAGTCGTAACGGTTCGGAAACACCGTAAGTGGCAGCTGATTACCTACACATGATGAGAGCTAGTCACAGGTCTAGTCGATTAAATTGAGCGACGTTGACCACTTACCTTCAGGCCAGTTTGCCTATCCTAGCTACTAAAAGTGTGAAGTAAAACATGATTGATCATGAGCACGCACCTAACCCTGACCACCTAAAATATTCCTGTCATAAATAACATTTTTATTAAAAGATACACGTTTTCTTAAAGGTTTCACGGCTATTAGTAATATGACCTTGGTATGACAAACTTCGGCTAGTTAGGGCTGTCACACGTATTTATTATACATAAGGCAAATGTGGAAGATAACGAACGACGAATAAAGCCTGATGAGAGAGAGAGAGAATGAACTTACAAACAACAAGCTAAAAACAATGACTTTTTAAATATTTAATAATAATAATAAGATTTATTTATTTTTTCACCACATTTTTTTTTGTCATGAGGAGACAACCGAGCAGTCGGAGCCTTATGGTGACTACTACTACAACCAAAAAATTATGCAGATGCGTTGCCCTCCTTCTCCCTTTCCCCCCTTAAGGGGCCACCGGAAACTCACAAACCGCATGAAACGCGATTGCATAGCTGTTACTTGACGCCGGTATTATGTGAGTGAAAGGTACCACCCCGGTCGTGGCGGCCCAATTCGGCTGCAAAGCAGCATGGCATTGTAACATTTTTTTTATTTTTCTTTAACGCCGGGAAATGCTCTGAGGCATCCCGCATGGGAGTGGGTCTCCCCAGGCGGGTATGTGCGACTCGCTGCGCTCGAAAGCCGGTAAATGGACGCAGCTCTACCCACTAAAACCCGGCGAGTGCCACCAATGCCGCCTTTGGTGAGGTGCCCCGGATCTGTGGAGCATACAGCTGGTCAGTCCCTCAGGGGACCGACGCCATCTCCACAGAGGGGTTGTCCCGCACCACAGAATAACCCCCCCCCCCCCCCCCCAACTTCGGGAGAATACAAAGGGGTGAGGTTCTCATCTTTGTACCCCTCTTCTTATAAGAGGGGTACAAAGAGCCCCCTCGGCTCAATTAGCTTCGCCCAAGGTGCCAGCGCCAGCGGCTCACCCTAGGTTACTGAGCCCCACCGCCACGACAAGGCCTGAACATTGTAGGTAAATAATAATAGGAGCACTAATATTGTGAGAGACTGGTGCCTAAGCTAGGCTCGAGGTCTGTGTTTCAGGACACCAGGTCTCCTCCCCTTAATAATGTAGGTACATTTCAGTTATCATTATAACGGGCATTAACAATTTTCTAGTAACAATATAATATGAGATAGCAAAATTATTATTTAATTATATTATGTATTATCTAAACTTACTATATTTTTTTTTTAAGAGACGCTATTATTATCAAATAATAATATCCAGACAAGCGTGTGTCCGACTCGTGCGCTGAGCTGAGAAATTCCGAAAAACGTGTATCTTTTTTTTTTTTTTTAATTATCTATTATGTACCTTACAACAAATTCAGGGTCTTTAGATTTTTACTTTTACCTACTTATGTTGTGAGATCTAGCTATATATCTATATATGGGGTACTAAAGGTTGATAGATTGATAAACAGACAGTAAAGTGATCCTGTAAGGCTTTAGTTATGTCATGCTGAGGAAGGGAACCCTAGAAATCTTCTACCGGTGGTCAAAGTAAGTACAATATATTATATAAAATAAAAAAAATACTTAAAAATTTAAGAGGCAACCCTACTGCCGGATCCGTTCATATCGCTGGAATGTATAATTGTGACTACTGATTAATAGAATAAGGCTCTCGAAATAGGCCGTTCTTTTTTCAAACCGAATCACATCAAACTCTATGGTATATTCCAAATTCGAACAACTTTCGAATTTGAAGAGACAAATTCAGCTTACTACATTTTACTACTAGTTTACTAGTTCTAACTTCTAAGGTACAAGTAAAATTTAAAACAGATTTTGTGCTATTAGAGAGAATAGAAATTTCGATTAACTGCAAAACGCAATACTTAGGTAGGTAAATTGAAAAGCAGAGAGAACGTAGTAAATAAGTATTGATACAAATTTCGCCATCATTTTGTATCATCTGTTTGTCATATCACATTTCACCTTGCTCAAAGCAGGGGTAAGCATCTAGGTAAGTTTATTAATTATTATTTGTAATCAATCATCCCAAATGTAATTACACAATGATTTAAATAATTACAAACGTTTAAATATTTCCAATGTCGAAGTTCAATAATGGAATCTCGTCGCCGGAAACGAATAAAAAACGCGGCAAAACTTTTAAACTTGGAACTGAATGGAACGTCATTTTTTACGTCCGTTAGGGTTGTCGCAGTGAAAAATGATATAATTTATATCGGTTAGCTGCCAGCAAGCGGCTACTCGTTTTGTGTGCGCGATAAAATATAAATAAAAAGGTAGATTTTATATTTTTCTCTTCTTCAACTAATTTAAAAATGTTTCCTTATCAACGCGGCGCGCTTCAACAAAGGGATCGGGGAGGTGACACTGAGTGTATCGATAGTTTTATTATTTTAAAAATCTTGTTATTGATTGAGTTACTTGTTACTCGGCTTGGAATTTACTGATAACTTGAGAGTGCTGGTTACTATACCTACTTGGAACAAATTAATTGATCCCTTGAAATATGTTGCACTCCGTACTATAATTATAATTAATGTTATATAAAAATGCCTTTAATTAAAATGGATATAATTAAAAAAAGTAATTTATGATTGATTGGACAGTTATTAATTATATGTCTTAAGACTGTTATAATTATTTTGTGTCATTAATCATTTAATCTTTATTATTATGTTTGATTATAAACATTTATCATAGGGTACCTACACTATATAATATTTTTCTATATATAGTATATTCTAATAAACAGTTTATTAGAATTATAGACAGAAAAGTTTGCAATTTTAATGAAATATTTTTTTATTATTACTACTTATCATATGTTATCATAAAGAATTAAGACGCGTAACGTTCTATAAATATGTTTATCGATTATATCGATAAAATCAACATATCGATAAGTTCACCTCTAATGCACTCACACAAACCATGTACAAATCAAAGCACGCGTTGGGACACGAATGAAATATTCAAATTTGGAAGCTGATTCCGTTTATGGCTACTTAATTTGGGTGATTCGATTTGAATTTTAAAATGGTGTGTAAAAAATATATTCAAGCGCACAGGACTCGGGGTGTTCTTTTTCTTGTTTTTTATATTTTGTAGGTTATGGAATTAGGAATTTATGCTTGGGTAAGATGTGTTGCTTTTGCAGGTTTGATTTTTATTTCTTAAGGGTTTTGATAAGATGTAGGTAACTGTCTCTTTTGTCTTTGTATATGTTTATTACACTAATTATAGATACTGTCGATGTGTTTTTTGTGTTAATGACATAGATACTTAGACAAAAGTCTCAGTCTACGGTCGAAGAGCCAAAAAAAATTTGCTGATATGTAACGTTTAAATACCACGGTCGAAAAAAAATATATTTGTAGATTGATGATGATGAATGATATTTCACGAGTGTTCCGCAGTGACCTTGGTCAGGACATCTGTCGATTGACATTGATACTTTTTGCTGATTTTGTATACAATACTGTTTTTTTAATTTTGAAATTTTTGACAAATGACCTCTATCCCGGTGTACTTCCGGGCAGTTTTTTTTATTTTTATCCGAGGAGGTCGCATCGCTTATAAGTATTTTTTACTGGTTTTTGTATTAGCTGTTTAAGGTAAGTATTTATAGTAGTATAATGGATAGGTGCGTCTGTAGAATATGTGATTGTATGAAGTTAATAAATACCTACTGTATTTATAGTGTGTTTTTTTGTACCTATTTTTTAAACTTTTTTGCTAATAAATTTTTATCTTTTGTTGACATACTTCGCGTTCTCAAATTTAATGTTTGTGAAATGTTAGAGTAGACACATAGTTATCCCTACCATGGTTCAGGCCTTGTCGTGGCGGTGGGGCTCAGTAGACTGACTACTGAGCCCACCATATATTCGGAAATTTATTTGATCGGTATAAAAAGATGTAAAATAACTAAATCAGAGACTTTTCATAAAATTATTATTTACCACAACTTTGGTAATTATTAATTACCACAACAGAATACCTACTTAGTAGGTACCTATTTAGTATATGCTTGTAAGAGAAGTATCCTTATAGATCATTAAGGTCTTTTATTCTTCGATCACGATAAAATTATGGTGCATAATGCTAAATTCTATAATCATCATCAACCTTCTTCCATCAGGCTGGACATGAGCCTCTTTCTTGAAGGCCAAGGCTGCCGACACACATCGAGGCAAATCAATTTCTATACCTTTGCAAGCATACAAAAAGAAACAAAAATCGATACAAACTCGTATACGCTATTCACTATTCAACAGGGCTAAAGGATTTCTTAAGTCCAACCGATATAAAATATAAACCGGCATTACCACGCATTTTACGATTGCCAGTATCGTAAAATAACGATAGACGACATCGGTACATCACTAACTAGTGCTGGGTACATAAACATCGACAATAAGACATAAGTAGGTACGATAAATGTGTGAAATATAGTTGTTATATTTAGTGTCTGTTTCTGTTTATAGTTTAAGGAATAAATACAACTAATTCGAGTACCTACAGACATTACGTTTTCTTAATCTCTTTTCCAAATTGTTTCACAATGATACTTTTTATTTTAATGAACTTTAAAAAGTTAAAACATTCAAGTAAATTTTGGTTAGTTCCCATTTTAATAGTTAAATATGTAAAAAGAAACGGCTAAGAAATAACAAAAGAATATGAATTTTTAAAAGTATTATCAAATTATATTTAGTTTCTCTGCATAATTTATTCTAAGCTATTGTTATACGCTAGAATAAAATTAACGTAACCTTTTTATTCAAGAAGACAACCAATCCAAAATATTAACAACTAGGTTTAATAAAAAGATTAGGTAGGTATTTTATTTGTTATTTCAAGAGTCGCATAACAAGCAATTTTACTTAAAATATCTTCTTAGTAGCTTTAAATAATCATAAAAAAATAATAAATTTAAAACATACTATTTCATATCAATATTACAATGAACAAAATAAATATGACAAAATTCCAAGCACGCAATTCAGACATCCGCCCTCGCTGGCGGACGCTGCGCGAGTGAACAAAAAACATCACGATTCACGAGACACTCATCTGACATCCGACGCTGGGTGGAGCAACGAACCGCCTCTTAAACTGAGCCCCACCATTGGCTCATTTAAAAATCGATTCCATTTTATAAATATGTAACCACTTTCATTCGTTGCGTACTTTAAGGCTGCATGTCGAAACCCATTGCCGCGATTCACAACCCTATTACAACAAATGACGTTTAAGTTTCGAACACAAGATCGCCGCGCATTTCACATTTTCGAATGACATTTCGACGATTGTTTTAACGACGTGTCTTTGTAATGTCTTTTGTTTTATTTATAGGAGAACAGAGTGGATATATTTTTTCTTGCAGCATCTATGTAGGTTGGAAACAATGAAATCGTGGGTGAAATTGTATCGGTAATAAATAATGGTGTTGCTACAATTTATAAAGGATCGTTCATCTCGATGTGGCTAGTCATACAGGATAATAAATTATATTAATTATTCAACGTATTTGAAACATAGACCTCAATTAATAATATTTTGTAAACAAAATGCGTTTCTGTGCATATTATGGGTATTAGTTTTGAATAAAAGGTCACTAGAAAATAAGGGTCACTACTCACTTTTGAACAAAGTAAAAAAATGTTTTCCTTATTAATTCCTATAAGGAACCCTATAAGTTTTTTTTTAAAGCGACAGGACCATGTAATTTGAATTAATTTTAATATGATGGTAGGTACAGAAAATTACGGAAAACGAAATATTTAAATGGCATTGGATATTATATTTTTTCTTGAATATTTTTGGAGCGAAGTTTCTTATGGGGCGTTGTGTAGGGCCGCGAAAAACGTCCGTGTAACGTTAAATAAAAGCGTACAATTGACGTCATCCTACTCAGAAACAAATCAAATTGAATCTACCATTGAAATACATATTTTTGACTAACACGTCCTTGCGTCGGTAGCTGTGTGGTGTGTGAAGTGTAGGTACCTACACTATTAGGACTGCTTAGAAAAAAAAAACCCAATTACGAATCCCACCGATCTCAGGTTTGTTTTTTATATTTTACACCAGGAAATGCTCTGATTTTTATTGATAAAGAATCATAATAAAAAGTTTTACCTATTTTTTATTATGATTCCCGAATAATATCTTTCTTTATACCTCGTATAGAACTTGAAATTAATATTTTTTTAATAAGGAATTCGTTCATATCTGGTGACACCATACGGTTTTCTTTCAATACGTATAGGTGGTACGTATATAATGTAAAACTTAAGTACATACTTAGATTATAATTATTGTTATTTAAAATGTATGCAACAGTGTATGCAACCTAAATAAATTCTTTCTATTCTATTCTATTCTATTCTATTCTATTCTATTCTATTCTATCGAAAGAATTTACTCGAGAATATAGATTATAACATTACCTACACCTATACCTACTTATTTGAAAATACATTGAAGTTTTATTTAGAAAATATCAACTTCACTTTAACAAGATATAGGAACACGTCGACGTTTCCGATATTTTACAGTTTAATCTTTATTTCATCAATGAAATTTTATTAAAATGAATAAAATTCTCATACCTTTTTTTTTCTTTAACTCCGGGAAATGCTCTGAGCCCTGAGGCATCCCGCGGGGGAGTTGGTCTCCCACGTGGTTATGTGGGACTCGCTGCGCCCGAAAGGTGGTAAGGTGGACGCAGTTCTACCCACTAAAACCCGGCGAGTGCCACCAATGCCGCCTTTGGTGAAGTACCAACCTTGGATCTAATGAGCAAACAGGGCACTTCGACGGCCAGTCAGCCCCTCAGGACCGACGCTACCTCCCAACGTCGGGACAGTGCAATGGGGTGAGGTTCCTGTGTTTCGGAAAGCATTGTTGAGTTTGGCCTAGCCTCGATGTAGACTAGCCACAGCCCTGAATTACCGTAAAATAATGCCTACACAAACTTTTCTAAGCAATCATTTAATATAAAACCTCTGACATACAAACATACAACCGTTAATAGAATCAGGCGTTACGTTAATCCATTATATAAGATATTAAATTATATTATATTAATTAGCAATTATCCCGCGAAACACGCAGTCTTTACAGCAAATGTGTGAGTGCACGCATATGCATGCATATAGCACCGCCCTCGTTTCCCACACTGCATAATTCTATAATTGCTAATTAATATAATATAATTTAATATCTTAAACATACAACCGTTTTATATTTTCAATAAGCACCCCATCCCTTATCTAAAAAAGGCTTTCAAAGTAATAACTTTGTATTCCAAAACAGAACGTCCATTTATTAAATTGTCGCCCCAGGTATGTCATTTGTGAGTCAACACAATGGCGGACATTTCAGCGCTTTCAAATGTCAAATAATTGTTTTATAAAATAAAGATTATACATAAATATTTTTTATGAAATGTTTTTTTTATTTCAAATTCAAAAAGCGAAAATGATTTTATATGTATAGCATTGTCCAATGCACTATTGGACGTAGCCCGTAGATCTCGCCCAAGGATCCCCCAACGCCAGAGGATTCCTACGACCTTTACCAGGTCATCGGTCCACCTAGTGGGAGGGTTACCAGCGCTGCGTTTTACGGTAGGTACGTGCGTCACTGCAGAACTCTTCGACCTCCTGTCCAGCCCATTGCCACTTACCTAAGTGGGGATTTTTTTTGTAATCTATAGACCTATATTTATCATTATATGATATTATATATTTCTTAGATATATTTCTGTTGATCACGCATTTTTTTTATATATCGTAGAGTTTCCGATTGAGCAATCGGAGCCTTAGGTGACTATCGACGCCCATATTCACACAAGAGGTTACATAAATGCGTTGCCCTCCTTTACCCCATCCCCACGGGATAACTCATAAGCCGTACGAAACGCGACAGCATAGCTCTCACTTGACGCCGGTGTTATATGAGCGAGAGGTACAACCCGGGTCGTGCCGGCCAACCCGATTAGACACTCATTCATATGTTGCTGAGAGGTCAGTTGGTAAGTTTTAGAGGAGATTACACTGCCATGCCTTTCTTTGCAAAACAAAGCAAAGCTGGTTCCTGGTATAAATAAACAGAAGCCTCCCATGCATTGACGACCTCTGTGGCTCAGTGCTTAGCGCGTTAACGCTCAAGCCGGAGGTTGCGGGTTCGAATCTCGCCAGGGAACAAAAAAAAATATTTTCTGTGTTCCTGGGTCATGGATGTGTATTAAATATGTGTATTATATAATAAAAATCTTAAATATATGTGTATAAAAGTATTAAATATATTTCCGTTGTCTGGTACCCGTAACACAAGTTCTTCGAGAACTTACCACGGGACCAGATTGACGTGGTGTAAAAGCGTCCATAGATATTATTAATATTATTATGCAGACGGGAGACGGACGTAGGGTACTAGCTCATCCTTCCCACTGGCCTCATAGAAATGGTGCACACTAGTGTTTCATACAAACCCATAACTGGTCTAACAGAAGTACAGCCCTAGTGGTCGTAGGTACAGGAATCCTTAAATTAGTTTATTTGGAGAAGTTGCTCCTAGCTAGGGGCGGACGGTCAATTTGAGGGACCCTGGGCTACTTGGGGCACACATTAACTAATTATAATTTTGAATTCACTACTAATTTCTATAGTAACGACAATATTTTGCAAAATTGATTATAATTTTCGATATATTCCATATTGTTTTCATCAGCATGGCGCCCTTTATGTTCACGGGGCCCTGAGCTGCAGCCCAAAAAGCCCGTATGTAGATCTGCTCCTGCTCCAAGCTCCCATCTCTGGTTCTCTCCTAACTTCTTGTAAGTACTTAGGTAATGTATTACAGACCGTAGTAATTTAAACCTATATAAAATAATAATTTCAAAAAATCATTTACAATTTATGTTAAAACAAAAAGATCACCTCATTACCTCCAAGATACTGTATGAATATTAACGCCATTAACGCACAAATTAAAAAAATAATCTCCGTAGATAAAAACAAATAAATTGCTACCTGATAATAAAAATTACACTCGAAAAATCTAAATTGAATATCAGGCTTCAAGAAAATAATAGCGTATTTTAACATTTATCTTCTATGAAATAAAATTCAAGAGTTTTTTTTAATCTTTCCACCCCTGCCAAGCAAGCGTGTAATGCGATGATGCACTCGACGTTTCTAAACGCAATCTGGCCACATGTGCGTTCGGTTTCCGAACCGAATATTCATTACTGGCAACCCCGCGGTGAAAATTGGCGGGAAGCAGTTTGCGTTTACGATTACCGATACATCGATGTTTGCTTGAGGTAATGATGAGTGAAATCGATTCTAGTTTATTTACATAGTTTTTATTGCGTGTTGAAGATGGAGATTTCGAAAGAGCTTCATTGCTTCTAATATATTTTATAACTATAACTTCTACAACATGATACGTTGATGATTTTTTTAATTCATATTTTAGACTTTCTTACTCCTAGGTTAGCAGACATGAGAATCCATTTTGTTTACAGTAAACAGTAAATAGTAAACAGTGTGAAATAAAAGCGTGACGACTAGGTCAGATATGATTATATGAAGCACATAAAACATTAAGTGGGTTGCCAGTTCGAATTTAATGAGCAGACTTTTTTTATTGTCCAGGATCCGTAACAATTTCTTCCGAATTGGCCACAAATCTGTGGCCAATTCGGAAAAATTGGCCACAAATCTGTGGCCAATTCGGAAGAAATTGTTACGGATCCTGGACAATAAAAAAAGTCTGCTCATTAAATTCGAACTGGCAACCCACTTAATGTTTTATGTGCTTCATATAATCATATCTGACCTAGTCGTCACGCTTTTATTTCACACTGTTTACTATTTACTGTTTACTGTAAACAAAATGGATTCTCATGTCATTTAACATTTAAAAAAATAACATAAAATAGGTACTTACAAATTGTTCGCAAGGATTTGAACACGCGGCCTCTGCTTGTAATATCCACATCCATTTCCCTTATCACAGCGACCTAACTATAATATTAATTTAACTCATCAACATTGATAATTATTCTAGATAAACAAAAATAATTCAAGTCAAAATAAATATTTAATTCAATACTATAATTACGATGTTGAGCTTATTCGAAGTTAAATTGAGTCTACAATGTCCATTTTTTGTAGACCTATTTATTTTAAGTAGTAGATTTTTGTAGACCTATTTTTACATTTGAATATTAAATATTTAAACTGTTTAAACGGTATATATTATACCATTATCAGTAAGTGGTAGTGTCATGCTGCTTAGCATCCGAATTGGGACGGCACGACCGGGGTGGTACCTCTTGCTCAAATAAAACCGCCGTCAAGTGATAGCTATGCTGTCGCGTTTCGTGCGGTTTGTGAGTTTCCGATGGCCCATTGGGGGATAGGGAAAAGTAGGGCAACGCTTCTGCATAACTCTTGGTTGTGCGGATGGGCGTCGGTAGTCACCATAAGGCTCCGACTTTTTCAAAATCAATCAAAATCAAAAAAAAATAAAAAAATTCAAAATAGTACCAATATAGTATCTTTTTTAACGTCAATTGAGTCTACCACCGATTCCAAGGCAAGCCCACTGAGAAGAACCGGCGAAACAAACTCAGTGGAACTAATCTTTTCAAATAATTTATAACAAATTTTACATGTTATTATTCTGAAATGCCTGGGAGGAACACCCTATTCCCAAGGTGTGGTATCTTCTATTAAATCTTTTACTTTATAGTATCCTTTACCACACAAACGCTCTTTAATAACTTTTTTGATTTTTTTATTGGGAGGATTTGAACATTTTCTGCGATCCTATCGTAAAAGCGTATACAGTTGCCTTTAAAAGAATTGCTTACAAAAGTGAGTCTAATCACTGGTACATCTAGAGGTCTAAAAAAATGGCGATGTAAAATCAGCGGAATTGAAAAAAAAACAGGAATTTGTTGCTAATTAGTTGCTAAAAATTAATTTTGTTGCTCCAATCGATCGCAAAAAATCGGCAATAGCGCTAACTTTTCATTAAGATAGCGTGGAAATCACTGGATGTGGACTTATCGATCAAGCGAATAGGGGTCAATTTGTTGCTAATTTGTTGCTAAAAGATGCTAAGAAGAAAAAAAAAAATTGTTTTTTTTTTAATTATGCCAAAATAAATAATGTCCACGCCAGCTTAACTCTCGAGATTTCCGTGGAAAAACTATAGTACAAATTTGTTGCTGCTCATACTGCAGCTTGTTTTAGCAGGGAGAGTCAGCAACAAAATAAAAACTGGAAGTCAAGAGAAGTTGGAGATCGTTTTACAAAAAAACTGGCCACACTAGCTTAACTAACGATTCTTCCGCGGAAAAACTAAGTGAAAATTTGTTGCTGCTCATACTACAGCTTGTTTTAGCAGAGAGAGTCAGCAACAAAATAAAAACCGGAAGTCAAGACAAGTTGGAGATCGGTGTACAAAAAAACCGGTCACGCTAGCTTAACTCTTAGACTTTTCCGTGGAAAAACTATAGTAAAAATTTGTTGCTGCACATACTGAAGTTTTTTTTAGCAGAGAGAGTTAGCAACAAAATAAAAACCGGAAGTCAAGACAAGTTGGAGATCGGTTTACAAAAAATCTGGGCACGCTAGTTTAACTAACGATTTTTCCGTGGAAAAACTATAGTACAAATTTGTTGCTGCTCATACTGCAGCTTGTTTTAGCAGGGAGAGTCAGCAACAAAATAAAAACCGGAAGTCAAGAGAAGTTGGAGATCGTTTTACAAAAAAACCGGCCACACTAGCTTAACTAACGATTCTTCCGCGGAAAAACTAAGTGAAAATTTGTTGCTGCTCATACTACAGCTTGTTTTAGCAGAGAGAGTCAGCAACAAAATAAAAACCGGAAGTCAAGACAAGTTGGAGATCGGTGTACAAAAAAACCGGTCACGCTATCTTAACTCTTAGACTTTTCCGTGGAGAAACTATAGTAAAAATTTGTTGCTGCTCATACTGAATTTTTTTTTTTTTATGTTAGTTGGATAGGCAAACTGGCAAGCGTACCACCTGATGTTTAGTGGTCGACGTCGCCCATGAACATAAACTAGTTACCTGGAACGAGCCCAGGCAACTCATTTGTGTGTTGCCTATCCTGAGACATAAGATGTTAAGTCTCGATGCCAGTAATTACACTGCCTGTCTTGCCCTTCTCTCCGAAACACAGCAAAGCTGTTTCTCACGGGAGAAATAAGCAAGATGGTGGTACCACCCATGCAGCCGGGAGCGCGGCACAGCGCTTCCCTCCCACCGGTTTTTTTAGCAGAGAGAGTCAGCAACAAAATAAAACCGGAAGTCAAGACAAGTTGGAGATCGGCATGCATATAAAGTGACCAAAACCATTAAAAACATGAGTTATAATATTTATTAATTTATTTTTATTGCTCAAAATATTTGTTAGTCGATTTTAGCATACAACACTATTCGGGTATTAATTGAATGTGTATTTTTTCGGATTATTGCTTTTTCGTATCGATCGTCATATTCTATCCATTGAGTACCCCGTAGGCACATGGCCGTAAAGTGTCCTAACCTTACATCCGACGAAGATCGAAGGCTGACTGCAGGGGGCATGAAATCTACTGCTCCAACGAGCTTGTAAATTTCTTTCATGTTCCCAGGATTTTTGAAACTCCGTGGCAAAGAGTTTAACTTCATTTTCTCGTTCGTTCCTCTGTCGAACACTTCAAAAATAATGGCATTTCCTGTTAAACATAAATGTAAATTAATTTTTAGAAACTTAATTTTATATTCTTATGTTTCTTTGTATGACTCATTCTGCAAAGTATTAGGTATCCAATTATACTCTAAAAAAACTTTTCTTTTTCTACCTCTTTTTCCAGTATCAAACTGTAGATTATGATATCAACACGAATTTTCTTTTGTCAAGATAATCGAATGGAAGTTAATTCTATAATCTTAAAAAAATAATTATCGTAAATAGAAACAATCAAAACATCGAAACAGTTGGAAAAATATTCGTGTTATTATAATGGAAATATGACGGAAATTGAAAACATTATACATTATAACTCATCAAAATAATTTTTCTGTTATATTAGTTTTCTAGCAACAAAATCGTTCTGCAACTAAGTCTATGTCGGTCCAAAATGGTTGTCCTGCTACACGTACCATTTAATAATACTTAAAATTCAACTAAATTTAATCAGTGTTTTGTTTATGATTTTTTTTTCAATTCGTTATTTCAAAAAAGTTTTGAAAATCCAAAAGTGCACGACTCATAATACTCATTTAATTATGAAATAATAATAAAATAAAATATGTAAAATTTTCTTTCGTTAAAATTCCTTTTTATATATTTTATTTATTTGATTTTACTAGTATTTTTTTAAATTAAATAATAAAATTGAAAATAACAATAAGTCGTGCAAGAACTACTTGGAAGGCAATGCACAGGAGCCCCTGTCGGCATAAATGTACATCATATGTATAGGCGGTATTCCATGCCAAATCGACCACTTTTGATTTCGACCCCATTCAATTTAGCTTAAACTTTATCATTTTTTTCTACCCTTTGAAAAACATTGCTGAGAATTTTTTCAGTTTTTTTTGTCCAACCCAAGAAAGTTTTCAATTTAAAAAAAAATGGCTTTTTTATTTACAAATAGCCATAACTTTTTCTGATATTGACCTTTGAGTACCTTTTCCGTTTAATTTTTTTTGTTTTTAAATGAACTTTTCGAAAAAATACACAAAAAAAATATAATCAATTCTATAATATAATAGGTTTTTTAAGCAAAAACGTTATTTTTTCAACGTTAGTCACTTCTTTTTCTTATAAATAATAAGAAAAAGAAGTTTCTCAAAAAAAACTTCAATCAATTTGACAACTATTCCCACTTATCCTGGACAGGGCCGATTTTGTTTTATATTTTTTTTATTTAATTGAAATTTTTTTTTTGAAAATTGAGAAAAGTCTAAGAGTTAAGATAGCGTGACCGGTTTTTTTGTACACCGATCTCCAACTTGTCTTGACTTCCGGTTTTTATTTTGTTGCTGACTCTCTCTGCTAAAACAAGCTGTAGTATGAGCAGCAACAAATTTTCACTTAGTTTTTCCGCGGAAGAATCGTTAGTTAAGCTAGTGTGGCCGGTTTTTTTGTAAAACGATCTCCAACTTCTCTTGACTTCCGGTTTTTATTTTGTTGCTGACTCTCCCTGCTAAAACAAGCTGCAGTATGAGCAGCAACAAATTTGTACTATAGTTTTTCCACGGAAATCTCGAGAGTTAAGCTGGCATGGACATTATTTATTTTGGCATAATTAAAAAAAAACAAATTTTTTTTGTAATTTTTTTTTTTCTTAGCATCTTTTAGCAACAAATTGACCCCTATTCGCTTGATCGATAAGTCCACATCCAGTGATTTCCACGCTATCTTAATGAAAAGTTAGCGCTATTGCCGATTTTTTGCGATCGGTTGGAGCAAAAAAAATTAATTTTTTAGCAACTAATTAGCAACAAAAAAGCAACAAATTGACCCCTATTCGCTTGATCGATAAGTCCACATCCAGTGATTTCCACGCTATCTTAATGAAAAGTTAGCGCTATTGCCGATTTTTTGCGATCGATTGGAGCAACAAAATTAATATTTTTGCAACTAATTAGCAACAAAAAAGCAACAAATTCCTGTTTTTTTTTTCAATTCCGCAGATTTTACATCGCCATTTTTTTAGACCTTACATCTAGCGGGTGTCTATTCCGTATATTCCTACTATGAATATAACTTTTTTTACAGAAATCACTTATGTTTTTACATACAGTAAATCTGGACTGCTGTTTGCCTCCGTGTGACATAAAACAAACTTATTTTTCATTTTCTTTACGAAACTCGATATTTCGACATACAAATCCTTGTTCAAAAGACTCCAAAAATCTATCTATCTTAAAAACCCCCGACGCAAAAAGTTGGACGTAATTAATTTGACCGCTGTTTGTCCGTCTGTACTTACGCCACTGTAATTCTAAAACCATGTGGTTTTTTATCTGAAAGTATGTTTTCTAGACCTAGACATGTTTCATCAAAATCGGCTCAGCCATTTCAAAATTTATTGTATCGGGAGTTTTTAAAAAGTAGAACGTAATAATATTTTTGTATAAATCTTTAATTACACTCACAAAAGTAAGCAACTCTTTTAAAGGCAACTGTATATGCTTTTACAATGGTATCCCAGAAAATGTTCAAAACCTCCCAATAAAAAAATCAAAAAAGTTATTAAAGAGCGTTTGTGTGGTAAAGGATATTATAAAGTAAAAGATTTTATAGAAGATACCACACCTTGTTAATAGGGCGTTCCTCCCAGGCCTTTCAGAATAATAACATGTAAAATTTGTTGTAAAATATTTGAAAATATTGACTGAGTTTGTTTCGCCGGTTCTTCTCAGTGGGCTAGCCTTGGAACCGGTGTTAGACTCAATTGGCGTTCAAAAAGATCTCTGTAGGTTAGTAGGAGTAGGTACTATTTTTTATTTTATTTTTTTGATTTTGATTGATTTTGAAAAAGTCGGAGCCTTATGGTGATAGATTCAATTGATGTTCAAAAATATACTTTATTGGTACTGTGGTACTATTTTGAATATATTTTTTTTTTGTTTAGTTTCGTTTTTAAGTTAGGTATAGGTACCTAAGTTTCTTATGAAAACGATCCGCGTTGGAATGTTACCATTATGGATACGGCTACCGGGCGTCCGCGAGAGGTTTCGTAAACGTGTTTATGTAATTTATGACATCAATTTGTAAATAAAATAAATCTTTATACACTAGCGGGCCGAACTAACCTGTATAAAACATTTTGAAGTGGACCCAACTATTAAAAACTAAACAATTCTCCCACAAATTTCATCAAAATCAGTACAGCAGTTAGTGACACACAAGAATTATATGTAAGGTATAAATATTACTCATTACTGTTACATTTATTTTATAAATAAATACCTATATAACCTATACATCGATTATAGGTTATGTAGGTATTAAAATATCCTAGGCTAGATATTATATTTATCGTACAAATTATCATGTGACGGGATTCAAACCTGTGACCGCTGCGTGCGACCAGAGTGACCAGACCATTCGGCAATCGCTATAAGAGTGATTCGGGGGTACCGTACGGTGTCGTGGGCGGCAGCCACTGCCCTGGCCGGTGACTCCCGTGGGAGCTCGTGGCGGAGGTTCTTGCCGAGACGCAATCCTATGTCTCGGATAGGAGGGCTCTCGGTGGGATGGGTAGGACGGGAAACTGCGGGTTCGCTGATTAGGGCAGGAGGTGGGGGGAGGACCTGACGTGGTAGCCGTATGGCAAAATCGAGCGGTGGTCGCGCCATAATTGTAAACCCCACACCTTCCGTCTGACACAAGTGCTCACCGGGCAGGGTTGCATTGGTGAGTACCTGTGCCGGACGGCCCGCAGGTGAGTGTGTCACGATTGTGGCGCGGTGATGGACTCGGGCCAGCACACCCTCGAGGTGTGCCCGAGATGGGCGCTGAATCACAATCTGACATCAGTCATCGGAGGGGACTTAATGTCTCACCGCGATGCTCCTGACTACTCGACCAGCCGGCGTTAAAATATAGTAAAAGCGAAAGTAGCTCTGTCTGTATCTACTGTCATTATATAATCATCATCAGCTACATACACGTTCCATTTATTCGTAAATGAAGACGGGAGCGCGGCACAGCGCAACCCTCCCCCACTTTTATGGTATTGAATGTTGATCTCTTAGCTTGGTGGCTCATGTATTGCACATCATTGACATTAGAAGTAAATATATTTAGGTGGTAGCCCCCTTTTTTTCCCCGCGGGGAAGTAGGCCCGAAAGGTGGTAAGTGGAAGCAGCTCTACCCACTATAACCCGGCGAGTGCCACCAATGCCGCCTTTGGTGAGGTGCCCCGGATCTAATGAGCAAACACCACCTCACGGCTAGTCAGTCCCCCAAGGGACCGACGCCACCTCCACAGATGAAGTGTCCCGCACCACAGAAAAACCCCTCCCAACGCGTGTCGGGGCAATCAATGGGGCGAGGTTCCCATCCTCGCCCCTTGCTCTTTTGTCCCCTCTTCTTATAAGAGGGGTACAAAAAGTCCCCTCGGCTCAATTAGCTTCGCCCAAGGTGCTGGGCTCACCCTGGGCTACTGAGACCCACCGCCACGTCAATAGGTTCAGCGCAACATTTTTTAGTATGAGGTATTACGGTCAGTATGTGATCAACTATTTTGGAGATAATTCGAAACGACCAAATCATTTCGTTTCTATGCAGATCCATTGACATAACTCATTTCGGGGGTTCTTTGGTTTTTATGCTTTTACACCACGTCAATCTGGTCCCGTGGTAAGTTCTCGAAGAACTTCTGTTACGGGTATCAGACAACGGAAATATATTTAATACTGTTATACTATACATTTATTTAAGATTTTATTATATGCTACACATCTACAACATAGACTTTTTTGTTCCCTGGCGGGATTCGAACCCGCTATCTCTGGCTTGAGTGCCAATGCGCTAATCATGGAGCCACAAAGGTTGTCAAATTTCAGTGGATAAGTTTCTAACTCACGTTTTCACGTCACTAATATATTAGATACTTAATAAATAAAACAACAACGGAGGCTATTCAGATAATTTATTGGTAATATTACAAAAATACAAAAACGATTATGGTAAGCACCAACTACCGCCATCTACCGGCGACTAAAAGCACTATCGCGATCAACGCCATCTACCGATCAACATAAGTACTATGACATGGTACAGGGCTCCAATCTAGTACTTTTAAACTACAAAACAGTTCTATATTACAATAAGTTAGGTTTTAAGGATCATATTAGGCCGTATGGTTATTTATTTGTATACTAATTTATATAAAGGATCTTCAGAACCCTTTGAGCTTAAAAATAAGATATTTTTAACAAATTGTATAAGATATCAATGTAACCAAATTTTAATTATAATTCCATGACATAACTATGACCTTCGAAATAATAAATTCCAAACATAGTATTATGTTTTACATTACGCTCTTATTTTCAATATCAAAATTTAACCAATAATAATTTATTGATTACTTAAAATGTAAGTATCTTTTAATATTAGTTTAAGTTATGTAGCAACAAATAGTATTAGTGTTCTTACCAGCTGAAAATGCTGATTATTTTAAATTAACAATATTAAGATACAAACAATTTTTTTTGTTTACTTATTATGGAGAAAACCACCTTTGAGGTTGTGTGATGTGTAACGTGACCAGACGTTCATTTTTTAACGGGACAGTCCCATTTTTCGGTAGCCTGTCCCGTTGTCCCGAATGAAAGCTCCGGCACGCAAAATTGTCCCGTTTTTGCAAATTCCTAGTGCATTTTCATTCATAAATGAAAAAAGTGTGTGTGTACTTATGCGTTAGAAGTTTTTTTTTAGTTATAGAAGTTATTTAGGTACAAATTTGGATAAACAGCGATAAAATCCGTGAAAAGTTGTTTCTTATACGTAATGGGCCTTAGTTTTATTTGAGCGACTACGGGACAGGAGAATTTTGTTATCTTGTATTGTATGTCATGGATTCGTATCGGATGCTGTGTGAAACAGATCACATTGAAGATATTAGAAATAAATTGTGACTACTAAACTATTGGAATGTAAAGTATACTGACTAGGAAAGTTAATAAGAGGTCAAAAATTTAACAAACTACAGTCCCCTAAGACCAACAGATGGCGCTTTTTCATTCTACCCACTTGTACAGCTAGTAATTTCTTAAACCTTTTTACTTGCTAAGAATAAATAAATAACTAATCTAGGGAAAATGTTTCTGTGATTTTTACCCGACTGTATAAAGAGGGTTATGTTTTTCGTGTGCATGTATTTTTACCATATTTTATGATACCCCTTTGGTTTGAAATTTTATGATTGATTTTAAAATAACTCTCCGTTGAGCTACAGGCAGATAAATTTACATATCTCAGAAGTGTATTGAATAAATGAAAACAAAAAAAACTTTTCAGTTTCTTATCGAAACATGTTGGCATAACTCTACGGAACTAACTTGGCAAGGTTTTAGCGTGGTGGGGGAAGTTCGCGCATCGATTTCATTTGAGAATACGATGCGCGAACTTCCCCCACCACGCAAAACCCTTGCCAAGTTAGTAGTTACGTGCCTCGCTATACTTGGTACATTAAATATTTTAATGAGTTATATATTTATGTATGTATTCTTTAGCACGCCCTAAAGACTAAGTCGTTAGCTTGAGAGATGTCATAAGATTTGATTTATTAGTGTGACCAGTATATAAAATGGCGGATTTTTGGCGCCAAATAATTCTTCACAGTCGATTTTTTTAATAATTACTTTTCTCATAGTTTTTTTTTGTATCCAATGAATATAGTCTTTTAAAATTGTAATTTCACAGTCTTGTTTATTCTATTGTTGTCTGTTTATGCTATGTGTATGTGCCATGTCAAGTAAATAGAGTGGTGTGTTAAAGAAAGACGAAATCTTTTAAAGAATTTGGTGGAATCCTGCTAAAATAGATAAATCAATATAGTGTCTCTGATACATTCGGTGTACATATACCGCTGATTGGTCAGCCGGATTCAAGCAATAAGCTCCGAAACTATACTTTAACGTATCTCTGAAATATCAGAGATTCCAACCCGTATTATGCCGTTACTCTATTCACTTGACGATAGCTGTACAAAACTGTACAATTTATTGGTGGCTTGAGACGAATTCTCTGAAACAATAAATAAAATGCATTTTAAACACACGACAAACATCATATTAAATAACAGACTTACTGTACAAAACTTTAGGGTAGTTGACCGGCCCCACCATGGTTCAAGCCTGTGGTGGTTGGGTCAGTAGCCTAAGGTGATCCCAGCACCTTGGGCGAATCAAATTGAGCCGAGGGAGCTGCTCTTTGTACTCCTCTATAAGAAGAGGGGAAAAAAGAGCAAGGGGACAAGGGACGAGGATGGGAACCTCACCCCACTGCACTATTTCAACGTTGGGAGGGGTTATTTTGTGGTGCGGGCGACCCCTTTGACTAGCCGTCAAGGTCAGAGTCATGTTTGCTCATTAAATCCGGGGCACCTCACCAAAGGCGGCATTGATGGCACTCGCCAGGCTTTAGTGGGTAGATCTGCGTCTACTTTACCTTCGGGCGCAGCGAGTCCCACATACCCACCTGGGGAATTCCCCCTCCCCAGCGGGATGTCTAAGAGCATTTTTCGGCGTAAAAGATACATAGACTACATACCCAAGCACTCGCTCTATATCTTTGGCGGTGCAGATGCCCTTGTGTCCCAGCTTCTCTTGTCTGTCGAACGAGTGGAAGGTTACCGTTGCCCCCCCACCAGACCTTGATTCCACCACCGACTTGTAGAGCTGGAATATAGATAGAAAATGATTTCCTCGAAACAAGACGATGAGAAATATTAAGTACAGACTTGCGTGACACTTGTGGGGCTACAAGCAAAAGGGTTTAAAAAATCTTCTACCTATCTCACTTTATAAGCTAGAATCTAGGAGAAATCTAGAAGGTTCTGCAGTAAATACTCTTCGAATACTGAAATTTTATATTCTCTTCTCCAAACCTCCGGAATCTTCTAGAAATATTTAGAAGTATGGAAGATTCTGTCACACTAGTTTTTCAATTGAAGCAAGATTGCTTCTAGAAGAAGCAGGCTCTGCCTTGGGCGTTCCGATCTCAGAACCTCTGGAACCTTCTAGAAACACCTAGAAACTAAGAAGGTTCCACCTACCTTGTCCCCCACCACATACGGCACGATGTAGTCATCCCGCGCGTGTAGGATCAGCACTGGCAGGTTCCTGACGCGCGCCAGGTGCAAGTCTGACTTGAACGAGTGAGCACGGCTGTGGGCGAAGGGCGCCACGAACGTAGCCCTGAAGTACGGCAGCCAGGAGACCAGCTGTGGACGTGACCAGTGAAAGAATCCTCCTCGACAATTTTCGAGGATAATAATAGTCATCAGGTGGCCAGGTCATCAGATATTGATCTTATCATTACATTTTAAGAGCCAGGAGACCAGCTCTTGAGGTTGTTATATTATTATGATTGGTGATTTCAAATTAAAAAAAAACAGATGTCCTCGAAATTTGGCGAGGAGGGTATTAAATACTGATAGTCATCAGGTAGCCAAGATATCAGATGTTGACGTGGTTATATAATAATTTAACAGAATCGTCTCCTCGAAAAGAGGCGAGGAGGATACTAATAAGTACCCCCTTTTGAGTAGGTCATCATAATATACTTTAATAAGTATTTAACATTTCGACTGCTTGGGGTAACCTCGAAATTTTGTGAGGAGAATATAATCCTCTGTTCTCCGTTGAGTTCACGATTTCTTATAAGTATAATAATAGTGGGACTAGTAAAATCAGAAGAGGATTCGTACCTTCCTCGAACTTAGGCGAGGATAGTATTAGTAGCCTCCGTTGTTGAGTTCAGTATAATTTCTTTAGTACGTAAAATTTTGATTTTGATCCTCCTACATGATTCTCCTGATCCTGATCCTCCTGATTCGATGATGATATGATCGAGGAATATCTAATATCCTCCTGATTCATAAGAATCAGATATTCCTCGAATTATGACGAGGAGACATACCCTTTTGACTTATGCGACCACCACAAATAAGATTAAAGCAGGTCGATAAATATATTTTATTAAGTCTCCTCGAAATCATGCGAGGAAGTTCCTATCAATATTAATAGCCTTTCCCTGTTGTGGGTTTTATAGCTTACCTTCGCTAAGGGAATATAAGCCACCTCCTCTGCCAGGTTATTGAAGGGCGCTTCCAGGATCAGCCCATTGGGTAGAGGCAGGGGTTCTTGTTTATCCAGGATATCCTTGGACAGCACATCCAAGTTGCCCAACATGTGGGATGCGATGCCGGTGCCTGTAAAGAAATTAGGATAAAAAACTAAAGATTTTCTGACTATAAAAAAAGCTTTATTATTGAAATCAGTGAGACTCTCCAGATTGTAATATAATACTCGAGTTGGGGTTCACTCGCTCTGTCCCAAGAGAGTAGACAAATATTGACTTAATTTAAAAAAACACTCACAAAATAAACTAACAGTATCCTTGTTTTAGTGTAAAGCCTGGTAGGATATCCAATAGGTTATAGGATACCCACTAGATGTGATATCTATAATGTCGCATACCTACTTGATAGGACACCTTCTAACAAGCGCTAGAGATGCTTACTATAAAACATCCCTACAAAGTACCTTTCCCTCTAGTTAACTTACTAGAGATGAGACATATTTAAAACATACTTACTAAGCATCTTACCTCCTATAAAGTAGTAAGGCCTCGAGGTAACTTACTAGAGATGAGACATACTATTTAAAACATACTTACTAAGCATCTTGCCTCCTATAAAGTAGTAAGGCCTCGAGGTAACTTACTAGAAAGGATACTTACTATAAAACATACTTACTAAGCATCTTACCTACTATGAGCCGAGACTGCCAATAGCACACAGGATAACAAAAATGTTATAACCTTGAGAATAAACAAAGAAACAAACCAGAGATGGAATGACATGAAGAGCTGCAGACAGTCGAAATTCTTGACAGCAAGAAGACTAAAGAGTTGCTCAAACTAAATAGGAACAACATCAGAACAGTTGTAGGAATATTGACGGGACACTGCCCACTCAACAGACACCTGTCAATAATGAAGCTAACAGAGAACCCTCTATGCCCTAAGTGCAAAGAGAAAGAAGAGACCAGTCTGCACTTCATGACGGAATGCCCCGCATTTGCATACGCAAGATGGGAGCTGTTTGGAGCGGACGAGCTGAAGAAGGAAGATTTAGCATATCTAACTATAAGTCAGCTAAGTATTTTTTGTAGATCAACACGTAGGTTTGAGGGGGTAACACCGAAGGGGCAATTGGTAACCCGTCCCCGCATCTAATCCCAGCGGCGAGCCTGGGGAATTGGGTGAAATGGTCCAACTGATGAGGACTGATCGCCCGTCTGGCCTCGCTGGTGTCCCCACCCTTAAATAATAATAATCTTACCTACTATAAAGTAGTAAGCCCTCTGTAGGTAACTTACTAGAGAGGATACGCACTATAAAACATACTTACTAAGCATCATACCTACTATTTACTAAGTAGTAAGCCCTCTACTATATCTATACTAATATTATAAAGCTGAAGAGTTTGTTTGTTTGTTTAAACGCGCTAATCTCAGGAACTACTGGTCCGATTTGAAAAATTCTTTCAGTGTTAGACAGCTTATTTATCGAGGAAGGCTTTATGCTATAAAACATCACGCTGTGACTTATAGGAGTTGAGTAACGCGGGCGAAGCTGAAGGCAACAGCTAGTATAGTATACTTGCAATGAAACCTACTAATATTTTTTCATGATTCTCGCTATAAAATATACAAAATACTAACAGTAACACCAACGAAATTAGCATGTGTGTATGTGTGTATGTCGCTGAACTTCACGCGGCTGAATCGATTTTGATGAAATTTTTTGTGTGTAAGTGGAATCGAGAATGGTTAAATTTCCAATTCGGTAACCACAAAATGTTTTGTACATAACAACGTCTGTCGGGTACATTATCAGAGCAGAAATGAAAGGTCACATGGTGACTCACCCAGCGAGTGTCCCCACACGAAGACCGGTGGTCTACCCTTGGTGGTGGTGCAGATCCAGTTGTATACCACCAGCGCGTCCTCCACCACGCCCGCTTCACTCGGTCTCACTGGGCTCGAGTCTCCGTACCCTGGGGGTAAAAAAAAAATTGTTAAAGAGCGTTTGTGTGGTAAAGGATATTATAAAGTTAAAGATTTCATGGAAAATAAAAAACCCTGGGAATAAGGCGTTCCTCCCAGGCATTTCAGGATAAGTTGTTAAAGTTGTTATAGAATACATATTATCTGTAAAGATTAGTTCCGGATTAGTTGATTTTGAAAAAAAAAAATTTCGTCATCAATTTCAAAGAATTTTCTTCTTGTCACATTTCACTGGGACACAGCCCCCCCCCCCCCCCCACCCGCCTTAGGGACCATCCATAAATTGTCACACGCATTTCACGATTATAGGAACCCCTCCTTGTCACACAATGTCACATTTCGCCGACCCCCTTTCACGATTATAGGAACCCCTTCTTGTCACGATAACCCGACATACCTCTGTAGTCGAGGGCGATGGTGTGGTAGCCCATACGTTGGAACAATTGGTACAGGAGGATCCTGTGACTTGCCGCTCTGGAATTGGCGTTACCTGGAAGATATTCGTCACCTTTAGATATTGGTACTAGCTATTGCCCGCAGCTTCACCCGCCTTAGCTTAGATTTACAGCCATATCGTAATCATCTATACTCTATAGTTATACAGATAAATAAAAGTGTCTGTTTGTAATATTAAAATAACCTCTTTTTAATGTTAATTAAATATAAAAATAACAATTTTTTTTGTCTGTTTATTCCGGCTAATCGCTGAAACGGCTGGGCCGATTTTGATGGTACTTTTACTGGCAGATAGCTGATGTTATAAGGAGTTAAACTTAGGCTATAAAAATAATCATCATCAATCCGTATACGGCTGTAAATATAAGTTAACGCGGGCGAAGATGTGGGTCATTTCTCAGACCTACCCGATAAGCACACAACTGGTTCGGAGGAGTTTAATTACAAATACCGTGACACGGGAATTTGATATATTAGATACATTATTTTTTTTAAAGCCGGGAAATGCTCTGAGGCATCCCGCGGGGGAGTGGGTCTCCCCACGCGGGTATGTGGGACACGCTGCGCCCGAAACCTGCTAAGTGGACGCAGCTCTGCCCACTAAAACCCGGCGAGTGCCACCAATGCCCCGGATCTAATAAACAAACAGGGCACCTCGACGGCTAGACAGCCCCCCAAGGGACCGACGCCACCTCCACAGAGGGGTTGTCCCGCACCACAGAACAACCCCTCCCAACGTTAGAACAGTACTATGGGGTGAGGTTCCCATCCTCGCCCCTTGCCCCCAACTCTCTTGTCCCCTCTTCTTATAAGAGGGGTACGAAGAGCCCCCTCGGCTCAATCAGCTTCGCCCAAGGTGCTGGGCTCACCCTAGGCTACTGAGCCCCACCGCCACGTCAAACCTTGAACCATGGTGGGGATATATTAGATACATGTTAATGCTAACTTGATGACACAAATTGACTCAGGTTTGATATGTTTTTTAAGTTTTGTTATTATATTTAGATAGGCAAACGGACAAACGACCTTAATGATAGTCAGTGGTCAACGTCCACCATGAACCTAAAGAAGTTCACCTGAAGATAACTCATCCGTGTGTTGCCCATCCTGAGACAAAGTCTATAACGCCTGGTGAAGACATCTATATTCATCGTACAAATATTACAAATTATCTGCACTGGATTCGAACCCGCGACCGCTGCGTGAAGTGTCCGTCTATATCTCGATATGGCACATAATAAGTTTATAACATAATAATATCTATGGACGCTTTTACAACACGTCAATCTTGTCCCGTGGTAAGTTCTCGAAGAACTTGTGTTACGGGTACCAGACAACGGAAATATATTTAATACTATACATATAATTAAGATTTTTATTATATAATATACATATTTAATATACATCCATGACCCAGGAACACAGAAAATATTTTCATTCCCTTTGCGGGATTCGAACCCGCAACCTCCGGCTTGAGCGCCAACGCGCTAACCATTGAGCCACAAAGGTCGTCGTACAGAACAAACGATTTTCAAAAAATACACAGAGGGTACATACCGTGGCAGTACATCACGATGGGAGTTTTGGAGTTGGCCAGTTCCTCATCCAGTATGGCGCTGAGCTGGTCCCTGTCGGAGTCACCCTCGAACCTGCCTTTGTGTCTCTCATATACACTTTTAGGCAGAATATGCCATACCCCTGTGGAAGTCATGGACAAGCTGAAAATGGCCAACTGACAGGCGAGTTGATGATGATGACATTTGAAAAGGTAATTTTTGAAGTGTCTCGAGTTATGTCAAAAGTCGCGGACGGTTAAATGAACGTTGTTATTGGTGTTTTACTAATATGCCTGTATATAAATATGTGTACGCGCCTATTGGCGCACACCATCGAGCATATAACCGGATAGTGAGTCATACAATTGCGAAACTGGTCAGTGATTTGTCACTGATGTAATATTAAATCAACCAACCAGTGATCTGTGTGTACTTCCCGTCGGCCAATTATCCATCAATGGCCATCAGTTGGCCAATCAAAGCGCAGAACAGGCGCAGCGTCGCAGCACCAATTAGGCGTAGGTAATTCGTTTTCATACAAAACACATAACATTACTGCTCTATTCCGGTTATATGCTCGATGGTGCACGCATATTCAAAAATAGATGCTCTTGCAACTGTTGTAAGAGGTAGTGCCATGCTGCAATTCAGCCGAACTGGGCCGGCACGACCGGGGTGGTACCTCTCGCTCACATAACACTGGCGTCAAGTCACAGCTATGATGTCGCGTTTCGTACGATTTGTGAGTTTCCGGTGACCCATTGGGGGGTATCGAGAAAGAAGGGCAACGTATCTGCATAGGTTACGCGGATATCTATGAGCGTCGGTAGCCACCATAAGGCTGCAACTGCTCGTTTGCTTCCATTTGCCATAAATAAACGGTGTCGCCACCCTTCTTTGACACTTTTCGACGATTGCTTTACACAGAGATGGTATTCCTTCTACATACTACGGTTAGTACACTTACCAATTTTGATGGTACAGTTGTCCACTTTGGACTGGTGTTCGATGGTGAAGTTCCTCCCCCCCTCCACACCCCTCGCAGACGGATCCTCGTGGTCTATGTTCAAGGGCCATTGCACTGAAAGTAACATAATCTATACTAATATTATAAAGCTGAAGAGTTTGTTTGTTTGTTTGCACGCGCTAATCTCAGGAACTACTGGTCCGATTTGAAAAATTCTTTCAGTTTTAGACAGCACATTTATCGAGGAAGGCCATAAGGCTATATAACATCACGCTGTGACATATCTCATATAAAGTTTTACCAGTGAAAGAATGCGCTGTGCCGTGCTCCCGTCTGCATGTACCACCATCTTGCTTGTGTCTCCCGTGAAACAGCTTTGCTGTGTTTCGAAAAGGATATGACAGGCTGCAGTGTAATTACTGACACTGATACTTAAGAGGACACATTGGAAATTTTGGTGTGAATAATTTAAATTTATTTCAGTAATTCCAAAACAAATGAAAAATAAGTTGGTGACCTAATAGTTCACGATAAAAACCTTATTTTGTTAGTTTTCAATACATGATTAGGTAACTTTTGTAACAGAGAAAAAAATACCAAACATACCTCTTTTTAAAAAGAGATGCACATCTTCGTAGATGAGTATTTACATGCTCTTTAAAATTAAAAAGAATTTCTCTAATTATCGCTTTTATTATAAAATAACAAAAACCATTTTGTCGTATACGTCCTTTAGTTAGCTCGCGCGCGTATGGAGAGCCTCACCCCGCTCAGGACGCTCAGTCCCCTCTGGCGCGTGTCCCGTATTTGAATTATTGTCGTCGCCTTAACATCTTGTCTCAGGGTCTGGGCTAGTTCCATGCAAACTCGTTAAGCTGACCAGGTGGCCTGTCAGTGTTCTTTTTCTACTAACATTTAAAAAACCGTGTCACGTTGTTGAACTCCGAAACAACTTTTAGTTACATCTACCGAGTGGTGTGGCGAGACAGTGGGTAAAATATCAGTGGGTCGAGACAGTGCTGTGTAGGTCACATCACTGTCTCGACCCACGTGAGTGTTTACACATCTTTTTAAAGTTAGCTAGGAAGAGGTCGTGCCATGCTGCTTTGCAGCCGAATTGGGCCGGCACCTCCCGCTCACATTCAGCGTCAAGTGACAGCTATGTTGTCTCGTTTGGTGCTGTTTGTGAGGTTCCGGTGGACCTTTTTTAGGGATATGGATCGGAAAAATAATATCCTGGTAGAAGACTTAACAGAATTGTAGTTGTTGGCTTAAGAGAGATCTCGCATTTGGACGAGACCATGGATTTGAAAGAGACCTGAATTAGGTGCTACAAACACTATATTTAGGGAATTACAATTTGAAGAGTGAATTCCGACGAGTTTAAAGCCCTTCTGAGAATTACTGTAGAGTGTAGAGAATTACTTAATACATTAGCTATTAGAAAACATATTTTTTTCTTTTACGCCGGGAAATGCTCTGAGGCATCCCGCTGGAAAGGCTCCCCAGGTGGGTATGTGGGACTCGCTGCACCCGAAAGATGGTAAGTTGGATGCCAATGCCGCCTTTGGTGAGGTGCCCCGGATCTGTTGAGCAAACAGGGTACCTCGACGGCTAGTCAGTCCTCAAATGACCGACGCCACCTCCACAGAGGGGTTGTCCCGCACCACAGAACAACCCCTCCCAAAGTCGGGAAAGTACAATGGGGTGAGGTTCCCATTCCGCCCCTTGTCCCCCTGCTCTTTTGTCCCCACTTCTTATAAGAGGGGTAGCAGCGCATGGTGGAGAAGGTTAGTAATTCTGTCCTTGTGTTAGGCATCTTAAATATTCCCATCATGTTTTAAGCCTTGTCGTGGCGGTGGGGCTCAGTAGCCCAAGGTGAACCTAGCACCGTGGGCGAAGCAAATTGAGCCGAGGGAGCTGCTCTTTGTAGTGTGTCCCTATTATAAGAGGGGACAAAAGAGCAGGGGGACAAGGGGCGAGGATGGGAACCTCACGGCAGTGGAAGGATAGTGGTCCGTCCACTATCCGTCCACTGCTGAACATAGGCCTCTCTCAAAGAACGTCAAGACGGCCTTGCCACTTGCATCCATTCGATCGTCCTCGTATCTAAATAATACTCTGTAATAATTATACATCCATCCCCCGGTACACATCTATATTTATCATACAAATCTGAACTTCGCAGGATGCGAACCTGCTATCGTTGCGTTTATTTTTTATTTTTTATAGAAGAGGGGGCAAACGGATAGTCGGTTCACCTGATGGTAAGTGAAGAGCGACATCCACAGACACCCGCTACACCAGTGGATATATGGAGATACAAGGAGATACCTTTCAGGTATGAGTATGCTCTTTTCTTGAAGGTCCCTAAGTCGTATCGGTTCGGAAACACCATAGGAGGCAGCTGATTCCATATATTAGTCGTGCGAGGCAGGAAATGCCGTAAAAATCGAGTTGTTGTGGATTTCCGGACATCGAGATGGTGAGGGTGAAATTTGGGTGAAAACGTGTCGAGTAACCCAACCACAAGACTACTCTTTAAAAACACTAATTACAAAAAACTACTTCGTAACGGTACACACCACCGTTTCGGTTACTAACCGCAAGTAAAGATTAAAAAAGCGCGAAAAAGTAAGTAGGTAAGTTTATTACGAATTAAATTCGCATGTACCTACATAATTATACACATAATATATACATCGAGATTTTAAACTTAGTCACTTTCACTGCAAAAACTGTTTAATTAGAGATATTTAACACGTTCTTCAAGTATATTTAATTGTCAACGAATGCCTTGATCACGAAATTATTGTAAATGAAAGACGAAAGATGGCAAATATCCCGTAACATGTTTTAAAAATCATCTTGAATTTTATATACGGGAAATCTCTTAGGTATCTCGCGGGGTATGTGGGACTCGCTGCGCCCGAAAGTGGACACAGATCTACCCACTAAAACTCGGCGAGTGTTACCAATGCCGTCTTTGGGGAGGTGCCCCGGATCTGATGAGCAATAGGGCACCTCGATGGCTAGTTAGTCCCCCAAGGGACCGACGCTACCTCCACAGAGAGGTTATCCTGCACCACAGAACCACCCCTCCCAATGTGGGGACAGTGTTTTCTCGCCCTTTGTCCCTCCTAATCTTTTGTCCCCTCTTCTTATAAGAGGTACAAAAAGCAGCCCTCTCGGTTCACTTGGCTTCGCCCAAGGTGCTGGGTTCACCGCTACTGAGCCCCACCGTCAAGGGTTGAACCTTGGTGGGGTCTTCTGTCAGACGAGCTACCAGACGTTTCGCCTCCCCCGCGGGATGTCTAACAGCATTTACCGGCGCAAATGAAAAAGAAATTAAATAAAGAAGGTAGTGGTGGGTGGAAACAATTGGATCAGGTTGTGGGTTTGATAAACTTTGACACCGCATGACCAAGAGATAATATTGAATCGGCATTGCATTGAAGGTTATTAATTATTAATAAATTAATAAAGGAATTTTTTAAAAACCAACAAGGCGTTCACTTTAAATCTTATCTTTACTAAATAAAGTTGAACACTTTGTTTGTTGAACGCGCTAATTAGTACAACAACAGTACAGATTAAAAATTAAATATATTTTTGCGCGATATCTCATGATTATGGCTTGTGAGGAAGGTTACGGGCATTTTCGTTTTTTTTTTAATTTGACGGCGCGTGAAAACGCGGGAAACAGCTTGTCAAAGTAAATTGTATTGTATTCAAAAGATTACTCGTTAGTGGTCCTTTGATTGGTACATATAGTATACTAGCTATTGCCTGCAGCTTCGCCCGCGTTACTCAACTCCTATAAGCCACAGCGTGATGTTATATAGCCTATAGCCTTCCTCGATAAATAAGCTGTCTAACACTGAAAGAATTTTTCAAATCGGACCAGTAGTTCCTGAGATTAGCGCGTTCAAACAAACAAACAAACTCTTCAGCTTTATAATCTTATATATAAAATTTCCATGTCACAATGTTAGTTACCGTACTCCTCCGAAACGGCTTTACCGATTTTTACCAAATTTTATATGCGTATTCAGTAGGTCTGAGAATCGGCCACTATCTATTTTTCATACCCTTAAGTGATAAGGGTTGTTCACCCTTAATTTTTTTTTTTAGTTTTTGGACGATTTTTTTTTTTTTTTTATAATGGGGCATTAAAAAATACATAAAACCCTAAATTTTTACTTTTTTATCACCAACCCCTATTTTTTTATAGCCATTTTAGTAATTTAATCATTTTTCATCCCGCTCGATAACTTATCAATTATAGTGTTTTTAACTGTACTTCGATTAAAATTTCCCTTAGTTTATGGCAAATCTAATTTTTTTAATGAAAATAAACATTTATTCCAATCTTAGATTCTTAAAATTTGCCGTGCCTTTACTGGTGAGAGAAATGCCACACTATACCGGTGTCACTTCTAAGTACACAGCACGGAGTAGGGATGATACTGAAGCCGGTCTCCTGTTTCACTCACACAATAAGATTTCTCTCACTCTCTACACAGTTTTCGGCCATCATTATAGTTTATGTATCAAGTGTAGTAGTAGCGTTTACAATTAACATATTGCTATCTCAGTGTAACTGTCATATTAACTATTAATTATTACTATTTTATTCATAATAAAAAAATTATTAATTTTAAGTGTATTTGGCACGATTAGTTCAGTTAGTCAAGTTTTAGTTAAACAATTAGTGATTGTGTGTCACGAGCTCCACCAACAACGGCTTTTGTGTTGTAAGTATACTTTTTTTTATATAATTATTTGATATAATTATGACAAATTTTTTTTTTAGTAAAATTCAATTTTTTACAACTTTTGTTTCAAATTTTTTTTCATGAATTTTAAGCTATTGCATAGCTTTTATCGCGGGCCTTGAGCGCGGCGACCGAATCAAGAAATTCCGTAACGAAAAAAACCTAACACCCGACGAGAGACGAGCTGCTCCGAAATCGGACGAATAAGTAAGCAGCTGTTTGTGAGAAAGTATATAGGTGTGGGATACGGTAAGTTCTCCTCTCAAATTAACGTATTTAAATAAATCTTTCGAATCGACAACATATATCCACAATATTCGGATAATAGCGTAGTTTAGATTAAAAAAATGTAAATAATGAAAAAGAATTGACATAATATTATAAGTATAATAGTTGTCAAATTTTTATGCGTGTGTCACGAAGCTTAAATAGAAAGGAGAGCAATCATAATTAAATTATTATAATTGCATAAGTTGATAAAAAATGCTATGCAATAGCTTTACCGCGGCAGTCCCCGAGTGCCACACGTTTTTTTATTTTTTCATAAACCTAATATTTTCGCTATAATCCTGGCCCTAATTATAACTATAACGTTTTCCATCAAAGTAATGTCATTAATTCTATTTATATGTGTTTTGTACAGTGAGCAATTAAACGTAGTGATTACATTATCTTGGAGCAATGCCAAGAAAACGCAAAGGGGCTGATTTGCACCGTAATACAAGTAGGTCCAGAAGTATTAGAGATAAAAGGTCCCAACGAACCGAAGAACAAATCCAGCAACAAAATGCTGATGCACGTGTGAGCATGGAGCAATTGCGTCAAGAACAATCAGAAGATACACGAGCTGAGCGCAATGAAGTTATAAGATTAGAACAACGACAATCACGCCGTTTCACGGTTAATAGACGCAGAACAAATGACCAACAACGCCAACAGGTACATCGAGAATTTACATCTGATTCATTTTTGCGTCTAGCATTCCAGTATGAGCCCGATATTGAATATTATGCTCATTCAAAAGTGGTAATTGGTGCTATGGATAAGGAATGTCCGCATTGTCATGCTCTCAAATTCAAAAATGAGCCACCTGGGATGTGCTGTGCGTCAGTAAAAGTGCAACTACCTGAAATTGAAACACCACCTGAACCATTGAACGGTTTACTTATCGGCACGGATCCAGATTCTAACGTATTCCTGAAGTCAATTCGAACATTCAATTCATGCTTTCAAATGACATCGTTTGGAGCAACAGAAATAGTTCGAAATACTAATGCTAATGGTCAACAATACAATTCTACATTCAAAATCAGAGGCCAAGTTTATCATAAAATGGGGTCATTGCTGCCTATGCCAAACGAACCACATAAATTTTTACAAATCTACTTCATGGGCGGCGAGGATTCCGGAAGCGCACTTGCCAATCGCGTGAATGCACGTTGTGACTATAATAACCTTGATTCATATTTTGCCAAGCGCATCGTCAGCGACTTGGACGCTCTATTGAATGAGCACAATGAATTGTTGAAAATATTCAAATCACACATGCACAAATTACAAAGCGATAATCACGCTATTGTTATTAATCCTGATAAAACACCAGCTGGAGAACATATTCGTAGATTCAATGCACCTGTTGTTGAAGACGTTGCTGGAATCATGGTTGGAGATCATACAGGTACACGAGAAATTGTGATTCGTAGAAGAAATAATAATCTTCAGTTCATTGCTGATACACATCGTTCATATGACGCTCTCCAATATCCGCTAATATTCTGGAAGGGGCAAGACGGATATTGCATAAACATAAAACAACGAGATCCCGTATCAGGTACTTCATTTATTGTGAACTTGATCATTAACCATTTAACAAAACAATTAAATTATTGAACGTAATATATTCATAAATATATTATTACAGGGGCTGAAACAAACAAGAACGTTAGCTCGAAAGATTATTATGCGTACCGATTAATGATTCGGCGCGGCCTGGACAACGTCATTCTACGATGTCGTGAGCTTTGTCAACAATTCATGGTCGACATGTACGCGAAGATAGAGGGCGAACGACTACGATACTTACCATATAATCAACTCAAGCTGCGTGCGGAAGAGTACATTCACTTACGAGACGCTATTAACAACAACGCCGATGTCGCTGAAATTGGTAACACTGTCATTTTACCATCATCGTACGTAGGCAGTCCACGTCATATGCAAGAATATATACAGGATGCTATGGCTTACGTGCGCGAATATGGACGACCGTGTTTATTTATCACGTTCACATGTAATCCAAAATGGCCAGAGATTACATCTTTGCTATTGCCTGGCCAAAATGCAATACATCGTCATGACATTACAGCACGTGTATTCAGACACAAGTTGAAGTCTCTAATAAGTTTCATTACTAAATTACATGTATTCGGTTCCACACGTTGCTGGCTGTATTCAGTTGAGTGGCAAAAGCGAGGATTACCTCATGCGCACATTTTGGTTTGGTTAATCGACAAAATCCGTCCTGAAGAAATCGATAGTATCATTTCTGCGGAAATTCCAGATCCGTTTACTGACCAAGTGCTGTTTGATATTGTTACAGCAAACATGGTTCATGGTCCATGCGGTACTCTTCATCGTTCATCGCCTTGCATGGCAGATGGAAAATGTACTAAAAATTTCCCTAAAGATTTCACTAATGATACGATAACAAATACCGACGGATATCCAATATATCGTTGAAGAAATCCCGATAATGGCGGACAATCATTTATTAAAAATATCAGCAACACAGACATTGACATTGACAATCGTTGGGTGGTGCCGTATTCGCCTCTGCTAAGCAAGACATACAATGCTCATATTAATGTTGAGTTTTGCAGTTCTGTGAAGAGCATCAAATATATTTGCAAGTATGTTCATAAAGGCAGTGACATGGCTGTGTTTAGAGTAGAAAATACTAATGTAAATGTCGGTACATCAGCTCCAATGAAGCTGCTTGGCGTATCTTCGGTTTTCCAATTCATGAACGGGATCCAGCAGTTGTTCAGTTAGCCGTCCATCTTGAAAACGGTCAGCGTGTATTTTTCACGAACGAGACAGTGATTGATCGTGCTACAAATCCACCTAAAACTACACTCACTGCATTTTTTGAATTGTGTAATCGTACGGATAATTTTGGTGCCTTTGTAAGAACATTACTCTATTCACAAGTACCACGCTATTTCACATGGGCTCAAACAAAAAAATGGATGCCCCGCAAGCAAGGCTCACCAGTTGATGCATGTCTCAATTTATTTAAATCGAACGCTTTGGGGCGATTATTTACAGTCAATCCAAGACACACTGAGTGCTTTTATCTTCGACTGTTGTTGGTTAATGTTACTGGCCCATTATCATTTCAAGATATACGTAAAGTGAATGGGCAACAGTATCCAACATATAAAGACGCATGCCTTGCACTCGGCTTGCTGGAAGACGACAACCAGTGGGAGTGTATGCTTGCTGAAACTGCATTGAACTGTACAGCAATACAAATTCGTCTACTATTCGCTATAGTGTTGACTACATATTTCCCAGCTCGAGCACAGATATTGTGGGATAATCACAAAGATTCAATGACTGATGATATATTGCATCAACATCGTACACGGTGCAACGATCTAACGATAACATTCAGTGACGCTATGTACAATGAAGCATTGATTGCTATTGAGGATATTTGCATTGTCATAACCAACTTATCACTCACTCATTTCGGTATGAATTCGCCAAATCGAACTGCATCTGATTTAATTAACACTGAAATAAATCGTGAACTGCAATACAACACTGTAGAAATGGCAGCGATTGTTACTCGCAATGTCCCACTAATGAATGACGAACAAAGAACCATTTATGACCGCATTTTGCTCGCAGTTTCAGCAGGGTTCTTCTTTTTAGATGCACCGGGTGGAACTGGCAAAACATTCCTTATTTCACTAATTCTTGCTGAAATACGATCAAATAATGGCAACGCATTGGCCGTTGCATCATCGGGCATTGCGGCAACTTTATTGGATGGAGGCAGAACAGCTCATTCAGTATTTAAGCTGCCACTAAATATTCAAAATAACCCTGACGCAGTGTGTAACATTAAAAAACAATCGTCCATGGCCACCGTGCTGAAACAGTGTAAAATTATCATCTGGGATGAATGTACTATGGCACACAAACATTCAATTGAGGCGTTGAACAGGACATTGAAAGATATTAAAAACAACGACAAACTATTTGGCGCCACTTTGTTGGTGCTTTCAGGTGATTTCCGACAAACACTTCCCGTCATTCCACGTTCAACATACGCTGATGAGATTAACGCTTGCTTAAAATTATCTCCATTGTGGCGTAATGTTGAAAAAGTACAGCTGAAAGTAAATATGCGCGTTCAAATGCTTCAAGATCCATCCGCTGAAACATTCTCAAAACAACTCTTAGATATCGGTGATGGAAAAGTTGCTACAGATGAAACTGGATACATAAAATTACCTACCGAATTCTGCACAATCGATGATTCTCAAGATACTCTCATTGAACAAATATTTCCCGATGTACACACACAGTACATAAATCATGAGTGGCTTGCAGAAAGAGTTATTTTAGCAGCAAAAAATGAAGACGTTGACAATTTAAATTTGAAGATACAACAGTTGTTGCCAGGGAACTTGGTATCATACAAATCTATTGATACAGTTTGCGATGCCAGCGAAGCTGTCAATTTTCCCACATAATTTTTGAACTCACTTGATTTGCCAGGCATGCCACCGCATAATTTAAAATTGAAGGTTGGATCTCCAATGATCTTGCTTCGTAATTTAAGCCCGCCACGACTGTGCAACGGTACGCGATTAGTCATACGAAAATTGATGAAAAACGTTATCGAAGCCAGCATTTTAAATGGCAAGTTCAAAGGTGAAAATATATTAATACCACGGATTCCTATCATACCTACAGATGTGCCAATTCAATTCAAACGAATTCAGTTTCCGATTAGATTGGCATTTGCAATGACAATCAACAAATCCCAAGGCCAAACGATGTCTATTTGTGGCTTCGATTTGAGCACACCATGTTTTTCACACGGGCAATTGTACGTAGCATGCTCTCGAGTGGGTAAACCATCCAGTTTGTTTGTGCTCGCTAAAGATGGGCTAACAAAAAATATTGTTCACACTATAGCATTAAAAGATTGATGTTGTTTGTTAGTGTTACTGTCGTAATTAATGAGTCATATGTAATTTTAAGAAATAAACTATAATAACTTAAAAATAATATTGTTTGGCGTTTGTTATTTTTATATTCCCTTATCGTCCATAGCGCTCCATGCCTATTTCACGCATATACCACATACTTACACACTTATAATAAGTAAGTTACTTTTTGTCTACACTAGAATTTATCTAGAAACTAGAAACAATTTATATGGCAAAACAACGTTTGCCGGGTCAGCTAGTATTAGTATAGATATAGCAGAAGGCTTAATATTAGTATAGATTCAATTCGACGTTTTATAATGTATTTATTCTTATTTTATCGAGCTCCGAGAAATAAAAATGAAAAACATGGTAAATATCCCGTTTTAAATAATTTTAGCAATGAAAACAGCCATGTTAACTTACAATGATATCGTCATTATCATCAGCCCCTATCCATCCACTGCTGAACATAGGCCTCCCTTAAAGAAAGCTAAGACGATCGATTCCTCGCCACTCGCATTCAATCATATGTCTACTAATACTACAGCTAGTAATAATCATTACTAGCTGTTGCCCGCAGCTTCGCCCGCGATAACTTGGGTTTACAGCCGTACGCGGGTTGATGATGATTATTTTTATAGCCTAAGTTACTCCTTATAATATCAGCTACCTGTCAGTGAAAGTCCCTTCAAAATCAGCCCAGCCGTTTAGCCGTTAGCCGGAACAAACAGACAGACAGACAAAAATTGTAAAAAATGTTATTTTGGTATTGTATCGTGTATCTATACATCCATATGCATTCAATAAAAAGCGGTTATTTTAATGTTACAAACAGACTCTCCAATTTTATTTATCTGTATATATAGATACTAATTTTGTAAATTTTTAATTTGTAACCAAAATAAATGGGACGTACCAAAGTTAGCGAATATGAGGTTACGTTGGAACGTCCTTGAGTACTTGAATATGAGAGGCACCACCACCACGTGGAACACAAAGAGACCGGCCGTGATGGAGGCTCCCAGCACCAGAACCCTGGACAGACAGACAGACACATTGAAATTGTAATGTTTATTGCTTAGTGAGCGACAATGGTCTAGTGGGTATGGGCTCGGTTTCTTGAGTGAGAGGTCCAGGTTCGATCCTGACCCGCTGTGATGCCTAGAAATGAACATCATGAGACCATCGCTTGCTCACCGGTGAAGAAAAACATCGGGAGGAAACCTGCACCTAATGAGATTAAAAGTCTGTGAAGGTGTGTGAAGTTCACCAACCCGCACTAAGCCCGCGCATCGGTGAACTAATGGCCCAAAAACCCTCGCCTGAATTCAAGGTGAAGGCCCGTGCCTAGCAGTTGGACATAAGGGTTGATATTATTATATATTGCTTATTTACATTAATAAACACACAGCAATTGCAAACAAAGCTAAGAAAAACTAGATGAACTTAGCTCAAAATATGGTATTGTATATATACTCAACTATAAGAACCATACAATAAACTCTATAACCCGGGAAAGGCTTGGGGCACATAAGAATTTGGAAATTTTACAAGAAAAAAATTAGGAAAATATAGGTGCTATGATATATGCTGGTTGATGGCTGACGAATCACTAGAATTCAAACATATGTGTATGCTCATGGACGTGTTGAATACACTACTAGAACAATTGTACACCCATATCTTTGTATTTAAGGTTACACAAGTCGCTCATCTTTCCATACAAACGCAGAACAGTAATTACTACAATGTTTGACGTTGACCACGAAAAACTGAGGATAATATAAATTTATCTCGTAATTATCTATGTCTGTACGCACCCAAAATCTTAAAATAATTATACATTTGAAAAATACACGCTACTAAACTTTCGTATTTCAACACTAATTTTAGCCCAACTTTGGGCGAAAATAAATAGTATACAGAGCACGAAAGCTCAAAAATAAAGCCCGTACAGACATAGTTTAGTTATTCAAAAGATAAAATAAATTTATTTTGAAAAGATACACTTAATAGTTTTTCTATAATAACCGTTTTGCTAAAAGGACATTTTAGGAATGAATCATTGTGCATTTCATTCTAGCACACATGTTCGCGCACTATGTCAGGTGAGATAGATTCATTTAGTTAAGAGTTCGCGCCATCGACTTCAACCACCTTTGGCACGGCACGGATTATATAAATACTCACAATTTCATGATTCATGACATATTATTCAAGAAGACTCCCATGCATGAATCATATAAAAGTCTGTTTATCTACATTATTTTGTGATTATTAATACATTGGATAAGGTTTGATAATAGCTAAGTCATAGTAACAATGAGAACTACAGTGCCACCAAATTATCCAATCAGCTTAATAGATAAAGCAATACGTCAGTATTTAGGGAGAGCGAGAGAAATATTAGAGATTCCAAAATTTTTATCCGAGTTTTAGTGAAATCTACAACTGCTAACTCAGGGGTCCACTGTTTTGTAATAAATATGTTTTCTTAAAGGTTTTATTGTTGTCTGTTGATGATAATTATTAATAATAATTCACCTAGTATAACTTTTTACGAAATAAGAAACACTTTTAAAACACAGAAATTACAATTATATAAATATTAAATACACATGTTACTAACGAATCTAACTAAGATTATTCAAATGATGGTTTTCAACAAAATACTTATAACTACAAACAGAGTAACTTATTTTACAAATGGTAATTATACACTTAATGTTAGATGTCTTTTTATCTTTTCCTGCGATCTGTCTAAACAACATTCAACAGGACTTGTAAAATGTTTACTTTACTAAGGATGCGTTTAGAGATTATCCGAAGATTTGCCCAAATAAGTATCCTGATTGCAATAGATCTTTTGACCCGAAAAAATATATTTTTAAAACCATTTAAAACAGTTTTTTTGCAGCTCGTTTCGTTTGAGGATTTATTACTTCAGTTAGTTAGTTGTCACTTGTCAGTATCAGTGCTAGAATTATTTTAGGACTAAACTTTTGGTAAGTTTAAATGCTTCCATTCATACTTTTTTTCACAGGGAATTGCTTTTTACGCATGTAGCCAGGATCTCGGGTAGACCCTGACCCTATGTGGGACTCACGCCTGGAAGTACCCTACCGATAAACTAAAACCACTGCGAGCGCCTTCAGCCGCTTTTTGAGGGTCCCGGATCTGTATTCAACGGGAGCACAGGGGCGTTACTGGAGGCGCATTAAGTAGCGCCTCCTATGCACCCGTTCGTCGTCCGCGGGGGGAGGCCTCATCGGCGGCCTCCTCTCTCACCCGCTCGTCGGCCTTCTGAGACATTACTGCCTCGCAGAAGGAGACTATCACCGTCGAGGACTCCATCCTTATGTCTGTTTCCTTACAACTTATTAACAAAAAAAAAAAAAAAATTGTGTAAAGCTGTGTATTGACTTCGCACTCCAAGAAGACGACCATGGACGCGCGCGCCAGGAGCGCGTGATCGATACGCGCCTTATGAATGATGTCATCTCGATTACACCTTCATAATATCAGAGTTGTACTTTGATTCCCATGTGGGTAGGTCATGTTGTCAACAATGCATATCAACTTTTACTGTTTTGTTATTAGGGCATTAATTATAAATATTATCACAGTAAGTCTTCTTACGATTTTTTTTATGTCAAAGCAGGCAAACGAGCAGTCGGGAGCCTATGGTGACTACCATCGCCCATACATATCCGCACTCTATCCCATCCCACTTTCACCAATCACTTTACGCCGGTATTTTGCCTGGTAACACTGGCCACACCACCCTTTTTTACTTTAACGCCGGGAAATGTTCTGTGGGGTCCCGCGGGGGAGTGGGTTTCCCCAGGCGGGTATGTGAGACTCGCTGCGCCCGAAAGATCGTAAGTGGAGCTCTACCCACTAAAACCCGGCGAGTGCCACTAATGCCACCTTTGGTGAGGTACCCTGGATCTGTAGAGCATTCAGGGCACCTCGACGGCTAGTCAGTCCCTCAGGGGCCGACACCACCTCCACAGAGGGTTTGTCCCGCACCACAGAACAACCCCTCCTACCGTCGGGACAGTACAATGGGGTGAGGTTCCCTTCCTCGATCCTTGTCCCCCTGCTCTTTTGTCCCCTTTTCTTATAAGAGGGGTTCAAAGAGCAGCTCCCTCGGCTCAATTTGTTTCGCCCCAGGTGCTGGGTATACCTTAGGGCTTAGGCTACAGAGCCCCACCACCATGACAAGGCTTGAATCATGGTGGGGTGCCCTCCTTTTCTCTATCCCACCAATGGGCCACTGGAAAATCACAAACCGCACGAAACGCGACAGCATATCTGCCACTTGATGCAAGCATTATGTGAGCGAGAGATACCCCCCGTCGTGCCAGCCCAATTCGGCTGCAAAGCAGCATGGCACTACCTCTTACAAAATTGATGTATACTTCTCGATTATTCATGAATAATACTAATAAACTAATAAAACAGAGGTACTTCCATTGGAGAAAAATAATAGTCTTTAACCAGACCATCTTATACAAATATTGTCATAATATAAATAATTGATAGCAACAATTTAAACAATAAATTGTACTTTGGACTTTTGGGTAGCCATTCTCTTTGTTATACTAGAAGAATAGTTTGTTCTTTCTAGAGAAACACACAAGTTTTCATCTATATGTGCCCAAAAGTACTAAAACTAATACTGGTAAACATGCATATCTGTGGCGTCTTATGCAATAATATAATGATGGATTCACAAGAGTAGACCTGTTCCACTTGCCTTCTTATAAGAAATAAATTATGGGCACTCTACAGTGATTAATTTACCGTATTCTGTTATTCCTTTTTAATTTATTTTATTATTCTGTTACATCTGAGGATAATGGACCTGACTGTACAATAACACATAATATGTTAAAGTACTTAGTTATTTATTTTTTCTACTGTATATTTGTTTTTTGGCCTTAAGGCGGGGCTATCCGAGAACTGGATCTGGATCTGGATTTTCATCTCAATTTTGACATATCTTTGCAATTTTTTTAATGCAGGGAAATATAAGTAATCATATATCGAACAACCGGAATATAATGATGAAAGACCTTAATATAATAAAGTAAAACTAACATTATCAGCCTCTATATCTAATTGCTGTTGGCCACTCTTAATGAACACCATGATGGCTGTAAATTCCGACCGGCTAGTGTATGGTGATCACAATCTAAATTTAGTTATAATATGTTAACCAACCCTGTCTCAAATCAGTCCCCACTCATATTTTTCATGCATTAATATTATGTTACACCATTCCGACCAGCAGAAGAAATATATCTCTAGTGGCTAGTCTACTATTGAAGAATCTACCACTGATTAGTATCAGATATTAATGTAAGATATAGTAAAATAAAGTTAACATGACTCCAGACCTCGGTGAGGTTGTTAAGACTTCACACTTATTGTTAAAGGGATCATTTTCTTTGTAATTTAGTTTCTGTTTAGAAATTTAAATCACCTGATTTTCCTGAGTCATAGACGAATTATTTAATTAATAAAATAAAACTTACGCAAGTGTGTACAAAGGCACAATTAGTTCCTGCATTTTACTTATTCTAATTCTTCTCACACTACGTATACGTGCAAATTACAAATATAGAAGTGTAACTTTTAACAGTTTAAATAAATAAAGGAATTGTAAAAGTGTAAAATGTTAAAAATGTTGATGAAATAGTTAAATTACATTAGCATTAAACTAACATCATTATAATATATTTTAATTAAAACTTCACTTTATTCATATATTTGATCTGACCGGAATATTTAATTATTTTGAAATTTTAAATTTTCTTGCTGCTTGCGGTATATTCGGCTGTCAGATACAGACTGACAAGTGTCAACACTGACAACTGACATTTATGTTAAAGCCGGGTCTTCACAGCTTCACTTACTATCTTAGTACACAAAAAACAAGGATGAAATAGGTCGTAGCCGAGTCCCTCGGGTCGGATTCTGGCTTACACACAAAATTAGTTTATACATCCGAGTAGTATTTTATCATCTTTTATATTTTCTTTTATTGACGTGACAACGTCTTATAATTCGATGGAGCCGGCTGCAAGAACGAAAAAACATGATTGGAGTTGGCGGGAATTCGAAAAAGCGCGGTTGCAATTTTTTTCAAAATTGTATTTTAAATTTATTAGAACATATTTTCCATACAAATAACAATTAAAATAGACAAATTATATTTTATAAATAATATATAAGTAATAAAAATGGACGGAAACGAGGAGGACAGGGATAACCCGCCCTCCTCCAAAAAGAGACCACGGCGGCTCGAAAATCTCCGGGATGGTTCTGGCGATGTTCCTGGTGCTGGCGGCGGAGGTGGTGAGAATGACTCTTATTTACCATATCGCAAGCCTAACTACAAAAGACTGTACCCAGAAAATTCAATTAATACAGAATTTAAGGTTTTTATTGAAAGCAGAAACATAAATGAAAAATTGGGAAATAAAAGTCCAATTTATTTAAACAATATATTTTCGAATGTTAAAGGTGTGGTGGCAATAAGGCGTATTAACGCCAATAAAATTGTGGTGATTTTTAAACAGCATAATACGGCCAACAATTTTATAAACAATATTAATTTTCTTGACAGACATGAAATGAAAGCTTATATTCCAACAACTCAAATTGAAAAAACTGGTATCATACGATTTGTACCTGCAAATATAACAAATAAGGAATTATTTACAAAATTAACATCTACATATGAAATTATTGCAGTTAGGAGATTCATGAGAAAAGTTGGTCATGAACTGATACCAACACAAACTGTTAGCATCACATTTTTGTCGAACTCTTTACCCGAGAATGTACAATATGATTTATTTTCATACAGAGTTTTCGAATATATCGCTCCTCTACAACAATGTTACAAATGTTTCAAATTTAACCACTCCGCAAAAACATGTAATGGCAAACAGCGTTGCTCAATTTGTTCAGGTGAACATTATTTTAAAGAATGTAGTAAACCAGATCTGCTGCATAAATTGCAGTGGACCTCATTTGGCTATATCTAAACAATGTCCTATTAAAAGTAAGAAAATTCTAGAAAAGAAAAACAAAATTACATATGCAAGCGTTGCTATTACCAAAGAGAATATGGACTTCCCTCCTCTGCCATCACGAGCCATTCCTGTAAATAATGCACAGAAAAATGTAAATAATGTACAGAAACTTGTAAATAAATCTGTAAATATTAAGACTGTCCCACAGATTGTAAATATTAGTGATATTAAATCACAAATAATTGGTAACAGTGATGTACTTATGGCCCTAGTACAGACACTGGTTCAATTAGGTAATAAGACTGATAATGAGCCAATTACAACAACATTTATTAAAGATGTATTAATTAAAAATCTGTCAACATAATGGATACACAATCTTATAAAACACCCTCTCTAAGTATTGCGCAATTCAATGTTCAAGGTGCAAATCATAAAAAACCTCTACTTACAAAATTCTTGAACGAAAAAGATATTGATATTTGTCTATTAAATGAGACATGGTTAAAAGACCATCAAACATTTCATATTTCTGGCTATAATTTTTACAATAAAAATTCTAAAAACACTTGTAATGGTGTTGGAATATTAATTAAGCCATATTTGAAACATAATGTTATAAATACTACTTTTTATGAAGATATACAAACAATAGCCATAAGTGTATGTACAGGGAATACTACTTTGTCTATTCTCTGTGTGTACTGTCCTCCATCCAGTGGACACACAAGAATGAATAGATTGCGCAATATTATAAGAGATTTACCAAAACCTGTATTTGTAAGTGGTGATTTCAATGCACACCATATTGCTTTTGGATGTCTGTCTACTAAAAGTCGAGGCCAAAACTTGTACGATATAATTGATGAATGCGATTTATACATATTAAATAATGGTAGCTTTACTACAGTAAATTATCCCACACACAATCCCTCAGCAATAGATGTAAGTTTTATTAGTCCACATTTGGCCCCACTTTGTGAATGGTCAGTGCATGATGATGCTTTGGGTAGCTATCATTATCCAACCATCACAAGCATTAGGATATGCATTGAAAGATACACAATTAATAAACATGTTGACAGATTTTTATACAATAGAACAGATTGGACTAAATATAGTCAATTAGCTAATTCAATATTTCATGACATGATGGTTAGTGAAGAGAACCCAATAAAATCTTATGATGAGTTTTGTAATCGGCTTGATAAACTTAAACAAATCGTGGTTCCTAGATTCAGATTCACAAGGACTAACATTAGGAATAGACCACCAGCTCCCTGGTGGAACAGTATTTGTGAACAAGCAGTCATTAAATCTTATGAAGCACTGAAACTTTACAGAAACGATCCAACAATACATAATTACATAAACTATAAAAGATTAGATGCTTTAAAAAAGCGAACTATAAAGGAACAAAAAAGAATCAGTTGGAATAGTTTTTGTAACAGTTTCAATAGAACTACCCCTATTAGTAAAATATGGAATCTCATTAAAAGATTTAAGGGTATCAGAGCTGGTAATAAGTCATATAGGGATGAATTTGTACAACCACTTTTAGACAAATTATCAGATTGTACTAATTTAGTTGACCTAGATTCATTAGACAATTATTTTAATATTAACAATGAAAATCCTCAATCAAGATTTTTAATGGAACCTTTTTCATGGAATGAATTTTTAATGAGTATACAATCTAGGAGGAATACTTGTCCTGGTTTAGATGATTTTCCATATTTATTAATAAAATATTTACCTGAATCTATACAAAAGTTATTTTTAAATATTCTCAATAGTCTCTGGCATAAAAAATTAATACCAATTTCATGGAAAACTCAATGTGTAATACCTATACTTAAACCAAATAAATCACCTGAACAGGCTAGTTCCTATCGTCCAATTTCACTATCATCATGTCTTGGAAAGATTTTTGAAAACATGGTGAAGTTTCGCCTTGACTGGTATGCAGAATCTAGGAGTATTATCCCTCATGTCCAATATGGTTTCCGTAGAGGAAAAAGCTGTGCTGACAGTTTCATGTCCCTCATATATGATCTGAAAAATGCAAAAAACAATAAATTACACACAGTTTGTGTATTTCTAGATGTACAAAGCGCATTTGATAGTGTGGATCCTGGTATACTGGTGAAGGTACTGAGTGAGGCAAGTGTACCTGGACAATTGTGTAAATGGATTTATGATTTCCTTAATAACAGAATATTATATGTTAGGCACTACAATATATTGAATGGACCTAGAATTGTGTCAAAGGGTATTATACAAGGTGCAACACTGTCGCCTTTGCTATATAACTTGTATACTTGTGAGATTATGTGAGATATGTAAATATGTAAATACTAAAAATGTAAATATACTTCAGTTCGCAGATGATTTAGTGTTGTATAGTTCAGATGTAAATTTGACATTAGCCATCGAAAATGTTAACACCAGTTTAGGGCAGTTGTGCAACTATTATCAACACAGATTAAATTTGAAAATAAATGCTGCCAAAAGCAGTGTCATGATATTTGGAAAAGACAAACCAATAATTTATGTTGCTTATAATGGTGACGTTATACAAAGAGTAACCTCACACAAATTCTTGGGTATTATTATTGACCAAAAACTATCATTTGAAGAACATATTAAATATATATCTAGAAATGCATTAAACGGTGTTAATATTTTAAGATGTCTAGCAGGTATTGCATGGGGTGCAGATCCTAAAATACTGTCAGTATTATATAAAACAATAGTAAGAAGTCATTTTGACTATAGTTCTTTAGCTTATTTAAATAGCACTCATACACAAAAATTAGATGTTTTACAGAACAGGGCTTTGAGGATCATATCAGGGGCAATGTTTTCAACTCCCATAAGGGTCATGGAAGTCGAAACAAATATTATGCCATTGATATTGAGACGACTTATGCTTGCAGAAAGATACTGCCTGAAACTATTTTCATCAAATAATTTCCAAATTATAAATAAAATCATTCCTCACCTAATCCATATTGTAGGTCCATTGACTTCATCTAAGGATCTTCTGAAAGGTACATCTCCAACTCTGTCCCGAATTTATCTAAAAATACAATCCCATTATTCGAACATAAGAAAACATTTTCACTGGCCATGTTATAATCATTCATACAATAGTATTATACATCCTATTATGATTTTATCCAAGTCAATTGATAACAATTCAGACTTTTTATCATTCTTAGAAGAAAATAAAAAATATTATACAATCTATACAGATGGCAGTAAAAGTGATGAATATGTGAGAAGTGCAGTATATGATCCCCAAAAAAATGTTGCTCAAAGCTTTGTTCTAAATAAACAGTGTTCCATTTTTACAGCAGAGGCATATGCAGTTTTTGAAGCTATAAAAGCAATTAGTTACGTAAGCAATTATAAATATTTTCTAATAATAACAGACTCTTTAAGTCTACTAAATAGTCTTAAATATGTAAATTTTCATTTTAAAACTAATTATATTCTTTATTTTATTAAAGATTTTGTCTGGCGTTTGCATAACAAAGGAATAACAATTGCCTTTATGTGGGTTCCCTCACACAAAGGTATTTCTGGTAATGAAATAGCAGACAAAACTGCATATAAAGGGGTCAATGCTCTTGACGTCAAAAATGTGGTGCATGTTCCTATGACCGACTATTATTACAATGTTAATATCTCAATAAAAAAATTGTGGCTAGATTTCTGGAAAGAGGATCAAAAACATAAAGGAAAATGGTACGGAAGTATTCAAGAGAATTTACCGAGAAAACCCTGGTATGATGAGTTGGATATAGCTAGCCGTGAGTACATCACCACAATCAACAGATTAAGATTTGGCCATAACACTGCTCCCTCACACCTAGCAAGACTCAAGATAATAAATAATAATATTTGTACTTTCTGTAACAACGGGATCGCCGACATTGACCACATTTTCTTCAAGTGTCAAAATCCAATGTTTATTTTCCAAAGACTAATAATGGCAAGCGAAATAATAGAATTTAGTGATACCTCCCGCCGCTACTTGTGTGATTTGCTGAAAAACAAAAAGTGTTATAGTGCATTATATAAATACATAAAAAATACCGTAGTGAAAATTTAAATATGTAATAGAATAAAATAAAATCAGTGAAGTGTAATTGATACATTAAAGGATAAAAGTTTGTGCCCAAAAACTGATCCACCCGACGGTGACGCGGCACAGTCCCGCCACTGACACACAACCAACGCCAGGAGGCCGTGTGGTCGCAGACTGCACGGTAGGCGGGGGGCAACCCCCCAATCAAAAGTGAGCCGAATGGGCTCACACCAATCCGTTGAAGCATTAGGGCCTTCGGGCCATTAGCATAGATCCATCCGAAAAAAAAAAAAAAAAAAAAAACCAAAAACTGACTTGGCTTAAAGGTCTCGTAACCAGGCCATAAAATATTAATAAAAAAAATAAAAAAAAACGAAAAAACATGACGCATGCAGCGTTATCTGATATCTCGCTCTGAGCATTTTCTTATGACGTTCTCACGTTCAACTATCGTCAGTAAGCCGACTTTTATTATTATTTTATTTATTTAATTCATTTATATAGTTATTTAGTTTGGCATTCCATAAGACTTCTGATTCATATAATATGATATAACCCAATAAACCTTAACGTTTCGCAGCCATTTTTGCTTGCATTCAAATTTATTTTTTAGTTGTCGTCGTTTTGTTTTAATAAAACCATCCGCGCCAGCTCGTACCAGTAGAGTGCTTCTCTCGGACCGCGGGTTTTCACTATACGAGTAACATCCGAACGCATTTGGTCCCAGTGTACTAAGATTGACTAAGATAGTGAAAAATCCGACTTTGTGAGCTATGGCTGTTCCGATATACACTACAAGCACTGTTCAGTGCTCTTACTGGGAGAAATTCGTTCCATTATGGACTGTATACAGTTGAAGCATAGACTTAGAATATACTTTTTTAAGTTTATGAGTCGAAGTATCCTATGAAAATATGACGTCATAACGTTTCGAGGTATGAAGTATAGAGACGAGGAGTACAATCTCTGTGTATGAAAAGAATCCGTAAAAACTACTCTAGTTATTACAAGAATTAAGAATTTTCATATCGTAGTTTTTCGGACGTCATTTTTTTGTATTGTCAGTATACAGCGATAACGTTTTAGAACTATCACCATATTAAAATCACTGATAATTATTTTAAAATTCATTATAATAAACGTAACGCTTTCTCTCTGCAGTATAATATAATAATATCTATGGACGCTTTCACACCACGTCAATCTGGTCCCGTGGTAAGTTCTCGAAGAACTTGTGTTACGGGTACCAGACAACGGAAATATATATACTTAATACTTTTATATTATACATATACTTAAGATTTTTACTATAATAATATAATACACATCCATGACCCAGGAACACAGAAAATATTTTTGTTCCCCGGCGGGATTCAAACCCGTAACCTCCGGCTTGAGCGCCAACGCGCTTAAGGTTACTTACGTCTATTTCGGTTATATTTAGGTACTCAAACATTTTAGACTACTAAATAGTTGAGGTTTTGAGCATTTTACAAACTACGATATGGAAAAGATGTTGTAATGACGAGATTACAACATCTTTTCCATATCGTAGTTTTTCGGAACCAACCGGATGCCAGGAGGCCGTGCGGTCGCAGACCACACGGTTGGCGGGGGGAAACCCCCCAAAAGTGAGCCAAATGGGCTCACGATAATCCGATGTAGCATTAGGGCCTTCGGGCCGTTAGCATAGATCCATACGAAAAAAAAAGTTTTTCGGACACATAAATGGAAACATAATTTTTCGTATAAGGGGCACTTTTTCAAGTTTCGCCCCGTATGAGATGGTCTTCCTTGTCTCTACACTCCACATTTCGAAGTTAGGTGCTCTCAGTGCTTTGTGTAAATGATCAATAGCGTTCAGAAATTTAACAGCTTCCACTATTGATAATTATTATTTTTCATTTAAAAATACCAGTCGTTAACCCATTCCTTTTCCGTGAAGATTTTGTAAAATGTTATCATGTAAAATGAAAATTCCATATTTACATATAACTACTGTAACACAGAACTATATCAAGATAGAAGTAAAGAGTCCCGCAATTTGTATGGGGACCGAGCGTGTAACATTTTGCGTAGGTACGATGACGTCACGAGTGTAATTTAGTGATGTGAAACACAGAAGCCACGCGAAAACAATTCAAAAGCATCGATTCACAGATCGATTATAACACCGAATAGGCACCGATTCTATCAGTAGTACTGTTCAAATAAACTATTATATGACAGCGTGCTGTAGACGATAAATTATATTTTTATAGATTACGCGCTATATTATATACTATATTATAACGTGTAATTGGATTATTTAATAGCTTAATAGCTTGTTTTTTTAATTATTGAAAATTAAAATGTTGATTTGATCAGATAATATACAGGGTGTCCCGTAAGTAGTGGACCAACGGGGTGTGGGTGATAGGGGGAACTATTATCTACCAAAACCACTAAAAATTATTGTTCTAGGTCTTATAGCTTTGAAGTAATGATTTTTTTAAATAAATAGGTGAAATTATCGTCCTATGTACAAACATTTTATAATTTTACGAAATCTATCACTTATTTTTTTTTTTTTATTCTAGGCGGTTAATAATACATAGGTCTTTCTAATTAAAATCGTATTTAGGTGTAATTATCATAAGCATCATTTCATATCATGAAAATTAAAAAATTAAACTAGTGAAATGTATTATAGCCTAGTGAAACTTTATTTTAAAAACATCTACATGTCATACCAATTACAAAAAAGTAACTGGTTTCAAATAAGTATTTTTCCTATTTTAATTACTATCAAAACCAAAGGACATTTTTGCAAGAAAATAAAAATACATTGCTAATTATGGAAAAGCTTAATATTAAGTGCTCGAAATGCTTTCCTCTAGCTCTTATGCATAACCAACATCTTCGTATAAAGTTTCTTTGTAAACTTCGTCGAGCCCGTTCATTATTTTTTATCGATTCAGCAACATGATTTAATTTTTGTCGTAACTCTCTTTCATCAGAAATATTCGTTTCATAAACTGCTTCTTTGAAGTAACCCCATAAAAAATAATCCAAAGGATTCAGGTCGGGAGATCGTGGCGGCCATGATATTGTACCTCCGCGTCCTATCCATCGATTTGGGTACGTCACGTTCAAAAATTCTGTCACTTGCCGTGAATAGTGGGCTGGTGCACCGTCGTGCTGCAACCACATTCTCTCGCGTACTTCTTGTGGCATGTCTGCTAACAAATTACCGAGATCACGTCTCAAAAATTGGAGATAACCAGCGCCGTTAAGTCTCGGCGGTAATTCAAAAGGACCGATAATTCTGCCATCTAATATTCCTGCCCACAAATTCACTCCAAATCGGTGCTGAAATCGATCCTCTCTCACTATTCGAGGATTCACGACACTCCAATGATGAAGATTGTGTATGTTAAACACTCCCATCCTTTTAAAACATGATTCATCACTCCATAATATGGAATTAAAAAAGTTTCGGTCTTGACGGCATCGACGCAACATCTCTCAGCAGAAATTTATTCGTCGCTGATAATCAGCAGGTAACAGCGCTTGAACTCGTTGTACATGATACGGGTGTAAGTTGTTCCGTTTCAATATGCGGTGTACCGTACTTCTAGCTACACCAGTGCGTCTAGAAATACGACGAGTGCTAGTCGAAGGATCCTCTTCTACTTCTGCAAGTATTTGACGTTCATCCACTGTTCTAGGCCTTCCTTCACGGTTTCCAACTCCAGGAATACGACCTTCTAAGTAGGCATTATTGACCCGAAGAAAAATGCGGTGATCGGGATAGCGATTTCGATTTGGATAGCGCTCACGATATGTACGTGCAGCTTGCCGAGCATTCCCATCACAGAGCCCGTAAATAAAAAACATTTCTGCGTATTCACGGGGAGTGTAAGTATTAGGCATTTTTCCAACTTCAACAATACCAAATGACAAGCAAAACCGAGGTCCAATTCAAGCGCACTTCAACAAGGAGTAATAATCGTAGTGGGACCGAGAGAAACACGTATGTAGTTACAAGCTGTAAGCAAGTCACTGAAGTGAGTCGTAAGTAATAGGAAAGGAGAGGGGGTTCGAGTATCGTCTATGATTGGCCGGGATAAATACAAAAGAATTCCAGAGTGCACGTGCAAAATATTTCTCGGAATTTATGTGATTCCGAGACTTATTTTGCACATTGTCTACCTGACGATTTCTTAGATTTAAAATCCGTAAGCTAATTTAACAATTTTAAACACTTTAAACCACAGTGTTATACTTTTTTGTAATTGGTATGACATGTAGATGTTTTTAAAATAAAGTTTCACTAGGCTATAATACATTTTTTTTACACCAGCTTAGCTCAAACACCACATAGAGCATCTTGAAATGTAAAAATTGCACTAGTTTTATTTTTTAATTTTCATGCTTATGATAATTACACCTAAATACGATTTTAATTAGAAAGACCTATGTATTATTAACCGCCTAGAATAAAAATAACAAAAAAAATAAGTGATAGATTTCGTAAAATTAATATAAATAAAATGTTTGTACATAGGACGATAATTTCACCTATTTATTTTAAAAAATCATAACTTCAAAGCTATAAGACCTAGAACAATAATTTTTAGTGGTTTTGGTAGATAATAGTTCCCCCTATCACCCACACCCCGTTGGTCCACTACTTACGGGACACCCTGTAGATAGGGCGCCGACCGTCCACTGGCGCCCTTATTAGAGGTATTGTGATTTATAATAGGTAAACCAATCAACTCCTTTAAAGTCTGATTAGTTGTAGTCCTTCTGATTTTCCAACTTTTGGTCTTTGTCACATAGTGTCATTTTGCTTATGTTTAGCTTAATTATCTAAACGGCGAAACGGTGGCCACTTTTTTATTTAATTAATGAAGCCAAAAATACGAAATATAAAACCGTATCACATAAATCAATAACTGGAGAAATTAACTGGTTTATTGAAAAACAATATCCATTTATTTTTGAAGTAATACTTCTTTTAGCGCGTTAGGGAAAAATTATGAGGGTAAATTTTTACGATGCGCGAGCATTCCGTCACGAAAAACCTTTAGCTTAACGTTAGCTATAGTCAACATTATTTTAAATAACAATATTCACATAATGATAGTATAGATGTCAAAAGAAGATATAGTTTTAATTACATAATAAGCAAAACGGTTACAGTGAAATGAAATTGTATTATGTATTTTTTAAAAGGATTATGTATTACTAAGTAGAAGAGTTAAGTTAGAAGTAAGTATTACTTCTAGCGCGTGTATATAAGTACACACACACACTTTTTTATATAAGGATCATTCGGAAAACTGAAATAAAATTGTAATATAGAAGTAGCCATAACCAGTTTCTCAATAATATTTGCTTTGCATTAAAAAAATGTTAAAAATAAAGGTTTATTATTATTATTATTATTACATACATTATATTATAGCTACATAATAACATAAAACGAAATTATCATTTCCTCTGCTTTCAAAATCCATTTTAATCGAGTAAGAAAATCGCAGTGTATGTACAGCACTTTTCACAGAAAAAAAGAGAAATCGTCTTCAACGTGACTTGACAGTTTTAATAGCATATTTTACATCGCTGGTTTTGAACGCCCGCCAAGTCTGGCTCGTCAAATTAAAGCCGCAATGGAAAACTAGCGTTAGACAATCGCCCGCTACTGTTTTGATGAAAATAGTAAAATAAATTGTTTTTTTAATTAATAACAGACTTTTTAGGACATATAGTACTTACCGATGAAAGGAAGTACCTCGATGAACAGCTCCCATTTTACTGGTAGTGTTTGAACAATTAATTATTTAACGAGTCATTTTGTTTTTAAAACCTTACATCGAATACTGACCGCGGTCGGGAGCATACTAAAGTTCGCGGCGAGCAATGGAGCCGTCGCGTCGTCTTTTTGCCACGCTAGGTACATACACTCTTTACTTCTATCTCGATATATTTCTGTGTACTGTAATGTCATAATTTGTCGCGCAACGCCTTAATTTCTCACTTTTCGACGGACACTTCATAGTACAGAGATGGCTCTCCTTTATTCTCCATGTATTGACCTCACTTTGACATTTTGTGGTTGCATTTTTTAGCACGTATAGTGCTTGAGGCACTATACGTGTACAACGGTAAATAATTGCTTATATTGCCATTTTCATGTAGTTTTTGACAAAATGATTATTTAGGACTTTGTGTCCTTTGAAGAAAGTATTATTATAGAAAAAGAAGTTTGTTGTCGAAACGATCAGAAGATGTACCTGAATTAATAATAATATAGCATTTATGTTGATAACATTAGAATTCATAATTATTCAGTCTATAAAGATGGGATTACGCTCGAGAGTCGATTTCACTGCCATGGAGTATCAATCGATGTTTCAACCACAAACCATCTTTATTTTTAACATAAGGCATAAGGTTCAAGAGTAGAGGCCACGTTTGGGTAGACGAAGTGTTGGTCGGCCATTAACCAGGGGGGAAGACTATCTCCGTGCGGTGGCCGGTACTTGTTGGATGCGAGTGGCAAGGGATGGGCCATCTTGGCGTTCATTGAAGGGCAGCTAAGTTCAGCAGTGGACGGATAGGGGCTGATGAGGATAAACAATTGACTATAGCGCTTTTTAACACGCTTTTATCTATACTAATTATAATATTATATAGCTGAAGAGTTTGTTTGTTTGTTTGTTTGAACGCGCTAATCTCAGGAACTACTGGTCCGATTCGAAAAATTATTTCAGTGTTAGATAGCCCATTTATCGAGGAAGGCTATAGCTATATAACATCACACTGTGACTTATAGGTGTTGAGTAACGCGGGCGAAGCTGCAGGCAATAGCTAGTTATAAATAAAAATACAACAGCGAATGTATAAACACTTTAATATCACAAAAATAAAAACAACCATTTACTTACAAGTTACAACAACTTTATACCAAGCGCATTAAACAGAATTTTACACCATTGTCCCAGCAAATGTCTAATGCATATACAAATTGTTTAATTATGCAACAAAATACTTTACTTTACTAATATTAATATTATAAATCTAAAGAGTTTGTTTGTTTGGTTGAACGCACTGGCTGTAATTTGAAGGTTATCGTTTTAACATCCTGCCTATCGGTCGTAAAGGAGCGGAGTATCAATGAAAAATGTGACAAAAACGGGAAAAAATATTTCCTTTGAGACATTTCGTTGCGTGCGCTGCGTAAACGGTTAAAGTTACGTAATAATTATGTACGACGGAATTGTACACCTTTAAAGTTCTAAAAAATGACCACGACAGTATATGTCATATACTGTCATATATGTCATATATATATACATATATATACTTATATATATGTATCTTTTAAGGTTAACCTCACAGATATTAAAAATAAGGAGATATGGCGTTTCATTGAAAACAAAGGAGGTTCACGTGTCGTCAGTTTGTCCCCACCACGCTTTGCAACACACATAGCTATTCATAAATCATAACCACTCATAACGTTCTAAAGAATAAAAAATAAACCTTATGTTATCATACACAACGCTCATTCAACATGAACCGTAGAAACGGATCGCTCGGTCTCTTTCTAAACAATCAAATTTAAACCTTATTTATTACTCAAAGTGCTCAATCTTAGTAACAGCGGAACAACTCTCTACTTCTCTTTCTAACCAATCAAATATAAACCTTATTGTATTAAAAATAGCGCTTATTCCTACTTTCACACTCACTTATTACATTTTTCTGTGTACAATTACGAAGTACGAACAGTGATGTACTATGTGTGTGTGACGGTATGGAGTCTGTATATAATTTTTTTATCTCCAGAACTACCAGTCCGATTTTGATGCGGTTTTCAGGGATGAGTTTGGATTTGATTGGTGCATGTTTTTAGTTAGGTGTTACGTTAATAGCTCACCAGATGCCACTGCAGTAAACATTGTTGCCTATTTTATCCAAAACTACTTGTCTAATTATGATGCGGTTTTCAATGATTGGCTTGGATTTGATTAGTGCATGTTAATAGATAGATGTTACAGTGACGACTTACCAGGGGGCTGTAGCAAAACATTTTTAAACATTTATTTGTGCAAAACCAAAACTATAAGTCCGTTTTGGATGCGGTTTTAGATGATAGGTTCGGGTTTAAATATGGTGCATGTTTTAAAATATGTGTTATGGTGACGACTCACCAGGGCCGCCCCCTGGTGAGTCAGTGCAGTAGATGGATTTTGTAGGGTTATTGATTAAGTTTATAGGGAGTTGATTAATATGTTATTGCAACATCTACATCTTCGAGAACCAAAAAGTTAAATAGGGAAGTGCTATGAAAACTGATACTCTGTTGTTCATATTATGTCCGACACTTTGAGAGATCAAATCTACTGATAAAAGCTTTTTACGATTGTCTCTAGTTACATGAATTCTTTAAATCGGTGGTTTTTGATAATTTTATCCTTTTTGAATTATCGACGTGGGTTTTTTCAAAATTCTTATCTTAGCTTTTTATTGTATTTTTAAGTCTATTATGGTATCCTGAAATTTATTGTAGTAATAAAAATAAAATGTACAAACAATGTTTCATTTTTCATACTTATGTGTGTATGTTTGTACACATTGTTTTTGGTACTATATAGAACAAGCACGTGGATTGATTTTCATGATTTTTTACGTTAATCGACTCGTCTTAATTGTGCAAATGTCACTAAAGATGACAGATTACTGTCTGTCTGTCTCAATGTCGCCTTATTTAGTTTTCATTAGAAAACTAAATGAGGCGACATTGAGACGTAAAATGCCCATTTAAAAAGTCTGCGTCTTTTCTTTACAGGTTCGAACATTTCCTCCTTGAAGTGAATTGAGCATATTATGCTATTTTTTGTAAGGAACCAGTTAGGCTTTCCTGTAGCGTCAATCCATTTTTTAATTTTCCATCTTTTGGAAAACTGGAAAGGTACAATTATAGCTAACATTTGCATATGCAAAGCTAAGCTGAAACTGACAAAGCGATAAGCTTGGCTAAGGCTTTTAAAAGATCAATCACGGACTCATTTGCAATAGGTAGGTACAGGCAGGAATACTTATGTTGACTTGTATAATGGCTTGTGTAAGAGAAAGGGGAATCAGTGATAACGTAACAGTTAATAAGATGAAGAACATAAGAATTGGGGAAAAAGGTGATACCTACTGATGATAGCAAACATTTGAAGGTGTGGTAAAATATCCAAAACCGTGTAAAGTTGGGCTCAATAATATATATAATAATATAATAGCTCGAGGCATGCCATAATATTTTTTCAGCCATACCCAAATATATTCTATATATTAAAATTGTGTACTTCCCGATTTCTGATTACACACCCTTTAACTATGTACACTGTAAAATGGTAGAAATTAGTAAAAAAAACTATTCGTAATATGATTGATAAATATTCAAATTTGGCAATAATTCACATATTATTTCGTTAAAAAAACAGACACAAATACAATAAAATAGCATATGTACAAAACAGCTTAATTCATAATATACGCTGAACTTATAAAAATATATGATATATAAATAAAATCATACGAGTATATATATATATATACCTACACACAAAATATTTAATAAACTGCAAAGAAATGAATAATTCGATAATCGACGTTTTATCGATAGCTTACATCACTGTCTCGTCGCCAAACGATTTAACGATTTTAAAGTAAAATATTGTAAAAATGTAATATTAATATATTATGATAACAGATTTCATAAATTGTTAAATGTTTGATTTCACTTCTGTTCTTACAAAAAACCACTGAACACGACGGAATTGGTATATGTTTTCTCGTTTGTGGGCGACATCATACTGATTTGCGCTGCCAGGCATTTTTGAAATGTGTGCCCGATTTGCTCAAGCAGCATATACGCGGACACGCCTCCATACCACTTCTCCTGTTCTTAATATTTCTATGGTTAACCTATTATAATCTTTTTTATGGTTATCAAATTTGTTCTAAAATAATGTAAGTATGATCTGCAAAGGAGATTTTATAGACATGATATTATTCGTCATCGAAATAAACACATTTTTAATCAGAAGGGTTTAATTTTGAACAAAATTGCCCTTGACATTGTTTGATTTCAACGAATATCTTAGGAGATATCATAGATTTAATCAAGTACCACGCTCACATTTATGACATGCAAGCCGGCCGCCATTAGCTCTGCGATGTACCATGGCGCGTGGTTGACTCCATACGGTCGGTTATCCTGCGTAGGTACTGGTTTTAAATCTTTGTTTTTGCGATATGAAAAATAATTTTATATCTCTACTAGCCCGCAGCTTCGCCCGCGTTATCTTAGATTTACAACCGTATTAGGCATATTTAGGATATACAATTCCACCATACATTGAAACTTCGTCCGGCTCGGACGCGAGGCGCGGCGTCATGGAGCGCCCGCGCGGCTCGGTCGAATCACGGCGACGCATTATTTTGATTTTGCTATATCTCCTAAGGTATAAATTTAATTTCCATGGTGTAAAGGGAAAAAACAATATTCATGAAATTCTCAAGCTAACTAAGGCAATTAAAATGATAGGGATTAACACCGCATTTGTGTAAATACCTTTCCAATTTCCGCTTTATAATTGCCAATTTTTTAAATATTAAAATGGATATAGTATATTATCCTTAAGAGATACACATATACCATTGCGGACTTTTTTGTAGACCTTTTAAAGTTGTACAATAATGTAGTACATTATTTTGATCTATCTGATAGGGTTCAGCCAGCGTTTGCAATGTAAGCACAAAAAATGTGTTCATTTTCGACTTCACATTAGAAATCTTGAAATTATCAGTGGTTCTCTAATATATTAAGCATGTTATTATACATATAAACCTTCCTCTTAAATCACTCTATCTATTAAAAAACCGCATCAAAATCCGTTGTGTAGTTTTAGAGATCTAAGCATACATACATACAGACATACGCAGGAAGCGACTTTGGTTTAAACTATATAGTGAATATATCACTACATAGTTTAAACCCCTGTTGTATGACCCCTTAAATAAATATTTAAGGGGTCATACAACAAACGTTACTTTTTGGCTCGAAATTAATAACAGCAACAGTTAGAAATATTCACAGAATATTTAGTTAAATAACATTCAAAATAATTAAATTAACTAATTAAATTAATAATAAATAAACTTATTAAAATGAAATAAATATATAAGGGCTCCTATACAAAAAAAGTGATTTTTTGGTCCAAGTGTCTAATGTTGTATACAAGGTTGATTAAAGCGAGAGGCACAAAATTAAACCACATATACTATGTACCATTTTCAGGCTACACACCAAAACTTAGACCAATAGAATCAATAGTTTAGTCACAGGATATTTTTAAAGTTTTAAAGCCGCTCCGCTTTTTTCGACCCGGTGAGAAGCAACGTGCTGTGCGACGTTGCCTTTTAGATTTGAAGGTCAGTGGACATTTTACAAAGGCTGTTTACGTTTTACTTTGACTATTCACGTATTTAAGTTCTTTGCAAGTCTTTTTTTTTATTTCTCTCAAACTATTTTTTAATCGTTTCGGATTAACCGTAAGCATGTGTAGTATATGTGGTTTAATTTAATGCCTCTCGCTTTTATCAACCTTGTCTATGTACATACGTATATACGGAACCCATCGTGCGCGAGTCCCACTCACACTTGACCATCTTTTTTATTTAAAAGATCCTCTTCTGAGCTCTCAACGTGCCTTATTCGTGGTTAACATAGAAATGAAGTCTTAACAAAAATATTTTTTTTGTAAATGTACATCAAATTTTTTTTTTTTTTTTATAGAAGAGGGGGCAAACGGACAGTCGGTTCACCTGATGGTAAGTGAATAGCGACATCCACAGACACCCGCTATACCAGGAGATCAGCAGGTGCGTTGCCGGCCTTTCAGATATGAGTATGCTCTTTTCTTGAAGGTCCCTAAGTCGTATCGGTTCGGAAACACCATAGGTGGCAGCTGATTCCATATATTAGTAGTACGGCAGGAAATGCCGTAAAAATCTAGATGTTGTGGATTTCCGGACATCAAGATGGTGTGGGTGAAATTTGGAATTCTTCCGCGATGTCCGGTGGTGGAATTCTGCCGCAGGTATTAATCCGCACCCTAATTACGTATTTCAAAGCAACCGCAGCGCGACAGCCACGCGATAGCAACGCAACAGCAGAGCGACAGCGACCGGTCGAGAGGTTGCAAAAAGAAACGTATTATCTAAGTTTATCGTCTGCTATCTGCTCACTAGCCGCTAATGCCTAGCTAATGCACTTTTACTAGCGCCACCAGCAGCCAGGTAGCAATGGATGGAACTACAAGACGTCAAACACAATACGTTAGAGATGTTATATTAGGGTCATTTTTAGGTAATCATATTATTGAATATATTAGTTAACGCATATTATGATACCATACCTATTACTGGGTATTAGTCAAATATTAGTGAACAGATTCATTATTAACTACTCAATCTAATATTGATGATATTATAACTTATAATATCATTTGCCTATTACAGAAGTAAAACTGTGATTAAATTTTCCTTCATACTTTAACAGGACTGTCAACAGTGATTATGTTGGCGTATTTAAAAAGTTAATCACATAGGTACAATAATCATTGCTTTTTTTCTGTATATTTCTTAAAACATTACTTTTTTTTTTTAGTTTTTTTTTATAAGTTTACTATGTACAATTTTTTAGTCAATAAATATATTACATATTTACATTTAAAAACATCAATTGCAATTGGCAATTTTGTTTTCTTCTGAATCTACAGTAAAATGTGTCCAAACTTCATTGGTTCGTGCCCGCTTCATAATCAAAACTAAATTTCTCAATAACCACAAAAAAACCACCACCAAACCAAAACCTCCACCAAAAATAAATACAAAATAGCTACTAACTTAATACGTATTAGGTAAATATTATCAATCACTGCGTGCACGTGCTGTCTGAATACAATATGGAGTCGCTGTGAGCTTCGGTCAGTGGTCACCGGCCACCGCTAATATTCGTATTAGATTAGCGAATACACAGTGCGACAGATACAAGTGACCAAATTTGAAAAACGGTTTTCATTGCTTACTTACTTTGTTCCCATCTCATACAGCTTTCATACGAAGCCCGACGTGTATAACTATATATTTACAATTACAATACACACATTTTAGGCGAGTCTTGTCATCTCGCTCACTCGTCGGGGAGTGAGTGAGATACGGCGGTCGGCAAATAGTAGGTAATAGACTAGCGAGCGAGGTGAGTCGCACAGATTATAGCCTCGCTATTACGCGTCCCTAATATTTGACTAATACCTGGTAACCTATTATTTGACATTCGCGTATCCTAATATTAATATACGTGGCTTGTATTATAATACCTGTACCTATTATGAATATATTAGTTACACCTCTACAATACGTAGTATTCTCTATATAGTTTGTGGTCAAACACTTAACACACTTCAAATACTTTAAAATTTTAATCAATTTTAATGTAAATACTAAATATGGGGTACATACATATGTAATAGGTAACTAATAAGTAATAACTAATATTCAAAGAGTATATAAACACTATGCTAATATTATTCTGTGATCTGCCGGCCTACTCTTGACACTCGATCCTATCGAAATTTAGGATTGGGATCGAAAATATGCTACAATAGCGCACAATTACAGTGAAATTTAATGTGATGAGGAGTTTAAGAGATATTATCGCCTCAGCAAGGAGCTTTGAAGTTATTCTAGCGATTTGGATTTGTATCTACTATCTAGTATCTGCGGGTTATAAGGTATGTCAATAGAAATATCTATAATTAATCTAACCTCTTCTATAGTTCATCTTTTCTCTTTATTTACGGCCTATGTACAGTGAGTTGTAATTACTACAGTAATAATAGTTCAATGCATATGTAGGATACTTGAAAAATATATCTCAATTTATTTTATTATTGATTGGTTCTACATTGTTCTTCATATTATGTGATACCTATCTATTAATATAAATAAAATAAGTGCTAATTATAATAATCTATTTGACTTATTGAGCTACATAATAATATTTGCATTAATTTCAGATTCTATGAAAACTTCCATATGACATAGTAAGTGCTATTGTTGGTACTCATATGGCTCTCATACGTCCAGCCCAAAATGAGAGGTTTTATAATAGAAAAGGATTTCACTTAAGAAATGTTTTAAATGTAAGTTGACTCTTGGATTCTGTAATTGTATAAGTTAGTTTTAATAATGCCTTTTGTTTTATAAATACCTTTAAATTGTATATAGGTATTATATTGATATAATATTCTTTTAGTAATACCACAGTATAAGAAGTCATAATACCTTTAAAATGGCAAATAACATAAAAATTATAAAGGAATCTTAGAATGTGTTCTTTCCTTTTTAAATTTTGGGGAAGTTGTTTATTCACTTGTTAAGTCTAAGTTAAAATCATAATAAAGTGAGCATTTGTTTCATACATGAATATTATAATGCAATAATTATTTATTATGTTTTAGGAGACTCGGGCTATGCCCAAAGAACTATTGTGATGAAACATATTTGGATGCTCCGGCTGGCTCACCTGAAGAACACTACACCAAATTTAATTGTGTGGGACACTATACAGTAAAGCATACTATGGGTGTTCTGAAGTATAGGTGGCAATGTCTCCTAGGCCACAGGATCCTTCTCTATCATCTGGACACAGTTATTAGAATTATAAATGCTTGTTGTGTTTTACACAACATTTGTAATGAAGCAAGCTTGAGTCAAAAAGACAGTGAGGATACCATACCACCTACTTAGTAGCACAGACAGCACCCAGGAAACAAGTAGGCAGGAACTTCCAGAGTTAGTGTGCGTGAGCTATAATAGGCTGCTATAATAGCTATAAGTGTTTTTAATGTTTTCATTAAACTCTTGTTAAACTATTATTTGTTTTTTTTTAACTATATTCTATATTTTTGGTCATTGATTGATATAATCAATATTACAAACACAGTATTTATAAAAATAAGTAAGTAACTAAAATACTTAACAATAACCCTTTTATTCTCTTTTAACCTAAGGTAGCAATATTTAAATAAATCACAATATTTAGCTTCTAATATTTAAATGTAACACAGTTTTTATTTCCATGTGTATATTAAATTCCTAAAAATGTGTAAATCATACCTACAATCACGGTATTATAAAAATGAGTACTAAAATACTTAGTAACAATCAGTCTTTTATTATCTTTTAACCCAAGGTAGCAATATTTAAATAAATCACAGTATTCTGTAAACAAATTAAGCCTATGTTTATGAGTAAAATACCTCATTTTCAATAAGACCAATCACTAAAATACATAACAATAATAATTTGTATGTGGTCTGTCAGAACTTGAGGTGTTATTTTGGAAAGCCTTGGCACCAGCATTACTGGTAAATTAAGAAAGAAGATGATTTCCAATTTTTTTTGTTTACTTTGTTTTGAGCTATTTTGAAATATGATGTCTATTCAAAATTGCACGTAAGATTTTTTTATAACAGCAATACACATTATGAAAGAATGTATAATTTATTTGCCGTTTAATGCTTTACAAAATAAGTTTAGGTTTAATTTAAGGAACTAGGTACATTATAAAAGATAATAATTCATTATTGGAGACATATTTTAATTAAAAAAAACATAAAACATCATATTGTGTTGAATTTTATTTTGTTATTATATTTTATTATACACATCACATCGGTCATCGCTTTCAATTTCAAAATCAATCGTAAACTCGATTTGTTCAAGAGTACCAATATACTCCAGATTGGAACTGGAACTGGATTGAATTCATATTGTTGTGAGATTGGAATTGCAGTCAAGAGTAGGCCGGCAGGAATCCTACTGTTAAGTCGCAAAACTCTTGACTTTTATATAGTACTTAGATCAATTTAATTTCATAAGTTAAAATCCTTTGAATGTCTGTTAAGAGATTGAAATTCCCAGTCGGACAAGTTGAATGCTTTGGCTTCCTCACGTAGTCGACGTCTCAGTGAGGCTGTGCTCCTGGTCTCCTGTCTTATCTCCTCAGCCTCTAATGCAACCATCAAAAGAAGTGCACGAGCCATTGTTTTAAAATTATAGTTTCTTTTTCAATAACACTGCCACTTAAAATCGAATAGGGTAAGTTCAATAAGAGTCACACAAGATAATATTACGCCTAAAATGTCTCTAACAGTCTTTTTCGATCACTAACCAAGTATTTTAAACAGTTTATATAGTAAGCAGACGAATAGCAACAGGCTTGCAGACACTACTTTAGTTGTTGTTAAAAAATCGCTGTTTGACATTTCAATCTGCTGTCGCGGGCTGCTAAATAGTTTACGTAATACCAAACCGTCAGCCAAACATACCAAAAAATGCATTTTTAGTTCCTCGGTCGCTGTCGCTTTGCAGATGGCGTTGCGGTCGATTATTTGAGCTTGTTGCTGTCGCGTTGCTAATAGGTAATACAAAATATGATTTTGACAGCAGATATTGTGCAATTTTTGCCTGTTGCTTGTAATTTCAAGATACGTAATTAGCCTGCCGAACAATTCCTCAGAACACTCCCCGTGGTAGATGCGGTAGAAGATGCAGAGCGATCCGACATCTCTACTAAATGCGAAGAAAGTTTCTATATTTTTTAAATGAAACTTCTTTCCGCGCGTGAGGGTAAAATTTTGACGGATGAAACGTCACGAAAATGTGCAACGTTTTTACCCAAGAAGAGGGACAGAGTGATTGAGACCGGTTGAGAGAGAGTGAGAAAGGGCGAACGTAGCACATAGCCATGGAGTGAGAGTAGGGAGAAAAAGCAAGCGAGTGAGAAAGATCGAGAGTGAGAGTGAGATAGAGCGAACGTCGCATTACAAGTCTCGGAAATTTAAAGCTTTAGATTAGTATAAATATAACCGATATTTAAAAATTAGTTTGCCAAATAAGTTTCACTTCTGACATGTGTTTGTACGCACGCACTTTTTTATAGTGAAGTTACTATTGTTATTTTACTAATACCTTTGGTAAACGACCAGGCTTAACGAATATCACATATTTGAGGTAACTCAATTATTTAAATAAGTACACAAAGCAGACTATTTACTAAGCTTGAGGTTCAGTGATTTGTTGTGACAAAGTCTCTGTAACAAAAATATTCATTTTAGGAAATCTAAATATTATTAATATATGTATATATTCGGACAAATAACTAATTGCACAATTTATTAAAAACAAGGAATAAGATCAAAAAGGAAAGATCTATAGCAATTTTTTTTATGTTATTTGGATAGGCAAATTGGCAAACGTACCACCTGATGGTAAGTGGTCGACGTCGCCCATGAACGTCGCCCAGACAACTCATTTATGTGTTGCCTGTTGCCTATCCTGAGACATAGATGTTAAGTCTCGGTGCCAGTAGCGTGAATCTCTAGTCACTAGAATCTAGATCTTTGTGCTAGATTAAGACGGATTACAGTAACTTTGATAGAAGCTTAATCCTTGCATAGCAACAAAGTCTTTTGTCTTTAACTCCCGTCGCAAAAACTGGGGTGTTATAAATTTGACCACTAACGTCTTGATTGAAAGCCGAGAGGTTCGGGTTCGATCCTGGCGCCCTTTGATGCCTAGAAATGTTTTTTTTTTTAATTTCTATGTGCACTTGAACATGAGACCATCGCTAGCTAGGTGAACGACATATCGTGAGGAAACCTGCATGCCTGATGAGATTAAAAGCCTTTGAAAGTGTGTCAAAATAATAAATCAAATCAAATTTTTTTTAATTCAAAATAGTACTAATACAGTATCTTTTTGAACGTCAATTGAATCTACCACCGGTTCCAAGGTAAGCCCACTGAAAAGAACCGGCGAAACAAACTCAGTGTGTGTGAAGTTCACCAACCCGCATTGGGTCAGCATCGGTGAGCTATGGTCCAACGCTCCTCGCCTGATTTCGAGGAGGAGACCCATACCCAGCAGTGGGACATATAAGGGTTGATATTATTATTATAATGTTTCTGTCTGTGCTCCCTTACGAAGGCAATTCTAGGTAGAACGATTTCGATACATTATTTTTATTGCAGTCTATCAATTTAATGGTTATGTTACCTGGATAGGCAAACTGGCAAACGTACCACCTGATGGTAAGTGGTCGACGTCGCCCATGAACAGAAACTAGTATACCCGGAACGAGCCCAGGCAACTCATCTATGTGTTGCCTATCCTGAGACATAAGATGTTAAGTCTCGGTGCCAGTAATTACACTGCCTGTCTTGCCCTTCTCTCCGAAACACAGCAAAGCTGTTTCGCGGGAGAAACAAGCAAGATGGTGGTACCCATGCAGCCGGGAGCGCGGCACAGCGCTTCCCTCCCACCGGTATACTATTATTAATTATTAGATATTATTGTTTAGTAATATATCCGGCTCAGAGGACCAAATAATATAAAGTACATTCAGTTGTCAATTGATAAATACGACGTAAGAATATAATATCTATGGACGTTTTTACACCACGTCAATCTGGTCCCGTGGTAAGTTCTCAAAGAACTTGTGTTACGGGTATTATTATTATTTAAGGGTGGGGACACCAGCGAGGCCAGACGGGCGATCAGTCCTCATCAGCGGCACCATTTCACCCACGTGTTGTGGGTACCAGACAACGGAAATTTAATACTTTTATACTATACATATATTTAAAACTTTTACTATATGATACACATATTTAATACACATGACCCAGGAACACCGAAAACTTTTTGTTCCCGGGCGGGATTCGAACTCCTTACCTCCGGCTTGAGCGCCAACGCGCTAACTATTGAGCCACAGAGGGCGTCACAACAGAATGACGCGTTATGAAAGAAATTTATCATGTTATAATTTCTATTTACTAACCCAACGATTCGTTCTAGATCTTTGGCGGTACAGATTCCTATATGTCCTAGATTCTCGTTTTCGTCAAACGAGTGGAGTACGACGGGCGCACCTCCATCACTCCTCGATTCGAGGACGGCTTTGTAAAGCTGGAAAAAAAACATTTTTTTTGAATTCATATATATTATGTTTTGTAAGTTTCCGGTGGCCCATTGGGGGGGATAGGGAAAAGGAGGGCAACTCATTTGCATAGCTTTTAATTGTGCGAAAAGGCGTCGGTAGTCACCATAAGGCTTCGACTGCTGCCTCCTTGTGACATAAAAAAATGGAGGATACATCGACCACCTCCTATCGAGTTCTCCGAGTACACTTTGGAGTTGGGATTAGAGGATTGGCCGTCTCGTCGTTATTAATAAATAAGTAACCCCTTTTTTTTCTTTCTTTTTTCTTTTACGCCGGGAAATGCTCTGAGGCATCCCGCCTGGGGAGCGGGTCTCCCCAGGTGGGTATGTGATACTCGCTGCGCCCGAAAGGTGGTAAATGGACGCACCTCTACCCACTAAAACCCGTCGAGTGCCACCATTGCCGCCTTGGTGAGGTGCCCAGGATCTGTTAAGCTCACAAGGCACCTCGACTGCTAGGCAGTCCCGCAAGGGACCGACGCCACCTCCACACCACAGAACAACCCCTCCCAACGTCGGGACAGTACAATGGGGTGAGGTTCCCATCCTCACCCCTTGCCCCCTGCTCTTTTGTCCCCTCTTCTTATAAGAGGAGTACAAAGAGCCCCCTCGGCTCAATTAGCTTCGCCCAAGGTGTTGGGCTCACCCTAGGCTACTGAGCCCCACCGCCACGTCAAGGCCTGAACCATGGGGGGGAGCTTAAAATATACTAAGAAATTGTTGCTTATCTAACTTTGCGAAGCTTTTGCGGTAAATATTTTATATGCCAAATCTACGAATAAATAATAAGTCAGGAAATGTAACTGTGTTATAAAAATGACCCAACAAAAGTCGTGTCCAAGTAGGCGGGGCTTAAAAGTCGTGTCCAGCGCGTCATCAGTCGGACATTTTTCTTACAAGCGAACACACGTCAAACTTACGGATATGTTTTCGTTTTTTCATTATGAATTGCAGCTGTTAATCATCATGCCATCATTTGTAGTGAAGTGGTGCAGGAGCCATTCAAAATCAAAACCTCCAGGGATTACTTCTCACTAGTAAATAGTAGTAAAATTATATTATATTCAAATACGTTAATGTAATAAGCAAACCGAGATGGTCAATACTATGCAAAATGAAGTCAGTCAATATTTGAACCAATGTAGAAGGTATTTAATTTATTCTTCATGAAATGTATAATATACCTAATATGTTTATATTTTTATCATTATTTAAATGTATATCGATATAATTGAGGTATTTTAAAAAAAAAAAAACGTCATGATCTGACATCGGTCATCGGAGGGGACTTGTCTCTGCCGAGTGTCATTACCGCGATGCTCGGTGACGACGAGTCCTGGACGGCGATGGTCTCCTTCTGCGAGGCAGTAATGTCCCAGAAGGAGGCCGACGAGCGGGTGAGAGAGGAGGCCGCCGACGAGGCCTCCCACCGCGGGCGACGAACGGGGGTGCGTAGGAGGCGCTACCTAATGCGCCTCCTGTGCTCGTGTCGGGCCCAGGATGGGGTTTTAACCTGGGTCCAGCTAGACACGACGTCGTCGGGGACTGCTAAAAGTATCGTGCAAACGAACAGCCGAGCAGTCCCCCTTTAGGAGGAGGAGTCTAGCCTTTTCGCCGGGGCCAGCCTGTCGCCGAGGGTCCTGCGTTGCCTGCATGATCCGGGACTCTCATAAAAGGCGGCTGAGGGCACTTGCAGTGGTTTTAGTGGGTAACGCATCTCCAAGTGCGAACCCCACACACGGCTAGGTTTAAAACTTACCCTGGTCCTAGTTACGGTTTGGTCTGCAAATTTCCGCTGCAGAACAAAAAAAAAAAAGGTATTTAAAAATGATTGTGCATTTTGCTTGCTTTGTTTTTTTTAGTATCCCAGCCGATCCAATTCGGCAAAATAAGTAGTTAGCTGCAATTAAGCTTGAAAGACAAGGGTACAAAAGCAAAGTCGGGCTCGACCTCGTGATCAGCCGCATAGAGAGGTTAGGGCTTCGGGTCAGAGTTGAGAAGACCAAAGTCCTTCTCTTCCGCGGGACCGGCCGTAAAGGACACCGTATGGGAGCTACCCTCCAGATCCGAGGGGGGAGGGTCAGGATGAGCCCCCAGATCAAGGGACGGAGACGGAGGGTGGACCTTCGGCCCACATTTGTCAATATTGGGATTGAAGGTCGTGAAGGCGGCAAGTGCGCTGGGCAGACTCCTCCCGAACCTCGAAGGAACCAGCGCCGCGTGCAGGCAGCTATTCTCCGGAGTATGGCGATGTATGGTGCATCCATTTGGGCGGGTCACCGTACCGCGCGGGATAAGGCCCAGCTGGTACCGAACAGTATCGTGGGTGACAGCCACTGCCGGTGACCCCCCGTGGGAATTTGTGGCGGAGGTTCTTGCCGAGACGCATTCATATGTCTTGGTTAGGAGGGCTCCCGGCGATAACCTTACGTTTTACTAGATCCTACGGGTTCGCCGACTAGGACAGGAGCATTAATACGGAGGTGGGGGGAGGACCAGGCACGGCAGTCGTATGACAAAAGCCTAACGGTTGCTTTGCATTGCCATAAGCACAAACCCCGTCACCTTCCGTCTGACACAGGTGCTCACCAGGCATGGTTGCTTTGGTGAGTACCTGTGCCGGACGGCCCACAGGGAGCCAGTAACAGTATGTTACGATTGTGGCGCGTCGGTGGACTCGGCCGAAAGAAATCATTGTAAAATATTAATTAATATTGTTTTATTATTGACTTGGTTCACTTATTGCATGACATCGTCCACGCAGCTATCACTCGACTGTCATAGGTGACATTGCAGCATGCGCGCCGACCAATACCTGCATTTATTCTGAAATTAAACAAATCACCAATGACGTCTATTTGTAACCTCGAAAGTGATTGGTATTTTAAATCATACGTCGTTTTGGTTTGAAGTAGGCCCACTTTTTATGTGTCATTTGTTCTGAGTTAGACTTCCTGACTTATTATTTATTCGTAGTGCCAAATAACATTTCCATTAATGAGAAAAATAAGAAACTCCCTCGAATTTCTTCATACATTTTTTACTCGTGGACAATTCTACTTTCCGCATGCCTATTTTCTCCCATGGGTAAAGACACCCACATATCACCGAAGCATATGGTTTCGATTCTCAGTTACTTGAAGGTTCACTCACCATCTCCCCGATTAGGTGGGGCACCACGAAGTCGTCCCTCGCGTGCAGCATCAGCACAGGAAGATCCCTAGCCCTTGGCAGATTAATCTCCGATTGGAACAGACCCTCGAAAGGGGCTACGAATGATGTCCAAAAATACGGCAGCCAGGATACCAGCTGCGGGGAATTACCATCTTGAGTTGAATACACGAACCATTTGATACTAATTATAATGAAACAATTTTTACGGATTTAATGGCGGTTTAAGATTTTTACAAGCCTGACGTTTCGGATACCTTACAGCAACCATGGTTACGGGAGGACTGAGGTGTCATACGTCCTAATGTTACAAAGTTATTCGAAACTACCCTATGATACATCAATATTTTGGTCAGTCTTATCTACGCAGAAAGTACTAACTGTATCTTTAATTTGTGACATATTATGCTTGGATTTTGATTTGATAATATTAATAATGGGATCCCAAGTAGGTGGTAAAAGCCAGCCATCTTCTCTATTGAAATTAGTATTTATTTAAATTGCAATAGCGTTAATAAACCGCGATAAAGTAAAAGTTGTTTTATCATATTAATAATAATATCTATGGACGCTTTCACACCACGTCAATCTGGTCCCATGGTAAGTTCTCGAAGAACTTGTGTTACGGGTACCAGGCAGCGGAAATATTTAATACTTTTATACTATAAATATATTTAAGATTTTTATTATATAATACACATATTTCATACACATCCATGACCCAGGAACACAGAAAATATTTTGTTCCCGGGCGGAATTCGAACCTCCGGCTTGAGCGCCAACGCGCTTACCACTGAGCCATAGAGGCCGTCGAATAAGTGTAATTCGCGTTAACATTAGAAAACAACATTTGGTACCAAGTCAAGTGAGTTTTAAGTGCCAGTAAAAAACTGGCAGGCGAACCTTTTATTAAACTGGCTATGCGAAGGAGCAGTATATCAATACTAAGGAAGTTTCCATTTTTTTTTAATTTATGTTATAAAAATAGCTCTAAACTCACAATAAAGCCTATTGATTTTTTTTTCAATTATCTCCATAAATGACGAAGTTATGATACTTTTCCCGTCCACTTTAAAACTTCTCGGCGCGCGGCCTCTGACGTCACAAGTCTCGCCCAAGGACCGCGACTCGCTCGCTCGAGTCGAACTACCGCCTTACCCACACCGTTGACCCGGCGAGACTTGTGACGTCACAGCAAATGCATCGCGCGCGTTCGGGGTTCAGTAAAAGTTGATTCGTTTTGTCATTTTTCAAGTTATTGAAATAATTCTTTCACCATATATATTATAATTTATTTGCCTTACAATTTATATAAGAATTTTATATTTTCGTAAAAATAAAAACTTCTTTATTGGTCAGTGTACAGAACTACATTTGGCAACACATATTTTGCATATTCTGAAGCGTGGGCTTGAACCGCGCTCCCATCTGTATGGGTACCACATTTCACTTGTTTCTGAAAGAAGATCATTTACCATTTGGTCTAAAAAGAATACCTTGGCTATCTGATGATAAGCGAGCTCTCCGGCTATGTTATTAAAGGGTGCTTCTAGAATGAGCCCGTTCGGCGGCGGCAGGGATCGATCCAGAAGTTTCCTGGATAACTCCTCCAAGTTGCCTAGCATGTGGGACGCAACTCCGGTACCTGAAAGAACGTAAAAGTATAATAAAACAGTTAAGAGGTAGTGCTTTGTAGCCGCATTGGGCCGGCACAGGGTGGCACTTCTCGCTCACATAACACCGACGTCAAGTGACAGCTATGTCGCGTTTCGTGCGGTTTGTGAGTTTCCGGTGGCCCATTGGGGGGATAGGGAAAAGGAGGGAAATGCATCTGCATAATCTCTAGTTGTGAGGATGTGTATGGGCGTCGATGGGCTTCAACTGCTCGGTTGCCTCCTTATGACATAAAAAAACCTGACTTACCCAGCGAGTGTCCCCACACGAAGACCGGTGCCTTGCCCCTGGTGGTGGTGCAGATCCAATGGTATACCACCAGCGCGTCCTCCACCACGCCCGCCTCGCTCGGTCTCACCGGGCTCGAGTCTCCGTACCCTGGAGACGTTTATCTTATATAGCAGGGTTTTAAACAATGGTCCAAGGGGTTTGGGGTGAACCCCTAAGTCCCTTGGACTTGGACCCCTAAGGCCATTGACGTCCATAGGAGAGAGGAAAATAAATTCATTATATCATAACAAAGGTATATGTTACGCCATAAGCTCCAATACTTAAGTAACTTAGAACATAGACTGAGGAGTGAAAACTACAAAAGTTTACAATAAATTAACAAGAAGTTTAAGAAAAAAGGATATAAAGGGATGATATATCCTTGAAAACTGTCCGACATCTTGCTTGCTTGTTTGTTTGTTTCGGAGAGAAGGGCAAGACAGGCAGTGTAATTACTGGCACCGAGACTTAACATCTTATGTCTCAGGATAGGCAACACATAGATGAGTTGCCTGGGCTCGTTCCAGGTAAACTGGTTTATGTTCATGGGCGACGTCGACCACTTACCATCAGGTGGCACGTTTGCCAGTTTGCCTATCCAACTAACATTAAAAAAAAAACACCCGCGCACTGACGGTTTCAAAAAACGTGTCTGATTGGCCGACTTATAGCCATTGATGGATGATTGTCCGTTGGGACGTGCATAACATCACTGGTTGGTTGAATTGCTATTACATAAGTGACAAATCACTGACCGATTTCGATTTTTTTTGGCTCACATTACTACTCTATCCGGTTATCGATGGTACCTGATAAATGATAATACTAAGTAAGTTTACCTCTATAGTCAAACGCGATGGTGTGGTATTCCATTTTCTGGAAGAACTTGTACAGTTGTACCCGAAACTTCACAGCTCTGGAGCTCGAGTTGCCTGTAATTACCATGATTATCATATACTTGAACTGGTATCATGTGCCGATGGGAGGGGGGGAGGGGTGGTACAGGGTAGTTCAGGCCACACTGTGCCACGCTGCAGGCTGTATGTACTTCAATCTTGCTTGTTTCTCCCGTCAAACAGCTTTGCTGTGTTTTAAGAGTAGGAGGGGACAAGGGGCGAGGATGGGAACTTCACCCCATTGCACTGTCCCAACGTTGGGAGGGGTTATTCTGTGGTGCTGGCCAACCCCTCTGTGGAGGTGGCGTCGGTTTCTTGAGGAACTGACTAGCCGTTGAGGTGCCCTGTTTGCTCCACAGATCCGGGGCACCTCACTGGGTTTTAGTGGGTAGAGCTGCGTCCACTTACCAGCTTTAGGGCGTAGAGAGTCCTTCATACCCGCCTGGGAAGAGCCTCCTCCCCCGTGGGATGCCTAAGAGCATTTCCCGGCGGAAAAAAAGAAAAAAAAGATCAACATAAAATATAGATGGACATATGTCCCGTGACGGAACTATTTTTTAATGTACCCAAAATTATAAACTTGAAACCATACATACCGTGGCAGTACATCACGATGGGAGTTTTGGAGTTGGCCAGTTCCTCATCCAGTATGGCGCTGAGCTGGTCCCTGTCGGAGTCACCCTCGAACCTGCCTTTGTGTCTCTCATATACACTTTTAGGCAGAATATGCCATACCCCTGTGAAAGATAGGTAAAATCATTATTATTAAGCTACATTTTCCGTATAATGCCAAATATGTTTTGTTTCTATTTAAGGTTTTTTCAGTTGTTTTTTTTATATATCATAGGATGGCAAAAGAATAGTCGAGGCCTTTTGGCGAAAATCGCCCATACACATCTGCTGAGCCCAACTCACTTGGCAGGTTTTTACTGCATGTACAGTTTCGAAGAAGTTACCTTAAACATCCCAACTTAGTAATTCTATAAGTATAGTCAGACTCACCTGTTAGAATTTTTATTTTGCTACTATCTATACATATAAATAAAAATTGAGTGTCTGTTTGTAATATTAAAATAACCGCTTTTTATTGAATGCATATGGATGTATATACGCTACATATACCAAAATAGCAGTTTTTATAATTTTTGTCTATCTGTCTGTTTGTTCCGGCTAATCTTGGAAACGACTGGGCCGAATTTGACGGGACTTTCACTGGAAGATAACTGATGTTATAAGAAGTAACTTAGGCTATCAAAATAATCATCATCAATCCATATACGGCTGTAAATCTAAGTTAACGCGGGCGAAGCTGCGGGCAACAGCTAGTAGTTAATATAATTACCAATTTTGACAGAACATTCATCGACCTTCGACTGAAACTCAATGCTGATGTTCCTGCCACCTTCAACACCACACGATGATGGCTCCTCATAGTCCACGTTTGATGGTTGAGCTGAAAAGGATTTTACTATTTATTCATCATCATCATCATCATCAGCCTCTATCCGTCCACAGCTGAACTTGTGTATGTGAATAATAATATTTTTATTCACTATTTTACATCAAAGTATCTTATTGAACGTCAAATGACTCTACTAACGGTTCCAAAACTAGTCCACTGAGAAGAACCGGCGAAACAAACTCAGTGAAACTAATCTATTCAATATGTTACAATATAGGTACATAAAATAATATAATTATACACAGAAGCCTCGTAGTAAACGCCTTATTCCCAAGGTGTGGTATCTTCAATAAATTCTTTTATTTTGTAATATCCTTTACCACACAAACGTTCTTTAACAGTTTTTTTTTATATATTTTGAACGTTTTCTGGGATCCTATTGTGGTAACGTATACATTGAGCCATAAAAGAATTACTGACCTTATGTAGCCTAAAATATGGAATAAGTTTATGTTTGTATGGTAGACGAGGTTGACGGTATGGTCAGCTGTGCTCGTGTCGGGCTAAGGTTGAGAACCTGGACCCTGTATGGTACGACGTCGCGGGGACTGCTTAGTAGCTGTCGGGAAGTCCCCTCTTACGAGGAGTAGTCTGGCCTTCGCCGGGGCCAGCCTGTCAGGCTGCGCCCAACAGTCTCGCAGGTGGTTTAGTGGGGTAGTGCATTCCCAAGACCGAGTACCCACATAGGTCCAGGAGCCTACCTCGATCATTACGCATTAATTGCGTCATCAATTAAAAAAAAAAGGTAATTTATTCATAAGGAAAGTCTTGGTGTCACTTACGGTAATTAGAAAATACAAGGTTCTGTTGGAATGTCTTCGAGTACTTGAATGTGAGTGGTACAATCACCACATGGAATATGAGTAGACCTGCGGTGAAGTACACACCCAGAAGTAGCAGCCTGGAAAAATATATAAAGGATATTAGATATCAAGGCCTATGTTCAGCAGTGGACGGATAGAGCCCACCATGGTTCAGGGGGAGCCCAGCACCTTGAGCGAAGCGAATTGAGCCGAGGGGGCTCTTTGTACCCCTCTTATAAGAGGGGACAAAAGAGCAGGGGGCAAGGGGCGAGGACAGGAACCTCAACCCATTTTACTGCCTCGGCGTTGGGAGGGGTTGTTCTGTGGTGCGGGACAACGCCTCTGTGGGGACAGCATTTCCCGGCGTTAAAGAAAATAGTGGACGGATAGAGGCTGATGATGATATAATATAAAATGGTTCATGTAATAGTGCTAACAAACATATTTCATACTAGCTGTTGCCCGCAGTTTCTTAAACTTACATTTACAGCCGTATCCGGAGTGATGATGATTATTTTTGTAGCCTAGGTTTCTCCTTGTAATATCAGCTACCTGACAGCGGAAGTTCCATCAAAATCGGCCCAACCGTTTTAGAGATTAGCCGGAACAAACAGACAGACAGATAAAGACAGCAATTTCTCCAATTATCGTTTTTAACGCAATAAAATAACAAAAATCATTTTGTCATTTACGTCCTTTAGTTAAAAGCTCGCGCGCGTATGGAGATCCTCGCCTCGCACAGGACACTCAATCCCCTCTGGCGCGTGACAGGTATTAGACGATTATCGTTTAACAATTGCGTCGTAAATAACTTGCCTGGGCTCGTTCCAGCTATACTAGTTTATGGTAATGGGCGACGTTGACCACTTACCACCAGGTGGTACGTTTGCCAGTTTGCCTATCCAACTAACATAAAAAAAAAAAAAAAAATTCATACGAGGGCGGCACTGAAAATTTCGGGAATCAAGGAAGTGACACAACATTACTATATTTTAAAAATGTATTTATTGCTTTTCGAAGTATTCTCCGCGAAATTTGACACATTTTTCCATACGATGGAACCAATCATTGAAACAACCATTCCATTCGGAAGTTGGGGTCTCCAAAATGGCCGTTTTGTAGGCGTCCACAGTTTCTTCAGGCGATGAAAATCTCTGACCAATTTATTCTTTATTTTAGGGAAAGTATAGAAATCATTAGGGCTTAGGTCGGGGCTGTACGGCGGATGGTCTAATAATTCTATGTTTTCTTGCTCTAAAAACTCTTTTGTTCTGTGCGCGGTGTGAGAACTCGCATTGTCGTGATGGAGGATGATGCGGCGGTTGCGGTTTTCTTTACGGAGTTCAGAAACGACATGTGGCAAACAAATGCTAGCATACCATTCTGCATTAACCGTTCTTTGTCCCTCAAGAGGAATAGTCGCAACGCCCGGTTTAGAAGACAAACGTGGTCACCATTTTTTTTGCAACACTCCGTGAACGAACAATTTTTGTTGGCTTTAACTCATTTTCGAACGCCCAAACTCGTGACTGGTTTTTTGTTTCGGGTTCGTACGCGTATATCCAGGATTCATCACCTGATACGATGTTGTATACAGCATTTGAGGATCCTGCGTGTAATCTTTTGAGAGTTCTGACGCACCAAGTAACGCGAGCCGCTTTTTGCTCTTCACAGAGCAAATGCGGTATCCATCGGGAAAACAACTTTTTTACACCTAATTGTTCATGCAAGATTATTTGTATTTGACTCATGCCAATGTCTAAAGTTGCCTGAATTTCGCGGTATGCCACATGTCGATCTTCCTCAATCAGCTTACGCACAGCATCAACGTTTTCTTGGGTGACTGCAGTTTTTGGACGAACTTGACGGGGATCATCACCGAGCTTGACACGTCCACGTTGAAATTCAGCAAACCAGCGATAAATTGTGGTTTTGGATGGGGCTTCATCACCAAATACAGAAATCATCCGGTCAACACACTGTTTTTATGTTAAACCACTTCGAAAGTCATAATAAATCATCGCTCTAGAATTTTCTCGAGTCAATTCCATTTTCTCAACGACTAAACAAGTTGGACTAGACCTTGTGACAAGACCGAGAATCTTTTTTTAAATAAATAAATGGTATTCGATTTTTAAAACCAAGGAGTTTTCAATTAAAAAGATTTTAATATGACAGGAACAGTGGAAATATTCCATTCCCGATACTTTTAGTGCAGCCTATGTAGTAAATATGCTGTGTCACGATTGTGGCGCGGCGGTGGACTCGGCCCAGCACACCCTCGAGGTGTGCCCGGGACGAGCGGCGCTGCGTCATGATCTGACATCGGTCATCGGAGGGGACTTGTCTCTGCCGAGTGTCATTACCGCGATGCTCGGTGATGACGAGTCCTGGACGGCTATGGTTTCCTTCTGCGAAGCAGTAATGTCCCAGAAGAAGGCCGATGAGCGGGTGAGAAAGGAGGCCGCCGACGTGGCCTCCCCCCGTGGGCGACGAACGGGGGTGCGCAGGAGGCGCTACTTAATGCGCCTCCAGTAACGCTCCTGTGCTCGTGTCGGGTTCAGGATGGGAACCTGGGCCCAGTATGACACGACGTCGCGGGGACTGCCTAAGCAGTCGGGCAGTCCCTTAAGAGGACTAGTCTGGCCTTCGCCGGGGCCAGCCTGTCGCTGAGGTGATCCTGTTGAATGCCTATCCGGGACCCTCAAATGAAAACGGCTGAAGGCGCTCGCAGTGGTTTTAGTTTACGGGTAGGGCACTCCCAGGTGCGAGTCCCACATAGGGTCAGGATCTACCCGAGATCCTGGCTACATGCGTAAAAAGCATTTCCCTGCGATAACAAAAAAAATAATCTAGTAAATATGTTCCTTGTAGCTTTATAACTTGAAGTTCCATATATATATATGCCAATGGCAGAGCATAACTGATTGAATGTACTGATGGTTCTTGATGGAAATTCATTTTCATAATAATAAAATCTTTTTTTCTTTGTTTCACTTTTCCACTTTTATTTGATATACTTTACAATTTATATATAATATTAATTTGTAAAGTATATCAAATAAAAGTGGAAAAGTGAAACAAAGAAAAAAAGATTTTATTATTATGAGAATGGCAGAGCAGTTTTTTTTATTTGACATATAAATTTAACTTTCAAATAAAAGTCAGGTCAGTTATCCAACATTTTACTTGTAAATTCTGGCCAAATATGCGATTAATGTATGCCGTATCAGAGTTACAGATGATATGTATTTTTGTCTACATTTTAATTCCATTACCTTCATTAATCATTTCTATGTATGTCATCATCAGCATAGGCCTACCTTTACTATATCCGGGGGTACCATACAGTGTCGTGGGCGGCAGCCACTGCCCTAGCCGGTGACCCCCGTGGGAACTCGTGGCGGAGGTTCTTGTCGAGATGCACTCCTATGTCTCGGATAGGAGGTATCTTGGTGGCCTTACGCTGGACGGGATCCTGCAGGTCCGCCGACTAGGGCAAGAGGCGTTAATGCGGAGGTGGGGGGAGGACCTGGTGCCGCAGCCATATGGCAAAAGCCTAACGGCTGCTCTGCGTCTGGTCTTCGAGCGGTGGATGCGCCGTAAGCGCAAACCCCTCACCTTCCATCTGACACAGGTGCATGGTTGCCACAGAACTATATCTCGATATATTTCTGTGATGGTTGCTTTGGTGAGTTCCTGTGCCGAACGGCCCGCAGGCAGCCGTTGACAGTGTGTCACGATTGTTGCACTGCGGTGGACTCGGCCCATCACACTCTCATCGTCACAGTCTGACATCTGTCATCGGAGGGGACTTGTTTCTGCCGAGTGTATACATGACTAGCATATACACCAGCAAACAATTGTAGCTTTAAATATTTAATTTTGTAATAAATATATCAAGATAACTTACATTACAGCATACAAAGGCACTAGCAAAGGCAGCCCGAACATTTTAATAATGATGTTTATTATCTTCATTTTGTATACAAAGAATCAAAGCAACTTCTTCCAATATCACCGCCAAATAATAAGCAAGCAATATAGACACTTCCTAATTTTCTTTCAAAGTGTACAAATACACAGGCTTGATCTCTTCAATACATGTTGCAATCCACTGTTTCTCACCATAAATGAATCTAAAACAAAAGACACAATGATAATAATTAAATACAAAGTATGAATAAGTAAATAAATTAATATGTTTAATGTGCAAATAAACACAGCCTGAATTTTATGTCAACAGGTCAGTGGATCATTCAAGGTCATCGTTAAGTTAAATATATGTTCATTATGTACATTAAAATACTCTCGTATATACATGTATGCGGATGACTTCAAGATGATTAGAGTAATAAAAACAATGAGTGACAGTGAAAAGCTACAGGACGATATCGAATCTCTCGTCAAATGGTGTAAAGTTAACAAAATGTACCTCAATGCCAAAAAATGCCAGCATATTAAATTTACAAGAAAAAGACGTGTCATGGAAAATGATTACCTCGTAGCAAATGAAATAATTGTAAAGGTAGAAAAAGTGCGAGATCTAGGAGTTATCCTTGATACAAAGTTGAGTTTCTCGCCTCACATAGAGGACACGGTACTTTCTGCATTGAGGTCACTCGGTTTTGTCCTAAGACACTCTAAAGAATTCTATCATAGTCCCACTGTTTTAACACTGTACAACAGTTTTGTTAGAAGCAAACTAGAATACTGCTCAACGGTATGGAGTCCGCAATACGGGATACTTACACATTGATAGAATCGAAAAAATCCAAAAAAAAAAAAGATTCGGCATCTTACTTATAGATTTGCGAAACCCCTACTTCACTTTTCTTATCTAAAGAGACTTCAAAACTTTAGCCTAATGTCCCTAGAATCGCGTAGACAAGTGTTAGACATGGTATTTTTATATAAATTGATAAATAATAAAATTGATTGCATGCCACTTCTGTCTTCATTAAATTTCAATCTTCCAACTAGACTCCCGCGAAAACCGTTGAGCCTTCTTAGAGCCCCCATGCATAAGACAAATTTAGGTAAAAATAGCCCCATAGCTAGATTGTCGCGCACCTATAATGAGCTTGCGTCGGGGATTGCGGATCTTGACATCAATCACAATGATCTTATAGGTTTTAAGAATAAAATTTGTGAGTACTTGGATCAAACATGTAGAAAAGACTAATTTTTCATATCTATAATTATAAGAAAGTATAATTGTTTGACGGAGGATAGAGGCTGATGATGATGATGATAATTGTTTTGTGTGTGTGTTTTATTTTATTTGTATATCTTTTTATTTTTCATTAGCATTGTTTTGTTGTTTATTAACATTGATTATTTCGATTTTGTTTAATGATATAGGTAATTTAAATTATTTTTCATGTGATTTTTTCTTTTTTCTGACATTGTTTTTCTGTTTGAGAATTATAATAAGATGTTTACGTTATAATTGAATTTTGTGATTTGTTTTAATTTTGATATCTTTTGTAACATTTATTTCTATTTTTGGTTGCCAATTGTATGATGTAATAGCCTATAAGTAAAAGTGCAATTAGCTGTACCCACACTATAAATGTTAGCAGTAGAATTATTATTGTAACTTTTGTTGGCTGTTCATATTAAATAAATAAATTATGTTAGTTAGATGTAATATAAATACTATGGGAGAGGTGCACTGTGCTGCACTCGGCTGCATGGCTACCACCATCCTTTTTTCTCCCGTGAGGAGGGCAGGACTGGCAGTATAATTGGCACAAAGACTTAACATCCTATATCTCAGGATAGGCAACACATGAATGAGTTGCCTTTTTTATGTCATAAAGAGGCAACCGAGTAGTAGGAGCCTTATGGTGACTACCTACACTACATTCGTTTTTGTAGAAGAATAATCATTTATTTGCCAGAATGTGCTGTATATAATTCTTCATATTTTACAGGTACTCATATTCTACATATCAGAGTGCAAACAATATTTGATAAGTCAATTATAAGGGGCCGTCCATAAATTACATCACAAGTTAAGGGGGGTCCGACGGAGGGCTCTCAGATGTTGTGACGTCACATAAGACTACCGTGAACGTTGTGACGTCACATAAGACTACCGACATTAAAAAACAATTTATACCAAAATAAAACTAATTTCGGAACAGCTGTTTTAATTTATCAATTTATTTATGTAAAAATTGGAAAATATGTGACGTCACACTAGGGTCTCATAAATGTGACCATCTGTGACAAGGACGGGGGAGGGTCCAAACATCATGAAATTCGTGTGACGTAATTTATGGATGGCCCCTAATCCAAGTTATTTAAATTCGTATTTCATTAATCATAATTCAAAAATTAGTAATAATTTAAATATGCAAAATCAACATTTCATTGGCAACATCAACAGCAAAGTACGTAAGGTTAAAATATCATCATACAATTTTATACTACAGGTACTAAGATATTTTAATTAATATTTCTTCAGTTTTTATAATATACATAGCTCATTACCAAGTTAGTATTCGTTTATTTTACATTTTCCTCGGGGGGAAAGGGACAGTTGATTGACCTGGTGGCATAAAACGTATAACTAGATAGTGCAGTAGTGAGCCATAAAATTCCGAAACTGGTCAGTGATTTGTCACTGATGTAAAAGCAATTGAACCAACCAGTGACCTGTATGTGCATCCCATCGGCAATCTATCAATGGTTATTAGCAGAACCGGTGCAGCGTCGCAGCACAGATTTGTTTTCATACAAAACACATAATGGTGATGATATTACTCTATCCGGTTATATGCTCGTTGCCTGATGGTAAGTAATTAGCTATATCCATAGGCATCCATTTAGTGACACCAGAGGATTAACAGGTGCGTTGCCGGCCTTTTAAATATGAATATGCTCATGTTCAGGTGAGTGAGTAAGACCTGTGTACACCAATTTATTAGTGAAATCGAAAAGAATAATACCTAATATAATTGAAAATAACCTTATTCTAATATTTTTAACTCCCTAATGCATCTCACATAGGTATTAACACAACACAAATACAGTCATAACAATAGAAAAAATAAATAAATTATGTATCTACGAGCGCAAATATTTTAAAATATATTTAATGTGTGAACCATAAGAAAAAACTACATACCTTGTGATAAACACATTCAATTAAAGTTTCGAATGTATTCTAGTTCTTGTAAGTTAGATTACAATTTATTTTTATTCGAGCCTGAATGATATCATTAAATAATTAATGAGCGAAGTTATACAAAAATTCAAATTATCAATTGTGTTTTTGCTGTTTAGATTAAAACGTAAATATTTTTTTATTTTGTGGTCAGGTAACATAATATTATATTATGTCCGTCGTAATATGTAATCGTTGTTGCCATTCGTCCATTATTATAAAAATTTCCTAAATATGAATTGCGGCGCCCATGAAAAATGAAAAGTTTAGTATTTTCCAATTTCCATCACCCATGGTTGACAAGATTCACATTTGACGCTTGTCATTGTCACTTTTTAGTTTATTTTCATTTATAGGCATTAGCTACTAGGCTATTAGCCATACAATATACAATATTCGGTCTGTAATACGGAGAAATGGCGGGAAACCCCAAGGAGCGCGGCTTCGCCCTTCTAGCCCCCATCAATCAACTATCACTCCCCATTCCATCCACCACAATATTCGCCAACCAATCACATTATATATTACACAGATTAAGTTTTTAAAAAAAACGCTATAGAAGACCGCTAGAACAGTCCTAATAAGAAAACCACTCCAGAACGGTCCTCCACAAGATTCGCCAACCAATTACAATTTAAAAAGATCAAGTTTTAAAACAAACACTATAGAAAATCACTCTGAATGGACAAAACACAAAATAACAATTAATTAACGGGAAACCAAAGAAACACAACTGCGCGCCCCGATGCTTCCCGCCATTCCCTGTCATTGTCACTTGTGTGCAGTGTTGCCAACGATTAAGCTAGCTGTCCGATGACGACGAGTCCTGGGCGGCGATGGTCTCCTCCTGCGAGGCAGTTATGTCCCAGAAGGAAGCCCATGAGCGGGTGAGAGAGGAGGCCGCCGACGAGGCCTCCCCCCGCGGGCGACGAACGGAGGTACGCAGGAGGCGCTACTTAATGCACCTCCAGTAACACCCCTGTGCTCGTGTCGGGTTCAGAATAGGACCCTGGGCCCCGTATGACACGACAAGGGCAGTCCCCTCTTACGAGGAGTTGTCTGGCCTTCGCCGGGGCCAGCCTGTCGCTGAGGTAATCCTGTTGATTGCCGATTCGGGAATCCCAAAAAGCATCTGAAGGCGCTCGCAGTGGTTGTAGTTTATGACTAGGGCTGGTAAGTGGACGCAGCTCTACCCACTAAAACCCGGCGAGTGCCAACAATGCCGTCTTTGGTGAGGTGCCCCGGATCTATTGAGCAAACAGGGCACCTCAGCGACAGTACAATGAAGTGAGGTTCCCATCCTCGCCCCTTGCCCTTTTGTTGCTGCTCTTTTGTGCCCTCTTCTTATAAGGGTACAAAGAGCCCCTTCGCTCAGGCTCAATTCGCTTCGCCCAAGGTGCTGGGCTCACCCTAGGCTACTGAACCCCACCACCACGACAAGGCCTGAACCATGGTGGGGATAATCTTCTCACCTGGTTAATGGTCGACCAAAATTTTGTATACTACGCTTGAACCTTATAGATCCATTGGCCATCCGTTCTCCTGAGTGTATGTCAAAGGATTCGAAACGAAGACCTCCGCCAGAGTGCTAACGATACCCATATCACGCTAAGAATAAGCTCGTTAAAGTAGCAGTAGGCTGGAAATGCAAAACTTCACACCAATGTTATTTGGTATCTCGCTCGCTCTCATTCCATTTAAACAAAATATGAATACGTCACCACTGCTTGCTAGAAATTTTGTACTTTTATTGAACTGAACTATTAATGAACTAGATTTTCATTCTTGTGATTAAGTGCTTGTTCAACCGTTATTGAAGATTTCTTTTATCTATGATTTTTTATCAATGTTTCCCGGTTTATTGGTTAAATGATCGTATGAAAAACCACTAAAAAATCCACCAGCCACTAAAAGCAATATTTCGCCACTAAGAGGGGGTCAAAACCACCAGTTCTAGTAGAAAATCCACTAAGTTGGCAACACTGCTTGTGTGATGTGTCTTGTGACTACTGACTTGACAGTTGACAGTGGCGTCTGGCCATGAAGTTAGGAAATAAGAGGAGAAGCCCCTTTCTTTAAACTTACAGCTGTAAGTGCCTGATCTTGAGTGCCCTTTTCATAGTAGTATTCTCTATATAGTTTATGGTTTTGCTGTCAAAACCCTAGCAATGGTAGCCATGTTAAGTGCCGATTTGAGATGTGGATAAACACCTTTTTTTCTTCGGTATGCTTAGTCCTTCTATATTATGTCTATGCGTCTGGCGGCCTTGTTTTTTTGGATATTTTTGGTCCTGTTGGAACCGGCTAAGACCAGAGGCCATGCTGCCAAGTCTGTCGTGCTAACAATATTTTGACTGTACTTTGGAGAAATGGCCATCAATCAAATATCACTTCTCACTCCATCCACCCAAAAGAGGTCCACCACAATATTCGCCAACCAAAATACAAAATAAGTAATAACAATTAATTAACGGGAAACCAAAAAAACACAACCGCGCGCCCCAATTCTCACTTTAAAGAAGCGCCCCAATATTTCCCGCCGATCTCCATTAACAGTAATAGGCAACAAAACAATATATTCATTTTAGCAAGTTTGTTATTCTAAGGTTTGTTATATGGAGGAGGCTGGTGATTGGTCTAAGATTTGTTATAAAAAGGTACAAACCTTTTATAGTGTCGTAGAATTTTAGTCAACATAATTAATGACTTTTCGCTTTTGTGTGACTTATAAGAAATATCAATGTTTATTCAGAAATAAATTATTAGTATTATTATTACCTTTTACGTTTCTGAGCCATTGCAACTTGATTCTATAACTATAGTGTCGTATCTATAGAATCAAGAAGATTACGGGATAATTTATTGGCCGGAACGCTATATAAAGATTTTGGCTTGACGAAATTCGATAAATAGAGGTATTTTCACTTTTTTTTTACTGTTGAAAATTCGTTATAAAGAAGTTGTTGGTAAAAAAGGTTCGCAATGAAAAGATATATGACTCTTACGGGCAATTCAAGGGGCTCGTTATATTAAGATTGCAATATATATACATCCGATCTCCGTGCGGTGGCCGGTCCGTGTTGGATGCGAGAGAGGCAAGGGATCGGCCGTCTTGGCGTTCATTGAGGGAGGCCTATGTTCAGCAGTAGATGGATAGGCTCATGATGATGATGATGATAAAAAGACAAACTAAGTAGTTATGAATTTAATTTTTTAGGGAAAACATGTCGTAGACTTCAAACGCATTGTCCCACTGTTGTTCCTTACGCTGTAATAATATAACAAAGTATACTATAATATTATACTAATGTATAACACTTTTTAGTAATTAGTACTGCCATGCTGCTTTACTGAATTGGGCCGGCACGACTCGCTCACATAATACCATACCATACGCTGGTAAAGTGACAGCTACGCTGTCACATTTCGTAAGGTTTGTAATGTTTATGGGCGTCGATAGTCGTCAAAAGGCTTTTATAGGCATTATAATATGCTTTATGCATTTGCAACTGGAGAAAATGGCCTCACTTCACAATGGATAGAATGACACTAGAGCCTTTTTTTCTTTTACGTCGGGAAATGCTCTGAGGCATTCCGCGGAAGAGTGGGCCAGGTATGTGGGACTCGCTGCGCCCGAAAGGTGGTAAGGTGGACGCCACCTCCACAGAGGGGTTGTCCCGCACCACAGAACAACCCCTCCCAACGTCAAGACAGTACAATGGGGTGAGGTTCCTCCCCACTCGCCCCCCTGTTCTATTATCCCCTCTTCTTATAAGAAGGCTACAAAGAGCAGCTAACTTGGCTCAATTTTCTTCTCACAAGGTGGTGGGTTCACCTTAGGGTATTGAGCCCCACCGCCACGACAAGGCTTGAATGGGAATGACACTAGAACCTACTATTACCCTATTCTATATATTTTGTTCCATTCGTAATCTACTTTTTAAAAATCATTCTTAATATTAAATATAAGTAGGGTGAGAATGCTCGTTTCATATAAAAAAAAGAATAGATATAAAAAAAATATATTCACATTACACAAAATTAAATGATAAAAATCATAACTAATTGGATAATAAAACTAAATACTTCACTGTACTACTAAATTTCTATGTCCAGTTTTTGCAATTACATGGATAGCTTATGATTTATTTTTCTTCTTTAATTTCTTTTGTATTTTAACATGTCTCAACATGTTCCTTTTTATTGCACGAAACGGTTTATTTGGATTGTAAGGAATAATAGTTTTATTAGTTATCTTATCAAACACATATACTCTGGGATCTGTGTAGCATTTAATTTCAATAATTTCAGTAGTTAACAATTCATTGTTCAAATTAGCCGCTTTCATGATATTCGATGTAAATGGCGCCCAAAAGTGATATTTACCATACTCGTGGGCATAATTTCCAAATATTTGCCCAATAAGACTTGCTACATATGTTATTTTCAGGACCACAAGCGTTCTTTTACCTGACAACTGCTTTGTTACACTCCCACCAGCACTTATAGTTATGTCACCGATACTTTTTGTACCAAATAACTGCGCTACATATTGAGGGGTTGTATTTCTCCATTTGTTCGCATAAGTGTAGTTCTTTGTACCAAAAATAAAGTGAACTTCGTAGTCAATGCTGTCATTCGGTACACCGTTATCAGACCAAGTTGATGTGATCCCATTTTCAACCATTTCGTATATACTAGACGTTACTCTGATGTCGCCTGTAGTGTTGTTTATAACGTCGGTTACTTTGATAACAGTATCGACGTTTATAACTTCTACCACTTCAGCGTATTTCACTTTTATTCTTCGTTTTGTTTCTTTCCATTTTAATTGTTGAAATACTTCACCGTATTTTGTAGGATCGTTTAGAAAGACGTCGTCCGGTCTTCTTCCCAGTTCAACTCTAAATCCGTACTTGATGTTATCATCTGTGATGTTAAACATATTGATTTCTGTTTCAGTTATATGTTTGTCATTGTGGCCTGAATAAGTTACTATCGAGCCGATTTTGCTCGATCCCAACTCCAAGTTTATCTCTATGTTCGGGGTGCAATTTTTTATTATTAATAGAATTATACATGTTTCGAGTAACATGGCGTTTGTTTAATGCTTAATACTGAGATAAACTAATCGATAAATATTAGTATCGTTTTATAACATGTCATTGAAATGCAAAACTAGTGTTTAATTTTGACTTTTCTTATTACGTCTTTATTTTGATCAAATTTATACTGCCGGTTTAACATGTATATTGTTAATGTATATAACATGTATATCCAATTTATCAATAAGCTTCAAAAATTATAGACTTCATCGCGGCTTTATGCGCGCGAAAACTAGAATAGCCTATCGCAATATAAAAAATAAATAATTTTTGAAGCTCAGCAATAAATTGGTGTTCATCAAGGTTCTATACTTGACCATTTTCTATTACAATCTACATGTAAGACCAACAGTTTTGGATATAAATTTGATCAAAATAAAGACGTTATCAGAATAGTCAAAATAAAACACTAATTAAGAATTTCAATCATATATTTATAAAACGATACTAATATTATGGATATAATAAAGCTAAAGATTTTGTTTGAATTCTGGTAATTACCAGATGTTAAAAATATTTTGGTTATGATAGCTCAAGTATTGAAGTTACCCTTCTGCGAAGCAGTTATGTCCCAGAAGAAGGCCGATGAGCGGGTGAGAGAGTAGGCCGCCGACGAGGCCTCTCCCGTGGGCGACGAACGGGGATGTGTAGAAGGCGCTACTTAATGCGCCTCCAGTAATGCTACCTGGGCCTAGTAACTATGGCACGACGTCGCTGGGACTGCTTAGCAGCGGTCGGGCAGTCCCCTCTTGTGAGGAGTAGTCTGGCCTTCGCCGAGGCCAGCCTGTCGCTGAGGTGCTCCTGTTGCCTGTCAATCCGGGACTCTCACAAAGCGGCTGAAGGCGCTCGCAGTGGTTTTAATTTATGGGTAGGGTACTCCCAGGAGCTCCCACATAGGGTCAGGATCTACCCGAGATCCTGGCTACATGCGTAAAAAGCATTTCACTGCGAAAACAAAAAAAAATTGTAAGGGACGTATTTTCAATTTTGGAACAGGTGAAACTACGGGGACAACTAGTATAACATTAATATATTTTATATATTATATATTGACCTATATTACCCCTTTATCTATATTTAGTTGTTTGCAATATGTGACCTCTAAACGGCCAGTACCTACAGACTTATATGTAACTAGCTGTTGTCCGCAGCTTCACCCGCGTTAACTTAGATTTACAGCCGTATACAGATTGATGATGATTATTTTTTATGAAAAATTTGTTCGGATATGTATAGGCGTCGATCACAGAAATCTAAATAATAAGACAATATTATTTAGATTTTTGTGGCGTCGATACTCGTTTAATGCTCGTTGGCCCTCAGATGCTATAAAAAAGCACGGTGCGGTGTCCCGCAGTCGGCTCCTCCAGCCTCTCCTTCCACTGACGGCTCTCGACACTCACCGTTGCAGGCGGCTCCACCTGGACTCCTCTTCTACCGAGGTCTCCTCCTCCTGAGCATAGGCCCTCTCTCAATGAATGCCAGACGGCCGATCCCATGCCTCGCATCCAACATGGACCGGCCACTGCGTTGCGTTGCATATCCTGCTAAAATTACCTGCATCATTTATCATCTCGCGTCTCAGGGTAACATAACGTTGACTGGGTATTTGAATCGGGCCATTTTTGACGTAAAACATCTTTTGGCGCGCCTGTTATACGCCTGTCACACGTTAATGCAAATATTACTAGGTCTTTGATGCAAATAAATTGTCTTTATTCTTAGCAGTAATATCGAATCGAATGCCGTGACGGCAAACTATAGGATCTTTTTTTTCTTTAACGCCGGGAAATGCTCTGAGGCATCCCGCGGGGGAGTGGGTCTGCCCACGCGGGTATGTGGGACTGGTAAGTGGACGCAGCTCTACCCACTAAAACCCGGCGAGTGCTACCAATGCCTCCTTTGGTGAGGTGCCCCGGATCTGTTGAACTAACAGGGCACCTCGACGGCTGTCAGTCCCTCAAGGGACTGAAACCACCTCCACAGAGGAGCAGTCGGAACAGTATAATGGGGTACTCACCCCATTGTGCTGCATTCGTTATAGATTTTCACTAACTACGAATTTTTATTTGTACATGAAAAATCTAGTATTAAAAGTATGACTTGGAAGCGGACGGCGGTTCCACCCCCATATAAACCACTCGAAAAGTATAACATGGAAGCGGGCGACGGCTCCACAGCACAACAAGCGCATCACACCTGTTACCTCTTACTTTTACTCAATGACAACATCTATTGATGCTCACAAAATCTAGATCACGCGAGAGGTTGTCAACCATCGGTTCAAACAGGTTTTAATTAATGACTTAAATAATTTTATTAATCATTTTAAACAATTTATTTTTATCGAGTAGATGTTGGTGCACCCCTTACGAGGCCTTCACCGGAGCCAGCCTGTCGCTGAGGTGCTCCTGTTACCTGCAGATCTGGATCTGCCCGGGATCCTCAAAAGAGACTGAAGGCGCACGCAGTGGTGGTTACATTACAAGTTAAAACATGTACATTTAAGAATTGTTATTAATTAGAACAACGAATGGGGTGGATAACCGGTGGGAGGGACATACGTTTGTCGTAACGGCACTGTAGTCGACTTTACTGCCAAGAGTGCCAAGGCGCTCAAGTGTTCTACATAAAAAATTCTTAATTAGTTGCGCTTTTCGTTACACTTTCATGTTATATATTAAAAGGTTTAGGAGCCCTGTCGGCCGCCATGTATTGTATAGACAAAAATCGTTACAGAGTCCTTAGACACCATATTGTTTTTAGATTTTAGATGGATCTAGAATATTGAGGATTGGCCAGCAGTGGACGGATTATGTTAAAATGGCCGACGTTGATGATGATTTTGATGACGATGATGACAGATGAAAAATCATCGTTCACATAAATAAAATCAGTAGGTAGCAGTGTAAATCATCTATAATCTAGTAGAATGATTTTTTTTACAGTTTCACTGGACTTTTTCAGTATTAAATGAAGTCCCCACCATGGTTCAGGCCTTGCGTGGCGGTGGAGTCGTTTAAATCGGAAAGGTTTCATTCTACCTATTGGTCGACATTTTTTTTCTATTACGCCGGGAATAGCTCTGAGACATCATGCGGGGGAGTGGGTCTCCCCAGGCGGGTTTGCGGGACTTGCTGCTGCGCCTGAAAGGTGGTAAGGTGGACGCAGCTCTACCCACTAAAACCCGGCGAGTGCCACCAATGCTGCCTGTGGTGAAGTGCCCCGGATCTGTTGAGCAAACAGGGCACCTCGACGGCTAGTCAGTCCTCAAGGGACCGACGACACCTCCACAGAGGGGTTGTCCCGCACCACAGAATAACCCCTCCCAACGTCGGGACAGTACAATAGGGTGAGGTTCCCATCCTCACCCCTTGTCCCCCTGCTCTTTAGTCACCTCTTTTATAAGAGGGGTACAAAAAGCCCCCTCGGCACAATTCGCTTCGCCCAAGGTGCAGCGGCTCACCCTAGGCTACTGAGTGCCATAGTTCACCAACCTGCATTGTGCCATCGGTGAACTATGGCCCAACACCCTCCTCGCCTGGAGATTTCGAGGAGGAGATCTGTGCCCAGCAGTGGGACATATAAGGGTTGACATTATTGTTATACTAGCTGTTGCCCGCTGCTTCGCCCGCGTGAACTTACTTAACACCTATTTAGTCATAGTGTGATGTTATAATAATAATAAATCGTTTATTTTCTTGGTGGTCTTTTACTGTGGTTGTGGTGCATGTGGGGGTGGTGGTGCATGCGAGTGTACGCATATGCAGTGTGGGAAAGGAGCGCGGTGCTATATGCATGCATATGCGTGCACTCACACATTTGCTGTAAAGACTGCGTGTTTCGCGGGATAATTGCTAATTAATATAATATCTTATAGATAAAGGTTCCTTAACCCAAGCTTAAACCTCATAAAGGATTTAAAAGGACAATTTGCTCGTGTGTTTTAGGGAGAAGGGCAGGACAGGCAGTGTAATGGCACAGAACTTAACATCCCCACCATGGTTCAGGCCTTGACGCGGCGGTGGGGCTCAGTAGCCCAGGGTGAGCCCAGCACCTTGGGCGAAGCTAATTGAGCCGAGAGGGCACTTTGTACCCCTAATATAAAGGAATATATAAGAAGAGGGGACAAAAAAGCAGGGGAAGGGGCGAAGACGGGAACCCCACCCCATTGTACTGTCCCGACGTTGGGAGGGGTTGATCTGTGGTGCGGGACAACCCGTCTGTGTAGGTGGTGTCGGTCCCTTCGGGGACTGACTAGAAGTCGAGGTACCCTGTGTGTTTATTAGATCCGGGGCACCTCACCAAAGGCGGCATTGGTGGCACTCGCGGGGTTTTAGTGGGTAGAGCTGCGTCCACTTACCAGCTTTCGGGCGCAGCGAGTTCCACATGGGTACCTGGGGAGACCGACTCCTCCGCGGGATACCTCAGAGCATTTCCCGGCGTAAAAGAAAAAAAAACAGAGACTTAACATTCTATGTCAGGATCTCACCACCAGGTGGCACGTCTCCAGTTGGGTCCAGCTAATGGATGAATGGAGCTGGACCACCGTCGTATGTGAGAAAATAATCAACATATCGAAAGGGACATCTTCGAAGGTTATATATGTCGTGAGTCGGCGATTCACATTATAGGCACACCGATTAAGTCTAACAATAGCCAATAATGTCGTCACCTCCAGACAATATGGCCCTTATCACGGGGTGTTAAAGGTGGTGTTCGTACGGTGGTACGATCACCAACATTGTATAGGATCGATATAAATAGTTGGGTTTGGGGTTTGGTATTCACTCGTCACCTGTCTTTGGTCAATTGATATTTGGTAGGTCTTAAAAAAGTTATATTTCCTCAAAGAATTGCTAAATCGTGTAAAAAAAATTCGAGCACTTTTTCCTAATATTTTATTTTAGGAGTTTGTTCAAAATCCTTCATTTTTCATTTTTTTTTCGGTTTTATATCGATATTATTTGTTACGTTCAATACATATTCTTCTATTATTTTAATTATTAATTTTAACATCGATAATAAAGGAAGATGCTATAAGTGTGTTTTGGCACATTTAAATAATTTTAAAATTAAAGTTTTCACATCAAGTATTTTTAGTAACATTTTTTTTGTAGTTTTGTAGTCTTATAAGTTTTACATATTATAATACTGATAACAATGTATGCATCTTTTAAATAACGCCAACTTTTTTTTGTTTTCTATATTTTTATTTTTGTTATTATTTTCTTTTACAGATATCGTGGAATCATCTGAAAACACCATGAAGGTATTATTTATATATATATAATAAAAAAATCACAAAAAACATGCCAATTATGAGTCTACCTAGCGCTGAGGGATTTCTTTCATTTATGCTGTGAGAGCTTCTTGCCAAATTGATTCTATGTCTACATTTTGGTTTGACAGACAGACAGACAATGAATTTATAAGATCCGTTTTTAGGAAAAAGGAATCCTAGATGGGCTTCTTTAGATGGAAACCTGAAGCTCCCTGTTGTACAGGCACAGACAAATCCGGGGCACCTTGTGAACTGTCAAAGCCCAGCCACATAGTCACCAGATTCCACTCGGGACCTGGCGTAAAAAGCAGTTTTACGTGGAAAAAAAAACAAACGATATAGGATAGGATAAAAGTTAAAATCCCTCAAAAAAGATTCAGAGCATTCAGTTTAATATGTCCGCGGGAAATTCTGATAAATTCCGTACATGTAGGCTAATTTTGAGGTTTAAAAAGATACTTTATTGGTACTATTTTGAATGATTTTTTTATTATTTTGAATAAATACAGAGTTCACATCCTGCAATTCACATCTTTTGCCTTAAACACAGATATTTGAAATAAGTTCTTAATATTTCTATGGCCTTAACCCACGCAATTCGTCACTTCAAAAAAAGAATAACATTATAAAATGACTTTTTTTTTCAGATCCTCATTCTTCTTAGCTTATTTTCGTATACACTGTCTGAAGCTCCAATTGGGTAAGTAAAAATGGCTAGCATATTTATATAGCATACTAGTTGTTGCCCGAAGCTTCGCTCGCGTTATCTTACAGCCATTATCGTTATCATAAAAAATAAAAACATTTTTTTTTTATCTAAACAAAAATTAAGGGGTGGATCACCCTTAACATTTAGGGGTATGAAAAATAGATGTTGACCGATTCTCAGACCTACCCGATATGCACACAAAATTTCATGAGAATCGGTCGAGCCGTTTCGGAGGAGTTTGGTAACAAACACCGCAACACGAGAATTTTATATATCTACTAGTGGCCCCGACAGACGTTGTCCTGTACAAAATATTTTTTTTTGTGAATCTAAACCATTCTCGAATCCACTTGAACACACACAAAAAAAATCATCAAAATCGGTCCAGCCGTCTAGGAGGAGTTCAGTGACATACACACGCACACAAGAAATATATATATAAAGATACTAATATTATAAAGCTGAAGAGTTTGTTTGTTTGAACGCGCTAATCTCAGGAACTAGTGGTCCGATTTGAAAAAATATTTCAGTGTTAGATAGCCCATTTATCGAAAATAATCTGAAACTGATTAAAACGAGATATTTACGGTGTTTTTACGTTATTTTCGGCATTGTATATAAATGCCCTGTTTACATGACTCAAAAATGAAAAACTGCGTGATACATTTTGTGAAAAACATTATCAAATATCCCGTTTTAATAGAAGAAATAAAAATGCTTACTAGTTTCAAAACTAAAAAATATATATCTTTTCTATTATATTACAGAGACAGTTATGCATCAGCTCGAGACAATATAGAGATTCAGAAATCTCTGTCATACGATTATGGAGCACCGGAAATAAATTCCAGAAGTAATTCAGCAGATTTACCACCAGTATACGGACCCCCATCTCGATCAAGTTCCCAGGGATACGAGGGCCGTTCCGGATCTTTCCAGAAATCAGAACTCCAATCACGCATTCCTTCCAAGGAGTATGGTGCTCCCGGTGCAAGAAACTCTTTGTCTCAAGAATATGGAACTCCCAACGCTAGAAACTCCCTGTCTGAAGTATACGGAGCTCCTAATACAAGGAATGCGCTGTCTCAATCCTATGGAGCCCCAAATGCACGAAACGCTCCTTCTCAAGTTTATGGAACTCCAAATTTCAGGAATACTCCAGCCCAGGTATATGGAGCCCCCAATTCTAGAAATGCTCCATCTCAAACGTATGGGACACCTATTTCCAGAAACGCCCTTTCAACGAAATATGGAGTTCCTAATACAAGGGATTCCCTGTCTCAAGAATATGGAACTCCCAATGCAAGAAAGTTCATTTCTCAAGAATATGGTGTTCCAAGTACACGCACATCCCAAGAATATGCGATTCCCGAATTTAATAATGCATTAAGCGACAGTTATAGTGCACCTAGGAACGCTTTATCAAATTCCTATGGCACGCCTATTCAAAGGTCACCTTCAAACGCATACAATGCCCCTGGATTTGAACCAATCCCTTCTGAAGAATACGGAGTTCCATCTAGAAGTTTCACTCCTTCTCAAAGCTCTTACCAAAGTCCTTCCAACTCAATTCCTGACGACTACAGCGTGCCTTCAAGACTTGGTGGAAAGAATTTTGCGCAATCACGGAATGCTGTTTCCTTTGAATCAAGGTCCTTGTCTACTCAATATACTGCACCGAATGCTAAAAGTTCAGCATTCAGGTCTTCATATACTCCTCCCCAACCATCAGACAGCTATGGAGCTCCGAAAAGTTTGTCTTCGGAATATGCAGCACCTGAAAGTAGGACTGGTTTAAAAACTAACGCGTATGCTGAAAATTTTAACTCCGCAAGGTAATTCTTTTAATTTCCTAACAAGGTACTTTGTAGCTCTGATAGGTATAATACGCCAATCTTATGGCGCTATATTGTGACAATAGGCAGAAAGAATGGAAGCATCCTCGGCAGCAGCAGCAGAGACGGAATAATCTATTCATACTTGTGTTTGGGAGACAAGCTATCTGATGGAATGTGGTCAGCGTCGCACATGAACAAGCAATCCGTGGGCCTATCTTGAGACGTATTATGGGAAGTATCGGTGTCCGTAAGCCTTTCTCTCCAACATGCAGCAACGCTGTTTCAAGGGTAAAATAAGCCGGATGTGGTATACAGACGGGTATAAAATCGTATGTTGGATGGAACAATTAGCAGCAAGGAATGACGAAGGTAGAGGAAGATGGTCTTTCGTCGCCCAGTAATCCGATCAAATATTTCAAAATTAACATTTAAGTAACCCTAAGTTCTGCTTTGCCTGTAGGCCTTGGTGTTGTTTACTAGTACATCGAGGAGCTACTGTACTGGACAGGGACTGTCAATTGTCCCTTTTTTGTTAACACGAGGAAAGCCTTTACGCGCCGTCATTTTTTTTAGTAGTAGAGTCCTTATCCGATTATAATGAAACAACTCTCAATTTTATCGCGGCTTATTAAGATTTACATGGTCCTTCCATGGTTGCTGTAAAGTATCCGAAACATCAGCTTTTGAGGCCCACCACTCGTTCCCACCACTGCTACTCCTGTATAGCCAGGATCGACAGCGGTAACCACTAAATGACCCTTTGATACGATCTCAGGGAGCCCGAGGGATACGTTAAAACTGCCTTGGGACCCGCAACGAATTTAATCAGAAGTATTCAGGAGGAGTAGGAAAAAATTCCAGTTTCCCTCTCCGGTTAAAGCGGGAGACAGTACAAGAATGCAATGACTAACAAAGGTCAAGAAAAGACAGCAGCCAGGGGAAGCCCAGCTGCAATGCACCACGGAGAAACTTTTATGTCTACAAATATCTGCATAGTATGATTAATATACATATTGATCATACTATGAGTTATTATGTATAACTTAGTGATTATCATGGTTGAAACTTGAAATAATAATTGTTGTTTGAAAGTTGGTTTGTATTTTTAAGTCAACTTAATATCTACATAGTGAAGTAATATACTAGTGTATATTAACTATGAGCTATTTATGTATAACTTGGGGATATGTTATGTTTCCAGTAATAGTTGTGGCAAAATCGCTTGAATGCACGGAAGTTTCTCACGTCGTCCACGAGATCGCTGTAATAAGTTACTCCCGATTTGCTACGGATGTTGTCGAGCATTAATGTTCGTTCATTTTGCCAAAGACTGCACTCCCAAAGAATGTGATGTGCGGTATGTTCCTGTTCATTGCCTTCCGTCGAACAGCCGCATAAGGGAGACGGTACGAGAGAGAAACATCAGCTTGTGAAAATCCTTATAAGTCGCGACAACATCCGTAAAAGCACATTGAACAATTCAAGCATGGTTTCATATTCCAGATCCTCACCGTCCCAAAGTTACGGCCCACCAGCCCGCAGAGCCATGCCATCACAACAATACGGAGTGCCAGACGCGTACAACTCTCTATCGAACCAAGGATACGGATATGCTAGAAACGCTTTAGACGAACTTCTGAACCAGGTAAGGACTTGGTGCCAGGGTGATTTAGACACAAACGACCCTTACACGCCCTTCTGTCAGGCACGGGTCTCCTCCTCGAAATCTGGCGAGAAAGGTACAAGAACATAGAAATCAGTGAGAAAATAATAATGATCTTGTGATTTAAATTTGGAAAAGGGTTTTTTAATACTAGTTGAGATAAACAAACTAGTTTGCTAGTTACCTGGTAGTAGCGTCGCCACCCTGAGACCGGCACTTCTTACGTCATGCTCTGGCTAACCCTGGAATAAACTACATTGACACAATAATTACTGGCTATTCTAAAGAATTGTGCACATACACTCGTATCCTAACAACTGCACAGTGATTTGACAAAATTATTTTATCAAATGGTTCGCTGTAATAAGTTTGTTAATTAGTACAAACGATTATTTTGCCCTTCTCAAACTACAAAGGTTACACAGTTACTTTAAATCTTTCTTTGTAATATTTTTATCGATGGAAGGGCTGCGCTGTGCCGCGCTCCCATCTGCATGGGTACAGCCATCCTGTTATTTCTCTCGTGAAATAGCTTTGCTGTGTTTCGGAGTGAAGGGCAAGAAATGTAATTACTATCACAGAGACTTAACATCTTGTCTCAGGATAGGCATAAATGAGTTGCCTGTTGACCTAGCATGCGCGCACGACAAAATTTTGTCTACCCTTTTTCTCGTATTATCTCTACAGTAGCTAACATGCGTTTTCAAAATTAAGGACAAGATGAAGTAATTTAAACTTAAATAAATAAAACCGGGTGCCCATTTTTTGTATACCGTGGCGTTTCTCTACTATAATTATATAATTTCGGTAAAAGAAGACTGTTCCCGTAGTAGCAATCTTCGTATTACCCTAACGAGCAATCGAGAAAATACTTGATGTAGAGATTATCTCTCTCTAGTCAAGAGATATCTCGTTGTATGCATCAGCCCAGCTGGACTAGTTCCAGGCCAACTTGTTTATGTTCATTTAAGGCTGACCACTTACCAAATTATGGCAAGCCTGCTCGTTTGTCTATCCAACGATCATAAAAAGTCTTCTATTCTAAAAGCAAATCTCTCTTAAAGGAACCAGCAAGCTACGACTTTGGCTACAAAGTAAACGATTACCAAAGCGGCAGCGACTTCGGACACACTGAGACGAGGCAAGACAACAAGGCTGAGGGATCCTACTTCGTGGTGCTACCAGATGGTACCAAGCAGGTAATGGAAGAACATTTTACCCACCTGTGGAGACTCGCTCCCCTGCGGGATGCCTCAGAGCATTTCCCGGTGTTAAAGAAAAAAAAGGTAACACTTTCCAAGGCGGAACCCGCCTGTCGATGTAACTGTCAAGGAGAGTGTTATATTATAAGTTTAATTTTACGCCGGAAAATCCCGCGGGGGAGTGGGTCTCCCTGCGTCCGAAAGGTGGACGCAGTTCTACCCACTAAAACCCAATGCCGCCTTTAGTGATGTGCCCCGGAACTATTGAGCAAACAGGGCACCTTGATGGCTAGTCAGTCCCTCAAGCGACTGACGCCAACTCCACAGAAGGGTTGTCTCGCACCACAGAACAACCCCTCCCAACGTCGGACAGTACAATGGGGTGAGGGTGGGAACCTCACCCCTTGTCCCCTCTGCTCTTTTGTCACCTCTTCTTATAAGAGGGATACAAAGAGCAGCTCCCGCGGTTCAATTTGCTTCGCCCAAAGTGGTCTGGGTGCATCTTAGGCCTCACCGCCACGACAAGGCTTGAACGATGGTGGGGATGGCATCCTCACCTTCCTTGCCTATACCTAGGCATCGCACTAAGCGCTACAAACAATATATTATTTTGAAATTTTCAGACTGTCGAGTACGAAGCTGACGAACGTGGCTTCAAGCCGAAGATATCGGTGGAGCCAGCTGATGCCGGCTATGATGACAATGCAGCTGACCTGGCCCGTTCTGGAGATGGACCGTACTAGACAGACAAACGCAGCGTTGACCACAGATACTAAGAACTAAGAAGGCTTTAAGACATCGTCATAAAATATAATCTTTATTGTAAATAATTATTATCGACAAAGTGCGCCATGCAGTGTAAAGAATGCAACATACGTCATGCATGCAATGTATCTCATGCATGCAATGTATCTCATACATGCAATGTATCTCATGCATGCAGTGCGTCTCATGCAATGCAAGTTTATGATTTTAAAGTATGTAATGTTATAATTACTTAAATTTGTCATAGTTTTATTTATTCGTTTGTGCCATGAGGTATGTTTTATGACGACATGTAATACTCAATAATTTATTTTTTGTAGCAAAATGAAAAATGTAAAAAAAAACTAGATGTAAGTGAAACTTTTGTGATTTTTTTATACAAATAAAAAATATTTTTTGTATCTTCCATTTTTTTTATCGAACATCCTTTCTGTATCTAATTTGTCGACAGTCAAAATTATTGAGTCTGTCTGTCATACAACAGGTATCAACTAATTACCTGTGGCTATCAATATGTAAGGCTCCCGATTCAAAAATTAGCAAGTACCTAGTTGTAGAACTTTGTAATGCATAAACCTATTTTTTTTAATTGAAATACTGAAAAAAAAAACATGTCTAGAAGCTTAAAGGCGATAGACCCAAATTGGAAACCAAATACGACCAAAACAGGTAGATGAAATATGTCGTTTTGTTTGCATATCTCAAAATATATATTTTTCTTATTTCCGATATTGACAAGACGACAAATGATTTTACTATAAATTCATAAAGTCTAATTTGCTTTAAAATTACCACAGACATAATAATATAGAAGGACTGGGCATACCTGCGAAAAAAAGGTGTATAACTACAACTCAAATCGGCACTTAACATGGCTACCATTGCTAGGGTTTTGACAGCAAAACAATGACTACTATTGTATAACCAGAGACACAAACTTTAAAGAGATTACTTCTATGAAAAGGGCACTCAAGATGGCGGATCAGGGCCTGTAGACAAAGTGACATCGCTTTGTAGCCAAAATTCGTTATCGTCTTTGAGATAACGATAATAATTTTCTAGCCAATGATCAATCAAAGATCGTGACAGTGCAACGACAACAACTGTCAAGTGTCAAAAAGTTAGACAAAAATTTTAAATTTTAAATTAATATCTATGTAATTAGACCTCATACACAATATAACTCATAAAAATTGTGAAAACGTTGCCCTCCATGGCCCACGCCCACGGATAACGAATCAATATCAATAATAAAATAACATAAGTTTGACATAAGTGTTCGATAACCAATTGACAGTTTATGATTTTGTTACGAATTTTAACATTGTCTACCAACTTGCGATAACAATAACGAGTGACATAATTGACGACGGCTTATGTCAATCCCATACATTTTATTCTTTTCGAACTTCGTTATCGTTTTTTTAATGTTACTTTGTCTAAGGCCTCAGGCACTCACTTACAGCTGTATGTTTAAAGAAAGGGGCATCTCCCCTTATTTCCTAACTTCATGAAAATTACCAACTCGTTTATGATATTCAAATCGATAGAGAGCCATCACAAGAATAATATTTTCAGGATGGTAACGAAAATAATTAGTGCAAAAAAGGTAATGACAAAATGTGTAAGGCTAAGTAGATAGTGTCCAAAAAAAAAAAAGTAGCTAGATGTGCCTAGATCTATGATATTCCTTTTTCAAGATAATTATTATCTTGCAGAAAGTAATAAAATTACATGAAAAATATTTAAAAAAATCGTAGAAAACAAATGTGTATGACTTTTATTTCAAGAACAAATCAACAATGTACATCAGGAAAATTAACAGTATTATTGATAACATACAAATATAATAATAATAATATCAACCCTTATTATATGTCCCACTGCTGGGCACGGGTCTCCTCCTCGAAATCAGGCGAAACATACAAATAAAAAAAGATATTTTTTGCTTCGATCCCATTATTTATTCTATTGTTATATGAATAAAATAAACGCGAGGTAACTTTCAGTTCTTATGTGAATAAAATACCTTAAAAAATATTTTTATTCAATGTTGTACATAAAAGTATCTTATTGAACGTCAAATGACTCTACCGGTTCCAAAACTAGACCACCGAAAAGAACCGGCTTTACAATATATGTACATAAAATATAATTATACACAGAACCTTCGTAGTATTATTCTAAATAATGAAAAAATTCCAAAACTATATGACACTTTTTGAAACAAACACATAAGATTACAAAATAAATATCTAGAACTTATCTAGAAGAAAATCAGACCTAAAATATTTTCAACTAAACAAACAAACTTAGTTTAATTTTTTTCTTTCACCGTGTTTTTTAATTTATGTAATACCACAGCTTATACGAGGGCGACACTGAAAGTTAAAAAAAAAACTTAACAAATCAGAAAATTATTCGTTTTATTATACCTTTAGGTTGTCTGAGAGAAATCGCTTCCTTTGTGCATTATATTATTTTGTAAGTTTTTATTTAGGATTGAATTGTTGTTTATATGCACAATAAAGTATTTATTCTTCTTTCACATCCACTGAGAAAAACACTTTGTACACTTGTCCTTAGGAATCTCCTCAACGGCCTTTTTGAACGCAGCCACTGCTTCCTCGGCGACCATACAACGTTTTCCTCGTAGTTTTTCTTTTATTTTCAGGAATAAATAAAAATCAACCTTTTCCAAGACATGTGGGAAACAATTATTAGAGTGACCGTTTTTATATATCCTCTAAAACAATTATTGCGTAATTACCTGTCCTTCCGAAGAACGAGGCCACCATATTTTCTCCACTTCACTTCTGTTGGCAGCCCCTCTGGAGGAAACATCCACTCAGTAGACTGTCTTTTTGTAAAGTAGAAGTAGACATCTAGTTTCATTTTATAAACGTCATCATATATACTGCGTCGTAGTCTGTGACTGTGTTGACAAGCTTTATATTATACCGCTCATTTATATCCTAAATATTGTTTTAATTAAGAACCTCTACCTTACATGGTGTCAGAAGTGATAACAAATATTAAACAAAAAGGAATAATTGAGAAAGTTGTAAAATGGAAGGAACATCTCATGCAGTATCCGGAATAAGGCCGCTAGCTAACCTACAAATCGACTCGGACAACGAGCTGGAAAAATTAAAACCGACTTCAAATAAAAAAAAAAAACTAAAAAGTAATAATTTGAAGTCGGTTTTAATTTTTGTTTAAATTTTTTTTATTTCTTAGTTTTTAGTGATTTCAAAATTTGATAACTGATTTTATTTGTCTGAAATATGGGTAGAACTATTAAACGCGTTGCTCAGATTAAATAGCGCTGTATTAATGAGATGACCGTAGAAAGGGTTTAATTCATTACATAACAAATGAAAAAACCGAAATGGAATTGTGTAAAACTTTATATACATGTAATTAAAAGCAATCACGGCAGATTTGCTGCTGTGTGATTTTGGCATAATATTATTTACCGTATGAAGTAAGCCCAATAAAAGCTGTAAATCGTCGTGGATTCCCCTCGACTGTGGTCCGACCGATGTGGATGTATGGTCTCCATCACCACACCTGTAATGGCGCTTATTACCCATATGGGTACAAAGTTCTCATCAATTTAAATTAATTAAGTCCAAACACAAGGTAGCTACTGTAAACTGTTGAGGAGTTCCCTTAACTGTCCTTTGTCTTCATAATCAGACCCCTAATGACAGTCACAACCCATCTAGGTGTAAACTTCTCATCATTACAAATTAATCAAGCCCAAACACAAGGTTACTGATGTAAATCGTTGAGGAGTTCCCTCGATTGTCTTTCGGCTCCAGCATCAGATCGACTTCAGACCTTCATTAAATTGTAGTCCTTCAAAACACTTTATAAAAAAAATATCAAACGTACTAGTCGCCTCTACGATTTTCGAAAGTTCCCCTCGATTTCTCTGGGATGCCATCATCAGATCCTGGTTTCCTTATCATGGGACCATTTGGGAAGTATACCCTTTAGAACAAAAAAAGAATTTTTCAAATCGGTCTAGCCATCTTCGAGTAATCAGGTAACATACATAAAAAAAGAATAAAAAAAAAAGATTCCGACGAATTGATAACCTCCTCCTTTTTGAAGTCTGTTAAAAATGGTTACAGCAGTTTGAGTGGTTTGCCACAGCTATTCAACTCGACAAAAAGCCAGTCGAGGTTCAGGCAGCAACATTTATGTCCGTGATAGGCCCGGACGCGATAGAAATCTACTATAGTTTCAATCTGACAGACGCACAAAAAAATAACCTGGTAATCATCAAAGAAAAGTTTAAAGAGTATTTTGCGCCAAAGACAAATGTGTCATTCGAAAGATATGTATTTTTTAAGATTGAACAAAATGAAGATGAACAATTTAACGAGTTTTTAACCAGAATAAAAACACAAGCAAGCAAATGTGAATTTGGCACATTACTTGACGAAATGTTGAAAGACAAGATTGTTTTTGGAATCCGATCAAATCAAGTAAGAGAGAAATTATTAACAGAAAATAAACGAGATTTGACGAAAGCAATAATGATCTGTAAAACAAGTGAACAAGCTTCCAAACAACTGGATGAGTTCGAAGGTAAAAACAAAACAGATAAAGTCTTATTGGTGAAAAAGAAAAATACCAAAAAACAACGAGATGACAGTTTTGATTGCAGAAGATGTGGTACCAACCATAAGTGCCGAGAGTGCCCAGCTTTTAACAAACCTTGTACTAAGTGCAATAGAAATGGTCACTTCGCTAATATGTGCAAAACAAAGAAGAAACATGATAGTAAACAGAAAAATAGAGTAAATATATTAGAAGAGAGCTCAAATTCTAAAGATGATGTATACATATCTGCAATAAGTGCCGGAGAAAAGAAAAACTGGACAGAAAAAATACAAGTTGGCAATGTGAAGTTTACAGTTAAACTAGATACTGGAGCAGAATGCAATGTGCTACCGAGACACTTGATGGATAAAACAAAAGCCAGTTTAAGACCAAGCCGGACAAGAAATTTAATAAGTTATACAGATGATAAAATGGCAGTTCTAGGAGAAGCAGAGCTACAATGTAAACTAAAAGATGAAGAAAGAAACATAGTATTTAAAATAGTGGAAGAAAAAGTCACACCTATACTAGGACTTGCTACCTGCGAAGAAATGGGGCTTATAGCCAGAATCAAATCATTGAAAAAAAGTGAATGTACAGATGATATATTTGAGGGTTTAGGCTGCTACAAAGATTATGAGTATGATATCGACCTGATTGAGAACCCAAAACTCGAGATCAAACCATCAAGAAGAATACCACATGCTATAAGAAATGAGGTAAAAGAAGAACTTGACAAAATGGTGAAGCTAGATGTCATAAAACCAGAAACAGAGCCTACTCCTGCTGTGAGTCCTATGGTAGTCGTCAGACAAAAAGGTAAAATAAGAATCTGTATAGACCCGTCTGATGTAAACAAAAACATATTGAGACGTGATTTTCCACTTACTACTATAGAAGAGATATCTGCTGACATCAAAGGTTCCAAATTCTTTGCATTACTAGATTGCACTAAAGGATTTTGGCAAATAAAATTATCAGAGAGGACACAAAAAATATTGACATTTGCTACTCCATGGGGAAGATATTCCTTTAAAAGGCTCCCGTTTGGCGTATCCTCAGCACCCGAAATATTCCAAGAAATATTGACAAATTTGCTCAGTAAATTTAAAACTGTGAGAGTATCCATCGATGACATTTTTATACATGCAAAAACAAGAGAAGAACTACACAAAATCGTGAGTAAAGTTATAGAAGTACTTAAGAAATCAGGCTTTAAACTGAACAAAAATAAGTGCATTTTTGAAGCAAAAAGAATAAAATTACTGGGGCACATAGTTTCAGCGAGCGGACTAGAAGCAGACCCAGAAAAAGTAGAAGCCATACAAACAATGAGAACTCCAACAAATAAAACAGAACTACAGAGACTACTCGGGATGATCACATACCTAAATAAATTTATACCCAACATGTCAGACTTGACAAATCCACTAAGAGATTTGTTACATAAGGATACAAGTTTTATATGGGAGGTTGATCATGAGGAAGCACTAAAAAAAATAAAGAAAGTACTCCAGAGTCCTCCAGTACTAAGACTATATGATGTGAACAAACCTGTAACTTTAACCGTAGATGCAAGTTCAAAAAACCTTGGTGCTGCACTTCTTCAAGAAGGACAACCAATTGCCTATGGAGCAAGAGCACTAACCAAATCTGAACAGAATTATCCGCAAATAGAGAAAGAAGCACTTGCCATTCAGTTTGGATGTAAGAAGTTCCATGAGTATGTTTCTGGTAAAAAGCTCACAGTGGAATCGGATCATAAATCACTTGAGACCATATTTAAGAAAAACATACAATCTGCTCCAGCAAGGTTGCAACGCATAATGTTCAATCTTGCATCATACGCACCAAATGTTGTATTCAAAAAGGGCACAGAAATACTCTTAGCAGACTTTCTTAGCCGAGACTGTGACGCATCTAACCTGAAATATGAAGAAGAAGAAAATCTGAAAGTTGCAATCATATTACCTATGTCATTAGACGCTAAAGAAGAACTAATCAATGCTACAAAAGAAGACCCACATTTACAGTCACTTCTCCAAACAATAATAGAAGGTTTCCCAGAAAAAGTTGACGAACTTCCAACGGAAGTCCAACATTACTTCAACTTTAAAGAAGAATTGAGCTACCTCAAAGGAATTATATTCAAAGGTGATAAAATTGTTGTGCCAAAATCACAAATTCCTAAAATGTTAAAATATATACATCAAGGACAGGCATACAAAGTTGCTTAAGAAGAGCACGACAATTTCTCTACTGGAAAGGACAATACAATGACATTATACGACTAGTAAAAAATTGCTCTGTCTGTGAACAAACACAAAGAGACAATATCAAAGATACAGTACTAGTTAAAAAGATCCCTACTCTTCCATAGCAAATAGTAGCATCAGACCTATTTGAATTGAAAGGTAAAACCTACATAGTAATATGTGACAGCTACTCTGGATATTTAGATTTTCAACAGTTAAAGGGTCAGTCATCATATGAAGTAATTGAACAACTGAAAAGATGGTTTTCTGTACATGGAATACCAGAAGAGCTTCAAACTGATAACGGAACACAATATATGTCTAGTGAATTCAAGACCTTTCAAAAAGAGTGGAGATTTAACCATACCAAATCAAGTCCACATCACCACCAAGGAAATGGCCTTGCTGAAAAAGCAGTTCAAACAGCAAAGAACATATTGAGAAAATGCAGCATTGACAAATCAGATGTACAAATCGCTTTATTAAATTGGAGAAATACACCACGTAATGATCAATTAGGCTCACCTAACCAACGTCTTTTCAGCAGAATTACTAGATCTCCTATACCTACCAGTGACAATAATTTAAAACCAAAAATAGTGCAAGGAGTCACTTCGGAATTACAGCGATTAAGGGAGAAACAAACTAACTACAGTAATAAACACACTAAAACACCAGTCAATTTTAAAATCAATGATAAGGTCAGACACAAAGTTGCTCATCGGCACTGGGAAGGGGCAAGAGTCATAGAAAAGCCTGAAGGTTTACCAAGGTCTGTCATAATTCAAACAGATCAAGGCCAAATCCTACGAAGAAACTTCAGTCATTTATATAAGACACAAGCAGACATAACCAGCAAAAGAGTGGTTGTACCTGAAACCATATACCCAGACAAACCAGACATACAACAGGTACCAGCACAAGCTCAATCATCAGCTGTTTCTACACCACTCTCAGCATCTACACATGTGTCACCAAGCACTTCCAATCGTATACAGGTGTCAAACCTAGCTCAACCAGCTTCAGCACCACGAGCATCAAGGTTCGGTAGACTAATTAAACCAATAAATAGACTAGATCTGTAATTTAATTAATACTAAAATAAGTTTGTAATACTTTTGTAATTTGTAATAGTTTTTAGTTTCTTTACAAAGAAAGGGAGATGTAAAGTAGAAGTAGACATCTAGTGTCATTTTATAAACGTCATCATATATACTACGTCGTAGTCTGTGACTGTGTTGACAAGCTTTATATTATACCGCTCATTTACATCCTAAATATTGTTTTAATTAAGAACCTCTACCTTACACTTTTAGTTGCAGAGGCCTTAGACAAAGTAACATTAGAAAAACGATAACGAAGTTCGAAAATAATAAAATGTATGGGATTGACATAAGCCGTCGTCAATTATGTCACTCGTTATCGTTATCGCAAGTTGGTAGACAATGTTAAAATTCGTAACAAAATCATAAACTGTCAATTATTGGTTATCGAACACTTATGTCAAACTTATGTTATTTTATTATTGATATTGATTCGTTATCCGTGGGCGTGGGCCATGGAGGGCAACATTTTCACAATTTTTATGAGCTATAGTGTGTATGAGGTCTATTTACATAGAAATTAATTTTAATTTTTTGGTCCGATTTGACACTTCTTGTCGAACTTTGTTGACACTTGACAGTTGTTGTCGTTGCACTGTCACGATCTTTGATTGATCATTGGCTAGAAAATTATTATCGTTATCTCAAAGACGATAACGAATTTCGGCTACAAAGCGATGTCACTTTGTCTACAGGCCCTGGTTCATAACAGTAAATCCACATTTATTATTTTATTATGTAGGACCTAACTTCAACCAAAATTCATGATTCTATGTCAACGGGAATAACCTGTAGGTTTTGGTTCGACTGACAACAAAATTATCCTATAAGGGTTCCGTTTGTCATTTTGAGAAACAGAACCCTAAAATTATTTAGCAACAAGTAACATTAGGTGATAAAGGCATGAATTTTGTCCCATAAAAATAAGGGGAACTTATGTGAGCGCAGATATTTCGTTGGTAAAGAGCAGAGAGCACATATTGGTTATATAGTCAATGGTAAGGGGTCGCCTATAAAATGGGATTCGAACCTGCTACCACCATCGGCTTGAGCGCCAAGCTCAAGCCGTTGGTCACGCTAACCATTGAGCCACAGAGGTCAGCAATAATTTTATTTACACAAATCCCTTATAAAATAAAGAACTAAATAAAAATCTCATTCGTTTTGCCTATTAGACGTAAGGCAGTGATGCCAGTAAATATACTGCATGTTCTGCCATTCTTTCTGAAACACAGAAAAGCTGTTTGGTGGTATAGCAGGATGGTGGTACCCAAGCAGAATGGTGATTCCCATATCCATATCCTATATTCTACTTAATGTTAATACTTATAATATTTGTCTATTAACTAAACAATAACTAGTTTAAAGATAATTATATACATACATATATTATACACATACATATTATAAATACACATATTATTATAATGTAAACATGGATTGATGCACACATACAATGTAAACATAAATACATAGAATATGATTCTAGTGAGATCGCAGAACACAACGATTATAAATATTATGATATAATTCAATCTCGAAATGTAGCACATTTATTGTGTCTCAATTAGGGTTTTAATGACCTCCCGTCTGAACTCCGCCCTGCTAACGGCAAATAAGTCCAAGTGTTTGAAGGCCGTGTTATATAAGTGGACAATTCGAGAAAGAACAGAATTTTTGGCGAAGTTGGTGTAGTGTTGTGGTGTGTGCAATAAAGGTGTAACGCGCGTCCTAGTAGAAGGGACACTGAAGCCTATATTTTGTGGTAATGCAGGACTATCCAAATTGCTACGCACAATATCAAACAAGAAGCACATATCAATGAGTGTCCGTCTTTGTTCTAATGTTAGAATATGGTGAACAGTAAATCCTTCCGCATATGAACGAGGATTCTTTTTAAAGTGATAGTTTAAATAATTAATAAATTTCCTTTGTATGCTTTCCAAACGAGTTTTGTAAGTGATGTATTGTGGCGACCAGATAGGTATGGCATATTCTAAAATACTACGCACATACGAGTAATAAACGCATTTAATAGCAGCCGGGTCCGTGAAAGGCTTACAAGCACGCAGAACCAATCCAAGGTTTTTAAAAGCTTTATTCGCAGCATAGTCTATTTGATCAGTCATTGTCATTTTGCTATCAAACTGTACTCCCAAGTCTCGAATGATATTCCTGCGGTTGATGTGTATACCATTAAAAGAATAATTATAGATATTAGAGGCCTAGGTTTGCGTGTAAAAGTAATACAATTCACATTTATTGATGATGAGTGTTATTTTATTGTCTTCATAGTATTTGAACAAGCCATCTAGATCTTTTTGCAGTAATAGACAGTCCTGATTATTGCCTATTTTACGAAAGATTTTTTTATCGTCAGCAAACATCAGGTGATTAGAATTATTAAGACTCAGATGAATATCGTATAAGTAAGCGTTATAAAAGAGAGGACCCAAATTCGAGCCTTGAGGTACTCCAGTAGGTACATCTATAAAATCAGAACGAAAACCACCCAAAACAACTGCCTGGGAGCGTCTGCCTGGGAGCGTTTGCTTAGGTACGATTGAACCCACCGCAATAGGTCGCCATGAATGCCTAGTTTATGTAATTTGTTCAAAAGAATAACGTGATCTATACGGTCAAAAGCTTTTTCAAAATCCGTGTAGATTACGTCGACTTGACCACCACGTTCCATGGCGTTCAAAACAAAGTTAGAGAAATAAGCTAGATTTGTGACGGAACGTTTCGCAGTAAATCCGTGCTGTGTTTCTGGAATGGATTGCGAGATGACTGGATATATCTCCTTGTAAACTAGAGCCTCAAGTTGTTTTCCAACCGTGATTAGTATAGAAATTCCTCTATTATTTCTAATATCAGCTTTCGAACCCTTCTTGTGGATAGGTATAATATGAGCGCTCTTCCATTTAGAAGGAAAAATTCCTTCCCTAAGAGAGCGGTTAAAGATTATAGTTAATGGAAGAGCAACCGAATCTGCACATCTAGACCAAAAAATCGGAGGAAGTCCGTCACTACCCGCACTTTTTGAAAGGTCTAGTTTTTTTAATTTATTCTTTACTACCTGATAGTGGAATTGTAGCTTTGAAATAGTGTTGTTACTAACCACGTCACTCATACCTCTGAACAATCGTTGCAAGACGGATCTCCAAATATACTCTTGAAATATATATTAAAAGCGTCGCAAATATCCTTCCCATCTGTATAAGTCCTCCCATCCATGTGAAACGACTGTGGATACTGCGAGACACCACCACGCATGGCTTTTATATAGCTCCAGAAATTTTTAGGTTGTGATCTAATGCTAGACTTGCAATGATTAATGTAGTTTTTGAAGCAACTCTTTTGAACGATTCGTGCTCTTGCGCGCAATAATGAAAACTCATCGTAATCCAAACGGTTACCATATTTTTTCCATCTGGAATGAGCCTTAGCTTTCTTTCTATGAATTTTTATTAAATCAGGGCTGTACCATTTTGGATACGAGGCTTTTGAAGGTTTATTTGTTAAAGGAACAAATTCATTGACACATTGAGATAACACTTCATAAAAACGATCTGTCACTTCATTTATAGGACCAGAACTGAGGAGCGATTCCCACTTATATTTATATAGAAAGTCGTTTATACTTGCATAATCAGCCTTCGTAAAGTTATGTTTTGGCGTCAGTAATTCCGAGAAAGGTAAAACGAAAATGTCTTTAACTTCGCAATAAAGTGGAGGATGCGCGATATCTTCTTTAAGTATAGGATTGGAACAACGGTTAATGGACAGAGGAAGATTAGAGAATGTAAGATCTAAAGTATTACCCGCATAGTTTTTTATGTAATTATATTGTGAAAATCAAAAATAAGCAAATTCCTCGATCAATCGCGCTGCCGCATTTTGTACTTCCACAGGACCTCGCTTATTTACGTGCATATAATATCGATTTACAGAAATTTCACTTTATTAGCGGTCCTAAAACCCGTAACACAAGTTTTTAAGAACTTACCTTAGAATTAAAAAATCATCCATGCCTACTTCGATACGCTAGATAGTAGATCGTATCTATCGCAATGCCAGCTGCTTCCCGAAAGCAAAATGATAGCCTTAAAGCGTACCACTGGGCTATACAATGTAATCAAATTAAGACCAGATAATTCTTCTTAATGAGCGACGATGGTCTAGTGATATGGGCTCGGCCTCTTGAGATCCGTCCAGGTTCGATTTACTCCAGTGGTGCCGTGAAATGAGTTTTTCTAAATGTCTACGTGCATCTGAGCATGAGAATATGACCGGTGAAGGAAACATCGTAAGGAAACCTAAATTCCCTAATGAATATAAGAATGTTGTAATATGTAGGGCTGTTGATGTACCTATTAAATAAATAAATAAATATTGCCCTATATGATTAAAAGCCTGTGTTAAGTTCACCAAGTTGGGCCAGGGCCAACACCCTGCTCGCCTGATTTCGGAGACCCGTGCCCAACAGTGGTACATATAAGGTTTGATATTAATTCTATGCCTATTTTGAACAGTAAGGTATGCAGCCTATAAAAAAATATATTTAAAGTTATAACAAGATCTTCGAATTGGTCGAAAAAGTCACAGACTTTACCAGCAGGAGCGCTCCGTCTGCACCATTGTGCTTTGTTATGGAAAGAAGGGAAGACAGTCACCAGTCTTGCCCTTCCAGAAGAACAAAGCTATTCCAAGGATCCAAGGAAGAAATATGTCACACAAAACATCCCATCAGTTTAAACATTACACATGTCCTTACCGAACCGAAATTCTGAGCGGTCGTGACTTACTCGATCTTGTGACACCCCACATTAACAGAGATGGCATGGAGTCGTCGACAAAACATAAGTAAATTGATTTGATTCAAAGCTTCGAATAAACTAAAAAAAAATGAAAAAAAGAATCATTCAGTCACCCTACAAGATTACATGTTTCTTATATTAATTAATGAAATATTATAAAAAGATATAAATAGATAAATATACAAGTGAACCTTTTTGATATATTAAAACTTTTACGCAATAAGAAAAAAATACCATTTACATCAAAGGTTTTTTCAAATGTAAAACATTAAAAACGCCTTGTCAGCAAAATTGACTCCAATACCGAGACGCAAACGGGATGACGTTGCTGTTTATTCCATATTTATGTTACTTGGATAGGCAACTGGCAGACGTGCCATCTGATGGTAAGTGGTCGACGTCGCCCATGAACATAAATTAGTTTACGTGGAACTAGCCCACGCAACTCGTTATTGTAAAGTTTCATTAAAATCCATTCAGTAGTTTTTGCGTGAAAGAGTAACAAACATACATCCATTTCTCACAAACTTTCAGGTTTTTAAAAATATTAGTAGAACTATAAGTATTGTTTTAGTAAGAGGTGCCATGCTGTTATGCAGTCGTCTAGGGCCGGCACGACCGATACCTCTCGCTCACATAACACCGGCGTCAAGTGACAACTATGCTACCGGTGGCCCATTGGGGGATAGGGAAAAGGAGGGTAACACATCTGCCTAATCTCTGGTTGTGCAGATGTGTATGGGTATAGTCTAAAGCTTCGACTGCTCGTTTGCTCTCCTTTTATATATAAAAAAATCGGTTGTCTGTAAAGTCAGTTTACTGACGTTAGTTGAACGTGACAACGTCATAAGAAAATGGAACGCCTCAGAGCGAAGTTCGTGCAGCCGGCTCCATCGAATTAAAACACGTTGTCACGTCAAAAGGTTAAGAACAGCTCCACAGTTTTTTGTTCCTCCAAATACTTCGCCTTGTCTATTATGTCGCTAATGAGTTATCATTTTTCATCCCCGACCCGTCACCACTGATGGTATAAAAGACAAAACAACAAACTCACAACCACACAAGTACTCACATCTTTAATCTGTGATAGCTTAAACTGAGTAAAAAAAAACATACAAAAATGATGGTAAGTAAATAAAAAAATATTTATTTGTACTGACAAGTGTTATCATCATCATCATCATCATTATCAGCCTCTAACCGTCCTACTGCTGAACATAGGCCTACTTTAATGAACGCCAACACGGCCGATCTCTACTCCGATCCGCATTTTGATCATTATAAATGATGGTGATGATGACTTCAGAACTAACCGAAACGGGAATGTATAAAACTTCAATAAAAATTAAAAATAGTCTATAAAATGGATAGGTACTGGAAATATTAGCAGCGCTCCTCGATTTTACCCGCGTACTTCCCATTCCCGTGGGAGTACAGGTATAAATAATAGCCTATATGATATTCTGATGTGTAAGCTATGTTAATGTAAAGTTTCATTAAAATCCATTCAGTAGTTTTTGCGTGAAAGAGTAACAAACATACATCCATACTAGTACATTCTTACAAACTTTCGCGTTTATAATATATACTAGCCGCCCGCACAGACTTCCTTTTGTCAAAGGGGGAGGGGGAGGAATTTCTTAAAATCCATTCATAGCTGATCTCCACACTACTGTCTGTTTAATTCCTGTCTGTATCTAAGTAAAGATTTTACCTATTTCGAAAGGAAATGATTACCTTTTACTATCTATAATAATATAATGATGCAATGATGCCTTTTACCTTTTTGTGTTTTAAAAAATGTATTCTTTTCTTCAGTTCGTCATCGTCACCATGATGGTAGCAGCGGTGGTTGCTGAGCCTCCACCGTCTAACAGGTGAGTGATGAGTTTACTTTATCATCAGACCATCTAGAAACTTCCACTAGGATTTACCAAACAATTAAAAAATAAAATCTTAAATTTGAAAAAAAGTTTTTGAACAGCTGCACAATTTTTTTAAACACCTTATTTTCATAATAACAAGTCGGTTAATGGTTGACACATTAAAATCTGATCGGATGTTAAAACACACATAAATACAGATCATCGAGCATATAACCGGATATAGTGGTAATATGAGCCATAAATTTCCGAAACTGTTCAGTGGTTTGTCACTGACGTAATAGCAATTCAACCAACCAGTGATCTGTATGTACGTCCCAGCGGCCAATCATCTATCAATGGCCATCAGTCGGCCAATCAGAGCGCAGATCCGGCGCAGCGACTTAACTTAACATCTTATGTCTCAGGATAGGCAACACATAAATGAGTTGCCTGGACTCGTTCCAGGTATACCAGTTTATGTTCATGGGCGACGTTGACCACTTACCATCAGGTGGTACGTTTGCCAGTTTGCCTATCCAACTAACATAAGAGAATTATATATAATTTAACAGTCATATTGTCCTACAATTGTGTGGTACGTTGTCCCGGTTCTACGTTCATCATCAAATCGCCATATTTTATCCTTTGTTACCTCTGTTACCACCATCGAGAATTTTCACACAGGAAATTTTGGGCGTCTCATCAAAATGAAGCTACTCACGGAAAATTAGTTTGATAGTAATCAAGTGTAATAATGGACCGTCAACCGTGGAACCTGGACCATTAGTTTGGACTTTATTTTTAACAAAACTTTAAAAGATAAATGTTATAATTTTGGCTGTTATTTTTGTTATTGCGTTTGGCTTTTTTAAATAAAAACTTGTCACCAAAGCAAAGTCACTACAAATACATTTTTTTAAAGTGAAAGTATTTTTTCCAGCTACCTCCCACCACCTCGCTTCCCCCAAGGATCTGGATCCCTCCCTGGACCCGAGGTAGTAGCTGCTAGATCATTTGACCAGAGACGAGGGCCTGTCCACGGGAATGACTTCGGAAGGTTAGTTATTACTCATACATTTGACGCACCATCAATTCAGACACCCATAATCCGCCATAAGGTTAGTAGGATCTTAGGATACCTAAGCAAGGAAGAAATTTCTTACGACTTCAGCGGGGTGAGGAATGCGCTCGTAGAATATTGTTTGTTTCTTTTTTTTACGTCATAAGGGGGCAAACGAGCAGTTGGGAGTCTAATATAGTACCGACGCCCATACACATCCGCACAACCAGAGCTTATGCAGATGCGTTGCCCTCCTTTTCCCTATACCCCCCAATTGGCCACCAGAAACTCACAAACCGCACGAAACGCGACAGCATAGCTGTCACTTGACACCGGTGTTATGTGAGGGAGAGGTACCACCCCGGTCGTGCCAGCACAAGTCGGCTGCATAGCAGAATCGCAAGTAATCTAAAAATTTACAAAAGCCTCATACACGAAGATGATGGTAACTTTCTTATTCGCAGAAGCAACCACCACGCGCATTCTCATGGTGATATCGACCATGAAGGTTACGAAGGTGCTTTTGGAAGAAACGCTGTGGAAGCGGGAGTAAGTTCTATAGAACCTAGATCAAACTAATTAGCGCTAGGTCTTCATCGCTAGGTTATAATATTGTTTCCCGTGGTTTCACTCGCGCTAAAATTGAGAAAGTCTATATATAAGCTTTCCTCTGTAATTGGCCTAAAATATATACCGAATTTTCAAACCCAATTTTTGGAGATACGTTCAAACAAATAAACCCACATTTATAAGAGGAGTTCTAATTACTTGTATTACTACTTAAAGAGTATCTCTTTTTCCTGGCTATGTGTCTCACATGGTGGTGGGATCAGCCTTCCTTATCATACTCCTCCACTTCGCTCTATCCTTGACGTCGTCTTCGGAAACGTTGCATTTTTTCATGTCCGTCAGTAACACATTTGTCCATGTGGTTTTAAGTCTCCGTCTGGGTCTTTTTCTGGAGACGGACAATTCGAGCATTTGGTTACCAACATACTCGGGTGGTGTCCTCCATACCACATTAAATAACAAATGAAGTTCAGAAAACTAAAACATTTTTGATTAAATAATTAGATTTTTTGATGTAACGATTTATTGAAAAGAAAATTTAACTGTAACTGATAATACAACAACAGATTAACGGTTATCAAGTTACCATTGAGATATGTTCCTTTTCGTTGTAAGACCTAATTTCTTACTCATGATTCTTTGTCAATGGGAAGTACCCAGGTTTTTATTTGACAGACTGACAGACAATGGAGTGATCCTTTTTTTTCTTTTATGCCGTGAAATGCTCTGAGACATCCCGCTGGGGAGGGAGGGACTCCCCAGGCGGGTATGTGGGACTCGCTGCGCCTGAAAGCTGGACGCAGCTCCCCACCCACTAAAATCCGGCGAGTGCAACCAATGCGACCTTTGGTAAGGTGCCCCGGATCTAATGAGCAAACGGGGCACCTCGACGGCTAGTCAGTCCCTCAAGGGATCGACACAACCTCCACAGAAGGGTCGTCCCGCACCACAGAACAACCCCTCCCAACGTCGGGACAGTGCAATGGGGTGAGGTTCCCATCCTCGCCTCTTGTGATCTTTTGTCCCCTATTCTTATAAAAGGGGTACAAAAAGCAGCTCCTTCGGTACAATTTGCATCGCCCAAGGTGCTGGGTACACCCCCCACCGCCACGACCAAGCTTGAACCTTGATGGGGTAACGGAGTAATCCTACAATGGTTCCATTATGTTATTTTCTGGAACGTAACCCAAAAAAAAATCCGTCAACATGGAATTTAGCATAAGTACTCACTTACTAACACACCTAGTACTTATACTAAGTTCTATGTGCAGGAACCGGCCAACTACAACTTTGGGTACATGGTCAATGATTACAACGAAGGGACCGACTTTGGGCACCATGAGGAGAGGCAGGACGGTCGTGCCCAAGGAGAATATCACGTGGTCTTGCCTGATGGTAGGAAACAGGTAAATACTATGCTCCTACCTAAGTGAATCCTGGGGCAAAGCATTTCTGGGAAAGTTACTTCAAAAATGTCTAAATATTCCTGTATTTTTTCCGTCTTATATTCTTTATCCATTCTCGAAGGCTTGGGGTAAATTAAAAATGAGTAAATGGCCAATTTTGAACGTTAGCTATTTTCTAAATTTTGGTCTTACTTAAGTAAAATTCGTAACTAGAAGATAAATGCCATTTTGAAATTTTTTTAATTGACCATAGTATTTAGAACAACAACATATTATATGATTTTTTTCATGTGTCTGATAAAAGAGCAAGGTAAAAAAGGTAAATAGTAAGGTAAAAAAGGTAAATATCAAGGTAAAAAAGGTAGAGTAAAGAGCAAGGAGAGTTACAAATTTTTGAAGTGAAAACTTCTTTAGACGCTGTACGCATGTTTTTAGATTAGATGAGATAAAATCTCTGGATTCGTGACACCTTTACCACCGTTATGAGACGCTATTTGACGTTTATATGACGTTTGATTTATTTATATAAGACTATGCAATATTTGTTTACATAATAATCAATCGTCATACATAATGAAAAGTTAATGTCATGCGGCCATTTTGTGCGCTGTTTAAATTGTTTTATTTAACAATTTAATTTGAAAAAATTGTATAGGCTGCCATAATCTATTACAGCTCGGTTACAGCCTGTTTTATAGGTACATATCTGAATTTAATTGATTTGTTTTCACTTCTATCGACAGTCCTTTTGACTGGTTGGGTTAGGTTTTTTAATGTGCGATTTTGGTGCGACGTTAGCCATTTGTAATTTCAAAATTATATTTTAAAAAATTCGCCGTCATTTTCATACTTATTTATGCATACGTGCTTTAATAACTTTTTTGGAAACTTATTATTTATTACAATTTTGAAGCAGATATCTTCAACCGTTTGAGCTGAGTGCTTTTTTCTCGGAAGGGCTAGACTTTTCGGTCTGATGGCCTTTAAGCTCAATCGGTGCAGTAAGTGAGAAGATGGCTCACTTAAGAAATATTCGAAAGGGGGAAGCCCCCTTCCGCGCCCCACAGGGCGCGCTGTTCATCGCGCGCGCTACTCGGGAGAGCAGGATTTGGACTAGTCAAATCTGATACTTGGACTGAAATTTTGTATACACAAATAAAACGAAATTTTACGTGAACAAGTAAATTAAGTAACTTACCAGATTGATTTTAAACTAAAATTTCGAACTAAGAACATACGAGTACATCTCGCTATGAAAGCTTTTTTATAGCCAATATTACTGCCTGATAATGTGGCTTTCTATTGGTGAAAGAATTTTCGGTCCAGTTGTTACGAAGCCCATTCAATGCAAACAAACAAATAATTAAACCTCCCTCCTTCCTCTTTATAATATTAAAATTGATAAAGTTTCAAAAGAAAAGTTTATTCTATTAGCGCATTTTAAAAAAAAACCTTCATTTTTGCTTTTAACTTTTAATTACTTTTTATTATATAATTTTCTTTACAGACGGTAAACTACGAAGCCGATGAGCGCGGTTTCAAGCCACACATTTCATACCAAGACACAGAAGACTTTTCGCGCTCGAATGGCTACGATTCAAACGCCAACGCTCGCCATAATGGATTCCAAAATGGCGGCCACGGTAACCATGACAACGGCCGTTCAGGCGGTTATTGACTCAAATCAGCTCCTATTAATTTTTCGATCTATATTGTAATGATGATAAAATGTCTTATGTAAAAAGATTGTAAGGATTTTAATGAATAAATGTTTTTAATTTATAATTTTGTTTCATACTAATATATAGTACCTGGATGACCGAGCTTTGCTCGGTATTTTTTTTTAATAAAATGACATTTTCTAAAAATGATACCTAGCTAGATCGATTTATCGCCCCCGAAACCCCCCATATACTAAATTTCATGAAAATCGTTGGAGCCGATTCCGAGATTCCAATTATATATATATATATATATATATATATATATATATATATATATATATATATATATACAAGAATTGCTCATTTAAAGATATAAGATAAGATACTATAAATATTAATATCATAGACTCGTTGATTTAGTGATGAGATGGGTTTAAAGGCAGGCAGTGTAATTACTGGCACCAAGACCTAACGTCTTATGTCTCAGGATAAGCAACACCTAAATGAGTTGCCTACAGGGCTAGCACGCGCACACGACAAAATTTTGGCGACGTTGACCACTCACATTCCATTAAAATCGGAATAAGTAGCTTAGCGCGACGATGAAACATACGTTTGTCTCGACGTCTGTTCCATGTGTGTAGGTATACCCACACACACACATATACATACTGTATAAACACACACACATACATACACACACATACACACACATACATACATACCTTACCTACGAAAATCGTACCTAATTAATCCTTCCCTAAGGCATTGCCGTTACAGTACGTACTACTACGTACTATATGTAAATTATAATTCACTCCTTGTCGAAACACAGCAAAGCTGTTTTACGGATGAGAAAAGAATTATAGTAAGTACCGATGTAGACGAATACCTCCTAGTCTCCGCTCCCCTCCCGTAAATGTAATACCTAATGTATACTAGTCCGAGATCCCTGTTCCATTTTAGCAATATCGAGCTAATTTTCCGTGAGTAGCTTTATTTTTATGAGACGCACCACCTTTTTCTTACGAAATTTTTGACTGTGGTAGCTAAAAGCAGGGATAAAATATTCTTATAATCTTCACGATTCTCATAATTTTATCTATTATCCATAATTCAGATAACAAAGATCCATAAATTATTAGTGACCTTTTTTTTTTTTTTCTTTAACGCCGGTAAATGCTCTGAGGCATCCCGCGGGGGAGTGGGTCTCCCCACGCGGGTATGTGGGACTCGCTGCGCCCGACAGCTGGTAATTGGACGCAGCTCTACCCACTAAAACCCGGCGAGTGCCACCAATGCCGCCTTTGGTGAGGTGCCCCGGATCTAGAAAACAAACAGGGCACCTCGACGGCCAGTCAGTCCCGCAAGGGACCGACGCCACCTCCACAGAGGGGTTGTCCCGCACCACAGAACAACCCCTCCCAACGTCGGGACAGTACAATGGGGTGAGGTTCCCATACTCACCCCTTGCCCCCTGCTCTTCTGTCCCCTCTTCTTATAAGAGGAGTACAAAGAGCCCCCTCGGCCCAATTAGCTTCGCCCAAGGTGCACCGCTCACCCTAGGTTACTGAGCCCTACCGCCACGACAAGGCCTGAACCATGGTGGGGTGATAGTAACCTACATCGATTATTATTCATTATTATATCATTCTCAAAAAGTCAATAAATATCTGAAATCACATATTAATTATTAAATTTAAATATTATTCTAAAACAAACAATTAATTTTATTATTAATTAAACGGACTCAATATATTCTGCCAGCGTGCGGACTTATTACTAATTGTGGACTTATTAAAATTACATCTTAAGATAATATAAAAAATATTTATCCCGTAAAATGTTCTTCCCCTTATATTGCAAAAAGGACCCGGGATCTCGTACTAGACCTTTTTCGTTTGTGGCAAAATGAAAATCTTTTCCCAAATTTCTTATTCCAAACATTCTTAACCTTCAATTCTTAAAACCGCGCAACCTAATCGATTACGAAGTATTAATTGATAACAAACAACGAGATTTGCTCTACTGATATACGCCAATATTTACTTATTAAATTCATGTCTATTTGAATCATTAACTCCAAATTAACTTCGACTAATTACAAGCATATTCGTGGGTTCTAATCCCGCTAAATATAGTTTATATCCCCGTGTTTAGGTTTTTTTTCGAATAGAATCTATGCTGGTGGTCACAAGACCTTCAGAGATTCATCGGTTTAGTAAGTGAGCAGATGGCTATACCTAAAATATTACAAACGGGAGGGTTACCTCCGCAGACCTCCTGCGACCTCACGGTCTCCGGCGTCGGATTATCACATAAGGCATCGCGCCAACGACGCCCCATCAGCAATGCAATGTGCCCCAGCAGGGGCACATTCCATCGGCATTCCACACGACGGAGACGCGGCCGTCCCGCCACTGACACCGACCCGACGCCAGGAGGCAGTGTGGTCGCAGACTACACGGTTGGCGGGGGGCAACCCCCCCCCCCACTTTAACAAACTCACTCACACTAATCCGACGAAGCATTAGGGCCTTTGGGCCGTTATCAAAGATCCCTCCGAAAAAAAATCCTTCGGCGTGAGCCGCGACGTCGTCGTCTTGGCATTCATAGAGGGAGGCTTATGTTCAAGGATAAAGGCTGATGAAGATATGATTTAGACCTGGGCCTCGTAGTCTAAGGTCGAAGGTATAAGTTCAAGCCGTTCAAGTACGTTATAATGACCATGTCAAATTGCTTGATCGGTGTGGGGAAACATCAGGTGGAGAGAGGAACCCACCATGGTTCAAGCCTTGTCGTGGCGGTGGGGCTCAGTAGCCTAGGGTGAGCCCAGCACCTTGGGCGAAGCTAATTGAGCCGAGGGGGCTCTTTGTACCCCTCTTATAAGAAGAGGGGACAAAAGAGCAGGGGGCAAGGGGTGTGGATGGGAACCTCACCTCATTCTGTGGTGCGGGACAGCCCCTCTGTGGAGGTGGCGTCGGTTCCTTGCGGGGCTGACTGAGGTGCCCTGTTAGCTTAACAGATCCGGGGAACCTCACCACGGTGGGATGCCTCAGAGCATTTCCCGGCGTAAAAGAAAAAAAGGTAACTCATTCATGTGTTGCCTATCCTGAGACGTAAGGTAAGTCTCGGTGCCAGTAATTACACTGCCTGTCCAGTCCTTGTTTCCAAAACAGTAAAGATGTTTCAAGGGAGAAAAAAAAGATTATGTCTCATTGCAGATCCGGGGCACCTCACTAAGGCGGCACTGGTGGCACTCGCCGGGTTTTAGTGGGTAGAGCTGCGTCCATTTACCATCTTTCGGGCGCAGCGAGTCCCACATACCCACCTGGGGAGACCCACTCCCCAGGCGGGATGCCTCAGAGCATTTCCCGGCGTAAAAGAAAAAAAAAAAAAGGTAACTCATTCATGTGTTGCCTATCCTGAGACGTAAGGTAAGTCTCGGTGCCAGTAATTAAACTGCCTGTCCAGCCCTTGTTTCCAAAACAGTAAAGATGTTTCAAGGGAGAAAAAAAAAAGATTGACTCATTGCAGGACTAGTCTCTTGCTGGTATAGGTCTTGGCACTAGGTCTGGACCTGGGTAATGTCACTAGAATCTAGATCTTTGTGCTAGATTAAGACGGATTACAGTAACTTTGATAGAAGCTTAATCCTTGCATAGCAACAAAGTCTTTTGTCTTTAACTCCCGTCGCAAAAACTGGGGTGTTATAAATTTGACCACTAATGTTTCTGTCTGTGGTGGGTGACGGTGGGTCAGGGCTCGGCGTCTTGATTGAAAGCCGAGAGGTTCGGGTTCGATCCTGGCGCCCCTTGATGCCTAGAAATGTTTTTTTTTTTAATTTCTATGTGCACTTGAACATGAGACCATCGCTAGCTAGGTGAACGACATATCGTGAGGAAACCTGCTTGCCTGATGAGATTAAAAGCCTTTGAAAGTGTGTCAAAATAATAAATCAAATCAAATTTTTTTTAATTCAAAATAGTACTAATACAGTATCTTTTTGAACGTCAATTGAATCTACCACCGGTTCCAAGGTAAGCCCACTGAAAAGAACCGGCGAAACAAACTCAGTGTGTGTGAAGTTCACCAACCCGCATTGGGTCAGCATCGGTGAACTATAGTCCAACGCTCCTCGCCTGATTTCGAGGAGGAGACCCATACCCAGCAGTGGGACATATAAGGGTTGATATTATTATTATAATGTTTCTGTCTGTGCTCCCTTACGAAGGCAATTCTAGGTAGAACGATTTCGATACATTATTTTTATTGCAGTCTATCAATTTAATGGTTATGTTACCTGGATAGGCAAACTGGCAAACGTACCACCTGATGGTAAGTGGTCGACGTCGCCCATGAACAGAAACTAGTATACCCGGAACGAGCCCAGGCAACTCATCTATGTGTTGCCTATCCTGAGACATAAGATGTTAAGTCTCGGTGCCAGTAATTACACTGCCTGTCTTGCCCTTCTCTCCGAAACACAGCAAAGCTGTTTCACGGGAGAAACAAGCAAGATGGCGGTACCCATGCAGCCGTGAGCGCGGCACAGCGCTTCCCTCCCACCGGTATAAGGCATCTTCTATCAAAATTACACCGTTTCATTGCGCTGAAAGCAGTGGCGGATTTACCAGCAGGCTTAGTCTAGGGTGGCAGATTTTTCATCATCATCATTTCAAGTTTGGAGGTCAGCTTTCGGTACTCCGTCCGATCATGGGATATTCTCTTCATCTGGTGGACTGGACCGGACTAAGTTAGTCCGGTCCAGTCCTTTATATCGTCAAACCACTTTCGCCTTGGTCTTATAGAAATAAAAAAAGTGCGTGCGTTCAATGTACACATGTCAGAAGTGAAACTTATTCGGAACTAATTTTTAAATCTCGTTTATATTTATATTAATCTAAAGCTTTAAATTTCCGAGACTTGCGATTTGATGTTCGCTCTATCTCTCTCTCTCTCTCTCTCGATCTTTCTCAACCGCTTACTCCCTACTCTCACTCCATGGCTATGTGCTTCATGCTACGTTCGCCGTTTCTCACTCTCTCTCAAACGGTCTCAATCACTCCCTCCCTCTTCTTGGACAACAAGGTTGCACATTTTCGTGACGTTTGATCCGTAAAAATTTTACCCTCATGCGCGCAAAGAGGTTTCACTTCAAAAAGATTTCTGGATAAGGGATTTCTGATGTTTTACATCTAGAAGTCTATAACCTTAGAATATACATAGAGAATTGTGCCGTTGACTTTTCCCTGTCATATTTGCCATTGTACATACGTAAATACCTACATACGTAGTATTACGTGATTTGGTGTACTAAACTTTCAATTTTAGAAGAAAGAATTTTAGAGTAAATATTAACTAAAGAGAGATGTCAAGGGACAACCGGATGGAACGAAGTTCCTTTCGATTAATTAGTGAAGGAATTGTAATAAAAAACAAAAAAAGGTGTAAGGAAAATAATTATTCGGGTAGGTATAATTTTTTTATGATTTTTTATCAATAAAAATCAGAGCATCTCCCGGCGTAAAATAAGTAAAAAAAACAAAAAAAGGTATTTTAACTGGGGTTCTTTACTAAGCAGCCCCAATAGTGTAACAAAAACAGCTACCAACGCAGTAACGTGTTAATCAAAAAGCCGCTTACAACTATAGCAAAAAGTGCCAACTTTACATCTTATTTTTTTCTGTCTAGCCCTCTTTCGTAAGGCGCGATAAGGAACTACGTTCCAAAAATCATCAAAAACTTTACAGCCTTAGCTTGAAAATGTGTAAATCCGCTACTAATTGGGAGTTCTTTTATAATTTTTAATCGCTATAAAGTCCTGGCTTCGTACGAGTAAACAGTAAACTATTTAAATCCAATACTAGTCGTTGAAAATGTGGCCTTCCATCGGTGAAATACTTTTTCAAATCGGTTTATTAGTTTCGGAGCCTATTCAATGCAAACAAACAGACAATCAAATCTTTCCTCTTTATAATATTAGTATAGACTATCTTGTCATGGACACATTCAGCAACAGCCCTTCCTCCATACCCGGAACCCACATACCATTTGCAAAACCAACAAATTATAATTGACCTCGGTACAGTGCTCCAAATCAAACGACAATCAAATTAAATCAATATTAGTAGACCTTGAATCTTATATGCTTTGTATTAGTATAAAAATTGGACCCTCTGTCAGATTATCATCATACGTTCTTCAGAAGATCTCAAGCATGCAGGTAAATTAAAAAAAAATAACTGTCTATGGTCAAGTATTTAAAAATAGAATTTGCGATTTTTGTTTTTAATTGTTTATTTGTAAAAATACAAATTTACGATCAGAAATTTAATTGTAAATAATATTCATCATTGTTTGTTAGTAAAAGATCTTTAATCTTTAAAATGATCTTTAAAATTATAGCTATTAAAATTCAAGTATATTTTTATATTAAATCGCTTAATTTTTGCACTACGTAATAAAGTATAAACTAAGAAAACTTTCTGTTCAATATTCCGCGAACAAAATATAGGAGTGAGGGGGGGGGGGGGATTTGGTTTTTTTACTGTCAGATACAGGGGGATTTCTCAAAACAACGCCACCATCTACCAATCAAGATATTCAAAATTTTGACTGTCCCCAATGTAACGCTGCTTTTCATTCCCACCAGGTATTCGCCATTTTTGCTCTCGTGATTGCGTCGGTGGCAGCCAAGGGATCGGGTCCCTACTTGCCTAGCGGGTGGAGACCAGACGGTCCGGCCTTCTACTTACCATCGGAAGTTCAGGTATAACATCATCTGTTGCTGACAGATCCGGGGCATCTTACATATGGTGGCCGATGGCGTGCGCAGGGGTTTCTGACTGAATTTACGTTCGTTCGTCAGAGCTAGCCCAGGTCCTGGTGGTATACGTAAAACCTGTCAAGTGCGAGTCGAGCGCACGAAGGGTTCCGTTATATATACAACATTGGACACTTTAACAAAAAAATGTCAAAACTAACGTAGTTTTGACATGCTTAATTCACAGAGAAAACTTGATTTTTCATGCGACATGAAAACTTTCGAACCGAAAGAACCGGGATGCAGTTCGAGACTTGAGTCTCTTGCGCTAGGTTCTAGTTGCTAATTACATTAATAATAATAATAATAACCTTTATTTTCAGGCTGCCCATAGATAAATACCTTAACTTAATTATACATAATAATAAACAATGTTGTTAGTAAATAAAACTTAAAACTATGTTAACACTTCACTTGCACTTAAGTCTTAGTGCGTTCCGGTGGCACTTGTCCGCGGAAGCGGCGGAACACCACGCCCTGTGGCCAGAAGTCCTCCTGCATGACGAGGTGCAGAAAACATGTTGGCACTCGCACCACAAACGCCTTGAACACCACAGCGGTTCTTGCTAGCCTTATGACGGCGCTTCCTTCCTTGCACCGTCATAAAACCTTCGTCATCAGCCCGCTTCGATGCCTTCTCGTGGGCTTTGTAGCTGTTATACCACTCACGATGGTGTTGTTGGCGAGATTCTCATTCTCGCAGACACAGGCATCGGGACAGGTGGTCGGGAGTTTCGTGCAGCACGAGAGGGGCTGCAGGGACGGAAGCGGGGTCGCGGGGCGTGCAAAGTGCGCGCCCAGTAGACTCAGCGTTCATCGGTGACGGCGAAGACAAAACTGCTGACGCGAAGCTGACGCCCGATAAATCAAGGTCTGCTCCACGACGCGTGTTGACGTTCGATGCATTAGATGGTGACCCAGTTACTACTACCGATTTACGCAACTCTGTAAGTTCATTGCGCAAATCAGCGACAGTATTCTGGGATGCATCGAGTCTCTTCTGAACACTAGACTAGCCTTCAAAAAGACAATGTCTTTCAGCAGGCTCGTGACGTCGACATGGTCGAATGTGACAGGAGGGAGCTTTGTCAAGTCCTTAGCCACAAACGTCGGCACGTCGTTGGGGTCGGTCTCCTTCAACAGCGTGATGATATCCTGCACGGTCTTCTTTGTCCCGTCACGCCGGCGCCGTCAAGAGTGATATACAGTTTAAATTGTTTCTAATGTTTTACTAGAGGACTGACTGAGGGTGAGAGAGGGTCCTCCCGTTACCATGGTTACTGTAAAGTATCCTAAACGTCGGACTTGTAAAAATCTTAATAAACCGCGATAAAATACGAAAAAAAATCATTACAAAAATAGATAAAGAATACAAGATATTATATCTTGTTATAAGAAGAGTCTTATATGCTTATTATATTCCAGAGACTAGCGGACAGCCCTCTTCAGGATGTCAACCTGGCTGGCTCGGAGGCGTCAGGGTCTGATGCCCTCCGAGAATACGGACCTCCCAAGATCGATCTTCCTTCCCCGGGTATTAACCAGGGATTGCCCGATGTGGCCATTGAGCAAAACTTCATCGAGGCTGTCTTCACTTCTGATGGGGATAAGATCTCCAGTGTTGTTCTGGAAAAGACTCTCGAAAATTCCGAAGGTAACTCCACACTCCACTAATGAGTATTTTCAGCCTACGTCTATTCATCATTAGACTTTATACACTGCGGCTTTTCATACATTTCCTTCGTGTGACGTTGGCAATTTGGGAAGACAAACGGTCAGTGGCTGGACCACGGAGCAATTACAAAGTACTCCGTGGGCTCCGTGCTGTAGATGATAATGCAAAATCACCGAGAGCCTCAAGTCAAGCAGTAGACGAATACGGACTTTTCGTAGTGATGTTATTTTAGACATAACCTCAAAATAATTAATATGTATTTCAGACGTTATTATACATAAAGTTACGTTATTATATATAAAGTATATATATATATATATATATATATATATATATATATATATATATATACTTTATACAGAACCTAAAACTAAAAACCTTAAAAAATATAATATAATAACTTAAGCATATTAATAAAAAGGAGTCCCTTTAGGCAAGGTCCCGAAAATACTGGCAGCGTTCCCCCTTTGAATTGCTAGACTAATTCTTTGTCCGAGGTAGCTGCCAGCTCTTCGGTCTCCTGTGATGTCGACTAACCTTTTCGTTATTTCCTTAAAGAGCCTTTTTTAGACATATATAGTGCGACTCCGTATTCATTTTTCCAGAAAAATCTGAAGTTGTTGTCCAGCTATCAGAAGCAACCACAGAAATACTAGGAAATGAAGAGAAATTAATAACTGCTGAAGCACCTCTAGAACAAATTGTCGTAGAAGAAATCTCAGAGAAGAGTTTGAATAGCGCTATTGAAGCAGAAGCAGCAGAAGTGACTCAGTTAGACATAACCACATTACAACCCATTGTAGAAGAGGTACAAGAAGCTATTGCAGAACAAGAAGTTAGCGCAGCGCAAGAAGTAAGAGCAGAACTTGAAGCTATTGCACAGTTAGAGGTTAGCACAGAACAATACATTAAGATAGAACCTGAAAATAAGGCAGAAATAGAACAAGCAGTGAGAACAGAACAAGAAGCTACGACAGAACAAGAAGTTTTAGCTGAACAAGAAATTAGAACAGAACAAGACATTACAGCACAAGAAGTAATTGCAGAACGAGGTGCATCTATTCAAGTTGAACAAGATATAACGGAAAGTCTTGAAAAGGTTGAAATACCTCAAGCAGAATCTACCAAAGATGCTACAGATGCGAGAAGCGAAGTTGTGGTAGAAACGAAAGAAGAAATTAGTAATTTAGAAGAACTTGTTCAAACTATACCAGAAGTGATTGCTGATGTGGAAAGCGCTGTTAAGGCTGAAGTAAGTTATCATTTGGTATGCTTAGGTTATATTTTTTAAATATATGTTTGATAATGTCTTCCTTATCCGATTTCGAGGACATCTGTGCTGTGGACATATAAGGAAGAACTCGAAGTGATCGGTGCAAAAATATAATTCCATCATCATGCATAATTTTTGCAGTTCCACTGGGGAATTGGACATTGCCCAGATAGGCAGTGATACAGAAAACTATTTTTCACAGTTAGACAACGCTAATAACTGAAACTTGTTAAAAATTCAGTTCCAGGCTAATTTCTTGATAATGAGCGTTAACTTATCGGATAGCTTGCCTTAATCTGCTCATAGAATAACCAAACCATTGTACTGCTAAGCGCGTTCTTTCTGGAAATCGAGGAAGTAGGCTATTGAATAGAATAGAATCGAATAAAATAAAATTTATTCAGTAACTCACGCATGTGACTGCAGTACAGATAAACATTCGAGTTTTCACCTATACACTGACAGGCTATGTTTCCTTTTCAAGTAATGTTGACATGGTCAGGTTGATTCGGTGGGCTCGAATCCAGAGGAAAACCCACCCGCCAATTCTCTGATGTAGCGGGTGCCCTGGATGTCGCCGATGACTTACCGTCAGGCGATCTACCAAATGGCCTCCTCTTCTGTAAAAAAATCAATATGAATAAACGGACAATCATGTCTAAAACAGATCAACACAGTTAACGTTCGAGATCTAATCCATAACATTTGCAGGTTGAAGTCAGCCAAGCAGCTTCAGACTCGTCTTCTCAAGGAACGTCATTGTAAGTTTTGTTAATTTTCTCCCTCTATCATCATTGCACCATTAATAATTAATATGAAGTAATATCACATGATCACACTACATTAGCCCCGCGTTAATTTCATTAGAACTTATCTATGTCCTTATGTACTGCCCCAGGGATCGATCACTGGCATAATGGGGACCCGAAAACAATAATTTAGATATCTGTGAGCCTGATTTTGGGCTAGAGAAGAGTTAATCTAGTAATTAAGGCAATTCTAATCAAGGAGATAGGAAAATCTGGCGTAACATTGTGAGAACCAAAATCATGGACGGAGGTGGTCATGATTCTCAGACTTGAGGAATACGACTGAAGTGTACTGTCGCCTGTCACTGGAGCAGCTCCTAAACATTATCACTTTTTTTATATTATTGCTTTGTCACAACTACTATTTTTGTCACCTCAGCAACCTCACACCCTTTTCTCTATAGAAGATTGGTATTCCAGTATCTCTCATCTTAACAATACTATACTATCCTTTACCAGTGGGAGGGATGCGCTGTGCCTCGTCTGCATGGGTACCGTCATCCTGATTATTCATTCCTTAAGACAGCTTTGCTGTGTTTCGAAAAGGGTAATAGAAAAAATGTTCCCAGAGACATCTGTACAACAGGGCGTCGGTAGTCACCATAAGGCTCCGACTGCTCGGTTTCCTCCTTATGATATAAAAAAGTGCAGGATTATTATTGGCATAGAGATTTACCTATCCAACTAAGATAGAAAATACTATTCACAGGTCATCACAACAGGTTCCTGAAGGCTTCCTCGAATACGGACCCCCTGGCTTCAAGGAATACGGTCCACCAAAAGATGATTTGAACACTGGAGCTATTCAGGTAAATAATATATTAAATTGGAGCCCGAAATATGTAATCCCGTTTTAAACTGTTTTAATAGAAGGACTCTTTTGATTGATCCTTGAATCCTTTCGTTTTGCCTGCTGTTACTTGAAGGGATATTGAACGATATTTTCTATTAGTAAGTAGTAATTTCAATGTTATTAATTTCAGGGGTTACTCAGCCAGGCGTCTGTAGATACAAATGAGGCGAGAAGAAGACGTTTTTCACCAAAATTCAAGTGAGCCACTCATATTTTATTATAAACTGCATTAAAGTGTTAATTTTTCATGTACGATGTTTTCGTGATTGACCAAAAGTATATTTTCGTGAATTATCCACTTCTGAGCTATGGTTAAAATGTCAAGTCCCTAACAATAAAAATCCGCCAACGTAATGCAGCTAATAAAATGACGTCACGCAATCATAAGCGACCAATCGCAAGGCAGCATGATTTTGTGTGACGTCACATATCTAGCGGCTCTTTTAGTATGTCAGGATTGACTGGCAAAAGAGTCATCATCTCTCCGAATCGCAGCATAATTGTTTCACGGGAGGATCAATTATGTTGGTGCCATGCAGACGGGAGCGCGACACAGCGCAACCCTCCCACCGACAACGTACCTGCTAATCCTCTGGTGTAGCGGTTGTCTATGGATGTCGCTTATCACTTACGTGAAACGATTGTCCATTTGTCTTCTATAAAAAAACTCGATTCCACTTAGGTAATCTTCTAAATGACCGTCCATTTCTTTTATCTAGATCAGCGTTTCCCATTTGGTGGGTCGCGACCCGGTACCGGGCCACGAAAAAAATACCAGGTCGCACCATTGCGTCCTTGTTTTAATCAAATACTATTTAATAAGAGCTTGACTGACAGATATTTGACAGAGATTTGTTACTACATCTAACAATAAAGAATTTTGAATTTGATAAAAGAGTCAAAAATAAGCAGCTTTATACTTCTCACAAATTATTGTAATACAAACATAAGTAGGAATACTTCTTTTTGCAATTAATGTGTTTTTTTTCATGGGGCTTAAAAATTTGAGTGGGTCACAAAGGGGACTGTGCGAAATTTATCAGGCCATAGCATAACAAAGTTTGGGAAATGATCTAGATTCTAGATGATAAATAATCTTAATAACAACAATAATATTTATTTCAGACCTGCCAAGAAATCTCATTGAATTAACGAAAAACGGAAAATTTACAATGGCTGCCACTGATGAAAATGTTTACTATACTGCATTGAATACATTATATTATTAAAATAAATATGAATTGTACAGATACAGTTGTTTCCTTTTCTTTAAATATGGAAGAAAATTTTATGATAAATGGTCAACGCCATAATTCTTATTTCTTACGTCAAACACCTTGGCTCTGTTACTGGCACCAAGACTTACTCGTACTCGTACATATTCTTTACATGGAACACAACACATGAATCACCTGTGTTGTAAAAGGCGAGTTCCATGTGAACCTGTCTATGGTCATGGGTGACGCTTTTTGATATTAGCATTTAGCATACCCGCGCCGGGGTGCGAGTAATCCGCCCGCGTCTCTGCTGTTTAAAAAAAAACTCAATATTATTTTAATTTATTAATTTTTTAAAACTATAATTTACAAAAAATGCACAAACAAAAATCAACATTTAATATATACTTGTATTAATATTATATATTTTATATATTATTATTTAATAGGTAAATTCCATACCGAATTAAACCTCCACCATGGTTCAGGCCTTGACGTGGCGGTAGGGCTCAGTAGCCTAAGGTGTGCCCAGCACCTCGGGCAAAGCTAATTGAGTCGAGATGGCTCTTTGTACCCCTCTTATGAAGAGGGGACAAAATAATAGGGGGCTAAAGGCGAGGACCTCACCCCATTGTACCTTTTTTTATAGAAGAGGGGACAAACGGACAGTCGGTTCACCTGATGGTACCTAAGTGAAAAGCTACATCCACAACACTGTCCCGACGTTAGGAGAGGTTGTTCTGTGGTGCGGGACAACCCCTCTGTGGAAGTAGCGTCGGTCCCCTGAGGGACTGACTAGCCGTCGGAGGTGCCCTGTTTGCTCAACAGATCCGGGACACCTCACTAGGGGCGGCATTGGTGGCATTCGCCGGGTTTTAGTGGGTAGAGCTGCGTCCACTTACCAGCTTTCGGGCGCAGCAAATCCCACATACCCTCGTGGGGAGACCCACTCCCCCGCGGGATGCCTCAGAGCATTTCTCGGCGTTAAAGAAAATAAAATCTAAGATGTATTGAGAGACGACAGTCAGAATTCCTATTCGTATTGTCCCTAGGACCTGGGCAATGTTGACAACATTATCGCCTGATTTCTTTTCCTTTAACGCCGGGAAATGCTCTGAGGCATCCCGCCTGGGGAATGGGTCTCCCCAGGCGGGTATATGGGACTCACTGCGCCCGAAAGCTGGTAAGTAGTCGCAGCTCTACCCACTAAAACCCAGCGAGTGCCACCAATGCCGTCTTTGGTGAGGTGCCCCGGATCTAATGAGCAAACAGGGCACCTCGACGGCTAGTCACTCTCTCAGGGGAACGACGCCACCTCCACACAGGGGTTGTCATGCACCACAGAACAACCCCTCCCATTGTCGGAACAGTACAATGGGGTGAGACTCCCTTCCTCGCCCCTTACCCCCTTCTGTTTTGTTCCCTATTATTATACAATTAACAGCGCAGGGTACAAAGAGCAGCTCCCTTGGCTCAATTTGCTTCGCCCAAGTGCTGCGTTCACCTTGGGCTAGGGAGCCCCACCGCCACGACAAGGCTTGAACCATGATGGGGATAATAATATGGTATGTCCGATACTGAATCGAAAATTAATTTATGACAATGGAAATGAGCTACTCGTACAATTATTTGTAACGTCGGGCTTCTTATAGAAGTTGAATTATCTTCTGTATCGCCAAGCCTCACCGACAAGTGGCAACGAAATCAATTTATCTGTTGTTCATCATTATCAAACGATAGGTAGTTTAAAAGTTATGAAAGAACTTAGAGACGGGCATACAGACAATTCTTTCTTTTTTATGTTATAAGGAGGCAACCGAGCAGTCGGAGCCTTATGGTGATCATCGACACCCATAGACATCCGCACAACTAAAAGTTACGCAGATGCGTTGCCCTCCTTTTCCCATTGGACCACCGGAAACTCACAAACCGCACGAAACGCGACTGCATAGCTGTCACTTGACGCCGGTGCTATGTGAGCGAGAGGTACCACCCCGACCGGCCCAATTCGGCTGCAAATCATCATGGCACTCTCTTATAAATATACAAGTACATACATACTAATATTCATACATACCAATAATAAACTTTCCTACCCTTCTTCATAATATCGTGCCATTGCAGACGGATAGGAAAAACAAAGTCTTACAAAGTAGTTCACTACTTTGTTGTAATTTGAATTGTAATAAAATAATAATGTTGAATGTAGGAGCTCTGATCTTCACGACGTCTATAATTTTATATCGAAGAAAAATCAGCTCAAGTAGTTTTGTATAACATACAGCCCAAGCAGGCCTAATGTTGTACCTTTTGAAGCGAGATAGCGCCTGCAATGGCTACTCCAGTGGTATTTCCTCTCGGGATTGGTTATTATTGAATACAGAACTATATCAAGATAGAAGTAAAGAGTTCCGTAATTTGTATGGGGACCGAGCGTGTAACATTTTGCGTAGGAACGATGACGTCACGAGTGTAATTTAGTGATGTGAAACATATAAGCCGCGCGAAAACCGATTTTATCAGTAGTATTGGTCAAATAAACTATTTTATTCTAGCGTGCTATGGACGATAAACTATATTTTTATACATTGAGTAGCTATATTATAGACTATATTATAACGTGTAATCATTTAATAGCTTGTTTTTTTATTATTGATAATTAAAATGTTGATTTGATCAGTTAATATAGATAGGGCGTCGACCGTCCACTGGCGCCCTTATTAGAGGGATTGTAATTTCTAATAAACCAATCAATTTCTTTAAAGTCATCAGTGATAATAGTTGTAGTCTTTCTGGTTCAACATTTTGGTCTTTGTCACGTAGTGTCATTTTGCTTATTTTTAGCTTAATCATCTAAACGGCAAACGGTGGCCACTTTTTTATTTAAGTAATGAATCCAAAAATACGGAACATAAAACTATATCACATAAATCAATAATTGGAGAATGAATAGGCCTGCAAATAATCACTGGTGGATTGTAGAAAAATTAACTGGTTTATTAAAAAACACAATCCATTTATATTTGGAGTTATACTTCTTTTAGCGCGTTAGGGAAAAATGATGAGTCACGAAAAACCGTCACCCTGAAGTTAGCTATAGTCAACATTATTTTATATAACAATATTCACATAATAACAGTATAGACGTCAAAAGAAGATATAGTTTTTAACTACACAATAAGCAAAAAGGTTACAGTGTAATGAAATTGTACTATGTATTTTTCTTTAAGGAGTATTACTTCTAACGCGTGTACATAAGTACACACATGGTACATACACACTTTTTTATTTTAAGGATCATTCGAAAAACTGAAATAAACTTGTAATATAGAAGTAGCCATAACCAGTTAGAAAACAATACATAAAAAGTTTCTCAATAATATTTGCTTTGCTTTAAAATATGCTAAAAATAAAGGTTTATTATTTTTATTTTATATTTTACATACATTACATTATAGCTACATAATAATATAAAATGAAATTATCATTTCCTCTGCTTTCAAAATAGATTTTAATCGAGTAAGAAAATCGAAGTGTAGGTACAGCACTTTTGACAGAAAAAATGAGATATCGTCTTCAACATGACCTGACAGTTTTAATAGCATATTTTACATCGCTGGTGTTGAACGCCCGCCAAGTGTGGCTCGTCAAATAAAAGCCGCAATGGAAGACTAGCGTTAGACACAATCGCCCGCTACTGTTTTGATGAAAATAGTAAAATAAATGGTTTTTTAAATTAATATCAGATTTTTTAGGACAAATAGTACTTACTGGTGAAAGGAAATATCTCCATTAACAGCTCCAATTTTACTGGTAGTGTTTGAACAATAAATTATTGAACAACGAGTCATTTTGTTTTTAAAACCTTACGTCGCATGCTGACTGCAGTCGTGAGTATACTAAAGTTCGCGGCGAGCGATGGAGCCGTCGAGTTGTCTTTTTGCCACGCGAGGTACATACACTCTTTACTTCTATCTCGATATATTTCTGTGTTATCAAAAATGATATACTGGGGCGCTATAATGGCTACTCCAGAGTTATTTTCTCTGAGATTGGTTATTATCAAAAATTATATAAATACGGGGCGCTCTGGATATTTTCCACTTTTATTAGGTGAGCCAGTAACAATGTTGTTCGTGGCCGTACTGTCTTCGATTATTATGTAAGTGATATATATATATATATATATATAATTTTATAATGATATTACACTTGCGATGAATATTCGGTTACTATTCGATACTCGGCCTATTCGGATGCTTTAATTATATTCGACCATATAATAATAATAATAACAATAATAAGAACTAATATACTGAATACCAATTAAAATTTAACGATTTTTCTATGCATTTGAATTATTGTCGTACCTAATCAAAATTTTGTAGTTTTTTATGTCATATGGAGGCAACAGAGCAGTCGGAGCCTTATGGTGACTACCGACGCCCATAGACATCCATCCATAGACAATCAAAAGTCATGCAATGCAAATGCGGTAGTGAAAGGTTATGGTGCAGGGAGACTAATTTTTCTGCATTTTTAGGAAATATTTATTTCTTTTTCTCTCATACACCATCTCAGCTGCAGAGAAAAGACGTTCGGGATAAAACTAGTACTTCCTAGCGCTGAAAAACATTTGACACCAATCTTGATCAAAATTGTAAATCTGAAATTTATCTATTCTCGCTTGCCACCATGTAGGTAGGTATACGGATTGTCATGACGCGATGTAATAATAATATCTATTCTCAAGGGTATGATGAAATAAAAACAAAAATTATAAAAACTTGCATAAACGAGATATCTGTAGTATTGACCTATCTGATAAACTTATCATTCTCCAGTGGTAGGTTCCCAGACGCTTTAAAGTTATCATTCGTTAAACCTATTTATAAAAAAGGAGAGAAAAATAATATTTGCAACTAAAAAGACTTTGAATTCTACAGTAAATTATAAAATAATAAGAAGTGAACAGTATAATGGCTTTCAAAAAGGTACGTCAACTACTTTAGCGACTTTTGAACTTCTAAAAATTTTACTTACCAATATTAATAATAATTATATTACAACAGTGCTGATTTTTGACTTAACTAAAGCATTTGATCTAGTTTCACATGACCTCATGTTAGAAAAATTTGAAAACGTCGGAATTACGGGCCTGACACTACAATGGATATCTTCATACTTGATAGATAGACAACAAAAAATGAAATCACATCATACTTTTCTGAATACAAATATAATAGATTTGGAGTGCCACAGGGAAGTGTCCTCGGACCTATCCTATTTCTATTATACATAAATGACATTACTTGTATTACTAATCATAAATGTATATTATATGCTGGTGATGGTTTTCTTCTGCGAGGCAGTAATGTCCCAGAAGGAGGCCGACGGGTTGGTGAGAGAGGAGGCCGCCGACGAGGCCTTTCCCCGTAGGCGACGAACGGGGATGCGCAGGAGGCGCTACCTAATGCGCCTCCAGTAACGCCCCTGTGCTCGTGTTGGTTTCAGGATGGGAACCAGGGCCCAGTATGACACGATGTCGCGGGGACTGCCTAAGCAGCCGGGCAGTCCCACCCTAAGAGGAATAGTCTGGCCTTCGCCGGGGCCAGGCCGTTGCTGAGGTGATCCTGTGTTGAGGGTCCCGGGTCTGTAGACACAGACCCGGGACCAAACTGCGGCTGAACGCGCTCGCAGTGGTTTTAGTTTACGGGTAGGGCGCTCCCAGGTGCGAGGCCCACATAGGGTCAGGATCTACTCGAGATCCTGGCTACATGCGTAAAAAGCATTTCCCTGCGATAACAAAAAATATATATGCTGACGATATTTTAATCATTGTGAAATTCAATAAAAAAATTAATACAAACAATGATATTATCCATAGATATTATCATTATCATGATAATATCTATGGACGCTTTCACACCACGTCAATCTGGTCCCGTGGTAAGTTCTCGAAGAACTTGTGTTACGGATACCAGACAACGGAAATATATTTAATACTTTTATACTATACATATATTTAAGATTTTTATTATTTGTTTATTTGTTTAATAGGTACACCAACAGCACTACATATTACATCATTCGTATATAGAATACATTAACAAGGTACAGCATCTGATATGTAGGCTAATAAAAATATTTTATTATATAATACACATCCAGGACCCAGGAACACAGAAAATATTTTTGTTCCCTGGCGGGATTCGAACCCGCAACCTCCGGCTTGAGCGCCAACGTGCTTACCACTGAGCCACAGAGGTCGTCAATGAAGCTCAAAGTAATGAGCGCAGATACATTTAATTCGTCATAAACAATACTATACCGTTTTTAAACACCCGCGCCACTGTGGTTAGTTTTTGAACCTCTTCATCATTATCATCAGCCTCTATCCGTCCACTCCCGCTCGCATCCAACACGGACCTGCCACCCCAAGGAGCTCGACTTCCCACCTGGTCAATGACCGACCAACACTCCGTCTACCTAAACGCGGCCTCCACTCTAGAATCTTATAACAATGACCATGAGAATGACATTAATAATCCAATTGATAATTTAATGCGCCGATAATAGAGATGCGCCGAATGTAGGTTCAATCAACGAATGTTCGGCCGAATAATAGGTCCAAAATGTACCGAACCGAATGTTTGGCCGAATCATTCGCTTGTTATCTTTTTCATTTTTGAACAGTAATAATTACGGAAGATATATACGTTCATTGTTTATTTCATAGATTTTTATTTGACTTACCTATATTGAAATTTACTTAAAATAAACTTAATTAAATTTAAACTACAAATTCGACAGTCCTAGTTTTTATGTTGCAAATTAGTATTTACTATTTGCTACGGTTTTTATTTAATTGTTGATTTCTTAAATTTTATTTAGCGTATATACAATATATGTCTATACATAATAAAATAAAACTCAATTTGATTATAGTATACATATTTTAAAACTTGTGTTGGTTCCTAAAAAAAGTTGTTACTCAAAGCAAATGTTCTTAAATTGTTAATTGCATAGAAATTTAATTTTGTTTAATTAATCATCTGTAAAAAAGCAGAAGTTTATTTAATTAAAGTTTTATTTAAATTGATTGTTAAAGTTAATCTTTTTATTTACAAAAGGCACAAAGAGTAATGTTTCTTTCATTTACAAAGAACTATATTATACATAACTTTCGGAATAAACCACACTTATTTAGTAATTAGTTAACCTTAATGTTTAATATTTTTTATTTTATTTTTAATATTCACAATAATTGAAATAATCGATTATTATTCGGCGAATCAACCGAATATTCGGCCGAACATTCGTCGCATCCCTACTAAATATGAACAATTTGGAAGCAATTTAAATAAATCAAAATATATACAATTTAACAGAAGTAATAGTAGTAAAAATAAACAAAGAATTAACATAAAAAAAATAACAGAAGTGGCAATAATTTTTTTTAAAGGTAACATAAGACGAAAACTTAGAGTGGAAATTACATGTAGATTAAATAACTTTAAAGATTAATAAATTTGCATAGATTAAAAATGTGACTAATACAGAAACGCACATGCCTCCGTTAAAAAGATTAAATCACGCGCCTGCACTAGAGGACGCCGACAAAGCGGAATGTTTAGCCGATACCCTCGAGAGTCAGTGCACTCCGAGCCAAATTGTCGCAACTCCCCCCGTAGGCCCCCACGTAGAGGAGGTAACTAGGGAGGTGGCGAGAAGGGCCTCTGCGCCGCTGGAGGGAGATCCAATCCTTCCGACGGACGTAGAAGAGGTCCAAGACATTATAAAATGCCTCCACGCCAAGAAGGCCCCCGGGCCGGACGGGATTTCCAACAAGGTAGTTATTCTCCTGGTTAACATTATAAACGCCCTCCTCAAGGGTTGTAGGTTCCCTGATATATGGAAAGAAGCTACGGTCATAGGAATACCGAAGCCCGGAAAACCGCGATCAGAACCGTCTAGCTATCGTCCCATAAGCCTGATAAGCTCGTTAGGAAAAATCTACGAAAGAATTCTGCTTAGGCGGTTGAAAACCGTCATTAGCGAAAAGAATCTTTTCATAGATAAGCAAATCGCCTTCCACGAAAATCACTGCTGCCCGAGGCAAGTCCACCGTATGACGGAGGATATACTCAGAGGTTTCCATAAGAAAAACAAACACGACACGTGCGCTGTATTCTTTGATGTAGCAAAAGCCTTCGATAAAATCTGGCACGAAGGCCTCATATTCAAACTACTAGCTGTTGCCCGCAGCTTCGCCCGCGTTAATTTAGATTTACAGCCGTTCGGATTGATGATGATTAATTTTATGGCCAAAGTTAAAATTATAACATCAGCTATATGCCTCTGAAAGCCTCGTCAAAATCGGCTTAGCCGTTTCAGAGAGTAACCGGAACAAATAGACAAACAAAATTGATTTTTTTAATGTAAGTACCGTATATTATTTTATAGCTTTTACCCGCGACTTGGTCCGCATGTAAGAAGTATTTTTTTAAATCTTATTTTTCAAATAATATGGTTGCTATAACGTTTTTATAAAATATATTTATTTAATTTAGAATTACATTTTTATTATATTTAAATAACTTAAATTACGGATTTTATCGCCGTTTATTAAGATTTTTACATGCCCGACGTTTAATATACTTTACAGCAACCATGGTCACGGGAGGATTGAGGTGTCAGACGTCCTAACGTTACAAAGTTATTCGAAACTTCCCTATGATCAATATTTCAATTCAAATTAGTACCTACTATGTACACCAGCAAAAAAAACTACGAAAAAGAAATATTATATTTGTTATTCGTATATTTTATTATTATATATTATAAGTATTCCTTTTTTATAATATCATGAATTCTATTAATAAATTATTTTGTATAAATTACTAATATACGGAGACAGTACTCATTAAAAACGCGTGCTATATAAAGATATCGTGATCTACATTTTGTGTTAACGCCATCTATTGAAACGTCTAGAAAACTTCTTGTTACACTTATACATCTTATGCCTTGGGTCTCAAACTATCTCCATATAAAATTTCACTCAAATCGGTTCAGTGGTTTACCAAATACATAGTCCCGGCCTTTTAGCTGCACAACTCCCGTTCCCGTAAGATTTTCAGAATAACAACAATTTTAAGTCCTACATTAAGTTCCAAAGTATCTTCATATCAAATTTCACCCAAATCTGTTCCGTGGTTTAGAAGATAGAGAGTCCCGGGGTTTTACCCACATAGTTCCCGTTCCCGTGAGATTTTCAGGATAAAAACTATTTTAAGTCCTACGTTAAGTTCCAAAGTATCTTCATATCAGATTTCACCCAAATCTGTTGCGCGGTTTAGAAAATAGACAGTCCTGAGGTTTTACCCGCATTCATAGTTCCCGTTCCCGTGGGATTTTCAGGATAACAATTATTTTATTTCACCAATTTATAAATAGATGGCACTAATATATAAAGTCCTACGTTAAGTTTCAAAGTATCGTCATATCAAATTTCACTCAAATCTGTTCCGTGGTTTAGAAGATAGTCCGTCCCGGGGTTTTACCCCTATAGTTTACCGTTCCCGTGGAATTTACTTAATATTTAGGATATAACTACCCTACGTTAAGTACCATAGTATCTTTATATCAAATTTCACCCAAATCTGTTCCGTGGTTTAGAAGATAGAAAGTCCTAGGGTTTTACCCGCATAGTTCCCGTTCCCGTAAGATTTTCAGGATAACAACTATTTTAAGTCCTACGTTGAGTTTCAAAGTATCTTCATATCAAATTTCACCCAAATCTGTTCGGTAGTTCTGAAGATAGACAGTCCCAGAGTTTTACCCGCATAAATCCCGTTCCCGTGGGATATCCGGGATAAAAACTATCCTATGTCCTTTCTCGGGTTCCATATTATCTTTGTGCCAAATTTCATCCAAATCTGTTCAGTGGTTTAGGCGTGAAGAAAAGACAGACAGACAGACAGACAGACAGACAGAGTTTCTTTCCCATTTATAATATTAGTAAGGAAGTAAGGATTCAAGTTAGGAATACCGGACAGATTAGTCATCATCATCATCCGCGACTACCTTTCTGGCCGGCATTTTAGATATAGAGTAGAGGGCACTCTGTCCTCTCGGAGACCTCTGAGGGCCGGAGTCCCACAGGGCTCCGTGCTGTCTCCGACCTTGTACGACTTGTATACCTCCGGACTAAATCATTTTAACCAAAAATCACAAAAATCCTACCAATAGTTGTAGAAAAATAAATACCAGAGCTAATTTTTATACACATTTTGCTATTACGGATGAATCTTATTCTATTGCAATAAGGTTTATTTTATCGTCGGTCTCTGTCTTGATTTATTGTGATAAACATTTCCATTTTTTGAATGACACCTCGGGCTCAGTCCGCACTCGGCCGCTGTTGTGTACATGTATCGCCTGTTAGCAGCAGTTTTCGGTGAATAACCTCACTGCTCAAATACAAAATAGTCGATAAATAAAATTTGACATTTGACAAAATCATTTTAGAACCTACGTACAGATCTTTATTGTTATATTTGTGGCAAGGGATCGGAGGTGCAAGAGTGGAGGCTACGTTTAGGTAGACAAAGTATTAGTCGACCATCAACCAGGTGGGAAGACGATCCCCACCATGTTTCAAGCCTTGTCGTGGCCGTGGGGCTCAGTTGCCTAGGGCAGGGGTCGGCAACCCACGGCTCGCGAGCCACATGCGGCTCTTTGGATGTGAAGTTGTGGCTCATTCTATGTGAAGTGTGAGAAGTTGGAGCTGCTGGATTCCACAGTTTTTCTAGGAATAACTGGAGATCCTAAGCAACAGTGGGTCCCCATTAAGCTAAGTTGGCGAATAGACCCGGTTCTGCAGCATATTATGCAGTCAGAAAAATAAAACAGTTAACTGATGAAGATAGTAATCTACTTTCACAGCGTTATGGCTTATGGCATACTATTATGGGGAAATTCTGCCGATATCAATTGTATATTTGTGCTACCAGGCATTTCAGGATAACAACATGTGAAATTTGTAATAAAATATTTGAAAACATTAGTTCCACTGAGTTTGTTTCGCCGGTTCTTCTCAGTGAGCTTGCCTTGGAACCGGTAGTAGATTCAATTGACGTTCAAAAATGTTTGTACTATTTTGAATAAAAAAAAACAGATTTTATTTGAAGTTGCGGCTCTAATACGATACGCACATATTAAATATTTTGTTAAGAAAACCTTAAAAACCGTGCAATAGATCTAAGAGTAAGTAGGTACGGTACCACATCTACCTCTCAGCCACTTGTATGTATGAAGTCGGAGGTCCAAAAATGCCTTTATGTCACGCGGCAAAAGGGGATAGCTTTAAAAGAAATGCCACGAGTGGAGGCACTTACATTTAGCGCATGGACTAGTCTCACAGATTGCTACAGCGAGTTAAAGAAGTTGGCATTTGGAGTTCCGACGATTAATATAGGTATTCGTACGGGCAAGCGTTCTTTTGTATGATTATATAATAAAAAGAACCCAGACAGGCGCTAATCTGACTCTAATCTTATGTAATAAGTAATATTATATTCTTAAAATTCATATTTTTATTTCATTCAAATTCCAAATTCACGGTTTTTTTATTTTTTTACTAATGTGAGACTTTTTTTTTGATAACGCAGAGAAATGCATTTAGGCATGTAACCAAGATCCTTGGGTGGGTTCATGACGTATGGGCCCTACCCAAATAAAAACCATTTCGAGCGCCTTCAGCCGTAAGGGTCCCGGATGTGCACCACCGCAACTAAGCCGTCCCACAACGTCCTTTCATACTGGGCCCAGGTTTCCATCCTGAACCCGAAACGAGCACAGTGATGCTACTGGGGGTGCACCTCCTAGGCACCCTCGTTTGTAGCTCGCGGGGAGTGACTTCGTCAGCGGCCTATTCTATTACCCGCTCATCAGCCTCCTTCTGGGACATTAAGTGCCTCATGGAGACCATCGCTGTCCAGGAGTCGTCGTCAGTTTCATTTTAAATCAAAGTAGAGTACCGGTGAGAGGATTGCTGTGCCGCGCTCCCATCTGCAAGAACACCACCATCCTGCTTATTGTTCCTGTATCCTAATTGAGCCGAGAAGCTGTTCTTTGTACTCCTCTTAAAAGAAGATGGGACAAAAGAGCAGGGGACAAGGGGAGAGGATGGGAACCTTACCCCATTGTACCTACCGTCCCGACGTTGGGAGCTGTGTGTGTACCACTCTGTAGAGGTGGTGTCGGTCCCTTGAGGGACTGACTAGCCGTCGAGGTGCCCTATTTGCTTAACCAATCCGGGGCACCTTACCAAAGGCGGCATTGGTGGCACTCGCCGGGTTTTAGTGGGTAGAGCTGCGTCCACTTTCCCATCTTTCGGGTGCAGCGAGTCCCACATATTTTGACATGAGAAAAAGGTATCTGGTACAGGACGATACAGACCGAGCCATGGAAGATTCCATGGTTTGATAGTTTTAATTCAGATCGTACACTTGGGTGATCCAATTCATGAAATGACTAAGTCCATTTTTTATGGTTTTGAGATAGCAACACTGGCTTGTTAATTTTGTCATTCCCTTTCGAATGGTCTATTCGAGATTATTGGGAAATGTCTCTAAGTGCCATTTCCAAAAGTATAAAAAAAGAAAAAAGATGGATCTTCCATTCACAAAAACCCTATGTCCAAGAAATCACTATGTCCTTAAGTTTTTTCGAGAGAAATCGCTTTTTTGTCCATTTTGATTTTTGCTTAAGTCCTAATAATTACCATGTCCTAATGGCACGTTATTTTACAAATTACATACATAATGTATTTTTTTCTTAACGGTTTTATAACTTGTCGCCAAAAAGGTTTTATAGCAATTATGTTTTTAGTTTTATGTGTACTTGCGTAGTTCATTTAAAATGGATCCTGATGACAAACTGAAGAGGTGAGTGTCCTGGGCCTGTAGACAAAGTGACAACGCTTTGTAGCCGAAATTCGTTATCGTCTTTGAGATAACGATAATAATTTTCTAGCCAATGATCAATCAAAGATCGTGACAGTGCAACGACAACAACTGTCAAGTGTCAACAAAGTTCGACAAGAAGTGTCAAATCGGACCAAAAAATTAAAATTAATTTCTATGTAAATAGACCTCATACACACTATAACTCATAAAAATTGTGAAAATGTTGCCCTCCATGGCCCACGCCCACGGATAACGAATCAATATCAATAATAAAATAACATAAGTTTGACATAAGTGTTCGATAACCAATTGACAGTTTATGATTTTGATACGAATTTTAACATTGTCTACCAACTTGCGATAATGATAACGAGTGACATAATTGACGACGGCTTATGTCAATCCCATACATTTTATTCTTTTCGAACTTCGTTATCGTTTTTCTAATGTTACTTTGTCTAAGGCCTCTGGGCTAATATCTAGGATGTATTTCAAAAGAGTAATGTGGTAAGACAGTTACCAATTGCAAAATTGTTATTTTTTTCAAGGTTTATTACATTTTTACAGAATAATGCTACAATGCGGTATCTTTGACTCTGGAGAAAGTAGGTACCACCAGTGATATTCGCGATTGTTCTGCTTCATCCGAGGACGAATGGACACCCAAAAGAACTGGTGTTTTCAAAAAAGTAAACTGCTTCGAATAACAAACAGCCGTCTTCACCAATTTTTTTTATAGCATAGGAGGTCAAACGAGCAGTCGAAGCACAACCAGAGACTATGCAGATACGTTGCCCTCCTTTTTCCTATCCCCTCCAATGGGACACTGGAAACTCAAAAGCCGCACTAAAACCGACAGCATAGCTGTCACTGTACGCCGGTATTATGTGAGCGAGAGGCCACATTTGGATGCAAATAAGCATACCACTACCTCTTACTAAAATTTATTACCAGTAGATTCTCCACAACTACCCTCATTTTCTGGATTTACACCAAAACGCATGTAGTAGCAAGTGAGAATGAGTCAGATAATGGTGATTATTCTGCTTCATCTAAGGACAAATAAGGACACCAGATGATTCAAGCCGGAAATCGTCCATTTTCAATGCACCCTTAATAAAGGCTGCCAAATTGTAAGATGTAAAGCGGTTGGCCGCCTGGCGGCCCTGCAGCTACCAGCCGCTCCACCCGTACGCCCTCCATTGGCGGGGGATAGTGGGGAGGTAGCGAAGGCCACCAGGGCCGCCATTGCGGCAGCGAAGGAAAAGGCGGCGGTTGCGGCCGTCAAGGAAACGGTGGTCGGACCGAGTCTGACCGAATTCCCTGCCTTGCCCAAAGCTTCAAAGGGTAAGGGCAAGGGTAAAGGGAAGGGGAAGGCCACAAGTGCCCCGGAGTGGACTGCATTTGGTCCCTCCACCTCGAAAGAGGCATACCCCGAAAAGAGGGCCGAAGAGGGGGCTAAGGCCCAACAAGAGGCCCAACGTCCGGTGGATACCTGGACGGAGGTTGTCCGCCGGAAACCGGCGGCAAAGAAACCGGCGGCGTCAGTGCCGCCAGCCAAAAAACCGGTGACCTCTGAGCCGCCGAAATCGAAGGAGGCTTTGAAGCCTAGGCTGGTGCTCCCGCGCTCCACGGCCGTAATTCTAAAGTTACGGCCGGAGGCAGCTGCAAAGGGGGCAACATATGGCTCGGTCTTCCTGAAGGCCGAGCAACAAATTAAGATGGAGGAGCTGGGCATTGGTCCGCTCCGGATTCGCCAATCAGCGACCGGGGCGCGGCTCATTGAGGTACCTGGCTCGACGAGCGGGGGTAAGGCGGACGCTCTCGCCGCCCGTCTTAAGGAGGTGCTCGCGGAGGAGGCGGAAGTGCTCAGGCCGGAGAAAAAGGCGGAGATGAGGGTCTCCGGCCTGAGCGACGCCGTCGATGCGGAGCGCCTGGGCACCGCCCTCGCAAGGGAGGGGGCTGTAACCCGGGCCAGATTCACGTGCGGAACATCCGCACGGGACAAGTGGGCTCCGGTACAGCCCACATCGAAATTCCAGTGGCGGCGGCCAAGAGGTTACTGGAAGCCAGCAGTATTGCAGTGGGGTGGTGCCGTGTGCGCGTACACCTCCTGCAGGCGCGCCCGAGGCACTGTTTTCGGTGCCTTGGAATGGGGCATGTCGCTGGGGTGTGCGCGTGTGAGGTTGACCGCAGCAACCTCTGTTACCGCTGCGGTCAACCTGGCCACAAAGCTGCCGGCTGTTCGGCCGCCGCACGCTGTGCGGTGTGTGCGGATGCTGGAAGGCCGGCAGGCCACGTGATGGGGGGCATAGCTTGCAAGCCCCCATCTACCCGCGGGAAGTTCCCCGGTTTCGGCAGACGCTGAGATGGCCGAGTAATGTCAAGGCATCTCAGCGTTCTCCAGGCGAACGTCAACCACTGCGCCGGGGCTCAGGACCTTTTCCTGCAGTCCATGGCGGAGTGGGGTGTTGACGTAGCGATCGTTGCCGAGCCGTACGCTGTGCCTTCTAGCCCAAACTGGGCGGGGGACACCGACGAATTCGGGTCGAAGTCCCAATTTGGGTTCCGGGCACGCCGGTCGACCATCGATGCCCTCAAACGCCTGCGGGCGGTGACGGGTGAGGCGGAACGCAGAGGGGAGGTGGTGGTCGCGGTGTCCCTGGACATCGCGAACGCCTTCAACAGCCTCCCGCACAGTGTGATACGGGAGGCACTGAACTACTTTGGTGTGCCTCCCTATCTCAGGAGGCTGTTGGAGGCGTACCTCTCCGACAGGAGGGTGGGCTGCGAGAACCGGTGTGGGTCCGTAGAGTGGTGGCGAGTCAGCTGCGGTGTCCCGCAGGGATCGGTTCTTGGTCCGATCCTGTGGGACATCGGGTATGACTGGGTCCTGCGAGGCCGTCTCCTCCCCGGGATGGGTGTCATCTGCTATGCGGATGACACCCTCGTCTACGCCCGCGGACGAGACTACAAGGAGGCGGCGCGGCTGGTCGAGGTCGGGCTCGACCTCGTGATCAGCCGCATAGAGAGGTTAGGGCTTCGGGTCAGACCATCTAAGACCGAAGCCCTTCTCTTCCGCGGGACCGGGCGGAAAGGACCCCCACCGGGGGCTGCCCTCCAGATCGGAGGGGTGAGGATCAGGATGAGCCCCCATATTAAATATCTGGGGCTCATCCTTGACGGAGGATGGACCTTCGGCCCACACTTCGCACAGTTGGGTCCGAGGGTCATAAAGGCGGCGAGTGCGTTGGGCAGACTCCTCCCGAACCTCGGAGGACCCAGCGCCGCCTGCAGGCAGCTATACTCCGGTGTCTGCCGGAGTATGGCGACATACGGTGCTCCCATTTGGGCGGGTCACCTTACCGCGCGGAGTAGGGCCCAGTTGCGCTCAGCGCAGCGGGTCATTGCGGTAAGAGTGATTCGGGGGTATCGTACGATATCGTGGGCAGCAGCAACTGCCCTAGCCGGCGACCCCCCGTGGGAACTCGTGGCGGAAGTTCTTGCTGAGGTGCACTCCTATGTCTCGGATAGGAGGTCTCTCGGCGAGAGCCTGACGCTGGACGGGATCCTGCGGGTCCGCCGACTAGGGCAAGAGGCGTTAATGCTGAGGTGGGGAGAGGACCTGGCGTGGGAGCCGTATGGCAAACGCCTAACGGTTGCCCTGCGTCCGGTCCTAGAGCGGTGGATGCGCCGTAAGCGCAAACCCCTTACCTTCCGTCTGACACAGGTGCTCACTGGGCATGGTTGCTTTGGTGAGTACCTGTGCCGGACGGCCCGCAGGGAGCCGTTGGCAGTGTGTCACGATTGTGGCACGGCGGTGGACTCGGCCCAGCACACCCTCGAGGTGTGCCCGAGATGGGCGGCGCTGCGTCATGATCTGACATCGGTCATCGGAGGGGACTTGTCTCTGCCGAGTGTCATCCCCGCGATGCTCGGCGACGACGAGTCCTGGACGGCGATGGTCTCCTTCTGCGAGGCAGTAATGTCCCAGAAGGAGGCCGATGAGCGGGTGAGAGAGGAGGCCGCCGACGAGGCCTCCCACCGCGGGCGACGAACGGGGGTGCGTAGGAGGCGCTACCTAATGCGCCTCCAGTAACGCCCCTGTGCTCGTGTCGGGCCCAGGATGGGGTTTTAACCTGGGTCCAGCTAGACACGACGTCGTCGGGGACTGCTAAAAGTATCGAATCAAACGAACAGCCGAGCAGTCCCCCTTTAGAGGAGGAGTCTGGCCTTTTCGCCGGGGCCAGCCTGTCGCCGAGGGTCCTGCGTTGCCTGCATGATCCGGGACTCTCATAAAAGGCGGCTGAGGGCACTTGCAGCGGTTTTAGTGGGTAACGCATCTCCAAGTGCGAACCCCACTCACGGCTAGGTTTAAAACTCACCCCGGTCCTAGTTATGGTTTGGTCTGCAAATTTCCGCTGCATTAAAAAAAAAAAAAAAAAAAAAAAAAAAAAAAAAATGTAAAGCGGTTGCTTAAATCTGTTCCTGAATCGGGAAGATATTTTTACGAGGATTTATTTAAAGAAACTCGGGACCCCATAACTACAGAATTTGATTCTGAAGATGAAGTGGAATGATAAGCTGATTTTGTTTGGATGTTGTACTGGGTACTGCCATAATATATCTAAGTCCACCATTTATCAATGTAATATCTCTAAGTCCAGGGATTAGAAATAAGTCCAAATTTTTTGATATTTTATTGTGAGACTCCTGTTAAATATATGGTTTTGATTCTTTCAATAAATAAAATTACTTAGTTTGCGCTATAATATGTTTTTAAATTGATTTTTTTAACCAACGCATGTTATTTTAGCGAACATTTAAAACATTAAATTGTAATTATCTCAAATGTCACTTTTAGGACTTAGTGATTTCATGAATTGGGCCACCCACTTGTAGTAGACTTCGTTCTGGTCATATTCCACTTAATAACTTTGCCCACATGATCAGGGCCGTCTTTCCCACTGGGCACTCTGGGCACGTGCCCAGGGCCCCACGATCCATGGAGCCCCATTATTTCTATCAGAATATGATTGATTAGTAATATTAGGTACAAAAATGATTGCTGATTAGAATACCTGACTAATACTGCCTATAATTACTAGGTCTCTAGTTCAAAAATCAGGCTAACAGATATTAAAATTTTTATTTTCGTCGGGGCTCGATTATCCTACTGCCCAGGGCCAGGGCGCCCAACAGGCTAAAGGGGGCATAACACATGAGATTAGCTCCGACACCGCTTTGTACAGAATGTGGAGTAATCGAGTTGGAGTGTGTGCGGAACGAGGACTATAAATTTGAATTAATGAGGAAAATTTCTGATTTGAAATGCACTGGTAAATGTAACGCTATATTGTCTCACCCTATGTCTGAAACATCCATAGCTCTTTACAATTTGGTTGAAGTTGGCGTACGACGACGGGGATGTACTCAGTAATGTTGCTGTTTTTAACTGACTTCAAAAAAAAAAGGAGGTTCTCAATTCGTCTGTATGTTTTTTTTTTTTTTTTTTTTTTGTATGTATGTGACACGATATCTCCGCCGTTTGTGAATGGATTTCGATGGTTATTTTTTTGTTTGAAAGCTGGTGTTTCCAATTTGGTCCCATATTAATTTTATTAAGATCTGACAAGCCGTTTTTTAGTTATTCCCAATAATGCCTATTTGGTTGGTTTTGTTTACCTTGATGATATGATTTTTTTATTACGTGTCGATGTAACAATTGTATAGGATGCTTTGGTAGCACACCATAGTATGTCGCGGTCATCGTAATCATCATCGTCATCACCATCACCATCATCATCATCATCATCCTTTATCCATCCACTGCTGAACATGCCTCCTTCAATGAACGCCAAGACGACGAATTTCGGAATCACTAAAAATTAAGAAATAAAAACATTTTACAAAAAATTAAAACCGACTTCAAAAATACTAAACTAAAAAGTAATAAAATAACAGTTTCTTTAATGTTTGTGCTTACAACATATAATCAACTTAATCTTCTACTAATGTACAAACTTTGCGTTTACCACGTCATTATAGTTACTTTTGGAGTCGGTGTCGTATTTGTTGCTGTACATTACCTACCTACCTACCTTGGCTGACACCGACTCCAAAAGTAACTATAATGACGTGGTAAACGCAAAGTTTGTACATTAGTAGAAGATTAAGTTGATTATATGTTGTAAGCACAAACATTAAAGAAACTGTTATTTTATTACTTTTTAGTTTAGTATTTTTGAAGTCGGTTTTAATTTTTTGTAAAATGTTTTTTTTTCTTAGATTAATTAACCTATAAATAGAACTTTATTATTATATATATATATATATATATTATTGTAAAACTTAGCGATAAGTCCAATGGAGCGACATCGACAATACAAAACGCCTTTTAATAATAAATAGCAACTGTAACATTTATATAATATTATGTTACAACGGTAGATATTTATGATGATCTCTTATGCTAGAATAACCATGACAGTAAAAACAACGGTAGATCATAATTTTGACAATCTACAGATAATAATGCCCTTATTTTATTGGGGTCTTAAATGGGCACCTCATTATAATATGTTTGCAACTTTACAGGTTCACATACGCGGAAACTGAAGAGCAGTGTAGAGGGCAATGCAGACCATTAAACTTAACCGTGATCGCCAGCCCCGATCCAGATCAGATAAAAAATCAAAGACATGTGGGCCATAGTTTTCAATTTTACGATCTTCACAATTTCTGTAAGTTGCAGTGCTTCATATTTATATGGATCCGGAGGCAAAATCACAAAAAACATAATATGAACAGAAGGCAATCACATGCATGTATACGTACTTCACTTTTTATACATACCTACACTCGGCGGTCGCGCTAGGGTTTAACTTCGGCTTATGCACAAAAACAGACTATCGTGCTATAAGTGACGCTCGTATCTATTTATACTTATAATAAATAAGTAATATAATTATTGATATTTAGATTCCAATTATATATATATATATACATATATATATACAAGAATTGCTCATTTAAAGATATAAGATTTTAATCATTATTTATATTAATGATCGATTATTGTCGATTATAATATTTCAATGTATCTATAACCTCGCCACGCACTGTTCCTGATGTTCCGTGATATCGTTGAACGGTGTCTGTATGTGCGTTGCTCGAGCGCACGTTATAATATTATTATGTATTTGCCGTCTGTTCAGTGTTCATATCTATTTTGTGGCAGAGTTGTCTGAGCTCTCATTGGTTGACTAATTACAATACATTTTCAAATGACTAATCAGAGCCCGCCTATCTGCCTCTCTCTCTAACTCTATATCTTTTCTTGTCTAACAAATGTTAGAGTATTAGGTAATAATTATTTAAGGGTGGGGACACCAGCGAGGCCAGACGGGTGATCAGTCCTCATTAACGAGACCATTTCACCCATATGAGGTAATAATACATCTATCTTTATTAGTTTGCCTTAATTCTATACCTTTTTTTATTAAAATTATTAGGTTACAAAACCACATTCATCATCCCTTTTTCTCATATGTAAAGAGAAAGGGATAGAAGCTAGTACATTAGTTCCATTAGTATATTACATACATAGTACATTACAACCATATAGGGGTGAATCACGACTACGACGATAGTATGGGAAGTAGCGAGGAAAGTAGGCAGAGACGTCGTGTGGACACGCTACTCGCCATGCCGCTTGGGAGAAACAAGCACGATGGTGGTACCCATGCAACCGGGAGCGCGGCACAGCGATTCCCTCCCACCGGTAAATCTACTAAAATATTGTCCCCAAAACCATAGAAACTATTGTAGTTGTATGTCTCGCTGTAAATTTTTGCATGATTGCATGTTTATAAACTATAAATAATATATATAATGCGAGTTATTAAAAAAGTCCTGAGATATTTTGTCAGCTTGATCGGTTTTTTTCCAAATGAGTTGATTCAGGTGCTAATGCTGCGTGTACTCTTATGTAACCGTTATTTCTATGTTAGTTGGTTGTGCATTTAAGCTAGGGATATGTCGTGATTATGATTATGCCATATTTATTAGTACGAGTATCTAATGATGTTATGAGTTAAAGTAATGTGTTACATTCTGAGTACACGCAGCCCTCGCTATTTTTTTTTCTTATAGGTAGTATTTTTTTTTCTTATTTAGGAGACTAGACGGTGGAATTAAAATGAGTGCTAATGTATGGTAGGAGATACCAGCGGGTTATGCGATTTGATACAATGTACCACTGAGCCAGGCTTACTGAGGAATGAAGGTGAGATGATGGATGATGACAATGAGAAAGAATGAAAATATTATGTTTTTTATGTCTAGTATAGTAGCGTTTTCCCACATCTCCCGACAGACATTACGCTTGAACAACATACACCGCCACACCCTTCTCTTACATCCAGCACACAGCACCCGCCTCTCAGGCGTTTCCCCACATCTCCCGACAGACATTACGCTTGAACACCATACACGGCCACACCTTCTCTTACATCCAGCACACAGACATACACCTAGCACACACACGCTCTGCAACCAAGACGAGGTTCAGAGCTTCCAGTCAGATACTCACCCTCATACCATCCACACCTTTACAGATGGAAGCAAGCTGGACGACGGTGCTGTGGGGGCAGCCTTCGTCTGTTACGGCGAAGGCGTAGCCCCCGGACTATGCACAATACCCCATTTCATTCATAAAACACTTGACACGAACTCAAAACGCATCAACCTGGCAATCTAGGTATGAGAGCGAGCCACAAGGACAATACACAAAACGACACTTACCCACACTCACACACATAAAAAAGTTACGCGCACTCACTGACACCACATTCATATTGACTCAAGCATTGACTCATACACTAAACACTATCTCTACAGATTCAAAATTGTCGAGGACGATGCCTGTCCTTGTGACGGGACAACGTTCCAAACCATGGATCACGTTCTCGAGGATTGCCCTCGATTTGCCGCGATTAGATTGGACCACCAGATCCTCTGTCAAAGCCTCCAAGTGAGCCCGTTCAGGGTGGGGTCTCTTTTGAAACACAAGCCAGCTGTAGTTTCTTTCGCTAAGCTCGCCGACTCCATCCTGAGCAGGCTAAAACATTTCAATGGACTGACATAAGTGTACATAATCTCCCGGAATCGACATTTATACTCTGTTTCTTTTATCACTATATTGTTTTAATATTAAAACATACATACATACATATGTACATAACTTTACATTATTCTTAATAATAACACATTTGTAAAAAAAAAAGGAAAAAAGCTGGATCGGTTAAGATATGCTTAGGTAACATAATATGTCTAACTGGAACTGATCAGATCTATCTGGGTAATCTATACTTGATGTGTTTGCCAAAATATTTTAAGCACTAATCTACCCATATCTAAAATCTTATTTTAAACAATATATTATGATGAACAACACGGGTTCACTGAGGGCAGATCTTGCATTATTAATTTGGTTACCTACTACAATTATCTTGTTAATGCGGTTGATGCTGGGTATGAGGTGGATGCGTTATATACTGATTTCTCTAACGCGTTTGATCGCGTCAATCATACTACACTTGTCCTTAAATTGAAGAAATATGGTATATTCGGAAATCAGTTGAAGTGGTTTGCTTCATATTTAAGTATCAGTATTTAGTCGCTAAGGATTTTAATTATACAACCTACATGGTCACATCAGGTGTGCCACAAGGTTCGCACCTGGGCCCATGGTTATTTAACGTGTTTATTAATGAAGTGACTTCTTGAATATTAGATCTAGCCAATCTTTCCTATTTGCTGATGACCTTAAATTATGTAAAATCATAAAGACACGTGAAGATTCTGTATCCTTACAGAATGATTTTTTGGAGCTTAGCCAATGGTGTTTAGATACTGGCATGGTCTTGAATAATAATAAATGCAAACATATTAGATTTAGCCGTAGAGTTCAGACTTACGAGATATCTTATCTTTTAGATGGCTCCCCTTTAACCAAATGTGAAATTATCTCTGATCTTGGTTAACATTTGACTCTAAACTCTCATTTGTGCCCCATTATGACAATATATCTAACAAAGCATCTAAAATGCTCGGCTTTGTGATGAGAAATACCAAGCATTTCAAAAATTTTCATACTAAAATTTTATTATATTGCACATACGTAAGAAGTGTACTTGAATATGGTAGTGTGATTTGGGGTCCTCACTACACTGTTCATCAGCTGCGCTTAGAAAGATTGCAGAAAAGATTTTTAAGATATCTATCTTACTCATGCCATGTGCTAGGTAAGCTTTCTTCCTACGAAGATAGACTAAAGTTCTATAAAATGCACTCTTTAATCGATAGAAGGCATGTTCTTGACATGATTTTTTTGTTCAAAGTTTTAAGAGGTCAGATAGATTGTCCCGCTCTGTTGAGATTGTTTAACTTTCGAGTTCCTTCTCATTTACCTCGACGTCTTATAGCTATATATACGTCGGATAGCTTGCCTGGAAATCGAGGAAGTAGGCTTTAAGTGTTCACCTATACACTGGCAGGCTATGTTTCCTTTTCAAGTAATGTTGACATGGTCAGGTTGATTCGGTGGGGTCGAATCCAGAGGCAAACGCACCCGCCAATTCTCTGATGTAGCGGGTGCCCTGGATGTCGCCAATGACTTACCATCAGGTGATCTACCAAATGGCCCCCTCGTCTATAAAAAAATCTCTTCGAGGCCGAGCCTATACCAACTGACAGTCATGGCTAAAACAGATCAACACAGTTAACGTTCGAGACATAATCCATACCATTTGCAGGTTCAAGTCAGCCAAGCAGCTTCAGACTCGTCTTCTCAAGGAACGTCATTGTAAGTTTTGTTAATTTTCTCCCTCCATCATCATTGCACCATTAATAATTAACATGAAGTAATATCACATGATCACACTACATTAGCCCCGCGTTAATGTCATTAGAACTTGTGTCACGTTGTTGATCAACTTAACTACGTCCTTATGTAGTATATACCCCCTTTAACCTATTTGGATCGGGCACTGGCATAATGGGGCCCCTAAAACAACAATTTAGAGATCTGCGAGCCTGATTTTGGGCTAGAGAGGAGTTAATATTAGGGCACTACTAGGTATTCTAATATAGGATATAGAAAAATCTGGCGTAACATTGTGAGAACCAAAGTTATGGACGGAGGTGGTGACAACCCTCAGAATTGAGGAACACGACTGAAGTGTTCCGTCGCCTGTCACTGGAGCAGCTGCCAAACATTATCACTTTTTAGGGTTCCGTAGCCAAATGGCAAAAAACGGAACCCTTATAGATTCTTCATGTCTGTCTGTCTGTCTGTCCGTCCGTATGTCACAGCCACTTTCTTCCGAAACTGTAAGAGCTATACAGTTGAAACTTGGTATGTAGATGTATTCTGTGAACCGCATTAAGATTTTGACACAAAAGTAGAAAAAAAACAATAAATTTTGGGGGTCCCCATACTTAGAACTAAAACTCAAAAAAATTGTTTCATCAAACCCCTCCGTGTGGGGTATCTGTTGGATAGGTCTTCAAAAATGATATTGAGGTTTCTAATACCATTTTATTCTAAACTGAATAGTTTGCGCGAGAGACACTTCCAAAGTGAAAAAATGTGTGTAGCTTCTAAAATAAGAGAATGATAAAACTAAAAAAAATATATGATGTACATTACCATGCAAACTTCCACTGAAAATTAGTTTGAACAAGATCTAGTAAGTAGTTTTTTTTATACGTCATAAATCGTAAACCGCAATTTACCTTTCATGCAATCAACTCAAATATATAAAAAAACATTTTAATTCCATAAACATAAACCATATTTTTGTTAGTGTCTTATGTTGTATATTATGTAATGGTACGGAACCCTTTGTGCGCGAGTCCGACTAGCACTTGGCCGGTTTTTTTCTTTAAGGCCGGGAAATGCTCTGAGGCATGTATGTGTATGTGGGACTCGCTGCGCCCGAAAGCTGGTAAGTGGACGCAACTCTACCCACTAAAACCCGGCAAGTGCCACTCATGCCGCCTTTGCTGAGGTGCCCCGGATCTAATGTCCCGCACCACAGGACAACCCCTACCAACGTCGGGACAGTACAATGGGATGAGGTTCCCGTCATCACCTCTTGCCTCCTGCTCTTTTGTCCCCTCTTATTATAAGAGGTGTACAAAGAGCCCCCTCGGCTCAATTCACTTCGCCTAAGGTGCAGCGGCTCACCCTAGGCTACTGAGCCCCACCGCCACGACAAGGCCTGAACCATGGTGAGGGAAGAAGTTGTACCTAGCACCAGTAGAGAATCAGGTTCGGAGCAGAAAAAGGATTGGTTAGTTTGTAAAGAGGACTAAGATTTTAGATCTTTATGAATTGCATGCTCCGTTTAGGGAAACCAAAGTCAAACATAATCCCGCTCCCTGGCTTTTATGGCTGGCCTGGCTTTGTCATGTAGAGATGTAGAGATTGCGTTAAAAGGAAACAAGCTTTGTCCTTCGGAAAGTAATCTCACAAAATTCGAAACTCTTCGGTTCAGACTTACATTCCTTAGTTGATTGGTCGGGGATACGATTATCCCCTTTTCTTCGTAAGAGGCAGTGCAACGAAACTTTGTAGCCGAATACGGTCGGCCTGATCGGGGTGGTATAAGGAAAAGGAGGGCAACGCATCTGCATAATCTCTGGTTGTGCGAATGTGTATGGGATAACTATGCTATTAAAAAAAATATCCGAAATGTCGAGCTTGTAACTTAAGGTTCTTATCTTTCCATACAAACGCAGAACAGTAATTACTACAATGTTTGACGTTGACCATGAAAAACTAAGTATAATATAAATTGATCTCGTCGTTATCTATGTGTGTATGTACCCAAAAACGTAAAAAAATATACATTTCAAAAATACAAGCCTCTAAACTTTCGTATTTCAACACTGAGCTTAGCCCAACTTTGGGCGTAAATAAATAGTATACCGAGCACGAAAGCTCAAAAATAAAGCCCGTACAGATATAGTTTAGTTATTCAAAAGATAAAATAAATTTATTTTGAAAAGATACACTTATTAGTTTTTCTATAATAACTGTTTTGTTAAAAGTACATTTTCGTAATGAATCATTGTGCATTTCATTCTAGCACACATGTTCGCGCACTATGTCAGGTGAGATAGCAATCGTTTTGTTAGAGTTCGGGTCATCGACTAGTTCAACCCTAATAAACCACGATAAAATCCCTCAAAAGTTGTTTCATTATAAAATAGTTAAAGAATACAAGATATATCCTGTTAAATAAGTATCTTGTAAACGTTAGAGGAGAATAGGGTATTGGGGGTCACTTAAGCGAAAAATCAAATTTAATTGTAACTAAAACAAAGTATTTATGACAACAGCCTTAGAAAATAATTTATTTAATTAAATGTCATAAAACAAAATTTTTGGTCACTTCGGCAATCAACTTATAAAATACAAGTTTGAAAAGAAGACAGAATTTACTACACCAACATGTGGGCAATGATGATCACCTATAATCTAGCACATATTCTAGCATCTTCTGCGCCGTGATCCTTATAGACCTAGCCTAAGTCGTCAGTACCAACATCTGATACAGAAGTTTTATTTGATTCTTGTAATGCTTGGGGCTTTCCTTTTTAGGACCCTTATTCTGTACTTTAGTCTTTTTTCCTTGACCTTTGCCTTTACATCTCTGACTTTTGTCACTTGACTCTCATTTGACTTTCATGACACCTACACTTATGAGTAAAAAATTAAAAAAACAACATTAATTGAAATTTTAAATAATTAATAAACACAACATTAATTTGAATGTTGTAACTAAGTATATAAGTAACTGTTTTGACCACAAACTGCAAGATATTTGACTCGTGCCTTAAAATTTGCATTGACGTAAAATTACATCAGCGAAGCATAAAAACAAAATTTGGCCTTTTTTCAATGGCACGGCGCGGACTGACGCGAGCCGTTCTAGGCTGTGCTCACTAGCCAGAGCGGGGTTAGGGATGTCGTTTACGCGTTGCTCGCATGTGCTGTTTCGAGGATGTGAAGGTGACTCCCATTACCCGATGACTCCCATTACCCGATGACTCCCATTACCCCGTTTTACCCTAATCAGATACCAAGCTGCTATCAAATTTTATTGTTATATTCTAGAAACCAACGGACAGCCCTCTCCAGGATGTCAACCTGGCCGGCTCGGAGGCGTCAGGTTCTGATGCACTCCGAAAATACGAACCTCCCAAGATCGATCTTCCCTCCCCGGGTAATGTCTCCTCTTCTGATGGGGATAAGATCTCCAGTGTTGTTCTGGAAAAGACTCTCGAAAATTCCGATGGTAAGTCCACTAATGAGTATTTTCAGTCTATGTCTATTCATGATTCATCATTAGACTTTACGAACGCCAAAATGAGCACTCTGAGGCTTTATACATTACATAATTCAAATTCAAATTCAAATTCAAAATATTTATTGCAACTAAGTGTACATGAAATCGTTTAAAAATTATTATAAAAGTACTTATAACTTAGCGCCTTTTACAGGCATTGCAATATCCAGGAGGGCAAGTTTACAATCTTGTTTATTAGTATAATATAACACAAAAAAAATATGCATCATTAAATATACAAACAATTTTAAATAGAATTTTTGTTATTTAATATAATTTCTAGTTTATATCCAATATATTATTTCATTATAATATTATATAGATGTAGTCAATTTAATTTAAAATTAATTAAAATATAAAACAATTCAAAATATTTTTATGATAAAACTTATTATTGTATTATTGTCCAATATATTTTATTTCCTACAACACAATTTTGTTTTGTAAATATTCAGCTGTCGAGTAATAGCATTTATTAATCAAATGTTTTTTAATTCTTTATTAAATCCTACAACCGTTTCTTCGTTTTTTATAATGCTTGGCAATTTATTAAAGATTTTTATAGCCATATGAAAGGGGCTTTCGCTTAGCATTTTAATTCTTGACCTTGGTAGATCTAGCTTTTCTTTATTCCGGGTATTTATATTGTGAATATCTTTCTTTTTTATAAATACATTCATATTTTTATAAACAAATGTGCATATGTCAAGTATGTATATTGAAGGTAGTGTTAATATATTGAATTTAATGAAATGTGGCTTACAACTTTGCTTGTTATCTATTTGAGCCAATATCCTGATACACTTCTTTTGTAATATAAATAACTCATTCGCTTTAACACTGTTTCCCCACAGCATGACACCATACTTGAGCCATGAGTGCGCGTATGCATAGTAAGCTGATAGAGCTGTTTCTGTATTTGTGCTATGTTTAATTTGAAAAAGAGCGTATATAAACTTCGATAATTTAGATTTAACATTTTCAATGTGCGTTTTCCAATTAATGTGTGTGTCTATATTTATTCCCAGTAAACTAAATTCTTTTACTTCTTCTAAAACTATGTTGCAATGGGTTATGTTTAAATCAAGTGGGGCTTTTTTGTACGTCCTAAATTGTATTATTTTAGTTTTATTTAAGTTTATTTCTAAATTATGGTCTTTTAGCCATTGTGTTACCGACGTAAGAGTGTTTTGAATTAATTTATTATAATTTTCTAAATTATGACATTTTATTAAAATCGACACGTCATCAGCAAATAGTAATGGTACCGTTGATTGTGTGTCCAGCGACTTCGGTAGATCGTTTATATATATTAAAAAGAGAACACATCCGAGTACACTACCTTGAGGGATAGAGTATGTGAGATTTCTCGTTCTGGAACACACGGACTTAATTTCTTGTTTGTCATTGTCAAAACTTTCAATCTGTACTATCTGTTCCTATTAGTTAGATATGATTTAAACCATTGGTAAGCAGCACCTCGAACTCCACAACCATTTAACTTTGTGAGAAGTATATTGTATCGGACTTTATCGTATGCTTTAGTCATATCTAGGAGTAGCCCTACGACGTGCTTTTTATCATTTATGTATTGAAGAGCCGTTTGGATGTACTTATATACTGCTAGTGTTGTTGACCTAGACTTTCTAAATCCGTTTTGACTATCATCCAAAATACCGAATCTCTCCAAGAACGAGTATAGACGGTTACACATAGCTTTCTCAAATATTTTTGAAAAGGTGGGCAGTAGTAAAAGGTGGGCATAATTTTACGAGTCCATCCACAGTATTACAATGTGCTTATCCTTCGTGTGACGTTGACAATTTGGGAAGACGAACAGTCAGTAGCTTGACTGTAGGAGATGTAGGTAATGCAAAGTCACCGAGATGCCCAAGTCAAGCAGCAGTCGAATATTGACTTTTGGTAGTGGTGATAAAGTATTTCAGCCACCCAGCAAGCAACTGAATCTTATTGTAATACTCATAGACAATTTAGTGCTACTCCGTTAATTTTTCCAGAAAAATTTGATGTTGTTGTCCAGGAATCAGAACCAACCACAGAATCACAAGGAAATGAAGAGAAATTATTAACTGCTGAAGTACCTCTAGAACCAATTGTCGTAGAAGATATATCAGAAAAGAATTTGAATGGCGCTATCGAAGCAGAAGCAGCAGAAGTAACTCAATTAGACATAACCACATCACAAGCCATTGTGGAAGAGGTTCAAGAAGCTATTTTAGAACAAGAGGTTAGCGCAGCGCAAGAAGTAAAAGCAGAACTTGAACCAATTTCACAGTTAGACGTTAGCGCAGATCAAGACATTAAGATAAAACCTGAAATTAAAGCAGAAGAAGAACAAACTGTAACAACAGAACAAGAAGCTACGACAGAACACGAAGTTTTAGCTGAACAAGAAATAAGAACAGAAAAAGACATTACAGCACAAGAAGTAATTGCAGAACGAGGTGCATCTATTCAAGTTGAACAATATATAACGGAAAGCCTTGAAAAGGTAGAAATACCTGAAGCAAAATCTACCACAGATGCTACAGATGCGAGAAGTGAAGTTGTGGTAGAAACGAAAGAAGAAATTATTAATTTAGAAGAAATTGTTCAAACTATACCAGAAGTGATTGCTGATGTGGAAAGCGCTGTTAAGGCTGAAGTAAGTAATTATCATTTGGTTATATTTTTTTAAATGTATGTTTGATAATGTCTTCCTTATCCGATTTCGAGGAGACCCGTGCTATGGGACATATAAGGAAGAACTCGAAGTGATCGGTGCAAAAATATAATTCCATCATCATGCATGATTTTCTCAGTTCCGCTTGGGAATTAGACATTCCCCAGATAGGCAGTGATACAGAAAAATATTTTTCACAGTTAGACAACGCTATATTAGCCTGGAACTGAATTTTTAACGGAAACTTGTTAAAAATTCAGTTCCAGACTAATATTCTTGATATTGAGCGTTGACTTTTCGGATAGCTTGCCTGGAAATCGAGGAAGTAGGCTTTAAGTGTTCACCTATACACTGGCAGGCTATGTTTCCTTTTCAAGTAATGTTGACATGGTCAGGTTGATTCGGTGGGGTCGAATCCAGAGGCAAACGCACCCGCCAATTCTCTGATGTAGCGGGTGCCCTGGATGACGCCAATGACTTACCATCAGGTGATCTACCAAATGGCCCCCTCGTCTATAAAAAAATCTCTTCGAGGCCGAGCCTATACCAACTGACAGTCATGGCTAAAACAGATCAACACAGTTAACGTTCGAGACATAATCCATACCATTTGCAGGTTCAAGTCAGCCAAGCAGCTTCAGACTCGTCTTCTCAAGGAACGTCATTGTAAGTTTTGTTAATTTTCTCCCTCCATCATCATTGCACCATTAATAATTAATATGAAGTAATATCACATGATCACACTACATTAGCCCCGCGTTAATGTCATTAGAACTTGTGTCACGTTGTTGATCAACTTAACTACGTCCTTATGTAGTATATACCCCCTTTAACCTATTTGGATCGGGCACTGGCATAATGGGGCCCCTAAAACAACAATTTAGAGATCTGCGAGCCTGATTTTGGGCTAGAGAGGAGTTAATATTAGGGCACTACTAGGTATTCTAATATAGGATATAGAAAAATCTGGCGTAACATTGTGAGAACCAAAGTTATGGACGGAGGTGGTGACAACCCTCAGAATTGAGGAACACGACTGAAGTGTTCCGTCGCCTGTCACTGGAGCAGCTGCCAAACATTATCACTTTTTAGGGTTCCGTAGCCAAATGGCAAAAAACGGAACCCTTATAGATTCTTCATGTCTGTCTGTCTGTCTGTCCGTCCGTATGTCACAGCCATTCTTCCGAAACTGTAAGAGCTATACAGTTGAAACTTGGTATGTAGATGTATTCTGTGAACCGCATTAAGATTTTGACACAAAAGTAGAAAAAAAACAATAAATTTTGGGGGTCCCCATACTTAGAACTAAAACTCAAAAAAAATTTTTCATCAAACCCCTCCGTGTGGGGTATCTATGGATAGGTCTTCAAAAATGATATTGAGGTTTCTAATACCATTTTATTCTAAACTGAATAGTTTGCGCGAGAGACACTTCCAAAGTGGAAAAATGTGTGTGTACCCCCCCCCCCCCCTGTAACTTCTAAAATAAGAGAATGATAAAACTAAAAAAAATATATGATGTACATTACCATCCAAACTTCCACCGAAATTTGGTTTGAAGAAGATCTAGTAAGTAGTTTTTTTTATACGTCATAAATCGTAAACCGCAATTTACCTTTCATGCAATCAACGCGCGTTGGCGCTCAAGCCAGAGGTTGCGGGTTCGAATCCCGCCAGGGAACAAAAAGTTTTCTGTGTTCCTGGGTCATAGATGTGTATTAAATATGTGTATTATATAAAAAAAATCTTAAATATATGTATAGTATAAAATTATTAAATATATTACCGTTGTCTGGTACCCGTAACACAAGTTCTTCGAGAACTTACCATGGGACCAGATTGACGTGGTGTACAATCGTCCATAGCAAAAAAAAATAAAAAAACTATGGTAGAAAATACTATTCGCAGGTCATCACAACAGGTTCCTGAAGGCTTCCTCGAATACGGACCCCCTGGCTTCAAGGAATACGGTCCACCAAAAGATGATTTGAACACTGGAGCTATTCAGGTAAGTAATATATTAAATTGGAGCCCGAAATATTATCTAATCCCGTTTTAAATAATTGTTTCAGAAGGACTCTTTTGATTGATCCTTGAATCCTTGCGTTTGGCCTGCTGTAACTCTGGAGGGATATTGAACGATATTTAGAAGATATTTAGAAGTGATTACAATGTTATTAATTTCAGGGGTTACTCAGTCAGGCGTCTGTAGAGACAAATGAGGCGAGAAGGAGACGTTTTTCACCAAAATTTAAGTGAGCCACTCATATTTTATTATAAGCTGCATTAAAGTGTTAAATATTTTTCATGTACGATGTTTTCGTGATTGACCAAAAGTATATTTTCATGAATTGTTCCACTTCTGAGCTATGGTTAAAATGTCAAGTCCCTAACAATAAAAATCAGCCGCCATAATGCAGCTAATAAAATGACGTCACGCAATCATAAGCGACCAATCGCAAGGCAGCATGATTTTGTGTGACGTCACATATCTAGCGGCTCTTTTAGTATGTCAGGATTGACTGGCAAAAGAGTCTTCTTTTCTCTGCAACACAACATAGTTGTTTCACGGGAGAAACAATTATGTTGGTACCATGTAGACGCGCGCGAGACACAGCGCAACCCTCGCTACGGCAACGTATCTGCTAATCCTCTGGTGTAGCGGGTGTCTATGGATGTCGCTTATCACTTACCACCAGGTGAAACGACTGTCCGTTTGTCTTTTATAAAAACCCGATTCCACTTAGGTAATCTTCTAAATGGACTGTCAATTTTTTATCTACATCAGCGTTTCCTATTTGGTGGGTCGCAACCCGGTGCCAAGCCACGAAAAATAATTACCAGGTCGCACCATTGCCTCCTTTTTTTCGGAGGGATCTATGCTAATGGTCCAAAGGCCCTAATGCTTCGTCGGATAAGTGTGAGCCCATTTGGCTCACTATTGGTTTGGTAAGTGGGGGGTACACCGCCTCTTGGCGTCGGGTTGGACCATTGCCTCCTTGTTTTAATCAAATACTATGAGAGCTTGACTGACAGATTAAAAGAGTCAAAAATAAGCAGCTTCATACTTCTCACAAATGATTGTAATACAAACATAAGTAGGAATACTTCTTTTTGCAATTAATGTGTTTTTTTTCATGGGGCTTAAAAATTTGAGTGGGTCACAAAGGGGACTGTGCGAAATTTATCAGGCCATAGCATAACAAAGTTTGGGAAATGATCTAGATTCTAGATGATAAATAATTTTAATAACAACAATAATATTTATTTCAGACCTGCCAAGAAATCTCATTGAATTAACGAAAAATGGAAAATTTACAATGGCTGCCACTTATGAAAATGTTTATTATACTGCAATGAATACATTATATTATTAAAATAAATATGAATTTTACAGATACAGTTGTTTCCTTTTCTTTAAATATGGAAGAAAATTTTATGATAAATGGTCAACGCCATAATTCTTATTTCTTACGTCAAACAACTTGGCTCTGTTACTACACGGAGACTTACTCGTACTCGTACATAATCTTACATAGAATAGGCAACACATGAATAACCTGTGTTGTGACTTGTGAAAGGCGAGTCCAATGTGAACTTGTCTATGGTCATGGGTGACGCTTAGGAACGCTTGCTAAAGTGAATAATATTATGTTAAGTATACTATTTATATATATCATCATCGTCAGCCTCTATCCATTCACTGTTGAACGTAGGCCTCCTTCAAAGAACGCCAAAATGGCCGATCCCTTGCCACTCGTCATTTGCCTTAATGAGTAATCATCATCATTACATAATATAAAACAAAGTCGCTTCCCGTCTGTCTGTCCCTATTTTCATATATCTATGGTCCCTTTATAATATACATGCTTAGATCTTTAAAACCATGCAACAGATTTTGATGCGGTTTTTAATAGATAGAGTGATTCAAGAGAAAGTTTTGTATGTATAATACATGCATGAGATGTCTCTTAAAGGCAACACATAAATAATAACGTTAGGTTTTGTGTTCATAACAAACGTCGACCACTTACCATCAGAAGGCACGTCCGCCAGTTTCCCTATCCAACTAATATAAAAATCACCGATCGTGAATAAAATACTAATAAATAAGTGAATTCATTAATTTTCAAATCAGTAGGTACATGAATAAAATAATGGATTATTAGTCGATGGCGATGTTGGTATTCCGTATTCTCTGGGGTAAATATTTTTCACGCATGTACATGGATATCATCATGCTGTTTATTATTTAAACAGCTTTGACCAAGGTTTCCTCAAGTTCCAAAGGCTGGTTCTAGCACTGACTTCTGCGAGGCAGTAATGTCCCAGAATGAGGCCGACGAACGGACGGGAGAGGAGGCTGCCAACAATGCCTCCTCCCGCGGGCGACGAACTGAGGTGCGTAGGCAAGTAGCAAGTAGGCAGTAACGGCCCTGTGTTCGTGTCGGACTCAGGATGGGAACCTTGGTCTGGTTGGCATGACGTCGTGGGGACTGCTTAGTGGCGGCTTGGCAGTCCCCCCTTACGAGGAGTAACCTCGACAGCCTGTCGCTGAGGTGATCCTGTCTGTTGCCTGCATATCCGGGACCCTCAAAAAGCGGCTGAAGACGCTGGCAGTGGTTTTAGTTAGGGTGGGCACTCCCCCCACCATGGTTCAGCAATTGTCATGGCGGTGAAGCTTAGTAGCCTAGGGTGAGCCGAGCACCTTGGGTGAAGCTAATTGAGCAGAGGGGGCTTTTTATGTCAAATACCCCTGCTACACACTCGACGAGTGGTGTGAGAAGTCGTGTGGCCACGCTACTCGTCATGCCCACCTTGTCGGCTTTGCGCGAGTCAAAGGGCCGGCAATACGAGCGCGAGTGGCTGGCCACAGAGCAGGGGGCAAGGGGCGTGGACGAGAACCCCACCCCATTGTACTGTCCCGACGTTGGGAGGGGTTATTCTGTGGTGCGGGACAACCTCTCTGTGGAGGTGGCGTCGGTCCCCTGAGGGACCGACTAGCCGTCGAGGTGCCCTGTTTGCTCATTACATCCGGGGCAACTCACCAAAGGTGACATTGGTGGCACCCGCCGGGTTTTAGAGGGTAGAGCTACGTCCACCTTACCATCTTACGGTCGCAGCGAGTCCCACATACCACATATATTTACAAATACGTATCTCCCTCATTTCTTTAATTGGAAAATTTTATATAATTGGAATGTGTGTAATTATTATTTCTATGGTGTATACATTCCAATTATCTTTTAGGATGTAACTAACTTTTTTTTCCTTTAACGCCGGGAAATGCTCTGAGGCATCCCGCGGGGGAGTGGGTCTCCCCACGCGGGTATGTGGGGCTCGCTGCGCCCAACAGCTGGTAAGTGGACGCAGCTCTACCCACTAAAACCCGGCGAGTGCCACCAATCTAAAGCTAGTCAGTCCCGCAAAGGGCCGACGCCACCTCCACAGAGGGGTTGTCCTGCACCACAGAACAACCCCTCCCAACGTCAGGACAGTACAATGGGGTGAGGTTCCCATCCTCGCCCCTTGCCCCCTGCTCTTTTGTCCCCTCTTCATAAAAGAGGGGTACAAAGAGCTCCCTCGGCCCAATTCGCTTCACCCTAGGTTACTAATTTGGTCCCCAAGCGTACAAGGAGTAAAGACATGTCGAACCTTAGATGTCGAACGCTTTTTGTCTATTCCTTATAATATCTAAAAGTACTCTGTGATCTATTCCATTATACTCTAAAAAGCTAGCTAAAAAGCGGACGTTTATAATCTATGGTTACGTTTGTAAACGTCATTTTAAAATTGTGAAATGCGATAAATACTGATATGTAATTGATAAAGTCAGTTAAATTATATAAATGTATTGTGAGCAGTACATACATATTGTGAGACGTTATTCGAACATAAAATTATTATGATATTATAATTATTATGTTCGTTATAATTATCGTGTCCTATAACACATTACTTATATATCATAATTATTAATAATAAGTTCACCAATTATGGTAAGAAATCTTAGACTACGCTCAGTTTATTTTAAATATAAGTAGTTGTAAGTATTTGCTATTGAAAAGTTTGAATAAAATCTTATTATTTTAATCGTAAGGATGTAATTTACCTGTATTCATTATACGTTATTCGTGTAGGTAGGTATATAATGTAAGAATGTTTCCAAAGTGTAAGTTTACAATTTACGTAACTTATTTATTTTTGTTTTAGTGATGGATCAAGTATCATGGAATCAAGGGTAAGGGCAAGTCCGGAACAATTCTCTATTTTATTAGACTTCATGGAAAGGTACCTACTATTATTTCATTTTTGTGTTACATTGTTTTCTAATATTTACGCGAATTTCACTCATTATAATGAAATAACTATTACGGATTTTATCACGGTTTATTAAGTTTAATACAAGACGACGTTTCGTGCTTTTTTTTTAACCACAATTTAACTATAGCGAGTTAGGTACTTATAATAACAGTTACTTTTTTTGTTTTAGACATAGAGATCTGTCAAGACCCCATTCAGGTCTTCAAGGACGGATTAACAGCCATCAGCTATGGCAGCAATTAACAGATGTGTTAAATTCTCATCGTGATGGTGTTAAAAAATCACCACATAAATGGAAAAAAGTAATTATTACCTATTTAATTCCAAAATCTTTTTTTAGCTATTGACATAATGGGGTTGCATTAGAATTCGGGTGAAGGACTTTAGGGATGGGAGGGGGGCAAGGGAGAGGGGTAGGCTTCCCCCTCCACCTCCTCCCTCACCAGTTTATGTGCAAATAAGTCTCCACGGAGATTTATTTGCACAAACTGTTTTTAAATAATTTATTTTTTTAGGTATGGGCTGACTGGAAAGCTAAGACTAAAAAGAAATATTTGAGCTTACGGTTCCCAGCCAGCACTTGTGGTGGTCCAATCAGGAGAATGAGTGTATCTGCCTTAGAAGAAAGGGTGTTGGCAGTTCTGGGAGTTTCGACGGTGGTTGGTCAAGCTGGCATTCAAAAGCAATGCTTTCATGTTAGTTTCCATTTTTAGTATCCGCACCAGAATCTCTAACATCCTACTAAACTTTACCGGTGGCAGGGAAGCGCTGTGCCGCGCTCCCGGCTGCATGGGTACCACCATCTTGCTTGTTTCTCCAGTCAAACAGCTTTGCTGTGTTTCGGAGAGAAGGGCAAGACAGGCAGTGTAATTACTGGCACCGAGACTTAACATCTTATGTCTCAGGATAGGCAACACATAAATGAGTTGCCTGGGCTTGTTCCAGGTATACTAGTTTATGTTCATGGGCGACGTCGACCACTTAACATCAGGTGGTACGTTTGCCAGTTTGCCTATCCAACTAACATAAAAAAAAAAAAAAAAAAACGTATAAAGATAACTTTGGTATTAAATTACTACCTGTTTTTAGCCAGAAAATGATAAGGAGCTTCCAATAGAGCATCCACAATATGACCTTGATATTGTGTTGGAGGACTCCAACAGCCAGAATAGTGAGTTAACCATTATTTATGCAAGTTTTGGCTAAAACGCAATGTGAATAATATTTATACTTAATTAATTAGTAGGTTATTATTGCGCATTGAGAGTATCCCTTTTTATGAGTAGATCAAACCATTTGTATACCAAATTTCATCAAAATGGGTTTAGCCACGAAAAGATACCAATTAACATGCAGTTACCTACATTGCATCTGCGAATTTTTTGCTAAAATTTAAGTTACTTTAATCATAGTGTGAGAGTAAAATTAAATATAATATATGCTATTACTTTTTAGTTGCAATACCTGCACCTGCTTCTCCGGCCGTAGACCCGTTACTCCAACCGGAGGAGGATACACCAGCTTCAGCTCCACAATCTCCACCACCATTTCCACCACCATTTCCACATACTCCTCCATCACGAAATAGTCAACATCAGGGGTCAGCCTCTCCACGCTCACCATCCACGACTCGGCGTCGGACGTTATTAAGAGCACGAAGGAATAGAGGATTGACTTCTTTCGAATGGGCGGCACATTTATTTGCAACCATTGAGCGAAGGCGCCTCATGCTTGAAGAGGAAAGTGACAAGCGCCTTCATGAAAGAGAGATGGAGAGGATACGACTGGAAGCTGAGAAGATTGAGGTCACAAGACAACAAAACAATGTATTACATGAATTGACCCTTCTTGGTCAACGGCTCATTGATGTCATCACTCAGCAGCGACCAACCAGTTTCATCAACTGCATCAACTGACCCTATTTGATAGTCGGTTGTATCGTATAGGTCTTGTGATATATGTATGTGGGATGACAATTGCTGTGCCAAAGAAAGAAGATTTAGTGTACCTAACTATAAGTCAGCTAAGTAGTTTTTTGTAGGTCAACACATAGCTTGAGAGGGTGACATCGGAAGGGCAATTGGTAACCCATCCCCGCATCTAATCCCAGAGGCGAGCTTGGGGAATTGGGTGAAATGGTCCCGGAGATGAGGACTGATCACCCGTCTTGCCTCGCTGGTGTCCCCACCCTTAAATTTAAAAAAATAAACTGTGTGCCACTGCGTGCTGGTCCTGACATATTGGATGACAGTGGCAAGGGTCAGGGGATTGGCCGTCCTGACGTTCATTGTAGGAGCCCTATGTTCAGTGGACGGATAGAGGCTTATGATGATGAAATGTATGTACATACTATTTATAATAACTGTGTACAGTAACATTCCACACCGGTGGGAGGGAAGCGCTATGCCGCGCTCCCGGCTGCATGGGTACCACCATCTTGCTTACTTATTTCTCCCGTGAAACAGCTTTGCTGTGTTTCGGAGAGAAGGACAAGACAGGCAGTGTAATTACTGGCACCGAGACTTAACATCTTATGTCTCAGGATAGGCAACACATAAATAAGTTGCCTGGGCTCGTTCCAGGTAAACTAGTTTATGTACATGGGCGACGTCGACCACTTTCCATCAGGTGGCACGTTTGCCAGTTTGCCTATCCAACTAACATATATAAAAAAAAAAAGTTCAGCAGTGACCTGTGAGTTGAAATTAAGATATTAATAATATTTAGATTTTAGAGTGTATATAATATGTTAATGTGGTTATTACATAGCTTTATTTATGCTTTGCCAGTTTGCCTATCCAGCAAACTGGCAGACGTGCCACCTGATGGTAAGTGGTCGACGTCGCCCATGAACAAAGACTAGTTTACCTGGAACGAGCCCAGGCAACTCATCTATGTGTTGCCTATCCTGAGACATAAGATGTTAGGTCTCGGTGCCAATAATTACACTGCCTGTCTTGCCCTTCTCTCCGGAATACAGCAAAGCTGTTTCACGGGAGAAACAAGCAAGATGGTGTGATTAAAACAAAATCCTTACAGACCCCAGCTATAAACTTGACTCTTGTCTTTTCTTATGTATATTTTATTTAAATGTTACTTTGTTTTGTTTGTTTGTGCAAGAAAGAAATTGTTATTACCCATGCAGCCGGGAGTGCGGCACAGCGCATCCCTCCCACCTTAATTAGGTATAAGTTGACTATTAGACTGACAATAAACAATTAAAAAGAAAGAATGTACCTCTAGTTATGATTTTTATATTATAAATCACTTAAATAAAAAACATGAAAGTATAGCTTACAAATTATTTATTAAGCAACTAGCTGTTGCCTTTATCATCGCCTGCGTTAACGTAGAAATACAGCCGTACCCGAACTGATTTTAATTTTTATATTGCCTATGACACTCACAATAAATGTGGCTTACAAATGGACCTTTCAAAATCGGTGGTGTGGATCCAGAGCTTACCCCCAACAACCTCACAAACTTTACCTCTTTTTGATATTAATATAGATTAAGTATTGCTCTTCCATACATGAGCTCTTCCACGCATGAGCTCTTCCACGCATGAGCTCTTCCACGCATGAGCTCTTCCATACATGAGCTCTTCCACGCATGAGATCTTCCACGCATGAGCTCTTCCACGCATGAGCTCTTCTACGCATGAGCTCTTCCACGCATGAGCTCTTCCATACATGAGCTCTTCCACGCATGAGATCTTCCACGCATGAGCTCTTCCACGCATGAGCTCTTCCACGCATGAGCTCTTCCACTCATGTGCTCTTCCATACATGAGCTCTTCAACGCATGAGCTCTTCCGCGCATGACCTCTTCCACGCATGAGCTCTTACATGCATGAGCTCTTCCACGCATGACCTCTTCCACGCATGAGCTCTTACATGCATGAGCTCTTCCACGCATGAGCTCTTCCATGCATGAGCTCTTCAACGCATGAGCTCTTCCGCGCATGAGCTCTTCCACGCATGAGCTCTTCCACGCATGAGCTCTTCCACGCATGAGCTCTTACATGCATGAGCTCTTCCACTCATGAGCTCTTCCATACATGAGCTCTTCAACGCATGAGCTCTTCCGCGCATGACCTCTTCCACGCATGAGCTCTTCCACGCATGAGCTCTTCCACGCATGAGCTCTTACATGCATGAGCTCTTCCACGCATGAGCTCTTCCATGCATGACTCTTCTACGCATGAGCTCTTCCACGCATGAGCTCTTCCATGCATGAGCTTTTCCAGGCATGAGCTCTCGACGACTGGCAACAGACAAACCAGCAGAAGCCCCGTCTTCACCATCGTCATGTGGTTCAACTACTACATCAACTAGCGGTGGCAGACTAGTTTTATTTCTCGCTAAAATAGATAAACTTGACTATTGTGGGCTGTGCAAAAAAATGCCCGATCTTTTGTTGGTCGAAAGATTTAGGTTGGACAAAATAACATTTAGGTACCTGGGAGTGCTCTACCCTTAAACTAGGTGAGCGCCTACAACCGCTTTTAGAGGGTCCCGGATCTTCAGGCAATAGGAACACCTCAGCGGCAGGCTGGCCCTATCGAGGGCTTATAGACTACTAGGTACTCGTAAGGGGGTATTGCCCGACTGCTACTAAGCAGTCCCCGCGACGTATCTTACTGGGTCCAGATTGCCAACCAGAAGCCCGACACGAGCACAGGGGCATTACCGGTGGCGCATAGGCGCCTCCTACGCACGCCCTTTCGTCGCCCGCGGGTGGAGGCCTCGTCGGCGGCCTTCTCTTTCACCCGCTCGTCAGCCTCCTTCTGGGACATTACTGCCTCGCAAAATGAGACATCGCCGTCCAGGACTCGTCGTCACCGAGCATCGCGGTGATGACGTTCGGCAGCGACAAGTCCCCTCCGATGACTGATATTGGACGGTGACGAGGCGCCGCCCATCTCGGGCACACCTCGAGGGTGTGCTGGACCGAGTCCACCGCCGCCCCACAATCGTGACACCTTCAACGGCTCCCTGCGGGCCGTCCGGCAGAGGTACTCACCAAATCAACCATTACCGGTTCGCCGGGTGCACCGTACGTCGCCATACTCCGGAGTATAGCTACCTGCAGGCGGCGCTGGGTCCTCCGAAGTTTCGTAGGAGTCTACCCAGCGCACTAGCCGCCTTCACGACCTTCGGTCCTAACATCGACAAATGTGGGCCGAAGATCCACCCTCCGGCAAGGATGAGCCCCAGATATTTGATATGGTCAAAAGCCTACTTGTCTATCCTCCGTTGGCCAAAGACGTTGTGCGACGTAAATATGATTGGTCTGTCTGAAGACGTTGTAGAATGTCTAAATTATGTAGGACTGAGAGGCTCTGTTAATGAAATTCATATCATAATTTCATTTATGAAGCGTTTAATTTGCTAATCATATTCATTGGTTATTATCACAATGATATAAATACTGGGACGCCCCGAGTGCTCTCCAGTTTCCAGTCACTCGGATTTGCAGTAACAATGTTGTTCGTGATCGTACTGTCTTCGATTATTATGTAAGTGATATAAAAGATTTCATGGATACCACACCTTAGGAATAGGGCGTTCCTCCCAGGCATTTCAGGATAATATGTAAAAATTATTATAGGATACATATTATTTGAAAATATTAGTTCCACCGAGTTTGTTTCGCCGGTTCTTCTGGGGCTTTGAAACCAGCGGTAGATTCAATTGACGTTCAAAAAGATACCTACTATGTTGGTACTATTTTGAATAAAAGTTTTTATATTTTAGTTTTTTTTATTCAGGTAAGTACTTACCTACCTATTGTTTATTTTTTTTAATTATTATTGATATTTAAAAAGGGGTTTTTATCCACACGGATACGTCACCCCCATCGTACATTGTATGTATATATAAGGTACTTATATTAACTGATCTGCCGTCTTGGCGTGCATTGATAGAGGCCTATAGGCTATATCATACTGTAATGTAATGTACCGGTCCGCCACAATACGGAAAAAGGCTATAAGTATGGGTGACGCCGGTTCATTGGTCAGAAATTGGGAAAACATCTGAAATAGCATATAGGTAACCTCCCTCAGTAATTCGGTCATTGAATTCAAATAGATTTTTCCGAATTATTTTTTTCGTAGATTGGAGCGTTCAAACATGCTCTTCAGGTTTCTTATATTCCATATTCGAAATCAGTATTAGTACTTACAACAAGTTAGTTTCCTTCTTTGTCTATCTGTAACTAATATTTAAAGTGGTACGGGCACGAAGCGGCAGATTTCTGGCACTGTTTTTAGACATGTTTTATCAAAATAGATTCAGCCATAAGGTCCACATCATGGTTCAAGCCTTGTCGTGGCGGTGGGGTTCAGTACCCTAAGGCGAACCCAGCACCTTGGGCGAAGCAAATTGAGCCGAGGGAGCTGCTCTTTGTACTCCTCATATAAGAAGAGGGGACAAGTGGTGAGGGTGGTAACCTCACCCCATTGTACTGTCCCGACGTCGGGAAGTGTTGTTCTGTGGTGCGGGACAACCCTTCTGTAGAGGTGGCGCGTCCGTCACTTGAGGGACTGACTACCCGTCGAGGCCGCCTGTTTGCTCAATAGATCCGGGGCACCTCACCAAAGACTGCATTGGTGGAACTCGCCGGGTTTTAGTAGGTAGAGCTGCGTCCACTTCGGGCGCAGCGAGTCCTGTCGGGAACTGGGGAGAGTCCCCACCACCCCACACCTCCACTTTACCAAAGGCGGCATTGGGTTTTAGTGGGTCCACCTTTCGGGCGCAGCGAGTCCCACGTACCTGGCCACAATCCCACGGGATGCCTCAGAGCATTTCCCGGTGTAAAAAAAAAAGGTTCGGCCATAAGGTCACCAGTTCTTTTGCTACTGTTAGTTACAGTACATCATTCATTTGACAATCTACAGATAATAATGCCCTTATTTTATTGGGGTCTTAATTGGGCACATTTTTTAATATAATATGTTTGCAACTTTACAGGTTCACATACGCGGAAACTAAAGAGCAGTGTAGATGCCAATGCAGACCATTAGACTTAACCGAAATCGCCAGCCCCGATAGCAAACAATTAGAAAGAGCTTCAAAGATTTCTCATCTATACAATAATACGACGGGCATGAAGCGAGGGGACGATTACCAGCGAAGTAGGCTCACCCCAGGCGTAAGTGCTGCCAGTGTATTAAATTGTAGTGGAACCTCTTTAGTCTTTAGTACCATAGTGATTTGAAAATTCGAACGCAAATGTAACACAAAAAATAGACAAATCTATACAGATAAATAAATTTGGAGTGTCTGTTTGTAATATTAAAATAACCGCTTTTTACTAAATGCATATGGATCTATACACGGTACATATTATACCAAAATAGCATTTTTTACAATTTTTGTCTGTCTGTCTGTTTGTTCCGGCTAATATCTGAAACGGTTGGGCCGATTTTGATGGAACTTTCACTGACAGATACCTGATGTTATACGGAGTAACTTAAAATAAAAATAATCATCATCAATCCGTGTACGGCTGTTGACGGGGGCGAAGCTGCGGGTAACAGCTAGTATATCAATAACTAGCTGTTGCCCGCAGCTTCGCCTGCGTTAACTTGCTTAACTTCACTCCTATTAGTCATAGTGTGGTGTTATATAGCTTATAGCCTTCCTCGATCAATGGGCTATCTAACACTGAAAGAATTTTTCAAATCGGACCAGTAGTTTCTGAGATTAGCGCGTTCAAACAAACAAACTTTATATTATTTCTATAGATTTAGCGTGCGATAGAATGAGATATACAAACTGTATACAGTTTTTCCTATAATCTTCAATGTTGTCCGGTATATGGCGTTAAATACATATTTTGAAGATATTGTGTAAATGTAGTAGTATACCTACCTACTGAGTAATATAGTATAAAAAAGTATTAAGTAAATGGCAGCAGTGTCATTTTTTTTTTAATACACAAAACTTATACGTAGGAGAAAATATCACTCTATCTTCTTGACATTCTTGCAAGGGTAACAAATTTAAAATGAAATACAAATATTATTAGTAATAGTCTTTATAATATATCTCAATTTCTCGTAGACATGGATAATAGAAAGTAAGTAGAACCATAAACCATAAACATATAATATACTGTCCATCTCTGTACTATGAAAAGTGTCCGTCGAAAAGTGACAAATGAAGGTGTTGCGTGACAAATTGACATTACAGATGGCGCCACAGTTAGCAAGTAGAAGGGTTTTTAAACGTGTGTGCACTAAGAAATTACACACACATTTATGTATACAAACACGCTTCCACATGCTACACAAGCGCCATTGTTGACGGTTTTTGAACTATAATTTGCGGTTAATTTTCGTTTACAGGTGGCCACTTTTTCAACTTGTCGTCTGTGCAAGATGGTTCTCTCTATATTATATTTTCCATGATCGTAGACTACTTTTCTGAAGCTTCACTTCACGGCTTGTGTGAATTGTACTCATAATTTTTTATGTCCACTATATGCCAGAGACATCACGCTGCCTTCTGCTGAGAAAACCTGAAGAATAATCTTAAAATAACAGATTCGTAAAATAAAAAAAATAAAACTATCTGAAGGAATTAGGAAGAGGTTATTAGCGTTACGTTACGTAGCACTTTTCTGCAATGTTAGTTAGCTTGCTTGTTTCCCCCGTGAAACAGCTTTGCTGTGTTTCGGAGAGAAGGGCAAGACAGGCAGTGTAATTACTGGCACCGAGACTTAACATCTTGTCTCAGATAGGCAACACAGAAATGAGTTGCCTGGGCTCGTTCCAGGTATACTGGTTTATGTTCATGGGCGACGTCGACCACTTACCATCAGGTGGTAGTTCATGGGCGACGTCGACCACTTACCATCAGGTGGTACGTTTTCTAGTTTGCCTATCCAACTAACATTAAAAAAATCGGTTGTCTGTAAAGTCGGTTTACTGACGATAGTTTAACGTGACAACGTCATAAGAAAATGGCCTCATAGCTAGGTAAGGCCAGCTCCATCGAATTATAAGACGTTGTCACGTCAAAAAAAAGTTGGCAATCTACAAAACTTTACTTTTATTGTTTTATTTTAAATGAAATATTTTTTTTTTCAGAATGACATATTACAAAGTGACCAGTATGAATATCGTCTCCTGCCGTATTTCTTGGTATAAGTAATTTCCAAAAAAATAGAAGATTAAGCGATATGTAAACGGACACAATACGCTTATAATGTTCAAATAATAATAAAATTTTCGCATTAATAAATGATCTTTCATTTACGTCTGTATTCATCCTAACTTATTTCAATTCCATGAAGGTGTTTACTAGGTATTCTTAAGTGAAAGGCCTGAGCTATAAGGCTCCCTTATGTGTTCAGAGTGCCTTAAGGGTAGAAGTTGGAGGAGACACCATCCCCGCCTCCAGAGAAGAGTGCCGGATGGCACACCGTTGTGGCCCGGTGAGGACGTCCACAGCTCCCTCGCCGGGTCACCCAGACTAAGAGGAGAACACCGCTGGGGTTTAGTGGGTAGAGTCTGCGCCCACTTTACCATCTTTTCGGGCGCAGAGAGTCCTACATAACTGCCGGGCTCCCCCGGGCCCGGTGGTATGCATAAGAGCATTCCCCAGCGGGAACAATAAAAAAAAGTGTTCTTAAGTGAAACGTTTGAAACACAGAACACTAAAGAATTATATTTTTTTTAAACAAAAATCATAACCGACTTCAAAAATAAAATAATAAAAAATCTAAAGAGAGGGGTCAAAGGACACCCGGATGGAACGAAATTCCTATCGATTAATTAGTGAAGACCTATTAATAAAACACATTACTAACAATTTTTTCAAACATGTTTAAATTGTATAATTCTTAAAGCATTTATGTAAATCTGCCAATAGAAGGCGTGGTGCATTTATATGTAATTATTAAAGGTTTCCGTGAATTTACCAATAGATGGAGTTGTTTAGTAATTCCATCGCGCTATAGGTGACATGATGTTAATAGATAAGGTTTCAAACTTTTATAATAAACAGTATACACACACATAAGTGTGTGTGTGTAAACACCAGTGGTGGGTCGTTTGGCGATTTTGTCGTTTCAAAACGAAACTATCTATCGCAGCGCGATAACGGTTTCTGAAACTATTTATTTTGGGAACTATCTATTACAGAATAACGGCTTTGGCTAGCTGTTCTGATACCTGCCTAGTGCTTTAATTATCGTGCAATACTGTTTTTGGACCCTTTCTGTTATTATTTATTTATATTAACAGAGAGAATTAAAATTTTGTCGTAATTTTTTTACGTTACTACCTACTATTATGTATTGCGAACTTAATTATTTCTTTATATAAATGTACATATTATTTACACGAAGCATTTACAATCCAATATTACCTATACGTAATATTATATTTACACAAGTAGGTACTCTCAATTTACACAACTGACTGCTAAGAGTAATTATAATACTATAGGTACTGGCTCACTTTGGGCGCCAGTTATAGTTTGTGGGGTTCGGAAACTCAAAGAATTCTTTTTGCGCACAAAAACTATATTGAATTTAGAATGGCTTACAAGAATTTAATACAGTACAGACTTCACTATTAATACAATTAATCTAAGAATACTGGGTCCGTTACGATGGTCGCCGGAACGACGCAATCGTATTAACTCTCCGCGGACTACTCAAGTACTGACTATTATAAAATGCGGCCGTTAATGTCGGACGCAAAGTCTCGGTCATTCCCGATACCGTGCCGACGGTCGGCGTAATCTCCCGACGCTGCGAATGGTGTTGCCAGCCGTGTGTACACCATGCGCTATATCCTCCCCCTCCAAGTCTGCAGAGGTCACAGAGGCAGACTTGGTACTAACAATGTTACGTGGCCTACCCCTTCTTCTATCATGTACAATGGGTTCTGTAAGGCCTGTATATGAGGACAGAAGACTGACATGATACTTGCCGCGACGCTTATTGTCCCTATCGACGACTTCATACGTCGTTGGTGATATAATTTTGCTAATCCTATACGGGCCTTCGCGGCGTGGAGCGAATTTACTAGATTTGGCAGGCGTCACCCCATATGGTGGCGATGAGATGGGAGCGGTGTCCCGTGTGTCTATTCTGTGAACTGCAAATGGAGTGGGTTCTCCCCCTGCACCAAAAATATCATCGTTATTTTGTAGGAATTCTGTTAATTTAGCTTTATCAATCGATGAGAGGAGAACTCCCTCGCACTCGTTGAGACCCACCGTGGAACTAACCGTAATATGATTTTCATATTCATACTCAAGATTATAATAACCCGAATCGCGTAACGTATAACGATTTCTATAAAAGTCAAGTATCATGCCAGCGTCTTGTATAAAATTAATACCTAACAGTAATTCTGTTGCACCGGGCAAAACCATAAACAAGGTTGGCACTACCACTCCCCGCACAATTACATCAAGCACAGCTGTTTCTACAATTTGTACACGCTTAGCACCATCAGCAAATCTTAATTCAGTCTCTACACTTTTAAATACTTGACCATTATTACGTAAATGCTTTGTTAAATTTTCACTAGCCACAGATTGTTTAGCACCTGTATCTAATAACGCGGTACACTTAACACCCAACACTTCGATTTTAAAAATCGGTCTCACACGTGGTGTAAACGCACACACATCGACAGCGGTTACTGACACTTATGATACATGGGACGCCGTTGCGGGCCGCGCCGCACGTCGTTCCTTACAGGCCTCGCAGTTTGAGCGGATAACACCTGGTGCACCGCATCCATAACAAATAAGAGAGGGGCGCAAATCAGGTTGCACAGTAACTGGTTCTCTCTTAATTGTTTCAGTGATAGTAGGCTTCTTTGAAGTAAGTCTCCGACAATCATCCTTACTATGGCCATATATTTTACAATATGAACATCTTAGCCTCGGCCTATACGACGCCAACCTGTCCGTGGATGTCACCGACGGAGGTGCTAAAGACAAGGACTCAAGGACAACACATTATTCTTCTTGGGTGACACCGGTTTGTGTTCTTCCTCAAGGACATCCTCCACCAGTCGAGCATGATGGAGTAACTGGGCGAATGAAGTGAAGGAGCTTTTAGTTACCCTTTCACGAATGCGTCTATGTAGAAGGCCATATGCCATATCCAGTTGAACCGGATTTTCTGATAGTGTTCCAGATGGAAGTTGTGCAATTAAAGATCTAAATCGGCATACAAATATATCTGTTCTCTCATTACCCTGCTCTCTACTGAATATTTCTCTATATATTTTATGAGGGGCAAGGCGCGGTCCAAAAGTCTGTTGTAATAACTGCATAGCTTCTTCCCAAGTATTTACAGAATGCTTTACGCCATGCCACCATGTCGCTGCAAAGTCCGTGAGTAACATAGGTAAGCCCCTTAAAGCTATATCGTCGTGGACATTGACACAATCTTTATTAACTTGTATGGTATCTATGAACGTCATTACATCACCATCTCCACTAAATCTCGCCGTACAGTTAGATAAGTTCGTACTCACAGTATTGGAAAAGCACGGAGCGGACTGCACCGGCTGTTGTACCCGTAGAGTATCCAACAAATACCTGAACTGCTCGTCTGACATCACTATTGACGAAGATGACGAAGACTGTGTCGTGGAGACAGGCGGAGCACGCCCGTACTGCGACGTTATTGAAACAGGCGACTCACGCCCGTGTAGCGGAGGAAGTGATGGGTCTGATGCCCTGGCGCGGGCGGACTCATCTTGTTCAGTCAACACCAGCGGGGACACTCGTTCATCTCCGGCGGCCTGCATATTTTGTTGTTGGCCGGCTCGCGTAAGCACCATATCGTATGGAAACACTAAAGTACCTCTAATATGCACTAGTTCGAAATAACGAAGCTAGGTATTTAATTAAATTAACACTTATTATTCACTAGTTCGAAATAACGAAGCTAGATATTTAATTAAGTTAACACTTATTAATCACTAGTTCGAAACAACGAAGCTAGCTCCTAGGTATTAAACTTATAAACTTAAACACTAAAGTATATGCACTAGTTCGAAATAACGAAGCTAGGTAAGTATTTGATAAAGTTAACACTTTTATTATTCAATAGTTCGAAACAACGAAGCTAGGTATTAAACTAATAAACCAAAAATACTAAACTTTATTCACTAGTTCGAAAATAACGAAGCTAGGTAAACGTAATGTAAGCACTTTGTAATCGAATTTTCAAGTTCGTTTTCGTGCAGGTCGCGTCATGCACCGACGCGCGTATGAATGCACTACTATTAACGCACTTGATCCACTGAATCCGAATTTTTAATGTCTGTTCTGCTTTATTTAACACTAATTATTTCTTTTCGTTTTTTATGATATACAAAGAAGAATCCGAGTTTCTGCCGAACGTTGGGACGACAGATATAGGTACTGGCTCACTTTGGGCGCCAGTTATAGTTTGTGGGGTTCGGAAACTCAAAGAATTCTTTTTGCGCACAAAAACTATATTGAATTTAGAATGGCTTACAAGAATTTAACACAGTACAGACTTCACTATTAATACAATTAATCTAAGAATACTGGGTCCGTTACGACGGTCGCCGGAACGACGCAATCGTATTAACTCTCCGCGGACTACTCAAGTACTGACTATTATAAAATGCGGCCGTTAATGTCGGACGCAAAGTCTCGGTCATTCCCGATATCGTGCCGGCGGTCGGCGTAATCTCCCGACGCGGCGAATGGTGCTGCCAGCCGTATGTACACCATGCGCTATAATACATATATTTAAACTAATAAACTGTAGTAATTCAAATAAATGGTAAATGCTACCAAAAGCAAGTGCATGACCTTGACCGCACCGAGTAACCCAATTTCATTTTACCAATAATTGCATTTATTGTTAAAGAAACAGGTGTCAATTTTTCAAATCATAGCTAGATTATCTTGAGCACAAAATAAATATTACATACATATTACATATTACAATAAATATTTATTTTGTGTCTTGAGCGAGAGCACACAGAAATGGCGCGGAACTCGGAAGTCAGTTTATAAGCGGATTCTCGCTCTTACGTATAGCACTATCTCTGTCGCGTTCGTATTAAGTACTTCGGTTCGGTCGGTTATTCGGTATTTCTCGATACCGAAACGGCGACGGGCGAATAGCGATACCGTATTATGTGTGACGTCGCGCGCGTCGCCCCAATAGATAGTTTTGCTCGATAAATAGTTTCAGAAACGTCAATAGATAGTTTTCGTTATTGCGCTGATAGATAGTTATTGAAACTGGTTATGGTTTGAAACGTCCATCTCTAGTAAACACACTATAGCAAAAATGTCGTGCCAACTTTTCGTCTGATTTTTTTCCGTCTAGCCCCCTTTCGCAACGCGGGATACGGAAATATGTTCCAATAATCGCGTTTCTTTAATTTTTGTGTCTACAACTAATAATCATTTTGTACTAATGTACAATTTTTGCGTTTACCACGTCATTTTTGTTATTTTTGGAATCGGTGTCAGCAAAGGTAGGTAGGCCTACCTTTCGAAATCTGTATTCGAAAGCGATATCTAGAAGACAAATAATTATAGTCCCACATTAGGCGGACCGAGAGGACTTGACCGAAAGTGTAGAGTCGCAATAAGATTTTTCCCTACCAAAAAGTGCTCAACCCCGCTATAAAAAAAAGAAAGAGGTATCACTACAAAAAAAAAATATGAATTATATCTCCTACTTGACTGTTTGAGTCGTTTTTAATTTTTACTTTCCTTGCCAAACATGCAGAGTGATTTTTTATTACTATAATAATATACTAAACACAAACTTAACAACTATGAACAAGTTTTCGTATATAAAAATTATAACCGACTTCAAAAAATAAAATAACTAAAAGTAATAAAATAATTGCTTTTCCTTAATTTTTATGTCTACAACTCATAATCATCTTGTACTTCTACTAATGTACAATTTACACTAAGTTAAATAGGTAGTAGATCAGCAACAGCAGCAACAAATACGTCACCGTCGTCTGTCACCGGTGTCGCATTTGTTGCTATAGGTACCTAACTACCTTGGCTGACACCGACTCCAAAAGTAACAATAATGACGTGGTAAACGCAAAAATTGTACATTAGTAGAAGTACAAGATGATATATATATATATATATATATTTCTTAATTTTAGTAATTCATTAAAGGAAGACATACAGAAACAGACATTTTCGCATATTTAAGCGTATGAAGTTAGCCCAACAAAAGCTGTAAATCGTCGAGGAGTTCCCTCGACTGTCTATGGTCTCCATCATCAAACCTGTAATGACACGTATTCAGTGTAAAAAAATCAAAGTATCAGTATAAATTAATTAAGTCCAATCACAAGGTACCTACTGTAAACTATTTAGGAGTTCCCTTAACTGAGCTTCGTCTTCATCACCAGACCCCCAATTACACTCAAAACCCATCTAGGTGTAAAGTTTTCATCAATACAAACTAATCAAGCCCAAATACAAGGTTACTGAAGTAAATCGTCGAGGAGTTACCTCGACTGTCTTCCAGTTCCAGCATCAGTACAACTCTAGACCTTCATTAAATTGTAGTGCTCTAAAATGCTTATTTTAAAAAATGTTAAGTGCACTAGTCGCTCCTACGAATTTCGAAAGTTCCCGTCGATTTCTCTAGGATGCCATCATCAAATCCTGGTTTCCATAACATGGGACCATTTGACCCTTTCAAACAAAAAAAGAATTTTGAAAATCGGTCTACAATTGACGGAGAAATCGGTGTACATACATTTAAAAAAAACTATAGAGATGTGTCAAGGGACACCCGGATGGAACGAAGTTCCTTTCTATTAATTAGTGAAGGAATTGTAATAAAAAACAAAAAAATATTTTTTTATGATTTTTTTATCGATAAAAATCAGAGCAGACATGGCGTAAAATAATAAAAAAAAAACAAAAAAAGTCACCGAGATCGGTGGGATTTGAACTGGGGTTTTTACTAAGCAGCCCCAATAGTGCTAAATAAAAACAGCTAACGACGCAGTGATGTGTCAATCAAAAAGCCTCACGGCTTACAACTATAGCAAAAAGTGTCGTTTTAACTTTTCATCTTAATTTTTTCCGTCTAGCCCCCTTTCATAACGCGCGATAAGGAACTACTTTCCAAAAACCAGCCGAATTGAGAACCTCCTCCTTTTTGTTGAAGTCGGATAAAAATACTGAATAATTAATATTATGAATGTATTTTCCCCTTGGAGGAGTTAACACCGGAATACACATTGTAGGCGCTGCTACTCTGCCTAAGGTACAAGTATCGGATGCCTGTCATTATAGAAAACTACATGTGCAAAGTTTACAAGGTATCGGCCAACAACTTTATTACAAGATGGCGCTTGAAGCCCCACTTGAAAAATTCGTTCGTAGTATTGACACACGCGATCTCCAGGGTTCTTCTATCAAGATTTTGCCCTTTGCCTTCATACTCCTTTGACGTCTCAATCCCGGCAGAACTAGCAACCTCGCTTTAAACAAGAAGAAGAAGTTCATATGTTTTCGCTTGACACTCCTTGACTTAACTCCTTGACAGTTGTTTTGTGATGAAAATGACATGCGCTTACTTCAGTTTGGTTTGGTTACTCATTCGGTTCGGTGGTTGTTGATTGTGTTTGTTTTGTTTACAATTTATTTTGTCAAATCACTATTGTTTTATTTACACAAATTAAATATATTATTTCTGTGTTGTGCGTTACTGTGATATTTATCAACTTTTAACGTGTTCCGTAATCGTTATGGTAATTTTTTATTGTGATTATTTTTGGTTTTGTTGGACTTAACGAAAACGATAGAAAGTTCGTTATTCTCTCCAATCTGTGGTAAGCTTGTTTTTCATTTTTCACATCACAAGACCCGGTAAAACCTGTAATCCGAGCAACTTTTGTTATCACCTTATTTGAATTACATTGCGAATTTTTTTCTCAATACGTTGACCTCGACGCTTTTTATTTGCATTCGATAAATCTTTCCTTAAACGCGAATATTTCGTCACAAGTTGAAGTTATTAGCGATGTATTTCAGATACAACCCAATTAAAAATAACTTTCCAAATTGTTTTATTGATGTTTTGTGATAATTGAATGAAGCTGATTATATTGATACAAGAAACAAATAGTTTTTAACGTGCTTGGGGTTCCCCGTATTTTAGGATAGATTTTGTTTAGTTTTACATATTTTTATTGTTGTTAGAAGTATACATACATTGGATTGAGAAGTATACAAAACATTTCTAATAAGGAACATAACATTTACCGGTGGGAGGGAAGCGCTGTGCCGCTCTCCTGGCTGCATGGGTACCACCATCTTGCTTGTGTCTCCCGTCAAATAGCTTTGCTGTGTTTCGGAGAGAAGGGCAAGACAGGTAGTGTAATTACTGGCACCGAGACTTAACATCTTATGTCTCAAGATAGGCAACACATAAATGATTTGCCTGGGCTTGTTCCAGGTATACTAGTTTATGTTCTTGGGTGACGTCGACCACTTACCATCGGGTGGTATGTTTGCCAGTTTGCCTATCCAACTAACATAAAAAAAAACAAAACCTCTTTCTTTATTCCTTCTTTTTAAACTTACACCTCCACAAAAAGTATCTAAATAGCAGAGTAAACAAAGTAATAGCTGAACATGGGTTTTAGTCACCGAACATGAGAACATCCACTCTGACACTGGCAATTCCATTTGGGAGCTAAGGTCAAAGAAGAAGAAGTAAACAGAACCTGATTATCACCATTTAATATCATGAATCATCATCCGTCAGCTTTTATCCGTCCACTGCTGAACATTGGCCTCCTTCAATGAACGCCAAGACGACCGATCCCTAAATATCATGAATAGTTTACAAGTTACATGTCACCTGTTTACAGCACAAACTTTTATGTTAAACAATTCTATTTAACATAACACTTTCAATTGAAAATACCATGAATTTCAATCAAGAACAATCAGTACAATCAATCAGTTTTCTTTCTTTGGATTGATCTTTTAGTACTGAGTTACATACCTTTTTGTGATTCTGCAGCGCACATACTATTTTTAAATGTGGAATTGTGAATAAAGTTTATATCTTATCATCAGTAAGTAATAAAGTCACGGGTAAAACTATTGAAAAGTTTAGGAACCACCGATTTAGAGTCTACCTAAAATACTATTAATAGATTCAATAATACATTCTTCTCACATAAATCCAACGAAACAAAGGTAAATTATATTGTTTTTGTCTTAGGCCGTTTGGTCCATCTAACCTTGCATTCCTAAATGCCTTAGGTGGAAATTTAAATTTTACCTACTTAGAGTAATAAATAACATTATTTTCCACCAAAAATAACAAAATATTAATGAAGTAGGAAGGTAAGTTATAAAACAAAAGTTTTTTCAGGGTGACATGTATACCTTAGATAAAGTATGGTTAAAAATCTTGAAACAAGCATGGTGGTGACAGCAGCAGAAAATATGCACTATTTTACTGTGAGCCTCCCACCATGGTGTCTTCATCATTATTAACTTTTCTCAATCCACTTTTCAATACAGGCCTCTTCCAAGAACCACTGTATGCTACCATTGGGCGCCATCTTCATTGTGACTATTTAAATCCTGTATTATTAGTAAATAATATCGCATATTTACCATGTTTTTCACTATTTCGTGGAGCTTGATATCATACATATCATAAGTATATAGATATCAACACATCTAGTAATCGTCAACATATATCAGCAGACTTCAATCTCGTGAACAAGAAATTTGTGGGGGTAGGTTAGTCCAGTCCATCCCTTCATGTTGTTTACCTATTGCTATGCTACTAGTAAAATCTATACAGATAAATAAAATTGGAGTGTCTGATTTGTTTATTATTATTCACATAGTATTCTTTTATTCTACTTTTATGTGGCCGCTAGCAAGGTGGCAAAGACGTCCTCCAATCTTACCCATTCTGGTCTTTCTGTGGCCACTCTACTCCATGTTAGTCCCGTGACTTTTCTAATATTTTTTTCCCACCCCACGGTACATAAACCAAAATAGCCCTTTTTACAATTTTTGTCTGTCCGTCCGTCTGTTTGTTCCGGCTAATCATTGAAACTGTGATTATATAATGTAATCCGGTTTTGATAGGACTTTCACTGGCAGGTAGTTGATGTTATAAGGAGTAACTTAGGCTATAAAAATAATCATCATCAATCTGGGTACGGCTGTAAATCTAAGTTAACGTGGGCAAATCTGCGGGCAACAGCTAGTATTACATATTATCATACATGTATACCACTATTACATATTAAGTTAAAGTACCTTCAATCAATAATAAAAACAAGAGTAAAATTATCCTTTTATATATATTATAATAGCCATTTGTATTATTAAAAATTACCAGCGATATGCTTCCTGGGATTCTATTCGTGTCGTTGAACTTTATCCTGGAGCGAGAACATAGACAGTAAATCAATTAGATCCACACTTCAAAAGTGGGGCAGGACGCCACTTGAGTTTAATTTATCATGTGATGCAATAAACTCTCATGCTTAATATTAATTGACTTATATTATTGTGTGTTTCAAATTGGATAAAAATGTTTTCATATGCATTAAATTTTGACATTATCAAACCTATTAAAAGCAGGGAATGAAACTTGTGAAAAACGAATTTATATATAATAATAATATCTATGGACGCTTTCACACCACGTCAATCGACACGAAACGCGACAGCATAGCTGTCACTTGACGCCGGTGTTATGTGAGCGAGAGGTACCACCCCGGTCGTGCCGGCCCAATTCGGCTACTAAGCAGCATGGCACTACCTCTTAACAAATAATATTTGAGGTAGGCTATCGTACAACAAATGTTTATTTTTTTGGTGCGGAACCCTTCGTGTGCGAGTCCGACTCGATCTTGGCTGGTTTTTTATCAAAATTTTTGAAGAGAGCTTAGTTTATAAATTAGTAATTATGAGGCGTAGCTAGTCTTTCTTAAAACTTGATTTCTTCATAATCATCATCAGCCTTTAGCCGTCCATTGCTGAACATAGGCGTCCTTCAATGAACGCCAAGACGACCCACAAAACTAGATTTACCTGTTCTCTCCTGTTATTAACTATTTAATTCCATGAAACATTTAAAAAATCAAATCTTTTAAAGATCAAATCGGTTTAAAACTCATTTAAATAATATAAAATGAATAACAATTCATCTGGACATAACCATTAATCTATGTCACAAATCTCTAGTAAATTTATTCTATTAAATAATGAAGCATGTATGTTGCCATATTTAATTTAAAAAATCTGTCTTTGAATTAGGCTGTTTGTTGAGAAACTCTATACTTACGTATAACATTGTACTTAAAGCTTAAAAGCAAAGTACAGATCAGTTAAACCAATGATTTTCAACAATGCATGAATATATATAAACAAGTTTTCAAAATATTAACAACTAGCTGTTGCCTGCAACTTCGCCCGCGTTAACTTACTTAACATAACTCCTATTAGTCACAGCGTGAAGGTATAATATAGCCTATAGCCTTCCTGAGATTAGCGCGTTCAAACAAACAAACTCTTCAGCTTTATATTATTAGTAAAGACTAAAGATATAGGCCAGGGATGTTGAACTATTGGTAATCCCAATATTTTCGGCACACCACTATGAAGTATTAAGTAAATAATTTTGCTATGTTTCGGCAAGAGACAGGCAGCATAACATTACCGAAATGTGTAAAGTGGTAACACATTATGTCTTCGGATGAATGTTGCTTAATAAAGTCTCGAGCCCCACCATGGTTCAGGCCTTGTGGCCGTGGGGCTCAGTAGCCTAGGGTCGAGCCGCTACACCTTGGGCGAAGCGAATTGAGGCGAGGGGGCTCTTTGTACCTCTCTTCTTAGAAGAAGGGACAAAAGAGCAGGGGGCAAGGGGCAAGGACGGGAACCTCATCTCATTTCACTGTCCCGACGTTGGGAGGGGTTGTTCTGTGGTGCCGGACAACCCCCCTGTGGAGGTAGCGTCGGTCCCCTGAGGGACTGACTAGCCGTCGAGGTGCCCTGTTTGCTCAACAGATCCGGTGCACCTCACCAAAGGCCGCATTGGTGACACTCGTCGGGTTTTAGTGGGTAGAGCTGCGTCCACCTTACCACCTTTCGGGCGTAGCGAGTCCCACATAACCCCGCGGAATGCCTCATGCCGGAATGCATTTCCCGGCGTTAAAAAAAAAGAAAAGGCTAGTCTCGAAAACGCGAAGATTATGGGCGTCGTTGACAACTTACTATTAGAAGGCTCGTTTGCTAGTTTGCTGTACCAGGGGTGGCCAACCTTTATGCATTAACGTGCCACATGTCTAGAAATTTAACCAAGCCATAGCCGCTTGCTAGGGAATAATACGTAATAATATCAACTCAAAACTCGTTATTCTCCACAAAAAATAAATTATTATAATCACTCTTAGCACCTAATGTTTGGTATGTGTGCAAGTCTCTACCGTACTCTACTAGTAGTACAGTAAAAAAATGGTACCCATGCAAACTTAAAAAAAGAAAAAAAAAATATCTCGTCGTTATCTATGACTGTTTGTACCCAAAATTGTAAAAAACTATATATTTAAAAAATACAAGCCTCTAAACTTTCGTATTTCAACACTGATTTCAGCCCAACTTTGGGCGAAAATAAATAGTATGCAGAGTACGAAAGCTCAAAAATAAAGTCCGTACAGACATAGTTTAGTTATTCAAAAGTTGAAAAAAATATATTTTAATAAGACACACTTAATAGTTTTTCTATAATAACTGTTTTGCTAAAAGGACAGTTTCGGAATGAATCATTGTGCATTTCATTCTAGCACACATGTTCGCGCACTATGTCAGGTGAGATAGCAATAATTTTGTTAGAGTTCGCGCCGTCGAAAAGTTTTGTTGTTATTCAGCTTCATGAAATCATATGAGGTTATGGTAACTACGCATAGACATTTCATTATCAAAAAAGTAAAAATGTATAATATATATCAGCTTTCATTCGACAATACTGGCAGTCTTGCATCCAGATGTAAAAAGTAAAACATTCCTAATTTAAAATCGATTTGTGTAGGAAACATTAGTATACATTGGCCTTTACGTAAGGTAATCGAGTGTGCGTGTGTAATGTTTCCTTGTTAATTATTCGCGCCATTTTTGCATCGCTTTATTTTTTTAAATTTATTAGAGTTTGGATTAAAGTCTTTTGCTCTATGCATCGCTAGGTGATTGCCATGTATTTAAAAGAAGACGTACTTCTTATAATAATGCAGTGAAATTACAACTTAGGTCACCTATGGCACGTTAGCCTAGTTTCGAGGTGAGAACGTGTTATACTGGGTACCAGATAACGTTAATAATACTTCTGACATACTGACACTGTACTGAACATGAAACACCCTTAAAGCCTCTAAATACATGTTTTTATACTAATCAAATTTAATTGTGACTTTGTAAACTAATGTTTCAGTTTAAAAAAACCTACCTGTTATCTGTATAATAACGTCATAATGCGTCACAAGCGGAACGCTTAGGCCGATCGTGCCTCTCTATCGCTTGTTCCGCGCTGTCGATTTCACGCTCGGCTCAGGTGGCACGTGACACTTTTTTGTGCGTGCATCCGGCGTTCATCGATTTATAAGACGTTATCACGTCAAAAAATTCCGTTACAATATCAGTGAGGTAGTGCCACCCCGGTGCCGGCCCAATTCGGTTGCAAAGCAGCATGGCACTATCTCTTACACTAAATTAACTTTAAAAAAGTATTGTAAGTACACTCACACATTCAAAATTGAATATTATGACGACAATGTCAAACAATACAATATGACGTATGACGTTTAGTTTTTATTTTACCAACAAGTTTTAGGTAAGTACATACTGTCAAACTCTAATTGACGTTGAATGTTTTTTGACGTGACAGCGTCTTATAATTCGATGGAGCCGGCTGCACGCACGAAAAAACATGACGCATGCGTCGTTACCTCGCTCGGAGGCGGTCCATTTTCTTATGAGTTATGACGTTGTCACGTTAAACTATCGTCAGTAAACCGACTTTACAGACAACCGATTTTTTTGACGTGACAACGTCTTATAACTCGATGGAGCCGGCTGCACGCACGAAAAAACATGACTCATGCGTCGTTACCTCACTCTGAGGCGTTCCATTTTCTTATGACGTTGTCACGTTAAACTATCGTCAGTAAACCGACTTTACAGACAACCGATTTTTTTGACGTGACAACGTCTTATAACTCGATGGAGCCGGCTGCACGCACGAAAAAACATGACTCATGCGTCGTTACCTCGCTCTGAGGGTTCCATTTTCTTATGACGTTGTCACGTTCATCTATAAACCGACTACAGACAACCGATTTTTTTAATTAGGATCTAATTTCGATCGCTGGGCGACCTCTAGACCCTCCAGTTAAAATTAAAGTAAAAATAAGTACAAGAGTATACGTCCCTATATAAGCCTATGCAACTTTCCGTCTGTCACATTGATTTTGGCATGTATCACCGATGTACAGAGTTGATAATGTCATGCCAGAGATGATATCACCACACGATTGGTGCTCCGGTAATTAGGAAGTCTATCCGGCCCCTATAAAGAATGTCAATACTTTCTAAGGCGGTAATTATAGACGTATGGTTCAGGATACAGGGTCCGTTTTTGCACTTGACTACTATCAAGCTTTTTTTTTTCCTTAACGCCGGGAAATGCTCTGAGGCATTCCGCTGGGGAGTGGGTCTCCCCAGGCGGGTATGTGGGACTCGCTGCGCCCGAGAGCTGGTAAGTGGACACAGCTCTACCCACTAATACCCTGCGAGTGCCACCAATGCCGCGTTTGGTAAGGTGCCCCGGATCTAATGAGCAAACAGAGCACCTCGACGGCTAGTCAGCCCGTACCACAGAACAACCCCTCCCATCGTCGGGACAGTACAATGTGGTGAGGTTCCCGTCCTCGCCCCTTGCCCCCTGCTCTTTTGTCCCCTCTTCTTATAAGAGGGGTACAAAGAGCCCCCTCGGCTCAATTAGCTTCGCCCAAGGTGCTGGGCTACTGAGCCCCACCGCCACGTCAAGGCCTGAACCATGGTGGGGTGACGACTGACGACTACCAAGCTAATTTTCCGTGAGTCGCTTCATTTTCTTCAATTTAAAAGGAATATTTTTTCCTACAAATGTTTACAGGCTTTGCTTCAATTTATGCTTTTTGGGATTTTTTATGATCGAGTCAAGTTAATCTAATCGTGTAATGAACTTACAAGGGTTCTAGGTAATATCCTTGAATATAACATATCTTTTTTCCAGGCCGATAAATTACGCGGGAAAAAAAAATCAGATTTTTGGCAAGCGCTTCTCACTGTTTATTTGCCAATAACAAAATGATTGCTATCTCACCTGACATAGTGCGCGAACATGTGTGCTAGAATGAAATGCACAATGATTCATTCCGAAAATGTCCTTTTAGCAAAACAGTTATTATAGAAAACCTCTGTGGCTCAGTGGTTAGCGCGTTGGCGCTCAAGCCGGAGGTTGCAGGTTCGAATCCCGCCAGGGAATAAAAGTATTTTCTGTGTTCCTGGGTCATGGATGTGTATTAAATATGTGTATTATATAATAAAAATCTTAAATATATGTATAGTATAAAATTATTAAATATATTTCCGTTGTCTGGTACCCGTAACACAAGTTCTTCGAGAACTTACCACGGGACCAGATTGACGTGGTGTGAAAACGTCCATAGATATTATTATTATTAGTATAGAAAAACTAATAAGTGTATCTTTTCAAAATAAATTTATTTTATCTTTTGAATAACTAAACTATATCTGTACGGGCTTTATTTTTGAGCTTTCGTGCTCGGTATACTATTTATTTACGCCCAAAGTTGGGCTAAAATCAGTGTTGAAATACGAAAGTTTAGAAGCTTGTATTTTTTAATTGTATGTTTTTTTACTATTTTGGGTACATACAGACATAGATAATGACGAGATCAATTTATATTATACTTAGTTTTTGATGGTCAACGTCGAACATTGTAGTAATTACTGTTCTGCGTTTGTATGGAAAGATGAGCGACTTGTGTAACCTTAATGCGCCTCCAGTAACGCCGCTGTGCTCGTATCGGGCTCAGGATGGGAACCTGGGTCTGTATGGCACGACGGCGGGGACTGCTTAGTAGCGATCAGGCAGTCCCCCCTTACGAGGAGTCTGGCCTTCGCCGGGGCCAGGCTGTCGCTGAGGTGATCCTGTTGTCTGCAGATCCGGGACCCTCAAAAGCGGCTGAAGGCGCTCGCAGTGGTTTTAGATTACGGGTAGGGCACTCCCAGGTGCGAGTCCCACATAGGGTCAGGATTTAGCCGAGATTCTGGATACATGCGTAAAAAGTACACATGTCAGAAGTGAAACTTATTTGGCAAACTATTTTTAAATCTCGTTTATATTTATACTAATCTAATGATTTAAATTTCCGAGACTTGTAATGCGACGTTCGCTCTATCTCACTCTCTCTCTCTTCCTCTCTCGTCTTTCTCACTCCATGGCTATGTGCTTCATACTACATTCTCACTCTCTCTCAATCGGTCTCAATCACTCTCTCCCTCTTCTTGGATAAAAACGTTGCACATTTTGTGACGTTTCATCCGTCAAAATTTTAACCTTATGCAGCAAAGAATTTTCACTCCAAAAAAAAGGGCGCATACCGGTGTAAATGTAAGTCGCATTAACGAATTTACGAGAACATTGTATGAACACACTTGCACAATACGCCTTAGGCCAATTTTCTAATATGGAGGCGCGGGTACGAGCAATTAGCGTACCAAGCGAGCGTACCAAGACCATTGCCATGTGCGTCCCACGAAGTCGGGGGTTACGAAATCACGAGCATCATCTTATTCACATCGGTGCAGGCTCCGGTGGGAGGGATGCGTTTTGCCGCGCTCCCGGCTCCATGGTTACCACCATCTTGCTTGTTTCTCCCGTGAAACAGCTTTGTCTTTCGGAGAGAAGGGCAGAACAACAGTGTAATTACTGGTACCGACTTATCTCACGACTCAGGATACGCATTTGATTCTATCCTGGGATGCATTAATTAATCGGTCAGCCTGTGGTGAGACGATCTCTGTGCGGTGCCCGGTCCGTGTTGGATGCGAGTGGCAAGGCATCGCTCGTCTTGGGGGCCATACATAAATTACGTCACACGAATTTCCCCTCCCCCGTCCTTGTCACAGATGTCACATTTATGAGACACGCCCTCCCTAGTGTGACGTCATATATTTTGCATAGTTTAATTTTGATATACCTAAATTGTTTTTTAATTTCTTCGTTTTTTTCGTCGGAAACCCCCCCCCCTTTTCCTTAACGTGTGACGTAATTTATGGACGGCGTTAATTGAAGGAGGCCTATGTTCAGCAATGGATAGAGGCTGATGATGATGATGATGATTGGGTACTGACTTGCTGAGTCTACATTGTATAATCTAGTATATATACTAATGTGTCTAGATAGAGTTTACGCCTTAACCTTCGTGTTTGTGTGTGTACAGTGACTAGTGATGTAATCGTATCGGTATTCGCCAAGTTCCCAGAACTGACTGTACACAGATAATATGTAAGTAACACCAGGAATGTACTTTTCACATCGAGCATATAACCGGAATAGGGTGGTAATGTAATGTGAGGCCGATGATGGCCTTTGATGGATTATTGGCCGATAGGACGTACGTACAGATCACTGGTTGGTTGAATTGATGTTACGTCAGTGACAAATCACTGACCAGTGTCGGAATTTTGTGGCTCACTGTACTACTCTATCCGGTTATATGCTCTATGACTTTTCATATGTAGGTACCTATATATTTTTTACTATTCGCTGACCGCAGCTTCGCCCGCGTTCATACAGACATATCCGGATAAGTGAGCTAACGTTAATGTGGCGGACTTTTTTTATTAATTTTCAAGGGACAATTGCGTCGAATAATATTACGTAACATTAACCGTTTACGCAGCGCACTCTACGGAAGGCCTCAAAGGAATTTTAATCCCGTTTTTGCCACATTTTTAATTGATGCTCCGCGCGTATTGGTCCTAGCTGGATGTTCCTTCTTCGATGAACGGACAATATCAACACAAAAATATTTATAATAAAACAATTTTTACGGATTTTATCGCGGTTTATTAAGATTTTTACAAGCCCGACGTTTGCTTGTTTTTAATCTTAATAAATCACGATAAAATCCGTAAAAATTGTTTTATTATGAGTGAAATTCGCATAAACATTAGAAAACAAAAAGATTAAGAAAGAAAACAAGAAGAAAGACACACGGGAGCGCGGCACAGCGCATCCCTTATATCCGTAGTATTTGAAAGATTGATTGATCACATATATTTGGAGATTTCTTTTAAAGTTACTACCATAATTTCAGAAAATATCTGACTTTAGTACCAGGCGAACATAATCATAAAACATTATATGAAGTGTAATACGTAATGTATGCAAAAACACATCGTCTTGAAGAATCTCATTAAACCTGATTGTTCACTCACTAACTTGTTAAATATGAAATAAAGGAGTATTATAACTAACAAGAATTCCACTAGTTTTATAATTTTTGATTTTAAAACCCCATCTTTAAAGTGTGACCAGGCGAAAAACTTATTTTTTTTTGTCGGTTAAAATGTAGCCGAGACGAGGCCATAGTAGCGAATCGATTGGCATTTGAATCATAACACTTCCAGGCCGCGATGGGACAGCCCATTAGTTCTCTATGCCCCAGGAAAGCCTCCTCGCGTGATTTCGAGGAGAAGACCAGGCCAATCGGACCTCTCTATCGCTTGTTCCGTCATCTCGCTTGCACGATCGAATCAGGAAAAACGTGACACCTTTTCGTGCAGCCGGTGTTTATCGATTAATAAGACATCACACGCCAAAAAATCATCTTTAGGTGGCTAGGAGCATTCGCGTGTAATGTAACGTTACAGATTTTAGCATTACTTCAGTGAAGGAGGAGAACCGAGCATTACAATGCGCACCTTGTAATGATACAATGTGTAATATCTTGACACAACTTGTAACATCAAATAACAAGACATATGGAATCAACTTGCTATGAAATGCTCAAAGTCGAATCTATAATATTACATTACACACGAATGCTCTTCAGTCAGGGAGGTAGTATTGTAATGTAATGCTCAATGTCGAATCTATAATATTACATTACACGCGAATGCTCTTCAGTCAGGGAGGTAGTATTGTAATGTAATGCTCAATGTCGAATCTATAAAATTACATTACACGCGAATGCTCTTCAGTCAGGGAGGTAGTATTGTAATGTAATGCTCAATGTCGAATCTATAATATTACATTACACGCGAATGCTTCCGGTGGGAGCACCTTTATATTTGGAAGTAAAACTGCGCAACACAGCTAGTTTGTTAGTAGGACATTTGAGAAGAGTTGATGAAATTGTAACGAAATAGTAAGTGTGTATCAACGCTGTTATCACGTGTTTACTCTCTTATCAGCAGCATCCAATTTGATAAAAAATATAGAACGGTAAAAATAAGCGTCTTGAGTGATAACCGCGTTGGTACTAGGAACCGCGTTAGTCCCTACCATGGTTCAAGCCTTGTCGTGGCGGTGGCTTAGTAGCTTAGTACCTCGCACCTTGGGCGAAGTAAATTAGACCGAGGGAGCTGCTCTTTGTACCCCAGTAACAGGGCAGGAGGGACAAGGGGTGAGGATGGGAACTTCACCCCATTGCACTGTCCCGACGTTGGAAGGGGTTGTTCTGTGGTGCGGGACGACCCGTCTGTAGAAGTAGGTACTGACAAGCCGTCGAGGTGCCCTGTTTGCTCCATAGATCCGGGGCACCTCACCAAAGGTGGCATTGGTGGCACTCGCCGGGTTTTAGTAGCTAGAGCTGCGTCCACTTACCAGCTTTCGGGCGCAGCGAGTCCCACATACCCCCTCCCCAGCGGGATGCCTCAGAGCATGTCCTGGAGTAAAACAAAAAAAAGGATGCGTGTTGGTTCCGTATGTCCCGTATATAAACGACGATCATACGAATTTTATCACCTCCCACAATTTTGATACCTATCACAATCAGATTAATTCTTGTAGAGTTCTAGTCCAAGTAGACTAGGTCTTTGAAAACTCTTTTGTTACTGCGTTGGGGGCTTAAGGTTACACAAGTCGCTCATCTTTCCATACAAACGCAGAACAGTAATTACTACGATGTTTGACGTTGACCATGAAAAACTAAGTAGGTATATTATAAATTGATCTCGTCGTTATCTATGTGTGTATGTACCCAAAATAGTAAAAGATTATACATTAAAAAAATACAAGCTTCTAAACTTTCGTATTTCAACACTGATATTAGCCCAACTTTGGGCGTAAATAAATAGTATACCGAGCACGAAAGCTCAAAAATAAAGCCCGTACAGATATAGTTTAGTTATTCAAAAGATAAAATAGATATATTTTGAAAATATACACTTATTAGTTTTTCTATAATAACTGTTTTGTTAAAAGGACATTTTCGGAATGAATCATTGTGCATTTCATTCTAGCACGCATGTTCGCGCATTATGTCAGGTGAAATAGCAATCATTTTGTTGGAGTTCGCGCCGACGACTAGTTCAACCTTAAGAGGACGCATTGGAAATTTTAAAGTCAATAATTTCAATTTATTTCTGTGATTCCAAAACGAATAGCAGTATAAGTTGGTGAACTAATAGTTCATTATAAAAATTAAAAACCTTATTTTGTTAGTTTTCAATACATGATTAGGTAACTTTGTAACAGAGATATCAGACACACCTCTTTTTAAAAAGAGGCAATTCTAATGGGCAAATGGTTTAAGCCTCTTCGTAGATAAGTCTATACATGTCCTTTAAAATTACAGAAATGAATTTCTCCAATTAATATTTTGAAGGCAATAAAATAACAAAAACCATTTTATCGTTTACGTCCTTTAGTTATAAGCTCGCGCGCGTATGGAGAGCCTCACCCCGCTCAGGACGCTCAGTCCCCTCTGGCGCGTGTCCGGTATCAGAATTATTGTTTAACAATGCGTCGCCTTAAAAAATACACTGCTGTGCTGGTTATGTAATTTTATTATTTGGGAAAGCTCTATGTACGAAAAGCTGTTTGTTTTATTGCGTTGTTCATAGTAAATAACGTAACACCGAAGAGAATTGTATTACCAACGAGTTGGATATAAACTAGTTCATCAATACATCAATACAGATAAATAAAATTGGAGAGTCTGTTTGTAACACGAAAATAACCGCTTTTTACTAAATGCATATGGATGTATACATGGTACATATACCAAAATAGCATTTTTTACAATTTTTGTCTGTCTGTTGGTCTGTCTGTCTGTCTGTTTGTTCCGGCTAACCTTGGAAACGGCTGGACCGATTTTGACGGGACTTTCACTGACAGATAGCTGATGGTTTAAGGAGTAACTTAGGCTATAAAAATAATCGTTATCAATCCGTATACGGCTGTAAATCTAAGTTAACGCGGGCGAAGCTGCGGTCAACAGCTAGTGATACATATACATGAAGACGATCTCCGTCCGTTGGAGTGGCAAGGGATCGGTCGTCTTGGCGTTCATTGAGGGAGACCTATGTTCAGCAGTGGACGGATAGAGGCTGATGATGATAGTAGATTTACAGTATCCGGACTGTTGATGACTATTTCCATAGCCTATGGTTGTTTTTTGTTTCACGAATAGGCAAACTGGTAGACGTACCACCTGATGGTAAGTGGTTAGCCGTCAGCGTCGCCCATGAGCATAAACGAAACCTGGAACTAGCCCAGGCATTAATCCGCGAAGCCGGAATTACGAAGGAAGCGCTGTGCTGCGCTCCCGGCTGCATGGGTACCAGCTTGCTTGTTTCTCCCGTGAAACAGCTTTGCTTTATTTCGGAGAGAAGGGCTTTTTATTTTGTTATCGCAGGGAAATGCTAATGGGAAATATGGCACCTAGTTCCCGTTGTTTTAGTAATAAAAAGACATCATGTGAACTTAAGATCTTATATAGATAGATAGGGCAAAACAGGACAAAAAAAAAAGTGTGTGTGTGTGTGTACCTACTTGTGTACACGCGTTAGAAGTTATACTCCTTACAGAAAAATACATAGTACAATTTCATTACACTATAACCTCTTTGCTTATTGTGTAGTTAAAAACTATATCTTCTATACTGTCATTATGTGAAAATTGTTCTATAGCTAACTGTCGGTTTTTTTCGTGACAGTGTGCGCGCGCATCGTAAAAAATTACTCTAATTTTCCGTAACGCGCCAAAATAAGTATTACTTCAAAATGGACGCACTGATGACCCCTAAAAGATGTTTTATAGAATTTATAAAAATCCAAGAACCCGTAACGTATTATGACTCCTGGAAAAACGCTAAATTCAGACTTAACACACAAACCTAAAAACCAAGCTGTAAAATTATCTTGAGAAAGTTTCGAATCGATGTACATTTTATTATCTGTAAAACCAACTAACCTATTTAAATACATCAACTTTCATGACGGCTTGGTCGAGTCATTCTGGTCACAGCGGCTGCGAGTTCGAATCCAAGTGCAATTTCTATATACGTACATATTATACTAACTGTTGCCCTCAGCTTTGCCCGCGTTAACTTTGAACGGACGTATCTGGACTGGTGAGAATTATTTTTTAGCCTATTGGGGTTCTATTGGTAAATGAACTTTCAAATGGCGGTGGGGCTCAGTAGCCTAAATTGAACCACTTTTTTTGACGCACTTTGGGCGAAGCCAATCGAACCGAGGGAGCTGCTCTTTGTATCCCTCTTTAATAAGGGGAGGGGACATTAGTGTCACTCGGTGGATTTTAGTGGGGAGAGCTGCGTCGACCTTACCATTTTTCGGGTGCAGCGAGTCCCATATACCCGCCTGTGGAGATCCCCCTCCCCTGCGGGACGCATTTCCCGGCGCAAAAAATGGTAAACGTACAGAAAATAAATATTTGTTTGACAATTTTTTACCAACCAAAATATTTACTTGAAATACCTAATTTACATAGCAGAACGACATTTGTCAGGTCAGTTAGTATATTCTTACGAACTTGCCAAGGGGCTAGGTTAACGTGGTACTTAATAGATAGGTACAGAGTATATACCACAGCTACGATCAGTTAACTACGCTCCAGTGGCCACAGAACTGTATGTTAAAATTTATCTATTGTTTTTATTTGTGTAGTTAAAATCACGTTTAACTCAAGGTTAGCAAGTTTAAGTGTGACGTTGAGGAAATTAGTTAACGAATTTGGTTTAAGATCTGTGGTCTGTTTCTAGTATCTTAATGATGATCAGCAGTTCGGACATGTCATGGGAGCCAGTGGGAGGGATGCGCAGTATCACGATCTTTTTTTATGTCACAAAGTGACTACCGACGCCCATAGACATCCGCATAACAAAAAGTCATGCGCTGCCCTCCTTTTCCCTACCCCCCACCCCCAATGGGCTATAGGAACGCGACAGCATAACTGTCACGTGACGCCGGTGTTATGTGAGCGAGGTACCACCCCGGTCATGCCGGCCAAATTCGGCTGCAAAGCAGCATGGCAGTACCTATGTGCATGGTACCACCATCCTGCTTGTTTCTAACGTTATATTTTACTTAGCTTCGGAAAGAAGGGCATCATTGCGTTACTGGCACCGAGACTTAACATCGTACGTCTTGGGATAGGCAACATGAGTTGTCTGGGCTAGTTCTAAGTAAACTAATTTATGTTTATCGACGCCGACCACTTACCACCAGGTGGTACGTCTGTCAGTGTGCCTTATACAATAAGATAACAAAATACCATAGGCTATTGAAATGATCACCTTTTCATGTTCCCCACCACGGTTCAAGCCTTGTCGTGGCGGTAGGGCTTAGGTGAACCAAGCACCTTGGGCGAAGCCAAGTGAACCGAGGGGGCTGTTCTTTGTACCCCTCTTATAAAAGGGGACGAAAGAGCACGGGGCAAGGGGCGAGCATGGGAACCTCATCCCATTGCACTGTCCCGGCGTTGGGAGGAGTTGTTCTGTGGTGCGGGATAACCCATCTGTGGAGGTGGTGTAGGTCCCTTGAGGGACTGAATAGCCGTCGAGGTGCCCTATATGCTCAACAGATCCGGTGCACCTCAACAAAGGCGGCATTGGTGGCACTCTCCGGGTTTTTAGTGGGCCCACCTTACCATCTTTCGGGCGCAGCGAGTCCCACATACCCGCCTGGGGAGTCCCCCCTCCCCCGCGGGATGCCTCAGAGCATTTCCCGGGGTAAAATAATAAAAAACCTGTTCATGTTCATGGGCGAAACTGATCACTCGGTCGTAGTTTATTTTTTTATAACTTCATGAAATACCGACAAAGCGGGCTCAATATAATCGTCTGTCTTTCCGTTAGTTAATATAGAGTATAGACCGACCAGCAGTGGGTGATAGTGATGTTTGCTATGATTTTATTAGTACAGATGTGATGGAGAACCTTGAATTGAGGACAATTGCAAGACTCAATGGGTTGTCTGTTTATAATATACTAATAATTGTCTGCCTACGCACAGACATCAATATCATCATCTCTTCAGGCCGCTCTCACTGAACGCCAAGAATTCTTGTGCGTCATACAGAAGGATACAATTTCATAAGGCTTTTGTTTGAGAGGGACCTGCTTTTGGCAAATTTCTTCCTCTCTTTGAAGCTTTTTAGATTTCTTGAATGTCAATTACTTTTTGAGATATTTGCTAAAGACCACCCGCTCCCCCCTTTTTCAGTTTTGCACCTTTCGCGATCGGAATTTTCAACATTATCTTTGTTACAATGGGGTGAGGTTTCCATCCTCGCACCTTGTCCCCCCTGTTCTTTGGTCCCCTGTTCTGATAAGAGGGGTACAAAGAGCAGCTCCCTCGGTTCAGTTGGCTTCGCCCAAGGTGCTGGGTTGACCTTGGGCTACTGAGCCCCACCACCACGACAAGGCTTGGACCATGGTGGGATACCCCCTTTCCACTTAACCATAGTGGGGTTGATTTTATAATCTGTCACTCGGTGTTTCTTTCTTTCTTTATGTCTTTATTAACTTTCTAATGGCAAAAGGATTTTTTTAATCGGTCCAACAGTTTATGAGTTTTTTCGTTACATACAAAAATAAAAACTTTTCTTTTTTACAATATTGGTATGGATTTAAAGAGTTAGCTTAAAATGTGTGTCGAGGACAATGTGTCAACTGTCGAGTAACAATGGTGGGTGTAACGGTATGCCGGCCTCGGTCGTGGGTTCAATCCTGGCCAAAATGTGGTGTTTGATTGAGAACATTGAGTATATGTGGCATATGTACCAGTGGGAGGGATGTGCCGCGCTCCCGGCTGCATGTACCACCTTGCTAGTTTCTCCCGTCAAACAGACGTAATTACTGCCACAGAGATTTAACATCATCTGTCTCGGGATAGGGAACATGTGACACGATGGGTGACACTTACCATTAGTTGGCTCATGTGCTCGTTTACCCATCTCAGTAAAATAAATCCGGCCAAGTGCCAGCCGGAGGCTACAACATTAGACACTAACAAAATAACCAGTCATAGGGACTGTCGATAGAAGTGAAAACTTACAACATTTTGGTTTATCAGCAGAAAGTGCTATCATGTGTATGGTGAAATACAATTGTCATTTATTGCGCTATTGTACGCAATTATTGCAACTATTTGACATAATAAAGTCACACTTGAATTATTGCAATTGTCTACAGGCTACATCATTCGTTGTCCCTTTCGCACTACATGTCTCTTGACGTGATAACGTCTTATAATTCGATGGAGCCGACTGCACGAACTAAAAAACATGACGCATGCGGCGTTAACTCGCTCGGAGGCGTTCCATTTTCTTATGACGTTGTCACGTTAAACTATCGTCAGTAAACTGACTTTACAGACAACCGATTTTTTTCGTGTATGTAAACACAGAGGCACAGCAATCAGCAGTGTAGAGCAGCTGCAGCTGACAGTATCTTTCTCGCTCGGGCACACTCGGTGGTCCCGAGTTAACCCGATCGAGCCTTTCATCTCCGAGCGTGACGTCTCCGCCTCATTTATACCCTACAAAAATCTATGTGTAGTGCGCCAAAAAAAGTTTTCACTTTAAAAAAAACAAGTGTGTTGTATGGGAGCTCCCCTTAATTTTTTTTTTTTAATAATAATTATTTATTTTTAAAGTTAAAATATAACTAAATATTCTATTTAAGAGTACAGAACCCTAGAAACGTATCTAGATTCTATGCATAAATCTGTGCAGTAATGGACATCTGGAATACGAAAGATAGGTGGACTCCCAAATGGATATCTCTATGTAGCCGATCCTACACTTTAAAGGATGGCGATCGGCCGTTTTCGCGCTCATTGGTAGAGACCTACGTCTAGCAGTGCAAAGATACAGATAATGATGATGACGACCGAAATTGGCGTGTGCAGAAACGTTCTTGAATTCCGACCTCGCTCATGAATTGATAACAGTAGAAGGTTGTAGGTGTCAATTAACGCCGTAATAATTGACATATTGGTAGACAGTTGGTAACTGGTTTGAATCTTGCAACAAAAGTCTCCAAGTGGCCAACATGGCCTATAAGCATAACGAGTTTGACAAAACTAAGTACGCAATGCGTTGCCTATCCTGATGTGAGATGGTCAGTCTCGGTGCCAGTAATTACACTGCCTATTCCCTTCTCTCTGAAATACAGCGAAGATGTTTGTAAGAAACAACAAGGATGGTGGTACCTAGACGGAAACGCGGCAATCCCTCCCACCGGTTATACCTGGTGATGAAAAACCATGTTTCATCATCATCAGCCTTTATCCGTCCACTGCTTAACAGAGGACTCCGTCAATGAACGCAAAGACTTGCCACTCGCATCCACGGGGTTACTGCACGGAGACCCTCTTTCCCACCTGGTTAATGGTTGACTAACACTTTGTCTACTAACCGCCGCCTCCACTTGACCATCCGTTCTCCTGACCTGCCACTTCAACGAGCTTATTCTTTGCGTAACAACCTGTATTCCAAATTCATATTTCGACCTTGAGGTAACACCTGTTTTTCTTGAATAATTTGGCCCACCAGATGGCCATTGGGTGGAAAGGTCGACGCCTCCTACGGAGGAAATGGTGATTGGTGCAAAGTAAAATACAAGCCAACTTGCTTATATCGTATTGATGTTTTGTGCCAAAGTTTGTTCGTATTGCTGAATGAATTTGCATAAAATTTTGCACATGAATAGACAATGACTTGGATTTTTATCTATAACATGGATTCTTGAGTGGTATTTGTGTTTTTGCCCGACCATTTTAGTGGGTAGAGCTGCGTCCACCTTACCATCTTTCGGGCGCAGCGTGTCCTTCATATTCACCTGGGGAGTCCCCCGCCTAAGAGCATTTCACGGCGCAAAAGAAAAAAATACCCAACCAGTCACAGGGACTGCCGATAGAAGTGAAAACGAAACAATTAAATTCAAATACCTATAATACAGGCTGTATTAGATTATGACAACCTATACAATTTAAATGGCGCACGAAATAATTTAGAAGCAACACAATTTGCAAAACAAATATTGCGTAATCTTATATAAATAAATCAAACGTCAAACTGCGTCTTCAGCGGCTCGCGTGTGGTGTCGCGAGTCCACGTCATATAAACGTCAAACTGCGTCTCCAGCGTTTCGTGTGCGGTGTCGCGAGTTCAGAGATTTTATCTCATCTACAAATATGCGTACCGCGCTAAAAGAAGTTTATACTTCAAAAAACCTAAACTATATATTTACACTGTGTAATGAACTATGCTATTTATAGTATTTGTTACCAATATCAATGTTAAACCAGTTCGTGGATTACGTCAGCGCATAGGTCAAACTGGGTGTAATAAGGCTGTGTACATTGACGTTGTCAGACATACATACATACTTGACATGTCAGCCTTATCCATATATTAAACTTTTTTATGTGAGTTGGAAAAGCAAACTGGTGGCAACCTGATGGTAAGTGGTCGACGCCCATGATCATAAATTAGTTTTGGGTCTAGGCAACTCATCTACATGTGGTGTCTCATCCTGAGACAAGATGTTAAGTCTCGGTGCCAGTTATTACACTGCATGTTCTGTTTTCTCCGAAACACAGCAAAGCTGTTTGACGGGACAAACAATCAAGATGGTGGTACATGCAGACGGGAGCGCGACACAGCGCATCACTCCCACCGGTAATTGCCATTGAAACCTATATTAACCCTTATAATGAAACAAATTTTACGGATTTTGTCGCGGTTTATTAAGATTTTTACAGTCGCGACGTTTCGGATACTTTACAGCAACCATGGTTACGATGCTTGCTTGTAAAGCATTGCAAGCTCCTCTTCTACACACACTACAGACAGTATCTTTTTTTCTGGCAGAAAATGCTCTTAGGCATCCCGCGGGGAGGCGGGACTCCCCAGGCGGGTATGTGGATCTCGCTGCGCCCGAAAGAAGATAAGGTGGACGCAGCTCTATACACTAAAAGCTGACTAGTGGCACCAATGCCGCCTTTAGTGAGGTGCCCGGGATCTGTTGAGCAGCAGGGCACCTCGACGGCTAGTCTGTCCCGCAAGGGACCGACGCCACCTCCACAGAGGGGTTGTCCCGCACCACAGAACAACCCCTCCCAACGTCGGTACAGTACAATGGGGTGAGGTTTCCATCCTCACCCCTTGCCCCCTTGCTCTTCTGTCCCCTCTTCTTATAAGAGAAGGGTACAAAGAGCCCCCTCGGCCCAATTCGCTTCGCCCAAGGTGCAGCGGCTCACCCTAGGTTACTGAGCCCCACCGCCACGACAAGGCCTGAACCATGGTGCCCCCCCTTGTCCCCCTGCTCTTTTGTCCCCTCTTCTCAATTTGCTTCGCTCAAGGTGCTGGGTTCACCTTAAGCTACTGAGCCCCACCGCCACGACAAGGCAAAAAAAGGTGATCGACTGTCCGTTAGCCCCCTCTATTAAATAAAACCACACTCCCCGTTGCCTCTCGTAATTGCACGGACGTGATGACAGAATGATGAAATTCATGGTGATAAGTTGTATACGAACCTTTGTCACGTCTGAAGCCCCACTGCCGTGAACCGTTTAGCGTGTATTTGTAATAACTTTGACCATTACATACATATTGTATACATGTATTAAACCGCGGTAAAATTCGTAAGTTTCATTATGTACTGGCTTGTGTCCGCAACTTCGCCCGCGTTGGATTAGAATTACAGTAGATTGATGATAATTGTGATGATGATGAGCCTATGTCACTCAGTGTTAACGTAACTTTATAATGGTGTAAGAATTTTCAGAATCGGAGTTTTCGAGTTAATACGAAACGGACAAACATACATTTCTCTACTTTCCATGATAATAATATTGTGTCATACTTAGGAAGCTACTCCAGTCTTATAATCTCCCTAACGTATAAGATTTACGTAAATTCAAAATAATATTAATATTGTGTTTTTAGGGTTCCGTAGCCAAATCCGTCCGTATGTCACAGCCACTTTTTTCGGAAACTATAAGAACTATACTGTTGAAACTTGGTAAGTAGATGTATTCCGTAAACCGCATTAAGATTTTGACACAAAAATATAAAAAATAACAATAAATTTTGGGGGTCCCAATACTTAGAACTGAAACTCAATTTTTTTTTTCATCAAACCCATACGTGTGGGGTATCTATGGATGGATAGGTCTTCAAAAATGATATTGAGGTTTCTAATACCAATTTTTTTCTAATCTGAATAGTTTGCGCGAGAGACACTTGCAAAGTGGAAAAATGTGTCCCCCCCGCTGTAACTTTTAAAACAAGAGAATGATATTACTAAAAAATATATATGATGTACATTACTATGCAAACTTCCACTGAAAATTAGTTTGAACAAGATCTAGTAAGTAGTTTTTTTTATACGTCATAAATCGTAAACCGCAATTTACCTTTCATGCAATCAACGCGCGTTGGCGCTCAACACAAATATATAAAAAAACATTTAATTCCATAAACATAAACCATATTTTTGTTAGTGTCTAATGTTGTATATTATGTAATGGTACGGAACCCTTCGTGCGCGAGTCCGACTTGGTCGGGTTTTTTCACTGTGTAATAAAATTAAAAGTAAAACCGCGGAGCTTGTTACTGTAGAATAAACAATTGTTCACCAGACGTACGGTCACACGTAATAATTATTATAATTATGTATATAAATATAAGCTCAGTAATTATTCTTATTTGAATAATGTTTAATACTAGTTTTTCTCCGTGGTTTCACTCGCTCTAATTGAAAAAATATTCTCTAAAGTAAAATATACAACAGCTAATCCTTACAATTTACCGGTGCCGTGCCGCGGTTTTTCCCGGAAATCCCACGGGAAAGGTCCCCCTTTCCCGTGGGATTTCCGGGATAAAAACTATTCTATGTCCTTTCTCGAGTCTCAAAACTATCTTTGCACCAAACTACATCCAAATCGGTTCAGTGGTTTTGGTGTAATGACAGACAGACAGAGTACTTTCGTATTTATAATGTATAGATATTTCAGCCCTATATTCCAACGGGATGGGAATCAGGGCTCCCCATGGTTCAGGCCTTGACGTGGCGGTAGGGCTCAGTAGCCTAGGGTGAGCCCAGCACCTTGGGCGAAGCTGATTGAGCCGAGGGGGCTCTTTGCACCCCTCTTATAAGAAGAGGGGACAAAAGAGCAGGGGGCAAGGGGCGAGGATGGGAACCTCACCCCATTGTACTGTCCCGACGATGGGAGGGGTTGTTTTGTGGTGCGGGAGGTGGCGTCGGTCCCTTGCAGGACTGACTAGCCGTCGGGGTGCCCTGTTAGCTTATCAGATCCGGGGCACCTCACCAAAGGGGGCACTGGTGGCACTCGCCGGGTTTTAGTGGGTAGAGCTGCAACCACTCACCATCTTTCGGGCGCAGCGAGTCCCACATACCCGCCTGGGGAGACCCAGTCCCCAGGCGGGATGCCTCAGAGCATTTCCCGGCGTTAAACGAAAAAAAGGGATGGGAATCAGGGGACGGAAACTACGGGGCGCTGCAAGTGTAGAACAGAAGTTTTATCGCAGAGCCCAGAGGCGATTATAAATCAAAGATAAAAATATAGATGGCGTTGCACACTTGAGTTGTTTTCCCACGGGAAACTTCCGGGATCGAAACTAGCATATCCATATTGGTTTCGCATCGAGCTACTTCTAAGTCCTCAGTATCGAAATGTTTTACTTTAATTTAGATTTTAATCTCCAGAACAGAAGAAAGAAGAAAGAACAGAAAAGAATCGAGCTTTTATGTTAGTTATGTTAGTTGGATAGGCAAACGTGCCACCTGATGGTAAGTGGTCGACGTCGCCCATGAACATAAACCAGTTTACCTGGAACGAGCCCAGGCAACTCATCTATGTGTTGCCTATCCTGAGACATAAGATGTTAAGTCTCGGTGCCAGTAATTACACTGCCTGTCTTGCCCTTCTCTCCGAAACACAGCAAAGCTGTTTCACGGAAGAAAAAGCAGGATGGTGGTACCCATGCAGCCGGGAGCGCGGCACAGCGCTTCCCTCCCACCGGTAAGCTACTTCTAAGTATCGAAATTTTATTTTTAACTTCAATCGCGAGAAGTTTTTACACACCTAAAGACGTACAATCGGACATAATATATTCAAAGAACAAGCAAAAATAAAACATACATTAATATATGTATAAAACACAATAACCTCTTTCAATAAAGTCGGCTAATCAACAAACACACGGACAGAAGTCTGTAACATGACAATGCTTTTATTTATAATGGTCTCTGACCTTAGTTTCGGTTAACCCAAATCGGGTCACAGAGATAACGCTGGCTTACGTCATCGTAATCATCATCATCATCATCATTCTCATATGTATCATCATCAATATTATCATCTTCAGCGGCATAAATTTAGCAACATCGTTATCATCATCGTCATCACAAACAGCAGCAGCATAATTGCTCAATCATCAGCTGGAGCACCATTAATATCGTCATCATCATCGTCACCAGTACAATAGAATGGATATTTATTTGTAACAGAGCATTTGTGATGAGAAGTTAGACGAAGTATTGGTCCACCACAACCAGGTGGGAAGACGATCTCCGTAATCCATAGAGCCGTTCAGGCCGCAGAACGTGCCAAACAATTATACATACATACATACTCCCGAAAAACATCACCCTCCTTCTGGCGCAGTCGGGTAAAAAGAGTGACGGGTGACCGGATATCCGTTGCATCTCAATTAAAACATATTTTTTTCCTTTCGACTTTAAACACTGTTTGGTTCCGGGAAATGTGTCTTATTACCTAATAGCAATAAGTATTAGCCATAAAGCGCACTATGCTTGGCCTTGTAATAAAAAAAAATCTAATGTCTATGGCCGACTTTTGAACGGACATAATACATTCTATATTGGTATTGACAGTTACATAACGGACGCGTTTCCTTGTTCCATATTCGAATACACTTTTCGAATTTCAAATTGTAACTGACAAGCACAGAGTATATAAGTAAGGAGTACCATCTAGGTTTATGAAAGGGTCCGTTGAAAAGCGTTAAATAAGTGTTGCGCCACAGTAGCTATCGGCTATGCTGCCTGGGCCGACCACTAGGATAATGGAGCCCCAAAAACAACAATTTTGAGATCTGTGAGACTGATTTTTACGCTAGAGAAGATTTAATCTAGTAACTAGGGCACTTGAAATCAGCAATAATTTTTGGATTTCCTTAAAATGATCACTTTTTTTATGTTAGTTGGATAGGCAAACTGGCAAACGTGCCACCTGATGGTATGTGGTCGACGTCGCCCATGAACATGATGTTAAGTCTCGGTGCCAGTAATTACACTGCCTGTCTTGCACTTCTCTTCGAAACACAGCGAAGCTGTTTCACGGGAGAAACAAGCAAGATGGTGATACCCATGCAGCCGGGAGCGCGGCACAGCGCTTCCCTCTCACCGGTGGGAACTTACATCATATTCTGATTGTGATAGAAATAATGGTGCCCCGTGGACCGCGGAGCCCTGGGCACCTGCCCAGAGTGAGCGAGAGGTATCACCCCGGTCGTGTTGATCCAATTCGGCTGCACAGCAGCATGGCACTACCTCGTACAATATTATAGATAAATTACACCCAGACACAGAACAAATGATCATGCTCATCACACAAACATTAGTCCCGGATGGGAATCGAACCACACAATAATATCCAACAATCACACTACGTTAACCTAGTGGTAAGCTCGTTAGAATGTTACGGGTACTAGGAACGGAATTAAATTTTAGAAATTTATATGAATGTGTTCATGACCCGATGCAGACATCTATATTCGTCATACTAATTATCTGTACTTGGCGGGATTCAAACCTGCGACCGCTGCGTAAAGTGTCCAGTAGCCTGACCACTCGACCAGTCGGCAAAGTATGTGTACTGTGTAGCCTTTTAATATTTTGTTGTTTTTTGTTACAGATCCGATGTCTTGGTTGTGATGACGTGAGCTGATCAAGGATGTCAGGTTTACCGACCAGGGGGGAGGAGCCCATCAATGGCGTCGACGTACGGGAACAGGGGAGCGCCTTAAGGTGAATATTTGATAGTAAAATCGATTCGGATGCCGTGACGGCGATCGGCGCGCGGCCACTCTGCAGTCTGGAGTCACTTTATAAGTTTCCTTATAGATTTTTGTTATATAGGATTCGAAAGGATACAACTACAAACTAAAGAGGTTTTCACTTGTCTTTATAACCTGACCAGAAATACATAAACCCTCGCCATATTGCGGAAAAAAACGGAACTAAATTATGTATGGACTATTTGTATACAAGATACAGTGGCGACACCAATGCAGGGTTTATGTATTTCTGGTCATGCTATACATGGATTGTATGTCTGTGGTATTACAATAGGTTTTACAAGTGACGGTCGACGAGCCGTATAATTGAGGGTACCATATTCATGACTTGGATTATAAATTTTAGTGCTCCGTAGGAATTATAAAAAAACGACTTTTACGATTTATAATTAAAAAACTTATTTCCCGCATAAGTTTTTTAATTATAATCGGGCACAATTAAATATAAATCGCGGTTTATTAAGGGCCGATTTTACCAGTTCCACGTGAAACTGAGTTTGATAAAACTTAGATTAAATTGATCGCGTTTACATATTGCGTTCGATCTCGGTTCAATTGCAGATGGATTTCACCGGCTACATTTTGATCGCGTTCGTAAAAACTAAGTTTTTTCTTTAACGCCGGGAAATGCTCTGAGACAACCCGCGGGGGAGTGGGTCTCCCCACGCGGGTATGTGGGACTCGCTGCGCCCGCCAGCTGGTAAATGGACGCAGCTCTACCCACTACAACCCGGCGAGTGTCACCAATGCCGCCTTTGGTGAGGTGCCCCGGATCTAGAAAACAAACAGGGCACCTCGACGGCTAGTCAGTCCCGCAAGGGTCCGACGCCACCTCCACAGAGGGGTTGTCCCTCACCACAGAACAACCCCTCCCAACGTCGGGACAGTACAAGGGGGTGAGGTTCCCATCCTCACTCCTTGCTCCCTGCTCTTCTGTCCCCTCTTATAAGAGGGGTACAAAGAGACCCCTCGGCCCAATTAGCTTCGCCCAAGGTGCACCGCTCACCCTAGGTTACTGAGCCCCACCGCCACGACAAGGCCTGAACCATGGTGGGGTAGGGTACCTACCTAGGCTAACGCGGTCGAAGCAGCGGGAAGCGGCTAGTAGGAAATAAATAAACGTAAGCGAAGACGCGGGCTTCTATTCGACTGTATTTGCCAAAAGCGAGAACCACCGCAGGCATGACTAGTTTCCATTATTGGAACTATGTATGTATGAGTCAGCTTTCTTCGACCAGCTTTCTCTGAAATGACTCAGAATATGTTAATAGTGGTGGGTCATATTGTTATTGTCTGGGTGGCAAAAGTAGGTTCGCATCATCAGCAGCGCGTCACAATGTTAAATAATTAAAGGCTATATTAAAATAATTAAGTTAATTTCAGGAAGAGGTATTGCCATTGCTTTGCAGTCGAATTGGGTCGGCACAGGGTGGCACCTCTCGCTCACATTACACTGGCGTCAAGTGACAGCTATGTCGCGTTTCGTGCGGCCTATTGGGGGGCTAGGGAAAAGGAGGGAAATGCATCTGCATAACTTTTGGTTGTGCGGATGTCTATGGGCGTCGGTAGTCACCATAAGGGTCCGAATACTGGGTTGCTTCCAAGACATAAAAAGAAATTTGTAAGAAAAACAAACACCGACTTTATATAAGTACTTAAGGGCCCCTTCTCCCAAAACTATAGGTATTTAACGCACCGAATCGGTTTGCACTTGCGTTGCGCGGGAGATGTCTTTATATGAACTCCGGTGACCTACCACGGCCGGCAAGCACGCCACAGTATACGAATATGCAGTAGATTGACTATGCTCGATTATTCTTAGATGTGATAATTAATAATTATGCATAACAAAATCTTGTTCTTGTTATAGTTATCTAGTTTTGGATTTATAGAAATACTAGCTGGTGCCAGCGACTTCGTCTGCGCAGGATAAGATAGTTTTATTTCTTCACTAATTAATCGAAAGGAACTTCGATCCATCCGGGTGTCCCTTGACACCTCTCTTTAGTATTTTTTTTATAAAAAGTATCCTATGTTACTTCTAATACCTCCAAGAATATGTGTACAAAGTTTCATGATGATCGGTTAAGTAGTTTTCGCGTAAAAGCGTAACAAACATCCATGCTTTCACATTTATAATATTAGTAAGGATTAGGAAGGATGAATTAGCTACATAGGTCTGAAAGGTAGTGGCATGCTGCTTGCAGCCGAATTGGGCCGGCACGACCGTAGGGGTACCTCTCGTTCACATGATAATGGCGTCAAGTGACACCTATGCTGTCGCGTTTCTTGCGGTGTATGAGTTTCCGGTGTCCCATTGCAGGGGATGGGGTAAAGGAGGGTAATGCATCTGCATTATCTCTTGTGTGAATGTTTACGAGGACGACCTCTCTGGCTCAATGGTTAGCGCGTTAGCGTTCAAGCCGGAGGTTGCAGGTTCGAATCCCGCCAGGGAACAAAACGTTTTCTGTGTTCCTGGTTCATGGATGTGTATTAAATATGTGTATTATAAATAAAAAACCGTAAATATGTGTATCATCATCATCATCATCATCATCATCATCATCAGCCTCTATCCGTCCACTGCTGAACATAGGCAAATATGTGTATAGTATAAAATATTAAATATATTTCCATTGTCTGGTACTCGTAACACAAGTTCTTCGAGAACTTACCACGGGACCAGATTGACGTGGTGCAAAAAGCGTCCTTAGATATTATTATTATTATAGGAGTCGGTAGTCATCTAAGGCTCCGAATGCTCGTTTGTCCCCCTAAGGCCTAAGCTATAAAAAAAATCAATCATTCTAAGAATGCTTGTAGCAGATTAAAAAATTGTAGACAAACATATTCTTTTATACTATATTAATTGTTTTAAAATTCAACAAAATTTAGTTGTCGTATGCTAGGTCCAGGTTCATTTTCATCGAACCATACATCATCGATTAATGTTAGACACGGGTCTCCTCTGAGAAGAGGGTCAAGGCCATAGTCCTCACGACACTGCCCTGTGGGTAGGGGGCTAGGAAATGATTGCAAATCAGAAATATTTTGTGATGAAGGTTCCTCATTTTCTTTATTGTCGGACAATTTGAATTCTTCAAGTGTTAACAATTTCTGGAAGAAGACATCACTACATAGTATAAACTATAAAGAAAAGTCGCTTCCCGCGTCTGACTGTATGTATGCTTACATCTTTAAAACTACACAACGGATTTTGATGCGGTTTTTTTAATAGATAGAATGATTCAAGAGGAAGGTAATAGGTACATGCATAATATAGTAGATAAACACTCATAATTTTAGAAGTTTCTGATGTGATGTCATAAATAAGCAATGTATGGTAGAATTGTGTATCCTAAATATGCATACTGAAAAGTCCGCGATGGCATAATATGTCTACATTAGTTAAATATAACATACTACCTATATCCATTTTAATACTTTAAAAAATTGCCAATTATAAAGCGGTAATGTAAAAGCTATTCACAAAAATACGGTATTAATCACTACATATTATAAAATAAAGTCCTACGCCCGTCCATAGATAAATAATTATCATCAATGCGTATATGGTTGTATATCTAAGTTAACGCGGGCGAAGCTGCGGGCAACAGCTAGTCTGTGATAAAACTGTATTAAGATTCTTTTTCCTTATTTTATTCGCCATTTCAATTAAATAACTAGGTACTTCACAAACTCAAGTATCTATTTATTTACACTAATTAAAGGTTTTGTATTGCAAACCAATTACAACTAAGAACAACAATTGTTAGTAAGTATTAAGTAGCTATATTATTTACACTGTGTCGTCTCATTTATTTAGACGTAATAATATATAATGCGCGGTAACAACGTAGTCACGAGCAAAAACGGCACTGGTCCTACTTCGATGACGCCCGGCTGGGTATTGGCGCGACGTGGTGCGATGCGCGAGAGCCATTTTTATCGATTTTTATTTTTCAAAAATTTTTGAAGTGACATAATAAAGATCTATCCAATCATTTCCACGTCATCCCCGTTTAGCAATTTAAACGTAAAAGTTTCTTTAAAATTGAATTACCCGAAGTCTCATGCTACTCAATTTGCTTTTAAAATCGACGTTACTTTAGAATTTTTTTTGATCATGTAAAATGTTAAATATTGTATTTTTATCCAAAAAAATCCCTAGATCAAAGATGTATCTATACCCTATTTTTTTATTATTATTTTAAAATGACGACTTCTATGAAAACACCTCGATCTAGAAACAACAATTTGGGATAAGGGGCCTGTAGTAGTTGTACTCTTTGTGTATGTATAAATGCTTATTTGGCTCGCCAACGCACCACCACGTCCACTCGGGCCGACGGTCTAACACTGACTGACTCTACTCTGCCCGCCTGGTGACGTATGCGCTCGAGACAAACTTCATAACACAATGTTTGTATAACTACATACACTACAGGACCCTTAAGGTTACACAAGTCGCTCATCTTTCCATACAAACGCAGAACAGTAATTACTACAATGTTTGACGTTGACCATCAAAAACTAAGTATAATATAAATTGATCTCGTCGTAATCTATGTGTATGTACCCAAAATTGTAAAAAAATTATACATTTAAAAAATACAAGCTTCTAAACTTTCGTATTTCAACACTGATTTTAGCCCAACTTTGGGCGTAAATAAATAGTATACCGAGCACGAAAGCTCAAAAATAAAGCCCGTACAGATATACTTAGTTTAGTTATTCAAAATATAAAATAAATTTATTTTTAAAAGATACACTAATTAGTTTTTCTATAATTACTGTTTTGTTAAAATGACATTTCCGGAATGAATCATTGTGCATTTCATTCTAGCACACATGTTCGCGCACTATGTCAGGTGAGATAGCAATCATTTTGTTAGAGTTCGCGCCGTCGACTAGTTCAACCTTAAATGTACAAACTTCGTTTTGTTTTTGCTGATTTATTCGAAAAGCGCTGAACCAATTGTTGAAACATGATCTACCTCAGTAAAATAATCGTCAAAATACATTAATAACTAACTGTTGCCCGCAGCTTCGCCCGCGTTAAAGCTTTGCTGTGTTTCGGAGAGAAGGGCAAGACAGGCAGTGTAATTACTGGCACCGAGACTTAACATCTTATGTCTCAGGATAGGCAACACATGAGTTGCCTGTGCTCGTTCCAGGTATACTAGTGTAGTTCATGGGCGACGTCGACCACTTACCATCAGGTGGTACGTGTGCCAGTTTGCCTATCCAACTAACATATAAAAAATAGATATAAAGCCGTACCCGGATTGATGATGATTATTTTTATAGCCTAAGTTACTCATTATATCATCAGCTATCTGCCAGTGAAAGTCCCGTCAAAATCGGCCCAGCAGTTTCAGAGATTATCCGGAACAAACAGACAGACAGACAGACAAAAATTGTAAAAATGCTATTTTGGTATATGTACCGTGTAAACATCCATATGCATTCAATAAAAAGCGGTTATTTTAATATTACAAACAGACACTCCAATTTTATTTATCTGTATAGATTGGCGGAGTAATCGCGTGACGAAACAAAAAACATACAAATGGATTGAGAACTTCTTGTCTTGCATAGGTATAGTGTATCCCAAGTGGAGCCATCAAGGTAAGTGGTCGACGTCGCCCATGAACATGAACTAGTTCACCTGGAACTAGCTCAGGCCATTCACAATCCGGGACCCTCAAAATGCGGCTGAAGGCGCTCGCAGTGGTTTTAGTTTACGGGTAGGGCGCTCCCAGGTGCGAGTCCCACATAGGGTCAGGATCTACCCGAGACCCTGGTTACAGGCGTAAAAAGCATTTCCATGCGATAACAAAAAGGCAACTCATTTACGTGTATCCTATCCTTTTTTTTTTTTTTACGCCGGGAAATGCTCTGAGGCATCCCGCCTGGGGAGTGGGTCTTCCCAGGTGGGTATGTGGGATTCGCTGCGCCCGAAAGATGGTAAGTGGACGCAGCTCTACCCACTAAAACCCGGCGAGTGCCACCAGTGCCGCCTTGGTGAGGTGCCCCGGATCTGTTACGCTAACAGGGCACCTCGACGGCTAGTCAGTCCCACAAGGGATCGACGCCACCTCCACAGTAGGGTTGTCCCGCACCACAGAACAACCCCTCCCAACGTCGGGACAGTACAATGGGGTGAGATTCCCATCCTCGTCCCTTGCCGCCTGCTCTTTTGTCCCCTCTTATAAGAGGGGTACAAAGAGCCCCCTTGGCTGAATTAGCTTCGCCCAAGGTCGGCACCTTGTACTCACCCTAGGCTACTGAGTCCCACCGCCACGACAAGGCCTGAACCATGGTGGGGGCGTGTATCCTATCCTGAGACATAAGATGTTAAGTCTCTGCTAGTAACTAAACCGTCCTTCTATCTGAAATAGTGAAGCTGTTTTACAAGAGGATCAAGTAGAATAGTACATATTATTGTGTGTCCGAACAGTGGAACTTCGATAGCGCGATTCAGGATGGTGGCGCTGATTGGTGGCGGACCAATCAGCGCCACCATCCTGATATGACCATATGTACGTGGAGCGCGACACAAACGCATCTCTCCACCGGGTTCTGACCCGTGCAACTGGATCATTCCTTAACCCTGTGACTCATCAGTGAACTGAGTAACGAAATGCGAGTAAAATACATTCTCTGTCAAACAGTCAAAGAATAACTTGTAGAGCAGAGGTTTTCGAAGCGAATTTTATTTTATACCTACCAGCTATTGCCCGCAGCTTTGCCCGCGTTTACTTAGACTTACAGCCGTACCCGGATTGATGATGATTATTTTTATAGCCTAAGTTAAGTCCTTATAACATTAGCTATCTACCAGTGAAAGTCCCATCAAAATCGGCCCAGCTGTTTCAGAGATTAACCGGAACAAACAGAGAGACAGACAGAAAAAATTTGTAAAAAAAGGCTATTTTGGTATATGTACCGTGTATACATCCATTTAAATAAAAAGTGGTAATTTTAATATTACAAACAGACACTCCAATTTTATTTATCTGAATAGATTGTGTCCGTATTCTGTTATTCTTTACCCGACTGCGCCAGCAGGAGGGTTATGTTTTTCGAGAGTATGTACATGTATGGCACTCTCTATGGATCGTGCTTGAGAGGTGTCTTTAAATTCGTATTGAATGTGAGAGTGACAGTATATAAAAATATAAAAAAACAGAATGACGGATTTTTGACGCCAAATTCATTTTGCGGTCGGGTTTTTTGTTCTTCAATAATCTCCTTATTAAAAGTTTATAATTGTAAATTGTATTTAATTTGATCTATTGATACATTTGCTGTATTTCGGAAAGACCTTAGAAGTATGTGAATAAATAAATAATAAATGAATAAACGCGGGCGAAGCTGCGGGCAACAGCTAGTGTAAAGATAAACAGTCAATGCATGAGATAATTTCAGGTATACTCGTTTTTATGTTCGTGGGTGACGTCGACAGTCGGTGTTTTACCATTTTGTCTATCCAAATATTAGAGAACTAGCAACGACCCAATTCCCGTGGGACCTCTGTGTCTCAGTGGTAAGCGCGTTGGCGCCCAAGCCGGAGGTTGCGGGCTCGAATCCCGCCAGGGAACAAAAATATTTTCTGTGTTCCTGGGTCATGGATGTGTATTATGTAATAAAAATCTTAAATATATGCATAGTTCCCGTAACACAAGTTCTTCGAGAACTTATTACGGGACCAGACGTGGTGTGAAAGCGTCTATAGATATAATTATTAGAGCCTATATGTTATTCTGATGTATAGCTATGTTATTGTAAAGTTTCATTAAAATCCAATTCTGTAGTTTTTGCGATGTATGGAATAGCTTGGGGAAGGCCTTTGCCAAGTGGTGGGACAGCATAAACGAGTAAAAAAAAGTTACTAGGATTCCAAGCAGGTGGTAAGAACCATCCATTTTACGACGGCCGGCTGATCGAGTTGTCAGGCTACTGGATACGGACTTCTCAGCCAAGACAAGGACCGGACCGGTCCTGACCCCAGTGATGCCTAGAAATGATTCTAAAAATCAACGTGCACCTGAACATGAGACCATCGCTTGCTCATCGTGAGGAAACCTGCATGCCCGATGAGATTAAAAGTTTTTGAAGGTGTGTGAAGTTCACCAACCCGCATTGGGCCAGCGGTAAACTATGGCCCAAAACCCTCCTCGCCTGATTTCGAGGAGGAGACCCCTGCTCAGCAGTGGGACATGGACATATAAGGGTTGATATGATATGATGATGTACTTCAATATGGCAAAGATAATTTAATCGCATTTATACACACTATCGAATCTACGCCATAATCTTTGACACGACAGGAATAAACACAGTTCGTTGCTCTGTTTTAATTGGTGCAGTCAAAACGTTTGATGTTCGGAAAAATGACTTCCTTTTATACCTCCTTCACTGGTACAATGTCTACTCTATGACCTCGTGTTAGAGTGGCTTTTGCTTCGTGTTTGTTTTGTTAGTTTGGATAATTCTCGATTTTTTTTCATGTTGTTGAATAAGCAAATGGGCGGACGTGCCACCTGATGGTAAGTGGTCGACGTCGCCCATGAACATAAACAAGTTAACGTGCAACTAGGCCAGGCAACTCGTTTACGTGTTGCCTATCCTGAGACATAAGATGTTAAGTCTCGGTGCCAGTAATTGCCTGTCTTGCCCTTCTCTCCGAAACACAGCAAAGCTGTTTCACGGGAGAAACAAGCAAGATGGTGCTACCCATGCAGATGGCAGCGCCAAACAGAGCACAGTTACCATGGTTACTGTATCCGAAACGTCGGGAATGCAAAAATAATAAAAAACACAGACAATGCGTGTCTGCCGCGCGCTGAGGGTTCCGAAAAATGTGTTTTTATGTAATACTAGCTGTTGCCTTAGATAACTGTGTTATCCCCACCATGGTTCAGGCCTTGTCGTGGCGGTGGGGCTCAGTAGCCTACGGTGAACCCAGCAGCTTGGGCGAAGCCAATTGAGCCAAGGGGGCTCTTTGTACCCCTCTTATAAGAAGAGGGGACAAAAGAGCAGGGGGCAAGGGGTGAGGATGGGAACCTCACCCCATTGTACTGTCCTGACGTAGGGAGGGGTTGTTCTGTGGTGCTGGACAACCCCTCTGTGGAGGTGGCGTCGGTCGCTTGCGGGGCTGACTAGCCGTCGAGGTGCCCTGTTAGCTTAACAGATCCGGGGCACCTCACCAAGGCGGCACTGGTGGCACTCGACGGGTTTTAGTGGGTAGAGCTGCATTCACTTACCATCTTTCGGGCGCAGCGAGTCCCACATACCCACCTGAGGAGACCCACTCCCCAGGCGGGATGCCTCAGAGCATTTCCCGGCGTAAAAGAAAAAAAAAGGATAGGATACACGTAAATGAGTTGCCTTTTTGTTATCGCATGGAAATGCTTTTTACGCATGTAACCAGGGTCTCGGGTAGATCCTGACCCTATGTGGGACTCGCACCTGGGAGCGCCCTACCCGTAAACTAAAACCACTGCGAGCGCATTCAGCCGCTTTTTGCGGGTCCCGGATCTGCATTCAACGGGATTACCTCTGCGACAGGCTGGCCCTGGCGAAGGCAAGACAACTTCTCGTAAGGAGGGACTGTCCCCGTGACGACGTGCCATACAGGGCCCAGGTTCCCATCCTGAACCCGACACGAGCACAGGGGCGATACTGGAGGCGCATTAAGTAGCGTCTCCTGCGCACCCTATTCGTCGCCCGCAGGGGAGGCCTCGTCGGCGGCCTCCTCTCTCACCCGCTCGTGGATCTTCTGGGACATTACTGCCTCACAGAAGGATACCATCGCCGTCCAGGACTCGTCGTCACCGAGCATCGCGGTTATGACGCTTGGCAGAGACAAGTCCCCTCCGATGACTGATGTCAGACCGTGACGCAGAGCGTTAGTATTACTAAAGAATCGCCATGATATCCCTCACATTTCCATGTATCGTAAACCTTTTCAATGCTACCAATTATCCAGTATGCACCAGTATGGGTTCTACATAACGAGATTATCTATAAGGTGTTTGTCTGTGACAGGGTCACGTTACAAGTCGATGGGATATTTTAAGGGGAAGGAAGCCCTTAGCTATAAGAAAGGGATTGTTACCTTCTTTGTAGATCTTTGGTCTCGGTTTTGTTATCTACAACTGTTGTTGTAAAGAGGAAAGATATTGTGTATGTATGTAACGAATAATCTCAAAGACTACAAGACCGATTTCAAATTTTCTTATACCATTAGAACCTTAGAGTATACATAATATATAGAGTGATAATAATAAATATACGGAACTTAGAGAAGAGGTCGTAAGAATATGGAGACAAGAAAAAGAAAGAAAGAAAGAAAGAAAAATTTATTCGTGAAACTACTTAACTGCTTAAGACACAATTAAAAATATAACATAATATAAACCTTGTAGTTACACAAAACGGCCTCAACTCAGTGTTTGCTGGAATTACCATTCCAGCACTGGTCTTCCGTTGAGGCCAATAAGTGAAGCCACGAAACGATTATTAAAAAGTATATGTTATTCCCATAGTTCTCTCTACTACCGGCGTTATACCCAACCATCTTCTCCATAGCCTAAAATTAATAAACCTCGAAGTATCCCTATCAACAACAGAATACATCAACCTACAAAAAGCTGCTATTTTTTAAATACATGCCGAATAGTTAGAAAATTCCTACAAATAGAAGAAAACACACAAGAACATTCAACATAAACACACTACATAACATAAATACACCAAAACACCACACCTGCATTCACTTGGCAATAGCTCGTGAATGTAGTGGAAACCAGCTATAGGCTGAGAAAAAAAAACACAAAAAATAATAATAATAACAGCCTCTATCCGTCCACTGCTGAACATAAGCATCTCTTAATGAACGCCAAGACGACCGATCCCTTGCCACTCTCATCCAACACGGACCGGCCACAAATAAATACATTAAGGTTACACAAGTCGCTCATCTTTCCATACAAACGCAGAACAGTAATTACTACAATGTTCGACGTTGACCATCAAAAACTAAGTATAATATAAATTGATCTCGTCGTTATCTATGTGTGTATGTACCCAAAATTGTAAAAATAATATACATTTAAAATATACAAGCTTCTAAACTTTCGTATTTCAACACTGATTTTAGCCCAACTTTGGGCGTAAATAAATAGTATACCGAGCACGAAAGCTCAAAAATAAAGCCCGTACAGACATAGTTTAGTTATTCAAAAGTTGAAGAATATGAAATATTTAAAATGGTGAAGAATACTCGCTGAATGGGGAATCAGTTTTGTAAACTAACAATAGGTATACAGTGTAAAAACCATGTACAAAGGGCACGTACAAACACGCACGCACGCACGCACTCACGCATGCACGCACGCACGCACGCACGCACTCACTCACACACACACAAACTTTCGCATTTATAATATTAGTGAGATAGTAACAAACAAAGGTACTTTCAATATCTATTTAGGAGCTATTTAGGAGTAAAGAGGTAACAAACACACACACACAAACTTTGTTATTTATAATATTAGTGAGATAGTAAAAACAAAGGTAATTTCAATATCCATAATATGTGGACAAAATTGTATCCAAATACATACAGCTATTTAGGAGTGAAGAGGTAACACACGCACACCATGCAGTACAGTAACATCGTGCTGTACAGTAAAAACATGCAGTACCTACAGTAACATCGTGCAGTACAGTAAAAACTTGCAGTACAGTAAAAACATGCAGTACAGTAAAAACGTGCAGTACAGTAATATCGTGCAGCACAGTAAAAACATGCAGTACAGTAAATACATGCAGTACAGTAATATCGTGCAGTACAGTAATATCGTGCAGCACAGTAAAAACATGCAGTACATTAACATCGAGCAGTACAGTAAAAACATGCAGTACAGTAAAAACGTGCAGTACAGTAATATCGTGCAGCACAGTAAAAACATGCAGTACAGTATGTTGGTGATTTTTAATAATAAAGATCTTGATGATTTTATACGTGTATTTTGAATTAAGTTACAATAATGAGTCCCGACATTAATTATGTGCGTATTATAAATTATCGGTCGCGTACGGTAGACGATTAAAAAGTGATGGTTCTCGAAGCTACGTTCGCCGGTGCGGAGGGAGATGAGTCCTCTCTCGCTTCTTCTAATATCGCATCACAAACACTTCGTCTCTTTTACACTTATAGGCTTTTTAAACAGTACAGATACACTAACACAAACACTTGCAATGCGTATACGCATAGGTTCGCAGACACAGTAACATCGTGCAGTACAGTAACATCGTGCAGTACAGTAAAAACATGCAGTACAGTAACATCGTGCAGTACAGTAACATCGCGCAGTACAGTAAAAACATGCAGTACACAACAGTACAGTACAGTAACATCGTGCAATACAGTGTCAGCAGTGAACGGATAGAGGATAATGATGATGATGAAAGTCTTTAAATGGACTCGAACCCGCTACCTAAATCTGGCCATTGAGGATGATGACTCAGTGTTTACCCGTATGTGTATAAATAACGCGGTAACTTCAGGAATACTAATGTTAACTAGATGTATCTTTGTGAAGCGAGAGCCGGACAAGTGTATGTGTGTTTGTTACACGATCATATACTGAACTAGTTGTTGCCCGCAGCATCGCCCTCGTTAACTTAGATTTACAGCCGTATACGGATTGATGATGATTATTTTGTAGCCTAAGTTACTCCCTATAACATGAGCTATCTGTCAGTGAAAGTTCCGTCAAAATCGGCCCAGCCGTTTCAGAGATTAGTCGGAACAAACAGACAGACAGACAGACAGACAGACAAAAATTGTAAAAAAAAATATGCTATTATGGTATATGAACTGTGTATACATACTATATGCATTTAGTTAAAAGCGGCTATTTTAATATTACAAACAGACACTCCAATTTTATTTATCAGTATAGATTGAGATTATTTTTTTGTCAAGATTATAAAGAGGAAAGATTTAATTGTATCTAGATTTTTAATTAGTAAGTTATTTTCTAAACCAATTGTAACGAAACTTGGTATGAATGTTATCGTGGTTTGTTTTGATTTTTATATGCCCGATGTTTGGGATAGTACAGTGACCATGGTCGCAGGATAACTGAGTATCATACGGATAAATAAACCGCCATAAAGAACATAAAGAGTGGGTTAATTTCAAAGAAACAAAATGTCCAACCAAACATCTGTGAGATGGACACCCTACTGGTATAGATTCTAGATAGGGATAATTGATCACACCACATTACCCGCTCTGAATACTAACGAGTGTGGTACTTGAATACGTAAGCAGCAATGGAGGATAAAGCCGAGTTTGGTCATTTCATGGATTTTTTTTCTTTTGCGCTGGGAAATGCTCTTAGATTTCTCGCGGGGTATGGGGGACTCGTTGCGCCCGAGCATGGTAAGTGGATGCAGCTCTACCCACTAAAAGCCGGCGAGTGCCACCAATGCCGCCTTTGGTGAGGCGCCCCGGATCTGACATTTGAGCATTTAACAGGGCAACTCGACGGCTAGTCAGTAGCCCAGGGGACCGACGCCACCTTCACAGAGGGGTTGTCCCGCACCACAGAACATCCCCTCCCAATTTTGGGACAGTCCAATAGGGTGAGGTTCCCATCCTCGCCCCTTGTCTCCCCTGCCCTTTTGTGCCCTTTTTTATAAGAGGGGCACAGCTCCCTCGGTTCAACTGGCTTCGCCCAAGGTTCACCTTAGGCTACTGAGCTCCACCGCCACTACAAGGCTTGAACCATGTGGGGTTCGATGCGAGTGGGAAGGATTTGGCCGTCTTGACTAAACAACAAATTAATAAACCTATATAAAAAAGGCATTATAAGGTTCTTAGAGTATAATTTTATTACCGTGATTTAGAATCTCATTACCGAGAATAATCTAATTAGATTCATAAAATAGTCATATTAGAGTTTCCTTACAATGTTTTATCTCTTTCACTCGTACGTAAAAGGAAAGAGAGAGAAGGTATGTCATCGTTGCGGTCTGCCCACAACCGAATAGGGTCTAGATTGATTATAATAGTAACATTTCTTACATTTTGTTCCGACTTGGAATACCGTTGCTGATATTAGGGTTGTGTGATTTTCCTTCTTGTCTGTCCGAGTGTTTGGGCGTAGTCTGACTTACATGACGTAACTACAGGACGCCGCACTGTATATCAACAGCATACCAATGACCGTTCATACATTTTGACACAGAAAGTCACCGTGATCAGTTCTAATGACATCATCACTAAATTCACTATTTCTTTCATCATCCAGTCAATTTGATGATGATATAAAGAAGATCTAATGAGAAGAAAGACTGAAAAATGGGCGATGATGTGACTGAATGTGAATGTGATCTATACAGATAAATAAAATTGGAGTGTCTGTTTGTAATATTAAATAACTGCTTTTTATTGAATGCATATGGATGTAGGTACTAGGTATATATGATACATATACCAAAATAGCCTTTTTTACCATTTTGTCTGTCTGTCTGTCTGTTTGTTCCGGCTAATCTCCGAAACGGCTGGACTGATTTTGATGGGACTTTCACTGGTAGATAGCTGATGTTATAGGGAGTAACTTAGGCCATAAAATAATCATCATCAATCCGGGTACGGCTGTAAATGTAAGATACGCGGGCGAAGCTGCGGACAACATTTATTTATTTGTATAGATTAACTACAACACGTTAACCGAGTCCCGTGGTAGTCTATACTAATATTATAAAGCTGAATAGTTTGTTTGTTTGAACGCGCTAATCTCAGGAACTACTGGTCCGATTTGAAAAATTCTTTCAGTGTTAGATAGCCCATTTATCGGGGAAGGCTATAGGCTATATACCATAACGCTGTGACTAATAGGAGTTAAGTAACGCGGGCGAAGCTGCAGGCAACAGCTAGTCTTAAATATGTGTGTCAGAAATGGCAATAAATATAGAATTATATAAATACACATGTAAGGCTATTAGATAACAGCTCATCGTAATTTAGTAGTGTGTGTGTCTGGTCACGCTAAAACCTCATTAACTTTTACCTGATGATGCATTGGAAGTTTGCACGCGTGTGAGATGAAGAATTACTTCCCCTTTGTGAAGAAACGTGGTTTTTTTTTAAGTTTGATAGGCTAGCAAACGCGACACATGATGGTAAGTGGTCGACGTTGCCATCCTGATAAATAAGATGTTAAGTCTCGGTGCCAGTAATTACACTGCCTGTCTTGCCCTTCTCCGAAGCACAGCAAAGCTGTTTCACGGGAGAAACAAGAAAGAAGGTGGTACCCATGCAGCCGGGAGCGCGGCACAGATATACATTCACATGAAAAACATAACCCTCTTGATGCAGCGTAAAAAAATCGGTTGTCTGTAAAGTCGGTTTACTGACGATAGTTGAACGTGACAACGTCATAAGAAAATGGAACGCCTCAGAGCGAGGTAACGCCGCATGCGTCATGTTTTTTCGTTCGTGCAGCCGGCCCCATCGAATTATAAGACGTTGTCACGTCAAAAAGGATAATCCTTAGTAATTTATCACTCCACGTGTGAATTAAAGTTTCGCAAGCAAATCCATGTACAAGAACTAGTCTACGATATTGGCGATAAGTACATATGTTACTTATATTTATTTTGTGATTTGTTATCGTACAATAGTCTGGGATAGCCTTAACCGGGGCCAGCCTGTCGCTAAGGTGATCCTGTTGCCTACAAATACGGGACTCTCAAGAAGTGACTGAAGGCGCTCGCAGTGGTTTTAGTTAGGGGCACTTCCAGGTGCGCGTTCCACATTGGGTCAGGATCTATCCTGGCTGGATATAAGGATTCCCCTGAGTTATCAAAAGGGGGGCAGGTTGACATGGTGTTGTTGTATGATATTTATTCATTTTTTATTTTATGTACCAAGCAGTTGTTGATCAAGTGGCCTAGGCAGGTAACCCGACTCGACTTGATCTAGATTCTAGATCTAACCGTTCAGCACCATCGCCCATGCGAGCTATGCCGCAATCGAGATAAACAATTGTGTAACTAAACGAATCTTGAACAAGGCGTCCGTAGATTTCGGAATATTGAGATCCGCGCCCCCTTTAACCTATTGGGGCCCCGGGCACTAGGATAATGGGGCCCCGAAAACAATTTTTTGGGATCTGTGAGCCTAATTTTTAGACTATAGCAGAGTAAGGTAATTGGGGAACTATTAGGTATTCCAATCAGCAATCATTGTTTGATTTCTTAAAATTATCACTTAATACTCTGATAGAGTATTAAGTGATACTCTATCAGAGTATTAAGCGGGGCTCTCGCGGGGCCCTGGTCCTGGTCAAGGGGTCCAGAGTGCCCAATGAGAAATACGGGCGTGGCTCCGCGAAAAAGTGAATACAAGAAGGTCAAATATGCATCGACAAATACTATTTAAACTATATTTATATAGTTAACTTATAAGTTAATAGACAATCTAATATCAGCCTCGTAAACAGGACAATCGTATTGTAATGAAACAATTTTTACGGATTTTATCGCGGTTTATTGCTATTTTTACAATCCCGACGTTTCGGATACTTTACAGCAACCATGGTCACGGGAGGACTGAGGTGTCAGACGTCGTAAGTTTTATGTAGCTAATCTACAATAGTCCGGTTAACGACACGGGGTAGTAATTCGAGCCTTATGAGCCTTAGATAAAAAAAATGTTGTGGTTGGGGTCGAGTTTTGACCCCTGTCTAAACTTGCGCGGCGATAAAAATAGCGAGTGTTTAGGTGCCACCCAATAATATGTGTGTGATTCTAGATTTGTTCATCATTATAATGGGGAGTTATAGTATTCTTAAAATCTTGTTGCCAAGTTTCAAGGGGATAGTGTCCGCTCGGCATCGCGTTATGAAGTATCTTAGTATTTAATCTACAGCTACAGGTTAAGGGCTTCACAAGTGCTGGGATAGGGTTGTTCTCTTTTAAGAAGTTTTTGGTGTGGGGGTCAAATTTCGACCCTCGTTTATTTAAAGTCTATTTTGCATTTTAATGGACTTAATGTAAGGTTTAATTTGATATTCGATAGGTTTTCACTTTTTATTTGTTGATAATATATTTGTGGTGATGTTCACGTGATTCTTAAATATTTTATTTAAACAATTCGATGATGTAACGCTACCATTTACAAATGCACGGACAGAAATAGATAAACCAAAATAACTGACATATGGCATTCCATCCCCACGTGTTGATTTAACACGTAAACATCATTATCAACGCGCCGCCGTCCGCAGCACGGAATGGATGATGGAAAGAGAAGAAAAAATATGAATGAGAGCGTCGATGGCTTAGTGGGTATGGACACGAAGTGAGAATTCTGGGTTTGAACCTGACCGGGGTACCTAATATGGGTTTTATGCATTTCCTATCTCCTATATACCCACTCAGGCCTATCGATGTTAAAATAAAGGCACGCCTCGTCAAGCCAATCTCACGAAGCATTTCAACCAGTGGCGGATTTACCAGCAGGCTGAGTAGACTTGACCCTAGGGTGACAGATTTTTGGGGAAGGAATTATTTGCTACCTCATAGAAATGTCAAAATCATTCTACTACCAGTTCCAAAGTTAGCCCATTGAGAAGATCCGACCTAACTCTGCAAATTTACCGGTTGGAGAGTTGTGCCGAGCAGCAGAGTTGTCCAGCAAGAGAGGCACCGAGACTTTACATCTTGTCTCAGGATCGGCAACACAAAAATGAGTTGTCTGGGCTAGTTCCCACTAAGGTTCAAGCCTTGTCGTGGCGGTGGGGCTCAGTAGCTTAAAGTGAACGAAGCACCTTGGGCGAAGCAAATTGAACCTACGAAGCTGCTTTTTGTACCCCTCTTATAAGAAGAGGGGACAAAAGAGCAGGGGGGCAAGGGCGAGGATGGGAACCTCACCCCATTGCACTGTCCCGACGTTGGGAGGGGTTGTTCTGTGGTGCGGGATGACCCCTCTGTGATGGTGGTGTCGGTCCCTTGAGGAACTGACTAGCCGTCGAGGTGCCCTGTTTGCTCATTAGATCCGGGGCACCTTACCAAAGGTGGCATTGGTGGCACTCGCCGGGTTTTAGTGGGTAGAGCTGCGTCCACCTTATCTTTCCAACAATATGCCCGAGCGAGAAAGATACAGTCAGCTGCTCCTCACTACTGCTGCTGAGCTGTTCTTCACCATATTATACATGATAGTACTTTCTACTGATAAACTTAAATTCTAACCAACCCGACGCCAGGAGGCCGTGTGGTCGCAGACTGCACGGTTGGCCGGGGGCAACCCCCCACTTTTATAAACCAAAAGTGAGCCAAATGGGCTCACACTAATCCGATGTAGCATTAGGGCCTTCGGGCCGTTAGCATAGATCCATCCGAAAAAAAAAACTTAAATTCTAAGTTAGAAGTTTTCAGTCCTATCGTCTGCTGTGGGTTAGGTTAGTTAGTTAAGTTAGATTTTTTTGCAACTCAATTAAAGTTGATTTACTTTAATTCTACTCTATTTACTGTACACTGTATTAGGATGAATACAGCACGGCGTATGAAAGGCACTGTAATTTCAAGTTTCTAAGAAATGCTTAAAAAAGGAACAATTCATCGTAAAAAATTATATAGCCAAGCTCGGTGAAGGTCGTTTAATATCGGGATTAATGAATGAAACGAAACTAACACTAAACTATAGTTTAGTGACTAACTAACTAGTAGACTAACATTAAACTATAGTTTAGTGACTAACTACCTAACTAGTAGATTAACACTAAACTATAGTTTAGTGACTAACTACCTAACTAGTAGATTAACACTAAACTATAGTTTAGTGACTAACTACCTAACTAGTAGATTAACACTAAACTATAGTTTAGTGATCCAGCGGCGGTTGATACTTATGTAATCTCATAAACAAGCATTTGTACCGTAAATCTTGAAGCTTGGCACTCCTCCGTCACGCACGTGTGAGTCTAGACTGCGCGTATGAACTATGCCCTAAAATAAACCTACACCGGATACTCGGTCTGATTCAGACGCGCTGTTTGTCTGTTTGGAAATTATACGTGAAAAGCGTTGGCAGTGAAATCGTTTCGGGTGCCGTTACGGTGAACGGTATGATGCTTATTCCATCGTTTTAAATTTATTATGATCTCTATTAACACGACCAACGTGCGTAGCTTTTCCGTGCGCCGCGCCCGCGGTGTTGGCATGCCCTTATATAAAGCACGTTTTTCGGAGCCTTCAACGCACTTGTCTAGTTTTTTCATCGAGCATACAACCGTAATAGAGCGGTAATGTTATGTGTTTTGTATGAAAACGAATTACGACAAATTTATGCTGCGACGCTGCGTATGGATGATTAGTTGATGGGACATACATCACTGGTTGGTTGAATTGCTATTACGTCTATGACAAATCACTGACCAATTTCGGATTTAAAAGGCTCAGATTACTACCTACTCTATCCGGTTATAATATGTTCGATGGGTTTTTTAAATATTCATATTAAATATCTGTTTCTCGTTTCAGGGTGGCGACGAACACTCCGCACCTTGTCAGCCTGGGGACAGGTCGGCTGAGCACCGCTGTCACCTTGCATCCTATAAAGCAAGGTAATTTGAACTTTTGTCTGTATCATCATCATCGACCCTAAAAGCGCGAAGGGGGACGCCCAATCCGGGGTTATACATACAGCCTCTTTTAACCTTATCGGGCATGCTGGTACCCTCACGACGCTCCGTGAGCAAACGACGTTGTAAAGTTAATGGGGAAGTAAAAAAACGCCAATTTTAGATTCATCCGGTCAGGATAGAGGAGGAACGTTTTTGGCATTTCTCAATTCGAGCCCATATCCACCGGAATATCGCTGTGGTAATGAAATAAATGAATAAATAAATGAAAGAAATAATGAATTAATGTAAGAACGAATGAAACAGTTCCGAATGTAAGATTTTTTTTTACATTTTTAAATTTTTTAACACTAATAGACAGAAGAAAGTCTTAGTTAGACAAAAGATGCCAGAGATTTTTATCGGCTCTCTGGTACACCGACTTTCTGTGTAGAAATGGACCACCATTTTGTAAGAGGTAGTGCCGTGCTGCTTTGCATCCGAATTTGGCCGGCATGACCGGGGTGGTACCTCTCGCTCACATAACACCGGCGTCAAGTGACAGCTATGTCGCGTTTCGTGCGGTTTGTGAGTTTCCGGTGGCCCATTGGGGGGATAGGGAAAAGGAAGGCAACGCATCTGCATAACTTTTGGTTGTGCGGATGTCTATGGGTAGTCACCATAAGTCTCCGCCTGTTCGGTTGCCCTTATGACATTAAAAAATAGCATATTCAAACAATCAAACTCTTCACCTAAATTACATTAGGTTGAAAATTAGACATTTTATCACCCTCCTCGCCTGATTTCGAGACCCGTGGATATAGGGGGTTGATATTATTATCATTTCAAAGTGGGTGAACCCGCGGGAAACCGCTATTCAAATAAATCTATAATCGTATATGCAAAAGTCACTCTGTCTCTCTGTTACCTTGAAATCGATATTTCGAATTCGGCGAAATCGCTGATCAGATTTCGCCGGATTTGTCAAGTGGATAGATTATTTCTGAGAAATGAGATAAGCTATCGTAATTATTACGAACCGTCCCGTGCCATTTATTTTTCTTTAACACCGGGAAATGCTCTGAGACATCCCGCAGGGGAGTGGGTCTCCCCAGGCAGGTATGTGGGACTCGCTGCGCCCGAAAGATGGTAAGGTGGACGCAGCTCTACCCACTAAAACCCGGCGAGTGTCATCAATGCTGCCTTTGGTGAGGTGCCGTGGGTCTGTTCAGCAAAAAGCAACTCGACGGCTAGTCAGTGCCTTAGGGAACCGCCGCCATCTCCACAGAGGGGTTGTAACGCACCACAGAACAACCCCTCCCAACGTCGGGACAGTACAATGAGGTGAGGTTCCCGTCCTCTTCCCTTGCCCCCGCTCTTTTGTCCTCTCTTCTTAATATAAGAGCCCCCTCGGCTCAATTTTCTTCGCCCAAGGTGCTGAGCTCACCATAGGCTACTGAGCCCTACCGCCACGTCAGGCGATGCATGGTGGGGCCCTGTGGCACTGGATACCATGTTGTGATTGCTGGATAATATTATATTACAATTTCTAGGTCGAGTAACCATCGGCTCTGACCCCACGTGCGATATATACGTGGTGGGCACCGGGGTGGCGAATGTGCACTGTCGGGTGGAGAACTCTCATGGTGTGGTCACGCTGTACCCCATAAGTGGCACCACGCTGCTCGATGGGCTGCCGGTGGAGAAACCGACGAGGTTGTCCCAAGGTTAGTTTGGAACGGTTGATATATGCATCGAGCATATTATAACCGGATAGAGTAGTAATGTGAGTCATAAAATTCCGAAACTGGTCAGTGATTTGTCACTGATGTAATAGAAATTCAACCAACCAGTGATCTGTATGTACGTGCCATCAACCAATCATCCATCAATCGACCAATCAGAGCGCAGAACCGGCGCAGCGTCACATCACCAATTGGGCGCATTGGTTTTCTTAAAAAACACAAAACATTACCGATCTATTCCGGTTATATGCTCCATGCCTATATGGATGATCTAATTTGCTGAGGTGGATATGCGGGATCCTGTATCGAGAAGAATGGGTCGACCTAGACGTGACACTCGAGTGGCCGAGGCGAGTGGTAGGAACGTCTTTTCGTTAATTGAAAGAAGCGTATGTCTGTCAGTCACGTGAAAAGGCGACAATCTCCGTACACTGGCCCATCCTAGATGCTAATAGCGAGAATCGGCCGCCGTCACTTAGTCAGATGATGTATTTCTGTTGCCGCTATATTAACATATAGTAAAAAGCAGAATATAAAAATACTGCAACAGTCATTTTAGGAACCCTTCGTCCGCGAGTCCGACGCTCGCACTTGGCCGGGTTTTTCGAAATCATTTATCAAATAATGATATGAGTGCAAGGGCAAACGGACAGTCAGTTCACTTGATGGTAAGTGAAAAGCGACATCCACAGACACCTGCTACACCAGAGGATAATAGCAGGTGCGTTGCCGGCCTTCCGAATATGAGTATCTTGAAGGTCCCTAAGTCGTATCGGTTGGGAAACACCGTAGGAGGCAGCTGATATGAATAGATTCCATATATTCGTCATGCGAGGCAGGAAATGCCGTAACAATCGGATTTCCGGACATCGAGATGGTGTGGGTGAAATTTGGAGGTTTTCCGCGATGTCCGGTGGTGGAATTCTGCAGGTATTAGTCCGAACCACTCCTCAGAACACTCCCCGTGGTAGATGCGGTAGAAGATGCAGAGCGAACCGACATCTCTACGCAGCGCCAAAGAATCAAGCCGTTTCTTTAATTATAACAAATGGTTCTTTAATATTGCAATGATTTGATCATCATACATTGAGGTGGTCTTTTATCTTGGCGAGATGAGACACGGTCTTTTCGTCTTTTTATTGTTATTTCAGTTTTCGTCATCGGACCTTATGCTGATGATCAAAAGGCATGTACAAATGATGATATTTCCAGGGAGCATGCTCACCATAGGCCGGTCCAACTACCTCCGCTTCAACCACCCGGAGGAGGCGAAGTTGATGAAGTCGGTGCTGCCATCTGGCCACGTCTCCATGGCGCCGATACAGTTCCAGCCCAACGAGCAGTGCATACCAACAGGTGGGGCAATACCATTGATGTGAGTTAGATGGTCTGGCAAACGAGCCTAGATGGTAAGTGGTCAACTTCGCCCATGGGTAAGCTGGAAAACAAACCAATAGACGGTCAATACTCAACTAGTATATGATTCAGAAGAAATGTAAAAAAAATATTTTACCAGGGTTTCATAAGTCCTAGGAAGATAAGAATATACATAAACATAAGAAAACTATCCTTTGAAATAAATGGTCTATCTCCCTCTTTTAAGAGCCTTGCTCTTGGAGGAGGAGTAATCTCCAATCATTCTCCTGATACGACCGGTAGACTCCTTTATCCCTTCTTTACATGGTTTCCTAGGTCTCCTGTTCTTTCCATCAATCCAAAATAGCTCATAGCCTTCTCCGATTGGAGATGGAGAAATGATTTTTTTAAATATATAATATTAAAATAATAATATAAACCATTATATGTCCCACTGGTGAACACGGGTCTCCACCTCGAAAACAGGCGAGGGTTTTTGGGCCATAGTTCACAGATGCGCTTAATCTCATCGAGCATTCCTCCAAGATTTCCTCACGATGTTTCCTTCACCGGTGAGCAAGCGATGGTCTCATGTTCAGGTATCACAGGGTGTCAGGATCGAACCCGGATCTCTCATCTCTCACTCGAGAGGCCGAACCCATACCCACTAGGCCATTCTCGCTCACGCTTTTTTTTTATCCGACAATTTAATCTGGATATTAGCGATTTCAAACAAACAGTCGGAATCTTAAGCTTTATTTCAGTATCGATTAATATTAAAAATAATCTCTATATTTCCAGGATTTTTTTTCGAAAACACCAACCAATGTTACCAACACGACATCCAAAAAATATACAAAGACAACACACTAACGCAACTCGATCATGAGCTTGACCTGACTCTTAAGGGAATGTCCAGAAAGAAGCCCCCGGTAGTACCTAGGAAACTTTACAAGGATCTAGACACAGACTCGAATTCTGACCAGGAATCTCGGCCGAAAATCGGCAGCATCATGGCGAAAGTTTCAAAATTCGAATACTACGCGAAACAGCAGAAAGTTGGTAAAAGCCAATTCTACACGACCAACGAAGTGGAAATTTCCCCGAAAGTCTTCAGTTCCAACTCATTAACAGTCAATACTCCGGCTAAAGACGTTCTTGGGGGACGGAACGTTCCGAATTACATGAAAGTGAAGCAAGACGCGAAGGTCATAGTTCTGAACGAGAACAATCTAGAAGCCAAAAACACTTACTCGAGGAATAAGACAAGGATAGATGATCTGGTGAGGAACTTCGATGAGCGAGAGAAGCTGCCCAAGAAAGTGAACAATGATCAGATGAATGAGGACAGGAAAGAGTATGTGAACGATAAGGACAAGAATGAGTATGTGAATGAAGACTACGGGAAGATCTGTGCCCACGTTGGAAAGATGGTGTGTCTCGCTTCACCAACGTATGATAGAAGTCCTCAGTATACTCCAGTGTACAACTACGACAGAGGCAAAGAAGCTGAGAATATGAGGATGAAGGTATGTTCCTTTAACTTTGGCATTGATTGTTTCCCATATATGAGTTGCTGATATTAGATTCATATTTTAGCAGTGAGATACTCTGTGTCGCCTTCGTACACCACCATTCTTTTTTATGTCATAGAGAGGCAACCGAGCAGTCGGAGCCTTATGGTGACTACCGACGCCCATAGACATCCGCACAATAGAAAGTTATGCAGATGCGTTGCCCTCCTTTCCGTATCCTTCCCCAATGGACCGCCGGAAACTCACAAACCGCACGAAACGCGACAGCATAGCTGTCACTTGACGCCGGTGTTATGTGAGCGAGAGGTACCACTCCAGTCGTGCCGACCCAATTCAGCTGTAAAGCAGCAGGGCACTACCTCTTACTAAATTTTCTTCATTACATTCTACGTATCTCTTAAAAACACCGGTGCTTAGAAATACACTCCCGGCTATCACTATCTAGCTTGGTTCTTTCGTCAAACAGCAAATGTTTCGGAGAGAAAGGCAAGACAGGCAGTGTAATTACTGGCACCGAGACTTAACATCTTATGTCTCAGGATAGGCAACACATAAATGAGTTGTCTGGGCTCGTTCCAGGTATACTAGTTTATGTATGAACATCGCCCATGAGGGCGACGTCGACCACTCACTATCGTGGCACGTCTGCCAATGCCTATCCGACTAACATGAAAAAATCGAAATAATTTTTAATTGGTGCTCGATATCATAGGGATGTTGACAGTATTCATATAAAAATATAATTTTGATGTTAATTGGTAGTTTATATGATAGAATTCTGAAAGAATACAATATTTTCCCTTATTTTTATTTGATTTAATTAATATTTTATAAATAAAATGTAACAAAATTTAAAATAGGTCACGTGATAACAAACGGCAATGACGTCACTTGTTCTTAATTAGCGGTAGCGGAAAAATATTGAGGTACTTCTATACACCATTTTCCGTACGCAGTACATAATGTAAAAACTATTTTTCAGGCGTTTTGACAGTGTACATAGGCACCGTACAACACTTATAAAACTTAGAAGCCATTTTTTATTAACGACAACTAGAATCATTTTATCACTTTTACGATGTTTAACAACATTTATTATGACGTCACGTGACAAGTGTTAGCGTTTTGGAGCGAAATTTAAAATGCATTATAAAATGCAAGATTTTATAGGCATTAGACGTATTTAACCAAACGTTAATAATATTTAGGCCTCCATTAGATATTTATAAATGATTTTAAAACATTTCTTAAAAATGTCAACATCCCTACTGTCGTAACATATCATTATCTTCTCACAAAAGGACATTGGTTTGTTTGTTATAATATTTTTAACGTGTGAAGTGATATTTCCTTATTTGCATGTTTTTTAACTCTATATAAAATATCAAATACACTATACGGTATTTCTAAGCTTCCAATTCGTAAAAATATGTGTTATGATTGTATATGGGTATATTCAATACATTAAAGAAATTTTAAGTACACAATCAGTAAACGAAACTGATCACATGCATCTTATAATAATAATAATATATGTGAATTCTAAAATATTCCTAAAATATCCTAATAATTGTGCAATTATTTTTTATTGTCAGTGACATTGCTTATTTGAATGTATATATTTCTTTTACTTTTTAAACGCTCGATCGTGAAGAAAACAGCTGACTTGAGTGGCAGTTCAACGACCCCAGAGTTACGTAACTTTGAGGACATTGACCTATTTGTAGTATTTTGCTAGTGTGACCACATAATTTCAAATTAAATATGAATATTTTCGAAAGCTTATAACTTTGTCAAAAGCAAATATTTATTACATCTGATTGCGCGTTTATAATGCACAATTACACTGACTTAATATACCTACTATAATTTTTTTTTTGCTTTTTTAAATTTTATTTTAAAGTTATACAACAAAATAGCAATAAATTATATCCATATTTCCTTATCCCTTTCCCACTCTAATAGTATCTTTTTCCATAATGAACTAACTAATGAATTATCGGAACGTGTAAACCATACTTAAACACACGATCATATATAATTGAAATCAAGAACAATAACCTTATCTAAAGATAAAATTATACGTCAAAGATAATTACAAGACTAGATTCTAGTTATATCATGTGTTTTGTGCTAATAAAGTTGGAAATGGGCTTATATGTAAAAGTGTTATTTTTTATACGTATTTTTGAAATACAAAAGTAGTTTAGTGTTTGTGAATAAAATAGCCTGATATCAGGCTCTGTTTGTTATATAGAAAAGCAAAAGTGTTTTTCAAATATACGATATTCAACAAACATGGTTATAAAACGATTATAAATGTAAAAGCGGTTTTTTCCTGAGGTCGATATTTAAATATCGTCTACGTCTCGAGAACAAGGCGTTCGTGGAAGTTTTTGAACGAAAAAATAGTAGGAAATAGCGTTTTAAATGTGTTTGTGAAAAGTGATAATGTGTTTTTGAAACACAAAATAAAAAATATGACAAATAAAGTGATATTGACATTTAGGAGGCATTTGTTTGTGTTAATATTAAGGAAGTTTGAATTACGTTATTTTGCTTGGTTTTGTTACGTGTGAAAAAAAAATTGGTAAATTTTATTTAGGAAGGGTATAAGTATCGCTTAATATGACTATGGCCGTTAAAATGAGGACTTTGGAAAACTCGTATAGAATAATGATCATCTCCATATACCGGGTGTATTTGGAACGCTTGCAAAAACGAAGAGGTATGATAGTGTTGGCATAGCCTGACATGATACTATTGAAAAAAACGCGTTTCTTTTTTTCCGGTTATAATATAATATATAATCCGGTTTAGTAAACATAATGTTACAGAAATTTGATGATAATGCTTTAAAATAATCGTTTTTTTTTTTTTAAACGGCAATGTGATTTGTTTATGGTTCACGCCAGCCAGCGGACTGCATCAGCTGACAGAGTTCGCTGTTCGAGTTGTATACATACATTGCGGGTTTGCAAAATACATAAGTCCTAAAATTTTCTTACAAAAACGTTTCTGAGATAAATGGTTATATGAATTATATAGTATATTATTAGGGTTTAATCTTTGCAAGCGTTCAAAATACACCCGGTATATTGGACATACCTAGGTCGATTCAAGTTGATTATTATATTTATATAACCGGAGTTTGTTTTTGACGTTCATTAAAAAGTACTTACCTGTTTCCAATACTTGGATTCTGGACTGATGAAATATAATGAAAAAAATCGTAAAAAAACAAAAAAAAAAAACAAATATACAAAAATAACCGAATTCTCTATTTAGCGAAGTAACAAAAAAATCGACATTGTCATATGGTACAACATCTATACTTATAATAAAACTGTAGAGAGGTCAATTCTGTACATTGAATATTTATTCAAAATTAATATTGGAGGATGAATGGTGATCGATACTGATGCCAAAAATGCAATCAGTAAATTTTTTGTCTGTCTGTCTGTCTGTCTATCTGTATATGCACGCATGGGTCAAAAACTACTGAAGGGATTTTAACCAAACTTGATACGATTCTAGTCCATACTCCTGGTCAGGTTATAGGCTATATAACATAACGCTAAGACACATAGGAGCTGAGCAGTGACGATAAATTTGAAGCAAGTCGGATGAAAATGCGCTTTCGAGCTGTTATCCTCGCATACGTTGATCATACACCAAAAGTATGTATTACAAAGAGGATGGTCTTCAAAAGATCTACAAAAAAGTCCTCAATAGTATATATCTATCTTTTATAAATTAGCCACAATAATGTGTTTAATCGTAAGCATTTCTTCAAATTGTATTAAATGCATAAATATATTGTATTTCACACAGATATATCTTTATCAAACTCCCATATTCAAAAAGTACACTTTAATATCTATTTTATAAAAAAAAAATTTAGAAATCGGTTTATAAACACACAAGATATAGATGAAATAAAACTTTCAAATCTCGCCGCGCCAGTATGGGTACGGCTATACGGTTGATTTTTGTTTAACGCGCGAAACGGCCATCCGCTGCATCTATAAAAAGGCGAGGGCGCTCACGCGCCGACTTCCACAACCGACACGCCAGGAGGCCGTGTGGTCGCAGACTGCACGGTAGGCGGGGTGCAACCCCCCACTTTATAAATCAAAAGTGAGCCGAATGGGCTCACACTAATCCGATGAAGTATTAGGCCTTCGGGCCATTAGCATAGATCCCTCCGAAAAAAAAAAAAAAACGCGCCGACTACACTCACATTGTCACTCTTAATGCGAACGACTCTTCTGCAGATTTTAAAAATACATAGATACGTAGTTTTTAGATATAAGTTTAAAGTAGGTATTAGATAATAATATAATAAGTTTGTTTAGTGTTTTTGTTTGTTCCTCCTTCTTTTCTTTATATATTATATAGTTGTTAAGTTAAAATATAACATTTCTTTTTCGTAGTTTTTTTTTGCTGGTAGTAGGTACTAATTTGAATTAAAATATTGATGTATCATAATATGATAGGGTAGTTTCAAATAACTTTGTAACGTTAGGACGTCTGACACCTCAATCCTCCCATGACCATGGTTGCTGTAAAGTATCTTAAACGTCGGACATGTAAAAATCTTAATAAATGGCGATAAAATCCGTAAAAGTTATTTAAATACAATAAAAATGTACTTCTAAATTAAATAAATATATTTTTTCAAAACGTACTATCGTGCCTATAAGGAAATTATCGGGAAGTTAATAGTATTCTTTAAATTATAATATAAGGTGGTAAATTGGAACCATATTATTTGAAAAATAAGTTTTAAAAAATACTTCTCACATGCGGACGAAGTCGCGGGTAAAAGCTATGAAATAATATATTGTACTTACATAAAAAAAAATCAATTTTGTCTGTCTCTTTGTTCCGGTTGATCTCTAAAACGGCTAAGCCTATTTTGACGAGGCTTTCACTGGCAGATAGCTAATGTTATAAGGCGTAACGTTGGCCATAAAAATAGTCATCATTAATCCGAACGGCTGTAAATCTAAATAAACGCGTGCGAAGCTGCGAGCAACAGCTAGTTTATAACAAACGATTATTTCCTCTCACTAAAGATCCCACAGAATGTTTATACAATTCTTCGATCAACAATAGCAATTATATACCATGTCACGTACGAAAATCAAAGCTAAAAACTGTCCGCGTGAATATACAGAGTGGAGACGACAATACGATAAATGAAAATAGCGGCTATACTAGTCCATGCTAGTATTTTGAATCTATCCAAAAAATCCTAACATGGAAATTAAAAAAAATGTTTTTTTCAAACAAAATAAATAGCACAAATATGGAAACAAAATAGAACAGCATTTACTTTAAAAGGTCACTAACCTGTAACGAGAAGCAACGTCGCATTTCGCAGTGTCATGTCACCTACGAGTTTCGACATAAAATTTTGGCGGCATAATGCCGCATGTAAACAATCAATGCCGTACACAATCAGAACCACTTTTTATGTACGTTTATTTCAAAATTTGGTTCAATTAATCTTTTAAATTACCATTATGGTCATCATGAAATTATTGAAAGTCTGTTATTGTTACTTACCTATTTCTAATGCTACATAAGAGGTCGCCATTGGCGGCCATATTTAAGTATTCATTTTTGAAAAGATCCGATTTTTTTTTAAATATTCTATCGTATCAACATTATTTTGTGGAATAGACCATATTACACCTAACACATACATACCGAACCCCACAAAAACTCTCTCGGTATGTCCTATAGCTAAAGCGGTTTTTCCATGACACTTCACATAAATTAAAATTGTATCCCAAAACCGTTAGGATATAACGAGGCATTGTAATAAAAAACGATTCGTATTTTAAGTTAGTAAGTGTCTAACTTCGCATAATTTACTTAACAATTAAACCTATTCTAAATTACGTGTACTGTCACTATAAAGGAGTGTCTTATTTCCCACAATTCACTATGCACCTTCTATTCACTTAAAAGTATTATTAAATATTTAAATATTACGTATTATAAGAAGCACAAGAGAACGCTGGTCAAAGCGCATCAAAGACACCGAACGTGTAATACACAAAGAAAGCGACCCACTGACTGACTGACACATAGACATAAACATTACCAAATAAGGGCATTGATCAATCGTCAAGGTCAACTGCGCTTCCCAATCAGCGACCGCACCAAAGAAACGAAAGAGAAACAATCGGACCTAGATTTGTCCCTTACGCACTTATTTAATATTCAATTGACATGAGTGCATAATAATATTATTAAATCACTTCCCCAAATGTTATGATTTTTTTTTGTTGCGAGTTGGCAATGCGTCTGTAATATCGATACGGAAGTCTTTCACCTGTGCGTGATAGCCTAGTAACAGATACATCGTGTAGGGAATGATAACAATAAAAAATAATGTCCTGTGCCTAAACTACTGTTTTTTTTATTTTTATAGAGACTGTTAACGTTGTTTGCCATACGTAGTTTAATTTAAGGTCGTATCATCGTCTCCACTCTGTATACTTATACAACTACATATGTTTATTAAAAACGGAGAGAAATGTTTTAAAACAGTTTTATGTTCAACCTAATTACAACCATGATACCCCGTTATAAACTCACAAATATTCAAAATATACCTCATACTTACGATCTTTCGTCACATGAAAACAAACAAAGCAATAAATTACTGTAACTTAGAAGTGAAAAGACATAAGTTAAACATTTAGTGTGAAATCAACCTCGAGGAATATCAAATAAAGCAGTTTTTCGCGTTATATTCCTTTGCAACCTAGTATTGTTTCGTTTCTTTTTCACACGCATAAATATTTGTAACGTGCGTATTTTAAATCGGTAATTTTGTTCAAAGTTTGATGTTATCTGTTAATTTAAAGCTTAAAACATAAGTTTTTTCGTGTACTAATTTTGCAAGGTTTGAAAGCACACTGCGGCATGAGAAGTGTTTACATTGGCTGTGTTTATAGCGAACGAATATAAGATCCCACTTTCAAGTGAGCTCTTATTTACAGAGACGGTTTTTAGTCTAGTATCTAGTTTTTTGTTGTTTATTGTTGATAGAAGATACAATTCTAGGATTTTTCTAAAATATTCACACCGCAAAACCATTAATTTAACGTATAATCATTTCCTTTTTATTTAATATAAACAACAATATAGTTCACAGTGTAATCAGCGAAAATGACTTCAACGAAAAATTCGAAAAGAGACTCTCACAAGCTTTTAAGATCCTTCGTATCTAACCTCAAGAAAAACACACTGGCGCTGAAAGATCTCAAAAAGTCATTCACAAATCGAAAAAACGACAAACTAATCGATGTGGCGAATTCGATGAACGAAAAACTCGATGTTGTTTACAAACTGCGTAACGATATAAAAATATATAAGACTATAAACACAGTATTGACTAATCATTACATAAAACAAACGAGAGACCATGAGAATACGATCGACGCGAAAATTTTAAAATTGGAATTGAAAATCAAAGAGTCGTATGACAGTTTGAAAGATGACATATCCAAGATGGCGGACTCTTGGGTTGCCAGTAAAAACGCGCATAGCAATGTTATAATGATAGGAAAAGATGTGAAATATAATCAGTTCAACGAATTGTATATTAGAAATGAGATTTATAATAGTATTATACGTAAGATTGACAAATTGTTCTGTGGTATGGTAAGTTTTACTAGTTATTAGTGATGTGCCGGATATTCGTATCCGTATCCGCGGATATCCGAGGGAGCAAAAATATTCGCATCCGTAATCCGTATCCGTTACTTTGGCGTGGCGTGGCGTGGCGGATATTTTACTTTATTAATCGACCTAAAAATTACTACCACGTAACTAAATATGAAAATATGAAATTCCATTCAAATATTTTTTTATCAAATATTTGGCACCTTAATAATATTGCAAACGTTGAGTTACCATACCAATATGTATAGCTCAAAAATATAAAATCAACTATCTTTATCAATAATATCTGTAATAAATTTATTGATATAATTATGTTTTCAAAGTTTATTTATGCTGCCCAGTGCCACATTAAACTATAAACAAAACAATTGAAAACCGCACGATAAGCACGTCATAATATATCCTGCATGCCTACGTGGCGTCAACTATCCTTTTAAGGGCTCGCAGACCGACACCGATTCATTAAGAAAGATAAGATCCGTATCCGTATCCCTGACAAAACAATATCCGTATTCGGATCCGTATCCGCGGATATGGGTACATTTCTAACATTCCGGCACATCACCACCAGTTATTGTCTATATGTGTGTGAATGTCTATACTTTATGTGTGTGTAATGAAATATAATCTCCGGTTTTAAAAGTTTCTTGGAGAAAGTTTCTTGATGTATGTACCTTGTAGCTCGCTAGATGGCGCATCTACTTCTAGTCTGTTAGTATTGAACCCAGAGAATTTATACTTTTATACGAAATATAATAAATGATTAATGTTTCTATTTATTTGTGAGCGACGATGGCCTAGTAGGTATGGGCTCGGTCTCTTGAGTGAGAGCCGAGAGGGCCGGGGTTCGATCCTGACCCTGACGTCTAGAAATAGGGTTTTCTAAATTTCTACGTACACTTGAACATGAGGCCATCACTTGCTCACCGGTGAAGGAAACATCGTGAGGAAACCTGCATGCCTGATGAGATTAAAAGTCTTTGAAAGTGTGTGAAGTTCACCAACCTGCATTGGGCCAGTGCACCACTGAACTATGGCCCAACACCCTCCTCACCTGATTTCGAGGAGGAGACCCGTGCCTAGCAGTGGGACATAAGGGTTGATATTATTATTATTCATTATTATAATGTTTCTATTTTCTTCTTAATCTAAAAAAAAAATTTCACCAAAGAAACTGAAGCTGCGGGCAAGAGCTAGTCACATCGCCATCGTATTTAAATGCTGTTATAGGTTAGACCGCTAGGTGTGGTTTTTAGATGCATTTATACAAAATCGGTTCAAAAAGTTTCCGAACCGATACGACTTAAGGACCTTCAAGAAAAGAACTTACTCATATTTGAAAGGCCGCAACGCACCTGCTAATCCTCTGGTGAAGCGAGTATCAGGTGAATCGACTGTCCGTTTGCCCCCTCTTCTATAAAAAAAAAGAAAAAAAGACACTTCATGGTCAGCTCTATAATATTCCGTAGACTTTTTTTAATAGTTCTTGATAGTGTAATCTATATCTTCCAGGCGTACCAGGACAGGGTGAAAGAGGAAGAGCAGAAAGAGGCAGAAACCGCCAGACTGGAGGAGATCTTGAACATGTGTGCGGAATATGAGAAGCAGATATCCTCTGGTGAGTTATCATCACGGAATGAATATGGGTCCGATGTAGCTGGTTGTAGCGGTGGGGCTAGGTAGCCTAAGGTGAACCCAGCACCTTGGGCAAAGCAAATTGAACCGAGGAAGCTGCTCTTTGTACTCCTCTTATAAGAAGGGGGCAGAAAAGAGCAGGGGGACAAGGGGCGAGGATGGGAACCTCACCCGATTATAATGTCCAGACGTTCATTCTTTTGTTCTGTGGTGCGGGACAACCCCTCTGTGGAGTTGGCGTCGGTCCCTTGAGTGACTGACTAGCCGTCGAGGTTTTTGCTCAACAGATCCGGGGCACCTCACCAAAGGCGGCATTGGTGGCACTCGCCGGCTTTTTGTGGATAGAGCTGCGTCCACTTAGCAGTTTTCGGACGCAGCGAGTACCACATACCCGCCTGGGGAGACCCTCAAGCTTAATTACATCTGATAATGAAACAAGCAGAAATTATTAAGACTTAAAAGACCCTAAAACCAATATTACCCCTCATTTTATTTCAGGTATCCCCATAACCCCCACCGAGAAGCGACCCCATAACAAGATAATAACGAACGGGTCGCTGCCGAGAAGTGTGACGGTTACCAACCCGAACTTTATACAGACTTCTGAGGGATATTATAAGTGAGTATAGTATTTTCTTGTACCTGCAATTCATTAGGGGAAATGCTTATGTTTGTAATTAAATTCATATTTGTACGTAATTTTAATTAAGAGGTAGTACCATGCTGCATTGCAGCCGAACTGGGCCGGCACGACCGGGGTGGTAACTGGTACCTCTCACTCACATAACACCGGCGTCAAGTGACAGCTATGCTGTCGCCTTTCGTGCGGTTTGTGAGTTTCCGGTGGCCCATTGGGGGATAGGGAAAAGGAGGGCAACACATCTGCATAATCTCTGGTTGTGCTGATGTATGGCCGTCGGTAGTCTAAAGCTTCGACTGCTCGTTTGCTATAAAAAAAAAGTAAGATGGTTTTAGGAATGTCAAGGCAGACCCTCTTTAATTTTATGAAAAAAAAAAACTAAAAATTTAATAATTAATTACATCGTAGCTTTTAATATTTACAAAGTATTACATTATCATCTATCACATTTTACGTATTCTTTAATGTATTAATGTATTAATATTATGTACGTTTCCTTATGTTAAAGTTATTTTCAACATTTTTAGTTTAATTTAGTATGAAAACATATTTATTTATTGATTTAAATTATTTCTATGTTTATTTATTCAATTGTTATCCACGGGTAACGCTTTTAGTCCGATTAGGTCAACACTCGACGCCATATTGCGAAATGTGTCCTAAAATACGTCGATAATAGCAATCTTATCGTTACCTAATTAACACATTTGTTAACAGATTCGATACAAGCAAGACCAATATGAGTCAGTCACTGCCCTACCAGAGAAATGTATCGGCGTATGAGAACTTCGATGACACACCCGCATCGGTAACACCAGAAGTGACAATAACAGACCATAACTACGAGAATGTGGGACGAATGGATGAAATTGGTATACCAGTTGACGAAAGAAACGAGCTCTCAAGTCCAATGATGATAAGGAAAGCTAACGAATCGCCAATCGGAAGCCCCTACGAGAATATGTACTTCAAAAATAATTTGTGCATCAAACCAAAATCTCCAAACACGCATAGTCCAAGAACAAGGATTAAGACCACATTCGCTCACAAGAACCTACCGTCACCACAGTATTTTATATTTCCAACACCACCTGTAGATGCAAATAAACCAAATTTCCATGTTGCAACAGCAGTTGAAGCTAAAGAAGATACTAAAGTTGTTGAGAATGAAAAATATAATGGCATTGAGAAGCAATTGAGCATTGAAGAAGATATACCGATGATTGACGATTCCGATATAATAAATGATCTAGAATTGAGATATTCCAAAGTATTTACAGATAAAATTGAAGATAAGGATGAAAAAGAAGTATTACAACATAATTTAAGTTTCGATGACGTGAAGAAAGAATTGATGGCAGACATTCCAGAATTAGAAGAATTCGAGAGAGATTTGAAAGACAGTAAACGCAAAATGATTAAGAGTATGGAAGATGATATGAAAAAGATGGATTTGGAAGAGACTGTTGATAGTGTGATAGATGATAATGTAGATGAACTAAAGACTAAATATGAGAAGTTGAAAGAAGAAAGGAGAACTTTGGTCAGTGAAATACACGAACTTAAATGTAAGATGACGGAAATAAGATCTCAAGAGGATGATATTCTTAGAGAGGTAAGTGACGATATTTTACTAAATCTGGTGATTCAGACTAGAAAAATCTTGAAATATTGTATAGAGGGTTTTAAATTGACTTCATATGAGAAATATATACATATCAATACTAATATTATAAGTCGGAAGTATATGCTTGTTTGAATGAGCTAATATCTAGATATAGTCGAATTTAAAATTTCTTTGCATTTAATGGTCAAATTACTAAGGAATGGTATAAAATATTTAGTTTTGAGAAAAGTAATTTGTTTTCAAATTTTGGATCGAATAAAATCGGGAGAACTGCTATTATGAATAATTATCACAGACAGCCATAACATAACTATGAAATTTAAAATTTTTGACCCAACTAAACTTGGTTTCACTGAGTTGTTTATGTAAATGGGCAACACCCACCACGTACCAGTAAGTCGTTGACTTTCGGCATCTGCAATTGGATAAAATAGGATTATTTTTATTATAAATTAGTAATTTGTATGATTTAAGAAATCTCATCAACTATTTTGCTTTAAACAGTTGGAAATGGAAAAAGCTTTAATCAAAGGTGAATACGATTCGGAAATAGCGATACTAAACATAGAGCAGAAGAAGAAAGCCGAACTGGCGGACAAAGCGAAGAAGATAGAGGAAGAGATCAAGCAGATGAAGGAGAGACAAGATACGCGGCAGAACGAGATGAGAGATAGAGTTGAGATCGCAACGCTTAAAGTTGAAAGGTTAGTAATATTTCGTCTGCGACCTGAACCGCTTGAGCTAAAAGATGATTTGGTTTTATCACATTTCTAAAGAAACGAAATATTTCTTATAACTTAATTGTTAATGTACATTAAATTATTGTATTAGACAGTGATTTCCTCCTATTCTATTTACTACCTCAAAGGAAACCCATTTCGAAAAAAAACACGATTGATGCATACTCGTTTAATCGAAGTGTTGAAACCTATTAGATCTGCAATTGAACTTTGTATCAACAGTGATATAAGATTTTAAACAACATGGTCACTTTCGGTATTAAAACTGTTTCAAGCTGAGCTCGATCTTTCGACATTGTCTACGAAAGCAATGCTGAAATATCGAGCCCCGTCAAAATCAAAATGAAAAACTTAGTACAGGGTTTTAACGATCAATGAAATTGATAGTCGCGTTTACTTTCTTGTTGGTACAAATAAAGTATTTTCATTGTAGAATAGAGAAAGACATGAAACACAACACCGCGACCGTTGAAGAGCTACAGAATGCGCAAGACATATTGGACAATGAGACCAAGATATTCGAAGATCTGGAGTTTCAACATTTGGAAGAGGAATCTGAACTGTAAGTATAACGATACGACTTAGGGACCTGAAAAGAGCATGCTCATATTTAAAGGCCGACAAAACCTGCAACTCTCCGGTGTATCTATGAATTTTGGGGTTACTTACCACCGGGTGAACAGACAGTCTCTTTCCCCCCTCTTCTGTAAAATAAACTAACAGGTAGGAGGGATGCGCTGGTCTCTCTCGCCTCCATGGGTAGTGCATAATAATAATAACAATTTAGTATATAAATTTCTTTAGCAATAATTATTTAAACCACGTCCAGACAACGACTTTGAAGCAATCGCGTATGAATATAGCACCTCTCTCCTTTTCCACACTACATTTGTGTACACTTGCATGCTCCAACACCACACACCAAGATAAAAAAACCACAATCACACAATCAACGCATGTTTCGCCACAATTACTCCGCCAGGAATGCGCGATTGCGAAAAAGAATGTCGATTTGTATTGAAGTGAAACTTATATGCGCGTATGAGAGTAAAATTTTGACGGATGAAACGTCACGAAAATGTGCAACGTTTTCAATGTCGTCCAAGAAGAGGGGGAGAGTGATAGAGACCGATTGAAAGAGAGTGGGAAAGGGCGACCGTAGCATGAAGCACATAGCCATGGAGTGAGAGATATCGAGCGAGTGAGAAAGATCGATAGAGAGAGTGAGATAGAGCGAACGTCGCATCGTAAGTCTCGGATATTTAAAGCTTTAGATTAGTATGAATATAAACGAGATTTAAAAATTAGTTTACCAAATAAATTTCACTTCTGACATGTGTACTTTATATGCACGCACTTTTTTAATTTACTTTTATATTTTAGACTGGCGAATAGAGAAGATATACAAAACGAAATCACGCTCTTAACAAAGAAGATAGAGGCGCAGAAAACGAGAATATTAACTTTGAAATCGGAAGCGAATAACAATTTGACATCAGCATTGGAGGAAACCAAAGTCTTGCACGCGGAGTATGTGAAACTTCTGAATAAGGTCGAGACATTAACTGGAAAAGTACAGACGGTCGAAAAAGAACTGAGACCCATTGTCACTAAACTGAATGACATAGAACGAACACAATCTCCAGATAGCGCGTTCTATACGGACCAAACGAGAGTGAAGTCGGGTGAATTCGGTTACTCACCACAGAGTTCTGATAGCGACGATATAGATTTAAAAATTAACTTGGAAGATCAGACAAAGCTTTTGAATGATAAATTCAATTCTATAGACCAAATGTCCCAATCTATGATAGTTGATATCGAAAGGAGGGTTACAGATGTTAATGAAGTAGATAACACATTTGATAGTCCGTCGAAAATTATAGCAAAAGAGAAGAAGGGATTCTGGGAAAGGAATTTCGATTCATTAAAACGAAAGGGTAAAGACAAGAAGAAGCCGGAGAAAATCGATATTATGTCACAGAGTCTCAACGAAAATATGTTTTACAATGATAACATAGAAGTAGATACATCTCTAGACAAATTTAACAGCTTGAGGAATTCAAAGAAAAAGGATAAGAAAGAGAATGGGCCAGTTAAAAGTAACTCATCATCGAAGATACCAACATTCGCAGCGCTGGGTAAAATTATAAAGAAAGATTCCCTTAGACGCTCTAGAGAAAATACACCGAAGGAAGTAAAAGAAGACACGTCAGATGTCAAAAACCGATACGTCAAAAATATAATTCCAGTTGTCAGTGACAATAAATACGTCAAAGCCAAATCACTATCCCCAGACAAAACTAGGGAACCGATAAAAGAAGAAGACGAATTAAAAAGTACAAACGTCAGTTTAGATGACGCGAATGTCACAGATAAAAGAGAGGTTAGAATACGGCACAGGAAAAGCTGTGGAGACGAACCGAATGTTAAGATAAATGATTTAAAGAAGATTACAGATTCTAACAAGATTCCATCACAGGATGACATCGATAGGATATCCAAAGTGACCATGGATGCTCCGATACTGTCTAGTGATACGGACATGAGCTCGCTAGGGAAGAGGACTTTGGATAGCCTGATGGAGATTGAGAGGAAACGTTTGGAAATGTTAGAGGAACAAGGTGAGTTTTATTTGATATAAGTTGAGATAGGGAGTACCGTAGAGAGTATCCCAGTGATAGTTGATCAACAATGCCCATGAACGAAACACTGTTCCGTTTTTTGGGTTTGTTTAAAAATCCTTGCGTACCTAGAGATGAACCTTGTGCTGTGTGCCCGTATGCATGGATACCTCGCCTGCTAGTTTCCTCTGCAAATCATTTCCCCTTTTTCCGCAAAAAAAGTGCAGAATGGTGAATGAAATATTAAGATAAATAGATAAAAATATATTATGTACCATCAAATTGTGTCGCATGTCAAAGCATTTTATGTTTAGTGATATGAGATTAAATACTACTATTTTTTTAAGTTGGGAAGTTTTTTAACATGTACTTAGGGTCTCTCTCTACCAACTGTTACATAAAACATTTTAACTGAATTAAAAAATTTGTAAGTATACCGTTTTAAAAATGGCCACGTTAATTTAAAATCTTATTTTAACAGGTTGTCAAGTTATCGAAAACGAACGCGAGAAGATATCCGAACTCAAGCGTCGGGTACAGGACGAAACGAAGAAACTCTGGGACCAGCGCAACAAGGAGCAGCGGTCTGACAGCCGTCTTTCACCGTCCGACATTGACAGGTTGTCACCGGGAAAGTTTGACAGCTGCCAAACGTCGCCAAAGTTTGAAATCTGTGAAGCGCCAAAGACAAAGTTTGACGCCTGTCAGCCATCGCTGTCCATGTTTGACAGCTGTCAGCCGTCGCCGCCGAAGTTTGACAGCTATCAGCTGTCAAGCCTGCCGGGAGAGTTCGGCGGCAGGAACGAGGGGGCGTACGTTATTGAGGATGGAAGCTATTTGGACGAGTCGTACGGAATGACCAACTCGACGATTTACGAGGATAGGTGAGTTTTTACTTATTTGAACTAGTTTTAAAAGGATGTTCCTAATTTGAACAGAATCCGTTTACGAGACATTTTTGTGATAAGAATATATTTTAGGAACTGGACAGTTCTTTTGTTATATATAATATTCGTGTAATAGATATTAGACTTATGTTATTCGTGTAAGGCATTTAAGTGTTGTCCACTTAACATTAAGGTTCAAAACCCGTCAGTATTTTTGTAATTAAAAAAAATAAATGAATTAAGTAACAGCTATTAAGTATAATTTTATTTTTGTTATTCATTTGCGGTGAGTTGGCATTCTTCTAGGTAGCGGGTTCAATCCCCACCATGGTTCAAGCCTTATTGTGGCGGTGGGGCTCAGTAGCCTAGGGTGAGCCCAACACCTTGGGCGAAGCTAATTGAGCCGATGGGGCTCTTTGTACCCATCTTATAAGAAGATGGGACAAGGGACGAGGACGGGAACCTCACCCCGTTGTACTGTCCCGACGTTGGGAGGGGTTGTTCTGTGGTGCAGGACAACCCTTCTGTGGAGGTGGCGTCGGTCCCCTGAGAGACTAAGACTTGCCGTCGAGTTACCCTGTTTGCTCATTAGATCCGGGGCACCTCACCAGAGGCGGCATTGGTGGCACTCGCCGGGTTTTAAAGGGTAGAGCTGCGTCGTAGCGGGCTCAAACGCGACAAGTTTTTATATCTACCATCAAATTGTCTGCCTTCAGCGAGATTACTGTTTTATGTTACTTGACTAGACAAACAGACAGTCGAGGTCACCTGGCTCTAGACTCTAGACTAGAGACGCGTGTAAATCTCGGTGTCAGTATGTGTATCCTTCTCTCCGAAACACAACAAAGCCGTTTCAGGGACGGGTGCAGAGCGCATTCCTCCAACCATGTTTGGCTGTGAAATGGACTCGAATGCCGTGACATCAAACTGCATGACGCTGTCATTATTTTATTCGATCTTTATTTATAGATATACATCCATACAGATAAATAAAATTGGAGGGTCTGTTTATAATATTAAAATAACCGCCTTTTATTTTTACCATTTTTGTCTGTCTGTTTGTTCCGGCTTATCTCTGAAACTGCTGGGCCGATTTTGATGGGACTTACTTACTGGCAGATAGCTAATGTTATAAGGAGTAACTTAGGCTACAAAAATAGTCATCATCAATCCGGGAACGGCTGTAAATGTAAGTTAACGCGGGCGAAGCTGCGGGCAACGACTAGTTAATTATATTATTAGAATTCCTAACATTAACACAGATGTTTCTTTCGTGAAACCCAACTTTTAGGTGACTGGCCTGTTGGTCTAGTGGTTAGTGACCCTGGCTGCTAAACCGTGGGTTCGATCCCCACCCAGGACAAATGTTTGTGTGATGAACATGATCATTTGTTCTGTGTCTGGGTGTAATTTATCTATAATATGTATGTATTTAGAAATATACAAGGTTGATAAAAGCGGGAGGCATTAAATTAAACCACATATACTACACATGCTTACGGTTAATCTGAAACTATTAAAAACAGTTTATGATAGAAATAAAAAAAAAATTCAAAGAACTTTAATACGAGAATAGCCAAAGTAAAGCGTAAACATCCTTTGTAAAATGTCCACTGACCTTCGAATCTAAAAGGCAGTGCGACGCACAGCACGTTGCGTCTCACCGGGTTGAATAAAGCGGAGTGGCTTTAAAACTTTAAAAATATCCTGTGACTAAACTATTGATTCTATTGGTCTCAGTATTGGTGTGTAGCCTGAAAATGGTACATAGTATACGTGGTTTAATTTAATGCCTCTCGCTTTTATCAACCATGTATAAGTATGTATCAATTATCCGGTTACCATAAGAACAGGCTCTGCCTAGTTTGGGATCAGATGGCCGTGTGTGAGTTGTCCCAACATATTAATATATTATTATTATTATAAGTAAAATCAAATATTATCTCAACTCGCGCTTGGCGATAATAATATTATCATTAAACATGATTGTCATTAGTTAATGATGATCACTAACGAGCATTATCATTTCATGACCTTATCGGGTTATAACATTCCTTATCATGATACTATATCAGTGGGAGGCAGTCGAGGTGTAGTGTGCACGTTGTGTTAAAGTTTTTATATGTATGTGACAAACGGAAAAAAACATTTAATATTATTGTGGTTAAATGGTCATATTTCTAGTGCATTATGATCCTATTGAAAAAGTTTGTATGTTACTTGATTACGCGTAAACGGCTGAACAGTTTTCGGTGAAATTATTTACATTCATGTAATATTATGGGTCATTTGGATATTTTTTAACACGCTATAATCTTTATATTTCATTTACTTGTATGCGGTTATCGGTTATAGTTTTTAGTGCGGTCAGCAAAAGACAAAATATTATATAAAAGGATTCGTTTTCATAACAGATTAATTCCTAATTAATTCTTATTAATTCTCTTTTTGTATTATTTTTTAATGTTAATGCTAATTTCGCTCATGATGAATTTTTATTATTAATATTACATGCCCGAGGTATAGATACTTAAGGTTACACAAGTCGCTCATCTTTCCATACAAACGCAGAACAGTAATTACTACAATGTTTGACGTTGACCATGAAAAACTAAGTATAATATAAATTGATACCCAAAATAGTAAAAAAATATACATTAAAAAAATACAAGCTTCTAAACTTTCGTATTTCAACACTGATTTTAGCCCAACTTTGGGTGTAAATAAATAGTATACCGAGCACGAAAGCTCAAAAATAAAGCCCGTACAGATATAGTTTAGTTATTCAAAAGATAAAATAAATTTATTTTGAAAAGATACACTTATTAGTTTTTCTATAATAACTGTTTTGCTAAAAGGACATTTTCGGAATGAATCATTGTGCATTTCATTCTAGCACACATGTTCGCGCACTATATCAGGTGAGATAGCAATCATTTTGTTAGAGTTCGCGCCGTCGACTAGTTCAACCTTAAGGGGACGCATTGGAAATTTTGGCGTCAATCATTTCAATTTATTTCTGTAATTCTAAAACGAATGAAAATATAAGTTGGTGACCTAATAGTTCATTATAAAAACCTTTTTTTTGTTTCAATACTATATGATTAGATAACTTTTGTAACAGAGAAAAAAATATCAAACATACCTCTTTTTAAAAAGAGATTCACATCTTATGGACAAACGGGACCGGTTTAAGCCTTATAACTTACTTCGTGGATGAGTCTAAACATGTTCTTTTAAATTATAGAAGGAATTTTTCCAATTATCGTTTTTAACCTAATAAAATAATAAAAACTATTTTGTCGTTTACGTCCTTTAGTTATAAGCTCGCGCGCGTATGGCGACACTCGTACCGCTTAGGACGCTCAGTCCCCTCTGGTGCGTGCCCGGTATTAGAATTATTGTTTACCAATGCGTCGCCTTAAAAGAAACTGGAGTCCTTCCGTATTTAATACAAATGTCGATTTTTTTTTGTATTTGAAAGCTCGATTATTGACAAATATTAGATAGCCGAATGTTAGGTCTTAACAGTAAGTGTTGAAATTTGGTAATAGAATTTAACGGTTGGTGCTTATACGTTTCGTAAGTTTAGTATTTAGTATTTCTTAAGCTTTAGTGACATACAGACATACAGACACATAGCCTATGCATGTCTATATGTCTACATAATATGACTAATAGTTCAATAAAAAAATCGGATATACAAAGAGTAAATCAATTTCTTATTCAATAAAGTTGAATTCGCTTTGACTATACACTTACGTGACATAAGACCATATATTTGTATAAGCGGAGCGGGCAGCGTAAATGTTTATTTTTGTAAAGATTACCTATATTTATCAAGACTATGTTGCGAAGTATATATTATAGTAGTAAATTTTATATTAACGTGAGTATTGTAATTTAAGAAAGTTAGAAAAAACATTTATATGGTAACCCTGGTATGGTATTATTATCTGTGGTCGATACTAGAACTCTCTTCTGTTTCCGTTTTTTTGCGTTTGATTAATAATAAAGTTTCAGCAAGAATTCTATATCAAATCATTTACAAATTACATTACCTTATCTTTAATAAAATGGACAAAGAAAAAAACGTCCATGCAGAGCTGAATATTTCTCAACGTTATTTAATATATTTACCTTATTGAAATCTAATGAAGCATCTTGCTTTATAAATATCCGCTGCTCGATTCGCTCCCCTACATTGTAGGCCTTAACAATTATTAGTAATCAATGATAGTTCAACGCTGATTCAACGTGACACATATACGATGTACATATATTTGACACATATACGATGTACATATATTATACAGGATGCTCTAGTTGGAATGTTTTTTCACGTTATAGTTTCTTATCTTTCTTATATTTACGCGAGCTTTACTCAATAAAAACTCGTTGGTCGTATCGGATTTGACTAGTCAAAATTCTACACTCCCGAGTAGCGCGCGCGATGAGCCACTCGGGGGGCGACCCTCTTTCAAATAAAAATACTCTGATGTGCCATCCGCTCACCTACAATACTAATGAAGCTCTTAAGGCTAACAGGCCTAAAGCATAACCATTAAAAAAAGTTATTACAATTTATTAAGACTAACTGACAAGGTCTCGTAACCAGGCCATAAAATATTAATTAAAAAAAAAAAAAAAAAAAAACTAACTGACCTGTACGAAACTTGTGCATGCCAACGCGCTAACCATTGAGCCACAGAGGTCGTCAAAATGACGTTTAAATCTTCTATACAGATAAATAAAATTGAAGTGTCTGTTTGTAATATTAAAATAACCGCTTTCGACTAAATGCATGTAGATGTTTACACGGTACATATACCAAAATAGGATTTTTTACAATTTTTGTCTGTCTGTCTGTCTATTTGTTCCGGCTAATCTTAGAAACGGCTGGGCCGATTTTGACGGGACTTTCACTGACAGATAGCTGATGTTATAAGGAGTAACTTAGGCTATAAAAATAATCATTATCAATCCGTATACGGCTGTAAATCTAAGTTAACGCGGGCGAAGCTGCGGGCAACAGCTAGTCTTTAATATTGATGATGAATGACAGAAGTTATCGCGTTGCTACCAAAAATATCCTCGAGGATTACTAATATGTACTTTGATCTTTTTTTTTTTTTTTTTTGGTTGGATTATGCTAACGGCCCAAAGGCGCTAATCGCGTACATCGGATTAGTGTGAGCCAATTTGGCTCACTTTTGGTTTGTAAAAGTGGGGGGTTGCCCCCCGCCAACCGTGCAGTCTGCGTCCACACGGCCTCCTGGCGTCGGGTTGGACACTTTGATCTATACTCAAATAACAGTTTAGTACATACAATTAAGTTACTACCATATTGTCATCTTTTCCTAATATGTGTTCATGGTTTGATGCATTTTACGTCGAAAATCTCTCTATAAATCCGAAAAAATGCTTTTCTAATTTCTCGGAGATTTGGGAACATATCAAAATCGAAAGTGCCATTTTGCTGTGGCCTCTTTCGTTTTATAAAGTACAGCTTGGCAAAAAAGAGTATGGAAAAAATGAGGGTGCCACTTTCACTTAGGTCTCATCATAATATGGAAAATCAGTAAGATAATATAATCAAATCGTTAAAAATAAATGTGAAACACTAAGCTTTACTCAAAATCTAGTATTTGTCGGCCAAGTATTGTCAACGTCATAGGTTTCCATTTAGTAAAATATTTAGTTCCATCTGTCACCACGTCATACTCTTTTTTGCCAAGCTGTACTAGCTGTCAATCGGGTTAAGAAAATCATTGTACTACGTAACTAAATACTGTTGTGCTATGTTACTATCAAATATATTATTATAATACTAGCTGTTGCCCGCAGCTTCGCCTGCGTTAACTTAGATTTACTGCCGTACCCGGATTGATGATGATTATTTTTATAACCTAAGCTACTATCCTATCCCTATAACGTCAGCTATATGCCAGTGAAAGTCGCATCAAAATCGGCCCAGCCGTTTCAGAGATTAGCCGGAACAAACAGACAGACAGACGGACAGACAGATAAATATTGTAAAAACGGCTATTTTGTTATAATATGTACCGTGTAAACATCCATATGCATTTAACAAAAAGCTGTTATTTTGATATTACAAACAGACACTCCAATTTTATTTATCTGTATAGATAGAAAGCAACAGTCTGTATATAACATTACATATCTTTTGTGACATAATTGAGTTCACAGATGTTTTCTCTGCATAAACACACACGTACTTGGTAATATTGGCAAATTGCAAATGCGTTTATGTAAAATTAAAAAATAAAGCGATTGGGCACCAGCTAGTTTATAATAAAAAGTGTTTTCTTCTGAGATATAATCGTTGGTATGTTCTTGATATGTTGTGTTTAAAATTAAAATTCGAACGCGGTAATAGGCTATAAAAGTTGCCAGATATAAATGCTTGGATTTAATGGCGTTTTTATGTTTTTTTTTTGCATGATACGTCATTTCGTAGTAGTGATATTCTTATCAAAATTAAACTTGTTCGTAGCTTTTTTTCATTTCATTTGCTTTCAGGTTTCATATTTATTTTGATGTTAGTGTATTTTTTGGATTAATAAAAGATTTTTCCGAACACAAAGACCAATAGCCATATTATTATATGTCTGGCCCATTGAAAAAATTAGGCTTGTGAACGACGGATAATAGACTATGTATACGCAAATTATTTATCGGTTTTACCGGCGAGTTACTTACAAATAATATTAATATTTTTTGACGTAAATAAAAATATATCACAATATAAACGATTTGAAAAAGGAACATAAAAATGGCGTCTAAAAATGACTCATAATCATAGACAATATAGAGTAGAGAGAATGAAAGTTTTAAAATTGGAGTGTCAATTAACTTTATTACCAAATAATTTATGAACAATAACGAAACGTTAATTTAGTCCCGTGGTGGGATCGTAAAACTGTGAAAAAACACGGTATAGATTTTAGCGAATTCCTATGAAAATAAATATACATGACCCTGGTATTGACAAAATATAAATCGCTTTGACGGGATTCGAATCTGCGACCCTTGTGTATAGTACCCAGTCACTTCACTAAACATGGAGAAAGCAGGAAGATCGCTGCTGTGTTGGTAAGTTTCAATTTTCGACGTGAATGAAACGAGTAGATAGATCTTTAGGTGGTCCTAGAAAAGATGTCAAAACATTGTATCCAATTAAAATATTCAACATCATCATTTACAGACCCTGTTCTTGACTTAACAATAACATCAGCTTTGCCAAGTGAAATCTCACTCGTCTAACAAACTTAAAACGAGTGAGGGATGATCCTTTGTCTTAATCTATACTAATATTATAAAGCTGCAGAGTTTGTTTGAACGCGCTAATCTCACGAACTACTGGTCCGATTTGAAAAATTCTTTCAGTGTTAGACAGCTTATTTATCGAGGAAGGCTATAGGCTATATAACATCACGCTGTGACATATAGGAGTTGAGTAATGCGGGCGAAGCTGCAGGCAACAGCTAGTTATAGATAAAAGGAAATTATAGGAAACGGAAAGTGATTAAACGAACCGCGTATCTGTATGGGAAATACTCCTATTTAACAAAGGTTTTTTGTTTCAGTTCTGGCTTCCTTTCATCGTCAATAGAAGAGGTAAGTTTCATTTTATTTTTTAAGGAGAATCGCTTTAAAACCTAAACTAAGCATATTACCTTATTACCGCAATGGATAAGAATATTTTTGGGGTTATCTTAAAATCTATAATATAAGAAAAACCTTCATCATTAACGTTTATGAACACATTTTTTTTTTTAAATTAATAATATAATATCTATGGACGCTTTTACACTACGTCAATCTGGTCCCGTGGTAAGTTCTAGAAGAACTTGTGTTACGGGTACCAGACAACGGAAATATATTTAATACTTTTATACTATACACATATTTAAGATTTTATTATATAATACATATATTTAATACACATCCATGACCCAGGAACACAGAAAACTTTTTGTTCTATGGCGGGATTCGAACCCGCTGCCTCCGGCTTGAGTGACAACGCGTTAACCATTGAGCGACAGAGGTCGTCAGAATTCCTTTAAATCTTAAATGAAGCTTATTTATTACCTTGTATATTTTCGGGGTTATCGTAAAGACGCATTCATGGATATGTGTGTGTATGAACACCAAAATGAAAATACTTTGTATCTAAATAAACTTAAGCAGACGCTCGATTGCGAAAGTAAAGGAGGACAACACATATGTTAGGATAAGCAGTAACCCAACACGGCTCTTAAAATATTACACAACACGTATTATTTAAACTCATAAGTTATATTGTTTTCTAATGTTTACGCGAATTTCGATCATTATAATAAAACAATTTTTTTACGGATTTTATCGCGGTTTATTAAGATTTTTACAAGCCCGACGTTTCGGATACTTTACAGCAACCATGGTCACGGGAGGACTGAGGTGTCATACGTCCTATCATTACAAAGTTATTCGAAACTACCCTATGATACATCAATATTTTGGTCAGTCCTATCTACGCAGAAAGTGCTAACTGTATCTTTAATCTGTGACATATTATGCTTGGATTTTGATTTGATAATTTTAATAATGGGATCCATTTCTCATAAGTTATCTCAGTTAAAATTAACGGGACTAAAACCATAAACAAACTATGACCTTGTCAAAATTGACTCAACCCTGGGTTTAACGTAAATAAACAATGGCGTAACATTCCGTCAAACGCAAAAACCCAGCTGTTTTAAGAATTTTGACAATTGTCAACATATTACAGACTATTAATAAAAGGAATGCGCTCTGTATCTCTCATCCCAATGTGTGATAGATCTGAATTTGAAAACCTTTGCAGAACTCTCAGGGTTCTTATGCTTTTGAATGTCAATTGAGTTTATATGTGGTTGAATAAGGTTTTTATATACATATATATCTATCTATAACTATCTACGCATGGGTTGCTTGTTCGCTGGGGTAAGTTTGCTATGTATGTGTGTACCATCCATTTCGTAGTGCCCATAAGACATCTTCCTGCGAGCTTATAACTAAATAGGTTGACGCAATGTGAACAGTTCATAAAATATTTAAAATCATCTATAATTACTATCATGTTTGGACACGAACACACCTTCCTTACAAGTTGGACTAAATTGATCAGAGTAGTGTTAAAAATTGAATTAAAATCGGTTCAGCAATTTAGAAGTGCAGCGGACAATCGTGATAGAAATTCGTTTAAAAGTTGACATTTAAGTACGGAAGTACCATATTCCATTTTATGAAGAAATAGATGTTCTATTTTTAAATTTTAATTCCAATAAAGGGAACTCTAGCTTGTAAAGGAAGTGGCGGAACGCATCCGTTGCGAGGAAACAATTTGTATACTCTGTACCGGCCGACTATAGACTCGGTTTGACATTTTGACGTTTTTATTTAAGTTCGAAACAGGCGAAGATCTTTATGGGCGATTACTTTTGATCGGTTTTCCTGTGGTTGATTAATGAATTATTAAAATAGACGTTTTGTTTTAACGTGTGTGGGATATTGTCGTTTATTGAGGGACTAAGGACGTTCTCAAAACGGAGAGGAAATTATGACGGTGATTAGAAATATACAATATTGATAATGATTTATATTTTATAAGTATTTTGTTCATATTAATCTTTATATATAAAAATTACGTGTCACGTTGTTTGTCCGCGATGAACTCCTCAACTACTGAACCGATTTTATCAAGTTTTGCACACAGTGTGCAATTTGATCCAACTTGAAAGATAGGAAACAACTTAACAGCGAAATATTACAATATTTGTGTGTAATAAACAAGAATTTAAATTACACTACCTCAAAGTACAAAGTAGTAAAGATTTCAGATATTTTATATAACACAATAAATTTTATTATCAAAATATTGATGTATTTTCCACATTATATTTAATTATAAATTAGCGAGCTTTGCATAAAAAGGAACGGTGTACCGAACTAATCAAATATTGAACGAACAAAATGAATGATATGTTGCTCAATAATATGTGGATACAATTAAACCAGGGACTATATTTGGTACTAGCTAGACCTCAGTTGGTCCTCGATTTGTAATAAGAATGAATTTTAGGACTAACGTTAATACCGTAACAAACCTGGACTTTTTAGTCTTGGTTTAATCCCGGTACTAGATCAGTTTTTTGTAATAAGGCGGTCACAGTTCCCAACATTTGTTGCTAAAAACTAAAAAGTCTTACCACGTATTATATTCGGATTTCTATCAATATTTATCTAAAACGTTAAACAAAAATTTTAATACATATTGATTGATCGATGATTACCTGTTGATTATGATAGCTAAGAGTACATGCATGGATATACGATGTACGTGGTATAAATGACGTCACACAAATTTCATGTATTTTTGACCTCTACCCCGTCCTTGACACAATTGATCATATTTGTGAGACTGCCTAGTCTAATATCTGCAGCAGAATTCCAACACCGGACATGGCGAAAAAATTCCAAAATACCCCCACACCACCTCGATGTCGGGAAATCTACAACAACTCGATTTTTACGGAATTTCCTGCTTCGCACGACTAATATATGGAATCAGCTGTCACCTATGGTGTTTCCCAACCGATACGACTTAGGGACCTTCAAGAAAAGAGCATACTCATATCTGAAAGGCCGGCAACGCACTTGCTAAGCCTCTGGTGTAGCAGGTGTCAGTGGATGTTTCTTTCACTTACCATCAGGTGAACCGACAGTCCGTTTGCCCCCTCTTCTATAAAAAAGTGTGACGTCACATATTTTGCAATTTTTACATAACAGAGAAATAAGTGAATCAAACGAAGCGGTTCCGAAACCTTAGCTGTTTTTATTTTTCTATATTAGCTACGTACGTGTTAAAAACTTGGACATATTCGATGTTGGAATGTGATATCACAAAAGCTGGGACCCCTCCCGCCCCTTTGTCACACAATGTCATCCCCCTCCCTCCCTTAACTTGTGACGTAATTTATGGACGGCAAGTGGATAGATGGATGACATGGATTTATCTATGGTCAGAGGTGATCTTTGAAAGTAATTTAACTCGCTTAAAAATTCTTTTTATTGCTTTGTTATTGCCTAGTGAGTGACGTCTTTACTAATATTCGGATAGACATAAATCATGGTTGACACTTCCCATCAGGTGACTTGTTTATCTTTGTTATCTAACAATAGTACATTATTGTATTGGTTCTAATATTGATTTTATCGCGTTATCTCTACAATCTGTACAGATATTACTATCACATCAGTGACTAAAATAACGGTTTTATTTGGTTTGACCGAATTTTATCATAACAAGTAAAGAATGCGAAAGTATTGTCCGTCTTTGCGTTCATTGAAAGGGGCCACAGAACAAGAGTATCCAGACTATAGGGACCACTGGCACAGGACCGCGATAAATCCCCACCATGGTTCAAGCATTGTCGTGGCGGTGGAGCTCAGTAGCCTAAGGTGAACCCAGCACCTTGGGCGAACTAAATTGAGCCGAGGTAGCTGCTCTTTGTACCCCTCTTATAAGAAGAGGGGACAAAAGAGCAAGGGGGACAAGGTGCGAAGATGCGAACCTCACCCCATTGCACTGTCCCGAAGATGGGAGGGGTTGTTCTGTGGTGCGGTATAGCGGGACAACCTCTCTGTGGATGTGGCGTCGGTCCGTTGGAGACTGACTAGCCGTCGAAGTGCCCTGTTGCTCAACAGATTCACTTCACCAAAGGCGGCATTGGTGACACGCCGTGTTTTAGTGAGTACAGCTGCGTCCACATTACCACCTTTCTGGCGCAGCGAGTCCCACATACCCGCCTTGGAAGGAATTCTATCTCCAGCAGTGGGTAGACTTATGATAATCATGAATAATAAATATTTAAGAATACTGCACGAGAAACGTTATAAATCCGTGTTACAAGCACTAGCTAAAGTAAATAAATTAAATTATATACACGTCAAAATCCGGTAGAGATGTAATAATTTCGATCGCTTCCACTTCCAAATTAGAAGCATGTGGTAACTAGCAACGCCCCGCGGTTTCATCCGCGTACTTCCCATTCCCGTGGGAGTACGGGGATAAATTATAGCCTATATGTTATTCTGATGTATAAACTATGTTATTGTAAAGTTTCATCGAAATCCATTCAGTCGTTTTTGCGTGAAAGAGTAACAAACAAACATCCGTACATTGTTCCAAACTTTTGCGATTATAATATTAATAGGATCTATACATTTTTTTTCTTTTACGGCGGGAAACTCTCTGAGGCATCCCGCGGGGGAGTGGGTCTTCCCAGGCTGGTATGTGGGACTCGCATTGCCCAAAATCTGCTAAGTGGACGCAGCTCTACACACTAAAACCCGGCGAGTGCCACCAATTCCCTTTGGTGAGGTGCCCCGGATCTAATGAGCAAACAGGGTACCTCGACGGCTAGTCAGTCCCCCAAGGGACCGACGCCACCTTCACAGAGGGGTTGTTCCGCACCACAGAACAACCCCTCCCAACGTCGGGACAGTACAATGGGGTGAGGTTCCCATCCTCGCTCTTTGCCCCCTGCTCTTTTATCCCCTCTTATTATAAGAGCCCCCTCGGCTCAATTAGCTTCACCCTAGGTGCAGCGGCCTGAACCATGGTGGGGACTCAGTGATAACTTATCTTTATACTGGTCAAATATTTTTTTAATCCGACGAGTGACTTTAATTTAATAAAAGCATAATATTAATCTTTCTAATATTAGTAGAGATTAAAAAAATATATAAGTAACGCAATCCTCGTTATAGTTTTACAAGTTCAACGCAATTGAAAGCTGCAAAACAAAATTAGTTGATTTCAGGTGTAATATTAATAAAATATTTCGCCCCATTAAGGTCCGAAAATACAAACAAACTGACATACGCACATACGGCACGCCCACGAAAACACAAAACTAAAATAAACTTTTAAATTAGTTACGAAGTGGCAGTATACCGCTGGACGCCGTGTGACTTGTGTCAAGGCGATTTAAAAAAAAAACATTTTTAATCAGCCCACGCAGTTGGCGCGCATTTTCACGTCATTAATATTTTAGTGTTTATTAATAACAGTGTAATTTTAGTTTTGTTAGTGTTATTTTTAATTGTGCTAAATTATTATCCGTTTTAGTTTTTTTTGTTTTTGTTTTACATAATTAGTTTATTGTGTTGAATTTTTGTGTCAAGTATGAATGTGGCGGATTGCAAGAGAAAGTCGAAAATTGATTGAATGTGTCAATAATAGATTAAGGGATTTATGAAAGAAATGACAGGAGATAGAGATAAGTAGGGAAACATACTACGCCAGAAGTAATGTTTTTTTTTTTACTTTTATTTTTACGCCTATGACTTAAATTTAGAATTCCGTATGTATTATGTTCAATAAATCTAAAGTATATTTTTTGCTCATAATATTTGAAACAACCAGACGTATTCAAATTTTATTTTAATTTAGTCCAACAATATTTAAAGACTTTTCATGTTATAAGTAAAACGCTAAAAAAAACCCCAAATTTTATCCCACAATAAAAAGGGAATATGTAAAGTGTTTATTGAACGTTCCGTTGTTTACGTGATTTTGAACCTCCACCCACGTAACACACGCGTTAAACTTACAGCCATAAAAACGTCACAAGCTAAACTTTTTATCTACCGAGATCGAAAATTTAGAAAAACGCCAAATTTCACTATTAAAAGTCTTTAAAGCGGGATATTTGCCATTTTTATTTTGGAGTAGTAAAAACTTAAAGTATTGAAAAAAAGTTATTAGTAGTGAATCAGAACGGCGCAAACCCCTCATGATGATAGAGTAAATTCAACCGAAAAAGATTCGTCGATCGTATCAGATTTGACTAGTCTAAATTCTACTCTCCCGAGTAGCGCGCGCGATAAGCTGCGCCCCCTGCGGGACACGGCGGGGTCGACTCTCTTTCCAATAATTCTTAGGTGAGCCATCTGCTCACCTACTGTTCTGATTGAGCTTAAAGGCAATCAGGCCGAAAAATATAGCCTTTTCGAAGAAAGAAAACGCTAATTTTGTAATTATGTATAACAATATACACAATTTTTTTTTTTTATTTTTATTATTATTATGGCCGTCTTGACGTTCATCGAAAGATATATGGACGGGAGAAGGTTGATAATGATGATGTCAATCGAGTGTCGTGCTGAAATATTTTGATACGATCTCAGGGAGCCCGAGGGATACGTTACTGCCTAGGACCCGCAACGAATTTAATCAGGATTCAGGAGGAGTGTGAAATATGGGAGTTACAGTAATTCCAAAGTCGTAATGGTCATCATCAGCCGCCGTCCTTCCACGGTGGGACGAGCCCCTAAATGTAGTGTCGGGTATTTCTATTATCTAAAAAGGAATTACGGGTCGAATAAATTATTAAAGTACTTACGATAAAACCCAGACAGAGAAAGGGATGTTTTTTTTTCGAATTGACCTATGCTGATGGCCTAATGGCCTTTAAGCTTCATCGGAAAAGTAGGTGAGCTGATTGGCTTCAACCTAAGAATGTGAAACGGGATGGTTACCTAGTGTGGCTCTCGAGCGCATTTCTTTTAATGTAACACAGCACAAGTTCACGGTGTTCAGATTTTTCAATCTATTTGTGTTGTGAGACCTAGATTCTTGATGATTCTATGTCATTGGGAAGTACTCTATAGTTATTGGTTTGGGGAGACAGACAGACCGAAACGGAACTCGGAATAAAAACGTTTTACAAAAAATTAAAACCGACTTCAAAAATACTAAACTAAAAAGTAATAAAATAACAGTTTCTTTAATTTTTGTGCTTACAACATATAATCAACTTAATCTGCTACTAATGTACAAACTTTGCGTTTACCACGTCATTATAGTTACTTTTGCAGTCGGTGTCAGCCAAGGTAGGTAGGTAATGTACAGCAACAAATACGACACCGACTCCAAAAGTAACTATTTAACTCCTTTTTTTTTGAAGTCGGTTAAAAATAACAGAGGTCTATGCAATGTTGATGTAACAGCACAAATCTATACTAATACTAGTGGCACCGACAGACGTTGTCCTGTACAAAATATTTTTTTTGTGAATCTAAACCATCCTCGAATCCCCTAGAACTCACACAAAAATTATCAAAATCGGTCCAGCCGTCTAGGAGGAGTTCAGTGACATACACACGCACACAAAAATATATATACAAAGATTATAAAGCTGAAGTGTTTGTTTGTTTGAACGCGCTAATCTCAAGAACTACTGGTCTGATTTGAAAAAATCTTTCAGTGTTAGATGCCCATTTATCGAGGAAGGCTACTAACAGTAGTTAAGTCTAGGTCACTAACAATAGTTAAGTTGAGTAAGTTAACGCGGGCGAAGCTGCGGGCAACAGCTAGTAACTAATAAAGCGATGATGATGATGATGATGATGATTCCACAAACGCCCGTCAGCTAAGAATTTCAAACACGTGACGCATGTTCCTGTTTACGGATTGTTAAAATCATTGTTCTACACGCCTCTTGAATCATTAACTAAAAATATTTAATACCAATGTACCCACTGAATTTTAGAAGCAATATAAAAACGTGATGGACTAATATTTATTCTAGCTGTTGTATTTAGGCTATTTCACTCGGTGATAACGTAGGTAGATGTAAAAGATTTTTTTTAATCGGATTAATTTCGAAGATAACCTCCTACATACAAACATTCATATAACAACTCTACAGATCAACTTTGGTGAACGAAACCAAGAATTTTAGTCACATAATATGGTCTAATGGTTCGTCTTCAAATCTTAATGGTAATACTTCTTCATCATCATCATCATCAGCCTCTATCCGTCCACTGGTGAACATAGGCCTCCCTCAATGAACGCCAAGACGGCCGATCCCTTGTCACGTGTTAATACTTAAACGTATACAATTACGCACTGGGTCCCATTAAACAGAGTTCGGAAACGCGGCAGACCTAGACGAAGATGGCCGGATGACCTCGACGCTTTTCGAAAAGACTGGCGATAGAGACACGTGGAAAAGAGAGATGGGGGCAATGGGACAATATAGAATAGAACCCCACCATGGTTCAGGCCTTGTCGTGGCGGTGGGGCTCAGTAATCTAGGGTGAGCGGTGCACATTGCGAAGCTAATTGGGCCGAGGGGGCTCTTTGTACCCCTCTCATAAGAAGAGGGGTCAGAAGAGCAGGGGGCAAGGGGTGAGGATGGGAACCTCACCCCATTGTACTGTCCCGACGTTGGGAGGGGTTGTTCTGTGGCGCGGGACAACCCATCTGTGGAGGTGGCGTCGGTCCCTTGCGGGACTGACTAGCCGTCGAGGTGCCCTGTTTGTTTTCTAGATCCGGGGCACCTCACCAAAGGCGGCATTGGTGGCACTCGCCGGGTTTTAGTGGGTAGAGCTGCGTCCATTTACCAGCTGTCGGGCGCAGCGAGTCCCACATACCCGCGCGGGGAGACCCACTCCCCCGCAGGATGCTTCAGAGCATTTCCCGGCGTTAAAGATAAAAAATAAAAAAAAAAGTATAGAATAGAAATACAACATATTGTAATATACTTACACGTTTTTTTTTAACGTTTAAAATACCTTTTAAATACCACTGGCCCCGGGGGGGGGGGGGGTAGTGGGACTCGCACCCACTAAACCCTAACTATGTTCCTCTTTTCTGCTACTGGACAGGGTCATGGGAACAACCTATGACCCCGTCAGATATGTGTACGTCCCTTAGGATGTTCACATATCTGACTAGGTTTGATTAGGATGTCCCTTAATGGATTAATTTGATAAATTTAAAATTTAAATTTAATTAAATATATTATAGCCTATATCCGACAGGAATAAACGCCAAGAATGTTCATTCAATTTCACTAATTAAGATAGAAATAGTACAACAGATGTAAATTTAATTTTAGACGTAAACATGACCTTGGCAAAATTCACGAATCGAGCTTGCCAGTAAAGAAGAAGAACCTGTCAAGTCAAATGTCACATTTCCCGCCGTAAAATTTATCTTCTGCTGGAACCTTGTTTATTTATTCCGTGGCTGAAACATTTGTGATTTTATTCAATAATTTATTTTTTAGGATTGCGTAGTATTTTTTTTTTTTACCTGCAAGACACATTTCCAAAATTTGCCCATAATTCTCCTTCAATAATAACATTTCATCTGGTAATTACGGGGATGGGCGCGTACTGACAAACGTTTTAGTAGATATAGTGTGGAAGCCGCGTTACGGAAGACGGGACGATCTCGACCAAATACATGAGACGATCTCCGTGTTAGTACTAGTTATATTCTTACTGGTTTGACCGTCTTGGTGTTTATGAGTTTGTTAGAAGCAGTGGACGGAACCAGATTGATAACACATTTGGTTATTAGGTTAGGTTAGGTTAGGTTTCGAATTTTTGTAACGCATGGAAAAGTGAATTTGTCGTAGGATTTTCATAAAAACAAAAGATAATTCAATAGATTGGAAATGTTTTTGCTTAAACTTCAAGGACTGGACAAATTTTCATGATACTTAGCAATAATATAGATTATGCCATAAGGAGTAGCATCCATCAAAATAATCTTTAGTTAGTAGTTACCTTAGAAAATTACACTTTACAGGTCGGAATAATCACGGAACCCTGCGAGTGTAATCAGGGCCGTCTTTCCCACTGGGCACTCTGGGCACGTGCCCAGAACCCCTAGATCCATGGGGCCCCATTATTTCTATCAAAATATGATTGAGTGATATTACAAAAATGATTGCTGATTAGAATACCTAGTACTGCCCTTATTACTAGGTTTATTGCTCTCTAGTCCAAAAATCAGGCTCACAGATCTTAAAATTGTTGTTTTAGTCGGGGGGGGGGGGGGGGCATTATCCTACTGCCCAGGGTCCCCAACTGGTTAAAGAGGGCATAGAGTGTAATCCGAGTTTTCTAGGGTTCCGTTTCTCAAAATGACAAAACGGAACCCTTACCTATAGCATCACTCCGTTGACGGTCCGTCTGACCTAAAACCTATATTGTACTTTCTATAGACTCCACGGTTGGAGGGGGCAACCCCACTAAAAATCAATCTTAATTAAGCCAAATCGGCTCACAATAGTCCGACGAAGCATTAGGGCCTTTTGGCCGTTAGCATAGATCCATCCGAAAAAAAAAACGATTTGCGGAACCCTCAGTGCGCGAGTTAGATTCACGCTAATCTGGGTTTTTAAATTTACAACCTCTGCATGCTTCAATAATATTTCTGTGGCTTTTACATTTTGTCGAGAAGATAGATAGTAAATTGTATAAAACATCTTTATATATATAATTCTTCTGTGCGTGTGTATGTCACTGAACTCGTCCTCAGCGGCTGGACCGATCTTGATGATTTTTTTTGTGTGTGTTCAAGTGGATTCGAGAATGGTTTAGATTCACAAAAAAAAAATGTACAGGACAACGTCTGTCGGGGCCACTAGTATTAGTATATTTTAGTATGTAATTCAGGAATGTCTTATTTTAAAATATCATGTAACAAGATTAAACAGAACATATTTTTTCATGGTCGCAAGTTATAATGAGAACGGCATACGGATACTACGTTACAACTTACTGCATTAAAAAAAGGTTATACTATAGTGCTTATAAATAAAAATTAACAATAAAAAAGCATCGAAATGAAAACTCTAACAGTCTTTCCATAATAGTTGACCTTCTTTGCGCGCATAAAATTTTACGGATGAAACGTCTCGAAAATGTGCAACGTTTTTGTCCAAGAAGAGGGAGAGAGTGATTGAGACCGATTGAGAGAGAGTGAGAAAGGGCGAACGTAGCATGAAGCACAAAGCCATCGAGTGAGAGTAGGGAGTAAAAGAGTGAGAAAGATTGAGAGAGAGAGAGTGAGATAGAACGAACGTCGCATCGCAAGTCTCGGAAATTTAAATCTTTAGATTAGTATAAATATAAACGAGATTTAAAAATGAGTTTTCCAAATAAGTTTCACTTCTGACATGTGTACTTTGTACGCACGCACTTTTTTTTATACCTAATGAATAGTTTCGAAGATTAGCTCCATCTACCAAACGTTACCTCTTTCATATTAGTATAGAAGCATAAAAGTCATTTGATGTCAAATAGTAGTACACTAGCTAGTGTCCGCAGCTTCGCCCGCATTTGATTTGCAGCAGTATTCGGACTGATGATGATTAAAACCGATGTCTCTAAGTGTTAACGTAGCATTAATGGTGAAAGATTTAAAAAATCGGTCTAGTTGTTTTCGAGTTAAATCGTAACAGACACTATGAAAAATAAATCAAATCTTTCCTCTTTTGTACCAGTAGGTATAGAC